>CM076577.1:483429005-484795309 GCA_034641835.2 Pinus albicaulis
GTTGTCCCCAAGTGGAGCCAATTTTGTTATGAAATCCCTCACTGAGCTGGGATGTCTAAAGATAAGGAGCCTTATACTGTAAAGCAAATACAACACAGGTCATTGGAAGAATTATCAAAATGCACAAAACTTTAGCAAGAAAACAAAGAGATTGTGCCCAATGGATGAGGCACTGGTCTGCTAAAAGCCAGAGATTGATAAACTGAGGTTCTGGACACCTAAAAGACAGCTGTCCTCCCCAAGTGGAGCTACTGTTAGCCATCCATAATTTTGACATATTCAAAGATGGCTAAAACAGATCTTTTTAGCCTTCAAGAAACAAATTTTGAGCAAATCTGTGAGTTCTTGAAGCCTTGCTGTGTCTCTTGTCCAAGGATCCATCTCACTGATATCTTCATTCAAATAGCCCCGCTGATTCATAAATAAAACTGCCTTCAAACTCATAATCCTCATCATTTTTCCATTTCAAAATGTGTCCTTCATTTCCCCCCTATTTTCCCCTCTATGACCTTCATTTACCCTTCATTCCCCATCAAATCCCCTTTAAACCTAATGAAATCGCTTTATTCAGGTTTAAATACCTTTTTTCCCCCTATCGAAGCCCTCAAAATCCTTGAAAATTCTTCATTTTTAGTCCAAATCCTTCATTTCTAAATATCAGGCCTTAAACCCCTTTCGCTTAAGCCCGAGCCCCTTTTCCGCCATGAGACCGAGTGCTAAGCCCATCGGCGATTGCACGTCGCTCTTTCCAAGTTCCCGCTTCCAAGTTTTCTGTTTTGCTGATGGACGATCCTCCGATAAGATCTGGACCGTCAATTCCCTAGGATCCAATGACCATCGCATCAACGCATCACATCGGGGTTCACCCTTTCCCTTCTGCCTTCCCTTCTCCGTTGATGATCATCCCTCGCCGATGGAATCCTAGCCGTTGATCTCTCCCAGATCCAATAGTCCATAGCACTTCACCTTTCCCATTGGCATCGCACTTTGGCGATTCCCATTTCCACTTCCCAAACCTTTTTCCCTCGCCAATGCATTTTCCGGCTTGATTGTCAGGTTGATCTCGGCCCCCATCCAACTACCGCCTCCATCGCACTGTGTAAGGTCCCACCTTACCTACCATAATTATTATAGAGAAATGTTATATTAAATCAAAATGTGATATATATATATATATATATATATTTTTTTTTTTTAATTTTTTTTTTTTTTTATTTATTTGTACATCGCTCCCTAACATGTATCACGTGCCTCCAGCCCGATACTGCTTACCACTCAGCTCCCATGCGAAAACCACTTGCAGTTTTCCGTGAAACTACCCATCGTATTTCCATGCCAAATCAGATTTAAACCCCGTTTTCACCATGGAAATGCTCCCACTGCATTCCCTACCTCAGCACTGCTCCTCGACCTTTACCCAAGCCATCTGAAGTAGTCAAACCATAAATGCAGGATTTATTTAATTTTTTTTCTATCTATCCCGATTTTTATGGCCTTTTTATGTGTACATGCAGTCTCATAACCAATTACAGTGGCTCGAGGCCAAGAATGACAATCCTCCACCCCAAGGAAGCAGAGAAAAAGATGCAGAGGGTCAATTTCACATCCAAATCAATGGATCATGACCATTGGCCATTTTATGGGACCCTCCAGTACAACAAGCTAGTTCTTCCACTACTGGCAGTACTGCATTCTCCAAAACATCGGGCCAGCTCTTCCCATGACTAACTGTATCTCTTTCACCGGCAACACCAGTGGATCTGCCTCACCAACAACAATGATCATTCGCGATTGGGCCTGTTTGGTCTTTTTACCTTAGGTTCTCTTCACTTTGTCATTTTGGGTGAAATCCTTATTTCACTCATGCGGTTTTTACTTTTAGTTCAGTCAATTGTTACATTTCAGTTAGAAATGGCTTTAGGCCTGCATTATAAGATGATGAGAGGCATTTTTACCTCATCATCATTCCTGTTTTTGATTTAGACGTGCAACAACATACAAGCATGCAGAAAATATATTTTCCCAAAATATCTTCTCACGCAGAGGGATCATAGGTTATAAAAATAGGAAGAAAACACTAATAAAAGGTTCCAAATTTTCCAAAGGACAGACTAGCTCAAGTATTCTGTATGTGTTTTTGTATAAAATTTGATAGTGAATGTTTCAAGATCCTGTAGGGACTCAGTAATAAAAAGTTTGACTGGAATTGGGGATTCTGATCTGGATGATTCATAGTTTGTAACTCTTCTCCATGTTTTTTAATACAAATTTTCATTTCGCATCTCCCCACATTTCTTGTATCTAATGCTCTAGAATGCGAGTGCTCCCATGTCTAAATGTGAATTTATCATTAAAGATACTTATATTTGCTCATGCATAGTGCTTTAAATAGACTCAGACATGATACTTTGTTTAATTTTCTCTATATTTCACCGTTCTTCCGATATTAACTACAATGGATTCTTGTCTTTGAACTTGTCCAGATATATGGATTGGTATCTCTGAATAGGCCCAATATATATGGATTCTTATCCTTGAATAAGCCCAATTATAGTTAATATATTACTACATCTTCTGCCATAGTCAGCGCTCACATATTACTTGATATTTGTGTGTTCATTTTAGAAGTCGCCCCCTTTACAACATTCTGTTTTAAAGCTATCTAATACATTTACTTATTGTAGTTTGTACTCATTTTGTGCAGTTTTCCTAGTCATTGTGTTTAACTTTGGGGTTTTGGTTCCACTCTTATTAAAACCATTCATCTGAGTGATAATAGCATGAGAGCCTTACACTGTCAACTGCAATCAGTTGAGTCACATGCTCCTTGCATTTAAGATGTCCTAGGCACTGGTGTTTATACAGCTCAAGGCTGTCTCTAGGAGCTACAACATCCCATATGACTATTGGAAAGGCAGAATGGAGAAACACAATTTAACATAAATAGATCATAGGAGTTTTTTCCCTTTCTTATTGATCACATAAACTTCTTTCACATAAATTATAATAAAATCTGTCAAGGATATTTAAAATCATAACTTGACATGGAATTACTCACTAAATTCATGTATCACTTCACTTAAACTCTACATAACTCAACACTCTCTAGAGTTAACTGAATCTCTAAATATATAAAACTATTCAATAATTAACTTATTTTAACAATGATAGCCTTTTATGTGGATGTGCACTAACTGTCAACATGGATTGGACATGGCACATGCATAGTATTGATGGAACCTGATTTGTTTGTCCAAGCTTGCTTAAAATAATGTGCTCATGCACTTGTTATGGATTGAGCATGTGTGAGCAAGTGACTTCAATACTTCCAATCCAAGAAGGAGCTGAAAAGCATCAACTGAACAAGAAGTGACTAGAAAATGACCAATTATAAGATCAATAGAAAGCTCCAAAATTCAAGTTCACCCAAAATTTTAGAGGGTGTTTGTGGCATCAACAATATAACCTACTTATAACCCACTTACCTCGTTAGATTTTTTATTTATTTATTTATTTATTCTGTAATTGCTACTTACATATAAATATATCATTTTTGTAATGTTAATATTCGTAGGGTTAAACATGGTGTTTGAAGGTTCCAAATCCTATTTGGCCGCACAAGTTTGTATGTGTTACAGAGCAACCCAAAGCCTATGTGGGAAAATTTGGGTGATGATATCTTGGTGTGTTTGCATTCACATCAATTACTTATATGTCTCGTTTTTTTTTAGTATATATCACAGTATGATGAGTTTAAGAAAAATGGTTAAGCAACAGGAATACTAGAATATCTCCTTACCTCCATGCACTCACTGATTCAATTTCATGTAGTCATATTATAAATTTAGTTTTGAAAAAATGGGTTTTTCCTACTGGTTCAACAAATTTGAGGTTTGCTCCGGTGCACTGTACTGGTCAAATTTTCATTGAGTTATCATAGAACCCTCACACTACTTGTAGGATGTACCCATTCCAAATACCAGACCTTTAACAACCTCATTCATACTTGCATCTAGCTTATTTCTCAAATTTTCAAGTTGCAATGCTCAAAAGTAATTTGTTTTTGGATTTCTTCCTCGAACAAAATGACATTCTATTTTTCATATTTTCCAAACTTGCTTGTCAAGATATTGCCTTTAAAGAAGCTAGTGTTGACCTCCCATGCTATGTTGATAACGTGGGGCCGAATAAGCACCAATAAATATTTGATCCTTGATTTTAACCAAATAAAAATGATTAAAGTCCTTTTCCTATGCCACTATGGAGTAGGTTTAAACCATCATCTGTAAGCTGTTGAAATTTATCTGGTAGTTGAAATATGTAATAATTTCATCAGCAAGTGTTCTAATACTAAGGACTCAAGAGTCCAATGCCACCACCACCAAAGAAGACAAGTTTGTTAACACCAGCCTAGATCCATCTTAACTACGGATCTATCAAACGCCGAGAGGGATCAAATATCTCAAGGTGTAAACCTCTCTTTTGAGTGAAAAACTTGAGGAAAGGTTTTCACCTCGAGAGATTTGATCCCTCTCGACGCTTGATAGATCTGTAGTTAAGATGGATCTAGGCTGGTTTCAGTCGTGTGCTTCCAAGGAAAATCTAGGGAAGATATGATTAATTTTATCAATAATAGGTAAATATATCAAATATTAATATAATCATTTTAAATATGCTAGATATTTATGAGATTAACTTGGTCATTTTAATTTTAAATTTTCTTAGTTACCTTAGTTCGTTGAGATGATAAATATTGTTAATAACTATAATGACGAAAAATGATGAAATATTTTTTTGAATGCAAAGTGACAATATTAGTGTGTTGAAAGATAGAAAATGTAAATAATAAGAATGTACTCATGTTACAAATAGTCTTCATTGTGATCAATCTCAAACCATTTTCTTCTACTATTCTTATTTCCACCCTTGTTAGTTTTGTTATCTTTTCATATCGGTTATATCAAAAATAAAATTTAAATCATAAAACATTTAAATCTTTAGCTCGAGCTCTTGTAGTAAACATGATACCTTGTCTCTCTTTCTCTCCAATATTAATAGCTTAAATTACTATAGCACAAAAATAAATGTACATTGTCAATATATTTTTGTGCTTACATTAAAATCAATGCATATTGTTAATCCAATCACTTTAAAATTAATGTACCGTCATATATCCAATTACATCAAATCATAAATCAACATATACATTGAAATCAATGCATTTAATGCAAGCAATCAAATAATATTAGAAAATAACTTCAACATTGAAATAAATGCACCTAATGCAAGGAATAAATTAAGATTAGAAACCAACATCTACACTGAAATCGATGCATTTACTCAAAGCAATCAAATAATATTAGAAATCGCCATCTACACTGAAATAAATGCATTTAATGCAAACAAACAAATAGGATTAGAAATAATCTACATTGAAATCAATGCACATAGTGCAAGCAATCAAATATAATTATAAATTGACGTTTAAATTGAAAACAACACATCCAGTGCACGCAATCAAATAGTATTATAAATCACCACCTACATTGAAATCAATTCATCTAGTGCAAGTAATCAAATATCATTAGAAATAAATATCTACACTAAAATTCGATGCATCTAGTGGAAATAATCAAATAGGATTATAAATCACCATATCCACTTAAATCAATCCATCTAGTGAAAGAAATATTCTTCCCTCTCCCCACCCTCCATCCATATCTATATCCCCCTCCATCTCTTGTTTTTTTTTTATCTCTACCTCACCCCCCTAAACACGCATGCTCTCGCACTCCATATATATCATTATCTTTGTCAATCACACCCTCTTCCCATATTTCTCTTCTTCCCTCTCTTCACCTTCCATCTATATCTCTATCTTCCCCTTCTCTCCCTCTCCCTTCTAATATCTCTCTTTCCTCCTTTTGTCCTCTCTCCCTCTCTATCCATCTTCCTTATCACTCACTCTCTCTCTCTAGAAACCAACATCTACACTGAAATCAATGCATTTACTCAAAGAAATCAAATAGGATTAGAAATCCCCATATACACTAAAATCAATGCATTTAGTTCAAACAATCAAATAGGATTAGAAATCATCTACATTGAAATCAATTCATCTAGTGCAAGTAATCAAATATAATTATAAATCAACATATAAATTGAAATCAACACATTTAGCACAAGCAATCAAACTGTATTAGGAATCACCACCTACATTGAAATCAATGCATCTAGTGCAAGTAATCAAATATCATTAGAAATAAATATCTACACTAAAATTGATGCATCTGGTGCAAATAATCAAATAGGATTAGAAATCACAATATCCACTTATATCAATCCATTTAGTGAGAGAAATATTCCTCCCTCTCTCCACCCTCCATCCATATCTATATCACCCTCTATATATCTATTTTTTTTCTCTCTATCTCACCCCCTAAACACACAAGCTCTTGCACTCCATATATATCAATCTCTTTGTCAATCACCCCCTGTCCCCATCTCTCTCTTCTTCCCTCTCTTCAACTTCCATCTATATCTCTATCTTCCCCTTCTCTCCCTCTACCCCGCTAATATCTATATTTATTCCTTTTTTCCTCTCTCCCTCTCTCTCCATCTTCCTTATCACTCACTCTCTCTCTCTCTCTAGAAACCAACATCTACACTAAAATCAATGCATTTACTCAAAGAAATTAAATAAGATTAGAAATCGCCATCTACACTGAAATCAATGCATTTAGTGCAAACAATCAAATAGGATTAGAAATCATCTACATTGAAATCAATTCATCTAGTGCAAGTAATCAAATATAATTATAAATCGACATCTAAATTGAAATCAACACATTTAGTGAAAGCAATCAAATTGTATTAGAAATCACAGCCTACACTGAAATCAACGCATCTAGTGCAAGTAATCTAATATCTTTAGAAATAAATATCTACACTAAAAGTGATGCAGATAGTGCAAATAATAAAATAGGATTATAAATCACCATCTCCACTTATATCAATCCACCTAGTGTGAAAAATATTCTACCCTCTCTCCACCCTCCATCCATATATGTATCCCCCTCCATCTCTTATTTTATGTCTCTTTAACTCACCCCATAAACACACACACTCTTGCACTCTATATATATCAATATCTTTGTCAATCCCCTCCTCTCCCCATCTCTCTCTTCTTCCCTCTCTTCATCTTCCATCTATATCTCTATCTTCCCCTTCTCTCCCTCTCCCCCGCTAATATCTCTCTTTCCCCATTTTTCCCTCTCTCCCTCTCTCTCCATCTTCCTTATCACTCACTCTTTGTCTATCTCTCCACCTTTCTCTCTCTATGTATTTCTTCTTACCTCCCTCTCCCTCCCCCTCCAAGTCCATCTCCCTTTCCCTCCCTCTCTCCACTCTCTCACATCCTCTCTCTTCCTTCCTCTATTTCCCTTTCTCTCCTATCTCTCTATCCCTCTCTCTCTTTCTTCACCCACCAACTATGTTACTATATCCCTCCCTCTCTCCTTATATCTCCTTCTCCCCCCCCCCCTTTATCTCCATCTTTCCTTATTTGACTCTTTATCTCAGCCCCAAAAATACACGCTCTCTCTTTGTCTCTCCCTTTTCACTCCTTCTCTCTCTCCACTTCTTACTGTCTATATTTCTTATTTCGTACATCTCTCCCCCTCCAACTCTATCTCCCTATTGTTCCCTCTCTCCTCTCTCTCTCTCAAGTATCTGTCTGGTCCTTCCTCTCTCTCTCTCTCTCTCTTCCCTCCAATACTCTCTCTTCCCCCATCAGTCTCCTCCTCTCTCTCATCCTTCTTCTATCTCCCTTTCACTCCTTCCTCCCTCTCTCTTTTCCCTCCAATCCTCTCTCTTCCCCCATCTCTCACTCTCTCTCTCCCCCTATCTCTTTTCCCTCAAATCCTCTCTCTTCCCCCATCTCTCGCTCTCTCTCTCCCTCTCTCTTTTCCCTCCAATCCTCTCTCTTCCCCAATCTCTCACTCTCTCTCTCTCTCTCTCTCTCTCTCTCTCTCTCTCTTTAATCCTCTCTCTTCCCCCATCTCCCTTTCTTTCTCTCTCTCTTTTCGCCCCTCTCTCTCTCCAACTACATTACTATATCCCTCCCTCTCTCCTTCTCTCTTCGTCTCTCTGCTTTATTTCCATACATCCTACTTTGTCTCTTTATCTCCCCCCTAAACATACACACACTCTCTCCATCTCTCCCTTATCACACACACTCTCTCTCCACTTCTCTCTCTCTATCTATTTCTTCTTAGTTATGTCAACTAATGAACTTAAATATTCTTAAATACAGAGAAGATTATGGAGTAAATATGAAAAGAGGTTTTATTTTCTCACCATACCTCTGGTTTATTTATATTTTTATTTATTTACCATATCTCTTTTATTTACTATGGTATTTGGCCCATAGGCTTGTTATATAATTATATTTTTATTTATAATCCTATTTGATATATTGTTATTTATTTACCTTACCTATTTATACCTTTTTTAAATTTATTTATTTACCATACCTCTTTGTACCTATTTTATATTTATTTATTTATCATACTTCTTTATACCTCTTTTATATTTATTTATTTGCCATACTTATTTTATAAATATGGTATTTGGCCCATGGTATCAATATTAATTTTCCCCATGGTATTTGTCCCATAGGCTTCATCTAAATAAAACCTTTTTTTTAAGTTTTTTTAAGTATTAAAAGGTTTATGGAGTAAATATAAAACGAATTTTTATTTATTTACCATACATCTAGTTTATATATATTTTTATTTATTTACCATAAATATTAAAATAGGTTTTATTTATTTACCATACCTCATGTTTATTTATATTTATATTTATTTAGATTTTAAAATATTGCAACTTTCATGGGGAAATATTTATGTCTTTAAATATTTTAATTTATCCATAGAATATGGATTTTATTTTTAAAGATTCATTTTACAAATATTTAATTAAAAGAAATATTAAAAGATGTTGGATTTTGATTGTTTGTGTTGAATTAACTTTTTTCCTTTTATTTAGGAAATGGTATTGAATTTAGTAAAGAGTAAAGATGTTTAAAATTTTACTTAATTTGGAAATTCAATGTGGTAAATTTTTTTGTTAAAGATAAATTTATTAAATGGTTGAGATAATTTACTATCCATTCAAATTATATAAATAATACATAGTTGTATTTAATAGTTAATCTCAACCCATTGATAAGTTAAAAAAATTATATATAATCTAAAAATTCTAGTCATATAAAATTCAAGATTAGGTTAATGCTTTGGCCAACATTAGAAAAAGTAAAATTTATTATTTTTTTGAGAACGCGACATACCCGACATCGGGGTCATACTACACAGTAGATTGTACCTCTCGGAGAAATAAACATGGTGTACGTAGCTTCATGATAAAGCAAGATATATTCTAGGAAATTCTATCCATAATGTGCACGTTATTCCGATCCTAGTGGTGTTTCATCATTTCCACACACAACAATACATGATTTATAATTCAAGAAGGGGATTTTCCTTAGTTAGTGTCACATTCATTAACCAAAAGAATTACACTCATAAAAAAAGTTTTTTTTTCCCATAAACATGTCACAGCAGAACACCATTATTACCATTGTTACATAAGTCGGAAGATAGCACTATGTACTTTTACAAAAAAATGATCAACCACCCGTAACTCTACGTTGGCATCATTAAAAGGATTTAGAGTATGTGGTTATTCAAAACCTATGCTCGGCTTGGGCCCTAAAGTGGGTGATTTCCACGTCTTTTCATTCAATGCTTGGCAATATGATTAGTCTGCCGATTAATATTGTAGAACTCAAGCATAGGATTTAATTTAACATTCAATTTTATTGATTTGATCACTGATTAGCACTTATTATTGATATTTTATTTACGGATGGTCTTAAATGTCAACTGCAATCTCAGGTAAGGGTTTTACACTTGGTATGAAAATTATTTTTGTCGAGGCGGGGTTTGCCAATCCTCGTTGTGTGTGTGTACAAGCGATTTACTACCAAGACAACTATAGATTAAGCCTCAGTTTTCACGGTAAATGCAAGGGAAAGAGGTCGGGAGCTCTTTCACCAGTTCGATGGCCTTGCAATTGTTTCTCCCCTCCATGGTGCGCTAGATGGATGCAGCTCCCTGTTGGTTTCTTCGTCATGCTTTTGGTTTAAAGGATGAACTCCGTTCACTTGGTAACTCCATTCTACCCCAGCTTGCTACCATTTTTATGCGTTGATTGCTCCTTTATTTTTTTTTTCTAGGTTTCTCCTATCATACTGATTTTTTGGTTTAGCAGTGTGATTTGTCTTCATTCTGCTTATGGGGTTAACCCCCTTCGACAACCCTGGCCGAATTTCAAGCTGAAAGGTACTCAGCCATTTTTTTTTCTTCTGCTCGGGTTTTGTTTTTGTTTACAGGTTACAAAATGTATGAACTCAAGTTCAGATTTTACTTACCTATTTCCAATTTCTATGGTAGTTCTAATACTGGCGAAATGCATACCCTACAGGTAACCTCTTCATACACTTCCCAGTTAGATTTTGGTTCGATCCCATTCTTTTTAAGGGAGGTTACCTTGTCACTAAAGTTACCAGACATGTGGTTCGCTTTCATTTTATTAACAGGATTTTCTCTTGCAGGTGAGTGGGTTCTCACCCAAAAACCTTCCTCCAGCTTTACTCGACGCAACCCTTGACATGACTGTTCTGGTTTCTCCTGTCCACAGGTACACAGCATTTTAACAAAAATGTTGGTAGCCAATTTATCAAGGATTTTCAAAGAAGATACCGGGATTTTTATACCATCAGATTTAGGGTTTTAGACTTTTCATCGTAGAGAATATTGTGTATTGTAATAGGGTTCGATACAGTTGACAAGTAGTTTGAAAATTATTATTGGCAATGTTTATAAACATTAACGGTTAACCTGGTCTTATTTATTGTGGCCGAGGCCTTGAAAGACTGTTCGGCCTTTACATTTATGGAACCCTGAATTTTATGGTGCCGTTTTGTTCTATTTATCTTTATGTTTAGTTCTGAAGCGTTTCTTCTCTGGTCGCCTTGTCCTGTATGTAATTTGGTTACAAGTTTAGTTTGTATGTCATAGATTTCTTGTTTAAACTATAAGCTTGTCGCAAATTCCATCTTTTGCCACACGCTAGTAGTGTTGGAAAGGGGTATGATTGATTATGCAATGTGCTCACTGATGTAAGTTCTTTCGTATACGGCTGTGCCGACATTTTTCAAAAGTTATTCTGTTTTTTCCTCAAGTCAAGTTCATGATTTATCGTTCATTACTTATAAGAAATATATCTCTCTGCTTATGTAAATGCTCATTTTGAACACAACATTTTGTTCTCACTGAGCATGTTTCTGTAAATTTATTTTCCGGTTGTCTTGTTATGAGATTGTCTAATTCCTGTCTTAGAGTATTATATTATTGTGTATCATACACTACCATTCCTACTGCTCACTCAAATTTGACTTAGACTCCCTTTGCGGTGACCGGTCCACCCTTAAAGAGAAAGACCGAGTATAGTTTTCTGTGTTGATATTCTTAAGGAGTGAGGGCCAGGTAGGGTTTCGACCGAACCCTGCACTTCAAGCTCTTACTTTTCTCACTATTATTTACTTTGGAAACGACATTCATAGATAACAATACTAATGATTTATTACTACTGGGCATTCTCATTAATTGTACAGACAGTGAGTCCTTGATTCTGTTCAACTGTTACTTCTTGCTCCTGTAGAAACATAAAGACTCTCAAATTTGTATACATGCATTTTTTAAAAGAAAAACAATCAAACCCCTACAGAGTCATACCCAGAACCTTATATCTTGGTTAAAAAAGAAATATATAACAACAAGATCTTCCTTACTCTATGCAGGGTACGAATACCACTAGGTAAAAATAATAAAATCTTATATACAAATAATGCATTTCTATACCCTTAACAGGACTTCGGTACCAAACTCTTCAGGAAGAAAAAAAAAATAACATGTTAGCTAGTCAAGCATTATACAACCTAGTGCCTTCTTTTAAACCTGTAGTTAAAAAAGGAAAAGAAAGTTCTACATACTTATCCGGAAAAGAATTAATTCTTCAAACTGTGGTCCTCCCAACCATCAGGGGAGGCTATTACGTCCTCCACTTGCCCCCTAGCTCCAGAATTCAGGTCGGTGCCATGGGTTAACAGTGGAATGTCCTCTGCTGTGACCTCTGGAAGGCCTATCTAGTCACAAGCATATAATCTAGTTTACAAGGGTTACAGAAAGCTACCTTCAACTGGTTCTCCCAGCTCTAGAAAATACTTTCCCCTTCTTATCAAAGTTCACAAAAGCCCCCCTCCTCCCCTAGGATCCAAATTTATCCTCAGAGGACAGGGTAACTGTTTTTCCAACTGTCCCCAACCACCCCCTCTTCTAAGAAACTTTTTACCAATAGATTAGAAGATTTTTCTTTTTATTTATTGGTTCCGCCTAATAATCTAATAACCAAAAATAAAAATAGTAATTGTTTCATAACCCATAACACAAAGTATTTCTTGTCAGGAAATACAATAAAAAAATTGTCTTTAACTAGTTAGTGCTAGTTAATTCTTAATGAGGCTGTCACATCTTCCCCCCTGGAAAGTAACACCATCCTCAGTGTTTCAGCACATCTTGTAGAAATTTGATAAATAATGAAGATTTATCCACTGATATTATCTTGATCATACACTAATTCGAATTCATGTATAACACATAACCTCTTCTACAATCGATCATGAATATGCGGAAATAGAAACAGTCGCATGCGCACATAAACACAATATGTAACGGGGAAAGCTTATAGCTGAAAACCCCCAGCTATTTTGTATATTATAATAGAAGAGAACATGTAACAATCTCAGTACAATACTCCTCACAAGTACTCAGTACTGTCTCCAAAAGTTACACACAAACTAGCTCAGTTTTGAACAAGTCACAGGTTCAAAACTCATCCACTAATTGCCTGCCTCTATTACGCAATCCAAGTTGGTTGAATGAGAGATCCAACTTCGAATCTCCTTGGCTTCAACTGCGCAATCATCATTGGCAATCTCCTCCAATGCTTGTGCAAATCTCATGCACAACTCATGTCGCAACTAATAGCAAACTCACCCTTTCATCTACCTCTTCCACTGGTCTTCACTGAACTGTCCATGCACTGTAGTGAATTGATGTGTTCTTGAGTTGAATAATGAGTTAATAATTAGTGAATTAAATAATATTTAATTCACTCCACTCATTACTAGTTGATTAGCTAGTTAAACTAATCACAACTAGTTCAACT
This sequence comes from Pinus albicaulis, assembly GCA_034641835.2. Classification (NCBI taxonomy): domain Eukaryota; kingdom Viridiplantae; phylum Streptophyta; class Pinopsida; order Pinales; family Pinaceae; genus Pinus; species Pinus albicaulis. The sequence goes on from CM076577.1 coordinate 483,442,359, forward strand.
AAGTTAAACCGAACACAACTCCACCAACTGTCTCATCAACTCCACCAAACTATGCCACTGAAGCCCTAACTGAAGTCAACCATGCATGAGCTCACCAAACCCCAAGGAATAGCGTAATTCCTTCTGTCAGATGCATGAGCCACATTCGTAGCTCCAACTGAAGTGCTGTAAGAGAATAAACTGAAGTTTAGAGTCCAAATATTATTAAGGGCTAATAATATTTGGCTGACCTATTTTTAGACAGACAGTATAAAAATAGAATTCGACCTGTATGTCTAAAAATATAGGTCCATCTATTTTCAACTCATTAAATCTCCAAGAATAGCATACGCAACTCCTAGACCATGTCTATGTCTAAAAATAGACATAGTCTAAAAATAGACTTTGCGCCAGAATTTGCCTGCGGGCCCACTTAGTGAAGGCGACTTCATTTCACTAGCTCCATCATCTTGCTGCATTCTCAACACTCCCTCTCAGCAAGATATGGATTATCTGCAATCCCTATCCTGCCTCTGTGGAATTCGAACTTGCTCCTGGTGAGCGCCTTCGTCAGGATGTCGGCATCCTGATCCTCCGTGGGAACATATGAAAGCATCATGATTCTCCACTGAACACAATCTCTGATATGATGGTACCTGATGTCGATGTGTTTGGATCTATCATGAAATACTGGATTAGCCGAGAGTTTAATGCAACTCTGGTTATCACAATAAATCATAGTAAGCTCCAAGTGCGACCCGAACAATCCAACGAGGATCTTCCTCATCCAAATAGCCTTGCATGCAGCCAAGCTTGCTGCCATGTACTCGGCCTCTGCTGAACTGAGTGCCACGGATCTCTGATTCCTGCTGTACCAGGAAAATGCTGTCGACCCGATACTGAAAACTCTTCCAGATGTTCTCTTTCGGTCCGTTGGGCTCCCTGCCCAATCTGCATCAGTGAAGCTACTAAGCTTCGCTCCATCCTCCTGTCTATACCATAGACCATATCCCGATGTGCCACTAAGATAACACAATACATGCTTTCCTGCCTTCCAGAAGAGCTTGGTAGGCTTAACCACAGCTTGCGAAAGCTGGTTAACAGCATAGCATATATCGGGTCGTGTATTGACCAGATACATAAGCGACCCCACCAACTGTCGATAGACAGTGGCTTCCACTACCTCTGCTGAGGTAGCATCCTCCTTCCTCCAAACACCAGGAAGAGGAGTATCAACAAGCTTGCAGCCATGCATATTGAACCTCTCCAGTATCTCCCGGGCATACTTACCCTGAGAAACAAACAGTCCTCCACTGCGCTGCCAAATCTCCAATCCCAGCAAATAATGAAGGAGGCCCAAGTCCTTCATCTCAAACTCTCTAGCAAGATCCTCCTTGCATGAAAGTATCAACATATCATCACCTGTCAAAATCAGATCATCTACATACAGTACAATGATCAGCAACTTCCCCTCCACCACAATCTGGTACAGGTTAGGATCCGCCTCACTCTTGGAGAATCCAAGCCCGGTGAAGTAACTGTCTATCCGTGTGTACCAAGAACGAGGTGCTTGCTTCAACCCGTACTGTGCTCTCTTGAGTCGGCACACATGCGACTCACTGCTGAAGATCTCGAAACCTTCAGGATTCTCTATTTACACCTCCTCCTCAATGACTCAATTGAGGAACGCAGTCTTCACATCCATCTGATGGATGTTCCATCCCATCTGCGCTGAGAGAGCTAGGATCGTCTGTATGGAAGAGTACCTTGCGACAGGTGCAAAGGTCTACTCATAATCAATCCCCTTGATCTGTGAGAGGCCACGGGCAAAAAATATTGCCTTGTACTTCTCCACACTCCCGTCAGCCGCTTGCTTCACTTTGTAGATCCATCGCGAACCCACCACTGATTTCCCCTCCGGTCGCGGGACAATCTCCCATGCATTGTTTCTGACAATCGAATCATACTCTTCCACCATGGCATCTACCCATGCGGGTTCCTCCACAGCTTCCTCGAAAGAGGAAGGTTCTGTCACGACACATTTGCTCATAAGAGCCATGTATCCAGTGTACCGGTCCGGTGACTGCCTCTATCTGCGCTGTGCTGTAGGTGGTCCTACAACCCTCTCTGCATCTTGAGCCAGTCACTCAGCTTCTGTAGTGCGCTTGCGCCCTCTGATGGTTGGCGCTGCATGAGTGGTCTCTTCCACCTCATGAACTTCCTCTTGTGGCTGATCCACATCCAGAAGCTCCTCCTTAGGAACTAATAGCTCCTCATCTGCATGCAAGTGTGGCTCCCTCTCAAGCGAACACTGCATGGCTTTCTCCTCCTGAAACTTGATATCCCGTCGCACAATAGTCTTGTGACTGTCTGGAAAATACACCCGATAGTTGTGAGGTGTATCAGTGTACCCCACAAATATTCCAACCTCTGCGGTCAGATCCAGCTTCTTTCTGGCGTCCTTCGTCACATGCATGTAGACAAGTGAGCCAAAAATTCTCAGATGAGAAATATCAGGCCTCTTGCCAGAAAACGCCTCCTCCAGTGTACTCATGCCAAGAATCTTGTGAGGACAACGGTTCTGCACATATACTACTGTATTGCATGCCTCAGCCCACAAGTGAAGGGGTAGGCCCTGATCATGCAACATCGCCCGTGCAGCACCCACGATCGTTCTGTTCTTCCGCTCAGCCACCCCGTTCTGCTGTGGGTTATGGGGTGCGATGAGCTCTCTGCGAATCCCTTCTGCGCTGCAGAACTCCTTGAATTCAGCCGAGATGAATTCACCACCGTTATCACTCCTTAGAGCAATCACCTTCTTCCCCGACTCCTTCTCGACCAGTGCTTTAAACTCACAGAACTTCGCGAATGTATCGCTCTTCTTCGACATGAAGAAGATCCAGCACTTTCGAGATAAATCATCAACAAAGATCACATAATACCTGTGCTTTGCTGTCGAAGCAACTGAGAAAGGACCACACACGTCTGTGTGAACTCTCTCAAGGATCGTCGTGGCGTGAATATCCTTCTCGTGAAAGGTGGCTTTCACATACTTCCCTAAAGTACACCCCTTGCACTGATCTGACTGCGCAAGAGTGCCCTTAGGAAGCCCAGTAGAAATCTGCTGCAGGATCTTCAAAGCTCCATGGTGAAGGTGGCCCAATCTCCTGTGCCACAGCTCGCCCTCATCATCCCGGCTCACCACTTCTCCCGCCTTGCATGCCATTGCTGCGCATCCATCTACTTGCAACTGATAAAGGTTCTTGACTCGAACCCCTATCTTCCGGGTCTCTCCAGTTGTCTTACTGCGCAGGAAAGCCTTTCCTTCGCTGAAGACCACATCATACCCCTTGTCTTCCAACATCGCCACAGAGATCAGATTATTCATCAATCCTGGAACATGCAATACTTCCTTCAATACGAAGGGTTTACCAGACTCCCTCTCAAAGGAAATGGTACCGATACCGGTCGCACTGTATCTACCATCATCGCCCATCTCGATGTGCACTCCAAGATCTTTTTCCTCCAGATCTGAAAACAGATCTCGATCTCCTATCATGTGAAATGACGCACCACTGTCCAAGAACCATATTGATCCCATCACACTTGAGACCAAGCATGCGATCAGTGAAAAATCCAATTCGAACTGGGAGGCCAAAGCCTCTCCCGCTGCAGATCCAGCAACCTTCTTATTTTTCTTCTTCTGCGAACAATTTGTGGCATAGTGTTCCGTGCTGGTGACAGTGAAAACACTTCACCTTGGACATGTCTTGCTTCTTGCCTTTCGCACCAGACTGAGAAGCTTTCTTGCTCTTCCCCTTCTTTTCTTTGGAATCCAAAGCGCAATTTTCTTCATCAGATGCCTTTGATGAAGATCCGTCCCTTGTAGTCCACCTTATCTCCTCCTGCATGAGATCCGCCCAAAGTCGCTCCCATCCCGGCAACTTCTCTCGACCATTGACAGAGTCCTGATAGGAATGCAAACTCTTCGGAAGACCAAGGAGAGCCAGGTCCACCAAGTCCTCTTCATCGACAGTCACCCCCACACTTCCCAACTCATCTCTGCATTGAGTGAACTTCGTGAGGTACTTGGCGATACTGTCGCCTTTCTCCATCTTAATGTTTCTGAGTTTATCCTTGAGCGCCAGCTTCCTTTGGTCGCTCTTGCTCTGGAATAGATCTGTCAATGCTTTCCACATCAAATATGGAGAAGATTTTCCATGCAGGCTGGATACAATGTGATCCTTCACGCCCTCCAACAGAATCCTTCGACATTTCACCATCTTCTTTTTCCAAGCCTCAACTTCAGCAGGATCAGTAGGCTTTTGGACATCCATATCTACGAACTCCTTCAGCCCATTATCTTCTAATACCGCCTCCATCCGATCTTTCCATGCAACATAATTCGAACTTCCTTCAAGAGCATATTCGAGTCGCAAACCGACGAAAGACATCTTTGCTTTTGACACCAAGAAAACAATCTGCTGCAAAATTCGAATTCCAAGCTCAAAACTCAACTGCTTCTGGATCTGTGAGAAAAAATTATTTCTAGCACAGAGATCGACTGTAAGGGAATTTACTGGATATATCACCTTTCAGAGAAAGGATGGATCCGGAGGCTACCTGGCCCGTTACAGACTCTGTCTACCGAAATAAAATTGTAATCACTGTAATAGATCCCGATGATCAATTCGCTCCGATACCATGTAGAAATTTGCTGAATAATGAAGATTTATCCACTGAGATTATCCTGATCATACACTAATTCGAATTCATGTATAACACATAACCTCTTCTACAATTGATCAACAATTTGCGGAAATAGAAACAGTCGCATGCGCACATAAACACAATATGTAATGGGGAAAGCTTATAGCTGAAAACCCCCGGCTATTTTGTATATTATAATAGAAGAGAACATGTAACAATCTCAGTACAATACTCCTCACAAGTACTCAGTACTGTCTCCAAAATTTACACACAAACTAGCTCAGTTTTGAACAAGTCACAGGTTCAAAACTCATCCACTAATTGCCTGCCTCTATTGCGCAATCCAAGTTGGTTGAATGAGAGATCCAAGTTCGAATCTCCTTGGCTTCAACTGCGCAATCCTCATGGGAAATCTCCTCCAATGCTTGTGCAAATCTCATGCACAACTGTTGTCGCAACTAATAGCAAACTCACCCTTTCATCTACCTCTTCCACTGGTCTCCACTGAACTGTCCATGCACTGTAGTGAGCTGATGTGTTCTTGAGTTGAATAATGAGTTAATAATTAGTGAATTAAATAATATTTAATTCACTCCACTCATTACTAGTGTATTAGCCAGTTAAACTAAACACAACTAGTTCAACTAAGTTAAACCGAACACAACTCCACCAACTGTCTCATCAACTCCACCAAACTCTGCCACTGAAGTCCTAATTGAAGTCAACCATGCATGAGCTCACCAAACCCCTAGGAATAGCGTAATTCCTTCTGTCAGATGCATGAGCCACATCCGTAGCTCCAACTGAAGTGTTGTAAGAGAATAAACTGAAGTTTAGAGTCCAAATATTATTAAGGGCTAATAATATTTGACTGACCTATTTTTAGACAGGAAGTCTAAAAATAGACTTCGACCTGTATGTCTAAAAATAGAAGTCCATCTATTTTTACCAACTCGACCAATCATCCAAGAATAGCATACTGCAACTCCTAGACCATGCTCCATATGTCTAAAAATAGACAGTCTAAAAATAGACTTTGCGCCAAAATTAGCCTGTGGGCCCACTTAGTGAAGGCGACTTCATTTCACTAAGCTCCATCATCTTGTTGCATTTTCAACAATTTTCTCTACAGAAAACTGAAATTGATGAATTTGAGTGTCCTTTGAAATGATTTCATTTTAATGTTGAATGTTCAATCGGTCCATGCTCTCTTGGAGTTGTGTTACCTGTACCTGTAGATGTTGGTTGATGTTTTGCTTCTCTACCTATGGCTCGAGTTCTAATTGGATGATTCTTCCATCCTTTTATTTCATCAATTTTTGAACCTCAGAAGCTTTATCTATAGTTGCAGATGCATAAGCTCTTGCAAACTTGGTTAGACGAGTTAGATATTGTGAAGGATCTTCCTGTGAATCTTTCCAGATAACTTCCATTGGGACATCTCCTGGGACAAGGAGTTGAGATTTCTCCATTCTCTTTCTTTTATTTTTTCTTCTCATAATTGATTTATGTTTATGACTGTAGAATATATCTAGAGGAGGTATTTCCTCAATATTAAGTACAATTTCTGTAGTGGGGAAGGTCGAGATGAATTCCACTTGCTTTGTGCTTACTAATTTGTCAGAGGGCCCAGCAGTGAACGAGTCTTGAATTTTAGTTTCAGGCATTCACACAATCTGTTGGTGACCAGTGATTATAACTTCTTGGTCTCCCTGGAGATTTTGGTTAAAATCCTTTGAAACATCATTCAGATTACTTGGGAAATGTGATTCCATAGTTTGGACATCGACAGATTCATCTTGCTCAGTTTTACTAAGGACTTCAGTATCCTTAGGTGTTGGTTCATTTTCCTTTTCCTTCTATGTTAAGGGTTGGGAGACTTCTAGAATTTTCAATGAAATTTCTTCTAATATCTTGTTCTTGTACTTTTTAAAATTTGGCAATTTTTGTGGATGGAGGCGTAGGGATACCAACCTATAAACTACAGAGTATTTATCGATTAACTCAAATAAGTCATTGAACTCATAATCTTCATGTACAAAAGGTCTAATTTTAACTTGAGTAGTAAAATTATTGGCAACTTTAATCGGGTTGTATTGTCTGTTTGAAATTGTAAACAATTTCAAACATTCAATTTGGTTGATCTCTAAAATTGCATGCTTGTAACTATCTAGACCATAAACACCACATTTAATTGGAAAGGAAGGCAATGATGCTTTCTTATCTTCCTTAAGAAACTTGGTTAATCTGTTGCCAATAGTTTGATACGCCATTCTCTTGCCAAAAGCTTATCAGGAACATACAAGGGTTAAACATGCGGTCGATCTAGGCTCCCAAACACTCTGACATTGGTAAAAAACTCTTCTCCAAACCATTTTCCAATGGAGGAAAAATCAGCTTGAGCCTCTTTTGACAATCTGGGGGCTTTCCCTTTAAATACGGCTTGAAACAAACGGATAATAACTCCATGGAAAATTTTGTAAAAATGGTTTTCAAATTTTGACTCCCATAACATGCTATGATATACATGAATGGGGAGAGGGTCCTCGGTAGTCCATTTCCATCCCATGGCTGGAAAATTTGAAGTGAAACACACAACATCCATGATATAAGCACTCATATAAAATGGGAGGGGGGGGGGGGGGATTTTGGAGGAAATATAATGTTTTTCCTATATTCCAAAACTTGAGTAGCAATATTATTGGACAAAATTTTTCACCAATCCATAATATAAGAGTATGCAACTGCTTCCATTACGAGAATCCATTCTACTGAAAATTTGGTAGTGTCAGGCTGACAAAAGAGGCTAGACATCATTGCAACAACATAACAGTAGGGACTAGTAAGGGAGTTAGTAGAATACATACCCTTATCATCATTCTTGTTTTGATTGGGGTTCATTCTCTGTTTCTTGATTGTATTTTATTTCAGCACGTTCTTGCTGGCAAATTGCGCTAGAAATTCCTTGTCTTAAACCTTTTCTAGGTCTGAGATGTGGTACATCACCTTCAAATCTTCGGCTTTAAATGAACCTATCATTTTTCCTCTGTTGGTTAGAAAATTCATGTCTCCTATCTTGAGTTTATCAATTATCCATCTTACCATATATGTGTATGGTTATATTTTAGGTCGCACAAAAATTCGATGCAAAAAAGAATGGGACACTTCTTCTATAGTAGCTTCTGAGGAATTAGAAGCATAAACAGTAACTTTCCTCTTAACATTGTGAGGTTTCTCATTCTCAAGCATCTTCTACAAGGATTCCCATGAGGAGTATCCACTTTGAGGTTTGCATATCGTGTCTGTAAATAGAGGAAGCATCTTTGTTCTTTCGCTTGTAGGAGGTGCAGGATTCACAGGGGACATCGGTTTCTTAGCTTTCGTGAGAGCTTTAGACATCTCCAAAGAATTTTGTTTATTTCGATTCTCCTATGAATAAATGATAAATGATAAGTAGAAATAGGAAAATTTAATTTTACAAATGCACAAGTACCGTAGTAATGGAAACAATTAAACGAATTAAACTTGGAACGCTGCTAATATATGAATTCAATGTTTTTTGCAGTCAAATCATTTTGGAGGCATGAGCTATAAAACCATTAAGTTATGGTATTAATGGTCGATATGGGTTGATGTGCCCATGTAATCATTCCAGCATTAAAACCAGATCTGTCACATCATAATGTGGCTCATGTGTGGAGATTTATAAAATGTCGATCAGCTTGGTTTTGTCGATTGTGATATCGCGATCTCAATATCAATGAAAATGGATGAAGGGCAAGAGTGGTTCCATTGCAAAAGTGTGATATAATATATCGCATCAGCGAATATGGTTGATGGGTAAGAATGGTTATGTTTGTGAAAATGTGATGTGATAGAGTATATCGCATCGGGAAAATATGGAGGGTGATATTAAGAACGTCGGGGTAAAGTTGTGAAATACGAAATGCGATTTGTGATAGCCTGCATGGAAAAAGTGGGTCCCGTAAGCTTTTCCTTATAGAATTTGTTTGAAGAAATTCCTTTTCCCTTTATAAAAGCGCTTTTGTTATATATCACATCGCAATATGTTTTGAGTGATTTTTAGGAGCCATATGTGTTACATTGTGGTATTGTGATTGCAATATTGCGATCTTTTCTCTGCTTGAGTGCTTTTAAGACTAAAATTCAAGGTTTTTGCCCCCTTTGATTCATATTTATATCTAAATGAATCACTCAAAGGGTCTTATTTGTTTTAATCTAAAAAAATTAAAAAGGGTCCCCATTATTGTCTAAGGTAACTAAGCTGAAATAATGGGGGTTGTTGAATAGCTCAACACAGTTTTAGCAGATGGAGATCCACTTGGCTATCCATTATAGGTTTCCTAGGTTATAAAGGTCATTAAATAAAATGAATATATTACAATTGTTTAAGTAGATTGGTATGCCACAAATGCCCACCCATTAAATGGTGTGTACAATCTAGAGATGGTAGTCAATAAAATAATTGGCAGAAAGAGAAAATAAAAAGGCACAAATATAAATCGATGTTGCACATACCACTTAAAATTAGAGGATGTTTACATACTTGTGTATGACTTCAATTTAATAAAGAGAGGAACTCTTTGCTTGAAAACCATAGATATTTTGAATAAATTACTACCAGAAGAAACAATGTTGAGATGGGAGTATGTTGAATCTAGTCATAGATGTAGAATGCTCTTGAAACATGAAATGGTGGGCATGCTTGTTGACTCATATGGAGCATTGTTTCAAGAAATGTTACCCTAAAGTTCTTGCGTTGATGAACCTTCACAGATCAGGGACATATCATTACAAGAAGGACTCACTAGACCAACTTTTATGCAAATAACTAGAATCTATAGGTTTCAGACCTTACCCAGATATCCCTCGGTTGAAGTAGATCTCGCGGGGTGAAAACCCCCTGCAACACTTTGTGGTCCTTAATCTGTAAATCAGCTAAGAACGAACATAAAATCCTAGTTGTACAACATATATATGTTCTAGATGTTAGTGAAAATCATGCATAATATCAAAAAAACAATATTAAATGTTCAATTAATGATCATTACACATGTATAAAAGATTATTGACACATAAACATCAGGAACAAGATGGCTCTTCTATTATTAATGACATGTACAGTAAATAAACGTCGAGAGATCACCTGAAATCTGCCACGGCCTTCAAGCATACCATCCTCTGGATCCGTCCAGCCCTAGCCTCTCAAGGTTTCTTCCAAGGTTAATGCATAATGGATGTCACATAGGGTGGTGAGTATCTCAAGGAAACAAAGGTTTCCTGCAAATATCTGGGAAGTGCAGGAGGCACAGGAATATATCAGACTTGGATAGGGCTCCAACAGCGTATAATATCTATATTTCTCTCTCTTCTCCTCCCTTAGGCCATTCCCTTGAGGGGCTTTATACTCCCTCAAATTATTTTTTACAGTTGGGAACAGTTAGGCCACGAGCTGGGGTGGATAAGTTACTGGAACAACGGTAAACCCCACCTCTAGAATAGGGAAAATATATATATTTTTAATGTTTAAAATGGCATACGTGATTATCTATGTGTGGACTCGCGTATATACGCGAAAAAATCTAGGCAGAGTCACGTATGGGGTTTAAGATACTATTTTTTGAGAAATATGTCCAAATCTGAAGGAAAGGGTTGCTCAAGGCCAGTGTATAAATCATCAAGTATAGGATGGTGATAAATCATGTTATAAAAAACACTAGTTGATGAAAGAGAAGAATATGGATCATCTTCATCTACATCCAGTCATTCATCTAAAGATGTAGGTTCTGATGGTGTGCCAGAACCTATGACTGATTTTGAATAAATGTCGAAGACATTTTATGTAAATGATGTTTTTATGGTAACTTGAAATAAATATTTTGACTTCCATATGATCTTACATGAAGTTGTGAGTCATTTCTATGTTTTTTGGATTATATGTTTTAATTATTGAGAATCCATCTCTTTATAATATCCACAATGCAACAATGAATTACAAAAATAATTTATGTTATATTCAATATAACAAAGTTGATATTTTGATTAAAAGTAAAAAAATATTAGAAATTAATGTTGAATTTTTAAATTATGCAATGATATTTCCATGATATTATTTATTGGTATCATTTGTTGATATTTTGGTTAAAAGTAAAAAAATATTAGAAATTAATGTTGAATTTTTAAATTATATAGTGATATTTCCATGATATTATGTATTGTTATCATTTGTTGATATTTTGTTTAAAAGTAAATAATATTAGAAATTCAAGTTGATTTTTTAAATTATACAGTGATATTTCCATGATATTATTTATTGTTATCATTCGGTATAAGATATTTTTCAAAATGTTGAAAAATTAATTTTTCATTGAAAGGGAACACTTTCATTTGATGGCTTGATTTTAGGTTTTTGTACCAATAAGATAAGTTGTCTTAGGCTAAGATTTGAAAACAGCTATACTTTTAGTCTTTAAAATAAAAATTACTCTCGGAATAATGAATCTTTCATTTTCTTATTCATTTTTAAAAATTGTTTTAGTCATATAATTTGTCCATAATTTCATGGTTCAAATATGTTAAAAACTTAAGATTTTTAATTCCATGGTTGAAAACTTGTCAAAATATTAAGGTTTTTCTGAGTTATGATATTTTATCTTTAATGCTATGGTTGAAACCAATTACAATGTTAGGGATTTTTAGAGCCAATATATTTTATCTTTAACAAGATGGATAAAAATTGTTGAAAATTTTAAGGCTTTGAGACATGATATTTTTATATTTAACATCATGTCTCAAAATTGCTGGAATTTTACGATTTTTCAAAGTTATAATATTTTATCTTTAATTCCATTGCTAAAAAGTGTCAAAATTGTGACCTAGTTTTTGTTTTGGTTACTCCAGCATCAACACTTTTTGTTTCGATGGTGTTTTTTCAATCTATTTTTCAAAAAAAAAAATGTTGAAAATTTCCCTAAAAAAATGGCGTTCTGGAATACACACTTTTCGTTTTTCGAGTGTTTTTTCATGTTTTTTTTTTCATTTTTGGGCTAGAGTTCTCGTTTTGAGGTAATAATTCTCGTTTGATCGGTAACTTTGTTTAAAGCACTTGAGTGAGACTTATAATAAATAAAAAAACATCATTGATCACATGGATGATACACTATAGTTAGAAAATACTATTCAAAATGATATAGATATGAAACATCAATTGATCGATGCACTTCGCATAAATTAAGAGAAAAATAAATACCAAAAATCTATTGCAATTTGAGATATATATGAACCCATCTAGAATGTTTATGCAAGTTGTTACACAAAAGAGCCATTACATAAAACTGTTGCAACATATGATACAAAAGATCCTTTCCAAAAATTTGGTGCAACATGCGTGAAGCGTATGAAATCTTACAACTAGTTGATGTTAGTTGTGATATAGAAGCCCTAATGGAATCACACATTGAATTAATGAAGGAAACAATGAATGAAGGTGAGTCCCGAGCACAAAATAATGGCACTAACAGTAACAAAAGAAAATTTAAAGTAGCATCAATCTTACCACCTTGTTAAGATAGAGATAAATACACACAAGAAAAGGAAAAATAAAAATGATATCAATCAAGTACTCCAGATGATGTTGGGCATGACATAGATCTAATTATGTTTTTTCTTTCAAGTCAAAGATGGTCTCCATGCCTCAAGAGGGGGGCGGGGGGGGTAGCACAATGATAAAAGAAAATCTCTTGCAACTTTAAAGGGGAGACTAAATTGATAGTGTGAAGAGAGTTAGAGGCATACCAGAAACCACCACATTATTCAAAGTAGATTGGTTAGTGGTCATCCAAAAACCACCACATTATCCAAAGAATATTGGTTAATTGTTAGCTATAACCACCACATTATTCAAAGCAAAATGGATAGTGGTAAACTGTAAACGACTGGTTTCCATGAAAGATGGTTATTAGTAAACCAAGAAACCCACCACCCAAACAATCCAATTCCCAAACTTGGATCATTTCTAGATTGAACTATTGAATAAATTACCACCTTGAACGATAGGGGGTGATATTAGATATCAAGTTTCAATATTGAAGTCTAATTAGTCAGTCAAATTTCAATCAACATTTGGGAATTCCAACATAGAAAATGGCCCCATAAAAAACAATCATTTCACATATTCATTGGGAATGTTCAGACATAAAAATTATTCACTTCCAAACATCCAAAATGTTTTGGCTTTTGAGAAATATCTTTATTGAAGCTCATTTCAATAGTTTCAGATTGAAGATAACAAAAATTATTGTTAAAATTATTTAGCCTTGTGATTGAGGTTTTGTTGGGGGGGTGTTAGATTATGAGTCCATAGACAATCACAAAGTCAGATACCACATAGACATGAGTTGTAAACCTTATCCTGGATGAGTCGTTTTCATGATCCATGATGAATTGGAAATGAGATTTAGATCTAAAATGGTCCAATCAATATATTATAAAGTCAAATATCGAGACCAATACAATGTGTAAGAGAATGGCTCAAGGTATTCCCCACCACTTTTCTTGTATTATATTGCTCGCCTAATTCTTAACATTACTCTCACTATAAATCAAATACATTCAAAGAAAATGAGTTCTATGAAAATGCTAAAAGTATATATTGTGAGTTTCAAAATTTGAATTCCAATGGAATTTCCGAGTGGTCTCCCCTTGTAAAACTAACTCACCTTGTAATGTCCCCAATTAAATTAGTTTTCCAATTTTGAGTACTAAAATCCCAAGTTAGTTTTGGTGAAGGGAAAAAAGGAGAAGTGGAATTATTTGCATGATAGTGGAATGTGGGAGCCACTCACCCACATGAAATAGACGCTTAGGGAAAAAGGAATTCGAATTCCTTGAGGAAAAATCAAATTTGTGGAGGGACCCACAAGCATGCATGCCTAGAATTTATAAGAGGAAGGAATGGAGGAACCATTTGCATCTTTATCCTATTGAAGAATTCGAATTGCCTTAGCTTCTTAGCTAAGCCAACGTTGTATTGTTCAGAAGAAGAGCTTCCCAAGGAGTGAATCTCACCCTTCCTTCGATGGACTTCGAGTGCCACTCAAGGGAGGCATTTCCTTGCCTTGGATATGGAGGAGGGATTTCCTATAGATATCACGTTTTTCCGAAGAACTTGGGATGCAGTCCACGACCTCTACTACATAGTGGTTGAAGACATTTTCTTGTTTGTGAAGTGGGGTTGTTGGAGGATTCAGCAGAGGAGTTATAGGACTGATTGAAGTCCCATTTCAGGAGTATATGGGAAAAAAAAACTATATAGGAGAAACCTTCACGCATATTCCAGTCAAAATACCCAGAGACTGCATAAGCCCTTCTCTGGACTGCGCAGTCATTAGAGGAGGCTCATTTGTGAGAGTTGCATTAGAGGGATTTTGGAGCTGAGATGTTTGGGGATTGATTGGAGGTTCATTTGAGTAGGTTTGCTGTGGTTTTGAAGGGAAATGATTGATAATAGCAACTACAGTAACAAAAATCGAATTTGGAGGAGGGCCAAGCTGCAAAGGGTCATATTTTGAAGGTTGGAATTAGAGGAAACCCTTTCTGGGTTTTCCTGGGTTTTGGGGAAGGGTCATCTTCTTGAATTCCTATAATTTTTTGAGAATTTTTTAGTAGGTTAATCAGAGGCCGAAGTCAAGAAGCAGTGGATTTTGCTTGTACTCATCACCTGGTGTTGGTAGGTTGCCTTGTTGAAGCCCAGGTGCATTTTCTCCAACTATTTGTACCACAGTATCTTCATATAATAAGATCTGGCTAGTTTATGGAGTTGGTGCATATTTTCTGATTCTTGTGTTAATTGCTGAAAATTTCTATGTTTATATATGTGCATGTTTTTGTTATCATTGTAAATTTTCCATTTGGAATATTACAATGGTATTAGAGCATGATATTGACCAAATGTGGGGGAGCTAGCAAGATCATGGAGGGTTTTGTCATGCATGCATAGTGACTGGTGAATTTATGGGCACTCCAATGACACAAAAAAGGGAAGAGTACACATGGGATTATGGAGGAGCTTGTTGAAGTTCAACAAGAAATTGCTGCATACATACTAGTGTGGGACCAATAGGTCCTAGTAGCACACACACTAGTGTGCCAAATTAATTAATTAATTTGGTGTAGTGTCTAATCTAATTTTCCCTTGATTAAATTGGATAATAAAATGTAATCTTATCTCATGGTCACTTGTAACAATTAATTGAGTGTAATAAAATCAGTTAGCTCATGTATTTCAAGTGGAGGGTGGTTGGTGAGGCATGCAGAGTAATTCTATTAGTTATGGAGTTTGAATTGCATTTGGTGCATTAGTTTAATGCATGAGTAATCAGTTAACTCAGTTAGGTGAGTGATATTCAGTTGAAATAGTTGTAACTATTGTTTCACTAGTGAGACATCAAGTGAATTAAATTTTATTTCATTCGCAATCAGTGATCTGCCATGCAACTGATGATTTACTATTAATAGTTGCATGCATGTCAGTTCCATTGGAGACTCAATTGAGACAAAGGTTAATGGGAGGTTAACTATCAATTGTGTGATTAGTAGGTTGTTTGCATGCAACCAGACATCCATTGGATTGCCCATGATACTTGCGCAGTTTATGAAGGCCAAAATTCCTAAATAATAGGGATTGCATTCATCAGGAACTGCGCAAGCAAGGCAGGCTATTTAGAGGATGAGAATTGGCTAAGTGTTGGTCAGTTTTTTCCAGGACAGTGTGAGATAGTTAGCAGAGTGCAGGAGACTCTTGTGAGAAGAGTGCACTGTAATTGTTTCATGATTCCATGATTAATATACAATAGAAGATAGAGGGTCTTGACCAGAAATAATTCCCCAGGAAACTATTTGTGTTGTGGTTTGATTTGATTCTTTCTTTTCTTTATGTTATTGGCGATTGTGTGTAATTCCCGCAATTGATTTGTAGAAGGATTCAGTATCTAGCTTTAGTACATTGTTAGATCATATTTAATTCATTGATATAAACATGTTTGTATAATTTATACATGGTATCAGAGCACAGGAAATCACTATAATGGAGGAGAATCTAAGTTTTTGACTGAATAGAATTCGAATTTGCAAAAGTATTCTTGGTGCGACAAGCGATTTAGGATCGCAATGGCTTTCAATGGCTTGAGATTGGAGTATGCACTCAAGGGAAGCTCTAACTATATTGCTTGGAATGACAAGATGGAGTTAGAACTGAGTTTACATATTATAGTCGCCCACAATAGTTTCAACAACTCCAGACCGACCTTCTATCATTGAAAAGGAAGGCCTTGACATCCTGAGAGAACATTCCATAACAAAATGAGGAGCTAGATGGCATGAGAGTGGTTTGTACCAATTCAGTGGCCAAACTAAATCGCGTTGGGGAACGGTTGGATTCCCTAGCAACACAACTACAGGAGTACACCTTGGAGAATCATAGCAGCACACTTTGAGCATATATATATATATGGGGCTTGTAACACACATAGGTTATCTATGCACATTAGTGAGAGAGAGGAAGAGTAACCTAGTCAGACTATATGTGCTAACCAGACTAACGAGACGAGGCGAGATGATCTACGTAGGGTGCATCATACGCGTAATGGAGGGTTTGTTCTATGTACAGGTATTCAGGCATTTGATCCTCCCTTCAGGTTGGATGGCGAGATATTCTGAGTTGGTACCCGATAGAGTGGGCTAGCCTTGTAGATATGATCATTGTCTGGAGGGAAGCTCAGAAAGAGCTCTCAGATGTTGAAGATGATGGAGGTCTAGGGTGCCATTTGGATCTAGGTGGGGCTTGCTATCATATATCTAGGTTGTAGGATGGCTATGGAACCAGTGGGACAGTGAACTCAATGACTGAGTGTACTCATTCCTTAGGGGAGTTCCAGTTAGCACTAGTAGTCAGGGGGTTCGTGAGCTAAAATAATGGGTTGTTTCGACATGTTGCATGCACATGGAGTCATGGGGAGAGTAGCATACTCTGGTAGGGTTTGGCCAGAGGATGTGGCATCAACAGGCCACCAGAATATGTGTTGTATGGAGCCAATGCTCTCTCATGAGAACGTTGGACACAGGTGCCATGGGGGCTATGCACAATAGTGTCATTCCCATTAGCATTTGAGGAGATAGACCACTTAGGTCTACCAACGTAAATGAGAAGGAGTAGCCCACATCATGGTGGGGTCACTAGCGGAGTCGTGGATGTATTAACGCATGTGGGATGGCTGATGATGCAGGGTAGTGTGGCAGTTGGCATAGGTGTTAAGTGGTGCAGAGAGTCGTACCATGGAGTTCAGTGTTCTGGAGAGGAGCATAGAGGTGTATGGTGGAGTGTTGATTCGTGAGGACATGCACTGTGGAATAGGAGGAGTGACTCACACCCCCTTTATGTTCTGCATGGAGTGATAGCTACATCATCATAAGAGGGGTACCGATTGATACAATACAGTGTGGTAGCTAGTAGTGGTATCCAACAATGCACTGAGAGGTGAAATTGGGTGCAGAAATGTTCCAAGGGGCACAAAGATACACATTTGTATGCAGGGGAGTACAGGGATGCTTGGTCATAGAAAGTGATGTGTGATGCCATCCATTGGGGCTTTGGGATGTCACCTCCAAGGAGACCGTCTGATAGAGGTGACCGACATGATAGTGGGTGTAACTCACCTGGATCGATGAGGATGCAAATGAGTACCATTTGATGATGTCCATGGGGACATGTGCACTGGTCTCACTTCCACATTTTTACAGGTGCAACAGAGTCAGACTTCGTCCCTCAATTCCTTCATCGCGAGCAACATGATGCAGGAGGCTTGCGTGAGACCGTTAATTGGGGTACATAGTGTCCAAAGAGAGGCTTCTCAGTGGTGGAATTTGGTCAGGGCATGAGCTAACATGTACGGGAATGGGGAGTGTGTGGCTTACTGCGAAGGTAGCATATGCTCCACCCTTGAGTTCACACTTAGGGAGGTGACTGAGAGGGAGTTGCATGGTACTCTTTCAGCAGGAAACATTGAGACATTATGTGAGCATAAGGTATGGGAGATGGTAGTACTTGTTGGAAGGATGATTCCTAGGCTTCCTGCAGTACTCGGGCACATCATCGGGAGCTCGGATAGTAGATCTTGTTGTTTGATTTTGGAGGTGCAGAGTAGTTTTTCATTCACGGGACATGCGCTTGTTGCTCGGTGCCTACCTATTGGATACATACAGAAGTTCGAGACGAGGCACATATGGGTCCCAACAGCTAGCAACATATCACAGTGGTATGTAGTGGATTGGGAGTGGTGGAACTCCAATATGGTCATGGGATTCATGGATATAGTTGGTTTGGAGGACACTCCATTACTTATTGAGTACGGTTAGGGTATTCGATGATCCAATCCATTATCTGATTGACACATAGGGAATCATAGAGGTTTTCATTGTATGCTGAGGTAGGTGGTTGTTCAAGATTGGGGCCAACCATAGTGTGATAGACATGGGCATTTTTGAGTCCCCTTAGCAGGCTGGGCATAGCCTCGATCATCAGATATATTATGGGTGAGATTTAAAGGAGATGAAGATATGGTATGAGCATGTTAGAAAATTAGTCATGACCAGAGTGTTCCAAGGTTGATAGGATAGTTCCTTCCCGCGATGAGCATGGGACTCTAGAATCACAGTACTTGAAAGTTCAGCTACCCTTGGGAGTGAGCTAGGTTTGACAAGGGGAGATTATTCCGACCTTCCATTGGAATTTAGTGATTATTTTTTAGCCTGGGAGACTTCACCGACATGGAGGGATGATCAGTAGGGGTATTTCAGTGGAATATAGTGCGGGAAAGGATTTATTTCCACAGGAGTTGGATTGTATCTTCAGGTGTCCACCCTTGAAGTACATGAGAATGATGATTTAGTAGAGTGGTTTCAAGTGGAGAAAAACATGACTTTATATGATTATGATGTTCTATTTACTGATGGTATACGATGGGATTTGGGTGCCTATACCAGGTTGGACAGTGAGTGGAGCAACAGATGCCTCACGCTGATCAGGATGGCTTGGGATCCTTGCAAGACATGGAAGAGATATGGGATAACTGGGTGGCACCTTTGGGACATTTGATCGAGAGGGTGATTTTTCAGTCATTGCTTGAGGGAAAGAAATTTTTGGTGGGGAGGACTGAAATCTCCCCAATTAAATTAATCTCAGAATTTTTTATTCATAAAATCCCAAGTCATTTTTTGTGAAGGGAACACAGGAAAAATGGAAATATTTGCATGTTAGTGGAATGTGGGGGCCACTCACCCACATGAAATATGCACTTTGGGAAAGGGGAATTCGAATTCCCTAAGGAAAAGTAAAATTTGTGGAGGGACCCACAAGAATGCATGGCCAACAATTATAAAAGGAATGAATTGAGGAGTCGTTTTCATCTTTTTCTTATTGCAGAATTTGGATTGCCTTAGCTACTTAGTTGAGCCAACGTTGTGTTGTTCAGCACAAGAGCTTCCCAAGGAGTCAAGCTCACCCTTCCTTTGGTTGACTTCAACTGCCACTGAATGAAGGCATTTTCTTGCCTTGGATCTGGAAGAGTGATTTCCTACAGAGATCATGCTTTCCTGGAGAGCTTGTGACATAGTATAGGACCTCTATTGCGCAGTGGTTGGAGACATTTTGATGTTTGTGAAGTGGGGTTGATGGAGGATTCACTAGAGGAGTTATGGGAGTGATTGAGGTCCCATTTTAGGAGTACAGAAGAAAAAAAAACTATAGAGGAGCAACCTTCATGAATTTTCCAGTCAGAACACCCATAGACTATGTAATCCCTTCTATAGACTCCACAATCATTGGAGGAGGATCATTTGTGGGACTTGCATTGGAGGTATTTTGGAGTTGAGGTTTTGGAGGATTGATTGGAGGTTCATTTGAGGAGGTTTGTTGGGGCTTTTAAGGGCAGTGATTCACAGTAGCAGCTACAATAACAAAAATTGAATTTGGAGGAAGGCCAAGCTACAAAGGGCCAAATTTTGAAGTTTGGAATTAGAGGAAACCCTTTCTGGGTTTTTTTGGATTTTTGGAAAGGATCACCATCCCAAATTCCTATAATTTTTTGAGAATTTTTTAGTGGATTATGTTAAAATTATGTAACTTCAGCCAAATTCCACTTTGGACTACTCACTTTATGGAGATTATGATGCCATTGAGTTCCTCTTTCCAAGAGGACCAAAATCAACCTAAATATCACCTCATTCGGATAATAAAAAGTTGATTTTTGATTTTGCACCCACTCATGGGTATTGGATCAAGTCAACTTCACTCATATGGACAGGTCGGCCTCAACATCAAATGGACATCATTGGCACCCCTTTGAAGCATATAAATACAAGTGACCTAGAAGCTCATTTGGACATTACAACATCATGCATCTTATTATCTTCTATATCATTGGGTTCGATACATCGACAAAGAATGAAATCGTACGGAGGTATGAAATCACAGGTCAGAAGGTCGCTCTGAAATTAGGGTTTCTAGCTAAGCCATGGGCTTAACACTAGTGGATTTGGGCTAGTGGCAAGCTAGCTATAGACAAGGTAGAGGCTCAGATCCTAAAGTCATGGGCATGCAGTCTTATGGTAGTGGCTCCAGGTTTTATTGTTGTTGACTATCATCTGAAGGTTCCTGAAGTTGCCTGAAAGCTTAACCAAGTTGTCTATGATATATTTGACCTTTGTGCACAGGTTCACGAATTTTTTGGGTTATATTATTGTACATATTGTATTGAGCTCATTTTACTCTCTGTTGAACATTTTATGACAATATAATAGAAAAATATTTTCAAATGGTTTTCCCTGTAGTGGGGTTTTCCCTAGTCTTTGAAAAAATCTGGTGTCTCTTGTTGATGTGTTGATTGTCTCCTTGTCATTAATTTTATTGTTCTATATTCAATTACTGTTGATGAATGGAAAAACTAATTGTAATTGGAAGTATTGCTAATTGAAGTTTGGAATTGGGCTAAATTACTTGATGCAGCATATAACAATCTAAAATTAACATGGTATCACAGCTAAGGTGAAGGAGAAGCCCAAGAGGAGCAAGGATTGAAGCAATTGTATTTGGAAAGGTTGAAAGATCCAATCTAGTCAAATCAATATCATAATGGCCACCTTCAATAAGAATGAGAAATTGGGTGATTCATCAAATTTTGTTGCATGGAAAAGTAGGTTGGAAATCATAGCTGACAATAATGATGTTTCGGACTTCATTCAAGGAAAGGTACCTGAGCCTCCTGAAAATGCATCTTTTTCCGTCAAAATTAATCATAAGAAAGGTGAGAATAAAGCAAAGAAAATTATAGCTGATGCTTTACAAGACAACTTGCTTGCATATGTTGGAAACTTGAAAAGGTCCAAGGACATGTATGGTAAGATAGTAGGTATGTATGAGGTCAACAATTTGAATGAAATCATCACTTTGAAATATCAACTAAAAGACACCAAGATGAATAAAGGATATTCCATACAATCTTACATAATGAGGATATCTCATGTTAGAGATCAATTGATAAGAGTTGGAGAAGTTGTACCTGACAGGGACCTGGTGGTCGTGACTTTAAGAGGTCTCCCTCCTATTTGGGAAACATTCATCACTACTATTAGAAACACAAATTGTATTCCTTCATTTGACGAGATCATGGGAAAGGCCACTCAAGAAGATTCCATGAGGATAGGAAGAGGAAGGATTCAAAAGCAATAAGAAGAAGAACCCGTTGCATTCATTGCTCATGACAAGAAGAAGAAGAAAGGGAAAGGAGGTCCATCAAATTCAAGAAATCATCCTCCTCCAAATCAAAATAAAAGGAAATAATACTCTCATATTGGAGGCTACAATTGTCACAAGAAGGGTCATTAATTATGCTCGATATTTCACTGAGAAGAATAATGGACCACGTTTTAATGCTAGAAGAAACAACAACAGATTCAATGATCAAAGGAATGACTGTGATTGAATAAATTATAGAAGGAGAGATGCTCCAAGTGATCATTGAAGAAAAATTTGGTATCAATTTATGCTCTGGAAGACAAAGGGATGAGGGTTTCCTTCATCAGGGGAAAAGTTCCTACTTGGCCCATTGGATCATATATGAAAGATGCATTCTCTTTGGGAACAAGATATTAAGGACTCTACAAGGTCATTTTAAGGACACTATTGGCATTGGTTCATAATACAAATAATCTACATGAATAATGGAACCGAAGGGTAGGTCATCTTCATTATGATGCGCTTCCAAAATTTTAGAACTTGGTCTCCGGGATTCCAAAGTTTCAAGCTCAACATGATGGAGTATGTCTAGGATGTGTCAGTGGAAATATGACAAGGGTACCATTCCCCTCTAGTGAAAGCAAGACAAATGATATCCTCCATCTCATTCACTCTGACTTGAGTGGTCTGATACTCATACACTCTCTTGGTAAACATCTCTATTATATCACCTGCATTGATGAATTTTATAGAAATACATGGATATACTATATGAAGAATAATGATGCAACATTTTAAAAGTTCAAGGAATTAAAAGCCTTGATCGAAAATCAAACAGGGAAGAAAATTAAAATATTTCGGTCCAACAATGGTGGAGAGTACACTTCAAATGAATTCATTGATTTTTGCAAGAAGGAAGGCATCAAGAAAGAAACAACTACACCTTATACTCTCGAGCAAAACGGAATAGTCGAAAGGAAGAACGGGTTTATTGTAGAAGCTGCCCATGCCATGCTCCATGATCAAAAGGTACCAAATTTTCTTTGGGGAGAAGTAACAAATTCTATCATATATGTTCAAAACAGGGTGCCTCATCAAGCATTAGAAAGCAAAACATCCGAAGAAAAATTCACAAGGGTCAAGCTTGATGTGATTCATCTCTGTATATTTGGTTTCCCTGTATACTTTCATGTGCCGAAAGAGAAGAGGAACAAGTTGGAAGCTAGTGGAAGAAAATTGTATACTTTCATGTGCCGAAAGAGAAGAGGAACAAGTTGGAAGCTAGTGGAAGCTAGTGGTATTGTGAAAATTCTAAAGCATTTAGAATACATATTCCTGGTCAAAGGAAGGTTGAAATTAGCAGGGATTTCACATTCCATGGGGAATTTTGAGGTCCAAAATGGGCCTCTTAAGGAAATAATAAAATAGTAGCTAAACCAATAAAATAATATTTATGAATTTTCAGTTCACTTTTTGCACCACAATCCATGTAACCATAGTTAAATTCAATTCAAAATTTGTACCATAATAAAATAAATAAAATAATTGCATTGACATGACTATAAATAAGAATGAGTTTTTCAAGAAAAAGTCGTTATCATTGAACAACTAATGCATTTTTCCATTGTACTTAAATAACTTAAAATAAAATATAAATATAAATTTATAAATTCTTAATTATATTATATGCTATTAATTAAAATTTATATTATTTAAATTGTACAATAACATGTAATTAATATAGTATATAAATATAATATAATATAATATAATATAATAAATGTATAGGGATATGCATTGTTTATTTCAAGAAATATGAAATGGAAATAATATATTTTTATATAAAAAATGTGAAATGACATTTATTATGAGTACTTTACTTTGACTTTAAAAGTACTTAGAGCACTACCATGGTTAACCATGAGTTTTTATCCACCATTGAGAATATGACAAGTAAGTACCTTTAACTCAAGCAATGCCACCTCAACCATTAGGGATGATGTCATCCCCTAAAATGTGATTGGCTCTCACAAAGTGAATTTTGATTGTACATTTTCCTTAAGAGGCCCATTTTAGACCTCAAAATTCCCCTAATGGATGAAGACATCGCACTTAGAAATTCCTGAGACCTTCCTTCACTTCCTCCTTCCAAGAAGAATGATGGAATGGATATCTTGGATGGCCCATATGTGCCCAAATATGAGACCAATATTGTTGATTATCTTATGAATCCCATGGATCCCTTAGATTCTCCTCCTCATAATCCTCCTACTAGGAAGATACCACTTTGGCTCTGAGACACACTTCAGGATGCTGATTGACATATGACCGCTGGAAGATCGTTTAGATAAAGGAAGAAGCCATGCAGGTACCAGGGATATCTTGCATCCATGAGCACCATGATTCAATCTAAACCTTCCACATTAGAATAATCTGTAAGAGAACAAGTTCAGAAAGATATTATGGATGAAGAATATGAATCTATTATAAAGAATGATGTATGGAATTTTGTGTCGAGACCGAAGGGGAAATGTGTGGTAACTTTCGAAGTGGATATACAAGATTAAGCATGGAATTGATGGAAGTATTGAAAAATACAAGGCCAGGTTCGTGGCTCAAGGATTCTCACTGAAAGAGGGAGACGATTATGATGATTTAATTTCACGTGTGGCTCGATAAACAACCATTCACTCTATATTTTCCCTTGCAACAAGTCAAGGATGGACCCTTCATTAGATGGATGTAAAGACTGCATTTTTCCATAGCATGCTACAAGAGGAAGTATATGTTGAAAAAACAAAATGATTAGAATTAAAGAATCGCAGGACACATGTTTTTAGATTGAAGAAGTCATTGTATGGCTTGAAGCAAGCCCCCAAATCATGGTATTCCCACATAGACAAATATTTGGTGAAGCTCGGATTCACAAGAAGCAATGTCGATCCCAACCTCTACTTCAGGGTATTTCAAGGTATGTCACTGATATTGGTTTTATATGTTAACGATATATTCCTGACAGGTAGTGATCCTTTGATGATGGAATGTAAGAGGTAGATAGCCTATGAATTCGAAATGAATAACATTGGACTCATGCACTACTTTCTAGGCCTCGAGGTGTGGCAAAGGCCCGGTGAGATTTTTCTTTCACAAGGAAAATATGTTGTGAAGCTGCTGGAAATATTTGGGATGACTGAATGCAAGTCTCTACCCACACCAATGGAAATAAAATTCAAGAAATTATGTGGAGAAGTTGTAGGACCCAATTTTGTGAATCCATCCAAGTATAGACAGTTGATTGGGGCTCTGATGTTCCTTGTAAACACCCATTCGGACATATGCTACGCAGTGAAGACGTTGATTCAGTTCATGACCGAGCCTCTCCATGCACATTGGAAATCTGCCAAACACATATTGAGATATTTGCAAGGGATTATTACACTTGGTCTGAGATACTCTGCCAGAGATTTTTGACTTCATGGATACACTGATGCTGACTGGGCATGAAATTTTATCGAAAGGAAGTGTACCTCTGGACATTTTTTTAGTATTGGTTCTACCATTATATCTTGGATGAGTTGGAATTTGAAGTGCATAGCATTAAGTACCGTCGAGGAAGATTATATTGCCGCTAGCATGGCTAGTTGTTAAGTAGTTTGGTTAAGGAAGCTCTTTGGAGAGCTATTTGAGCAGGTTATAGACACTACATTGATATATTGCGACAACAAGAGTGGGATTCGTGTGGCAAAAAATCTCGTATTTCATGACAATTCTAAGCACATAGAGATCTGATATCACTTCATTCGTGATATGGTATAGAGAGGAGTCGTTCGTCTCCATCACATATCGACGGATGAACATATTGCAGATATTCTCACAAAGGCTTTGCCCAAAGGGAAGTTCTTGGTCTTCATAGCGCAGCTTGGACTGATGGATATCACCCCTCCTAATAATGGGCACCATTGATCGAGAACATTGAGCCATACTCTTCCCCCCTATTTGAGCTTCCAGGGTGAGGAATTAAGATATAGGGCTCCTAGGTTGAGGGAACTCTAGACAATAAGGGTGTTTTCCTTATATTTTTCCTACAGGGTTGGAGTAGTAGCTTACCTTATTCTATTTGTAGAGTATACCCCAATTTGCATCATAACTACAATATTAGGCTTGTTGGGATTATCCCTCTTTGTTTGGCTAATGGTTGAGGAGGCTTGGAGGCGTGTGATTCTTACCTCTTAGTAAGTCGGGTATCTCATCCAAGCTAGATTATGATGCAAGTGTTCTACCACATGACTCTTTTGGGTTATTGTTGGGAAGATCAACACGCGATAGGATGGGTTGAGTAGTATCTCCCCTACATCATTGTTGCTCTATATGGGTTGAGTTGTAACTCCCCCATGTGACATTTCTAGGTAGTAGCCCAATGACATTTCCAGGTTGTAGCCTGATGACTTTTTTCATGTAGTAGCCTGATGATATTTCTGGGTAGTAGCCTACTGATAGATGTTATGGGTTGTAGCCCGTTGGTTGGAGGGTTGTAGCTTTTACTTCCCATGATTATTCTTCTTTATATTCGAGAATGTTTCAGCAAATATAGTTGAGCATATTGGTACACATGATGAAAGGATGACATATTGATCGATGGACATGTTTTACAGGTGCAATTCTCCCTAGTTGAGAGGGAGTGTTAAAATTATGCAACTGTAGTCAAATTCCACTTTATACTATTCACTTGATGGAGATGATGTTGGTATTGAGTTCCTATTTCGGAGAAGACCAAAATAGACCTAAACATCACTTCATTCGGATAATCAAAAGTTGATTTTTGATTTTGCACCCACTCATGGATATTGGATCAGGTTGGCTTCACTCATATGGACAAGTCTGCCTCAACATCAAATGGACATCATTGGAACCCCTTTGAAGCATATATATACAAGTGACCTAGAAGCTCATTTGGACATTAAAATATCAAGCATCCTCTTCTCTTCTATCTGATTGGGTTCAATACATCGACGAAGAAAGAGATCGTACGGAGGTCTTTAATCGTAGGTTTGAAAGTCGCTCTAAAATTAGGGTTCTTGGCTAAGCTACGGGGTTAACACTAGCGAATGCGGGCTAGCTATAGACAATGTAGCAGCTCATATCCTAAAGCCGCAGGCATGCAGTCTTATGGTAGTGGCTCTGGGTTTTATTGTTTTTGGTTGTCATTTGAAAGTCTTGAAGTTGCCTAAAAGCTTAATCAAGTTTCCTCTGATATATTTGACCTATGTGCACAATTTCATGAAGTTGTTGGGTTATGTTATTGTACATATTTCATTGGTCTCACTGTACTTTCTACTGAACATTTTATGATAATATAATTGAAAAAAAAATTCAAAGGCTTTTCCCCATAGTGGTTTTTTCCTTATTCTTTGACCAAATCTCGTGTCTCTTGTTGATGTGTTGATTGTCTCCTTTGTCATTACTTTTATTTTTATATCTTCAATTATTGTTGATGAATGGAAAGATTAATTGTGATTTGAAATATTGATAAGTGAAGTTTTTAATTGGGCTAAAGTAATTGATGCAACATAGAACAACCTAAAATTAACAGGTTAATCAGAGGTTGACGTCAGGCAATAGTGTAGTCTTGGAGGAGAAGCGTAGTTTTCTAGAGGAGCTTGTTATTCGATTTGTGGGTTTTACTTGAACTCATCACCTGGTGCTTGTAGCTTTCCTTGTGCAAGCCCAGGTGCATTTTCTCCAACTATTATTACCACAATATCTTCATATAATAAAATTTGGCCAGTTTGCATATTTTCTGGTTCTTTTGTTAATTTTTGAAAAACAACTGTGTTTATATATGTGGTTGCTTTTGTTATCAATGTAAATTTTCCATTTGGAATATTACACAGCCATAATGGTGGTTGAGCTTTCAGGCCATTTAATGTCAGGGTCCCATGCTAATCCCAAAAGGAAACTGCCATGTTGTTGATGTGCCACTCTGATCATAACTAACTGTTGTGGCAAAGTACTAATAACTGTTGGCGCCCATCTGTGCCTCATGACTAATCACTTTATGCGACCATTATACGAAAAACATGTATCGTGAATCAATCTTTTTCATGCTAAACTACCATTCTCCTACCTCATCACACAGCCGACTATGTTATCCCATATCTTGGGGATGCACCCAATTACTTCTTGGATCCCACACACCTTCCTGTCAAAGAGGCCTACCTTCCAATGTGTCTCATGCTTGTACAATGCCTCAAAATGTCCCTCTGAAGGTGTGTCATGCAACTCCCTCCTGATCATCTCCCTAAGTGTGTATTGAGGGGTGGGACATACGTTGCCTCTGCAGTGGGTCACACCATCCCTAATCATGTATCTGTCAACTCGCACTATGACCATATGCCTCAACTAGGAAATCATTCTCATGTTCACGATGCACTGTGTTTCACCCAATTGTCTCAGGTAACCCCCATGTGTCCTGCTATATGTGATGAGAGCATCGAAGAAAAATATAAAATCCTCTACAACATTATGTTAGACTGGAAAGTGACAGATGCATGGTCAATCCCAAAAGCATTTTCAATAACCCATATGGATACCCATGGGTAGTCCTGCGAGTATCATGCATTGTGACTATAACCAAGTGATGCTCCAACTGAAGATAAAACTTTGAGGAATGTAATCCTCCTTGATTCTCATACATCCACTCATCAATCCTGGGTAAGCCATGCACATTGGTATGCTCGATGTCCCAATCAATCTATCTCCCCATAAGTAATGCTCTGAGATCCTATTGTGCAACACCATAGACCACTGTCTAAAACCATGCATCATCGTACTCTTTTGCATACCTCTACACACCATGGCATGTCCCTATACCCCATTGGGTATCACCTCCTATTGTTGATGCACCCTGTATTGTCTGGTATTTTGCATGCACCAATGTATCTTCCATCGTGCTATTGGGCCCACCATGATGTGAGAAATATCTCCTCTGTCCTTGTAGAACTAAGTGGCATGACTCCACACATGCTCATTACAGGAAATTCCCACCTAAAAGTGGCCTCCTAAGGAAAAATAATAAAATAATAGTTAAAATAATAAAATAAGAGTTATGAATTTTGGAGGGAAAAGAAGAAAACTATTTTTTTTAATTTTATTTTTGGCTTATTTCATTATAGGTTTACTCAAATTTCAAGTGTAGAGACTCATTGGATGAAAAATTAAATTCCACATCCAACGAGTACAAATTATGCATACTTTTGAGAAGACCCACAATGACAAAAATTGAAGATACATTAAAAAAAGTATGTTGAAGATACATTATATTTGTGGTTCTTCTCAAAAATATGCATAATGTGTACCCGTTGGATTTGGAATTTAATTTAGCATCCAATGAGTGTCTACACATGAAATTTGAGTAAACATATAAGAAAATCCAAAAAAAAAAAAAAAAATTAGTATTTCTTCTTTTTCCTCCAAATTTTTTACATGTACCTCTTTAAATTTTAAGAATTTTGATTGGTTTACATATTATGACATGGAAATTACATGGAAATTCCATGGGCTCTTTTAGGCTAAAATTTCCTCTAATGAATGGGGATGTCATTGTTGTGTTGATCTTCAGTGGCTCTTGTTCCCAATACATCAATGGAAGAACGTCATCCCCATATCTTTCTCTATCTGGTAGCATACACATGCCATACCATTTTAATAACTCTCGTCGAGGCATGTTGACCACCCTACAACCCCATGCATGAACAATGTGCCAAGACATCTCTTGAAGTCTACACACTCCTGCATCAAACCAACTCGCCACTAGCATTGACCATAACTCTAATGGAAGTGTGAAGGAACGTGAGTGCTTGGTCACTGCGGCAATCACTCTGGCAATGCCTTAGTCATCCTTTGCCCCTGATAAATGATTGGAAACCCCACTTGGATATCAATGCCAACTAAGGTCTGCAGTATCCACTCCACTCATGTCAACCGAACTTGAATCCCATATGGATGTATTCTCGACTGAAATATATTTGTATCCACATCCCGTGGGTGTATAATCAGGAACCTTTGGAACATGCCTCTCTACAAGTGTCAGCTCATATAGGTGCTCATCATGCCACATTATTACAAGAGGCTCCTCTATCAAATCATGATTGTCCCTAACATCCTCTTATGTTATGGTTACCATAGAAGAATATACACAAATAAACTCCATAAAAATTTGGCCAACCTGCAACTTTGATTCTTGAAGTGCCATCTGAGTGCTCTTCAAGGACTCTTGGGAAATCTCAAGCTCATAAGTAAGCTCGTTGACTTCCTCTTTCCCTACCAACGCATCATGATATATCTCAGTAAGCATGAGTAGGTGAACTATGTTTGAAAGGAAGTATAGTAAGTTAGATTTCATCTCTACCAATGCCTTTCTATGAGGTTGAAAATATGCAAGTGAAGGCTTTCCTCCTGAACTATCATGTGACATTGCATTTCTCCAACAATAATCTATCACAAATATCAGTGCATCATCACATTGACTCATGGTTTCCCTATTCTTTTCTACTTTCATCTTCAATTATTTTTCCAATTTACATGCATAGGTATGCTTGTGAGCAACATCTACCTCATCAACTGATGTGTCTGTGTTTGCATTGTTGACAAAATGTGTATTATCATCTTTACACACCCCTTGGGAATCATCATCAACCATCGTAGCCTCATTATTTTCTTTGTACATGTTGTAGCTCCTAGAGACATCCCTAAGTTGTGAAGGACGAGTGCCTAGGTCATCTTAAAGCCAAGAGGATTCAGAAAAACTTTCCATGGTCAGAGATATAAATCCTCTTGTTTATAAACGATTTGTAAAACTTCATAAGGTGGGACCGAGACCTCAGGAACAAATATATACCAGAAATAATACCCGATAGTAAAACAATAAGGATCTTATAAGTGCATTATCGAAGATGAATCTAGATTTTAAAAAAGTTGTGAGGAGGGCCAGATCATGAAACACAGTGCACAGTTATCAAAATATGAAAGCGTGGTAATAATGATATAAAATGGAGAGAGTATTAACTACAGATAGGCCTATTATCATATCATCTATCACCAGCTAATATCAGAAGAAAGGCGAGTAAATGATATGTAACATATGAACAAAATATCAAAGCTCCGAGCCATATTTAAAGCACCATAGATCAATAGACATGAGTATCTTGGACAGATAAATTCATTTCCAGTTAATCAAGCACTCACATTCTGGTAGCTTATGATATAAAAAGAGTGATGACGTGCCAAAACATTTGTATTAGAATATAATAGAGAGAATACAAACAGTGACCGATCTCACCAGGAATCCATCTCACAACAAAATAATTTCATTAGGTCTCCCAACGGGTTTCTTCAATGTAAACCACAATAAGGCCTCAAAACTTTACAAAAAAGGGGGATTTAAAATTAACAGTCTCTGTTCTGGAAAATTTGGAACCCTTCTATAAACTCAGGTTCTTTCTTATATAATCCCCTGTTTACCATTAGCAAAAGATATTTTGGACCAACATTTGTTCACAGAAATATCTTTTCTATTGCTTGTCTCTATCAGAATCAAAACTGATGATGAGGAAAAATGCCTCCCATCATCTCTGTAGTGGCCTTGACATAGGCGCCAACCGAAAACAAAAAAACTTAAACATAAAATAAAAATGCATAGGGTGAAATGACGATTTCACCTGATATTACAAAGTAAAAATAACAAGCAAAAGGGCCACTAGGGCAAGATCATGATCATCATTTTTTAGAGGAACGGGGCATAGCAACTATTGGCTAAGTTGGAAGCACTGATGACTTGAATGAACTAGCTTTATTCTTCTAAGGAGGTGGGGAATGGAGGGACGGTGTGGTGACTAGTACATTTACATACTCACTGCATTTCTGCCATATGGTCACCCCTGGCAGGCACATAGTGGAAAAAATCTCCACTAAGGCTTGTATATCAGTCAATTCCAAGTAATCCACGTGTACGGCCAAGCGCTATTTGATCTGACAGAGAAGGGAAATATCCTTGCCTAGGGCAGCAATTATAGTTTCAGCTTTCAGGCGAGTGGTTTTCTCATAGGGAAGATTTGTTTGATTCATAACCACTGTCAGCTTCTCTTCGTAATCAGTTAGACCTAAAAATGCGGCAGTTGTAGGATCCCAGCATGATGGGAGGCCTGCTTTCACCAGCTCGTCCCACTCTTGCTCAAACTTCCCCACTCCCTTGGAAACCTGCTCCAAACCACTCAATGCATTGACACGCGTGGTCTCTTTCTCAATTACCCTTCTGATTTCTATCACTCCCCTGAAACAGTCTTCAATCCCTTGGACATCCAACTCTTCAGAGCCCAATCCATTTAAGTAAGTGATATACTTCTTGGCCATGACCACCTTTGCCTCGGCTTCAGCTTGTCCTTCCTGCAACTTCCCTTTGAACAATCGGATAGTAGTCTTCTTATCATCCATTAACATAATATACTTCCAACATTTCCTTACCTCCGATATGATGTCGGTCCAAATGAGGCGCCTGGCTTCCAGTAGGGTTGTGTTTCCTTTCATCCGATTGTTTAGATCTTTGATGACTTTTTCCTATTGCAAATTCTCTCTCTTCGCTCCATCCACCTCTTCTTGCAGGGTTGCTATTACCTTATCATTTTGTTCCAACCTAGCTACTAACTCGTGAACTCTCTGTTGTGTTGTATGGGCTTGCTTTTCTGAGACCTGTAGGTCTAACAGATCCTTGGTTAACTATGATGGAGTAGCACCTGTTGTATCAGAAGTTGGAGACTGGAGTTACGCAGACATGAGTATCCCATTTTACTTGCAATTCGGCCAATCTCTGTCTCAGAGCAGTCATTTCTGCAACCGTTTTAGCATTCTCATCCCTTTCCTGAGCAATAGTATCAGTGAGGGTCGATTTCTCTATTTCCGCCTGGGCTAATTCCTCAGGTTGTATGTATTCCCCACGGGGGATGTTGAGTCTCCTCCTTAACTCTGAGTTCTCGACCTCTAAATCAAGGATGATTTTCCTCCGAATTCCTTCTTTATCGCTTCCTTTTTCACTCATTATCCTTCTGAGATGGTCCAGGTTATTTTTGATCCCCCTGGCACTAGCCCTTTCCTTTTACTGATTCCCTAATACCTCTTTTTATTTTTCTTCCAGCTTCCTTAATGCGAGCGCGAGCTTCACAACCTCGTCCCTTAGCATGTCCCTAATGCATTGGTGAAGGCCAAGTTTGTCAGTTAAAGGGACCTTTGATAGATTCATAGCAACCTCCAAAGCTTTGTTGCTGACTTCATCAGCAGTAGAGTCTAGCACTGCCTCCATGATAGCTATTATCAACTGTTCTTTATCCATATCCAGCTACGAGGTGAGCCAGGTATGATAGTTATCCGCAAACCCAGCCAATTCTGCTTGGAATTTCTCCCTTACTGTCCGATTTCTGCTTCTAATTTCTTCCCTTACTTCGGCTTTGTTTACCTAAATATCCTTTGATATCCCAGAGGGTTCCGAAGAGGAAGCGCCATCATAATTAACTCTGAAATTGGGTTTTCTCTTATCAAGCTCCCCGTATCTGATTAGCTCCTCTTGAAGTGGCTCATCCTAGATAATCTCCACATCATCAATTCTATGCTTCTTGGAGGGATGGGACTCCTCTCCTATATCCAAACCTTCTGGTTCCTCTGAAAAATCAGCCTCGTCAGTCTGCCCTTTCCTCCTTGTACCCGCTGAAGCGGTGTCACCCCTTCCTTCTGCAGCTGAAGATTCGACCTCCATCTGTGAAGCCAAGGGCCGTGTGTCAGGTTAGCTCTCCATTCAATGAAGGGCCTAGTCTCATGCACATATGTAGTGGACCTAATCTTCCTTTTCCTATTAGAGAGAATTCCTTTTGGGTCATAGGGCCATACTTTTCCCAACACAAAATCCATCTTCTGAAGCAGCGTCTCCACTGTGGAGAGGGTGTGTCTTGAGTTTAAAGTAAAAATTCTGATGGTGGTAGGGAGCTTGAGGATATATCTCTTCTTTGCAGGAACGAAGTGGAACGGGTCTTCTTTCATGGTTTGGAAAATGTATTCAAGGGCGAAAACCCGCATAGCAGGGAACAACGGCAGGCGGTAGGGGGGTAAATCTGCACCATAAACTCTAATCTTGGTGTAGTCGTCAAAAAAATACCAATCCCCTATGCTTTCCTCATTGCCAAACTATAGCTAGTCTTTCTGCTTGGGAAAAATCTTGGGCGGGGGGCTGTCGTGAAGTATGGTGTAGGAAATGGTCGTGAACTCATCCAAAAACCTTGAGTAACCCCTCCTATTAGGTTGCTGACGTACTAAGACGTTCCACTCAAAGATGGTTCTTGGCTGGTTGTTCGTTCTTGAGAGTTTTTCAAGGCCCAAAGCTTCGAACTTGTCAGCATGCTCAAACAGAAAAAGGTAAAACACCAGTGAACAGAAACGGAAAGACCCCATAGAGGGTAGTTCTTGAAACTGGGTTTGGATGGCTAAGGCCAAGAAAGTGGGGATATCTAAAATGATAGCTGGCTGGGACATGAGCCAAAGGAGGGCTATGCATTCTTTCGACACCCTCTCGACCTCTCTGAGACCTAGCAACCCTGAGATGAAATCGAGAACAGGCTAGAAACCCTCTGTGAATGCTGTCATGGGCACCATGTCTGAAGACGGGATGGACGTGAGACGAGAGTCTGAGATGGAAGAGAGGAATTCACTCTGCTATTTCCAGGGTAATTTATAAAACTGACAAGATAAGGACAACTCTGTGAACTTGACATACTCCTAGCTGTGGGGCAAATGAAGGGCGTCTTTAATGAGCTCAGGGGATATACGAAAAGCCTTGTTTCCCTGAGCCGAAAGAAATACATCCCTACGTTCATCATAGGCATCTCTGAGCCAACATATAAACTTGGTGACTGGAAAGGTGGGCAGAAAAATTTGGTAATATAGGCCAGACCAAATGACTCTGAACCGGTCTTGGCCTTTCACATGGCTTTCTAACAGGTCGGGCCTGACACGGGTGACACTGAAATGGTACTGTTGGTCACGGATATGAGCTTGTGTGTCAATGAGGGGCTCAGTTCCAGGGATGGCCCTAACTTTGCGGGCTTGAGGGGTTTCAGGTTCAGACGTTCTCGACTTAACTCTCTCGATGACCATTTTAAATGAGTAAAGCGAAAGGAAAACTGTAAGGAGAAAGAATGGCTAAATACATGTAACCAATGTGGAAAACCTAAGAGGGAAAGTGACGCGGGGGCTGAAAGCGACCTGGTGCTGCAATCCAAGCTTAATTGCTAGGCAATTTTGTAAAAAACAAGTAATTTACTAAAAATGGGCATCAGGCAGGGTTAAACAGGCCATAAATTTACGAAAAATGAGGCTCGAGTAACAAGTCGGAGGGTTGACATCATAAGGACGCTGACACTAAGGCACGTGGCATTTGGTTGTTGGCTATTAGGAGCTAGGTAGGTGTGAGCCATGAGCCGGGTTAATACCGATACTGGTCGTGTACCAGCTTTCCTGACTTACCTTACCTTTGCTTTTACGTGCACCACCTGTTAGTCTATAGGGGTCCACCGCAGAGTTCCGGCGAGGACCTGTGAAGTCTCTTCGCACTGAACCACCACCCCATGGAATGGCCAAAACCTACCCCACCAACCAGTGACATCATGAGTTCTGGGGGGTATAGCTCCATTCTCCTCATACATTCCTTGGTACCCTCTAAATCCCTCCACATGGCGGCTTTACTCGGGCTATCCCATTGTATGGCCCACGGCTTCTCTGCTTAGCTATAACGCACCATTGAATCCTTTTTCCATATTTTCTCTATGAGGGGAGGGCATTGCATATTTCCCTCATATCTGTTGGTTCGCTTACACTTCCCAATGCTATATCTTTTCTTACCTCAAGCTATATTTTTTCCAAACCTTGTGATATGAGGATTATCATAACAACATTAGCTCCACCTGGGGATGGCACGTCATCCTTGGACGTGTCGATAACTTCGCAGACCACTTGTAAACTCATTCTTTGAAAACTCAATTCTCTTCAAAATTTTCAAGCGTTATCATGGCGAAATAAACATCAACTATGAAAGTAGAAATGACAAATATATACACACTATAATACAGTGGTCTCCAAGACCTAGATCAGTTTTGGAAATAGGGCTTCAGGAACTGCCCATTTACAGCTGTCTCGATCACATCACCTTCCAAATTCTCCAGTATGAAGGTGTTATTACCTTTAACCTCGGAAATTTTAAAAGTTCCAAGCCACAGGGGGTAAAACTTTCCATGTTTACCTTTGTTGGCTTTCCTGATGTCCCACCTTAGTACTAAATCCCTTGTCTGCATTTCTTTGTCTTTGGCATGTTGGTCAGAAAGATTTTTGATTTCCTCTTGGTACTCTGCTAAACAGTCATTTACTTGACTGCGAGTCTCTTCCAACTCGACCAATTGATTTATTCTTATGGTAAGATCGTTGGGTTCTTCCTGATTTTCCTGAAGGAACCTGGCCACAGGCAAGGCAAGCTGTATTGGAAAAACTACTGCTCTACCGCAGACTAGTTCATACGGAGACTTGCTTGTCGACCGTTTATTTGTGATTCTATTCACCCACAGTGCGCATTTAGCTGGGAATCCCAGTTTTTATGACTTTCATTTATATATTTCTTTAATGCCCTTACCAATGTCTTATTTGAAGACTCAGCCAATCCATTTCCCTAAGGATAATAGGTTGTGGAATGCCCCATGGTGATATGGTATTGCTGACAGAAATTGGTGAATTTTATAGACTTGAAATCTTGTGCATTATCTGTCACAATCTTAGTCGGGCAGCCAAATCTGGATATAATATTTTCTTCTAGTAACTTGATCACCACTACATCAGTTGTGTTTTTTGTTGGTATTGCCTCTACCCACTTGGTGAAGTAGTCAGTGGTGGTTAGTATCCATTTATGTTGGTCGCTGGATTGTCGATGAATTTCCCCGATGAAATCTATCCCCCATCGTTGAAAAGGTTCTTCTATGTGTACTGGGATCATAGGTAAGGGAGCGAACCTCTACTTTTCAGTGAACCTCTGACATTTTTCACAGGCCCTGAATCGAGCATGCACATCCCAAAACAATTTGGGGCAGTAGAAACCTAACTTCAATATCTTATGGGCTGCAGACCTCCAACTATAATTCCCTCCACAAATGCCTTCATGGAATTCAACCATAACTTCCTCCACTTCTGTTTCTCTCAGGCACAACAATAGGATTCCCGAAGGTTCCTTCCAATATACTCGGCCATTTGCAAAGATATACTTCTGCGACTTCAAACTCAATGTTCGATATTTAGTCTTATCAAATTTAGGAGGACACCTGAGAGTTAGAAGATATTCCACAATATCTTTATACCAAACACTAATCAGATACTTCATGTGGGTCTTCTACACGGTCGTTTCTATCCTGGGTTTTTCCTCCGTGTCTCCAGACAATTCCCCAATTCCATGGATAGGTTTATTCTTAGGTCCTGACAATTAAACTCAGACAAAATCTTGGCTAGACCCTGTCCCTTGATGAGCTTTGTGGGATGGATGTCTAATTCATATTCTTGGATTTTAGCAATCCATTTGCCCCTTTTGCCTTCACTATCCCCTTGAATCAAAATATCTTTAACTATGAACGTAGGTATGAAAGAAGTGATGGTTGACTGTAGGACGTACATCCGGAATTCTTTTAAGGACTTCACTAAAGCGTATGCATGTTTCTCTAGAATGTTTTATTTTAGCTCGGCATATTGAAGTACCTGACTAAAAAAGGCGATGGGTACTTCATACCCATCCTCATTTTCCTCTGAAAGTGCTGCGGCTACAGTATGCAGGGAGGCAAATGAGAAGATCGTGAATGTTTATTGTAATCTGGTCCTGCTAATACTGGAGCTTCTGCAAAAGCACTCTTAATCCTATTAAATGCTTCTCTTGACTCATTCATCCATTTCACCTCTATGCTTTTCTTAAGCATTTCGGTGATATGTCGAACTATTTTTGCATAGTTCAAGATGAACCTTCTCAAAAAGTTTATGTGCCTCAGGAAAACCTGAACTTATTTCTTGTTACGAGGTAAGGATATGTCGTTGATCACTTCCACCCTTTTTGGGTCAATCTTTACTCCTACTTTGGTAACAATATGCCCCAGTAATTTTCCTTCTTCTAAAGCAAACATGGATTTCTGAGGATTTAGGGACAGACCATATCTGCGGCATTTTCAGAAGTCCAGTGTAGATGTTCCACATGTTTGGCATCATCCTTTGAAAAGACTATGATATCGTCCAAATATACCACCATGAACTTGTCTTGTTCTCCCATGAAAGCGATGTCCATTGCTCTTTGAAAGGTGGCCCTGGCGTTTATCAGACCAAAAGGCATACGGGCATACATGAAGGTACCCCATGGTGTGGTGAACATCGTCTTCTTCTGATCTTCTGGAAGGACTGCCACCTAGTTGTATCCCGAAAATCCATCCATCATGGACATTCAAGAAGACCCAACCACTTTTTGCAGTATGTGGTCCATTTTAGGGAGGGGATAATTATCTTTAAGGGATGCCCTGTTCAAGTTCTGAAAGTCTACACACAACCTTATTTATCCATTTTTCTTTCGAAATGGCACCAGGTTAGCCACCCATTCTGAATACCTCAAAGGTACAATAATCTTAGCCTTCAACAGCTTTTTGATTTCCTTCTCTATGGCGAGAAGCAGCAAAGGATTAATCTGCCTTAGTTTCTGCTTATGCAGCTTGGCCTTGGCCCTTAGTGGGATCTTATGTTGGATGATGCTTGTGTCAAATGTTTTAAGATATTGGTAAGACCAAGCGAAAAAATCCTTATAGGATTGAAACAGCTGCACATACCTTTCTCTGTGTTCTTCCGGGACTCCTTTAGAAAATTTGACTATCTTAGGTTCTTCTTACATCCCAACGTTAACATCTTCCACCTGGGCTTCCAGAGTTAGTTTGTTGGGGCTGACAGAAACGTCGTTATTATCAAACAGCCTCTCCAAGGGTAATAACCCTCTGGGGATCACATTTCCTTTCCACTGCAGCACTTTGTGACCAGCCACCGTCTCTTGCCATTTATTTTGGGGTTTTTCTTCAGTTTCCTCTTCCTCCTCGATATCAATAACCAAGTTAGAGAATTCCCCAATAGTCTCCATGAATCGTTTCATCTGTTCTTCATCTTCAAACACCTGCCAATGTTTGACATTGTCTGGGATGGAAGGACGATAACGCACCTCCACTTCATATCTCAGAAGTGGATTCTGAGGTGGACGTAAATTGCTTGCTGCCACAGCCAGTGAATCTGCTATCCTGTTCTGATCTCTCAGCATAAACTGTATGTTAAATGCTAAGAAAAAAATTTCCACCAGGTCCCACACTTCATTTATGTATTCCTTCAGCCAAGGATGTTTGGCTTGACACTGGTTCTTTATCTGCCTCACCACCAACTCCGAATCTCCAAAAAGTTTAAGGCTTTGAATGTTCATACTCTTGGCAGTTTGCAAGCCTAGAAGCAAAGCTTCATACTCTGCCATGTTGTAAGTGGCTTCATACTCCAATTTGAATGAGAAAGGCACTAATTGTCCATTAGGGGAAATCAAGAGGACCCCTGCTCCATTTCCTTCTATGGAGTTTGCTCCATCAAAGTGTAAGGTCCACATTCCCCTTTCATCATCGCTTGAGGAATGTTGGGATTTTAGTAAGTTGAATGATGGTTCCTACAAAAACTCTTGGTCCTCCTCAAGCATTAGACAAGAGAACTCCCCTTCCTTGCTATACATCGGGGAGTTCACTGAGCCATCAGCTTTGGTCACCATTTTTACAAATCTTGATTCCCTATACAGCCTTCTTTCTTGTCCTTCGAACACTAGAATAGTTGCATAAGTAAGATCCAGCTTGATCGACCCTCCAATATTAGTACCCCATGATATAGATAGAAGCATTCCAAAACGGGCTGGGATATCGGCAACTACTATGCCCATGACGACACTCTTGGCCGGGATCTGAGCCAAATTTACCACTAGATCTTTAATCATCTTGAGACATTTACCCGTTTGGAGTCAAACGAATAGAGGTCTTTGTAGGGTCAGGTCATTTGTAGACCCAGCTATTCCATGACTGAAACCGGTAATAGATTATGTGAAGCTCCAGAGTCCAACATACAATTATGTAACAACAAATCATGGATGACTAAAGAGACATAAAAGGGTGGGGTTTCAGAGTCTAACTCTTCTACATGGGGGCCAAAAACTACCATGGGCCTTTCTTCTTCAAGGTTAAGGGAATCTGGGGGTGAAGTTACTCCATGAAGGAGCATGAACTCAGAGACTTGAGCTTTATAGGAGGGTTGTTTTAGGAGTTCAACCAAAGGAACAGGGATTTTGACTTTTTCTAGCTCTTTTTGGAGATTGAACACAGTGGGCCCTTTTTCTACAAAGGTCTCTTTTGGTTCCTTGATGAAGATAGGAGGCTTTTCGATAGTGGACATACCTTTAGCATGAGTAAGAGGGTCGGGTATGGACTTGGACAATGATGCAGGAGCACCTTTCTATGCGGAAAGTTCTTCGACGGGTTTCTTGCCTTTGTTATCAGTCTTTGGGAGGGTTGATTCCTTGGAAGGTGACCCTTCCTCTTGATCTTGAGTACGTGTCCGCTTCCTGGAAGACTGAAGGTCATACTTCTTGTGGAATTTGGCTTGCATAAAATCAACAAACTGTCTGAGTAATCATCTATGTCAGGTTCTTCAATGGAGTTTACCTTCCCTCCCTCTTCTTCTTCTTCTCATAGAGAAATTTCTACCTCTTCTCCTTCCGAATAAACAAAGCATTGATCATCTTTCCTGTCTGGAGCATCTTCAACAGGGCCCTCCATTTTTCCTTCCAAATATAAGGGGGGATGTATGTGATCGTGTTGCTCTTTTCTGTCCCTTTACAGGATCTGCAGAGGCGGTTTCCTATGCTGCTGATTATACCCTCTGTTAAAAGCAGGCTGAGCCGGCCGAGAGGAGGCATTATTTGCTTCAAGTTCCAGTTTCACCAGCTTGTTAGAAATATTTTTAATCATTTTGTTCATCTCCTCGACTTTATAATCTGAGACTTCCTTTTCTTGACTCGAAGAAGAGGCTTCTTCTTTACCCTTTCGCCTGAAATCGTGGTCCAATCTGCCTTTCGAATTTCCTGTAGAAGTGAAGTTAGCCTCTACTTCTAAAGCATCTGTGTGAGCTTGGTCGAGAGAAGTAGATTTTATCTCCCTTAGAGTGAATTCGAATTCAGATTCAAAAGCTCCCATGAACACTACCTTAGCAGCAGCTTGAGGTGGCTTTATATCAGCTGGCAGGTTGGTGTACACCTTATTAAATCTCTTTATAAACTCTGCTACATCCTCGTTGTGTCTTTTCTTCGATGTATTGAATTCTATGAGACAACAGCCATGGTATCTTTTCCCTCCCCACTTCCAGGTGAAATCATTTTCCATCTCTTCCCAATTAGTGATGGAGTTGTCCCCAAGAGTTTTGAACCACTTCCTTGCTTCTCCATCCAAATATTGGACGAATAACCTCAGAACTACATCCAACTGTTTTACATTGAAATTCTCTGTAAAGGCACAGAAATCTTCCAAATTCTTTTGTGTAGCACTGGTGTCTTCCCCGGTAAACCGGGGAAAGTGCTTCATGTAGTTTTGGGGCATGTCATTCAGAATCTGTAGTAATGCCAGAGGAGCAT
This sequence comes from Pinus albicaulis, assembly GCA_034641835.2. Taxonomy (NCBI): domain Eukaryota; kingdom Viridiplantae; phylum Streptophyta; class Pinopsida; order Pinales; family Pinaceae; genus Pinus; species Pinus albicaulis. Next base: position 483,483,647 of record CM076577.1, read on the forward strand.
ATTTATTTAACAAGAATCTGGGAACTGCCATGAGAGGTGGTTAAGCTAGAGGCGAGTTTTGCTGAGTGACACTAGAAATATGTTGAACAGTGGTCTGTAAATTTTCTTGGGCAAGTAGGATTTGAGGGATAGTCACTTGATTTATTTCTTCGACTTCTGCGGTAGGATGGAAAAATCTTGATGTATCTACAGACTCTGCCTTGTCTTTTATCTCCAAATTTTCAAGGAAAATGTTATCTGGTGGGTATTCAAGCACTCTAAAGTAGATCCAGGACCTTGAACCTAAGCTTGTTGGGAGGAAGACGAGGAGTCTTCTAAGGAGAATCTGGGTATGTTCGTATGTACAGGCTACTTTTCCTTCCAGATTCTCTTAAATAGAATTTTTTCTGGATCAGATACAGAGGGTGTTCTCAACTGAGAAGTATCTGACCTTAGCTGAGGCTTTTGATAAGCCAGGACTGCAAATAGATTTAAAACTTTGAAAGACTGTGGATTCGCCAAGATGAGGGATATACAACTCTCAACCCTTCATGCTCACCTGATTTTGAAGGGTGAATATGATTTTGTCGTACCCAGGGATAATATATTCAAATTCGTTCCCCAGCAACAGCACCAAAAAGATGTTGTACCTCCTAGAGACAGCCCTGAGTTGTGAAGAACCAATGCCTAGGTCTTCTTAAATCCAAGAGGATTCAGAAAAAATTTCCATGGTCAGGGATATAAATCCTCTTGTTTATAAACAATTTTTGAAACTTCATAAGGTGGGACCGAGACCTCAGGAACAGAGATATACTAGCAGTAATACCCGATAGTAAAACAATAAGGGTCTTATAAGTACATTATCGAAGATGAATCTGGATTTTAAAAAAGCTGTGAGGAGGGCCATATCATGAAACGCAGTGCATAGTTATCAAAGTATGAAAGCGTGGTAACAATGACAGCAAATGGAGAGAGTGTTAACTACATATAGGCTTATTATCATATAAGAATCTATCACTAGCTAATATCAAAAGAAAGGCGAGTAAATGAGATGTAACATATGAACACAATATCAAAGCTCTGAGCCATATTTAAAGCACCATAGATCAATATACATGAGTACCTTTGACAGATAAATTCATTTCCAGTTAATCAAGCACTCGCATTCCGGTAGCTTATGATATAAAAAGAATGATGATGTTCCAAAACATTTGTATTAGAATATAACAGAGAGAATACAAACTATGACCAATCTCACCAAGAATCCATCTCACAACAAAATAATTTCATTAGGTCTCCCAACCGGATTCTTCAACGTAAACCACAAGAAGGCCTCAAAACTTTACAAAAAAAGGGGATTTACAATTAACAGCCTATATTCTGGAAAATTTGGAACCCTTCTATAAACTTAGGTTCTTTCTTTTATAACCCATTTTTACCGTTACAAAAAGATACTTTGGACCAATATTTGTTCACAGAAATATCTTTTCTGTTGCTGGTCTCTATTAGAATCAAAACTGATCATGAGGAAAAACGTCTCTCATCATCTCTGTAGTGGCCTTAACATAGGCACCAACCGAAAACAAAAAAACTTAAACAGAAAATAAAAATTTATAGGGTGAAATGACGACTTCACCTGATATTACAAAGTAAAGATAACAAGTAAAAAGGCCACGAGGGCCAGATCATGATCATCAATTTTTAGAGGAACGGGGCATAGCAGCTGTGGTGACTAGTACATTTACATACTCACTGCATTTCTGCCATATGGTCACCTGTTGAGATTCAACAAGATGATGAGCTTAAGTAAAAGAGTCGCCTTCACTAAGTGGGCCCCGCAGGCTATTTTTGGCACAAAGTCTTTTTAGACTATGTCTATTTTTAGACATGTTGATCATATTCTATGAGTTGCAGGATGCTATTTTTGGATGGTTGGTCAAGTTGGAAAAATAGATGGACTTCTATTTTTAGACATTTTGGGCGAAGTCTATTTTTAGACTGCCAGTCTAAAAATAGACATGTCAGATATTATTAGCTCTTAATAATATTTGGACTCTAAACATTATCTTATTCTCTTGCAGCACTGACATTCAGTTAACAGATTGTTCAGATTAGCTAGTTGAAGGAATTACGCAATTCCTAGAGCTACTGGTGGTTCATGCATGGAGGAATTCAATTAGAACTCAAGTGGCAGAGTTTGGTGGAGTTGGAGAAGTAGTTGGTGGAGTTGGTTTCTAGTTTAACTACACTTGTGGAGTTAAACTCAGTTGAACTGATTGTGTCTATTTCTAACTGATTGATACTTTTAGTGGAGTTGAGTGAATTAATTAGTTAAATTAATTCACTAAATAATAACTCATTATTTAACTGGACAGAGACAACAGTTAACTACAGTGCAGAACAGATCAGTGGAGACTTAGTGGAGAGATTGGTGAAAGAGAAAGTGTGACTATCAGTTGTGACTATAGTGTTGCATTGTATGCACCACACATTCATTGGAGATGCCAATGAGGATTGCGTGAGCAAGGCTGGAGCAATTCGAACTCATCCAGAGCCATTCTTCAACAGGGATTGCGCAGTAGAGGCAGGCTATCAGGAGGGCAAAAATCAGTGCAGATTTTTGCTGATTGTTCTTGATTAGTGTGTAGCGATTGTATTGTACTAAGAGCTTGATATGATCAGCTTTGTATGAGGATTGTTACATGATCTCTATGACATATATTATATACAGATAGTTGGGGTTTTCAGCTTCAGGCTTTCCCGTTAAACAACTGTGTTAATGTGTGTGAATTTTTATTGTTTCATGTGTGCATTGCAATCTTGATTTAATTTTCACAAATGATCAATGGTGGAATAGATTTTGTATTTGCATGAAGTTAAAATAGTGTGAGATCAGGAGAATCTTGGACATATAACACATAAGTTATATAATTTCTACATGGTATCAGAGAAGTGTTGATCATTGGAGGAGATTGCAATTATTGAAGCGGTTGAGTTTTGTGCTGGTGGAATTCGAATTTGTTGCAGTGTTTTCTTGGTGTCGAAGTTGAGCATTCATTGAAATGTCTTTCAACAGATTGCGATTGGAGTATGCCCTTGAGGGCAGCTCGAATTACATAGCATGGAAGGACGGGATGGAGGCGGTGCTAGATGATAATGGGTTGAAGGAGTTCATAGATGTTGATATTCCGAAGCTTGCTTCTAGCGATGCAACCACACTTGACGCATGGCAAAAGAATGTAGCAAAGTGTCGAAGGATTTTGTTGGAAGGTGTGAAGGACCACATTGTGTCCAACCTTCATGGGAAAGCCACTCCATTCTTAATGTGGAAGGCTTTGTGAACTTCTTAAATAAATGACTGGAGAAGTTAAACAAAAGACAAACTCGGCATCATTTGAAGAAAAGCGGCAGTGTTATGATGTTTTTAAGTTTTGTTGCAAGGATGATCTGGGAAGTGTGGGGGTTATTGTCAATGAAGAAGACTTGGTGAGCTTGGCTCTCCTTGGGCTTCCGAAGAGTTTGCATAACTATGAAGGCTCTGTCAATTGACAGGAGAAACTGCCAAGATGGGAGCGACTTTGGTCGGATCTTGTGCAGGAGGAGATAAGGCGGGGTACCATGGATGGATCTTCATCGAAGAATGAAGATGAAGAGAATTGTGCTTTGGCTGCCAAAGCAAGGAAAGGAAAGGGGAAGAAAAATTCTTCTAAATCCGGTGCGAAAGGCAAGAAGCAAGACTTGTCCAAAGTGAAGTGTTTTCACTGTCACGAGCATAAACATTTCGCCACTAATTGGCCACAGAAGACGAAGAATAAGCAGGTTGTTGGGTCTGCAGCTGGAGAGGCCTTAGCCTCACAATTTGAGCTGGATTTTTCCTTGATCCCATGCTTGGTTTCAAGCTGCATGGGATCGGTGTGGTATCTTGACAGTGGTGTGTCTTTCCATATGACGGGAGACAAAGAGTTGTTTAGTGACTTGGAGGAGAAGAACCTCCAGATGCATATAGAGATGGGCGACAATGGTCGGTACAGTGCGACAGGCATTGGGACCATTACCTTTGAGAGGGAGTCCGGTAATCCATTCTTGTTGAAGAATGGCATTCATGTTCCAAGCTTGAAGAAGAACTTGGTCTCAGTCGCAATGCTGGAAGACAGAGGTTATGATGTTGTTTTCAGTGAGGGAAAAGCTTTCCTTCGACATAAAACAATGGGTAAAACCAAGAAGATAGGGGTTCGAATTAAGAATCTCTACAAGCTAGAGGTAGATGGTTGCACTAAAATGGTGGGCAAAGCAGAAGAAGTGGTGAGCCAGGATGAGGGCAAGTTATGGCATAGGAGATTGGGCCATCTTCACCATGCCGCTTTAAATATTTTGCAGCAAATTTCTACTGGACTTCCCAAGGGTACTCTTGCGCAATCAGATCAGTGCAAAGGATGTACAATGGGTAACTTTGTGAAGACCACCTTGCATGAGAAGGAGAACCGTGCTTCAGTGATCCTGGAGAGAACTCACACAGACGTGTGTGGACCATTCTCGGTTGCTTCAACAACAAAGCATAGGTATTATGTGATATTTGTTGACGATTTTTCTCGTAGATGCTGGATCTTCTTCATGCTGAAGAAGAGTGAAATGTTCTCAAAGTTCTGTGAGTTCAAGGCATTGATGGAGAAAGAGTCGGGGAAGTAGGTGAAAGCTCTACGGAACGATAATGGTGGTGAATACATCTCTAGTGAATTCAAATACTTCTTTAGAAAAGAAGGAATTCGAAGAGAACTCATAGCGCCTCATAACCCATAGCAGAATGGGGTCGCAGAGAGAAAGAATAGGATGATTGTGGGTGCTGCACGAGTGATGTTGCATGACCAGGGCCTACCGATGCACTTGTAGGCGGAAGCATGCAACACTGCGGTTTATGTGCAAAACCGTTGTCCTCGTAGAATACTTGGCATGAGTACACCTAAGGAAGCTTTTACTGGTAAGAAGCCTGATATTTCTCATTTGAAGATTTTTGGCTCACCTATTTACATTCATGTGACGAAGGATGCCAGGAAGAAGTTGGAGCCAACTGCATAAGTTGGGATATTTGTGGGGTACACAAAAACACCCCATAACTATCGTGTGTATTTTCCAGACAATCGGATGAATGTTATGCGATGACATATAAAATTCAATGAGGTGAAAGCCATGAAGTTGTCGCTTGAGAGGGAGCTACACTTGCATGCGGAGAAGGAACTTCTTGTTCCAAAAGACAAGCCTCTGGATGTGGATCAGCCACAGGAGGATATTCATGGAGTGGAGGAGTCCACTCATGTAGAACAAAACACAGACAAGGTAGAAAGCGTACCATAGAAGCTAAGAGACTGAAGATGGATGCGGCACAGAATGTAGGAGTCCCTACATCACAGCAAAGACAGAGACAGTCACCTGACTGACATACTGGATACATGGCTCTTATGAGCAAGTGTATTGTGATAGAGCCATCTTCTCTTGAAGAAGCAGCGCAGGAGCCCACATGGGTATATGCCATGGTGGAGGAGTATGACTCCATTGTCAGAAACAGTGCTTGGGAGATTGTTCCAAGGCCAGTGGGGAAATCAGTTGTAGGATCAAGATGGATCTACAAGGTAAAGCAAGCTATTGATGGGAGTGTCGAGAAGTATAAGGAAAGATTTGTTGCCCGGGGCTTCTCACAGATTGAGGGGATTGACTATGAAGAAACCTTTGCACCTATCGCACGGTATTCTTCCATACGGACCATCCTTGCTCTCTCAGTGCAGATGGGTTGGCACATTCATCAGATGGATGTGAAGACTACATTCCTTAATGGGATCATTGAGGAAGAGGTGTACATTGAGTAGCCTGAAGGATTTGAGATCTTCAGCAGCGATTCGCATGTGTGCAGACTCAAAAGAGCGTTGTATGGGCTGAAACAAGCACCCCGTGTTTGGTACACTCAGATCGACAGCTATTTCACTGGATTTGGCTTCACCAAGAGTGAGGCGGATGCAAACCTATACCAGATTGTGGTTGAGGGTAAGATTTTAATCATTGTACTTTATGTTGATGATTTGATACTAACAGGTGATGAGCAGTTGATACACTCATGCAACGCTGATCTTGCAAAGGAGTTTGAGATGAAGGATTTAGGCCTCCTTCATTATTTCCTTGGATTGGAAATATGGCAGTGGGAAGGTGAACTATTTGTGTCTCAAGGAAAGTATGCCTGGGAGATACTGGAGAAGTTTCACATGCAAGGCTGCAAGCCTATCGACACTCCTCTTCCAGGAAATTGGAAGAAAGAGGATGCTACATCGGCAGAGGTAGTGGATTCCACTGTTTATCGACAGTTGTTGGGTTCGCTCATGTATTTATTCAATACAAGATCGGACATATGCTATGCGGTGAACCAGCTTTCACAAGCGATGGTTAAGCCTACCAAGCTCTTTTGGAAGGCATGCAAGCATGTATTGAGATATCTCAGGGGCACATCTGAGTATGGTTTATGGTACAGAGAGACAGATGAGGTGAATTTGCATGGCTTCACAGATGCAGATTGGGCAAGAAGCCCAGCAGACAGAAAGAGCACATCAGGAGGGATTTTCAGTATCGGATCTACGATAGTTTCTTGGTACAGCAGGAAACAAATATCTGTGGCACTCAGTTCAGTGGAAGCGGAATACATGGCAACAAGTTTAGCTGCATGTGAGGCTATTTGGATGAGGAAGATTCTGGTTGGTTTGTTCGGTTCACATTTAGATCCCACAGTGATTCATTGTGATAATCAGAGTTGCATTAAACTCTCGGTTAATCCTGTGTTTCAGGATAGATCTAAACATATTGATATCCGATATCATCATATCAGAGATTGTGTGCAGCGGAAGATCATGTTGCTTTAGTACATTCCCATGGAGGATCAGGATGCAGATATTCTGACGAAGGCGCTCACCAAGAGCAAATTCAAATACCATAGAGGCAGGATCGGGGTGAAAGATAATCCCTATCTTGTTAAGAGGGAGTGTTGAGATTCAACAAGATGATGATCTTAGTGAAAAGAGTCGCCTTCACTAAGTGGGCCCCGCAGGCTATTTTTGGCGCAAAGTCTATTTTTAGACTATGTCTATTTTTAGACATGTTGATCATATTCTATGAGTTGCAAGATGTTATTTGTGGATAGATGGTCAAGTTGGAAAAATAGATGGACTTCTATTTTTAGACATTTTGGGCGAAGTCTATTTTTAGACTGCCATTCTAAAAATAGACATGTCAGATATTATTAGCTCTTAATAATATTTGGACTCTAAACATTATCTTATTCTCTTGGAGCACTGACATTTAGTTAACAGATTGTTCAAATCAGCTATCTGAAGGAATTATGCAATTCCTAGAGCTACCGGTGGTTCATGCATGGAGGACTCCAGTTAGAACTCAAGTGGCAGAGTTTGGTGGATTTGGAGAAGTAGTTGGTGGAGTTGGTTTCTAGTTTAACTACACTTGTGGAGTTAAACTCAGTTGAACTGATTGTGTCTATTTCTAACTGATTGATACTTTCAGTGGAGTTGAGTGAATTAATTAGTTAAATTAATTAAGTAAATAATAACTCATTATTTAATTGAACAGAGACAACAGTTAACTATAGTGCAGAACAGATCAGTGGAGACTAAGTGGAGAGATTGGTGAAAGAGCAAGTGCAACTATCAGTTGTGACTATAGTGTTGCATTGTATGCACCACACATTCATTGGAGATGCCAATGAGGATTACATGAGCAAGGTTGGAGAAATTCGAACTCATTCAGAGCCATTCTTTAGCATGGATTGCATAGTAGAGGCAGGCTATCAGGAGGGCAAAAATCAGTGCAGATTTTTGTTGATTGTTCTTGATTAGTGTGTAAAAATTGTATTGTACTGAGAGCTAGATATGATCAACTTTGTATTAGGATTGTTACATGATCTCTATGAAATATATTATATACAGATAGTTGGGGTTTTCAGCTTCAGGCTTTCCCATTAAACAACTGTGTTAATGTGTGTGAATTTTTATTTTTTCATGTGTGCATTGCAATCTTGATTTAATTTCCGCAAGTGATCAATGGTGGAATAGATTATGTATTTTGCATGAAGTTAAAATAGTGTGAGATCAGGAGAATCTTGGACATATAACACATAAGTTATATAATTTCTACATCACCCCTGGCGGGAGCATAGTGGAAAAAATCTCCACTAAGGCCTGTATATCAGTCAATTTCGAGTAAGCCATGTGTATGGCCAAGTGCTGTTTGATCTGACAGAGAATGGAAATCTCCTTGCCTAGGGCATAAATTATAGTTTTAGCTTTCAGGTGAGTGGTTTTCTCATAGGGAAGATTTGTCTGATTCATAACCGCTGTCAGCTTCTCTTCGTAATCAATTAGACCTGAAAACGCAGCAGTCCTAGGATCCCAGCATGATGGGAGGCCTGCTTTCCCCAGCTCATCCCACTCTTGCTCAAACTTCCCCACTCCCTTGGCAACCTGCTCCAAACCACTCAATGCATTCACACGCGTGGTCTCTTTCTCAATTACCCTTCTGACTTCCATCACTCCCCTGAAACGATCTTCAATCCCTTGGATAGCCAACTCTTCAGAGCCCAATCCATTTAAGTGATATACTTCTTAGCCATGACCACCTTTGCCTCGGCTTTAGCTTGTCCTTCCTGCAACTTCCTTTTGAACAATCGAACAACAGTCTTCTTAGCATCCATTAACATAATATACTTCAATCGTTTCCTTACCTCTGATATGATTTTGGTCTAGATGAGGCGCCTGGCTTCCAGGAGGGTTGCGTTTCCTTTCATCCAATTGTTTAGATCTTTGATGACTTTTTCTACTGCAGCTTCTCTCTCTTTGCTCCATCCACCTCTTCTTGCAGGGCCGCTATTACCTTATCATTTTGTTCCAACCTAGCTACTAACTCCTGAACTCTCCGTTGTGTTGTATGGGCTTGCTTTTCTGAGACCTATAGGTTTGACAGAGCCTTGGTTAACTTTGTTGGAGTAGCACCTGTTGTATCAGAAGTTGGAGTTGCACAGACATGAGTATCCCATTTCGCTTGCAATTTGGCCAATCTCTGTCCAAGGGCAACCATTTCTGCAACCGTTTTAGCATTCTCATCCCTTTCCCAAGCAATGGTATCAGTGAGGGCCGATTCTTCTCTTTCCTCTTGGGCTAATTCCTCAAGTTGTATGTATTCCCCACGGGGGATGTTGAGTCTCCTCCTTAACTCTGAGTTCTCGACCTCTAAATCCAGGATGATTTTCCTCTGAATTCCTTCTTTATTGCTTCCTTTTTCACTCATTATCCTTTTGAGATGGTGCAAGTTATTGTTGATCCCCCTGGCACTAGCCCTTTCCTTTTTCTGATTCTCTAATACCTCTTTGTATTTGTCTTCTAGTTTCCTTAGTGCAAGCGCGAGCTTCACAACCTCATCCCTTAGCATGTCCCTGATGCATTGGTGAAGGCCAATTTTGTCGGTTAAAGGGACCTTTGATAGATTCACAGCAACCTCCAGAGCTTTGCAGCTAACTTCATCAACAGTAGGGTCTAGCACTACCTTCGTGATAGCTATTATCAACTCTTCTTTATCCATATCCAGCTCTGAGGTGAACCAGGTATGATACTTATCCACGAACCCAACCAATTTTGCTTGGAGTTTCTCCCTTACTGTCTGGTTTCTGCTTCTAATTTCTTCCCTTACTTCAGCTATGTTTACCGAAACGACCTGTGATATCCCAAAGGGTTCCGAAGAGGAAGCACCATCATAATTAACTCTGAAACCAGCTTTGCTCTTATCAGGCTCCCCGTTTCTGATTAGCTCCTCTTGAGGCGGCTCATCCCAGATAATCTCCACATCATCAATTATATGCTTCTTGGAGGGATGGGACCCCTCTCCTATATCCAAACCTTCTGGTTCCTCTAAAAAATCGGCCTCGTCAGTTTTCTCTTTCCTCCCTGTACCCGCTGAAGCGGTCTCACCCCTTCCTTCTGCAGCCAAAGATTCGGCCTCCATCTACAAAGCCAAGGGCCATGTGTCAAGGTTATCTCTCCATTCAATGAAGGGCCTAGTCTCATGCACATATGTAGTGGACCTAATCTTCCTTTTCCTATTAGAGAGAATTCCTTTTGCATCATAGGGCTACACTTTCCCAGCACTAAATCTATCCCCTGAAGCAGCATCTCCACTATGGAGAGGGCGTGTATTTAGTTTACGGTAAAATGGCCGATGGTGGTAAGGAGCTTGAGGATATAGCCCTTCTTCGCGAGAATGAAGTGGAACTAGTCCGCTTTCATGGTTTGGCAAATGTATTCAAGGGCGAAAAACCACATAGCAGGGAACAACGGTAGGCGGTAGGGGGGTACATCTGCAGCAAAGACTCTGATCTCGGTGTAGTCGTCAAACAAATACCAATCCCCTGTGCTTTCCTCATTGCCAAACTGCAGCCAGTCTTTCTGCTCGGGAAAAATCTTGGGCAGGGGCCTGTCGTGAAGTATGGTGTAGGCAATGGTCATGAACTCGTTAAAAAACCTTGAGTAACCCCTCCCGTTAGGCTGCTGACGTACTGAGACGTTCCACTCAAAGACGGTTCTTGCTTGGCTGTTTTTTCTTAAGAGTTTTCCAAGGCTCAAATCTTTGAACTTGTCAGCGTGCTCAAATAGAAAAAGGTAAAACACCAGTGAACAGAAATGGAAAGCCCTCGTAGAGGGTAGTTCTTGAAACTGGGTTTGGATGGCCGAGGCCAAGAAAGTGGGGATATCCAAAATGACACCCAGCTAGGACATGAGCCAAAGGAGAGCTATGCATTCTTTCGACACCCTCTCGACCTCTCTGAGACCTAGAAACCCTCATTTGAAAGCGAGAACAGGCTGGAGACCTTCTATGAATGCGGTCAAGGGCACCATGTCCGAAGACAAGATGGATGTGAGATGAGAGTCTAAGATGGAAGAGAGGAATTCACTCTGTTGTTTCCAAGGTAATTTGGAAAACTGACGAGACAAGGACAACTCTGTGAACTCGACATACTCCTGGTTGTGGGGGAAACGAAGGGCGTCTTTAATGAGCTCAGGGGATATACGAAAAACCTTACTTCCCTGAGCTGAAAGAAATACATCCCTGTGTTCATCATAGGTGTCTCTGAGCCAACATATGAACTCCGTGACTGGAAAGGTGGGCGGAAAAATTTGCTAATATAGGCCAAACCGAACGACTCTGAACCATTCTTGGCCTTTCACATGGCTTTCTAACAGGTTGGGCCTGACACGGGAGACACTGAAAGGGTACTGCGGGTCGCGAATACGAGCCTGTGTGTCAATGAGGGGCTCAAGTCCAGGGATGGCCTTAACTTCGCGAGCTTGAGGGGTTTTAGGTTCAGACTTTCTGGACTTGACTCTCCCGATGACCATTTTGAATGAGTAAAGCGAAAGGAAAACTGTAAGGAGCAGGAATGGCTAAATACCTGTAACCAGTGCGGAAAACCCAAGAGGGAAAGCGATGCGGGGGCTAAAAGCGACCTGGTGCTGTAATCCAAGCTTAACTGCTAGGCGAGTTTGTAAAAAACAAGTAATTTACCAAAAATGGGCATCAGGAAAGGTTAAACAGGCCATAAATTAAGGAAAAATGAGGCTCGGGTAACAACTCAGAGGGCTGACGACATAAAGACGTCAACACTGAGGCACGTGGCATTTGGCTGTTGGCTATTAGGAGCCGAGTAGGTGTGAGCCATGTGCCGGGTTAGTACCGGTACTGGTCGTGTACCATCTTTCCTGACTTACCTTACCTTTCCTTTTACGTGTGCCACCTGTTAGTCTCAAGGGGTCCACCATAGAGTTCCAGCGGGGACCTGTGAAGTCTCTTTGCGCTGCACCACCACCCCACGGAATGGCCAAAACTTGCCCCACCAACCAGTGACGTTATGAGTTCCGGGGGGTATAGCTCCGTTCTCCTCATACATTCCTTGGTACCCCCGGAATCCCTCCACGTGGCGGCATTACTCGGGCTGTCCCATTATATGGCCTGCGACTTCTCTGCTTAGCTATACCGCACTGTAATATTCCCAATTAGCGATAGCTAATTTGAATATTAATTTGGATCCATTTTGTCGACTATAGTTAAATTATAAATAAAGGTGAGTAGAGAGGGACTCACTAGAGCGCGTGGAGGCAAGCACGCGGGCTGAGTTGACAGCGTGGGGCCAAGGGAGGCTACGTTGGAGATGATGGGCCTAGGATTTGAGAGAAAGGCCAACGTTATAAAAGGAGGAGAGCCTCCTCATTTTGGTCATTGATGTTTATTCATATTGAGTTGGTCACTTCGACTACTTGAGCATTCTAGCTTTTTAGCTTGTCTTTACCGCTGTTTAGTGCACCGAGTGTCTCCGTTCGGAGATCTCACCCTCAGCCCCGGGAGACTTTGAGTGCTCGCTCGGGTGAGGAATTCCTATCAGTATTCTTGCAGGAGAATCGGGTTGAAGCTTCGTTGTGGAGCAGTGCATCTAGTGACTGCGCAGTCTTGAGAGAGGGGACGCAGCCCATTACTGGGAAGCTCCGGATTGGGTTTCTTTTGGAGATTTCGAGCTTGGAGATTGAGCGAGGGGCCAGCCCTTACCAATTGGAGGATTTTTGCAGAGTTTGGGGCAGTATTTTGGTGGATTCCCTTCAGTGTCAGCGCAGAGCCTTGGAGGATAGTGTGGATCCTCAAGGGGGTGATTTTTGGGGGTCGGCCATTCGAGAAATGCTCTTTGGGCTTTTCTGGGTTTGGTGAGTAGAGGTTGAATCCAGAGTTTCAACTTATTCTGAGTAGAGGAGCAGCCCCATGTACTCATCTTGTTCCAGCAGTAGCAGTTATACGGCAGTTTTCCAGCAACTTGGATGCAGATCAAAGAACAACCATTCCAGCAGCATTTCTGAGAGTATTTCTTAACTTGCCTTGTGCAAGTTTGGGTGCCATCACTTTGATCACCTATTGTACTCACTTATATTTCTCAGTATAATAAAATGGCTCAGCATTCTCTCTGCATTTCTTGAGTATCTGTTACACGTTATATATATATGCTATTGTATGCTTGCACTACTGTTATTTTTCTCCTTGAGCATTCCAGTTTCTATACCACTTGGTGTGTTTTCCCCGTACTCTTAGACAGAGTCTGGAAAGGGCCAGATAGCCTCCAGATCTCACCCTCTTTTCAGAGGTGAAATATCTGGTAAATGCCCTCCCAGTCCATCTCTAGTTGGAGTTTGCTTGTGTTTTAGAGATATCCCTGAGAGGGGATATTATAGTGGTAACAGAGCATAGATCTGGCTCAGCCTGTGGAGCTAGTTGTTTATGACACCGGGAGAGAAACCCTACATCTGCCACAGAGGTAGGAAGTACAGAGATCGTGAGCGTAGGTTGGAGAACACCTACGGAGAGGGGGATTGCATTCGATTAGTGGACACAGAATAGGAGAAGCCTGTGGTAGACGCAGATCAGGGAGAGCCGATGATGGATGATAGCGATGCAAAACAGTTTGGGGAAGCACTCCTCAAATCAGTGCAGGATCTGGCGAGGCAAATAGAGGTGATGGGTCAGAGGTTCACTTATGTGGAGGCTAGACAGCGTGAAACCCCAAGGGGTTTCTAGGATGGTGAGGGGTTGGGCACATCCCACCACTTGCAGGAGCGGGTTGCCACTCCACACCAGGCATCACATGCCCCCACTCGTTCCACTATGCCCACTTTTCTGAGTGTAGACGCTGGGGTGGAAGCACAGGAGGAGTCAGATCCTGACCACATAGGTGGTTATTTTGTTGAGTACCAGACATATGGGCAGGAGTTCAGGGATTCTCTTTTATTCAAAGACTTTTTTCAGCTTAAGCGGGATAGCAGACCCTGTGACCATCACAGAGGGCACCGACATTATCATGATGGAGATACCCAGCGTACAACGAGCCGATTCCATTTGCCTATGTTTGATGGTTCATCAAACAGTTCGACAAAGTCTTGGGTGGAGAAGTTGGACATATATTTGCAGCTCAACTAGATGGCGGAGACGGAGGCCATCAAGGTGGCTACACTGCATTTGGATGGTGAGGCCCAAGATTGGTGGTTCCATGGGATGGTGACACTCGGGCATTCGACAGTGACCAAATATGTTGAGTTCACCCAGAGACTGATAGAGAGATTTGACCGGAGGGATCCGGAGGAGCATTTCATTGAGATGACAAGGCTCAAACAAATTGGGAGCCCGAAGACATATATTGCATATTTCTTGAGGCTTTCAGTGATGGTGCCCAATCTATCTGCGGCATGGATGATATTTATGTTCATTGAGGGGTTAGCAGAGCCGCTTAGAGGATTGGTCAGATCCACCAGACCATCCACACTCCAGGACGCAGTTAGCAGGACTCGGGATTTGCAGGATGCCTTACCCAGGACCAGGACACCTTACCCCTAGAGACAGTGTTTCCAACCAAAGGGGAAGGATGTGAGGATTCCGCCTCCTAAGGGGAATACGGGTAGGGGACAACTAGATGATGATGCCAGGAGGGAGTTGAAGAAGAAGATGTTGTGCTTTACCTGTCAGGAACCGTGGGCACCGAGACACAGATGTGTTGCTATTAAAGCACATTTTATCGAGGTCTTCTCCGAGAGCAGCAGGGAATAGGATGAGTATGGGGATGGGGAGGCAGGAGACAGTTAGACAGTGCAGGATAATTTTCCACCTCCACCTCCAAGAGCAGGAGGTGCAGCGTTCGCACCCATAAGGGGGACCCTTGCAGCATTGCGAGGAGTACCCAAGTATTTGACGCTGCGTGTCCGAGGGACAATACGTGGGCAGCGAGTTTCAGTTCTGGTAGACAGTGGGGCAACCCACAACTTCATCGATGCACAGATGGTTGAGCAGAGAGGCATACAAACAGAGAGCTTCGATGGATTTTCAGTATTGGTCCCAAGAGATTAGACGATGCAGTGTGCCCGATATGTTCCAGAGCTGGCAGTGACTATGGGTACCTACATAGCGACCAACCACTTTTTCGTGGTCAACATAGCAGATACCAATGTGGTATTGGGTGTACAGTGGCTGATCACTCTAGGGAAGGTCACCACGGATTGGGAGGCCTTGGAGATGGAGTGGGATGATAAGAAGACCGGGAAGCATGAGAAGATACGTGGGATGCACACTTACCCACCCCAGACTGTTTCAGCTCACCGGATGGAGGCAAACTTCCGGAAGGGAGACATAGAGTGGGCAGTAGAGCTGCGTGCATCAGAGGTAGGGACTACCGGGCAGACAGTTCATCCTGATATACAGGCCATCCTTGAAAGGTATGACACGGTGTTTGGGGATATACCACTAGTCCAGCCACTAGATCGGGGGTTTGAGCACACTATTGAGCTGGAGCAGGGCATTTAGGTCATTATTACCACACCCTATAGGCACCCCAAGGCCTATCGGGACGAGATTGAGTGGGCCATCCAGGAGTTGCTGGCTCTTGAACACATTCGACCGAGCACCAGCCCTTTTGCTTCTTTTGTGGTGTTGGTGAAGAAGAAGGACGACACATTGAGAATGTGCATTGATTACAGAGCACTGAAAAAAAATACCCTAAAGAACTGGTACCCTATACCGAGGATTGATGAGTTGATGGACGAGTTGAGGGGAGCACAGTTCTTCTCAAATATTGATTTGAGATCCGAGTACCACCAGATTCGCGTGAGGGAGCAGGACGTTCCCAAGACCACTTTCAGGTGCCATTACGACCATTTTGAGTTCTTGGTTATGCCTTTTGGGCTAACCAACGCCCCAGCTACTTTCTAGTCTTGCATGAACCATATCTTCTGCACTCACCTGAGGAAGTTTGTGTTGGTCTTTTTCGATGATATACTGATATATAGCAGGACTTGGGAGGAGCATATCCAACACATTGAGGTCGTGCTGCATACCTTGGAAGAGCAACAGTTTTATGCTAAGCTCTCCAAGTGTGAGTTTGGGTTGACAGAGATGTTGTATTTTGGACACATCATAGGAGTGGACGGAGTGAGTGTCCATGAGGAGAAGATCAAGGCCATCATAGATTGACCAGAGTCGAGAAACATCACGGAACTTCGAGGATTTGTTGGCATCTACACATATTACAGGAAGTTCATCAAGAGTTTCTCTCAGCTTGCTGCACCCCTTACATATTTGACGAAAAAGGGGGCATTTAGTTGGTCAGATACAGCGCAGCTGGCCTTTGACAGGCTTAAGGAGGTTATGAGCAGCTGCCCAGTGCTTGCATTTCCAGATTTCACGGAGCCTTTTGTTTTGGAGTGTGATGCGTCGGGAGAAGGGATTAGCGCAGTTTTGATGCAGGGGGGCACCCTATAGCCTATGAGAGCTGGAAGCTCCTTCCCCATGAGCGGTTGTATCCTATATACGACAAGGAGATGTTGGCCATTATGCATGCATTGGCCAATTTCCAGCAGTACTTAGTGGGTAACAGGTTCAGGGTGAGGACTAATCACAACAGCCTCAGGTTCTTTTTGGAGCAGAAACAGCTACAGGAGAGGCAGCAGAAGTGGATCAGCAAAATTCAGGCTTATGATTTTGACATTGAGTATGTCAAGGGGAAGAACAACGTGGTAGCCAATGCACTTTCATGTAGACCAGGCACATTGTCTCTGATGAGTTTGGATGCAGATTGTAGGGCTTGACTTTTGGTGGAGTACTCCAAGGACAGGTTTGCTTGTGAGTTTCTAGATGGTCAGGTGGCGGATTATAGATACAGGGTGATAGATGGGATCATCTATTACAGAGACAGGATCTTCTTGACTGAGGGCTCCTAGCTCAAGAAGAAGATACTTCAGGCATCTCACGATTCACCATTGGCTGGTCACCAGGGGTTTACCAAAACCTATAGGGCCATCAGAGAGAGGTTCTCATGGAAGGGCCTCAAGGAGGACGTACTCCAGCATGTCAGGGAGTGTGAAGTTTGCCAGCGCAACAAGGGAGAGATGAACCATCCAGCAGGGTTGTTGCAACCTCTTCCCATTCCAGAGGGGAAATGGGAGAGTATTTCAATGGATTTCATGACAGGGTTGCCTGTGGTGCAGGGTGCAAGGATTGCATATTTGTCGTCGTTGATCGACTGACAAAATATGCACATTTTTTCGCCATAACCGCACACTATATAGCAGCACAGGTGGCGGATGTTCTTCCGGGACATCTTCAGGTTACATGGTCTTCCCAAGACCATTGTCAGTGATAGGGACAGCCGCTTCATGGGCAGATTTTGGCAGGAGCTTTTTCGGTTGGTGGGGACGGAGTTGACACCAAGTACCAAATATGCTGAGTTCACCCGGAGACTGATAGAGAGATTTGACCGGAGGGATCCGGAGGAGCATTTTATTGAGCTGACAAGGCTCAAACAAATTGGGATCCCGAAGACATATATTGCAGATTTCTTGAGGCTTTCAGTGATGGTGCCCAATCTATCTGCGGCATGGATGATATTTATGTTCATTGAGGGGTTAGCAGAGCCGCTTAGAGGATTGGTCAGATCCACCAGACCATCCACACTCCAGGACGCAGTTAGCAGGACTCGGGATTTGCAGGATGCCTTACCCAGGACCAAGACACCTTACCCCCAGAGACAGGCTTTCCAATCAAAGGGGAAGGATGTGAGGATTCCGCCTCCTAAGGGGAATACGGGTAGGGGACAACTAGATGATGATGCCAGGAGGGAGTTGAAGAAGAAGATGTTGTGCTTTACCTGTCAGGAACCGTGGGCACCGGGACACAGATGTGTTGCTATTAAAGCACATTTTATCGAGGTCTTCTCCGAGAGCAGCAGGGAAGAGGATGAGTATGGGGATGGGGAGGCAGGAGACAGTTAGACAGTGCAGGATCATTTTCCACCTCCACCTCCAAGGGCAGGAGGTGCAGCGTTCGCACCCAAAGGGGGGACCCTTGCAGCATTGCGAGGAGTACCCAAGTATTTGACGCTGCGTGTCCGAGGGACAATACGTGGGCAGCAAGTTTCAGTTCTGGTAGACAGTGGGGAAACCCACAACTTCATCGATGCACAGATGGTTGAGCAGAGAGGCATACAAACGGAGAGCTTCGATGGATTTTCAGTATTGGTCCCAGGAGATTAGACGATGCAGTGTGCCCGATATGTTCCAGAGCTGGCAGTGACTATGGGTACCTACACAGCGACCAACCACTTTTTCGTGGTCAACATAGAAGATACCAATGTGGTATTGGGTGTACAGTGGCTGATCACTCTAGGGAAGGTCACCACGGATTGGGAGGCCTTGGAGATGGAGTGGGATGGTAAGAAGACCGAGAAGCATGAGAAGATACGTGGGATGCACACTTACCCACCCCAGACTGTTTCAGCTCACCGGATGGAGGCAAACTTCTGGAAGGGAGACATAGAGTGGGCAGTAGAGCTGCGTGCATCAGAGGTAGGGACTACCGGGCAAACAGTTCATCCTGATATACAGGCCATCCTTGAAAGGTATGACACGGTGTTTGGGGATATACCACTAGGCCAGCCACCAGATCGGGGGTTTGAGCACACTATTGAGCTGGAGCAGGGCATTTAGGTCATTATTACCACACCCTATAGGCACCCCAAGGCCTATCGGGACGAGATTGAGTGGGCCATCCAGGAGTTGCTGGCTCTTGAACACATTCGACCGAGCACCAGCCCTTTTGCTTCTTTTGTGGTGTTGGTGAAGAAGAAGGACGACACATTGAGAATGTGCATTGATTACAGAGCACTGAAAAAAAATACCCTAAAGAACAGGTACCCTATACCGAGGATTGATGAGTTGATGGACGAGTTGAGGGGAGCACAGTTCTTCTCAAATATTGATTTGAGATCCGAGTACCACCAGATTCGCGTGAGGGAGCAGGACGTTCCCAAGACCACTTTCAGGTGCCATTACGACCACTTTGAGTTCTTGGTTATGCCTTTTGGGCTAACCAACGCCCCAGCTACTTTCTAGTCTTGCATGAACCATATCTTCTGCACTCACCTGAGGAAGTTTGTGTTGGTCTTTTTCGATGATATACTGATATATAGCAGGACTTGGGAGGAGCATATCCAACACATTGAGGTCGTGCTGCATACCTTGGAAGAGCAACAGTTTTATGCTAAGCTCTCCAAGTGTGAGTTTGGGTTGACAGAGATGTTGTATTTTGGACACATCATAGGAGTGGACGGAGTGAGTGTCCATGAGGAGAAGATCAAGGCCATCAGAGATTGACCAGAGCCGAGAAACGTCACGGAACTTCGAGGATTTGTTGGCATCTACACATATTACAGGAAGTTCATCAATAGTTTCTCTCAGCTTGCTGCACCCCTTACAGATTTGACAAAAAAGGGGGCATTTAGTTGGTCAGATATAGCGCAGCAGGCCTTTGACAGGCTTAAGGAGGTTATGAGCAGCTACCCAGTGCTTGCATTTCCAGATTTCACGGAGCCTTTTGTTTTGGAGTGTGATGTGTCGGGAGAAGGGATTGGCGCAGTTTTGATGCAGGGGGGCCGCCCTATAGCCTATGAGAGCTGGAAGCTCCTTCCCCATGAGCGGTTGTATCCTATATACGACAAGGAGATGCTGGCCATTATGCATGCATTGGCCAAATTCCAGCAGTACTTAGTGGGTAACAAGTTCAGGGTGAGGACTGATCACAACAGCCTCAGGTTCTTTTTGGAGCAGAAACAGCTACAGGAGAGGCAGCAGAAGTGGATCAACAAAATTCAGGCTTATGATTTTGACATTGAGTATGTCAAGGGGAAGAACAACGTGGTAGCCAATGCACTTTCATGTAGACCAGGCACATTGTCTCTGATGAGTTTGGATGCAGATTGTAGGGCTCGACTTTTGGTGGAGTACTCCAAGGACAGGTTTTCTTGTGAGGTTCTAGATGGTCAGGTGGCGGATTATAGATACAGGGTGATAGATGAGATCATCTATTACAGAGACAAGATCTTCTTCACTGAGGGCTCCTAGCTCAAGAAGAAGATACTTCAGGCATCTCACGATTCACCATTGGCTGGTCACCAGGGGTTTACCAAAACCTACAGGGCCATCAGAGAGAGGTTCTCATGGAAGGGCTTCAAGGAGGACGTACTCCAGCATGTCAGGGAGTGCGAAGTTTTCCAGCGCAACAAGGGAGAGATGAACCATCCAACAGGGTTGTTGCAACCTCTTTCCATTCCAGAGGGGAAATGGGACAGTATTTCAATGGATTTCATGACAGGCTTGCCTGTGGTGCAGGGTGCAAGGATTGCATATTTGTCGTCGTTGATCGACTGACAAAATATGCACATTTTTTCGCCATAACCGCACACTATATAGCAGCACAGGTGGCGGATGTTCTTCCGGGACATCTTCAGGTTACATGGTCTTCCCAAGACCATTGTCAGTGATAGGGACAGCAACTTCATGGGCGGATTTTGGCAGGAGCTTTTTCGGTTGGTGGGGACGGAGTTGACACCAAGTACCAGCTACCACCCGCAGACAGATGGACAGACGGAGATAGTTAACAAGTGGTTGGAGGGCTACTTGCGTAATTATGTTAGTGGGCAGCAGAGAGCGTGGCTGAAGTGGCTGCACCTAGGAGAGTATTGCTACAACACCACACATCACATGTCTATCAATATGTCTCCATTTTATGCACTGTATGGCTATCATGCTTTATCTTTCGTTGACGTGATGTTTGGTGCCAGCAAGGCTCCGAGAGCCAAGGATTGGATCCAAGAGAGTCAGGACATCCTCCGAGCTTTCAAGGATCACATGGCTACTGCACAGAATCATCAGAAGCAGTATGCCGAAAAGGGTCGGGTGGAGAGACAGTTCGAGGTAGGGGACTTGGTCTACCTACACTTATAGCCATACCGACAGTCGACTCTGAAGCAGAAGGGGGCTAAAAAGCTCAAGCCCCGCTTTTATGGACCATACAGGGTGATACACAGGGTTGGACAAGTTGCCTATGAGTTGGAGCTGCCCCAAGGTAGCAAGATTCATAACATTTTCCATGTATCATGCCTGAAAAAGGCGTTGGGACAGCAAGTGACAGTGACGGAGGAGCTTTCGCCTACAGATGATGAGGGGCATTTGGTGCTACAGCCGGAAGCCATCATTGATGTCAGAGAGAGGCAACTGCGGAGCAGAACAGTCCGGGAATTCTTGGTGAGGTGGAAGAATTTCCGTGATGAGGATGCTACTTGGGAGAGTGAGAAGATCTTGCAGCATCCATCACTACAGTTGCTTGGGGTCAAGCAATATTTTTCCGGGGGAGACTGTAATATTCCCAATTAGCGATAGCTAATTGGAATATTAATTTGGATCCATTTTGCCGAATATAGTTAAATTATAAATAAAAGTGAGTAGAGAGGGGACTCACTAGAGCGTGTGGAGGCAAGCACGCGGGCTGAGTTGGCAGCGTGGGGCCAAGAGAGGCTACGTTGGAGATGATAGGCCTAGGGTTTGAGAGAAAGGCCAACGTTATAAAAGGAGGAGAGCCTCCTCATTTTGGTCATCGGATGTTTATGCATATTGAGCTAGTCACTTCGACTACTTGAGCGCGCTAGCTATTTAGCTTGTCTACAGCACTGTTTAGTGCACCGAGTGTCTTCATTCGGAGATCTCACCCTCAGCCCCGGGAGACTTCGAGTGCTCGCTCAGGTGAGCCATTCCTATCAATATTCTTGCAGGAGAATCGGGTTGAAGCTTGGTTGTGGAGCAGTGCATCTAGTAACTGCACAATCTTGAGAGAGGGGATGCAGCCCATTACTGGGGAGCTCCGGATTGGGTTTCTTTTGGAGGTTTCGAGCTTGGAGATTGAGTGAGGGGCCAGCCCTTGCCTATTGGAGGATTTTTGCAGAGTTTGGGGAAATATTTTGGTGGATTCCCTTCAGTGTCAGCGCAGAGCCTTGGAGGATAATGTGGATCCTCAAGGGGGTGATTTTCGGGGGTCGGCCATTCCAGAAACGCTCTCTGGGCTTTTCTGGGTTTGGTGAGTAGAGGCTGATTCCAGAGTTTCAGCTTATTTCGAGTAGGGGAGCAGCCCCATGTACTCATCTTGTTCCAGCAGTAGCAGTTATACGGCAGTTTTCCAGCAGCTTGGACGCAGATCAGAGAACAGCCATTCCAACGGCATTTCTGAGAGTATTTCTTAACTTGCCTTGTGCAAGTTTGGGTGCCATCACTTTGATCACCTATTGTACTCACTTATATTTCTCAGTATAATAAAATGGCTCAGCATTCTCTCTGCATTTCTTGAGTATCTATTACACGTTATATATATGCTATTGTATGCTTGCACTACTGTTATTTTTCTCCTCGAGCATTCCAGTTTCTATACCACTTGGTGTGTTTTCTCCATACTCTTAGACATAGTCTGGAAAGGGCTAGATAGCCTCCAGATATCACCCTCTTTTCTGAGGTGAAATATCTAATAAATGCCCTCCCAGTCCATCTCTGGTTGGAGTTTGCTTGTATTTTAGAGATATCCCTGAGAGGGGATATTACACGCACCATTGACTCCTTTTTCCGCTTTTTCTCTATGAGGGGAGGGCATTGCATATTTCCCTCATATCTATTGGTCCGCTTACACTTCCCAATGCTATATCTTTGCTTACCTCAAGTTATCTTTTTGCCAAACCTTGCGAGATGAGGGTTATCATAACAACAGTGTCCATCATTTAATTCAACAATCTCGCTAAGTGTTATCAGGCATTTTGTAGCAATTTTTTATTCCCTTTCATCCCACTCTGTTATTCCAACCCATTGGGGTGAATCTGTGATAGCTTCATTTTCAACGGGTTTGACTTTTCTCGGTTCATTTTGGAAGGTTTGGTCATGGTTTTCATCTTCAATCCTTGCTTCCTGTTCATTGACTACATTTTTATCTTTGGATTTGATATTCCTTTTTCTATTTACTGTGTTTGATGACACCCATGCTTCCATGTACTCTATCACCTTTGCAAATATTTTGTGATAATTTTCAAATTTTTAGTAAAATAGTTCTTCTTGACTTGTAAGCATTGTTTTTCCTTGTTATAATTTACCCTTTGAACCCAACAATTGTATCTTGGGACCTTCTAAATAAAGCCCTTGAACTTGGATTTTCAAAGATAACCCACAATTAAGCCAAGATCGGACCATTGTAAGATTCGGGGAGGAAAACAACTCAACAACACCGTAATTTCTGGGCTTTATTATTTATTGCTCAATGAGACATTTTTTCAAATAATTCAATAACCCAGAAACATTTATTTTTACAACTTTAATTCAAATGTATATGACCACCATACAAGAAGGAAATACTTCATAACCTCCCAAATATGATTTATGTTAAACTTATAAATATATTTGAGCCTTATACATGACTGAACAATGATGATTATGAGCAAGATCAACAATTATATCAATTCAACATAACATGGAAATGAGTTATGAAACACACAATCCTTAAATTTATTTGCAACTGAGGTTACAAGAGACTATCAGATACGAAAACTATGATTTGAACTTGATTAATACACCAGCAGGGTCGAACACACTGTAGCAGTGGATTTGAAGATGGATGGCAGTTTTCCAATAACGAATATATACTCAGAAATTCGTTCCAAGGGCACAACTTTCCAGACACAATTTTAACTTAGAAAGATGAACACAATGAACAAACATGAGATCAAATATGACACTCCAGGAACTCAAACTAATTCATTTAATACTTAGAAAATTCTCATATATATATATATAATTTGAAAGTGCAAATAAACTGGAACTATTCTTCACTTTGATTCTTTACAAATTCATTATGTAATACATATAAAATAATGGAGTGGATAAACCTGGGAATGTTGCCACAATGAGGCAGCCACTAAAATCAGCGAAAATGAAGATGGGACCAGCTACGCTCTACTTAAGGATACCACAACCCCATTGTTGATTGTAAGAAATGGACCCACACACATCTGGAGGAATGAATATAATTCAGCTCCAGTCATTCCAGTTTAATATGCTCCTCGTCCACACATAAATGGGTCCATGGGATGTTCATAAACCTGTGATAACAGCTAACAAAGGCACGAGCTACCACACAATAAATTTACTCTTCAACAATTGAACCCTTTTGACGTGAATACCCAACAGCAACGTACAAGAGTGTTATGAAGGTTAAACGGAGAGGACTCAACCTTGGATAATAAGTGTTCAACTTAGAAATAGATATCTCGACCATCATAAGAAAGTGGACACTCGATTTTGTTTCTCGTCGAGGAACTCGACTTGTCAATTGTAAACTTCCAGCGTATAACCCAAGGAACTCGTGCTTCCTTTTTCTCTTCAACTTAGACCTCAGAATAGTGAGATTCTGATTTGCGGGCAGAGGAACTCGTTCACACTTGGGTGTGATGCCTGCACTCCTTAATGGCCCCTATTTTCTTACACAAACTTCTATATTTGTCCATGACCATCACTTGTAATTTTTTTTTATGAAAAATACAATGTCAGTAAATAACACCTCAATAACTCGTTATTCACTAAAAATATTTTACTCCATTAAAGCTCAGTGGTGAAATATGAGTGATTTCACTCTTAATCCAAACTAAGGTGTCTAGTTTCAACACTGAAGTTTGTTATGGGGGCTAGGGTTCCAAAACCCTAAGTTTCTCCTCAAGAAAACTCTCAAAAGGCTCTTTCTCCAAACTGACAATGCATAAATGATTGAGGAGAGACCCCCTCATTTCCCTTTTTTATAACTTAGATTTTCCCTCTAAATGAATATTTAAAAGCACTTTTCCTTTATTTAATAAAGTGAGTCTTATAAACTAATTAAAGTCATTTTTAACACTAGAAAATGCTTAATTTGTCTCTATGGTCACATTAGCCACCCGAAGCCCCTTTTTATCATTCCTCCCTATATATATTTTCACGCTGATTCCAACAAGCTATTACACTAAGGTGTTTCTCCAATTAATCAGCTCGAAATAACACCTTAAGCATAATTAATTAAAATATGATCTTAATAACACCATCTTACAGAAATTTTCGGAATGCAACAAAACCAAGAAAAAACCATGTTAAATTGATCTCGATGATGAAATATGGTAAGCAATCCTAGTCAAACCCATGAAACTCTCCTAAAACCTTTCAAACACACCTTGAAAACCCTCCTAAAATATCTCTTTAAACATGGTATAAAATGATGACACGTAAAAAAAGGATAAACTATTTTTTATTATTTATGGTTCTAAATACTCTACATACAAACTTTTTACAAGTCTCAAATTTCTAAATCAAACTCCTGCAAAATTTTGAACTATATGACTCTTATTCTAAAGATTGTAGTTGCACTCAATTTTGAATAAAAACGTGTGAGAATTACAAAAATCTAATATTGTTATACTTTTCCAAATGTCAAAACTTGCACCACCACCTCTCTTTTTTATCAACATTATCGAAATTTGGCCTTGTAGCAATATTAAATGGCTTTTTGTTATATAAAACTTATTTTTATAAGTTAAATATGGAAATTAAAAAATTGACCAATAATCAAACTATATTTCTAATGATGCTTCAACACTTAATTTAAACCTTTATTTGTATAAATTTTATCTTATAGAAATAAAATATAAGGTCAAGGCCAATCTAGATACCAAAATATTAAGAGACCCCTTACTTTTAGGAGAAGGAACCCACTTCACCTGGTGATTTGATTGCTAAAGTATATAAAAGTGTACATACTTTACCCTTGTAAATTCGAATTTATAACCTCTAACAAAAAAGTATCTTAACCATTAGCCCCATCAATTATATAAAGTATATCTTAATTGTATCCATCTTTTTGCAACTTTAAATTAAAATAAATTATATATTATTCAAAAGTCAAATAATACATAATTTAAATTTATTAAAAAAAAAATTATTATTAACTAAATTTATTTCAACCATAATATTATAATTATTAATTATTAGTGTTTATATTTTTTATTAATTAAACTTATTTCAACCATGAAACAATAATCACTCATTATTATAAATAATATTTACTATTTTTAATTATTATTTTATTTTTATCTAATAGGGCAGTGTATCAAAGAAAAACTTAGAACTTTCTTTTATTACACTCGAAATTTTTTGTTAGTTCCAATGTCTATTTGATCTTTTGTTTTCATATGAAACAATTAGAAGAAATGTAGCAATTGAATAACTAAAAAAATATATTATTAAAAAAAGATTATACTTCAAAGTGTCCTATTTCATTTTTTGTTAGTTCCAATGTCTATTTGATCTTTTGTTTTCATAGGAAACAATTAGAAGAAATGTAGCAATTGAATAACCAGAAAAAGATGTTATTAAAAAAGGGTTTTTAAGAATTCTCCATTTGAGTTTTTAAAAAGAGATTTCAAAGTATTCTCCATGTGAGTTTTTAAAAAGAAGTTTCTAAGAATTCTCCATGTGATTTTTTTATTAGTGAGATGTACTTGTTATAACATTCTTCTAGAGTTTGGATTGAATCTAATTTAGAGAAGTATTTTACTTAGAACGTAAGCAAATCCATTTTTATGATAAAGAGGTTTTTAATAAATTAGTTCATATAAGTTTATAAAAAAGTTTCTAATAAATTTAAATTAAAAGAAAAAAAATTTAAATTTGTAAATAGACTAAATTTACACAAACTAAAAAAATAAAATTATTCACTAATTTCTATTTTTCTTAAAAATAATTTATCTCAACTTTCTATAATAAAAAATATCTTAAAATATACCCAAAATTTTACAGGCATTCAGCTTTTCAGTACTAAAGGTGCCTATCAAACCTCGGGAAAGAAAAGAAAGAAAGAATTTTTAAAGTCCACGAGGCTAAAAATAGCCTATGGGACAGATTGCTTCTCTATCTGACTCTTGTATTCGGCCCTTTTCCTGTGAAGTTTTACAATGACCACTCCCAGCTTATCGACCAACTTTTCGCTGAATAAATTATCCCAAGAATTAGCTGCCAGAGTATCTGCATATTTTTCCCTGATGTCTTTGAAGGCCTCACATTCTAGAATGAAATGTTTTTCTGTGTCCACTTTTCCGGAGGAGCAAAAAATACATACTCTTTCTTCCCACATTTCTTTTGGCCTTTTCCAGTGCCCTGTTTCACAACGGAGTTGATGAGAATTAGTCCTTAATTGAGCAATAATAATTTTAGATCTCCAAAAAATATTAGCCCCTATGTACGCCTTTTGTTGATGGTTATGCGTGGGGTTAAACTCTTCAATGTAGTACTTCTTCTTTCTCTCTAGCTCTTTCATCCAAGTATGTTTGTGGAATTTATCCAAAACAAAAGTTTTTATCTCTTTACTATTTGTAGGACACATGCTCAAGCAAATACCCCATTTACTAAACCACTTGTTATTTTGCCGCATCCAAGTCTTCTGTCTTTTGCACAATCTATCACTAATCACAACCTTAGGCCATCTACCCTCTTCCATTTGCTCAATTTTTTTCAGATACCTTATGACTCGCACCAAAGCAATTGCTTCAATAGGAGCAGCCTCTGTTTCACTTAGCAGGATAGCATAAGGAACGACACTTTTAATTTTGAATTTGTTTGTAATCAAATGTTTCTGAATTTTCTCAATTTGTTTCCATTGCATCTTGGTTGTGCTGCTAGCCCATAGTTCACAACCGTAGAGAATCACCGGAATCACTAAAAGCCCAAAAAAAGTTATAGTGGTTTTCCAGTCCCACAGCTCTGCCTCTCTACACCTATTTTGAAGAGCATAAAATGCTTTCCAACCACCTAAAGTTCTTTTCTTTCTACAACCATCCCAACTTAAATTTTTGTTGAAGTCAATTCCGAGGTATTTGTATTCTGCAACTTCTTCCAGAATGTTGCCTTCAAAATAGAACTTATGTTGGTTATGCTTTCTTTTGTTAGAGAAAACCACTACTTTCGTTTTGCTAATATTGACTTGCATCCCAACCCTTCTACAAAAATGCTCAAGGGAACGTAAATGCTCTTGCAAACCAAGAGCCGATTTAGCAATCAATATAAGGTCATCTTCGTACAAAAGAAGCCCGATAACGAACTTGCCCAAATGGATACCGTCACCCCCTTGCGAATTTAGCCACTCTTCCAACTTGTCAATATATAACCCAAAAAGGGTAGGAGATAATGGGCAACCTTGCTTGACCCCGATATCGCTTCTAAAACTTTCAAAAATGCCAGCTGAAGTTCTGATTTTGACTTTCACCTCTTCATACAACCTATGCACAGCTGCTCTCAAATGCTTGGGAACCCCGAGTTCCTCCATTCTGCCCCAAAGCTTATCCCTAGGAACCGTGTCAAAGGCTTTTCTGAAATCAACAAAGCAATAGAAAACTTCTTCCTTTTTTTCCCAAACTTTTTCGATGATGTGCCTTAAAGTTATACAATGATCAACTGTGGAATGTTTAGGTCTAAAACCCGCTTGCCCTTTAGCACGTTTATCTCTTTCTTCTGCCCACTTGCTAATTTTCTTTTCTAACATGCTTCCAAATAACTTTGCAAACAAGGGGTTTATCATTATGGTTCTATAGTTGGAGGGATTATTGACGTCACCGCTCTTGAAAAGAGGTATTGCCATACTAGTTGTCCAATCTGTGGGGAACCCTTGCTGTAAGATGTTGTTGAAAATTTTTGTGATGTGAGGTGAAAGAATTTTTAAGCCCCATTTTAGATACTCTGCTTGGAGTTCAACTTCTTGATACCCATCTCTACTTCTTCCACCATGAAGAGTTTTGTGTCTGTGTTGACCAAGGGAGGAGGGTCAACCTTGGGATCCTGCTCATAAAGTTGTCTTGCATAGTCAAACCATTTAGCAGCTGTAATGTTGTTTTCAGTTTGCACCTTTTCCGACTGGAGCTCCTTCCAAAATAATTTGGGGTTATTTTTCCCGAGGAAGATTAGTTCTTCTCTCCTTGAAACCATGAAATCAGCTTTTTTCTTTTTTACTGTCTGCTTGTAAGCTTTGAGCTTTATGCTATCCGTGTTTGATTCCTTCCACCTTCTCCTTTCCTTTTTGCATTCCTCGTCAAACCAAGCATTAACTGGAAAGCAATTTGTTTCAGACTTCTTAATTTTTGCTCTTTTGCACTCCGCAAGTGCGCTTTGAATTAAATGTGTTAATCTGTGACTATGAAGGCCATGAGATGGGATTTCCTCCTTCTTGAAGAGCTTCTCTAGCATTATTTTGAAGGTATTACAATTCTCTAGATTCAAAAGAATTCTGCCATTTGGGGGATTTTGTTGAACACACTGATTTTTTGACCCTAATTGCTTCTTTCCGGTCCAAGAGAAACTTAAATAGATTGGCTTGCGATCTGATTTTAAGTCCCAAATTTGATCTCCAATCACCACTTCTTCCATTTTCTCACACAAACTATGCGAGCAAATTACATAATCTACTACACTTGCTCCATTGTAAGTATTGCAAGTGAAATTACCGGACTTTTCCCATCTAGTCAAACCATTACAAATGACTAAATCAAAAGCCCCACATAGCGTAAGCAGTTGTTCTCCAAAGAGATTGCAGCCTTTATCTTCTGAAATTCGTTCCCACTGATGATTATTCTCTTCTGTAAGCCAGATAGGGTCACTGTCTTCTTTACAACAAAGAATGCTAGCTTGTTCACCTGCAGTTCTAGCATTGAAATCCCCCACTATAAGCACTTCACCTAGCTGAGAATATATTGCAATATATGTTTTTAGGGCAGCAAAGGGATCTTTGTGGTCAAGCCCTCTACTTTTGTAGATTTTTGAAACTTGCGGCGCAAATTAGCATGCTGCAATTCTAATGTGATTTCCATTTTCTGATATTTTAAGCCAAACAAATTGCTTATTTGGGTCTTCTTTTTCTAGCTGAATGAAACGACCTTCTTTTTCTCTTACTAATACCATGATACCCCCGTGCCCTTTGCCATTCCCTGCTGCCTTGTTCCACACCGCTATCTTCCAATACCCTTCAAACAAAGGTGTCTTACACCCTTCATGCTCATGTGTTTCTATGAGGCAAATTATGTCTCTACCTTCCGCAATAGGCCCTAACCCAAGTCCTCGTCTCCATGGGTAACCCCTGCAGTTCCAACAAACTAATCTTAAGGAAACCTGGGTAAGACTTGATTGCTATTTGTTTTGACATG
Source organism: Pinus albicaulis (assembly GCA_034641835.2). Lineage (NCBI taxonomy): Eukaryota > Viridiplantae > Streptophyta > Pinopsida > Pinales > Pinaceae > Pinus > Pinus albicaulis. The sequence goes on from CM076577.1 coordinate 483,513,807, forward strand.
CAAGACTCACAGTGGAGTCTTTGTCCCTGTTTGCCCATAATGACCTTGCTTCCTCATTTCTTGCTAAAGAGTTTGCTGTCTCTTCTTTGTTATCATTTTGCTGCCTTGTTTTGGAAGGAGGTCCAAATTGCGCAATCACGGCTTTACCTTTATAAATCCATGCTCTTTTTCCCTCATCTCTTGCTGCCCTAACTTTTGTCATTTCATCCCTCATTTCCTCTTGTTGTTTTACAGTTAAGTCTTCTTCTAGAAAAAACCGAGAACCCCTTAAGAGTTGCTTCTTGCTTAGAATGATATCTTTATCACGCAAGTTGGGCATGATGACTTTTATGGGCCTGGCTCTCTCACCGTTAAGCTTACCTACTCTCCATGTTTGACATATTTGTCCTTGCCATTGGAGCTTGTCTTTCAAGAAGTCTCTTGCAAGGTTAAGAGTACATTCATTTTTCCCATACTCTTTCACCCCTTTAATAATTATGTTTGTTGCTCTATCCAGTCTTTCCTTGCTTTCTCTATCTTGCATCTTGTTAACCTGAATGTTTGTTTCTTCTTCCCTCTTAGCAGAATTGCTAATAACTTGAGCCCAAGTTTTGGAAAGTTTTGTGGGATCTCCTTTCCTCCCTTCTCTTGATGTTTCTTCATTGTTGTCTATTTGAGCAACTACTTTCCCCTTATCCTGGGATGGCTTTGCATTCATCACCTCTGTATTCTCCACTGCAAATTTCTTCATGTTTTGTACCTCCGCTTTCATGCGTTGCCATTTTGTCTTCCCTATTCGGAGAGCTTCCTGCAGTAATGCCACTTGTTCCTTCAAAACTTTGTTGCTTTCTGCTAAAGCTTGATTTTCAGCTGTTATTATATGGATTGTACAATCTCTTTTCAGCGCTTTAGCTTCTACTGCTTCCAACCTTTCTTTTACATTTAAGAGTTCTTTCACATAAAGATCAGATGACCAAGTGAGAGGTGTGGATGTGGGACTATATAAAGCATAATCATCACTATTTTTTCTTTTTCTTTGGACTTGTTGCCACATGTTTGCGAAGAAGACTTGTTTGAATGTTGTTTCTTGCGAACAATACTCTCCCTTTGAGACTTTTTTTTCCTTGTCTGCTCCCATTTTAGGCGAGCTAGTCTCCTTTTTAAAATGCCCTGATATTGTTTGGCATTGACCCAAACCCACTTCCCGGTTTTCGTTGATGAGGCAATTTTCACTTGCCCTATATCATTTGTTTCCACAGGTTCTAAGGTTTCTTGTCCCATTGTCAAAATCTCTGCCCAAAACTGATTTGTTGGTCTGACCACTGAAAACTTGCTGCTCTGCCCACTGTCTACTGAAAACTAGCTGCTCTGCCCTTGCTGCTCTGCCCACTGTCCCTGTCCCCTGTGCTGCTCTCTCCACTGTCCACTACTGTCCTATGTGCTGCTTTTCTGATGCTCTCAGCATTCGAATTGAAAGTTGATGGTGTAGATCTCAGCATTAAATATTTTGTAAATGTACCTGTTACAAAGTCTTAAAGCCATTATCAAATTATACCTCAACTCACCCTAGCCCAGCACAGCCCAGCCCAGCCCAATCCAAGCAAAACTCCAACTCCTTTCAATGGTGGGCTTCAAAGATTGCAGCCACTTCCTCAACTCGCACTGGGCAAATGAGAGATCAAACGGAAGCCGAGAGGAGTTGGAGTCAGCGAGATTCTTGTGTTTCGATCGGCCCAATTAAAATCCAGAACGTTGCAACCACCCACCGTTCGGCCCAAATGACCCAAAACGAGATCTAACCTGACCTCTCAAGTTTCTGTACCAAACGCATATTAATGTTTTGACCAGATATTCACCAAGCGCTTGAATGTATTACGAAAAAACCGGGTTAGTCTTTCCTCTGTATTCTGATGCTAGGCGCGGTTCTTCCACTGTGGTTTCCAACAAGAAGTTATATAAATGGATAAAACATATTTAAAATATCCTATCGACGGAATCGCAACTGGAATGCAAGAGTTTGATTCTTTGTATCTTAACTTCACTGTCAGTTGTGTTATTGCCCCACATTCGACTACAGTTTCGTTAGCTGAAAAGTAATACGCATTTCATGCATAATCCTCTGGTTTCCTTGCTGATTTTCGAATGTCTTTGCGGAAATTCCTGTCCACTAGGACTTTCCCCACAGCTCTTGGGTTAATCACCCCAACACCATACTGGGGTTGCAGAGTTTGGACTCTTGCGATGAATCTTTGTGTTTCTTATAGGTTAAATGTCCTCTTAAAAGGCGTCAGCTTGGATATTTGTCTTGGGAACTATTTCACCTGCAACAGAGCTGGGGTACAAAATGTCTGCAACTCAATCAGAAAACACCCGGGAAAATACCCGAAATTTTAGTGCAGAAAACACCTTGAAATTCAGAACCCAAAATGCCTGGAAATTTGGGGTTGAAAATGGATAGAAAATCAGGGCAGAAAATGCATTGAAATTAAAACTAGAAATGCCTGCAATGAGTGCAAAACTTAAGGTAGAAAATGTTGCAAAATACGTCTCGGTCAATCCACGAATTATCCGAAATGTTCGCCAGGAACGTCTGCCACGAAATCCATGAATTTACAGTGGTTATCTGTAAAGAACACTTCTAAAAACCCACAAATATATACAAATGGGGCAATTGAAACTTGCAAAGATATCTTTGAGAGAAGCCTCTGCACCCCTCGATTTTCTCAAGCAGTAAGAGTGTCTATAAAAGACCTCGTTACTGGTTGTCAATACCCCCGATGGAAATTTGATTCTTGGCTCTAATACCAAGCTAAAATGTGGGAAAAAAAACTTGAATATTGGCTCTAATACCAAGCTAATATGTGAAGAGATCATCAGCACACATGACATAGTAGGGAAAATCACCCAAGAAAGAAAACCATTAATTTTTTATTCATATTTAGGTTTTACATACATGGGAAATGAGATGGTCCATTAAGAGTGGCTGTCTTTATTATTTAACTAACAAAGATTTTACTATTTATGGCCATATGATATATCATTATCATCTGTAGATGATTAAAGTATGAAAGATTACATTACACCTCTTCTTGCTCCATTTTGAGTACAACTATCATGCATTTGACAGAAAGCTAGATTGCAAAGTTAACGATGAACATTTTGCTGAAATCGGAAGTTGGAAGAACAAAAAATTAAGCTATCGTTCTGGTACGATCCCACCAATGGAGATTCCTGCTATAACAGACCTTGCAAAATTGATGATGAGCTTCATATAGTTTTTCCTGTATTACATTATGTGTTTAGATTTTCAATTTCTCATCCAGATTAATACCTGAAATCATCTCAAATTGTAATAATCAACGGATTTCTTCAACAGTACTGTGTCAATTGATATCCAATATAGGAAATGTAACAACCATGTGTAAGCTATTGTAGCCATCCACCAAGCAGGCAAGCTTGAATATGGAATGTAAGATGATTTGATCTCCAGATGGAAAACCCTGCACCGAGAATAGTAATGAAAGGAAAATACTCATCCTTTTCACAAGTATGGTAATTGGATTACACTTCAATGCCATGGGTTCTTTTGAACTTGCTTCTTTGAACTTGAATACTTGCCCCGTTTTGTACTCTGAAACTCAAAGAGTAAATGAAATATTATTCTTCAAGTCGTTTAGAAATAACTCCTGGACTTACAAATTTCACTGAATAATATAGTGGATAGGAAACATGGAAATTGCACTAAGCTTGAAGAACACAAAAATAAGAAGACATCCTTGATAGCTCACCGATTTAGTTCTCTTCTTGTTTTTCCCTCTAAGCCTATTTTTCACAGGCTTGAGCTTGTAAATGCGAACCATCCAATGGTGAGTTGTAAAAACCTGCATTGTGATATAGTCAATGAAATGCCTTTGTAATGTCACAAAACACAAGGTGAACGTGGAAACAAGTGTCTGGACTCATAAAATGAAACAATTACAAACCTCCTCGAAGTGGGTCAGCTTGAAGTACTTCTTCCCTATCTCAGTTCTCCTCACTCTGTCAAATCCTCTACCACCATCTGCTTCTGTAAAACTGAGATGAAAAACAATGATTAGCTTCACAACTGGCTGTTGCAGAGAAGCATAATTTTTCTTTTCATCAGCTTATGATGCAATATTGAAATCAAAAGTTGTGTTCAAAACTGTTAAAACAGCACTTATATTAGATATGTGAATCATATGCATATATAAATATCCAGGTACAACTGCAAATACTGAGAAGAAGGAAATGGTGTGCATTGCGTTGCATGGTTGCAGAAAGAAAAAGCAGAAATGCAGACTTTAATGCTATAACCACAAAGAACTTTCTTATAGAGACATAAAAGACAAAACCTTGTATAAAATGTGAAGCATAAATTACTAACAGTATACTTATTTGAAAGATAACGCAATCTCCCCAATTATGAGCTTTGATGCATAAGGGTTTAATTTATCGAGTCTATATAACATCATATCCCAGTTCGTCTCCTAATCCTCTCTTATTGTCAGTATATGCAGCACCATTTTTGAGTCACGTTTCTGTCAACATTAAGATGATAGCCATGCTTTTGTGAAATACAAACATGATTTGGCTCGAGTAGTTGTACTCAACTAACATCTAATGTATGATAGTACTGCCATCTGGATATGAGGAGGCTAGCCTACAAATTTTGGATGTTATTTCGTGCTGGTAATAAGAAAGCATTTTGGTGATCAGCAATTTCAATGTCCCATGGTGACCTCCCATGCTATTTTTCTATTGATGACTTGAGATCATGTCCAACACCTGTTGAAAAGTGTAACTAGGATTGGTCTTTATGCTGACTATGTAATTATGTAAAGAAGACAATGATAATAAAATGTATTTTTGTTGTATTTGTTTCATGGGTTTCATGAACAAGATTTTATTATATAGGTTATGGACTTCTTGACGTCTTCTAGGTTTTTGTCTTCTTCTATAATTAAGAATCATATACATGAAGGATTTAGTTTAGATGTTTATGCTCCAAAGACCTTGTGAATAAGCTCTCAACAGCCCCCATATAACGTTGAAAACAAGCTTCAAAATATAGTGAAGACAGCCTTCAACGATGCTGAAGAAATACCTCATGAAATGCTGAAGAAATTACACCTCAAGTCGGCCTACAAATTGTGTTAAAATCGGCTGGCAGGTTGGCTTATTAACTGACTGCAACAACTATAGAATCTAGATACCCAGCTGAACTGCATAGAAAAAGTTAAAACACAGAATTTGCAGATCTGAAATAGAGGTGCAGGAAGAAGATTGTGGAGAAGAATAAGGTACAGGAAGCAAGGTACAGGATTGCGTATTGGTGCCGGGAGGGTACAGTGATATCTCTGTGTTGAAATGTGGATCTAAGGACAGTTTGAAGTACAGACATATACAAACCATAAGGCAAAGAAAAGTTGTAGATACCATAGTTTTAAAAAACGGAATCGGGTTCCGACTAGGCCGAGGGTCGGCTCGGACTCCGACTCCGCATCGGTAATGACTCGGTTGACTCGGTTTTTGTAAAAAATACATTAAATATTAATTTTTTTGTACAAAAAACATAAATTTAAAGATTTTTATTCATGTTTCCAAACACAAAGCATTACAATATAGACAAAAGACAACATATGATCAAAGTAGGCTCATGAATATATCCATTATATCAAAATTGCACCTAGTGCACTGTCCAAGGACCAATACATGATGATGATATAGAGATCAAAACAAAAAACATAACTAAGGAGGCTCTAAATGGCCTCTACAACAAAACATGAATAGTCACTAATAACTACTGCTAGTCATCTGACTGTGACAAGCCAATGTCCTCTTCCTCAAACTCTGAACCAGAGGGGGAAAATTCTCTCTCTGCCTCGTCCTCTGAATCAACATCCTCAACTGGAACTATACCCTTGCCCTTACCACCTTGAGAATCAAATAGACGAGCTATGCGTCTCCGTCATGGCTGACTAGAGGAAGTGCCAGCACCTACAACTGGATGGCTTGGGACTGGGTCTGCTACTAGTGGATCTACATTGAGCATAGTATCCTCCATCTCTAAATCCAAGTCAATCCCCCCATCTATGTCAAACTCTGGTGGACAAGACTCCACTACCCAATCTGATGTTGGATCAATATCCTCCAACACAATGGGATCTGAATTAGGTCTTTTGTTTAGCAATTGGTTGCGTCTTAGTCGGAGGTTGTACTGGACAAACACTAGATGATTTAAACGTTTTTGCTCCAAACGATTTCTCTTCTTTGTGTGAATCCTCTCAAAGACAGACCGATTGCGCTCACACCCAGAAGCACTGCAAGTTTGACTCAAAATGCAGATTGCAAACCTCTGCAATTCAGGACAGTGGCTACCAAATGCCTCCCACCATTGTGCTGCAAAAAATGAGTTTCAGTTAGCTCAACAATTTATATCCAACTTTGAAATTGAAATTATAAACAATTATACAAAATAATAAATTATAAAATATAAATTTGAAAATTGAAATTCTTTGTTTACCTGGCTCATCTGATTCCCTTGCAATCCTTGCAAGGTTGTTGCCAAAGGCACCGGTGGCTTGGCTAAACACAGAGATCTGATTGTGTATCTTCAACTGCTCACTCTCTGTGGGGATCATGCGATCAATGCAGTCAATCAATCCATCTCTAACGTCCCCAGTCAAAGCTCTTGTTTCCTGAGCTTTATAATGATACCTTGGGTTCAGAAAATACCCAGTTGCATGTATCGGGCGATGGAGTTGATTGTTCCATCTCTAATCAATGATTTGCCAAATGGGCCCATACTTAGCCACTCTGTCCTTATATGCTGCCGTTATTTGCTCCTTTGCTTGATCCATAGCCTCATAAATGAAGCCCATAGCCAATCTTTCCCCATCCACCATGCGCAACACCTTAACCAGTGGCTCAGCAAGTTTCACAATCTCTGCTGCCTTTTTCCAAAATATTTCTTCACTGACTTTCGTTTTCACATCTTTGCCATCCTGTTTGCGAGCCCACTGACATTCATTCCATTCATCACTATAAAACATCTTTTGCAAGTTTCTATGTTGGGCAAGCATAGATTGCAATGTCAAAAAATGTGTTGCAAATCTAGTGATGGCAAGCCTAATAAGTTCCTTGCCCCCCTGTGTATTTCCTCATCAGACTCAGAATCCATGAGTGATTGTAAATATATTTTGTGATGCCTTTGCCATGCTCTAGAGTGTTCTTGATCCAGTCTATTTTGCCTATATCCTCAAGCATGAGGTCTATGCAATGTGCAGCACATGGGGTCGAAAAGATGGTTGGGTGTTTTTCCTCTAACAATTTACCAGCAAGAACATAGTTAGAGGCATTGTCTGTGATGATTTGAACAACATTTGCCACCCCCACCTCTTGAAAAACCTCATCCAAAAGCTGTAACAACAACTGTGCATCTTTCACCCTATCAGATGCATCAACTGATCTTAGAAACATGGTTCCCTGTGGGCAAAAGACAAGAAAGTTTATGATGGTACGGTTCCTCTGAGCAATGCATCCCTCTGACATGATGGTACATCCTATATGTGCCCATGAGTTTTTGAACTCTTTCAAATAATCTTCAATGTTCGAAATCTCTCTTTGCGAAAAAGATCCTCTTAACTCATGCATAGTAGGAGGTTTGAAGCCCTTTCCAGCAGCATATATGGCATCAAAAATAAGTTCATAATATGGTGAACGAGTAGCATTGAAGGGAATATCAGCATCATACCACCATCTAGCAATGTACTCACAAGCAACATCTCTCAATTCTTTTTTCCAATGAGCATCTAAAGTGGGTTGTACAGTTGGAGGACTAGGACCAAATGCAGTTGCACTATCAGAGGGAGATGAGGGCACAAAAAAACTTTTGATAGTACCCTTATTTCTCATTGCACCCTTACCCTTTTCAGAAATAGACTCCATAGAGGGAGGAACATAGCGAAAGGGGTTTTTTGATGCATCAATGGAAGGGATAGATGAAGAACCCTCATAATCAAAAGATTCAAAACTTGAGTTGGCAGCCATCATATGTTGTAGATTCCTCTTCCTCCCAATTTCAGCCTGTATTTCTTTTTGCCTATTTTTCTCTTGCTCAAACTTCTCAAATTGTTCTTTCAACTGCTTCCTAATTTCCCCAATGTTTTGTGCTTCACATGAAGTAATTTGGCCTTTAAGACCAGCCAAATGTAGTTTCAGTCTATGAATCCCCCCTCCACCCTCCTTTATTTTTTTCTTACAAAATTTGCAATACATTTGGTCACCAACCATTTCAGCATATGCCCAAGCAGCATCTTTCGCTCTAGGGGTCATTTTGGACTGAGTTTTTGACTTGGAAAGAAAAGGTTTAAATCTGAAAATGAAAACAAAAAAAAAACTATTCATTCTATGTTCATTTCTTTCACCAAGACTATGTTTACCATTTTTAGATTTGCTAAATAAATAAAACAAACAAAGGCAGATTTTAGAAGAGAAAAAATAAATACCTCTAGCCTCTAGCCTCCTCTAGCTCAATGCTGCTCCAAAGCTTGCCTAATAAGCTCCTCACTGCTGCTCCAAAGCTTGCCCAAAAGACTCCTCAAAGCTGCTCCAAAACCAACTCCACAACTCTTAAAAAAACCCTCCCAAATGCTCAAGCAAATTGAATGAGAAAGATGTGAGGTATTGAGAGGGGTTGGGTTAGTTAAATAGGATGGCGAGGGGTTAGAAAGACAAAAAAAAACCTAACAGAGGAAAAAAAATAAAAAATAAAATAAAATAAAATAAATAAATAAATTGCATTTCAAGTCCGTTTTTCACTTTTTTTTGGGCCCACCGGCCAGATGGAGCAACTCGGCCGAGTTGCATCGGACCAAACCGAGCCGGTCGGTTTGTTACCGAGTCGGCCGAGCCGGTCAGAAAACTGGTCGGCACGGTAACAAACCGGTCGCCTGACCGGTTCAAAGGCCGAGTCAGACCGGCCACCCCTTCGGCTCGGTCAACTCGGCCGATTTCGAGTCGGTTCGGCCTGGTTTTAAAACTATGGTAGATACATTATTGTTAAGGGCAGTTGATTTGAAGACAGAATTTGCAGAGGTTCAGACAGTGATCATAAGGAGAAGAGGCAGTAATAGTCAAGCAATTCAACTACAAGCATATGCAAGGTGAAGATCAAGGTCTCTAGTATTGACGCAGAACTAAGAAAATTGGTGAAAAGAAGAATCAATGTTGAAGAAGTTGGATCAAGGTCCTGGAAGCATATCTAGGTCAAGGATTTGAGTCTTGGTCATGGCACTTGTCATTTGAAGATCTATAAGAAGAATTCCTTGCGGGTTTTCCTCTCCAAGAGGGAGAGGTTTTTCGCTGGCTCTAGGAGCCTAACTTTTGTGTCTTGCGTATTTTGATAATTGACTTGCTGAAAGATTAACTAAGCTAAAAGAAGAGAAGACATAAGTAATAAAAGTAAGCTCACAAGTAATTATCAAGAAGAGAATTTGTATTAATCACCAGCCCTCCAAATTCTCAATATGGTATCAGAGCTAAGGTGCTGAACACAAGGTCTGCTTGTCAACAAAGACACTCAAGGAATTGAAGATCAAAGTTTGGGTTGGAAAGTCAAATCAGTTTGGAAGGAAGACTATCTAGCTACTTCAAGTAAAATCTCCTATCTCATTCAAAAGATCAACTCATTCAAGAAAATAATCTTTGCAATCAAAGATTTGCACTCAAGACATTGTTTGAAGAGAACCTCAACTTCTGAAGATATTCTTTATAATCAAGGATTCAAGTACACCTACATTGAAGAAGCTCCTATCTTAAAGGAAACCTTTGACTTCATCTTCAAACATCATCAAGGAAGCTGCAAGCCACTCTACTCAAGTAAGTTTCTATGACCCTACTTAAATCTGTCAAGATGACCTATTGTAAAGAGAGCAACAAGTTGGTTGGGTCATCAAACTTTAGTGCATGGAAGAAGAGGACAGATTTGAATTTAATTGACGACGAAGTTATGGACTATATTGAAGGATCTACAGTTCAACCCCCAAAAGAAGATGCTCTAGCCCATGCCAAGTACATGAAGGGAGAAATTAGAGCCCACAAGATTCTCATAGAATCCATTAAAGACTCTCTCATTCCCTATGTATCAAAACTAAAGACTGCAAAAGATATATATGAGAAATTGGTGGAGCTATTTTCAGTGAGTACTGCAGGAGAAGCAATCTTTCTGAGACAAGAACTATACAAAATGAAACTATCAAAGGAGGAAGGAATCACTCCATACTTTATGAGGATTTCTGAAGTAAGAGATCAACTGCAGGAACTAGGAGAAGTAATGTCTGACACTGAGATGACTACAGTGGCATTGAATGCTCTACCAGAGGAATGGGGAAACTTCACCTCTAGCCTATACGGGACAAAAGAAGCCACTCCATTCCATGATTTATGGTCTCTATGTAAAATAGACGAAACGAGACTAAAGGCCAAAGCTGATACAGGACCAAGTGAAGAGAATCATGCCTTTGCAGCATCATACAAGAAGAAAGGAAGATTCGGAAAATTTGGCCCTCAGAATAAAAGAAGGAATATGGACAACGTACGATGCTTTAGATGTAATGAACTTGGGAATTATAAAAGAGATTGTCCTAAATCTGGAAAGGACAAGAGGAAAAAGGAAGAAGCCCATGTCACTAATGAAAGGGAAGAACCTGGTGCTAAGAGATCTAAGAAAGAGGAAGCGAGAGATCTCTATTATGATTGAGATCATCTTTCTCTTTAAGTGATTTCTGATTGATTGTAAAATAGTATGATAGGAAGCAACGTACATTAATAAGCATCACGATAGAAGCATGGAAGGAGCTCTCGGTGAAACACCTTCTGGAAAATCTCTCTAATAACAATTTTAAAGTATAGCAGTCATCAAGATCAAGGATCATCATGGAGACAGAATTCTGGATGTAATGACATATTGATGGAGCAGGTCAAAGGAATGAAGCTCTTCATTCTAGAGAAATTGCTACAGAATGACTAAAGGGAAATAGATATGAGGTATATATATATATATATATATATATATATATATATATATATATATGCTGATATTGGATGCTGTGAAGTCATGTCATATGGTTGCAGGTAATAAACTTCCATATTTAGAAGTATGATCTATGAAGAAGGATCTCTCGGTGCACTGACAGATGAAATCAACAAAATAAGGCCTCATGGAATATGAGGTGGTTGTATATGAACAAGAAACTAAAAATTTGTAAGTTCCTGGGAATGAAGAATGTGCAGAAAGGAAGAGATCATGAAATGTAACCATGTCAAGAGGCATTTATCATCCGAAAGCCAAGAAGATGTGACTAAGAGATGTCCTGGGAAGATATGTAGACTCTCATGGAAGTCTGGTAAAGAAGAAGACCCTTGGCAAAACATATCATTAGGAGATGTGTCAATCTGAATAAAGGATGTCGATGCCTATAGGAAGATGTCATGGTGAAAGATCATCACTGAAGGTTGCTAATCATGAGAAAGGATGTATGATCCTTGGAGATGATTCAAAGGAAAGCAGCATAGCATAAAGTGGACCAGATAAGGAAGTCTGTTGAATCACTTTATGATAGCTGACATGACTTGTGGATGAAAGTGATGGATGATTTGTGCCCTATGAAGCTAAAAGTTGAAGATTCCTCAATATTGAAATCCATGACATTGAGGGCAAGAATTCTTCATGAGCAGCTGGGTGTCTCACCATTGCTGCTGGAGGTCCCTGGTTAAGAGGGAGCCTGGTGATAAGTTTCTCACTTGGAAGAAAACTTGGTAATTCCTAAAAATGAGCTTAGGTACATTCCTTGTATAGGAATGAGTACATTCCCTTATGGAATAGGTCCTCCCTGGTTGAGAGGGAGAGATAGACGCATCATTCTGGTCTTCACGTGGGAACACAGAATGGAAGATTGGGTAATCATATGGCATTCAATACTCTTTGAGAATGTGTTAGGGCATTCAAGATAAGAGTAGTTGGGGACCGATATTCTTTGAGGGCTAGCTACCCAAGAGAAGAATAGTCCAAGAAGGTCATACTTTGGGAACACCCGGCTCAAGTATGTACCTTGGAGAGACAATGACTATGGTGTCTATAAGTCATGTGTCTTGCCAGCATTGTAGCCCATTGTCTCATTGAGAGATGGGGTTGTTAGTCAAGGCCTTGCACTAGGACAATGCTGGTTGATATGATGCTATATAGATGTGATTACCAATCCGATTCTTCTTATGTGATTCTTCAGTTTGAAAGTGACCATGTACCTGTATGAATACCTCCCTAGTTAAGAGGGAGTGTTGAAAAGTGTAACTAGGATCGGTCTTCATGTTGTCTATGTAATTATGTAAAGAAGAAGACAATGATAACAAAATGAATTTTTGTTGTTTTTGTTTCATGGGTTTCATGAACAAGTTTTTATTATATAGTTTATGGACTTTTTCTTGATGTCTTTTAGGTTTTTGTTTTCTTCTATAATTACGTGTCATATACATGAAGGATTTAGTTTAGATGTTTATGCTCCTAAGACCTTGTGAAGAAGCTCTCAACAACCCCCATATAACGTTGAAGACAAGCTTCAAAATATAGTGAAGATAGCCTTCAACGATGCTAAAGAAATACCTCATGAAATGTTGAAGAAATTACACCTCAAGTCGGCCTACAAATTGTGTTAAAGTCAGCTAGCAGGTCGGCTTATTAACTAACTGCAACAACTATAAATACCTAGCTGAACTGCGCAGAAAAACACAGAATTTGTGGATCTGAAACAGAGGTGCAAGAAGAAGTTGCGGAGAGGTGCAAGAAGGAGATTGCGGAGAAGAATAAGTTACAAGTTGCGGATAAGAAGGAAAGGTACAGGAAGCAAGGTACAGGATTGCGTATTGGTGCAGGAAGGGTACAGTGATATCTCTGTGTTCAAATGCGGATCTAAGGACAGTTTGAAGTACAAACATATACAAACCATAAGGCAAAGAAAAGTTGTAGATACATTATTGTTAAGGGCAGTTGATTTGAAGACAGAATTTGTAGAGGTTGAGACAGTGATCATAAGGAGAAGAGACAGTAATAGTGAGGAAGGTAAATCTATGATTTACCTTCCTTCCTACAGTTCAAGCAATTCAACTACAAGCATATGTAAGGTGAAGATCAAGGTCTCTAGTACTGATGCAGAACTAAGCAAATTGGTGAAAAGAAGAATCAAGGTTGAAGAAGCTGGATCAAGGTCTTGGAAGCATATCTAGGTCAAGGGTCTGAGTCTTGGTCATGGTACTTGTCATTTGAAGATCTATAAGAAGAATTCCTTGCGGATTTTCCTCTCTAAGAGGGAGAGGTTTGCCCTGACTCTAGGAGCCTAACTTTTGTGTCTTGTGTATTTTGATAGTTGACTTGATGAAAGATTAACTGAGCTAAAAGAAGAGAAGACATAAGTAACACAAGTAAGCTCACAAGTAATTATCAAGAAGAGAATTTGTGTTAATCACCAGCCCTCCAAATTCTCAACAACACCTTCATGCAATAAAATATCTTTTCATATAAATCCCTTCTCCAATTAGAGTTGCTCATAACAATGTTACATATGTTTTCACATAAACTCAAAGTTAAATAGCCCTGAGGGTTAACTCAAGTGGTCATGAACCAAACATGAAATATCTTCCCCAAGTTGGGGAAGTCATGGGTTCAACTATCTTTATCTGCTGAGGGTTAGGTGGTTGGAACTTAAGTACCAATGATGATCCCATTTCCAATCCTTGGATCATGGGGAGTACTCAAACGGTTTTCTGTGAGGTTTTCCTTGGAAAAAACCAATGCAAAGTTCATGACCGCCACACAATTATTGAATAGAGTTATAGGGTTCCAAAAAGGACTTGGACAACTGCTGCTCATCAGAGGATAAGAGATTGAGGAGAAATGTTAACATCCAGTTACGCTTTAGATAGAGATAATCAATATTTTTTATGGCACCAAATTTTCCAAGAATGTGGTTTCACAGCGACACTTGGAGGATAAACACATTGACAATGTAGAAGAGAGATGTTTGTCACTTGAGGAGACTATTAGCCACCAAAAGTGGGTAATCTCTAGTAGAAAAATTTTCTCCTCCTTGGATAACCAGCCAGCAAACCATCAACCCTATGATGATCAACACATAACATTATGCCAAGATTCTCCACCTATTGCACCATTCAAACTTCTCTCCCATTTGGCATTTCTTCTCGAAGGAAGGTAAGTCATCTATCAACAAGTACTCTAACCACTCTTGAAATCATATGCTTTCATTTAATGTTATGGACACATTAATATGGATCACAATGCAAACTGGATGATTGACTAATCTTGATTATGTTCTTGTTCCCATAGTTCCCCTAGGAGGTTCGTCTTTGAAACTAGTCTAGTGGGACCTCCTCTGAGGCCCAAATATTTAGGAAGGACACTAATGGGGAAACAATGATTGATGTAGCATGTCCAAGGTAGTCAATACTTGTCATTCTCATCTCTCCCTATCATTCATCTCCACTCTTTGAGCTAGTAGTTATTGGTCATTGGGATTGACACCCTTCATCCACATCCTTGCCTCAAGACCCAAAAATTTGGCCGAGGCTGATGCAACAATAAGAATGTCAAAAGCATATAAAGCCATAATTAAAGAAAATGTAAAATGCAAAAGTTGGTTGGAGCCTGGAACATTATTTAGCACATAGGCAAAAGCCTAGCATGAGCTCTACCCCCTTCATTACCCATCACCCAGTTCCTCAAGCATTTAATGTTTCATTTAAAGAAAGGAACTCTTAAAAAATTCCCAACCTTGATGAGAAACTACTACACCTTAAAGGGATATTGAGATAGAAAAGAAAGCTTGGGCTCCTAATCTTGGCCCCAAATAAAGACAAATTATTAAAGAAAAAGGCACAACAGGGGGGTGCAAAAAGTCGGATGAGGAAAGGGGTGACTCATGCCTCCACGATTGCTCCCTCTTTACATTTATACAGTCCAGATGTTTGACCCCCATTAGTTGGTCACACGGCTGTGGCACCTGCCCTGAAGTCTTCCCACTTTGTAACCATCATTATCACACAGACACATATGGATTGATGGGCTAACCTAAGACATGTCACTTGGGTTGGAAGCACTTAATAAGGTTGTTGACCTAATCATCGCTAATATAAGTGGGGTTACTTGTTTATAGGTTCTAATCTAGTTAGGCATTTGTTAATTTTGGGCAACTAGGTCCAAACTCCATGTTGCACTGCTCATATGACAATGGTCATATTTTTGTTGGATTCCTCTTTCGGAGAGGTGCAAGATTGATCTAAAGATCATCTTGATCGGATGAGTAGAACATTGATTTTGAATTTATTTTCCACATGTGCAAAGTTGGCCAGATTTATCCCACATGCCTAAGAGATGTTTCACACACCCTCATTGATGAATATAAATTGGAGAGACTTGGAGGTCATTTTCTCATCATCTCATCATACATTCTCTCATTGTGATCTAATTGGTTCAATAGCCTTTTGAGGCCTTTTTCCCTCACGCGTGTGGAACGAAGTTATTTTTTTCTACGCTGATATGTTTAGGGCTTTTCTATTGCATCGTTGACCAGTGTTGACCGTGGTCAACCCTTGGTGGTTTGACCTCAACATTCTACAAAAATTTCGATTTTAGGAGGCCGTACAGTTGAGCACTAAAATCGAGGAATTTCGGGTGTTTGACCGAAGCCCTAGTTTGCTGTGTTGACTTTTCTGAACCTGGCTGCATTGACTTTTTTGTGTTGTCCTTGGTTTGATTTGCATTGACTTGTGATGAGTTGTCTTTGAGGGCTGTGGGTGTGACACATGAAAGTGTTGCCTGATCGAGAAAGACTTTATTGGTTGAAGCATCATGTTAACCGCGGTAACGCCACAATATCTCATATCTTTGCTGGACAAAAGGAATTGTAAATATGATCTATATTTGGCTTGTCTTTTATTGATCTATTATTGTGTTCTATTAGCATTTTACTTTCAAGTTTATGTGATTGCTATTTTGTATTAGGCCTAAGAAAGATTGAAGTAAAAGTGCATCAAGCATAGAACACCATGGTTATCTAAATTTAACATGGTTTCAGAGCTAAGGTGAAGACAAAGTCCAAGAGTCCAAGCTGGTGTTAGAAGCTATCTCTGAAGGAAGAAATCCTATGAAGGAAAAATGGCCTCCTCAACCTACAAGGGTTTCAAGGCTCATGATAAATTGACCGATAAGTCTGATTATCATGCATAGAAGATTTCCTTAGATTTGGCGCTAGAAGATCAAGATGTCATGGACTATGTACAAGAGAATATTCAAGAGCCTCCATCAAATGCAGCTGCTGCGAAGAAGACGAAGTATAGAAAAGGGGAAATCAAAGCAAAGATGATTATCCGGGATTCTAGTCATAAGCACTTGGTTACTTACATTTCTGAGCTAAAGACATCTAAGGAGATGTATGATAAGTTGGTGAGCATGTTCAGGGCTAGCAATGCTAATCAAATCCTCTTCTTCTAGAATCAATTGAAGAACATCAAGAAGGGTAAGGATGAGTCTATTCAATCCTATTTTATGAGGCTCACTGAAATCAAGAATAACCTCCTAGCTATTGGGGAAGCAATATTTGATCGAGAGATGGTTCTTATTGCACTTGGAGGTCTCCCCCGTGATGGGCATGTATTCAATACCACTATTCTCAATAATAATGTGATTCCTGATTTTGATGAAACATGGACGAGATGCACTCAAGAGGAAACAAGAATGATGGAGTATGCCTCTAATGGTAATGAAAGTGACCCTACTGCCTTCGTTGTTCATGCAAAAAAGAAGAACCATGCTAGCCCGAGAAATCAAAACCATGGTAGAGCGGGGCCCAAAGGAAGGAAGGGAAGATGTTAAACTTGTAACAAGACTGGTCACGATGCAAGAGAGTGCCCTAATAGAAGGGACTCTCCTAGGGATGATGACAACAACAACTCGAGAAGGAATGGCAGGAACAACAGGTTCCAAGGAAAAAGGAAGGCTCCCTTTGATCGTAATGGAAATGGGCAACCTTTCAAGAGATCAAGAAATTCCAGGTACGATGAGTCTAATGTTGTTGATAATAAGAGAAATGATTTTATTCTTGTATTTTCCCTCTCTGCTGCATCTCCACCCAACACCCTGGATGTCTGGTTAATTGATAGTGGTGCTTCAAGGCACTTCACTGGTTATAAAGAAGCCCTTTCTGATTTGGTTGAGAAGGATACTAATCTGGAAATTATCCTTCGAGATAATGCCACCTATCCCATGAAAAGGACAGGGACTGCAACCCTCCATTAATCTCAAGGTCAAGTCATCCGATTACAAGATGTGTTGTATGTACCTAATTTGAAGAAGAACCTTGTGTCCATTTCAGCAATGGAAGACAAAGGGTTCAAGGTGGCATTCGTTGATGGAAAGGTACTTATCTGGAAGAAGAAGTTCAAGGAAGCTCTTTCTATTGGTTTTTGTTGAGATTTTTTGTATTTGGGGTAGCATCATTTGTGCTCTAGGTCCCAAATTTTGAGGTAGGACTAAAGTTCACTTGATCTACAAGAACCAGAAATGGATTTGGGAAATTTCATCTGGTTTAGGAGATATTAAATTAATTAATTATTTTAATGTATTTCCTAAGTTAAAACTTAGGAAAATAAAATAATTAAAGTGAATTTAACTAAACATGTGATGAAATTGTCTTAAGTCACACGAATCAAGCTTTCTTTTAATCTTAGCCATTGATTAAAGATTTAATCTTGGCCGTTGATTTGTCAACGAGAAAAGTATAAAGGAAAGCCTTAGGGTCATTTGTAAAGACACACAGAGGTAGAGCACTGAAGCTAAGCTGAGATTCTAGGGCAGGGTTGCTAAGAATTCTCAAGTGTTTCAGTTGCAGAGAGGGGAATTTAGACCAAGGGTATGATCTGACCTCGGGGTCTAGAATACACAAGAAGTAGAGAAGAGATCAGGAAAGACAGCATAGAGGAAGGCAGCAGCAGTGGCAAAAAACGGCAACAGCAACAGCAGCAGCAAGAACAGTGAGATTTTCAAGAAACCCTTAGGGATAACGCAGTCTAGGGTAACGCAGTCCCTTCCAGTGAAAGCGCTGAGCATTTGGAGGCCTTCAGAGGCTGACGCAGTGACTTTCAGGGGTAGATCTGGGGTTTCTAGGCCTAGATCTGGCTAAGTTCTGTAAATCTTGTTTGAGGGTCTTGGATCAGTCAATATTGTTGGTCAATATTGCTGCAGATCTAGAATTTTCTTTGTAGGGTTTTCCAAATCTTGAACCCAGAGTTGTGTATTCAGAAATATTCTTAATAATAGAGCCCTCCAACAGCCCGAGACCGGTTTTCCCACATTGGGTTTTTCCGGGGACAGTTTTTCCAAAAATAACTGTCACTTTGTCTATGTATGCATGTGCTTATTCTATATCTGAATTGGTAGAGATTTGTTATGTGTTTTTCTTTGATGTTAACTTGAATTTATTCAGTTGATAACTTGTATAAGTAGGAGAAGCTTAACCAGATTAACAGAAATAATTTCTGCATAAGAATTAAGATTCAGAAATTTCTACAGTTTTAGAGTTGATACACTCTACTAGGTTGGAGGAAGTCCATTAGGGGCTATGACATGTGATACAACTCTTCAAACAGAGTTATGGCACTGGAGGTTTGCACACCTTCATTACAAAGTCCTTCCCGAAGCAAGAAAGGTGGTGACAGGGATGCATGAATTGAGAAATGATCATGAAGGTATATGTCAGGTTATGCCAAAGGGAAGCATACAAGGGACCATTCCCCTGAAGTGTCACAAAGACAACTGATATCTTGCAATTGATACATTCTTACTTATCTGGTATGCTGCCTGTGACATTCTTGGGAGGATATTCCTATTACATTACTTTTACAGATGACTTCTCCCACAAGACCTGGATATATTTTTTGAAGAAGAAGGACGAAGCATTCAAATGGTTCCGTAGCTTCAAGGCCTTGGTGGAAAATCAAACCGAGAAGAAAATCAAAGTTTTGAGGACCGACAATGGGACCGAGTATGAGTCAAATAAGTTTAATGACTTTTGTAGACAAGCTGGCATTAAGAGGGAGACACAACTACGTACACCCCTGAGCAAAATGGTGTTGTTGAAAGAAAAAACAATATCATTGTGGAAGTTGTTTGCGCCATGCTATGTGACCAAGGTCTTCCGAAGTTTCTATGGGGAGAAGCTGCAAACACTGTTGTGTATGTTCAAAACAAATGCTCGCATTCTGCTCTAGACTCCAAAACTCCCGAAGAAGTCTTCTCTGGTAAGAAACCTGATGTTTCTCATTTTAGAGTTTTTGGTTGTCCTATTTACTTTCATGTGCCGAAAGAAAAGAGAGGCAAGTTGGATGCTTCGGGAAAGAAGGGAATGTTTGTGGGCTACAGTGAAACTTCGAAGGCATATAGGATCTATGAGCCTGGTGGAAGAGAAGTGCAGATATGCTGATGTCACCTTCGATGAAGATGTTGCCCTCAAGAAAGTAAGAAATCTTCCTAGCTCCAAGGAAGAGAAAGAAGATGAAGAAGCAGGGAAGTTGGAAGAGCTGAAGGATGGCCTGATGCCCGATGTTGAAGGACCTATGGATCCCATTGATCCACCTCCTCCAAATAAGAGAAGACCCTCATGGCTTAGGGATACTCTCGAAGATGTTGAGAGACATATTGCCCCAAGGGGGACATTCCGCGAAAGCAAGAAGCCGAAGAGATACCAAGGGTATCTAGCAGCCATGAGTACGATAGTACAATCTGAGTTTGGAACATTTGAAGAAGTCGTAAAGCATCAAGTTTGGAAGGATGCTATACACGAATAATATGAGTCCATTATGAAGAATGATGTCTGGGAGGTGGTCCCAAGACCGGAGGACAAATCTGTTGTCAACTTGAAAGGGCTCTATAAGATCAAGCATGGATCTGATGGAAGTGCTAAAAAGTACAAGGCAAGATGCGTTGCCCAAGGCTTCTCTCAAAAAGAAGGTATAGATTATGATGATATATTTGCACCTGTTGCCCGCTATACCACTATCCGATCTATTATTTCCCTTGTTGCTATGCAAGGATGGAGTCTACATTAGATGGATGTGAAGACCGCTTTTCTGCATGGATCTATAAAGGAAGAGGTGTATGTGGAGCAACTTCTGGGGTTCGAAGTCCGAGATAGAGACACCCAAGTATGCAGGTTGAAGAAAACCCTCTATGGGTTGAAGCAAGCCCCCAGGGCTTGGTACGAGAGGATAGATAGCTACTTGATGAAGTTGGGCTTCACTCGAAGTAATGTTGATCCGAACCTTTATTTTAAGGTTGATAGAGAAAGGCCTCTCATTTTGGTTCTCTATGTGGACGATCTCTTCCTGACAGGGGCTGACCCTCTCATTCATCAGTGTAAGAGGGAGCTAGCTTCTGAGCTTGAGATGAAAGACCTAGGACTGATGCACTACTTCCTAGGCTTGGAGGTCTAGCAGAGGCCAGGCGAGATTTTCCTTTCTCAAGGAAACTATGTTGTGAAGCTGCTGGAGAGATTTGGTATGGTGGACTGTAAGTCTTTGTCGACACTGATGGAACTCAACTTTAAGAAGTTGAGTGGAAATGTTGTTGGGCCCATGCTAGCAAATCCTACCGAGTATCGACAACTCGTAGGGGGCCAGATGTTCTTAGTGAACTCCCGTCCAGACGTATGTTTTGTAGTGAACACATTGAGTCAATATATGGTTGATCCTCATCACATTTACTGGATTGGTGCAAAGAATTTGTTGAGATATCTTCAGGGAACAATCAACCATGGGCTGACATACACTGTCGGGAGTTTGAGACTCCATGGATATATTGATGTCGATCGGGTTCGCAGTGTGGTGGATCGCAAGAGCACAACTGGATATTGCTTCACCTTGGGTTCTACTTCGATTCTTGGATGAGCAGGAAGCAGAAGTCGGTGGCTTTGAGAACCACTAAGGTCGAATAAATTGCAGCGAGTATGGCCTGTTGCGAAGTTGTTTGGTTGCAAAAGCTCTTCAGTGAGATGTTCGGGCATGTGCTAGATACCACCATTATCATTTGTGATAACCAGAGTGGGATTCGTCTTTTTGAGAATCCCGTGTTCCACGATCGATCCAAGCATATTGATATCAAGTTCCACTTTATCCGGGATTTGGTACAGTGAAGCATTGTAAGGCTCGATCGTATAGGAATTGATGAGCAGGGTGTGGATATTTTCACGAAGCCCTTGGGAAAGTCAAGTTCCTAACCTTCTGTGAGAAGCTTGAAATCGTGGAAAGACCCTATTTTGAGAGTCCTGCTTGAGTTGGCCTATGAGCTCTGGGAGCTCCAAGGGGCTCAGGGATAGCTTCTTGGAGCTATAAGCACTCACGGGGCTAGGCTTGCCGAACCTTGTGGTGCTTCTGCCCCACCGTTATGATATTAAGTTGGTTTGCCTCTCTCTGATCTGTGCCTCGCACGCATCCTACCCATGGAGTTTCGAACTCATGGGAAGTACCTCTCATTTGGCCATTGAGGTGGGAAATGTGGATAGAGACCATAGCAAGACCAATGGACGCATCGGAGATTGTCGTACTCTCTATATCTAGGATGGCACGTGTCCAACACCTTGATCTGGGATCAAGTATGATGAGGTTTTATCCTCTAAACTGACATCGAGTCAAAAAACTAACTTCGAGTTAGTATGAGACTCTTTTGAGTCCGAGAGAGGTTTTTACCTCTAAGCTGACTTCGGGTCAGTTGTGCGTGATGTCTTTGTGATTCACCTTTTGTTCTGAAATAAAGAGCCAACAAAGAAAGTTACGGTAGGATGACACACGATGTTTGGGTTCGTACATGATAGATGGCACTTGTGGACAGATGGAGTTCTCCCTAGTTGAGAGGGAGTGTTAATTTTGGGCAACTAGGTCCAAACTCCATGTTGCACTACTCATATGACAATTGTCATATTTTTGTTGGGTTCCTCGTTCGAAGAGGTGCAAGATTGATCTAAAGATCATCTTGATCGGATGAGCAGAACATTGATTTTGAATTTATTTTCCACATGTGCAAGGTCAACGAAATTTATCCCACATGCCTAAGAGATGTGTCACACACCCTCACTGATGAATATAAATTGGAGAGACTTGGAGGTCATTTTCTCATCATCTCATCACACATTCTCTCATTGTGATCTGGTTGGTTCGATAGCCTTTGGAGGCCTCTTTCCCTCACACGTGTGGAGCGAAGATGCTATTTTCTGCGCTGATCTGTTTAGGGCTTTTTCGCTGCAGCGTTGACCAACATTGATCGTGGTCAACCCTTGGTCATTTGACCTCAATCTTCTAGAGAAATTCTGATTTTAGGAGGTCTATAGCTGTGCACTAGAATCGAGGAATTTCGGGTTGTTTGACTGAAGCCCTAGTTAGCCGCGTTGACTTTTCTAAAGCTGCCTACGTTGAATTTTTTGTTTTGTCCTGATTTGACTTGTGTTGACTTGTGATGAGTTATATTTGAGGGTCGTGGATGTGACACATGAAAGTGTTGGCTGACCGAGAAAGACTTCACTGGTTGAAGCATCCTGCTGATCGTTGTAACCCCACAATATCTCATATCTTTGTTGGACAAAAGGAATTGTAAATATGATCTATATTTGGCTTGTCTTCTACTGATCTATTATTGTGTTCTATCAACATTTTACTTTCAAGTTTATGTGATTGTTATTTTGTATTGGGCCTAAGAAAGATTGAAGTAAAAGTGCATCAGGCATAGAACACCATGGTTATCTAAATTTAACAACATTTGAAGGTGAATTTTGTGTGAGGTATTATTTTGCCCCTCACATTAGATATGGTCCACCATGATACTTTAATGGTTATTGTCCATAATGATTATTGATCTCACTTGACCTTGAAGTTTTTGTCCAGTGATGTTATCACAACAACATAGACCCCTTGAGGGATGGGCTTGATCCCCTTAAGCAACACTCCCAAAATCATTGTACCCCATTTAAAGAGTAGTTCTGAGTCTGACCTACATGATGCAACATTGCCCTCAAAGATGAGTGTTTGGTTATGAAATGATTCCACATGGTACTTGACCCACATATACTGAAATGTTGAGCCAATGAGGTTTAGGATTAGACTACTTGATGATGTTCCTAGATAGACCCAAGATGCCCCAAGCTGGCCTTGATATTGTTGATGGGCATTGCTCTTTCCAAAGTCTAGATGATGGCTAGTTATCATTGAGATGACATGGGAGGGCTTGCACATCACCTTTGGAGCCCAACGCTTGCATATTATATTGCCATGTCACTCCTTATAACCCTAAAGGGTGATGTAGGGCATAATGTAGATGATGTCATGGTTGAGGAGGCACTTTATGGAAACTTACCCATGTGCTTTGACTTTTTCTTGGATTGAGGAGCATCATGAGCCATTTTTTCACTTGTTTGAGGAACCTTGAGCATTCGTGAAGGATGATGACATGGTGGAGATCAGTGTTTCCTATAGTGGACTATCTTTTGCATTTTTGTTATGCCTTTGAGCTATATTGAGGTTATCTTGTGACATTAATCTTGTTGAACACCTAAGAAAACTCGTTTTAGGGCTTTCCTTGTAAAATTATGAAAAAATGCATGTTAGACCTCATATAAATAGAGGAAGCCTTATTTCATCTTATCATCATTACTCATCCTCTTGTCTCTGTTTGGCCAAAATGTGATTTTTTGTGGTGCGAGTTGCTCTTGGAGATGGTATTTTTCCTGGAGATGTTTCCTAGGATTGATTGAAGTGATTCTTGTGGAAAATTTTCTAAGTTTACCACATATTTTCTATATTTCGCATGTTCGATTTGTGTAGTAGGGTTTCTATATGTGCCACGATAACTGTCGAATTTATCTTCAAATCTTTCTCCTATATGATATGTAAAATTGTTTTCTTGGAATCCTTTAAAAGAACTCCACTTGTGCATCTCTTAAACTTCAAATCTCCCCTCACAAGGAAACTGCTAGGTTTTATAAGTCATTGTCATTGTATTTTCCATGGGAGACTCCATTTACCCATTTACATCAAGGAAATAGTCATAGTGGTGTTGATGAAACCTTATTCTTTAATCAATTTACCCTTCTTCTCTCTTAATTGATATAGATTCAGAGTTAGGGTTAGGGTTTTAAGCGAAACACTGCACATAAATGATTTATGTTTAATGTGTCATTGCTCTTAAATTAGGAAAATGGATTAAATAATTATATAAAACCGAAATTTAGCATTATATGCATGTTAAGCCCTATCTTTAACGCTAGTGTCATCATTATTTTGTTGTTTTATGCATGTTTTAGCCATAGAAATTTCTTTGCAAACCCTATATGCTTGATATCTAATCTAAGTTGCACGAAACGGGGAAACGGAAATGAGTTTCCAAAACAGGGTACAGTACGAAACATGATATTAAAGAAATGTTATGTGAAATCATAAAACATACATGATAAATTATAATTTATTACATTCAAAGCATAAACTATTACATCACAAAAGACACTTTCAACAATTAAAAAAATAATAAAACACACGCAAACCAAAATAAAATTTAAAAAAACAAGTTAAATTGACGGAAACACGGTCGTATGGCCTGGAAACGCGTTTCCGGCCGTACTGGGAATGTTTCCCCAACTAGAAACGGCCTAGTACGGCCGAAAATGCATTTCCAGGCCGTATGGTACGGCTAAACGCGTTTTTGTTTCGCTTCTGGGCTGAAACGAGGGTTGCACCCACGTTTCCTGCAACATAGTATCTATTTGAAAGTCTTGTTTCTTTGTTGACTTATCATTGAAAGACCTTTTATTCCGACTATTATATGACATCACTGGCCTTATCATTGAAAATCTGTAAAACCCTAACTTATAACAACTGTATAATTGGTCTAGGAATGGGGTACCTAAACATTGGTAAAGATTACATAATACATCTAGGCTCTGCTAGTACCAGATCCCAATATTTAGACCTCATCCAATCACCTTTGAGCCATTCTTATTGAATACCCTTTAAGTGATCCTTTTAAGGAAGCCTCCCCAGTGGTTGAATACCACTAAGTAGCTGGAGAAAGGTTGCTGAGGTGACAATATCAGCCAGATCTCTTGTTCCCTTGAGGTCGAGATCCGCCTAGTGAGGCTTTGCACTATGCCTGCTAGATTTTACGGAACAAATACTATCGGTGAGGTGTGATTGATGGACATTTCTAGCCAAAAATGAGATCTATAAATCCATGTAGTTAACCAATTTATAATAGATGTATTCCCTCAATTTCTGAAAACAATACTTGTAAAAAATGCATTCCACTTATTGTGGCTTTACCGATTGTCCCCTTGAAATGGTTTAGTGCAGGCTCTCCTTCCAAACGTAAGGTTGACCCTGTATTAGATGATCTCGTGTTTGTCACAAATCCAAATCTATATTGGATATACTCTCATTTATGTAACTCAAAAACCTCAAACAGTGAACATAACAAGTTAGCAAAGAGTGCTTTTGCACCAATATTGGTTTTCCGTGTACTTTGAGAGAACTAATTGCTTC
Organism: Pinus albicaulis; assembly: GCA_034641835.2. Classification (NCBI taxonomy): domain Eukaryota; kingdom Viridiplantae; phylum Streptophyta; class Pinopsida; order Pinales; family Pinaceae; genus Pinus; species Pinus albicaulis. The sequence goes on from CM076577.1 coordinate 483,539,445, forward strand.
TGACAAATAGAGCTGTTGGATAAATTCCAGAAACAAACACAGAAATGGCTTTAATATTAGACAGAATCATGGGTGTCACTTGCCAGCATAGTTTCTAGTTGAGAAACAAAAGCTGAGGATTCAAAATGAAATAGCTGGTCGATTGGTACAGAATGTGATAGTCAAAGAGTTGTGGCTAAATCTGGAACTCAGCAGAAGGATAATTAATAATTATGCACACAGTTGAGAAAGAGAAGACATAGCAAGAAAAAGTGTAAAGTTTGGGAGATGAGCTCGCTCAAGAGAAGTTGGTAGCCCAGTTCATGTACACCAGTGAGACAGAATATAAAGACTGAATGTAGAGGGGTGTTCTCGTGGATCTGCGTGTTTAGTACATCATGGAACTCTGATTTTCCTTTCCCAAATTTCTCTATCATCACCACCTTCTATAGGTCAATATTTAGTTTGAATGCCATTCTCTTTATTTAACTATTCAACGGAGCACAGACTTTAGCAGATGCTATGGAATAGAAGGGTATTAGATGTTTGCCTTTATAATCTCTTACAAGTTTTGATCTATATGACTTTAGGCCTGATTAGACTAAGTTCCACTTGTCTTAAACACTCTTTTTCTTTTCATTTCCATCTCATTATGAAATACTTTATCACATTACATAACCATGTCATAGCAGCCTTGTTTCAAAAGTTCAACATTCGTTTATGCAGAAAAATAGTAGTGTAGTTACATAAGAACAAATCAAAAGAAGTAAATGGCGACCTGTTTTGAAAGAATTAAATAAAAATGACATATACTGACCCTTCAAGTATACCTCTTCCATTAGCAACTTCTTCCATTCCCTCTCAATTATTGGTTCTGTGCCAGTCAGATTTAATGGCAACTTGAGTTTTTTATCATTTCACTATTAACCTTCTTGGTGGCACTGGAATCTAAATGCTTAAAGAGTCAGAATTGGGTAGTAGCCTGTCTAGCCAAGGGGTCACATGGATGTTTTTCCTTCATTATTTGGGTTGTGAAAGCATGGAATAGTTTAAACTAAAAAATTTCATTAAATCAAAGTACAGATCTTAAATACAATTATTGAATTTTCAATTATTTCTCTACTATGGATTATGTTGGCATTTCAAATGATAGGTGTGTTTTGTGATGCTTTGGAAGGGGATCATTCACACTATTGAGCACTTCTGTTTCCCTCGGTTGTCATCCTTAGGTAAAACAACAGCGATGGTGAACATTATTGGTTGTAAGGTGGTAGGGGGTATACCTTATAATTAATTATTACAGAATTATCATTGTGTACTGTTAACCACCATTTCGTGGGTGATATCCCTAGGAGAAATTTTTCTCCATGATGGACCTCAGCCGGCAGCCCTTTGCAACCTTCTTCTAGCTCGTTGTGCCATTTCTCCGCCACCTGAGCCAGCCATGTGGTCCCTCACCAATCTGTATTGATTGTATGTTTGAAGGTGTGTCTCCTGACTCTAAAGGTATGTCTTGTCATTTGGTAATTGAGTATTGGGTTTACTTATCATGGATATTTCTGGACGTGGATTGACAGGGGCGTTTGGCAGAAAGAGTGGGCTTAGTTTGTGCTCATGTCCCCTTGATCTCTTTGATCTCTTTTGGATGTTATCCTTAGATCTTAGTCCCGTGGGATTTCCTTTAATGACCATTTGGTTTTAGGGTGGTACTACTTGGAAAACCCCGACTTTGGGTGCATGGTCACGCTCCTTTATCCGCATATATTACTCCCTTTCCACTCGCTATACCCCGATTCATCATTTTTCCCACCTAGGTCTACATACGGTCAACCTCCCTATCCCCTTGCACCCACCTTAGGTCAGGCCTGGAATGATGCCCCAGAGGTTGAAAGAGCTAAAAGAAAAAGAAAAAACATAAATGGCCACACTTAAGAAGAAGTTGTACCACAAAATGCAAAAGATGGCCAGGACAATAATAGTTAGCACGTGGGAAAAAGCCAATACACAAGCTCTGCCCCATACCCATGGTCATCACCCTGGTTCCATAGACCCTAGAAGAGCATCCTTTATCATTCAGGAACCCATGATTATCCCAACCCTTGGAGGGCAATGAACTTCTCTACCTTAAAGAGGTAATCACTATTATATCTGACACATCATGCTCTTATCCTTTGAGCCCCGAGCAGTAAACTAAAGAAAATTCATAAAAGGAAAAAGACATACAAAGAAAGGTGGAAAAATCAAGGTCGGGGCACCTCATGTACCACGATTGCTCCCTCCTACACATTACATACCTAGGTGTGGGTTTCCCCTTATTTGACTGCCCCTATGCCCCAATATGTGGCCCAGGATTTCCCTTCTCATTCCCTACTCCATTTCACTTATTTATCACTTGCCACCCCCATTGGAGGAATGTACCTTGGACATACTATCCCCTTTAAGGGTTGAGACGACCTAATAAGGTACTTAGCTAACCCCCTTTGGAGCATGGAGACAGTAGCACATGCCAAAGCCCACTACGGAAGGGCATGCCATTGTGAAGTGCCCACTTTGTTATCTATGGTTTGTAAGCGCTTTTACACGATTACTCTAATGACTTGTTGTACTAGAAGGCTAGGGACGCATTGGATCTTATACAGGATTGCAAGTGGTTTTCCATTTGGGTTTGGTCTCCCTATACGGGGTCCTAACACCTAGAGGGATACATTGGCACATATAGGGTGTGCATAGAGAGCCATGGGCCTCCACAGCAACAGACAACACTCCACGGATCCCCATCGATGTTCAAGTGATACTAGCGATCTACTTTTGGGATGATGATGATGTGCTTGGTACACTGTGCCCAGTGTTATCACTCCCCCCTGCTTCCCAAGGCTGAGAATGGTGCTAAAGGAAGGTAACCACAAACCAACCATTAGGTCAAGTAGCTAGACCTACCAAGACCGGAGAGGGCTCTCTCAATGTCACTTAGCAGCCAAAAGGAAGATTGGATATGATGTTTTAGGCTAGTTATGATGCTCAGTAGATTAGGGTTTTGTTTGTTTGGAGTTTTGCTGGATATGAATGATAGTTAGGAAACTAGGTCTAGGGTTTAGGTTTGAATTCAAAAGTTTAGTTGCAAAAGAGACCAGGTAGGTAAGCTTAGAAGCATGCTTAATTTGTAATTGTGTATAGAGTGAACTGAGAGGGAATCAGAATGAGCATTAAACTGAATTCATTCATCAGAAGAGTAGAGAATTTCATGTAAATCTTATAAAAAACAGAGTATGGAAAGCATGATTTCTCTCAATAAATTGATAAGACTTAGCATAAAGAAGCATATAGATGAAAGATGAGTAACATAACATTAAACATGATGAGTTTACAAAGAAAAACAAATGCTCAAAGGCATACCATTGGAGTCTCAACACTATGTCTGCAACACTGTGTTTGATTTCATTAGCAAAATCTTGTACAATACCTCCATTGCAAATAACAACTATCCAACCTCTAAAATGACTTGAGGTGGACTACTTATAGAAAATAGGGTTCATGACACCTCATAGGGTCAAAATCCTATCCAAAAAGAATCATAATTACATCAGATGAGTCACTTCCTAGAATCTAGGGAAGTTAGAAACTAATCTGTGAAATTTAGCTAATAACTAGGAGTGTGTGTCTCCTTCATTAAATTACATGTTTCCTCATCATAAGAGGCAAAAGAAAACTCAAACATATCAAATGACACCTCATGGGACAACTAGCATCGAATTCTGGAGTTTTCCTGGCATGATAGTTGTCTGAAAGGAAGCCTATGCAGAAACGTAGCGCCTTTGGCAGAAACGTCGCGCCTGTCTAGCAAAAGCGTCCCGCTAGTTCATGGGGGATTTTGACCCACTTAGGAACATGCAAATGCAAATCTAAAAGTTGTGTTGAGTAGCCCTGTGATTCTAGTTTCCAATGCACCTTGAATTTTTGGAAAACGCCCACAGGAAGGCCTCCAAAAGTGGTTTTTCCCAACCTCACACCAAATGTGCATGCCTGGTCCAAAACACTAGCAGAAGCATAGAAATGAGGCAGATTTTTGCATTTTTCTTCAAAACCAGAGCTTGTCATGGAAAACCAAGTCCAGATATGGCATGTACTAGTCAAGATGCACCCATCATATAAAAAAATCTTGATTTGGAAGCTTCTGTGGAGAAAAAATTTCCAGATTTGTGCAAAAATCATCAAAAATACAAAAAAGTGCTCAAAATTGACTAAAATTTGTTCTATAACCCCTGTGGAGGATGGGCTAAACAACCATGGATGCCTCAGCAAGGAGGTCTAAGTTGTCCTTCTCCCTTGAGCTTCATTTGAGCTTCTTTAAGCCTCTTTTTCACTTGTTTGAGCCTGATTTGTGAAATTTGTTCCTAGCGCAATAATGATTGGCCATATGTCTCTGGAGATTATTGTTCTTTCTAGCTTTCCTCAGAAGCTTCTCAAGGTGCCCATTGACCCTATCAAGCCAATAATCTCTATCTTGATTGATTTCATCAAGAATTAGCTCATCAAAAGTCTGCCAACTTGATTTAGGAGCTACTGATTCTCTTTCACTCTGAAGCGCCTTTTTCAGGCCTCTTGTCCTTGGTCTTCTTCTTTTTGTTCCAACTTTTGCATCCTCCAGCTGATCATCATCTACTATCTCTTTGCCCTTGCCTTTATCTTCATCATGTACCTTTGACTTGTCTTGGAGGAGTAATTTCACCTTTAACTGAAGATTTTTTTGCTGTAGGAATGTGATCTGAGAATTTGCAATTGAGAAAACCTCCCTCCTCCTTTATGATCTCCTCAACTGACTTATCTTCCACCTGTTCTGTCATGTCAACTTCTAAGGGTGCTTGTTCATCATGGTGCTGCAATGGTGATTAACCATCATGGCTAGGTGGTTGATCCATTGCTTTTCTTTGCTCAGGTGTAGTTTCAGGTGCCAATACCCCTCTGATGGTCTTGGGAGCAAAAACCATTCTCTTTCCCTTCTCATACGTTTGAGTGATCTCAACCCTAGGTGTTTTTGAAATCTAAGCCTGTCTGCTCGAAGAGCCAACCTCCTTTGACTGTACTGATGTTGTGCTATGAACAGTAGGTAGACTAGTAGCAGAAGCTGATGCTATTTTCTCCATGAAAACTTCCCAGGTCATGTTGTTTGCTGAGAGTTGGTGCAAAACAATCATCTTAACCAAACCATGGTGAAATAAATTGGGATGAGGAGTTCTACCTTTGTTTTTTACTTTTTCCACTATCTTGACCAAACTCCTGAATAGATAGTTTGACAAATTCAGTGATTTGGTAGTTGTGAAGTGCATTAGTAACCTGACATGGTATTGGAATATTAGTAACCGCATGTGAAATATTTCATGATGAGCTTCATTAATGGGGCATACTTATCAAGTAGATGCCTGAAAGGGAAAACATTTTCAAGTTCATCTCTGGAATGAGGTTTTAGGGACATTGGGTAGTTTTCAAGGTCCAATTCCACGCCCTTAAACCAGACTTCTCCTTCATTTGGAATCCCTGTTGCTGAAGTGATGGCCTCTGCTGATAGAGTGAACTCAATGCTTGCTATGGTGGCCTTATCTCTGTTGAAGTTAGTGGCAAAAAGGGTAGTCAATGGGGCATGACATCCTACCTCCATAATCTTCTCACAAAATCTCAGACATCCAGTGTTTTCAAAACATCTTTTGGCATCCCCCGATCAAGGTGCCATCTGGTAGCGAATGCTATGCGCAGTGTACAAGGTGGGCAAGGTGGAAGACTACATGGCGAGGAATGACCGGAATGTGGCTCCCGCATGCGCCGAGAGGTAGAACACGGCCGTCGAGGCACTGGAGAGGACATTTTCGAAGTCTGATCATAATGACGATCATTACTCCGCAAGTGAAATAGCTGGGGGGCCAGCTGGGATGTCAGAGGGAGGTTGGGGAAAGTGCCTGCGGGACTTCTTGAGGTAGGTAAAGGCGCTCTACTTGCAAAGAATTGTTACATTCCTTCTCTACAATGACACTGGTTCCTGGCGCCTGCAATTGAGCAGAACCTGCAGACGTCGTTGGTGGCCTGCACTGGCTTATTGGTATGTACCCAATTCACCTTTTGCCATTATGATGAAGAGTGTCTGAGTTTTGTAGCATGCAAAAGAAAAGCTACATTTTTCTACACTATCTTTTTTATGTTTGTCTAAAAACTTGTAATTGTAATGTCAATTGTCGAATTTGCTTGGGTCATCACCTACAAGGTCATTATACTTCTTGGATACATAAGTTTTTTAATGTAAAACCCTTGTTTGCTTATGTTTTGGGAGTTAGATGTTGTAAGAAAGAAGTTAGCCACCCTCAGTTCGAGTCGGAATTGTCTGCCAAGGATTGGGAAAACGCATGCATGCAGTCGCATGATGTTAACATTGGCCGAGGAAGGGGAGGGATAATTCATCATTTTTCTTTCTCTGGTTTCTGGTTGAATTTGCTTGCTTGTCTTCCTCCGCTCGTGAATGGGGAAGATAGTCGCTTTGCTAATAGCGTCAAGGTATTCATGTTGGGTGGGCGGAGTGCATGCAGTAACAGATTCAAAGTCGGCAACTGCTTGTCTTTCTTTGTTTTCTGGTTGAATTTGCTTGCTAGTCTTCCTCTGATAGCAACTGGGGTAGGTAGTAATAAAGTCAAGAATTTCATGGTGGGTAGGCAAAATGATTTCAGTTTTAGCAACATTTTCAACTCATTATTTGTCATGGGGTTCACAACCACCATTATCCCACAGCTGCTGTCTCCAACCATTCTATGTCTTACGCTCTGTTCATTAACTGGTTGGGTACTTGTTATCATGTTTTTGCTCCAGGGATTGTAGTTACTCAATTCAGTATCATATTACTGTCCGACCGAAATCCAATTATGGTGAAGAAGAACAGAGGCAAAAAGGTAGATACGGAAAAAGGCAAGGCCAAAATTTTGAGTCCACCAGCCAAGAGGCAGGAAATCCAGCAGAGAACTCATGGAGCCCTAATTCCAAGTTTATTCAGAGGAAAGACCATGTTTCATAAAATCCCTCATTCATCGCTGGGAGACAAGCTAGAACTAAAATTGAAGAAGAGGATGACATCACAGCGGAAGAACTACAACAAGTTATCATCAACAAGTTATCATAGACCCGGGTCATACTCGGAGGGGAATTTCTCTGTTTCACCACTCATAACCTACAGGCTAATAAAATGCCTTCTAGTTAAGGCAATTATGTCAGTCCAGGAAGTAGGAGGAGATCCCAAGGTTGTTACCACTCTAGCAGAGATTAACAGAAGCATCCAAGAAATGAACCTACGCCAACACCACTAGTATGTTAGTCTTGGCAGAATCGAGAAGGAAATTCAGGCCATGCATCAGGTTGATATGCCAGGCTCAAGTGTCAAAGATCTGGCCCCAGTGGAGTCAGATGATGACTAGCCAGTTAGTGGAGGATTTAGCCAGACTAAGTTCTTTTAATTTTTTATAGTGGATAGCTTTCTTTTGCATTATGTAAATGTTAGTAATATTAAACTTTGATATCAACTACCAAAAGACTATTCGAAGTAGACTAAGGAAGTACATGTTTTGGATGGCATTCAATGCACTCAGATGGCCAACAGACCTGGTTTATTATAGGCAGGTTGAGGCCTAATTTTTGTATTTACCAAACCTGCTTTCTCATATAAATAGAAAATAGAGAGGACCTACTAAGCTTACAAAAAAAAAAAAAAAAACTTCTTTTGGTATATGGGGAGGCATTAAGTTCTTTTAATGTAGATGGCTCAAATCTAGAGTGGTGGCCTTCATTGTGAGTTTTCATTTCAATCTCCATAATACTTGTGAATAGAATGAAGCCCTCCTAGGTATGAAATGAGTGAGTAGGGATGGTGAATTTGGGAAAACATGGGATAAGGATAGGGTAGGTTTAGGGGTTGTGATGAGGTATAAGGAGGTTGAAGAAAATTCCCCAAATTTTGAGTCAGTAGGGTAATGTGTTAGCTTAAGGATACAGGTGGAATAATTTGAAATGGGTATGGGGAAGTGGATCAAAATAGGAAAACAAAGAGATTTTCCAGTTTTGTTGTGGAAGTGTAGTGGGAGTTTATGGTAAGGAAGCCTGTGAGTGGTAAGGGTTGTTTAGGGTAGAGATTGTGAAGGATGAGTGAAGGTTTAGATGGTGGGAAAAGGGTCTCCAATGGCTAAAACCAATCAAGAAAGGAGAAACCCTAAAACATAGGAGAGCAAAACCCTAATGATAGAAAACACTCATATAGTCATGAATTGACTTGAAGAAGGCAAATGGAGTGTCCACTTACTGGTTTTATAGGCTCATAGGCTAATTCAAACTCCTAAAAGGGGTATAAATTGATGTTAGCTGTATTCATTTGTATCATCACTTGTTTTGGGATCTCTCTCTCTTAAGATAAACTCCTATTTTTTTCCTTGGAGATATTTGGATAATGGATGAATTTTGATGTATGGATTTGAGTTACTTCTATCTTGGAGCTTCTTATGTGCAAATTGATGTCGGTTGGATATACTCTCTAACATTGTAAATATAAATTTGATTCTATTTTTCTTTTTGCTTCATACTACTGGATTTCGCAATGAATAGGGCTAATTACTGCATCATGGAAATGTGGAATTATGTGTTTATTTAGCTTATTCTATGTATGGGCCATTGTTAGATGAATGAAATGTCCTAGAGATCATTTTTTCTTGATAATTTTGCATCATTTCTATGAAGTATAAATGCTTGAAGGTCACTTTTCTTATCTTTCCCTTAACATTGGACGAAGCTGACTTTCTGGGCCTCCTTGAACAAGAAACTGAATTCTTATTCATTATCATCCTTCACTCCATATCCCAAGTGAATTAGGCACTAGTCCCTCACAAACGGATGGTCAATTTCCCCTAATTTTAGACTTTTTCCCCTTTTTCCCAGGTCTAGCCCCATTTAATTTCCTAGGGCATCAAATTCCTGGGAATCTAGCCATAGAAAAACTTCGATCTCCTAGATGCAAGTGCACTGGTGGGTCCCCTTGCTCTCCTCTGAATTTGGGCCAATTCCGACAGTGGAATCTACTGGAACCTCAAGCCCTAGCTCTAGGACCAAGTTTTGCCCTGTGTTTGCCAAGGCTAGCACCTAGCAAGATCAATTTGACCTTTTTGAAGTAAAAATTCTCGTTTGATCCTTCCCCCTCACCCTATCCAAGATAGGAGCATCATTGGTTGCTATATTCCATCCCCGAACCTGGGTTGGGTCCACTTGGTCCTGTATGATCCCATTTCTTGTCAAAGATTATTCATCAAGGACTATTTGGGAATCCAAGTTCTTATACGATTTTAGGTATCGGGAAACACCTCTACAAGTTGTGCCCTTCATCCTCGCCTTCGAATCCTCACACCTCTTCCCCTAGAAGATCAAGTCCCTTGCTTAAAAGGCAAGCAAGTCTCACTCTCTACTCTATCCTAGGGAAAGGGTTTCCGGGGTCACTTCATACCTATTCATTGATATATCCTTCATAAGTGGCTTCCCAAAACATTGGGACTCCTCCCATCGGTGAAATTCTGTAAAGAGCATGGAGCCTTAGATCTGGTGATAGTGGGCCACGTATCCATCGTTGACCTTGACCTAGTAGTTGCCCTTATAGGAACCCCTCTTTAGGTCTCCTGCTGGTTTGAACGGTAACATTTCTGGTGCCATTGTCGAAGACGAGACGTGTGTTTGGTTCTCCATACGACAATATTGATATATCATTCTTGGCGAGTCCATTGGAAGAACGAAGCCATAGTTCTTCATTTATCTCTAAGGTCAATGCTTGTAGGGTGAAGAAAGCATTTTCCAAGGCAATTTCATTCACCCTAGCGACTTCCATGTCATCAAGGACCCAGCGACATGTTGACCGCATATTTTCCCGCCATAGATATGACAAGGATCCCAAGATATCCCTCATAAAAATTCATGAAGAATATGCCAATGTTCGATGGGGATCCAAATTCCGCAGCTAATCATGTGGTAAGATTCATGAGGTATCTTTCAAAGAAAAATATAACTCAACCTTGTGAACAAATGGAATTGTTTGTCCTATCCATTGACCCCCATACCGATTGGCTTGAGTTATGTAGACCTAAAAGCATTCCTTCCCTTCAAATGTTGACTACGCACTTCTTGTTGCATGAAGGACCGGGTTTCCAATCGCATGACGACATATGCCAAATGTTGGATGTGGCCCTTCAAGAGCAAGAGATCATTAAATGTGCTTTTGGGTTGCAGGAAGAGTGTCTTGACCCTTCTCCAAATCATCAAGATCAAGTGATCGATGTATACCTTGAGGATAGAACCGAAAAAGAGACACAAGAAATGGAAACATATCCCCTAAGGATAACGAAGAAGATCTTGAACTCGAGAGCCCTCAGGTGTTGCAAGAATGGGTGATGGAATATGAGCCTTGTAGGAAGTTGATGACTACACATAACTCGCAAGCAATTTTCTCATACTATCAGAAGCAATCTGAAAAGCTCCGTAGTATGTAGTATGACTATGAAAAGAGTCCAACCAATGACCTTTTGCTTGAAGCATTCCATCAAAATCATTTAGTAAATACCTTGGACATCATTCTTTGAGAACGAATGGAGGAAAGGTCCTCCTTATCTAAAGAGAATGAATGTCATCCTAGCCAACACAAAGTGTACAGTGAAGAATGGGAGGATGCTGAGGAGGATCATGACAGTCAAATAAATGAAGAATATATGAGTGACTTTTGGGTTGTTGATTGGGGAACAAGGTAAGACTATAAAAATGAAGACCCCATGGTCTCTCAAATCCATAAGAATGAGCTCAGGAAAGAAGGTGCTCCGCCCCTTCTAAACAGCAGTATTGGCCGTTATGAAGCCCTTCTTAGTGATTGGAAGGGTCTCTTTGTTGGAAAGGTAAATCCCCTCTACAGACAGAGGCGATCCCTACTAGCCCAGATCGGGTCTAGCAATAATCAAACACGCAATGGCGCAGGTCTTTAGTTACAAAAACGACAAATTATAGCAAGTTGCCTACCTCAGGTCCTACGCGATGGTCGTCGAAGAAAGGATGACGCTTCTCGTCCTCCGCTTTGGCAGATCGTGATCCTTCTGCTTAACACGTCCGAACACCTGCACACATGCGAAGAAACACAACAATACACAGCATAGAATCTATATCTTGTAACCATACATCAGTTAGAGAGGATGTAATTCATTGCATCGAAGACAAAACACACGAATGAAACCATAACCAAAGTCGTTTATCATTAATAATAACAAAGAAAGATACAACCCAAGGCTCTGACGCTGGATCTTCCTTCGGCAGGTCGACAACGGAGCACGTCTCAATGAAGCTCGTCGGGAACGGGACAAAGCTCTCTCTCTTCGGCTTAGCTCTCAAAGGCTATCTGGCGATAGTCTCCTTACTACAGATTCAGCTCTTGCTTCTATGACCACTAGCTTGCTAAAGGAAAATGGCAAGCTTATATAGATGGTGGAAGGGGAGTTGGGATCCCTACAATTGTGGGATTGGCCCTATCCTCAAGGAAGCTTCCATGATAGGTGGAAAACCACCTCCTATACATGGATATCCAGAGCCAAACCTCCCAACTCATTTTAGATACTTGTTCAGGAGTTTGTTGGAATCAAACTTCCGCCATTTATTTTTTAAAAAAATCCTTATTAAGCTTGGCGCGAGCAATACATTGGGACAGAGCGCCAGTTGGCGCGCCCTCTTTGGTGGATTTTCCCCATTGGCGCGAGGGTTGAACTGGCTGGTCGCGCCAAGGCCAAAAGGTCAGTTTTTCGGGTTTTTCAGGGGAGACTTTCTTCAGAGGAATGATTGTCCTTGTCAAGGGGGATGCCATGAAAGTGGTTTCAGGTTATGTCACTGCTCACAGGTCACGAAAAAGGCCCTCCAATGTGCGGGACGGGGGATTGCAGGGGCAGTGACAAATTACTGAGTAACAGATGCCCCCTAAAGCATGAGGCCCGAAAGAGAGAGAGGGGTGAAATGCTTTATGAGAACGTGCCCAACTAAAAACACTGTCGTCGGGAAACCTGCATAGACAAATACAACTGATATCTCAAATACATGATATGTGGTATGGGCGCAGCCATCCATAATAGAGTATACAATAATCAAGATCCAAGATATGGACGCAGCCATCTAGAAAGGATCAATAAGCAGACTCACGTATGGTCGCAGCCATCCAATCAATGAGTCACGTAACCAATCATGATAATCCACAAAATCCGCAGCCTGGATTCCATCAGACAAAATCCAGGGTCTTGCACTCCATCTCGACTCGTACAGGGTACAAGTCCTAGCATGTGAATATGTGCGTTGAAGTCGAACATGCAAGAACATCGTCTGATTACTAGCCAATAATGAAAGTCGTTAACAGACGCGAGAGGAACCACCAATAATGGCGATGGCCCTCAAGGTACTATAGGTATTATCCACGGAATGTGAATAGTGAGTTGGCGTCGAACACCTGCAGAATCATTCGATCGAAGGCCAATGATGAAAACCTTGCGTCGAATGCGAAGAACCTGCCATTGAGGCATGCAGACTCCAAGGTACCGGAAGGGAGTCTCTAGATCAGCTTATCGGATAATGAGCTGAAGTCGACATGAATCGACCTTGATCGAAGGTGGGCCATAGTGTTTCCCACATCATCGACGCGAGACAAAGGAACATAATGTTTGTGAATTGGGATCAGTAGAGAATCAGAGGAGGGTTGAAACTGCAGAGGTCAACTTCTCTTGAACATATTGGCGACACGACACTGGATTTGGCAGTACTTGACATCAAAAGATCGGAGGTCATGATGACGAGGCAAAGAGTAAATGAGCGGTCAAAAAAGATAACCCAAACCCACGGAGGCAAGCAGAAAGCGATATGAGATGTCCCCAACCCGACACGAATGCAGATAGGTGTAATGAATAAATAATGTAGATAAATGATAATTAGTTAATTAGTAATTAGGCTGAAAGGTCACGTCTGATAAGACATGACCTTTCGTGAAGAGGCACCTGCGTAGGTATATAAGCAGGCCTCATTTGTAACATTCAATCAATTCATTCATCATATTATCTAATATAATATTTGTATCCTCATGGATATTCTGATATTTCAAGTCTTCTGGAATAATTAACTTGAGAAGGAACTTTGTTCGCTTCATTTGGTATCAGAGGAGTTCGAGCTTTCGGCCGCTTATCAATTGCGTAGAGCACGTTCTCAGATCCAGGCCCTTGGCCATAAAATTTGTCAACATCCTTGCCGTTGAAGCGTTTCGCTATCAGTCTTGGAGTTTCTCCATCTCGCTGTTTAGGCCCTTGGCCATTTAAATAAAAAAGAAGAGTTCCTTATTAAATATATATATAAAAAAAAAAAAAAGTAAAATTCAAAAGTCAGAAAAAAAAGAAGAAGAAGAATTCCTATCTAAAAAACACATTATAGAAAAAAATATGAAAAAGTGGATTTAAAAAAAAAATATATATATATATAATCACAAGCTACCCGACAGTAAACCGGCAGTGACAAATGATAAAAGAATTATCAAGGTTTTAAGGTTATTTTAAAGAGAAAGTTATATTAAAAATAGAGCTGTGAGGCCGGCAGCCCAAAACCGAACCCGTCCTTGCCATCCTCGATCCCTGACTGGCCACCCGAGCATCTACGTTGTATGCAACCGTATGACAGGCACCTTATCCACTGTCTGCAGCGTTTGATTGTTCGCTTCATTTGTCTGTAGCCCACGTCACTAAAAGCCCCTCACTGCGTCTGCTTCCCCGTGCCTAGTTAACTGTTTCCACTTCCAAACTTGGGTCAACGTTGCGCTTTCCAGCAATCAAATTAAAATACTATTCGTTGCTGCCCATCGAGCCTCTGTCCGACTACGTTATCCACGACCTCTGCAACCACACTACGCTGCCCACATCTTTCTCGACTCTCCACGTTTATCTTTCCAGCAAGTGGATAATCAACTAATTCGTATACTGTTTCCAAAAGTCACGACAAATCAAAAGTCGTGGCTATTTGTGAAGTTAATGATTTATTACGGATAAATTTTATTTGTGAAGTGTGAGGTTACAGATTCTATTAAAGAGCAAGGTTTATAAAGTTTTATATTATTTCAAAAAGGTAATATATATAAACTTATAGAGTCATTAAGGTTATATATATATATATATATAGGAAAAGGAAGGGTATAAAGCTAAAAAAATAAAAAGAGAGGGATTATAATAATTAAAAAGAGAAAAAAAAAGAGAAATTATTAAATAAAGTCCCAAAATTTCATTCAACTTAAGAAAGAAGAGTTCAGAGGTAAACGAAAAAGGAAGGTGAAGTTGTGAAGGTTTATAAAATTAAAAAAAAATAGTTATATTATAAATTACAAAGTTAAAAGGAAGGGATCTAAATCTAGTGAAAGGACTAAAGATTATTTTATATATATAAAAAAAAAAGGATTATAAAGAAGTACCAATTTAAAAAAGGGAAGATTAATAATAATAAATAATAAATAAAAAGCTTTTAAAAGGAAAGGAAGCTTTAGAAAAAAAAAACTATTAAAGTAAAAGTAGAAGAAAAAAAAGGGTATTTTGAAGTTATTAAAAATTTATAATCAAGGAAGTTTATAAGTTAAAACGAGTGAATTTGAAGAATATTTATCTCAACAAGCAAAATGACATCTAATACAAAAATGGAGTCAGGACGATTTTTAGAATTAGAAACGCTACCTATCGACCCTAAAGCGCTACTTAAAATTAAAAGAAGTATCACAGGAAAAGATGTCACTATTGCTATATCACCCGCTGAAGAGAAAAATTATATAAACCCTAAAATTGCCAACCAGTTGGTGATTCCTGAGTCAAATATAATCGAAAAATTAGACATTTTTGACAAGAAAAAATACGACATAAAAAATCTACAACTAAACATTGGGGATTATACTTTTATCTCTCAATTTACCATGAAAACCTTACTTTTGGATAGTAGTGATATTGTGTTGGGTTCACCATGGATGGAAACCTTAGGTTCAGTTATCCTAAATATGAAAAAGAAATTTTTGACATTCACCTACAAAAAGAAGAAGATAACGCTACAAGACGTTAACTTGAAGCCAAATTCCGTGACGCCTGAAGACGTACAAGAAATTTCGCAGGTAATTTCTCAAGAAGGTAAAAAGGTGATACAAAATATGCAAAAGGAAATCGACAAAATCACCACTAATAAGAATGAAGAAGTTGCTCGCCTCAAGGACCACAACGACAAATTACTAATGCAAATTAAGAAGTTGAAGAGAGACAAGAAGTCATTAGAAAACAAGGTGCAACAACTTGTCGAAAATAAAGCATCGAATGTAGAAATCTGAGTTGAAGAGAAGGAAACTGGTACTAATGCAGTAAATGTCATAATTCAAGAAGAAGACAAGCAAGTTGCAAAAGATGCAAACTTAGAAGTTGTAGTTCCGGCGATGAACATTTCAAGCAAAAGTTATGTAACCAGCTCAATAACATCATCGCCAAAAGAAAATCAAAACATCACCACACAACTAAGAATGGAAAGTCAAACCAAAAAAGTTCCCTATCGACATCCAAATCACGGGAGTAGACAACTCGATCAAGCTATGTCTTCAGAACAGAAACAAGTTGATATTCCAAAGAATACTAATATCAGTGCAATCAGCTCAAGTGATAATTCAGCACAAGTTTCAAATCGCCGCGAGATTCCACAGAAAATTGATTTAGGATGGTCTGATCCGTTCTCAGTACGACAGTTTTGTTTGTCACTTAGAGGATCATATCAACTTGTATCAACAAGGATGACTGCCCTAAAACAAAAAGATGTTTGTAGCAAGAAAAGAAGTCGAGGCCTTTTCATCGACAAGCTTTGAGGACAAAGCTTTTTGAGGGGAAGGCAATGTAATGAATAAATAATGTAGATAAATGATAATTAGTTAATTAGTAATTAGGCTGAAAGGTCACGTCTGATAAGACATGACCTTTCGTGAAGAGGCACCTGCGTAGGTATATAAGCAGGCCTCATTTGTAACATTCAATCAATTCATTCATCATATTATCTAATATAATATTTGTATCCTCATGGATATTCTGATATTTCAAGTCTTCTGGAATAATTAACTTGAGAAGGAACTTTGTTCGCTTCAATAGGTGCCATGTTCGAGAGCGACATACTGCCGACACGATGATGATACTGGTTTCATTTTTCCCCACTATTTCTGGTGAGTACCCCAATTATTTTTTAGAACAAGCTTGAAAGGGATAGCATATGCTTGTGATATAAGTTCGTCCTTCGGACAAATCCAACCTAATACATTTAACGAGCCCTAGGAAGGAGGAACTCGAGTATCGTCATTACGACAGAATCCGATGTCATCAGGTTTTAACGAGTATGACAAAGGAAGAACTCGACGTCTTTTCATGTTTAGAGAGTTTGAAAAGACAGTAGAAAAGTAAACTCCAACAGTCCCTTTTCGTAGATAGTTCCTCAGATCCGAAAAGGTAGAAAACTGTGTCTGAGAAAACCTCCTAGTCGCGATAGGCTAGGGTATTCCTTTTTCATAAATAATCTATCCCAGCCCGAAAAAGGGGTAAACGTATACTGGGTAGATGTCGTTTCGTAGCCAATTTAACGAGATCAAAACAGCAAGCGACTCGACAATCTTTTCATGTTTAGAGAGTCAGAAAAGCACTGAAAGATGACTCCAGTGGTGACTTTTTCGTGTTTTTACCGAGTCTGAAAAATTATAAAATACAACTCGTATCGTCGTCCTAGTCATGTGAAAACCTGCTGTTGCACAAGAAAGCAAGCGTAAAATCCATTTTTCGACAAAATATAATAAAATAATCGAAAAAAAAAGCTTCAAAACCTAATTTGATCTTGAAAAGTTATAAATATGCCAAAAATAGTAAAAACATATTTACTTTTACTTTTTACCTCTTGTGGAGAGCAATAGTGAGTTTTTCCTGTGCGAACTTGCGGTGACGATTACGGACGATCCAGTGCATCACTTCAGTTCTCGTCTTTCCCAAGTAAGAGGCACTCCCCTTAGCTTTGTTTTAATGCATTTTTTGTAGAATTCCACTGTGATTTTGGATCCTTGAGAGGAAATTTGAAATTTTAAGGCTCGTCCAATTGGCGCGGGTATCGGCCACGGACTCGCGCCAATTGGGTCCTTTTTGCAAAGGATTCGCGCCAGTTGGCGCGACTGTCAACAAAATAGTCGCGCCAATGGCGCAACCTAAATTTCCGCTTAAATTTTACAAAATATGAACCAATCAATCGGATTTTTGAGTGTTCAAGGGATCTAATAATGTGTTTATGACCATTTTGGTGCAGATACACAGTCACAATGGTGATAGAATGGAAAGAAAGGGAACATAGTGAAGAAGATGAAATGGCCATGGAGAACGAGACATGTATGAACGCTCTCCGGGATTGCGGCTTGAAAAAATTCTTCATGACACCGTGTCTCAAGGCACAACCTAAGTTACTGCAGTACTTGATTAGTATTTGGGACGAAAACGAAGAGAAGTTTAGGCTTCGAGACCAAGTGTTGGAGCTCGAAGTATCAAACGTTTATTTCATAACTGGATTGTCTCAGAGAGGGTCCAGTCCTGATCTTGACAGGTACTAGACCATCTGGTGAGAAAATGGCAATGGTGATGGCAAGAGTGTGCCCAGGGGCACGAACAGGATCAGGCAGTGGGAAGGTTGATATCCACACGGTCCCCGATCTAGCACTCAGAGTGGTGCTCCATACCATTACGCAGGTTGCGGGGTCGCGGGCACCACATGAGGCTACTAAAACACAGCTCGTCTTAGCATCTGAATGCATGAACCCGACACTATTTGATTGGGCCACTGCCGTAACAATGAACATCAAACGGCAGTTGAGAAACTGTAAGAGGGCCAAACTGAAGCAGTTTGGGTACGGATCTATCTTGGTGTCATTCATCCTTGAACGGTTACCAATCTTCCAGGGCCAGGGGGCGATAGTCGCCGAGCCACCATTGAGGGAGCCATGGATGGCTCGATGGGCAGCACTCATGCCCAGATCAAGAGGGGGCCAGCAAATGTCATGGAGGCCCGAGTTCTTTGTATGGCTTCAGCAACAGCTGATCATCATAGAGGACTGGCCCTATGACGGTACTGACTTCACGAGAGACCCAGATCTTCCACTCCCGAAGGGAGAAGACTAGGACGAGGAGTTGGGTAAGACTCTTTTTGATTTGTGTATTGTATGATTTTTTTTTAGTATACATGCATGTCCTAACAAACAATCCTATGTGTATGCAGATGTTGGCCCAGAGAGGCTTGCCGGGATGTCGCCCATCGCACGGAGGACCTCGCTTGCCTATGACCCTCAAGGCGAGGGGAGTGAGCTAGTCCAGAACTTGGAGGGAATCGCCCGTGGGATCCCAAATTTTGCTCGTCTAGCAGATGTCCCATTGGCTTATCAGAGGCACACTGTGGGGGTGCCTAGTCGCCTTCATCGTTTACTGAGGAGATTGGTGCGGGCAATGACATGCTACCATGAGCACCATGCTGATTAGTCATCTAGGCTTTTCATTTGCTCATTTTTGAGAGACATGTTGTCGCCGGCTATTATTAAAACAGACATGTATATTTTTTGGATTTTATGTGATGTACACAAACTGCAAACATTTTGACATATATATATATATATTTCTGGATGGATCTTTTTACATATGATGATGTTTTTACAAGTTGCATAAATGTCTATCTAAAACCATGTTAGCTACTGCATCTGTTAACGCATTCATGTGTCTGGGTATATGTTGATATATAATGTAATCAAAATTTCTTTCCATTAAACGAATACGTAGATACAGTCGTAAAATGGATGGGTTTCTAACTGAATAATGACCATTGAGTTGTAACACTACAAGCTGTGAGTCCAGATACACAAGTAATGCACGAATACTGAGGTTAACAACCTCGCTTAATAATTCCAAAACGACACTATATTCTACGACATTATTTGTGGTAGGCCCTAGACAAACACCTTGTAAATTGATTAACTCACCAGTAGGATCGTAGATTACCCAAGCTGCCAAGGACAGATTCCTGGTACTGTGGGAGGCACCATCTGCGAAACCGACAAAAGGAGTAATAGACATCTGCACAATCAGGAAGACCTAATCAGCAGAAAGACGCTTACAAAGCACACCACACCACACATGCACAAAAAATGAAATCACTCACTTATGTACACACACCACACAAGAATAATTCAAGCGTAGTACTTTTTGAGGTATAACCCATTTCTAGGCTGCACTAGAGGAATACCTTCATAGTCGATTAGCTCATAGGCTCCATTTTTTAATACTCGTTTGACGATATAGGGTCCATGCCACATGGGCTGGAATTTGCCCGCTCCAAGTTTATCGTGTGCTTGGTCGTATAAGAGGATGAGGTCCCCTTCAATAAAAGAACGTGGAGAAACCGATTGATCAAAATGGGCTTTAACCCGCTTTTTCTGTGCCTCAATGACTAAAGCAGCTAAGCGGCGGGTTTCGTCCAGTCGTTCTAGATACAGCAGACGTTCTTCCTCCAGGGAAGTGTCGGGCAATAATTCCACAGCTAACTTCAGCGAAGGGATTTCACATTCAACCGAGAGAGTCGCCTCCAGACCATACACTAGTTGGAAAGGTGTGAATCCTGTTGTGCTCTTTACGGACGTTCGATAGGCCCAGAGAGCTGAGAACAATTGGAGATGCCAATTGGATTTGTGAATACCAATCGCTCGTTGAAGCAATGTGACGAGTACCTTGTTCACAACCTCAACCTAGCCATTCGCCTGAGGGTAATATGGCATTGAGCTATCATGACGTAAGCCCAACTTCGATGTCAGCTCTACCATCATGTAATCCCGAAAATGAGTGCCATGATCAGTGACAATGGCCTGAGGAACTCCGAAACGCGTAATTACGTGGTTGAAAATGAATTGAGCGGTTGTCTTATCGTTGGCAGCTAATGTAGGCATCGCCTCGGCCCACTTAGTGAAGTAGTCCACAGCAACGATTATATAAGCATGCCCCCCGTCCGAGTGAGGGTTACATGTCATAAAATCTATGCCCCATTTGGCAAAAGGGCCTACGGTAATGATAGGATGCAAAGGTAGGGGTGGCACACACATCTTGCACTGAAAAACCTAGCACACGTGACATTTTCAAACTGCAACAATACAATGCTTAAATATAGATGTCGAGAAATAACCCGCACGCAGAATCTTCAGGGCGGTAGCATAACCGGACATGTGACCGCCACAGGCGCCACTGTGACAGTCATTCAGGACATTCTCAGCCTCTTCTAGGGTCAAGCATCGGCGAAGCACAGAATCAACTCCGACACGATACAAGGTATCTCCGACAATGCGATATGGTTGAGATTGATGTCGAATGCGACGTCGAGCATCCTTCGTCAACTCAAACCAGAAAGTGGATGTCTGAAGGTACACGATGAAGTCACCGTACCATGGGTCATCAGTGTTGATAAGAAAGAGCGTTTCATCCGGGATGTGATCCTCGGATTGGGATGGAACGGAGTCTGTTGGTAGAGAGCAGATAAGATCAGCAAAAACCAATAATTTCGTCGATTTGGCGGTTGTGAACTCCAAATCGAACTCCTGAAGGATTACAATCCATTTGGAGTACTTGCCCCCCAGCAATTCTCGAGACAAAATGTTTGTCATGGGGTTACAGTCGGAAATCACGGTTACTGTACGCAACAGGATGTAATGGAAGAACCGCTAAACGGCCTGAACCACAGCGAGCACCAACTTCTCGATGTGGGCATAGCGTGTTTCAGTGTCAAGAAGATTTCGAGACAGATAGTAAACTACATGTTCATTCCCGTCGTCGTCATCCTGTACTAGAACCATGGCTATCGTTCTAAAAGCAGCGGCCAAATAAAGGGTGAAATCGAATTGATAGTCGGGAGGATGTATTAACGAAGCGTTGACAAGCAACGTTTTAAGTTTACGAAGGATTGTTGGCCAATCTCGTCCCAATGGAAGGGAATGTCCTGTTTCAAAAGTCGCGTAAACCCCTTGGCCACTTCTGCATAGTTCGGAATAAAGCGACATAAGAAGTTGGCTTTCTCCTGAAGACTCTGCAGTTGATGCAACGAGGATGGGGATGGGAGGTTAACAATGGCCTCGACCTTGAGGGGGTCAAGGAGAATTCCGTCCTTGGAGACAATGAATCCCAAAAGACGACCAGAATCTACGCAGAAAACGCACTTGTGAGGGTTGAGCCTAATATTGTAACATCTGCAGCGGAGAAAAATCTGGCGGAGGTGTTCAGGATGGTCCTCACGCCGAGCCGAATGGGCCAGCAAATCATCCAGATACGGCTGAACAATATGACGTATGTCATGGAAAGCATAGGACATAGCGCGCTCGAAGGTAGCTCCAGCATTTTTTAAGCCTAATGGGAGCTTCTTGTAAGCGAAAGTACCCCAAGGAGAGATAAAGGCGGTCTTATGTTGATCAACGGGTAAAATATTAATTTGATTGTAACCCGAGAAGTCGTCCATGAGGGAATAGATCTCACTCCCCACGTAGTCATCGATGATCTGATCTATAAAAGGAGTGGGATAATTGTCCTTAGGACAGGCCCGATTGATGTCTCGGTAGTCAACACAGACTCGTATAGTGCCCTGCTTCTTATCTACAGAGACAATATTAGAAACCCATTCTGTGAGAGGAATTGGATATATGAAGCTCGCGTTAAGAAGTTTTTCAACTTCTGCCTTTATAGCTGCGGCTTTTCGGGGATGCACTGGGCGTAGACGTTGACGCACGGGCTTCGCACCTGGATAGGTGGGAATCTCATGCACGATTATAGGACCATGTGAAAACATCTCTGAATTCGCGAAAAAGGTTCGTGTATACTTGAATCTCTTCGGGAGAAAAAGTAACTCCCACATGAATGTTCTCGACCACCCCCGGTTTGATGGAGATGTTGATAGGCATGGTTTGCGTGATGTTACTCAGATTTCCATCCGAAAGAACCTCATGAGTCAATATCAGTGTTTGAAGAGGTGGAGTGGGAACCTGAGATGTGAAGCGCTCTAGACAATTAGACATTGCCCCCAGGTCGGGCATGAACGAGGAACGATGATGGCCATCGCTCCATGGCAAATCTTCAAGAGACATCGTTTCGACGATAGCTTCATCAGAGGGGAAGACTTCTCTTAAAGGATCGGACGAATCTGCATCGTCGAGCCAAGGGGATTGAGACTATACATCTAGAGCCATGCTCGGAGGAGCATGTTCAGAAGGAGGAGGATCTGATGCAACGACAATCTCACAGTAATTGATCTCGACTGGAGTTAAAGGCATCGATTCTCCGAAAGAGGTCACCTGTTTATGTGAAGGGTTGATCCAAGGGTCATCTAACCTAGAGATCATGTTAACTTGAACGATGTGTGGTGGTGGTGCGGGAAAAATGCCCATGAGGACGGGGTCCTTGAAAAGACCGGGTCCTACACTGTCGGGGGGATTGGGGATCTGATCCACGTAAGGTACGTTGTTCTCAGAGGATGAGGTGAAGAAAGACAACTGATCAACAGTGATAATTTTTCCCTCATGAGGAAACTTCAGAAGTTGGAAGAGGGTGGACGGAACGCATAGCATGGCGTGAGTCCAACTGCGACCAAGAAGAAGATTGTAGTTGAGCTTGGCGTCAACCACTTCTACTTCTACGTTGACTGGCTTACCCTGTAACGTGATCGGTATACTCTCGAGAACACCCAGGGGTTTTGAATCCCTACCATCAAATGCCTCTAGGGCATTGGGAGATGAAGTAAGAGCTAGACAGCCAATGGCCTTCCAACAGGCAGATGACATAACACAGGTGGAAGCACCTTCGTCCACAACGGCTCTGTGGATGTTGAGGCCGTTGATACCGACTTGTATAACGAGAGCAATTTGATGCGGAAGTCGGGGGACAAAATTTTCTAGGTCGAAGGTGAGAAAACTAGAATCGGTAGGGTCAATTCCACCGATTGCGGACAACAGAGCTTTCCGTTGCGATGGGCAACTTTGAAGCACTTCCAACGCAGACATTGCGGAAGGCGCCTGTGCCAAATCCTCAACAATACTGGAGTGATGAGCGGCATGGGAGTTTGGATTATAGGAAGATTTTCGTAGAACACCTTTAGAAGGTGGCCTCACAACAGGTTCAGCATTGGGCTTCTCAATTTCTAAAGGACCAAAGATAGGTGGGGGAGGTGGGCCATCAACGACTTCCTTCCCAGCTGCCTGGCGTGATCCAGCATAATCCTTCGAGCGCGTAGCAATCGAAACAGGTGCAGCACCATTCATCATAAAAACTTGGGACCCAAACGCTACAGATGGTGAAGGATGCTCAACCATCTGGGTCTGCTGAGACGGGAATGGTTCTTTGAGAACTGCCGAAGTCCCTTTGGAGCCTTTCAGAAGTTGACTAACTTCAGATCGTCGAGGACAATCTTTGGTATAATGATCTCCTTCACAGATAAGGCACGGGTACTTCAGTTTACGTTGGGAACCATCGTCAGCACGAGGTTTAGAAGACTCTGATTTTGGGGTATTAGGTTTAGATTTGCCTTTGTCCTTCTTCTTCCCTTTGGAGGCCTTTCCCGCAGGATTGGCCTGAACGGCATTGACCTCCGTAATCTTACTAGAATCTGGAGGGGCGGGAAGAGCAGAATTATTGGAAGAATTCAACTTCTGCTTCCCATTAGAGGACTTCTGAGAAGTCTGAGAAACGGAACCAATAACACCGTCCACCGATGGGGTAGCTGGTGTCTTAGAGGTCCCTGGCCGCAGGGCATCAGTCAAGATATCATATAGCGTGCCAGACTGAGAGTATACCAAATCAAGGTACTGGGCACGAGCGATGGCTTGTTCTTCAGTCACACATGCCCCCATAGCAATATCTTGAGCGATCTTGTTAACAAAGGAGGTGGTGAACCAATGAGTTAGAAGTTGATCAGGTATATCAAACTTGATTAGTTTACAACGACGTCGCCACTCATGAATATGATCAGATATGTGGGTGGCTTTATCCTGCTTAAGAGAAGTCAGGAGATGCGTCTCGGCTTCGTAACAAACCGGTAACTGAAAATGTGTCAGAAAAGCCATAGCTAACATATAGAAGTCTTGAAAGATACCGCAGGGTAGTTCTATATACCACTTAGCGGCAGCACCGATAAGAGTGTGTTGGAAAAGACGCAGACGAATTGAATCATCCACCCAAGAGTTCGAAAAACACCACAGATGGTAGGTCATGACATGAGCTTGGGGGTCCTCTCTAGCTTTACCTTCAAATTTAGGACAGTCACCAGGGACCTTGGTGGGAAAGGGAGGCCAATAAGGATTGTGAAGAATCGGATCATTGGTCAATTTAGAAACATCCGGCAATTCCAACGTAGCAAGGAAAGGCAACTGAGGATTGAAAGGCATACCAGGCCCTCGATAAGGACCTGTACCTGTACTCCACCCTGGTTGAGCATAACTTTGCCCCCATTGGTTCTGTCCTGGAGGATTTTGACCATAGGGGGTATAAGCCGTATAATTGGGTTGATACGATTGCTGATAGCCAGTGTAAGGGGGTTGATAACCAGGGTATGGACCCTGATTATATGTAGGCCCCGTTTGAGCAATGTATAGATTTGACTACTGAGTATAGGTATAGCCTGGTTGTTAAAGGTAGTAATTAGAACCTTGGGGCGGGTTGTAAACCGGTCGAGATTGACCTTGAAAGTAATAACCGCCTTGGGGTCGAGCGCGTTGTTGGTAAGTGGGTCCCTGCTAGGCCTGGTAAGTTGGGCGCACAGGCGGATTCGGCTGTGGCATGGAATAAATGGGTTGTTGAGCAGGGTTGACTGGATGTGCAGGTTGGCCTGGTTGAACAGGTTGACCTGGCTGAGCGGGCTGCCCTGGTTGAGCAGGTTGTCTTGGTTGAATAGGTTGACCTGGCTGATAAAGGACACCAGGTTGGCCCGGCTGAGCCGATTGGCCTGATGGTGGGATGGGGCCAGGGTGTGCTTGATAACCAGGTTTACCTATGGCAGGACCATAAGATGGTCCCCAATGTGCAACATTCGGACTGATGGGAAACTGAGGTTGCTGAGGTTGCACCATAGGTTGTGAAGGGTGGATTTGCCCCCCAGGACCGTACAATGGTCCAGGTTGATACCCCGGTTGGCCTGTGGGTCCTTGAGGTTGCCCTGGTTGGACCACAGGGTGAGGCTGTAAAGGTTGACCTTGAGGGTTGTAGGACTGCCCTTGCGAACCGTACAACAACCCCTGCTAGCCCGAAGGTTGGCCCTGTAAGGGTTGTCCTTGACGGTCATATAGATAACCAGGTTGGCCCGAAGGTTGACCCTGGAAGGGTTTTCCTTGCGGGTTAGAAGGTTGCCCAGCCTGGGCAGATAGAAAACCTTGGGCATACTGATAAGCCTCTAGAGCAGGAAAACGTAGAGGGTTTCCCTGCTCATCGTACTGATATGGAAAAACATAAACAGGGGTACCATTCGGTCCATAATGGGAAAAGTAAGGACGATTGGGATCTTGCGAGGACTGACCAACCTCGGAGTTCGACGACTGTAAAGGCAACCGATACTCCTCAAGAGAAATATTCTCCGGAATAGCAGATGCTATGTAGACGTCTTCGGGAAGTGACGGGGTCCTGATGGCTGAGTAGTAACAGCGGGTGTAGATGCAGCTATGCAGACGGTAGGCCTAACAGGTACTGATGTGACCTGAGGAGATGACGTGAGAGGTGTCGATGGCGACATCCCTAACAAAGGTATAAGGGGCCTCGTGGATGGAGTCGACACTCCCATGGAGGCCACAACAGCCACAATCTGACTTAAGGACCTATATCCCGCTGAAAGCGAAGGACCAGGCAAAGAAATGACAATAGACTCAAGGTTGTTTTCTGGGAAAAGCTGGTAATCTTCACCAGATGCAGGAATTTCCTCACTAGAAGAAGGACTGGGTGAGTCCATATCTGACCCTCCGCAAGATCTTCCAAAAGACGGCGAGGACTAGGAGGTATAACAGCAACTAAAAAAGGCGAACCCGATGTAAGACGACGGAAATATTCCCTTACTCCAAATCCAAACCAAGCGTTGGATAAGGGCCAATTGAACTCAACTGGTCCTCCAAAGGGAAGCTCAGATAGAACTGGTCCCCTGTCGGGAAACTCGGAGACAATAGGCTGTTGAGGTTCAGCAGAGGACTGAGAGACCTCTGACGAATCGTCTGTGTAAGGACTACCAGTAAACGAAACTGAAGGTTCCACCACTGTGACAGTAGCGAAAAGAGAAAGAGATCAAAACAAAAGCACAAGGGCTAAAACCAAGGCAAACAATCAAGCGGCCAACAAAAAATCTCTAAAAGGGCGTGTGATCGTAGGTGATTAATTTTACCACATTGAAACTTGAAAATTTTACCGTTTCATGTTTTAAGAGTTGAGAAACGAGTAAAAGGTGACTCTATCTCTTTCAATTTGGAGACAAGCGTGAAAGGACAAGCGCTTGATGATCCTTTCAAAATTAATGAGTCAGAAAAGATCGAAATGACTACTCTGGAACTCAAGGCAGAGAGTGTACCAGATATCCGTGAACTGCAATATACACCTTGGTTAAAAAATGAAAGAGAAATCAACCAAGGACTTGACGTACATGCAGGCAATCTCCCCGAATGATGTGTCCGGTGTATCACGGGTACAAGGCGGCAGACTCAGAGAGCTCAGAACAAGCAAACACTAGCACCAGACAGGAATGGCGCAACTGTTTGGCTGCATCTAGCACCAAAACAGGGTTGGCGCAAGCGCCTAACTAGCAACAAGCGCCAACTGGCGTGACTGTCAGGCTAAAAAGCGCGCCAATCGAGTTTACTAATGACAAGAATGAAAAAGAGCAAGCAAAGAGTACATCAAGTATGGTGGGAGCTGAACAGAGGTTCTACACCAGAAAGAGACAGACCAGAAGAGCAAATCAAGCAAACAGAAGCCAAAAGCAACCGAAAGAGATAAGACAAACTCCAACCAAAATCCCCAGCGGAGTCGCCAGTTTGTTGGAAAGGTAAATCCCCTCTGCGGACAGAGGCGATCCCTACTAGCCCAGATCGGGTCTAGCAACAATCAGACACGCAGTGGCACAGGTCTCTAGTTACAAAAAACACAAATTATAGCAAGTTGCCTACCTCAGGTCCTACGCGATGGTCGTCGAAGAAAGGATGACGCTTCTCGTCCTCCGCTTTGGCAGATCGTGATCCTTCCGCTTAACACGTCCGAACACCTGCACACATGTGAAGAAACACAACGATACACAGCATAGAATCTATATCTTGTAACCATACATCAGTCAGAGAGGATGTAATTCATTGTATCGAAGACAAAACACACAAATGAAACCATAACCAAAGTCGTTTATCATTAATAATAACAAAGAAAGATACAACCCAAGGCTCTGACGCTGGATCTTCCTTCGGCGGGTCGACAGCGGAGCACATCTCAATGAAGCTCGTCGGGAACGGGACAAAGCTCTCTCTCTCTTCGGCTTGGCTCTCAAAGGTTGTCTGGCAATAGTCTCCTTGCTACATATTCAACGCTTGCTTCTATGACCACTAGCTTGCTAAGGGAAAATGGCAAGCTTATATAGATGGTGGAAGGGGAGTTGGGATCCCTACAATTGTGGGATTGGCCCTATGCTCAAGGAAGCTTCCATGATAGGTGGAAAACCACCTCCCATACATGGAGATCCGGAGCCAAACCTCCCAACTCATTTTAGAGACTCGTTCAGGAGTTTGTTGGAATCAAACTTCCGCCATTTATTTTTAAAAACACTCCTTATTAAGCTTGGTGCGAGTAATACACTGAGACAGAGTGTCAGTTGGCGCACCCTCTTTGGTGGATTTTCCCCATTGGCGCGAGGGCTAAACTGGCTAGTAGCGCCAAGGCCAAAAGGTCAGTTTTTAGGGTTTTTTAGGGGAGACTTTCTTCAGAGGAATGATTTTCCTTGTCAAGGGGGATGCCATGAAAGTGGTTTCAAGTTATGTCACTGCTCACAGGTCACGGAAAAGGCCCTCCAATGTGCGGAACGAGGGATTGCAGGGACTGTGACAAATTACTGTGTAACACTCTTCTTTATGTTCCAAGATGATTCAATCAATGAAGAGCCTTCCAAAATTGTGGGTAATTTTGATGACTAATGTAAAGGAAGTTGAGGAAGGAGCTCCCTTTAGCCATGCCACCGATAAGGGGTTTTTCTTCATGTTTGAGCATCCAACCCCTTGTTATGTCCCTGGCCCGAAATTGGATGTTTGTGATCAAGTTTGTTCCCCTAGCTTTGATGAAGAATTGGTTTCCCCTTCGGAAAAACAAGAATCGTGTTTTTACCCAAATACAATTATGAGTCCACTTCTTGTTTTCCCAATGATCAAAATAATATGCTCCTAAATATGGCTTCCCTAAGGATGATAAGCTCGAGATAGTTCTTCATCGAAGATTCATGTACGTGATCATTGACATTTCCATCTCCTACTTAGAGGACCAAATTCAATCCTCTCGGTTGGTGTCTTTTCCTTCTTCCAGGGTTCCTTTCTATGGCATATGGATCTCTTGTTTTCCTACCTCCCACCCTCCTAGCCCCTCATATTCCCATTTGTTTTTTTGTTCCATTGCAAAAGTCATCGAAACATGCATTCTTGTATTAATCAATTCATATGTTGGTTGCATTGGATCTATGATTACACCTAACACTTGATATTGTATATTATGCATGTTAGAGTAGGATGCATCACATGCTGATTTTCGCATTAGAACTAACCTCATATGATATTTCTCATGATAGATTAGCTGCATTTAGATTAAAAATTGCATATTTTATTACTTGTTGATTTTATGAGTTGACAGTAAGTATGGGTGATCATAAGACACCGTGAAAAACATGTTGCTCTGTGGCTTTGATTATCAACATGTGCAGATAATAGGTCTACAATGACCAAGAGATTGTTGGAGTTCTCGTGACCTCCCATTCGAGTAGCTTTTCCCACTTCTTTAAGAGATCACATTCCAGTTGGAGCCAGAGCCAGATGTTACCCACAACTTCGTGGGTGATATCCCTTGGAGAAATTTTTCTCCATGATGTACCTCAGCCAACAACCCATTGCAGCCTACTTCTAGCTCGTTGTGCCATTTCTCAGCCACCTGAGCCAGCCATGTGATCCCTCACTCATTTGTATTGATCGTATGTTTGAAGATGGGCCTCGTGAATCTAAAGGTATGCCTTGTCATTTGGTAATTGAGTATTGGGTTTACTTACCATGGATACTTTTGGCCATGGATTGATGGGGTGATTTGGTGGAAAGAGTGGGCTTAGTTTGTGCTCCTGTCCCCTTGATCTCTTTTGGATGTTACCCTTGGATCTTAGTGTTGAGATTTTGAGGCAGCATCGGGTGTGCTTTAGCCCTAAAATTTTGTGGAGGGGCTAATACACACATCACCTCCAAAACCCAGAAAGCGTTTGGAGAAATTTCATCTGGTGTGTGAGATATTAAAATAATTAATTTTTTTATGAAGACCCTAAGTCCAACTTAGGGTATTAGAATGAATTAATTAAACACATATGATGAAATGTTCTAAGTGATGCGGATCAAGCAGTCTTTTAATCTAAGTCGTCAATAAGAGATTAAATCACGATCGTTGATGTGTCAACGAGAAAAGTATAAAGGAAAGGCTTGGAGTTAGTTGGAGACACACACAGAGTCTAAGAGACCAAATTCTTTTGACGGAGCATTGTTCGGACGAAGATCAGATCTGACTGACTCAGAGTTGTAGTGAGGGGCAGATGCAGTGATTGGTTAGGAGGGCCAAGAGTACAGTGTACAGCAATGGCAGCAAAGACGCAGTGGAGACAGCGCAACCATCAGAGGGAGTTATGATGTCCCTCAGGAGGGTGACGCAAGCCCGCGTAGAGGCAGTGCAGCGTCTCCAAGAGAAAAGTCTGAAATTCATCGGAAGAAGGGTTTCTGACCCAGGAGGGCTAAAACCAAAATCTGGGAGAGGCAGATTCACGCAGAGCTAGGGTGACACAATTCTTCAACCAGGCTACGCAAAGCTAGCTGGGGCTTCACCAGTTGCTCATCCAGATCAACCGGGACTTGCGAGAGTGAGGTATATCTCACATTTTCTCTTAATGCCAAGGTTTTCTCTGTTGGGTTTGCCAAGTTTATGGCACCCTAGATGTACTCAAAAACTGCTGCTTAATAATAATAAACCCTCATATCTGCTCCACTGATTTTCCCGCATTGGGTTTTTTCGGGGACATTTGTCCGAAAAATCTGTCACTTTGTCATATGAGCATGTTATTCAGTAAATGATTTGTATGTGTAGGTTGTTAATTGTATTTACTTCGATGTTAATTTTGAATATTCAGATTAATAACTTGTATGTTTAATCAAGTAGGAGAAGTAAATCGAGATTTAACAGTAGGATTTCTTAGTTAAGAAATTTTCACATTTAGTCTCGTGGGATCTCCTTTATTGACCATTTGGTTTTAGAGTGGTACTACTTGGGAAAGCCTGACTTTGGGTGTGTGGTCCCGCTCCTTTATCCACATATATTACTCACTTTCCACTCGTTATACCCCCATTCATCATTATTCCCACCTGGGTCCACATTGTATCTTTGGGTCCGCATATGATCAGCCTCCCTATCCCCTTGCCCCCACGTTGGGTCAGACCTGGAATGATGGCCCACAGGTTGAAGCTATTGAGAATTTGGTAGGGCAGTGTTTAATTCAAATTATCTACTGATAATTACTTGTGAGCTTATTTCTTTTACTTATGTCTTTACTTCTTATCTTATTATGTCTTTCATCAACTCAATTATCAAAACACAAGAGACACAGATTTAGGCTCTTCAAGCCAAGGCCAAAACCTCTCCCTCTTGGAGAGGAAAAACCCACAAGAAATTCTTCTTATTGACTT
The DNA here is from genome assembly GCA_034641835.2 of Pinus albicaulis. Taxonomy (NCBI): domain Eukaryota; kingdom Viridiplantae; phylum Streptophyta; class Pinopsida; order Pinales; family Pinaceae; genus Pinus; species Pinus albicaulis. Next base: position 483,570,493 of record CM076577.1, read on the forward strand.
TCAGATGACAAGTACCATGACCATGACTCAGACCCTTGACCTATGTATGCCTCCAAGACCTTGTCACTGCTTCTTCAATGATTCCTTGAGCAGATCCTTCCTTCCTGCACCTTCCTACACCGATCCACACCTTTCAGCACCAGGACTAGAGATCTCAGTCTCTGCTTGTGTTCTTCCTTCTCCGGTTATATGAGATCCTTGCTTGATGTCAGCACCTTGTTATAGGTTGTCCTGTGCACACCTTGCACCTTTACTTAACATTGCAGGTTGGTCTTCAACGTACACATGAGAAATTTACCCCTTTCATACATGCATATTATATCTCATACATCTTAATAGTTAATGCATTCCTGTAACTATTCAACACAGCCTTGTTCTTGCACTTGAAGCAGTCCTATTTCTGCACTTCACACAGTCCCTTCTTCGCACTTGAACATAGTACTAATTCTGCCTTTCACACATTCCCCTCTTCACACTTTAACGCATTCCTTACTTCGTATTTATTGCAGATAGGTATGACTGTATTAACCTATCCGAACTTATCTCTCCAAATGAGTCGCAGATCGTTCCTTTATATAGTGTACTAATTTCAAGGATTTAAGCCGGCCTTACAAACTATGGGTAGGTTGACCTGTTCACTGCTAATAAGCCGACTTGTAGAACTTATCTTCCAGTGTAATGAAGGTTGTCTTGAAGGTTGGTTTGAGCAGTAGTGCTAGCATCATACTTGAGCCATTTCTCCATAGTTATATGACAAGGTCTTGAGACATACTTCTTTTTCTGGACTCTTCATATACATGACTCTTAATTAGTACATTTATGACAAGATGACAAATCCCTAAAAGACATCAAGAAGAAGTCTTTTGACCTATAATAAAAACCTTGCTCATGAAACCCATGAAACAAGCATCAGAAAAATAGATTTTATTATCTTTGTCTTCTTCACTACATAAATACATAATTACATAGTGAATATGAAAACCGAACCTAATTACACTTTCCAACAAAAGCAGCTAAAGAAAAATAAAAGGCATAATCGGCCACACTTAATAGGAAATTGTACCATGAAATGCAAAAGATGGTCGGGACAAAAATAATTTACACATGGGAAAAAGCCAATACATGAGCTCTGCCCCATACCCATGATCATCACCCTGGTTCTATACGCCCTAGATGAGCCTCCATTATCATTCAGGAACCATGATTGTCCCAACCCTTGGAGGGCAATGAACCGCCATACCTTACAGGGGTAATCATTGTTATATCTAACACATCATGCTCTTATCCTTTAAGCCTCGAGCACTTTCCAACAAAAGCAGCTAAAGAAAAATAAAAGGCATAATTTGCCACACTTAATAGGAAATTGTACCATAAAATGCAAAAGATGGTCGGGACAAAAATAGTTCGCACGTGGGAAACGCCCTAGGGTCATCACCCTGGTTCCATACGCCCTAGATGAGCCTCAATCATCATTCAGGAACCCATGATTGTCCCAACCCTTGGAGGGCAATGAATTGTCATACCTTAAAGGGGTAATCACTATTACATCTAACGCATCATGCTCTTATCCTTTGAGCCCCGAGTAGTTAACTAAAGAAAATTCATAAAAGGCAAAAGGCATATAAAGAAAGGTGGAAAAATCAAGGCCGATGCACATCATATACCACGATTGCTCCCTCCTACACATTACATACCTAGGTGTGGGATTCCCCTTATCTAGCTGCACCTATGCCCCAATATGTGGCCCAGGATTGCCCCTCTCATTCCCAACTACATTTCACTTATTTATCACTTGCCACCCCCATTGGAGGAATGTACCTTGGACATATTATCTCCTTTAGGGGTTGAGACCACCTAATAAGGTACTTAGCTAACCCCCTTTGGAGCATGGAGACACTAGCACATGCCAAAGCCCACTACAGAAGGGCATGCCATTGTGAACTACCCATTTTGCTATCCATTGTGTGTAAGCTCTTTTACACGATTTCTCTAATGACTTGTTGTACTAAAAGGCTAGGGGACACATTGGATCTTATATAGGATTGCAAGTGGTTTTCCATTTGGGTTTGGTCTCCCTATACGAGGTCCTAACCCGAGGTCCTAACCCTAGAGGGATACATTGACATATATAGGGTGTGCATAAAGAGCCATGGGCCTCCATAGCAGCAGAAAACACTCCACAGATCCCCATCAATGTTCAAAGACTACTGGCGATCCACTTTTGGGATGATGATGATGTGCTTGGTACATTGTGCCCAGTAGGCCCCACAGGAGCCCCGCACTTTTGTCAGGTGTCCCAAGGCTTGTACGATGTCATGGAAACATTCATTCCATCACTAGAGCCCTTGTAGAGGATTTGCGGGCATCTTCGACTCATGGAGACCGATGGGGTCATTAGTGTGCCCCCACACCCATTTGGAGCACCACAGGTCTACTACTAGGAGAACAAGGGGCCACTCCCTTTTCCATCAAATTTTGAGCAGTTTATTCATCAATATGGCACTTCAGGATATTATTAGACCTTTGGAGGGTCCCACGACATGCACATATTATTATTTGACCTCCAGAGAGGCTTATTATTCCACTTTATGAGCTAGTTTGGTGGGCTTGTCGCCAAAAGTGGTTTTATTTGCACATTATTTTATTATTAAGGGCTAATGTAGGCTCACAGGCTAATTCAAACTCCTAAAACGGGTATAAGTTGATATTAGTTGTATTAATCTGTATCATCACTTGTTTTGGGATCTCTCTCTCTTAAGAGAAACTCGCTTTCTTTTCCTTCGTGGAGATTTTTGGATAATGAATGAATTTTGATGTATGGATTTGGGTTATTTCGAGCTTCTTACGTGCAAATTGATGTCGGTTGGATATACTCTCTAACATTGTAAGTGTAAATTTGATGCTATTTTTCTTGTTGCTACATACTACAGGATTTCGATACAATTAGGGCTAATTACTACATGATGGAAATGTAGAATTATGGTTTTTTTAGCTTATACTATGTACAGGTCGTTGTTAGATGAATGAAATGACCTAGAGATCATTTTTTCTTGATACGCTCGCATCATTTGTATGAAGTATAAATGCTTGAAGGTCACTTTTCTCATCTTTCCCTTAACATTGGACGAAGTTGACTTTCTGGGCCTCCTTCAATAAGAAACAGAATGCTTATTCATTATCATCCTCGACTCCATATCCCCAAGTGAATTAGGCACTAGTACCCCAAAAAAGGGTGGTCAATTTCCCCTATTTTTAGACTTTTTCCCCTTTTCCCCGAGGTCTAGCCCCATTAAGTTGCCTAAGGCATCAAATTCTCGGGAATCTAGCCACAGGAAAACTTCAATCTCCTAGAGGCAACTGTATTGGTGTGTCCCCTTGCTCTCCTCTGAATTTGGGCTAATTCCGACGATGGAATCTCCCGATACCTCAAGCCCTAGCTCTAGGACCAAGTTTTGCCTTGTGTTTCCCAAAGCTAGCACTTGGCAGGATCAATTAAAAATTCTTGTTTGATCCTTCCTCCTCACCTTGTCCAAGATAGGAGCATCATTGGTTGCTATATTCCATCCCCGAACCTGGGTTGGGTCCACTTGGTCCCGTATGGCCCCTTTTCTTGTCAAAGATTATTCTTCAAGGACTATTTGGGAATCCAAGTTCTTATAGGATTTTAGGGATTGGGAAGCACCTATACAAGTTGTAACCTTCATCCTCGCCCCCCAATCCTCGCACCTATTCCCCTAGAATATCAAGTCCCTCTAATCCTAGGGGAATGGTTTCCAGGTCACTTCGTACCTATTCATTGACACATCCCTCATAAGTGGCTTCCCAAAACATTGGGACTCCTCCCATCGGGGGAAGTCTATAAAGAACAGGGAGCCTTAGATATGGTGACAATGGGCTAAGTCTCCATCGTTGCCCTTGACCTACCAGTTGCCCTTATAGGAACCCCTCTTTGGGTCTCCTACTGGTTTGAGTGGTAACATGTACCATCGAGAGAATGAACCCATGGGTAAAACTACTTGACAACAGTTGAAATTAATCGCTTTGATTATAGTGGTAGTTGTTGTTACATGTTATCTTGGCCACATAGATTCACTCAGATAGTCAATACTGATGCTAGAGATTTCAATGGAAAGTTGTTTAATGAAGAGCAGTATAAGAGGGCATGACAAGTGTGTCGTGAGGAACAAATGCAGATCAAACAACATTTCCTGCCGCATTGTGAGGCATACAACCATCTTAGGAAGAAAGAAAAAATACAAATCAGTAGTTGGGAGACAACATTCCAAAAAGGCCATGTAGAGGACACAACCAAAGCAATCCTCAATGATGATACGCATTATAAAAGCCAATGAAGTTGTACTACAATCTACACCTATAGATCTTGCCTCAACATTACATTTATTTCTTCTTCATTTGTATAATGTAAAATTTTGATCAAATGTAAGGTATTTCGTCCATAAGACAGTTGGTCTCGTCGATGCTTTAATAAAATTCAAATTCTCTCTCTATCCTGAAAGACATTGGTTATGAGATTTTATAATTTTATTTTATTACAATTATGAAAGTTACGCACATGGGTCATTGTGTTTTTAGCATTTTCATGTAAGGAATGTCATATTGGGAAGCTAAATCTATTCTATGAGACAAAGCACAGCTTCATCTATGTATCTTTATGTTCAATATTATTTTTATCGTCATGATAATTTTTCCCTGATGCAACCCTAATGTTTCAGGCGAGAGTTGTAGTCCATGTCCCTGCTTGACTACTACAAAAGAATCCTCAAAATGAGGTGAAACACTGGAAGAAAGCGACTCACTTGCTTCAACCAAAGGAGCAGTGGGAGTCTCTAGACAAAAATATTCAGCAATTCCTGTAATTGTACCTCCTATATGTAATAGACAAACTCATTTATCACTGAAGAATGATGTTATAATGAGCCTTGTGACAGTTTACTTATATGCATTATATTGTCACGAGGTGAAGGGCTATATGCCTTTTGATTTTTCATTAAACTATTTACATTTTATTATTCATTATACTTTTATTATTATGTTTATAACATTGCTACCGTCTTAAGAAATGCTTTCTCCTCAAAGCATAAAAAGAATTCCCTCAAGTTGAGCATATTTTTGTGGTGGAATTAAGCAATGTTCCACCAAGTTTCTGAGATGTGGGGACGAGGGAGCGGGGATACGCAGGAGTGGTGTTAAATTTGGACAACTAGGTCCAAACTCCATGTTATGATGCTCAGATTAAGAGGCTAATATTTTTGTTGGATTCCTCTTTCGGAGAGGTGTAAAATCCATATATAATATGTCTTAATCCGATGAGCAGAACATTTATTTTTAATTTATTATTCATAATAAATTATATGTGCAGGTCGGCCTTAAGGTTTCACACCCCCAGCAGATGTGTCACACGCCCCAATGATGGATATAAATACAGGCAAAGTTGGAGAGCATTTCATCACAACACAACTCACATCTTCTTCTCGCATCTGAGATAGTACGAGCTCCTTGGAGGACGAGTTCAGCCCACACGTGTGAAGGAGGAGAAGGACGAATTTCTGTACGGCTGAGCTGAAGGACGAGTTGCTGCAGCTAGGGTTTTGCAGAAGGTTTGACCAGCGTTGACTTTGGTCAACGCATGGTCCAATTGGGCTGAAATTTGGTGAGAAGTTCGATTTTGGAAGGCCGTACTGTTTGGCACAGAAATCGAGGTCAAAGGGTTGACCAATCTGTTGCTGCGTTGACTTTTAGCTTGCTGCCCTGCGTTGACTTTTTCTGGACAACGTTGACTTTTTTGGAGTTGACTTGGGTTGACTCGTTTGCTGATTGGAGGACTGTTGTGACACATTCTGGGTTGGCTGACCAAGGAGACTTTGCTGGTTGAAGCATCTTGTTGACCGCCGTAACGCACCACCACATTTTTCCTGTTTCTGATTTGTCTTCTGTAAGATCCACTTATATGTTCTATCTGCATTTTACTTAACTATTTGTATGATTGTTGTGAGAAAAGTAAAGTTGCTCCTAGCATAGAACATCTACAAAAATTTACATGGTATCGGAGCTGAGGTGAAGACAAACTCTATCGTTAGCAATCACCACCGAAAGAAATGGGTTCCACTAGTCTTGAATTCAAGGAGAATGACAAGCTGACTGGAAGGGATGACTTCCATGCATGGAAGATGATATTAGATCTCAAATTGGAAGATCATGATCTCTTGGATCATGTGACGGGTAAGATTCAAGAACCTCCATCCAATGCTACTGCTGCTGTTAGAAACAAGTATAAGAAGGGAGAAATCAGAGCAAAGCTGTTAATCAGGGAATCCATACATAAGAGTCTGGTTGCCTATATATCTGAACTAGGCACATCCAAGGAGATGTATGACAAATTGATCCTTATGTTCAAAGTAAACAATGTGAACCAAGTGCTATTCCTCAAGAACAAGTTGAAGAATATGAAGAAGGGTCGGGATGAGTCTGTTCAAACTTACTTTCTAAAATTGACCGAAACAAGGAACAATCTGCTAGCTATTGGGGAGACAATAGCTGATCGTGAGATGGTTCTCACCGCACTTGGAGGACTTCCATATGAATGGCAAGTATTCACAACTACCATTCTCCACAATAATACCATTCCTAACTTTGATGAGCTTCTGTCTAGATGTATGCAAGAAGAAACAAGGATGAAGGAATTCGATAATGACAGAAATGCTGCCCATGGTGCTCATTCCCGAAAGAAGAACTCTGGTGGTTCTAAGGACAAAGGAAGAACGAGGACTCAAGAGAAGAAGGGTAAATGTTTCACCTGCCATAGGCCTGGTCACTATGCTAGAGAATTCCCCTTCAAGAAGGATTCTCCCGATATTGATGATAACAACAACAACCGAAGGCATGGGAATTGAAGAAAGGACAAATCCAAAGGAAAGAGGAAGGCTCACTTTGGTGGAAACAATCAACCTTCTAAAAGGTCCAGAAATACCAGGTATGAGGAGTCTAATGTTGTTGATAAAAGAAATGAGTATATTCTTGTATCTGCTCTCTCTGCTACATCTCCGCCCGACACTATGGATGTCTGGCTAATCGATAGTGGTGCCTCAAGACACATCACCGGATTCAAGGGAGCACTCTCTGACATGGTTGAAAAGGATACTAATCTAGAAATTATCCTTGGGGATAATGCCACATATCCCGTGAAAGGGACAGGGACTGTGACCCTCCACTTGTCTCAAGGACAAGTCCTACGTTTGCAAGATGTACTCTATGTGCCTAAATTGAAGAAGAACCTTGTGTCTGTATCTGCCACGGAAGACAAAGGATTCAATGTAACTTTCTCTGATGGAAAGGTGCTCATGTGGAAGGAGAGCTTCAAGGAAGCTATCTCAATTGGTTTTAGAGTTGGTACACTCTACCAGGTTGGAGGGAGTCCATTGGGAGCTATGACTTGTGATACTATCCGACAAACCGAACTATGGCACCGAAGATTTGGACACCTTCATTACAAAGCCCTTCCCGAAGCAAGGAAGGTGGTGACAGGGATGCCTGATTTTGGAAATAATCATGAAGGTGTATGTAAGGGCTGTGCTAAAGGAAAACATACAAGGGGACCTTTCCCCTCTAGTGTCACAAAGACATCTGATATATTGCAACTGGTCCATTCTGATCTATCTGGTATGTTGCCCGTGACATCCCTGGGAGGATGTTCTTACTACATGACATTTACTGATGACTTCTCTCGCAAAACCTGGATATACTTCTTGAAGAAGAAGGATGAGGCTTTCATGTGGTTCCGTACCTTCAAATCCTTGGTGGAAAATATGACCGGAAAGAAGATCAAGATTTTGAGGACCGACAATGGCACTGAATATGAGTCAAATGAGTTCAAAGACTTTTGCAGAGAAGCTGGCATTAAGAGGGAGACTACTACTGCATATACTCCTGAGCAGAATGGTGTTGTTGAACGCAAGAATAGGACTATTGTGGAAGCTGCCCGTGCCATGCTATGTGACCAGGGTCTACCAAAGTTTCTGTGGGGAGAAGCTGAAAATACTGCTGTGTACATTCAAAACCGATGCCCTCATTCCGCTTTGGACTCCAAAACTCCCGAAGAGGTTTTCTCTGGTAAGAAACCTGATGTCTCACATTTTAGAATTTTTGGATGTCTTGTCTATTTTCATGTGCCGAAAGAAAAGAGAAGTAAGCTGGATGCTACTGGGAAGAAAGGAATGTTTGTGGGCTACAGTGAGACTTCTAAGGCCTATAGAGTCTATGTACCTGGTCAAAGGGAAGTAGAGATAAGCCATGATGTCACTTTTGACGAAGATGCTTCCCTGAAGAAAGTAGTACATCTTCCAAGATCTGGAGAAAATCATGAAGAAAGGCCTGGAAATCTGGAAGAACCGCAGGATGAGACAATGCCTGATATTGAAGGACCAATGGACCCTATTGATCCATCTCCTTCACTGGGAAAGAGACCATCACGGCTTAGGGACACCCTCGAAGATGCTGAGGGTCATGCTGCCCCAAGGGGGACATTCCGAGAAAGCAAGAAGCCGTGTAGATACCAAGGGTATCTAGCTGCCATGAGTACTATTGTACAATCTAAACCTGGATCTTTTGAGGAAGCCGTAAAGCATCAAGTTTGGAAGGATGCTATGCACGAAGAATATGAGTCCATAATGAAGAATGATGTATGGGATGTGGTTCCAAGACCGAAGGACAAATCAGTTGTCACCGCGAAATGGCTCTACAAGATCAAGCATGGATCTGATGGAAGTGCTGAAAAGTTCAAGGCAAGATTTGTTGCCCGTGGCTTCTCTCAAAAGGAAGGAATAGACTATGATGACATATTTGCACCTGTGGCACGATATGCCACCATTCGATCAATCATAGCCCTTGCTGCTACGCAAGGATGGAGTCTTCATCAGATGGATGTCAAGACCGCTTTTCTGCATGGTGCAATAAAGGAAGAGGTGTATGTAGAACAACCTCTGGGATTTGAAGTTCGGGATCGAGACACTCATGTCTGCAAGTTGAAGAAAGCCCTCTATGGGTTAAAGCAAGCACCGAGCTTGGTACGAGGAGATGGATAGTTCTTGATGGTAGACCCATAAAGAGTAATGTTGATGGGAACCTTTACTTCAGGTTGTGTGAGAGAAGCCTCTCATTCTGGTCTTTTGTATGTGAACGACCTCTTCAACAGTGTTGTTACTCTCATTCATCAATGTGAAGGGGAGCTGCCAGCTGGCAATTCCAGGAATGAAGGACCTAGGATTGATGCTACTTCCCTGGGCACGGAGGTCTATGAGGGCTTTGGAAGATTTCCTTTCTCAAGAAGAAATACATTGTGAAGTTACGGAAAGAATTTGGTGAGTGGTGTAAGTCCGTGTCGCTCTGGAAGTGAACTCAACTTTAGGGTTAGGTGGCAGTGACTAACTGAGCCCTATCTTGGCCAATCCTAAAATATCGTCAACTCATAGGAGCTTTGATGATGTGGTGAACACCGAGCCAGGATATATGTTTCTGGGTGAACACTTTGAGCCCAACAGATGGTTGACCTCATCACTTTCCTTTGAGTTGGTGCCAGAATCTTTTGAGATATCTTCGGGGCACGATAAACCATGGGCTGAGATACACTGCCGAGAGTGTGATACTCCGTGGATATACTGATGCCGATTGGGCTGGCGGTGTGGTGGATCGTAAGAGCACATCGGGATGCTGCTTCAATCTTGGTTCTGCTTCGATCTCATGGATGAGCAGGAAGCAGAAGTCGGTGGCTTTGAGCACCGCGGAGGCCGAATACATTGTTGCTAGTATGGCCTGTTGTGAAGCAGTTTGGTTGCGGAAGCTCTTTAGTGAGCTGTTTGGACATGTGCTAGATACCACTGTGATACTCTGTGATAATCAGAGTGGGATTCGTATGACCGAGAATCCTGTGTTCCACGACCGATCCAAGCATATTGATATCAGGTACCACTTTATCCGGGATATGGTACAGCGAGGCGCCGTAAGGCTCGATCATATAGGAACTGATGAGCAGGTCGCGGATATTCTCCCTAAGCCCCTGGGGAAGGTCAAGTTCCTAACCTTCCGTGAGAGTCTTGGTGTCGTGGAAAGACCCTATGATGTGGGTCCTGTTGGACGATGAGCTCTGGGAGCTCTGGGGGGCTTTGGGGATAGCTTCTCGGAGCTATAAACACTCATAATGCTTCTGCCCCACCCTTGTGATTATTGAGCTGGTTCGCCTCTCATTTATCTGTGCCCCGTATGCATCCTACCCATTGAGTTCAGGGCTCATGGGAAGTACCTGTCATTTGGCCAATGAGGTGGGAAAAGCTAGAGACTATTAGCAAAGACTGATGGACGCATCAGAGATTGCCGTACTCTCTATCTAGGATGGCACGGTCCAACCACTTGACCTGGGATCAAGTTTAGTGAGGTCTGGGACCTCTGCCTGACTTCGGGTCAGATGAACCAACTTTGGGTTGGTTGGATACTCTTCATGAGTTTGATAGAGGTTTTGAACCTCTGGATTGATTATGTCAGTCGGGGGATGATGTCTTTGTGACTGACCCACTTCTGTTCTGAAATAAAGAGGCCAGCAAAGCAAGTTACGGCGGGATGACGCACGATGTTTGATTGCACCGATGGATGGAGTTCTCCCTAGTTGAGAGGGAGTGTTAAATTTGGACAACTAGGTCCAAACTCCATGTTATGATGCTCAGATTAAGAAGCTAATATTTTTGTTGGAATCCTCTTTCGGAGAGGTGTAAAATCCATATATAATATGTCTTAATCCGATGAGCAGAACATTTATTTTGAATTTATTATTCTTAATAAATTATATGTGCAGGTCGGCCTTAAGGTTGCACGCCCCCAGCTGATGTGTCACACGCCCCAATGATGGATATAAATACAGGCAAAGTTGGAGAGCATTTCATCACAACACAACTCACATCTTCTTCTCTCATCTGAGATAGTACGAGGTTCCTTGGAGGACGAGTTCAGCCCACACGTGTGAAGGAGGAGAAGGACGAATTTCTGCATTTTACCAGTCAAGGACTAGTGCTGTCATGAATTTGTGGGTTTCCTATGCATGTTTGACTAAATAAGTGACTTTGGTCAACGCATGGTCCAATTGGGCTGAAATTTGGTGAGAAGTTCGATTTTGAAGGTCACACTGCTTAAAAAAAGTAAACGATAACAAGTGGTTTATCTTCATCCGTCGGCCGTTGACTTTTAGCTTGCTGCCCTGCGTTGACTTTTTCTGGACATCGTTGACTTTTTGGGAGTTGACTTGGGTTGACTCGTTTGCTGATTGGAGGACCGTTGTGACACATTCTGGGTTGGCTGACCAAGGAGACTTTGCTGGTTGAAGCATCCTGTTGACCGCCGTAACGCACCACCACATTTTTCCTGTTTCTGATTTGTCTTCTGTAAGATCCACTTATATGTTCTATCTGCATTTTACTTAACTATTTGTATGATTGCTGTGAGAAAAGTAAAGTTGCTCCTAGCATAGAACATCTACAAAAATTTACAAGTGGCCTATGTAAAAGCTCCCCACCAGTTTTTAGGAAATGTGGAAGCACGTCGGGGTCTTAAAAACCTATAAATATAAAAATATATGATATATCATTGAAATTTTAATATTTATATTGTAACTGTCTTTATCATTATATAATATATAACACTTACATCATGAAGGATAAATGATAAATTGATGAATCATATAACTGAAACAAATTTAAAATGGAAAGCATGGTATCATATAATCATACATCATACATGTAAGTTTGTAACTGTACATTGTAACTACTAACAATGTACAATGAAAATAAATGTTTAAAGTTTTAAATTTTAAACCATATTGAAGCTCCAACTATGAATACTGAATATTGAAATAAAAGTCAAGTCTGATACATCAGGAGTCAAATTTTTATAGAGTCAAGACTCAAGTCTAATATCAACATATACCTCCATGGAAGAGATATTCATAAGAACATTCAAATGAAAGCTAGATTGGAAATCTACCAATTATTGGGGTTCATAAGATCATTCTTGGACTCTTGGCGATGGCGACAACATTCAGTGAGAGTGTGAAATGAACATTCAACAATGAAAATAAACTTTAAACTTTAAACCCTTCCCCATACATAAAAATTCGGATTTTTTTGTTTCATTAAAAAAATTTGTGATTTTTTTTTGCTAGGGAAACGACCCCTTCCGCTTAGGAAACGACCCCATTTGGAGGATTTGACCTCGAAAATTGAGGAAACGCCCCCTACAAGTTTCCGTGTGCACCCTGCTTTTTGGGATTGTGAGGAAACGACCCCCAACCGTCCCCAAGTCCCTGAAGCACGAGGGAGCCAGGAAACTCGACCCCTCGGTGGGGAGACGAAACCCCGTGGAACACTGGAATTAAGTCTATTTGTTTTAATGGGTTTGACTTCATTCATGCTTCGTGTTGGTGAGGTTCCTTTGTATTGTTTGCATCATAGTATAAAGTCTTTTGACCTAATTTCTTAACATGAAGGCTTTATGCTTCCTAGCAACAATATATGTCCCCTGCTTCCATTGTATGTTTGATTGACTTTCTTTCCCCTTCTTTATTAATTGCAATTGATTCTTCTTTAGAGTGGAACCTTCAACACCATATAATTTATAATGTTGACCTTGACAATTAAACGTTACTCTATGAATTGCTCTTCAACATTGGTGGTATAATTTCCTAGCTACACAAACCATTCCACACCTAGAACGATATCCATCTCTTCAAGTGGTGAGTGTAGAGTCATTTTTGTACTTCTAGTTCTTGTATTTGAATTGAGAATTTATGACATCTTCCTACTTCATTGACCTTTTGCCCATTAGGGACTTGTTACTACTCAAACTAACAAGGGGTCTAAAATGAACTCCTAAAGGGACAACTGCTAGATCAAGGGCAACGGTGGAGACTTAGCACACTCTCACCTCAGCTAAGACTCCCTACTCTTTACGAACTATCACCGATAGGAGGAGACTCGGTATATAGGAAGTCACTTATGAAGGATGGATCAACAAACAGATGTGAAATGACTTCAATGATCCTTTCCCTAGAAGAAGATTAACAATAAAGCTTGCTTTCTCTGTAAGCAAGGTACGAGGCTTTCTAGGGGAAGGAGGTGAGGATTTAAGGGCTAGATTAAGGGAATGTGACTTGTAAAGGAATTTCCCAATCCCTAAAATCCTTGAAAAACTTGGATTTCCGAGTTGTCTTAAAAGAACTTCCTTTGATGAGAAATGGGACCACACAGGGCCAAGTGGACCCAACCTAGGTTAAGTGGACGGAGTTTAGCAACCAATGATGATCTTAACCTAAACAAGAAAGGGGAAAGGTTTAAAACAAGAATTTTTACTTAAAGGTGTCAAATTGATCCTATGAGGTGCTAGCCTAGGGAAAACCAGGGCAAATTTTGATATCAGAGCTAGGGCTTGGGATATCTCGAAATCCCACCGTCGGAATTTCTTCAAATTTGTAGGAGACTTTGAGGACACACCAGTGCAGTAGAAGCTACGAGATTGAACTTTTTCTGTGGCTACTTTGTCGGGAAAATGATGCCCTAGGTGGCCCAACGTGGCTAGACCTAGAAAAAAGGGGGGAAAGGTGAAGAAAAGAGGTTTTAAGGTGATACCTTATGGTGGATGAGTGCCTAATTCCTTTTGGGGATATGGAGTCAAGACGAATTGTGAGAATGGATATTGTTTCTAGCTCAAGGAGGCTCTAGGGGCAACCTCGTCCAACGTTAGAGCTAAAAAGAAAGTGACCTTAAAGCGTTTATACTTCACTTGCAAATGAAGGTGGATTATCAAGATAACTTCGATCTCTAAGACAATTCATTCAACAAACATGGCCCATACATAGAGATATGCTATATAGAAACATAATTCCACAATGAAGCAATAAATGTATACAACAATTAGCCCTAAAATAGCGAAAATCCCATGATCAATGTATGTGACAAAGTAGAAGAAAATAGCATCGATATCGTACTTACATGTAAGGGAATATATCCAACCACCAATACATTTTCCAATAAAGAAGCTCCAAGATAAGAAAATCCAATCCAAAATTTCAAAATTCATCCATGCTCCAATTCGTCGTCCAAGAAAGATATGCAACGTTCTCAAGAGAGAGAATGATCCAATCGAAGGGATGATACAAAATGAATTCATGTCTCTCCTATTTATACACTTATTAGGAGTTCGAATTACCTAATTGGGCGTACATTAGCCCCTAAAATAAAGTAATGTGCAAAGCAACTAACTTTTGGTAACAAGCTCACCAAACTAGCTCACAAATAAAATAATAAGCCTCTCAAGAGGTCAAATGATAAATAATGCATGTCGTTGGGCCCTCCAAGAGGCTTGATGAGATCCATAAGGGCTCACATGATGGAATAAATGATGCCATATCATTGTACAAGTCCTGGATCACCTGCCAAGTGTATGGTGCAATTGTGCGGTTGGTTGGGCATGGTGTACCAAGTGCATATTCATCGTCCAATAGATGGATCTCGAGCAATCTCCGAACATCTCTGGGGATCCATGGAGTGTTGTCTATTGTTGTGGAGGCCTAGGACTCTCTACACACACCGTACATGTGCCAACATAGCCCTTTGGAGAGTTAGGACCCTGTATAGGGAGACCAAACTCAGAATGGACACCATTTGCAATCTTGCATAATATCCAATGCATCCCCTAGCCTTCCAGCAAACCAAGTCATTAAAGTAATCAGGTAAAAAGAGCTTACAAACCATGGACAACAAGTGGACACTTCATAATGGCATGCCCTTCCATAGTGGGCTTTAGCATGTGTTCATGTCTCCAAGCTCCAAAGGGGGTTAACGAAGCACCTTATTAGGTGGTTTCTACCTTTAGAGGGGATAGTATGTCCAAGGTACATCCCTCAAATGGTGGTGGCATGTGATAAACAGGTGAATGGAATAGGGGATCAGAGGGCGGTACAAGGGTAGCTAGAATAAGAGAAGCCCACACCTGGGTATATAATGTATAGGAGGAGAAATCGTGGTACATGAGGTTCCCCCCTACACATGATGGAATAAATGATGCCACATTAGTGTACAAATCTTGGGATACCTGCCAAGTGTATGGTGCAACTGTGGGGTTGGTTGAGCATGGTGTACCAAGTGCATATTCATCGTCCAATAGGTGGATCTCAAGCAATCTCTGAACATCTCTGGGGATCCATAGAGTGTTGTCTACTGTTGTGGAGGCCCAAGGCTCTCTACACCATAGTTTTAAAAACCGGCGGGTTTGAACCGGTAACCGGTCAAACCGGCCGGCGAGATGTGCTTGCGGTCAGAACCGGCCATGCAACCCGGTCTGGAGGGTGGCCTCACCTTTTTTGGGCGGTTAACCGGACCTAACCGGCCGGTTAATGCATAAACCGGCCGGTTCCATACCTAACCGGCCGGTTAGGTGCTCTTCCTCTACTGTACTGTTGTGATAATCGATAATCATTCGGAAATGCAAATAATAAGCAAATCAATAATCATTTTGAAATACTTTACTGTGATCTTGAAAGAGTTTCAAGAACTTTAATGTTTCTTTTTTAATCTCTGCACATGACTTTTGCTTTTTCTTTCATCGTACCCACTCATCACTTTGAGGGGTAGGCTGTAGCTATCTGCAAGGGATCTGACACTTGCCTTTACTTGAATTCTATTCTAAGGTTTGATTAATTACAGACTAACAACAATTTAAATTCCAAGTTGGAGGGGCAATTACTCTGCAACGAATCCAACTCATGCCTTTGCTTTTCTTTGAACCCAATACTAGGTTTAAGAGCTAGTTATTTTTTTCTCACCCTTCATGCATTTGAAACTCATTCCTCTAAATGGCAGATCTATGATGTGGTTATTTTGTCCAAAATTATCTCATCCTTTGAAAGTATATGGTGTAGCTAGTCTTTCTGAAATTACCTCTTCCTGTGAAACTCCTTTGAAACTCGTTTTAGATTGAGTTTCTTTCATATATATTATATTAGTTAGTTACAGGTTATATCAAATATTTTATATGTCTACTAGTTTAGTGTTTTCAAAAGTGCTTTTATGAAATTCAAGCTTGAAAAATGTCATCTCCCCACTAAATTCATACTTGAAACCTAATAAAAACTAAATTTCAGACAAACTAACTTTATCTACACCTCAGTATCAGATTTGCTTAATTCATCTGAAGACTGAAACTAATTTTTCAATGTAATTTCATGGACTTTCTTTGACATGGGGTGTTACATATGAACGTTGACCACTCTTTCCCAATTTTGAAATCCATGCCATTCAGGGGCAGAGGCTACAGCTGCAGGGAGAATAAAAGGATAGTGGATCGTTTAATGTTGTGTGTCAATTTGCACTCGGTGCCATTTTGATATATTCACCTTTGCATGGTACATAAATGAGCAAACTTTGCATATTTTGTCTCTATTGGCTTGGAATCATGGTTGCAAATCTTAAAAATAGTTTTTTTTATTAAAAAAATAATTATTTAATGTATTTTTTTAAAACCGGTTCATTGAGATTTGACCGCTCCCGGTTAGACCGATTCCGGTTAGAAACCCGGTTCATTAGGTCCACCAGTTCAGTCAGTGGTTCCGGTTTTTAAAACTATGCTCTACACACACCGTACATGTGCCAATGTAGCCCTTTGGAGGGTTAGGACACTGTATAGGGAGACCAAACTCAGAATGGACACCATTTGCAATCTTGCATAAGATCCAATGCATCACCTAGCCATCCAGCGAACCAAGTCATTAAAGTAATCGGGTAAACAGAGCTTACAAACCATAGACAACAAGTGGACACTTCATAGTGAGCTTTAGCAAGTGCTAATGTCTCCAAGCTCCAAAGGGGGTTAACTAAGCACCTTATCAGGTGGTTTCTACCTTTACAGGCGATAGTATGTGCAAGGTACATCTCTCAAATGGTGGTGGCATGTGATAAAGAGGTGAATGGAATAGGGGATCAGAGGACCAATCTTGGGCCATATATCAGGGTACAGGGGTAGCTATAATAAGGGAAGCCCACACCTGGGTATATAATGTATAGGGGGGAGCAATCATGGTACATGAGGTTCCCCGACCTTGATTTTTACACCCTTCTTTATATGTCTTTTTCCTTATATAATTTTTCTTTGATTAACTACTCGGGGCTCAAAGGATAAGAGCATGATGTGTAAGATATAGCAGTGGATACCCCCTTTTAGGTATGGTGGTTCATTGCGCTCAAAGGGTTGGGACAATCATGGGTTCATGAATGACAAAGGAGGCTCATCTAGGGCCTATGGAACCATGGTGATGGCCATGGGTATGGGGTAGAGCTCATGAATTGGCTTTTGCCCACGTGCTAAATATGTTTGTCCCGACCATTTTTTGCATCTTGTGGTATATTTTCCTGTTGAATGTGGCCATTTATGCTTTTAATTTCTCTTTTCAGCTAATTCAACCTTTGGGGCATCGTTCCAAACCTAACCTAAGGTGGGGGAAAAGGAAAAGGGAAGCGAATCCTATGTGAACCCAATGATAAATGTGGACCCAGGAGGCAAAGATTATGAAAGGGGTTATAATAAATGGAAAGGGAGTGATATATGTGGATGGGGGAGCGGGACCATGCAACCAAAATCGAGGTTTCCCATGTAGTACCACTGTTGGAGAGGTAAATCCCCTCTACGGACAAAGGTGATCCCTACTAGCCCAGATCAGGTCTAGCAACAACCGAGTCACTCTAAGACGCAGGTTCCTAGTTACAAAAGACCAAGATGCGACAAGAGGCCTACCCTAAGCCCCACGCTGTTGTTGCTTGCAGAGAAGATGGCGCTTCCGTCCTTCGCTTTGGCAGATCACAATTCTCCCGCTTAGCACGTTCGAACACCTGCACATACACGAAGAAACAACAACACACAAACGTAAAACCTAATACATACAACCATATATCGGTCAGAGAAGATATAATTCATAACATAAGACATGAACATATGAATGGAACCATAATCGAAGTCGTTTATTATTAATCACAACAAAAGAAAGATACAACAGCGGAGCACGTCTCGATGAAGCTCATCGGGATGGGACAAGGCTCTCTCTCTTCAGCTCTCTGACAATAGTCTCCTTACTACTGATTCAGCTCTATTCAGGCTAGCTTGCAAAGGGAAAATGACAAGCTTATATAGATGGTGAAAGGAGAGTTGGGATCCCTACAATGGTGGGATTGGCCCTATCCTCAAGGAAGCTTCCATGATAGGTGGAAAACCACTTCCCCTACATGGAGATCCGGAGCCAAACCTCCCAACTCATTTTAGAGACTCGTTCAGGAGTTGGTTGGAATCAAACTTCCGCCATTTATTTTTTAAAAACAATCCTTATTAAGCTTGGCGCGAGTAATACACTGGGATAGAGTGCCAGTTGGCGCGCCCTCTTTGGTGGATTTCCCCCATTGGTGCAAGGGTTGAACTGGCTGGTCGCGCCAAGGCCAAAAGCTCTATTTTTAGGGCTTTTCACAGGAAACTATCTTCATAGGAATGATTGTCCTTATCAAGGGGGATGCCATGAAAGTGGTTTCAAGTCATGTCACTGCTCACAGGTCACGGAATAGGCCCTCCAATGTGCGGGACGAGGGATTGCAGGGACGGTGACAAATTACTGTGTAACAGATGCCCCCTAAAGCATGAGGCCCGAGAGAGAGAGAGGGGTCAAATGCTTTACGAGAACGTGTCCAACTGAAAACACTGCCGTCGGAAAACCTGCGTAGACAAGTACGATTGATACCTCAAATACATGATGTGTGGTATGGGCACAGCCATCCATAATAGAGTATACAATAATCAAGATCCAAGGCATGGACGCAGCCATCCAGTGAGGACCAATAAATAGACTCAGGTATGGTCGCAGCCATCCAATCAATGAGTCATGTAACCAATCATGATAATCCACAAAATCCATAGCCTGGATTCCAACAGACAAAATCCAGGGTCTTGCGCTCCATCTCAACCCGAACAGAGTACAAGTTCAAGCATGTGAACATGTGAGTTGAAGTCGAACATGCAAGAACATCGTCTGATTACCAGTCAATGATGAAAGCTGTTAACAAACGCGAGAGGAACCACAAATAATGACAATGGCCCTCAAGGTACTATAGGTACAATCCACGGAATGTGAACAGTGAGCTGGCGTCGAACACCCGCAGAATCATCCGATCGAAGGTCAATGATGAAAACCTTGCGTCGAATGCGAAGAACCTACCATTGAGGCAGCAGGCTCCAAAGTACCGGAAGGGAGTCTCTAGATTAGCTTCCTGGATAATGAGTTGAAGTCGACAGGAAGTAACCTTGATCGAAGGTGGGCCATAGTGTTTCCCACATCATCGACGCGAGACAAAGGAATATAATGTTTGTGAATCAGGATCAGATGAGAATCAGAGGAAGGTTAAAACTGCAGAGGTCAACTTCTCTTGAACATATCGGCGGCACGACAGTGGATTTGGCAGTGTTTGACATCAAAAGATCAAAGGTCATGATGACGAGGCAAAGAGCAGATGAGAGGTCAAAAGGGATTACCCAAACCCATGGAGGCAAGCAAAAAAACGAGATGAGATGTCCCCAACCCGACACGAATGTAGACAAGTGCCATGTTCAAGAGCGACATACTGCTGACACGACGATGATACCGATTCCATTTTTCCCCACCATTTCTGGCGAGTACCCCAATTATTTTTGAAAACAAGCTTGAGGGGATAGCATATGCTTGTGATATAAGTTCGTCCTTCGGACGAATCCATTCTAGTACATTTAACGAGCCTTAGGAAGGAGAAACTCGAATATCGTCATTACGACTGAATCCGATGTCATCAAGTTTTAACGAGTCTGACAAAGGAAGAACTCGACATCTTTTCATGTTTAGAGAGTTTGAAAAGACAGCAGAAAAGTAAACTCCAACAGTCCCTTTTCGTAAATAGTTCCTCAGATCCGAAAAGGTAGAAAACTATGTCGAAGAAAGCCTCCTAGTCGCAGTAGGCTAGGGTATTCCTTTTTCGTAAATAATCTATCCCAACCCAAAAAAGGGGTAAACGTATATTGGGTAGACGTCGTTTCGCAGCCAATTTAACGAGATCAAAACGACAAGCGACTCGGCAATCTTTTCATGTTTAGAGAGTCAAAAAAGCGCTGAAAGACGACTCCAGAAATGACTTTTTCAGGTTTTTACAAAGTCTGAAAAAGTATAAAACACAAATCGTATCGTCGTCCAAGCTGCGTGAAAACCTGTTGCTGCACATGAAAGCGAGCATAAAATCCATTTTTCGCCAAAATATAATAAAATATTGGGAAAATGACTTTCAAAACCTAATTAAGTTATAAATATGCCAAAAATAGTAAAACATATACACTTTTACTTTTTACCTTTTGTGAGAGCAACAATGAGCTTTTGCTGTGTGAACTTGCGGCGGCGATTGTGGTCAATCCAGTATGTCATTCTGGTTCTCGTTCGTTCCAGGTAAGAGGCGCTCTCCATAGCTTCGTTTTGATTCATTTTTTATAGATTTCCATTTTGTTTTTGGATTCCTGAGGGGACCTTTGCAACATTAGGGCTCGGCCAATTGGCACGGGTATCGGGCACGGACCCATGCCAATTGGCTCCTTTTTGCAAAGGGGTCATGCCAATTGGCATGACTGTTAGCAAAACAGTCGCCAGTCGCGCCAATGGCGCAACTCAAATTTCCGCCTAAATTTAACAAAATGTGAGCCAATCAGATGAATTTCTAAGTGTCCCAGAGATCTAATGAGGTGTTTATGACCACGTTGGTGCAGATACACGGCCACAATGGTGATCGAGTGGAAGGAAAGGGAGCATGGTGAAGAGGATAAAATGGCCATGCAGAATGAAGCATGCATGAACACTCTCCGAAACTGTGGTCTGAAAAAGTTCCTCCTAAGACCATGTTTGAGAGCACAACCTGAGCTACTGTGTAGTATTTGATCAGCATTTGGGACGAGAACGAAGAAGTGTTCAGGCTTCGAGACCAAGTGTTGGAACTTGAGGTCCCTGACGTTTATTTCATAACCAGATTGTCCCGCAGAGGTCCAGTGCCAATCATGACAGGTAGTAGACCTTCCAGTGAGAAAATGGATATGGTGATGACAAGAGTGTGCCCAAGGGCACAGACAGGATCAGGTAGTGGGAAGGTCGATATCCACACTGTCCCTGATCTAGCACTCAGGGTGGTACTCCACACCATTACGCGGGCTGCGGTGTCGCAGGCACTGCACGAGGCAACCAAAGCACAGCTCCTACTAGCATCCGAATGCATGAACTCGACACTTTTCGATTGGGCCACCGCCGTAACAACGAACATCAAACGGCAGCTGACAACGTGCAAGAAGGCCAAACTGAAACAGTTTGGGTACGCTTCCATTCTGGTATCGTTCATCCTTGAACGACTACCAATCTTCCAGGGCCAGGGGGCGATAGTCGCCGAGCCATCATTGAGGGAGCCAAGAATGGCTCAATGGGCAGCACTCATGCCCAGATCAGGAGGGGGCCAGTAGATGTCCTAGAGGCTCGAGTTTTTTATATGGCTACAGCGACAACTGGTCGTCATTGAGGACTGGCCCTATGCCAGTACCGACGTCACGAGAGACCGAGATCTTCCACTTCCGGAGGGGGATGACTGGGACGAGAAGCTGGGTAAGACTCTTTTTTTATTTTATGTATTTATGATTTTTTTGTGATACATGCCTATTCTAACAAACAGTCCTATATGTATGCTGAAGTTGGCCTATAGATGCCTGCCGGGATGTCGCCCATCGCTCGGAGGACCCCTCTCACACACGATCCTCAAGCTGAGGGTGGCGAAGGGAGTGAGCTAGTCCAGAACTTGGAGGGTATCGCCCGGGGGATCCCGGATTACGCACGGCTAGCAGACGTCCCGATGGCTTACCAAAGACACACTGTGGGGGTGCCTAGCCGCCTCCATCGATTACTGAGGCGATTGGTGCGCGCATTGACACGCTACCACGAGCACCACGCTGATTAGTCATCTAGGGCTTTTATATGCATATTTTTCAGAGACATGTTGTCTTCGGCTATTATTAAAACAGACATGTATATTTTTTTATTTGTATGTGATGTACACAAATTGCAAACTATCCGACATATATATATATATATATATATATATATATATATATTTCTGGATGGATCTTTTTACATATGATGATGTTTTTACAAGTTGTGTAAATGTCTATCTAAAACCATGTTAGCTACTGCATCTCTTAACGCATTCATGTGTCTGGGTATGTGTTGATATGTAATGTAATCAAAATTTCTTTCCAGTAAACGAATATGTAGATACAGTCGTAAAATGGATGGGTTTCTAACTGAATAACGACCATTAAGTTGTAATACTACAAGCTGTGGGTCCAGACATACAAGTAATGCACGAATACCGAGGTTAACAGCCTCGTTTAATAATTCCAAAACGACACTATACTCTACAACATTATTTGTGGTAGGCCCTAGACAAACACCTTGCAAATTAACCAACTCACCAGCAGGATCGTAGATTACCTAGGCTACCGAGGACAGATTCCTGGTACTGCGGGAGACACCATCCGCGAAACCGACAAAAGGAGTAATAGACATTTGCACAATCAGGAAGACCCAATCAGCAGAAAGACACTTACAAAGCACACCACACCACACATGCACAAAAAATGAAATCACTCACTTATGTACATACATACCACACAAGAATATCTCAAGCATAGTACTTTTTGAGGTACAGCCCATTCCTGGGCTGCACCAGAGGAACACCTTCGTAGTCGATAAGCTTATAGGCCCCATTTTCTAATACTCGTTTAACTATATAGGGTCCATGCCACATGGGCTGGAATTTGCCCGCTCCAAGTTTATCGTGTGCTTGGTCATATAGGAGGACGAGGTCTCCTTCAATGAAAGAACGTGGAGAAACCGATTGATTGAAGTGGGCTTTGACCTGCTTTTTCTGTGCCTCAATAACCAAGGCAGCTAAGCGGCGGGTTTCATCCAGTCGTTCCAAATACAAGAGACATTCTTCCTCCGGAGAAGTGTCGAGCAATAGTTCCACAGCCAACTTCAGGGAAGGAATTTCGCATTCAACCGGGAGAGTCGCTTCTAGACCAGACACCAATTGGAAAGGTGTGAATCTAGTTGCGCTCTTTACAAACGTTCGATAAGCCCAGAGAGCTGAGAACAATTGGACATGCCAGTTGGATTTGTGGATACCAATCGTTCGTTGAAGCATCGTGACCAAAACCTTGTTCACGGCCTCAACTTTGATGTCAGCTCAGCCATCATGTAATCCCGAAAATGAGTGCCATGATCGGTGACAATGGCTTGAGGGACTCTGAAATGCATAATAACATGGTTGAAAAGGAATTGGGCAGTTGTCTTACCGTCGGCAGCTAATGTAGGCATCGCTTCAGCCCACTTAGTGAAGTAGTCCACGGTAACGATTATATAAGCATGCCCCCCCAGCCGAGTGAGGGTTACATGTCATAAAATCTACGCCCCATTTAGCAAAAGGCCTACGATAATGACAGGATGCAAGGGTAGGGGTGGCGCGCGCATCTTGCGCTGAAAAACCTGGCACGCGTGACATTTTCGGACTACAACAATACAGTCTTTGAATATAGACGGCCAGAAGTAACCCGCACGCAGAATCTTCTGGGTGGTGGCATATCTGGACACATGACCACCACAGGCACCATTGTGACAATCATTCAGGACACTCTCAGCCTCTTCCAGGGTCAAGCATCGGCGGAGCACAGAATCAACTCTGACACGGTACAAGGTATCTCCTACAATGCGGTATGGTTGAGATTGATGCTAAATCCGTAGTCGAGCATCTTTTGTCAATTCAGACCGGAAAGTGGATGTTTGAAGATACACGATAATGTCACCGTACCATGGATCACGAGTGCTGATAAGAAAGAGTGTTTCATCCGAGATATGATCCTCAGATTGGGATGGAACAGAGTCTGTCGGGAGAGAGCAAATAAGATCAACGAAAACCAATGATTTCGTCAGCTTAGCAGGGGTGAACTCTAAATCGAACTCCTGAAGGATTACAATCCACTTGGAGTACTTGCCCCCCAGCAATTGTCGAGATAAGATGTATGTCATGGGGTTGCAGTCAGAAACCACGATTACGGTACGCAACAGGATGTAATGGCGGAATCGCTGAACGGCCTGGACCGCAGCAAGTGCCAACTTCTCGACGTGGGCATAGCGCGTTTCCATGTTGAGAAGATTCTGAGATAGATAGTAAACTACGTGTTCATTTCCATCATCGTCATCCTGTACTAGAACCATAGCTATCGTGCTAAACGCAGCGGCCAAATAAAGGGTAAAATCGCGACGATAGTTGGGAGGACGTATCAACGGAGCGTTAACGAGCAACGTTTTAAGCTTATCAAAAGATCACTAGGCAATCTCATCCCAATGGAAGGGAACATCCTGTTTCAAAAGTCACGTAAACCCCTTGGCCACTTCTGCATAGTTCGGAATAAAGCGCCGTAAGAAGTTGGCTTTCCCCTACAGACTCTGTAGTTGATGTAACAAGGAGGGGGATGGGAGGTTAACGATGGCCTCGACCTTGAGGGGGTCAAGGCGAATCCCGTCTTTGGAGACGATGAATCCCAAAAGATGGCTAGAATCCACGCAGAAGACGCACTTATGAGGATTGAGCCTAATATTGTAACGTCTGCAGCGGAGGAAAATCTGGCAGAGGTGTTCAGAATGGTCCTCACACTGAGCTGAATGGGCCGGCAAATCGTCCAAATATGGCTGAACAATATGACGTATGTCGTGGAAAGCATAGGACATAGCACGCTGGAAGGTGGCTCCAGCGTTTTTCAAACCGAACGGGAGCTTTTTGTAAGCGAAAGTACCCCACGGACAGATAAAGGCAGTCTTATGTTGATCAGCGGGTAAAATATTGATTTGATTGTACTCGGAGAAGCCGTCCATAAGGGAATAAATCTCACTCCCTGCACACTCATCGATGATCTGATCTATAAAAGGAGTGGGGTAATTGTCCTTAGGACAGGCCCGATTAATGTCTCGGTAATCAACACAAACCCGTATAGTGCCCTGCTTCTTATCTACAGGGACGATATTTGAAACCCATTCTGTGAGGGGAATTGGATAGATAAAGCCCGCGTTAAGAAGTTTTTCAACTTCTGCCTTTATGCCTGCGGCTTTTCGGGGATACACTAGGCGTAGACGTTGACGCATGGGTTTCGCACCTGGATAGGTAGGAATCTCATGCACAACTATACTGGGATCAATCCCAGGCATCTCTTCATAGGACCATGCGAAATCATCTCTAAATTTGCAAAAAAGGTTCGTATAAACTTGTATCTCTTCGGGAGAACAAGTCACTCCCATATGAATATTCTCGACTACCCCCGGTTTGACGGAGATGTCGATCGGCATGGTTTGAGTGATGTTACTCAGGTTTCCCTCCGAAAGGACCTCATGAGTCAATATTGTTGTTTGAAGAGGCGGAGTGGGAACCTGAGATGTGAAGCACTCTAGACAATTAGACATTGCCCCCAGGCCGAGCATGAACGAGGAACGATGATGTCCATCACTCCATGGCAGATCTTCAAGAGACATTGTTTCAACAATAGCTTCATCAGAAGGGAAGACTTCTCTTAAAGGATCAGGCGAATCTGCATCGCCTAGCCAAGGGGATTGAGAATATATATCTAAAGCCATGCTCGAAGGAGCATGTTCAAGAGGAGGAGGATCAGATGCAGCGACGATTTCGCAATAATTAATCTCAACTGGAGTTAAAGGCATCGATTCTCCGAAAGAGGTCACCTGTTCAGGCGAAGGGATGATCCAAGGGTCATCCGACCTGGAGATCATGTTAACCTGAACGGTGTGACGTGGTGGCGTGGGAAAAATACCCATGAGGACGGGGTCCTTGAAAAGACCAAGTCCTACACTGTCGGGGGGATTGGGGATCTGATCCACGTAAGGAATGTTGTTCTGGGAGGATGAGGTGAAGAAAGACAATCGATCCATAGTAATACTTTTTCCCTCGTGAGGGAACTTCAGGAGCCAAAAGAGGGTGGACGGAACGCATAGCATGGCGTGAGTCCAACTGCGACCAAGAAGGAGATTGTAGTTGAGCTTGGCGTCAACCACTTCTACTTCTACGTTGATTGTCTTCCCCTGTAACGTGATCAGCAAACTCTCGAGAACACCCAGGAGTTTCGATTCTCGACCATCAAATGCCTCTAGGGCATTGGGAGACGAAGTAAGAGCTGGAGAGCCAATGGCCTTCCAGCAGGCGGATGACATAACACAGGTGGAAGCCATTTCGTCCACAACGGCTCTGTGGATGTTAAGGCCGTTGATCCCGACTTGAATAACAAGAGCAATTTGATGTGGAAGTTGGGGGACAAAATTTTCTAGGTCGAAGGTGAGAAGACTGGAATCTGCGAGATCGATTCCACCGATTGCGAACAACAGAGCTTTCCGTTGCGATGGGCAACTTTGAAGCACTTCCAATGCAAACATTGCAGAAGGCGCCTGTGCCAAATCCTCAACAATGTTGTAGTGCTGAGTGGCACGGGCGTTTGGGTTATAGGAAGATTTTCGCAAAACACCTTTAGAAGGTGGCCTCACAACAGGTTCAACACTGGACTTCTCAATTTCTAAAGGACCAAAGATAGGTGGGGGAGGTGGGCCATCCACGACTTCCTTCCTAGCTGCCTGGCGTGATCCAGCATAATCCTTCGAACGCATAGCAATCGAAACAGGTGCAACACCATTCATCATAAAAACTTGGGACCCAAAAGGGGCAGATGGTGAAGGCTGCTCAACCATCTGGGTCTGCTAAGACGAGAATGGTTCTTTGAGAACCGCCAGAGTCCCTTTGGAGCCCTTCAGAAGCTGACTAACTTCAGATCGTCGAGGACAATCTTTGTTATAATGGTCTCCTTCACAGATAAGGCAGGGGTACTTCGGTTTACGTTGGGAACCATCGTCAGCACGAGGTTTAGAAGACTCTGGTTTCGGGGCATCGGGTTTGGGTTTTCCTTTGCCCTTCTTCTTTCCTTTGGAGGTCTTTTCCGTAGGATTAGCCTGAACGGCATTGACCTCCACAGTTTTACCAAAATCTGGAGGGGCGAGAAGAGCAGAATTATTGGAAGAATTGGACTTCTGCTTCCCATTAGAGGATTTCCGAGAATTTTGAGAAACGGAACCAATAACACCATCCACCAATGGGGTAGCTGGTGCTTTAGAGGTTCAGGCCGCAGAGCATCAGTCAAAATATCATACAGTGTGCCGGCTGAGAGTACACCAGATCAAGGTACTGAGCACGGGCGATGGCTTGTTCTTCGGTCACACATGCCCCCATAGCAATATCTTGAACGATCTTGCTAACGAAGGAGGTAGTGAACCAATGAGTCAGTAGCTGATCAGGTATATCAAACTTGATCAGTCTACGACGACGTCGCCACTCATGAATATGATCAGATATGTGGGTGGCTTTATCCTGCTTGAGAGAATTCAGGAGATGGGTTCCGACTTCGTAACGAACCAGTAACTGAAAATGTGTCAGAAAAGCCATAGCTAACGTATTGAAGTCTTGAAAGATACCGCGGGGTAATTCTATATACCACTTAGGGGCAGCACCGATAAGAGTGCGCTGGAAGAGACGCAGACGAATTGAATCATCAACCCAAGAGTTTGATGAACACCACAAATGGTAGGTCATTACATGAGCTTGGGGGTCTTCTCCAGCTTTACCTTCAAACTTGGGACAGTCACCGCGCACCTTGGTTGGAATCGGAGGCCAATAAGGATTGTGAAGAATCGAATCATTGGTCAATTTAGAAACGTCCGGAAATTCCAACGTAGCAAGGAACGGCAACTGCGGATTGAAAGGCATACCAGACCCTCAATAAGGACCTGTACCTCTACTCCACCTTGGTTGAGCATAACTTTTCCCCCATTGGTTCTATCCCGAGGGATTCTGACCATAGGGAGTGTAAGCCGTATAGTTAGATTGATACAGATGCTGATAACCAGTGTACGGGGGTTGATGACTAGGGTATGGACCCTGATTATATGTCAACCCCATTTGAGCAGTATATGGATTTGACTGCAGAGTATAGGTATAGCTCGGTTGTTGAAGATAATAATTAGAACCTTGGGGCAGGTTGTAAACTGGTCGAGATTGACCTTGAAGGTAATAACCACCTTGGGGTTGAGCGGGTTGTTGGTAACTGGGGCCCTACTGAGCCTGATGAGTTGGGCGCACAGGCGGATTCGGGTGTGGCATAGAGTAAATCGGCTATTGAGCAGGGTTAACAGGATGTGCAAGCTGG
This sequence comes from Pinus albicaulis, assembly GCA_034641835.2. Taxonomy (NCBI): domain Eukaryota; kingdom Viridiplantae; phylum Streptophyta; class Pinopsida; order Pinales; family Pinaceae; genus Pinus; species Pinus albicaulis. The sequence goes on from CM076577.1 coordinate 483,598,936, forward strand.
CCTGGTTGGACAGGTTGACCTAGCTGAGCAGGCTGCCCTGGTGGAAGAGGTTGACCCGAGTGGATAGGTCGTCCTGGTTGGATAGGTTGACCTGGCTAAAGAGGGACACCAGGCTGCCCCGTATGAGCCGGTTGAACTGGTGGCGAGATAGGACTAGGTTGCGCCTGATAACCAATTTGACCTGTAACAGGACCATAAGAGGGTCTTGGTTGTGCAACATTTGGACCAATAGAAAATTGAGGTTGCAGAGGTTGCACCATAGGTTGAGAGGGTTGGATTTGCCCCCCAGGACCGTACAACGGCCCCGATTGGTACCTCGGTTGACCTATGGGTCCTTGAAGTTGCCCTGGTTGGACCACAGGGTGAGGTTGTGTAGGTTGACCTTGAGGGTTGTAGGACTGTCCTTGCAAACCGTATAACAACCCCTGCTGGCTCGAAGGTTGGCCCTGTAAGGGTTGTCCTTGCGGGTCATAAAGATAACTAGGCTGGCCTGAAGGTTGGCCCTGGAAGGGTTTTCCTTGCGAGTTGGAAGGTTGCCCAGCCTGGGCAGACAGAAAACCTTGAACATACTGATAAGCCTCTAAAGCAGGGAAACGTAGAGGGTTTCCCTGCTCATTGTACTGATATGGAAAAATGTAAACGGGTGTACCATCCTGTGCATAACGGGAAAAATAAGGACGGGTGGGATCTTGGGAGGATTGACCAACCTCAGAGTTTGACTGCTGTAGAGACAACCAATACTCCTCAGGAGAGATATTCTTCGGGATAGCAGATGCTATGTAGACGTCTTCAGGAAGCGACATGGTCCTTACGAACTGAGTAGTCACAGCGGGTGTAGATGCAGCTACACAGACAGTAGGCCTAACAGGTACTGATGTGACCTGAGGAGATGACGTGAGAGGTGTCCTTGGGGACATCCCTAACGAAGGAATAACTGGCCTCGTAGACGGAGTTGATACTCCCATAGAGGCAATGGCGGTCATAATCTGACTTAAGGATCTATACCCCGCTAGAAGCGAAGGACCGGGCGAAGACATGACAGATAACTCGGGGTTATATCTTCTGGGAACAGCTAGTAATCCTCACCAGATGTGGGGATTTCCTCACTAGGAGAAGGATTGGATGAGCCCATATCTGACCCTGCCACTAAATCTTCTAAAAGACGGAAAGGACTAGGAGGAATAACAACAGCTAAAAAGGGTGAACCCGAGGAGGGAAATATTCCCCTACTCCAAATCCAAACCAAGCGTTGGATAAGGGCCAATTGAACTCAACTGGTCCTCCAAAGGGAAGCTCAAATAGAACCGGTCCCCCGTCAGGAAACTCGGAGACAATGGGCTGCTGAAGTTCAGCAGAGGATTGAGAGACCTCTGATGAATCATCTGTGTGAGGACTACCAGTAGACAAAACTGAGGGTTCTACCACTGTGACAGTAATGAAAAGAGGAAGAGATCAAACAAAAGCACACGGGCGAAAACCAAGGCACACAATCAAACGGCCAACAAGCAAACTCTAAAAGGGCTTGTGATTGCAGGTGATTTATTTTACCACATTGAAACTTAGAAACTTCACTGTTTCATGTTTTAAGAGTCAAGAAACGGATGAAAGGTGACTCTATCTCTTTCAATTTTAAAACAAGCGTGAAAGGACAAGTGCTTGATGATCCTTTCAAATTTAATGAGTCAGAAAAGATCAAAATGACTATTCTGAAACTCTAGGCAAAGGGTGTACCAGATATCGGTGAACTGCAATATACACCTTGGTTTCAAAATGAAAGAGAAATCAACCAAGGACTTGACGTACATGCAGGCAATCTCCCCGAATATTGTGTCTAGTGTATCACGGGTATAAGGCGGCAGACTCGGCTTCCTACGGATAAAGGATAGCAACCTAGTGGGGTCTCCCTTTATATACGCGACGGTACGGGGAGCACAAGTCCGTACTAGTGTTGTCTAAATCCAAGAGGCGAATGACAACTACTAAGTTTAACGACGCCGGAACACGTCACTAGCCTATACCTCTAAATATTTCGTTAATGTTTCAATGTTGCCTTAAGGTAAATTGAATAAATTTTAGAGTTGATCTTCAATTATGTTTCAATTTTCAAGCCCTACCGAATGTTATGTCTCAAAATCCTCTAAATGCACACTACATGCCACAATGTATCACTTTGTTCGATGAATAGCTAACTACAAGAAGGTTGAGAGCTTTCACACAATAACAAAATGATCACAAAACAACCACTAGTGTCTCTAATGCATGCTAATGCAACTAAAAGCATTTCCTTTAGAGTTATATAACACTAATAATGTAGAAAAGATTTCAATTTACATTAACTAATCAAAAGCAAAAGAGATTTGACTTTTTTGTATTTTCAATGTTTAAGAGCAAAGTGCACTAAACAAAATGAAAACTAATGAAAGGAACAATTTGAGAAGTGATAGCAAAAGAGCAAAGACAAGCAAGCTCACTCAATGCAAAACACACAATCAGACCTCAAACTGATGGAGAAATCCTTCAAATCAAAGAGGAATCCCAAAGACTCATATGAACCGTGTAATCTAGGCTCGAAACGAGACAAAGCGAAATTCGAATGAGAAAGAGACCAATCACTCAAATAACGCAATAAAACGATAAAAACCCACCAAACGAATGCAAAGAAGCAACAATGAAATTGACTGATCAAACGAGAACCAAAAACTCCCACGGGAGGCTCGACACACTATAGCACCTAGATGCCCTAGGGCTAGAATGTAAAACCAATAGTAGAGAGCAAACAACCGGAGGATAGAGGTCACACACAGTCAACCAATGCTCTAGAACACTTGGGCAGTCAAAAAAATGACACTAAAACCACAAATCAAGCACAAAAAGCTCAAAAAGGAGCAAACCCTAGCACCACACAGGATTGGCGTGACTGTCTAGCTGCAACTAGCGCCAGAACAGGATTGGCGCGGGGGCTGAACTGGCAACAAGCGCCAGTTGGCGCGACTGTCAGGGCAAAAACCGCGCCAATCGAGTTTACTAATGAGAAAAATAAAAAAGAGCAAATAGGGAGTAGATCAAGTATGGTGAGGCTAAACAGAGGTTTAACACTAGGAAAAAGCGAACTAAAAGAGTTGATGAAGCAGACAAAGACCAAAATCAACCAAAAAGACAAGACAAACTCCAATCAATGTCTCCCCAGTGGGGTCGCCAGTTTGTTGGAGAGGTAAATCCCCTCTGCGGATAGAGGCGATCCCTACTAGCCCAGATCGAGTCTAGCAACAACCGAGTCACGCGAAGACGAAGGTTCCTAGTTACAAAAGACCAAGATGCGACAAGATGCCTACCTTAAGTCCCATGCTGTTGTTGCTTGCAGAGAAATGGCGCTTCCGTCCTTCGCTTTGGCAGATCACAATTCTCCCGCTTAGCACGTTCGAACACCTGCACGTACACGAAGAAACAACAACACACAAGCGTAAAACCTAATACATGCAACCATATATCGGTCAGAGAAGATATAATTCATAACATAAGACATGAACATATGAATGGAACCATAATCGAAGTCGTTTATTATTAATCACAACAAAAAAAGATACAACCTGAGCTCTGACGCTGGATCTTCCTTCGCCGGGTCAACAACGAAGCACGTCTCGATGAAGCTCGTCGAGATGGGACAAGGCTCTCTCTCTTCGGCTATCTGACGATAGTCTCCTTACTACTGATTCAGCTCTATTCAGGCTAGCTTGCAAAGGGAAAATGACAAGCTTATATAGATGGTGGAAGGGGAGTTGGGATCCCTACAATGGTGGGATTGGCCCTATCCTCAAGGAAGCTTCCATGATAGGTGGAAAACCACTTCCCCTACATGGAGATCTAGAGCCAAACCTCCCACTCATTTTAGAAACTCGTCAGGAGTTGGTTGGAATCAAACTTCCGCCATTTATTTTTAAAAAACAATCCTTATTAAGCTTGGCGGGAGTAATACACTGGGACAGAGCGCCAGTTGGCGCGCCATCTTTGGTGGATTTCCCCCATTGGCACGAGGGTTGAACTGACTGGTCGCGCCAAGGCCAAAACGTCTATTTTTAGGGCTTTTCACAGGAAACTGTCTGCAGAGGAATGATTGTCCCTGTCAAGGGGGATGCCATGAAAGTGGTTTCAAGTCATGTCACTGCTCACAGGTCACGGAATAGGCCCTCCAATGTGTGGGACGGGGGATTGCAGGGACGGTGACAAATTACTGTGTAACAACCACCCTAAAACAAAATGGTCAGTAAAGGAGATCCCACAGGACTAAGATCCAAGGGTAACATCCAAAAGAGGTCAAGGGGACAGAAGCACAAACTAAGCCCACTTTTTCCACCGATTACCCCCATTAATCCATGCCCAGAAGTGTCCATGATAAGAAAACACAATACTCAATTACCAAATGACAAGATATACCTTCAGGTTCGGGAGACCCACCTTCAAACATATGATCTTGACAAATGGGTGAGGGACCACATGGCTGGCTCAAGTGGCGGAGAAATGGCACAACGAACTAGTTGGTCGCTGCAAGGGGTTGTTGGCTGTCGGCTGAGGACCATCTTGGAGAAAAAAATTATCCTAGGGATATCACCCACAAAGTGGTGGGTAACAGGATCGTAATAGTGGAGTCCTTAGTGTGGTACAAGAAAAGGTTTAGTTGTTTAGAAACACCAGTGTCTATACCATTATAACAACTAGTAAAATCTGCTAATATTGTTATATTTCTGGCCTATTATGACTCCATGTTTTAGGTAGTGGTTTCTCTATCGTGGTTGATAATGGCACTGTAGGTGTGTCGTCTTCTCAAAGAGACTCAATTTTTTCCTTTTTCAGATGTGGTGGAATTTATTTTTCTATTGATTGTTGTATTTACTCTTTTGGAATAATTATTTCTCTCTTAATTTCATTTTCTTTATTTATATTATGTCAGCCACATGAGATTGAAGCCACTGATGCTTCTGCGGTGTTTATAGTCAAAATCTAAGTTGTATGCCATAGTGATTTCATCATCTATGTCGTAGAGTCCAATTTTTTCCACACTTGTGACAATTATTTTCCTTCTTTTTCTCCTTCTCTAATTGGTGATTTTTAGTGGTGTTGTAATCACCCACTGCACTATAATTGGTTGCCTGATATTGACTATTAAGCTTCCTTTTGGTTATCTTCGCCATGCTTTGAGCTTCAACCAGATTCCTAGGTTTCGATAATCTTAGCTCGTTGCAAAGAACGGTTTTTAATCCTTAAAAAACAATTTTAGCAATTGATACTCTGCAAGTTCTGTGATAGTCAGGACTTCCCATTCATAGGTGTATTCATTAATTGTTCTTTTTCTTCCATAAACGAGTGAACCTAGCAAAGGTGTCATGATCTTCATTGTCATGAAATCATTTTAGATCTTCTGTGAACATTTGACATTTAACACATAAGCCACTAGTTTTCTTTGACCACCAATTGAGCCAATTATAAGCATCACCTTCTTAGTATAGGGAAACAATTAATACCCTTTTCTAGCTCGTTAACAATTGGATTCATTGTAAAAATCCCTTCCAATTTATTAACCCACATGATAGTTTTTTTATCGTCTAATTCATCATATTAAGGTGTGTCAACTTTGATTTTATTTAGAAAACCCAAGTTATCGTGATATCTCTGGTTGTTTGGTCAATTTAAAATTATATGTTATGTATTGTAATCAGAATAACGTAGAAACATAAGAAAAGATAGATCAACGACTTGATAATAAGAAACTTCAAGGGAAAACCTCCCTTTACATCACATAAATGAAAATTCTACCTCCTTGGTATATATAGGAGTCTAAAGGGTCAAAATATAATTAGGGCCTACATAACAATGATAATGTAAGGGCACACCAATAACAATAGTGGACTTCTATGGGGCACAACATTAACGAGATAGGGGATACACTAGCATTATAGGGACCTAACATGCCACTCTTCTTCAAAAATGTGGTCCTCAATGCTTGAGTAGTTTTGGATGCTTTTGTATAAAATACTCATCCTCCCATGTGGAATCTTCAGTAGGTAAGTTCTTCCATTTAATGAGATACTCTGAAATTGATCAATTCTGTAGCGATCAGATTCTTTTTTCTGTGATTGATTCAGGCTCCAATATGATTTTTCCTTCCTTGTCAAGTTATGCCTATATAGTTTTGAACTGGGAGCTTGTCACTTATAACCTTTTTTAAGCATGAAACAAGGAAAATTGGTTGTATTCGCGAAGATGCGGGCAACTCCAATTTGTATGCCATCATACCAATCTTTTGCAACACCTTGTATAGGCCATAGTGCTTGGGTGATAATTTATTAGCCTTCTTAGATTGCTTGAGGGACATTTGTTTGTACGGTTGTAGCTGTAAAAATACCCAATCAGCCATGTCAACTTCTTTCATTGCGACGTTGATTTTCTTGTTGTTTCATTCGATTTTGCGGCAAAGTCAAGTTATCCTTTAAGAGCCGGAGAACTTCTTGTGGATGCTCGATGTGATCTTCCATTGTTTTAACCTTAGAATTGTCTCTTAGAGACGATGTGATGGACAGTGAATGATATCCATAAAACACCATAAATGGGGTCATTTTTCCTACGGTATGGAAGGAAGCGCAATACCACCATTCTGCTAGAGGTAACCACTTGACACATTGTGTTTGTTTATTAGATACAAAGCAACGAAGATATCCTTCCAAACAATTGTTCACGATATCAATTTTCCCATCATATTGAGGATGATAAGATGACCTATGAGCCAATTGAATACCAAGACAAGAAAATGAATATGTCCAAAAATTTCTAGTGAAAATGGGATCTTTGTAGACTTACAATAATCTTTGGGTTTCCATGTAGCTTTGAACCATTTCCACAAATGTAGTAGCGACTATACTGGCTTTGAAATGATGAGATAATGCAAAAAAGAGTGGATACTTGGTAAGTCTATCAACTACTACCATGATGACACTCTTTCCTTCAAACTTGGGTAGATTTGTGATAATATCCATTGAGACCTCCTCCCAAAGCTAACTTGGAATGGCTAATAGTTGTAAAAAACATGAGGTCTTAATTGCCTCAACTTTATTTTGTTGGCAAAGCAAGCATTCTACCAAAAAATTTTGAATATCAAATTTAAGACCATCCCAAAATAAATTCCTTCTTGACGTTGTGGTAAGTTTTTAAAAATCCTAAGACATTTTGGCAGGGAGTAGAAGAAGTGTGCTCAATTAGTGAACCTATAGTAAAGGTTCTGAGATTGGTAGATGGATAGAAGCTTGCAATGGCTTATGTGTATGAGGCCATGGATGAGTGATGGCTTTTCACTTATGTGGCATGAAGAGGGTCCTTTCCCTAATAGCATCATCAAAGCCAAATAGGCCAACACAATCCTAATAAAATTGTATCTCATGGTTGATTTTGCTACGAAGCTCAAGATCAGGTACCATCCTCTGAATACAAGAATGGAGCTCTTCCATCACCTCGCCATCAAAATCAAAGGCGCATTTGTATGAAAATGCAGGGTTGAGGAAGAGTGTTGCTGCATGAATGGGTCAATGAAGCATCCCTATCCACCGATTATCAATCACATCCCATAACATCATATGTTTATCATGCCCAACAGAACCCTTGTCTGCATAATAAGAACGAATGGCCTCCTTGGCCCTATCCATGGCCTCATACACATAAACCATTGCAGGCTTCTCCCCATCTACCAATCTCAGAAACTTTACTATAAGTTCACTAATTGAGAACACTTCTTCTACTCCCTGCCAAAATGTCTTAGTGTACACCATTTTTGCAATGGCTCTCCCGTCCGGTCTCCTGCTGTATCTACAATCACGCCACTCATCATAAACAAACATTTGCTTCAACTCAAACTGACATCTAAGCAAAGATTGAAGAATAATAAAGTTGGTGGAAAAACGTGTGATTGCAGGACGCCGCAACTCCTTGTTTCTTGTGAATCTCCTCATGAGACTAAGAACAAAAGCATGGTTATAAATAAACTTGGGGACACTCCTAGCCATATCAATAACCTCCTTCATGAAGGAGAGTTTTCCCATATCCTCAAGAAGCAAATCAATACAATGTGCGGCACATGGAGTCCAAAACAATGTGCGGTGCCTCTCCGTAAGCATCTTGCCAGAAGCCACATAATTTGTTGCATTATCTGTTATGACTTGCACCACATTCTGCATGCCAATCTCCCAGATGAAGCCATCAAATAGCTCACATATCATTGTTGCATCATTTATGTGTGCTGATGCATCCACTGATTTAATGAACATGGTACCTTTAGGACAATGTACCAAGAAATTTAGGATGGTCTTACCCTTCCTATCTGTCCAACCATCAGACATCATTGTGCATCCAAACACTTCCCATGACTTTTTCAACTCTGTCAATCTAGAGTTGATGTCCTGTTTTTCTGCTTTAAGGATTAGCCCCCGCAATTCCTCATATGTAGCATTTTTGTAACCAAGGCCCACAACAGCAATAGCATCACACATTGGCTGCCAATATGGATTGGTTTTGGTTATGCTGAGAGCCAAGTCACTCCAAAAAAGACACTTCACCATAAGTCTATCTGCTTCTAGCTTCTCTTTTTTTTTAACAACAGATGTTATGGAAAGTTGTGTTCCATGTCTGGTTCATGCAACAAAAAATGATGACCTCCCACTAGTTGTTGCAGGTGATGTTGTGGAGCCCCTCCCACTACCCTCAGCCTCAAAATCAAAAGAAGATATGCTGAAAGATCTACGTGCATGTTCAGCCTTGTTTCTTTCTGCCTCTTCCTTCCTTTTGTCTTTTTCAGCAATAGCTTCAAGAGCTTTTTGTATAAGATCCAGACTAGAAACTGTGCAAAGGGCAACATCATGTCTAGAGAGTCTAGCCAAATGGTATTTCAATCTCGTAACCCCTCCTGTCATTTTTTGTCCCACACAATTTGCATGATAAATATGCCCGATTTGTCCCACCATCTGGCTCCCCATACTCCCAAAATGGGTGCAAGGTTTTTGGCATATTTGACTTTTGTAGTGAACTAATTCAAACCTAGCACACAAAAAAACAAAAAATTGGCATTAAACACCCGTGCATAAAAATTTAAAAATAATAACTTAATAAGTAATAAGCATGTCATTTAAAAAAAAATTACTACAAGAATACAAATACATTATTTGGCATTTGCAACATGAATAAAAAAATTGGCAATAAGAGGGTGCATAATAAGGTTTTAAAAAAATGAAGCTTGTTGTCCAAATATGGTCAAAACCCTTGCATTGGCTCATGGGCATGAAAATCATATTAAATAGAAGAAACAAGGATGCATAGCCCTAAATCTATAAAAAAATTCATTAAAATATGGGTTTGGAAGAACATACCTGTTAATGGAAGAGATGGATTTTGTCTCACTGCTTTTCAATTTTTGATGATGAAAAACTTCTTAGGCGCTGGTGATAATGGTTGTTCGATCACCAATTCCTCTTTGACAACCTCCACAATGCTTAGCCTTCCTTCTCAGCCACTCACAAACAGAAATGAAAAAAAAAATCGCTTTTTCCCTTTTCTAGCCACGGAAAGAAGATGGCCGGCGATATTTTAGGTCGTCGCGCGATATTTTTGGGGAGTGAAAATATCGCGCTATTTCGTTTCATCGAAAATATCGCGATATTTCAGTGATATTGTCAACACTGCTATTATGCACACCCTGGTGTACAATTTAAGGTGGTTTTAGTAATATTTTATTGTTTTCAATTGTCCATAGTAAATAACGCCAGTTATTTGTTCCAACTAAAAGAGACCCTTTGTGTGGACAGAGAAACCTAAGGGTGATTTCGCAACCATATCTCAAAGATCCCAATTAGTCCAATGGCGTTGGGTTACATTAAAATAATGCATATTCATATAAAATTGTCAATTTTATCCACTATATATCAATCTTAGGAAAACAATGCATAAAACAATTTTAAAGGCTAAGCTGTGTGACGTTGACCAGCCTGACAAAGCTATATCAAAAAAGGATTGAAAACGACTAAGCATGCCACACCCAAGCGATGTATGTATGCAATTGGAATTTATTAAGATCCAAAAAATGTAACAACTGAAATAGCATAAAAAACTTTTCATAATTAACTGAAGCTTCTTACCGATAATATGAGAGCCTATACATTAGGGAATTCAGCATTGTTGGTGTGGCCTGGGAATCGATGCGATACTGACCATCTCTCTGCGACAAAATCATCAAAACCAAGAAATTAGATAGCTGCATGATATGATAATGTCATGGAATTTCCATTCATATGCAATCGGAGCTAACTGCAGTACATTGCCTACAAGCACAAATATGAGTTAGGTATTACATGAAAACATGATACCCACTTACAAGATAATCAGGTTCCTTTATATGTGGAAAAACACCTCCTCCAATGCGAACCATCCAGAGAAATTTATTGATATCATCACTTGGATATCCAACCAAACCTGCATATTGTACTACTGTTTAATCAAATTTCCATTCAGGAAGAGAGAACTCTTTCATATAGTAAATGGAATAACTGACTTTTCTAACTTCAGAAGGACAACTAACGTTACTAAGGTTTTATCATGTTAACACTAAAAGTGAGAAACAAACCTCCAAATACCACTAAAACATATTTGACATCCAATGACTCAAAAATTTCCCAGGCCTGTCTCTCCGGAGATGACATAGCTGTACCAACAGTTGCAATATGTGTATTATTCCATGTGTTGTTGTCAACTATCACAGTTCGATTAGCCATTGCAGTTGTTTGGTAGCCATAGTCCCACCAAGATGCAACCTGTCCATTATTGAAGCATAAGTTTCTCATACAAGGAAAAAATTTCTCACCACCAATATTTCTGGAATCCAGTAAGATTCAAAAAATGGAGGTAATCTTAAAAACATAAGAATTAAAATTCTGCATGTTGAAGCTTCTGAATAATGATGCAAATAACTTCATGAAATGAGCAAACACATGATCCTCTTTGGTCTTTCAAGCAACCTACTGTCCCCATGATGGCTAACTAGTCGGATTTTCCATAAATGGTTTGTAGCCCCATTCTATATCATGATACAAAATGATCTTGAGTAAGCAAAAAATGAAATGAAATAAAATTATATTATCTCAATGAAAATAAGTAATGGTAGCAAGTCAATGGGATAAAAGCAGGTCCATTTATGATAAATAATAAATATGACCAATGGTGAAGCGATGGGAGGTCTTTTCAATTGTATACAAAGGTTGTTCCTTGGTTAACCATCTTAAGATGTCATCCATCACAAATCACGATGGTACAAGAATGCTGAGGGGCTATTTGAATTTGATATGATGATTAAGTCAAGGAAGACAATCTTACAAGGTACCTTTTTAGAATCTACTTACAAGTTCACATTTTGAAACTTTACATTCATATTTAATGTCTATTATGAGAATTGAAGTTATTTAGTATTTATGAGAACTTATGTTGTAAAATCTAATTATATGGATTTATCATGCAAGAAAATACCTGATATTTTACTGGAGAAAATTGAAGAATTAATGCATTTTGAATAGTGCCAAGTTGTTCCCAGGCTTGGTCAATATGTTAAGTTAACTCTCAGGTCATTTCCAAGCCCAAGGCATCTGACATCAGCATCCTCCAGTCACTTTCCACTTCTATAAATACAATATTACATTTTGAATCTAACCCACTCTAATTTTTTCTCTTTTTTGGTGAAGTAAACGAATTTTACTATGCAAAAAATAGAACATTTTCATCAGGAGGTGTTGTTACCCCTGATTTCAGCAGGGGTACACATGCACACTTACATTTTTGGAAGCACAACTTAGGCTCAATGAATGCAAGTCAAAAGCCTTGTCGGCCTTGTGGAGGCTATGTATTATGGTATCCTAGGCCTATTATGGTCAACCATGGCCAGTCCCTTTGGGCTAAGTTCCTAGCCCTTTTGCTCTAGATAGAACTGCAGGAATTCAGATGGATCTTATTGGGACTCATGGTTTAAATGAGCCATTGGTTTTGTAGGGGTGATCATGCATTTTAGGGCCAATCCAGCTCATGTCTCATATGCAACTATATCTTTCCCACATGGTTGTTTATTGAGTTTGTATACATTCTTTAGGCCATAGTATATTTCATCAAACAATCCTCAACATGGCAGGCTCAGAGTTTTTTAGCAAAATGCATTTATCAAGGAAGAACACATTTCTCAATGCATGTGATGCTGGAAAGGAAAAAAGTCAACTTAATCTAAATTTGCTCAGATAAAAAATGTAGAAGACATGCCGCATTGAATTTTTTCCAAAATGTGAAGGCATCATCAAGAAAATGGCAGCTAAAGGTAGTCCAGCAGCATGTGGGGTTTCCAAGTGGCAGAACAGGGGCAAATCTTAACGCAACGAGACATGCAATAAGTCAAAAGTCATCTACAATAGTGGCTGGAAAAACCCAAGTGAAAATTTTTCCAAATTCACTAGGGCGTCGGATATCCTCTTCCCATGTAAGGTGATGTCCTCATATCATGCCATGTGGATGTAAGAGGGGTGACCCAAGGGTCAATCTAGTCATTGGGCCTAGAGGATCATTGCATATGGTCAAGGATCCAACGAATAGACAAGGAACTGAGGCAAATTGAACAGGAGCACTAGAGATCGACCTCCATGGACCAAATCATACCAATTACTAGTCATCATGGGTCAACTAATGGAATGTTGAGGATCTAAGATGAACATTGGGGGTCAAGATGGAACATTGAGTCTCAAGTGGACAAAAGGTAGTCGTTTTGAAGTCAAATCATCCTCCATTCAACCAAATCGAACTACCAAAGGGCCAAGTCCAATTACCAAATGGAGTCATTGGGTCATCCAGAGTGGAAGGTTGAACATCTTTTCACTGCTATTCTTCATAATTTTCCTTTCCAGGCTCAAAGCAAAGGAAACATTGTGCTTCCAAGAGTCAAATGAGCCAAGTCAAACTCTCCTTGTGGACAAAAGCAACGTAAATAAAAATATTTTGTTGAATTTTACTTAGTCTTCAAGTTGTGGATGACAATTAAAAATATTATTTGAAGAATGAGGTCCAACTAGCCTTTAAACAAAAAATTATATAAGGTTAGTCCCTCCCAATGTTGCAGGAAACGTCCCCCCTACCCTCCCCCTCAGCTCCAAGCCTCGAAACGCGTCCCATATGGAACCGTACGAGATCCGTACACCGAAACGCATTTTGGAATTTTCGAAACGCGTTTCGCAAAAAAATTTGCGATTCCTGGAAATCCAGAACTGTGTTTCCGTACAGTGGATCCGCGGACCATATGGCGAATCGTTGTACGGAAGCACCGCGATTCCGATACGGATCCATACGGATCGCGAGTGGTTTCGTACAGCACCGTACGGATCCGTTTTGCACACTTAATTAAAGCGTTTTTTTTAATTTTTAATTTTTATTTTTGGTGTTAGCTCGGTTAGTTAGTGAGTTAGTCTTGGGTTAGGGATTAGATGAAAAGCTTATAAGCTCTATTCTTCCTCTTATTTTCTCACTTGTGTTTTTGGAGAGCTTGGAGAAGAGAAGAGAAAGAGAAGAGAGAGTTGAGGAGAGCTTGGAGGAGTGAAGGAGGAGGAGCTTGAAGGAGTAAAGAAGGGCTTCCATCTACAAGAGCTAAAGACGTAAGTGCAAACCCCAAACTCTCTCATTATTTTTGTCATTGTTTTTTGTATTTTCTCTCCTCCCTCTCCTACATTTTCCCATTCTTTCTTCTTGTACATTTATTTGCAGGTTGTCCACCATCTATATTCATACTCAAAGATGATGTTTCTTTGGGTTCTATGTATCATTCCCCTCTTGGTTTTGATGATGGTAAGGGGGAGTAGAAATAGAAGAGGGGAACATGAAGAAGAAGAGGAAAGTGTTCACCATATGAGTGACCCAATGTATGATGAGGAGGAAGGGGATGATGAAAACATTGAATCACAAGATGGGAAAGCTACATTGACACCCTTGTGGAACTATGTGACCAAACTTGAAGGGGGAAAAGGTGGTGGAAGCTACAAGTTTTTCTGCCCTCATGGTTGTCATGGAGGAAAACCATATAGCGGTTCATATACCCGTGTGAGGAGGCATCTTTGTGGGGGTTGTTAATTTCTCAACTTGTTCTATGCCATTTCAGATTAGGGCACAATACTGAAGAAGATAGAACATACTAAACGATCGATAGAAGACAAGCCAAAACAGACATAGGAAATGGTGACGTTACAGCGATCAGCAGGATGCTTCTACCAGCAAAGTCTTCAATAGGTCATTCAGCCAAGCGTGTCACACATAACCCCAGAACAACCCTAACAAAGAACACTCCATATATATCACAGCTACAACGCTATCCAGAGAGAGAATTCCTCCACATCGATGTGTGTCAAATGAACTCCAAGTCTCTCCAATATATAGGAATCTTTGAGGTGTGTGACCACGTCCTTTAAGACATTTAAGTCTATATTATATTCCAGGCCGACCTAGCACATAAGTGGAATAAATTCAAAGTACATGTTCTGCTCATCCGATCGAGATGATCTTTGGATCAATCTTACACCTCTCCGAAAGAGGAATCCAATAAAAATATTGCGATCGTCATCTGAGCAGCACAACCCGGAGTTTGGACCTAGTTGTCCAATTTTAACACTCCCTCTCAACTAGGGAGAACTCCGTCCACTAGTGCAATCCAAACATCGTGCGTCATCTTGCCGTAACTTGCTTTGCTGGCCTCTTTATTTCAGAACAGAAGTGGGTCAGTCACAAAGACATCATACTCGGCTGACAGATTCAGCCCAGAGGTCCGAAACCTCTATCAGACTCACAGAGAGTCTCCAACCAACCCGAAGTTGGTTCATCTGACCCGAAGTCAGGCAGAGGTCCCAGACCTCACTAAACTTGATCCCAGATCAAGTGGTTGGACCGTGCCATCCTAGATAGAGAGTACGGCAAATTCTGATGCGTCCATCAATCTTTGCTACTAGTCTCTAGCCTTTCCCATCTCATTGGCCAAATGAGAGGTACTTCCCATGAGCCCTTAACTCAATGGGTAGGATGCATATGGGGCACAGATAAATGAGAGGCGAACCAACTCAATAATCACAACGGTGGGGCAGAAGCACCATAAGTGCTTATAGCTCCGAGAAGCATCCCCAAAACCCCCTCTGAGCTCCCGGAGCTCATCGTCCAACAGGACCCTCGGAATAGGGTCGTTCCATGATTCCAAGATTCTCACGGAAGGTTAGGAACATGACCTTCCCCAGGGGCATTGTGAGAATATCCGCGACCTGCTCATCAGTTCCTATATGATCGAGCCTTACGGCGCCTCGCTGTACCATATCCCAGATAAAGTGGTACCAGCCATCAACATGCTTGGATCAATCATGGAACACAGGATTCTCAGTCATACGAATCCTACTCTGGTTATCACAGAGTATCACAGTGGTATCTAGCACATGTCCAAACAGCTCACTAAAGAGCTTTCGCAACCAAACTGCTTCACAAGAGGCCATACTTGCTACAATGTATTCGGCCTCAGCAGTGCTCAACGCCACCGACTTCTGCTACCTGCTCATCCATGAGATCGAAGCAGAACCAAGATTGAAGCAGCATCCCGATGTGCTCTTACGATCCACCACACTGCCAGCCCAATCGGCATTAGTATATCCACGGAGTGTCATACTCCCGGCAGTGTATCTCAGCCCATGGTCTATCGTGCCTCAGAGATATCTCAAGAGTTTCTTGGCACCAACCCAATGAATGTTATGATCAACCATGTGTTGACTCAAAGTGTTCACTGCACAACATATGTTCGAACAAGTGTTCATTAAGAACATCAGGGTCCCTATGAGTTAACGATACTCAATAGGACAGGCCCAGCAACGCTCCTACTCAACTTCTTAAAGTTGAGTTCCATGGACTTACAGTCCATCATACCAGAAAATTCATAATGTATTTTCCTTGAGAAAGGAAAATCTTGCCAGGTCTCTGCTAGACCTTCAGGCCTAGACATCAGTCCTAGGTCCTTCATCTCGAACTCAGCAGCGAGCTCCCTCTTGCACTGATGAATGAGAGGGTCAGCACCTGTGAGGAAGAGGTCATCCACATACAGCACCAGAATGAGAGGTTTTCCCTTGACAACCTTGAAGTAAGGGTTTGGATCAGCATTACTTCGAGTGAAGCCCAGCTTCATCAAGTAGCTATCTATCCTCTTGTACCAATCTCAGGGTGCTTGATTCAACTCATAGAGTGCTTTCTTCAACCTGCAGACATGGGTGTCCCGATCCTGGACTTCCAACCCCAGAGGTTTCTCCACATATATCTCTTCCTTTATCACACCATGCGGAAAAAATGCGGTCTTCACATCATCTGATGAAGACTCCATCCTTGCGCAGCAGCAAGGGCTATAATAGATCGAATGGTGGTATCTCTAGCCGCAGGTGCAAATATGTCATCATAGTCTATATCTTCCTCACAGGCAACGAATCTTGCCTTGAACTTTTCAGCACTTCCAACAGATCCATGCTTGATCTTGTAGAGCCATTTCGAGGTGACAATTTCTTTGTCCTATGGTCTTGGGACCACAGCATAACATCCTTCCAGACTTGATGCTTTACGACTTCCTCAAGGGTATCCAAGGTCAAATTGTACAAAAGTACTCATGGCTGCTAGATATCCTGTTATTAATATGGCTTCTTGGTTTTCCTTCGGAATTTCCCCCTCTGAAGCCATATGTCCCTGAGCCATGAGGATCTTCTTTCATTGAACAAAGACATCCATTCAGGAGCATATACAGATATATCTCCCTCTTAATGTCAGCTTCTCTCAAGAGAGAAGACATCTGTTTTAAATGAGGGCATCCCAGACACCATCTTGGAATTGGGACCTGATCTCCCACAGTCAAAGCCATCCAACAGACTTTGCTGATCATGATTCAAGATTCCAACCATGTGACCAAAAGCTGCATAAACTTCCCAGTTCACATTTGAAGTTTACCATAACGCTCCAATGTAGGACTGATACAGTCACATGTTGCTGCTACATAGGTGTCTATCTATGTCACTGACATACAGGGGGAACATATCAACAAGCCTCAGCTTGTGTTAGAAGTCCTTTCAGCCACTACCTGTTATTCTGTGAGTAGCTTCTTCAAACAGCCTTCGAAGACCGCAACTTACAAAACTAGGTATCCAGTCTACCTTGGTTTATCCTGCACATGAGGCATTTGCACCTTGAGTTGCTTCCAGATCAGCCCATTTCTGGTTATTTCAGCAGACAGCTCCTAGGGCTGTAAAAAAATTTTGACCACTACATAGAATTTCCTCAAGGACTTCAGCGGACAACCCTTACAACTTCCAGCTTCAACATGGGTGTCTGTCTATGTCACTGTCATGATGACAGTGACATAGAATCACAGATTTTGAACTATCACACTCATCACTGCTAGCTGAATCACTGATCTGGCCAAGATTGCAGATCTTAGTTCTGTGATTTTTCCCTGAATTTCACTGATTTAGGAACCAACCATGCAGATCCAGCACAGTCATAATGGTACTCATGTTCATCAATGTTTCTTTTCCAATCATCCAACATGACTGTCATTGCACACGAGATAAATGTATGGCCCAAAACAGGAAAGGTGTATACCTTAGGCAAGCCATCAATGACCTTAGCGCTGAACCAAAGAAACTCATGGAATATTGAGATGCAAGGAACCGCTGCAAAAAAAACAGAAAACCGTCACCACAAGAAGAACAATGACTAGACCGTCATTCTGTGAACTGTCAGTTTATTTCTCCAGAAGTGCCGTCATTTCTATTTTGAATTCTCTGAAGAAGCATTCTTTGCATACAGGGTTGAAGGAGACATGTGCATCATTGGGTATTTCAATTGCACTCTTGAATTTTCGGAGAAATACATCATTCTCCCTATTATCTTCTCTGATTCTATCTGATTTATTCAGATTCAGAAGATCCATCCACTTTAACGGGAACATTTGTAATTTTTGGCCTCTGAGAGCAACAAAATCAGAATCCTCAAATTTAACTCCAATCTTCTCGCTTACTGTAATTGTTTCTCGGATATCTCTCCATATCTATGACTGAAGGGCGAAGATGTAATAGAATTTATGAGTTGCAGAAATTGTCGGTAGTGACACATTTGCTACATTGATGAACCCATCAACACCATCTGCATTGTCAGAAAAAAAATAAAAAAAAATTCTCCATCCCTGTACATTGACATGACGCAAGTGTAGTCGCTCGAACAGCTGAGGATCCAATCTTGTTGATCTTAAAAATTTAACTCGTTGTCACAGAATTGAACTCAAATGGACTCACTGCCATAGGAAATGATGGTCCTCATACCAAGATCCTGTCTTAATTTCTGTATCGATTTTTTTTTTCTTGGACCCGCTCCAGCAATGGATCTGCCTCTCAATCGACCAGAATTGATCTGTCAAAATGGAGGTTCAAATGCAGATCAATATTTTCGTTATCCAGATCCATACTCCTGTGTAGGTGTAAGTCACTAGAAATAGTCCAGATTAGCATCATAGGTCCTTTCCACTAATATCAGAAACAGAGAATCCCCGTTTCTCCTGGGGCTTTTCCATTAGAACTCCTAACCGTAATGCCAGTTGGGCTGGATCAGAGAGCGTTGAACTAGCAGCGAAGAAGAGGTGAGCCGCTACGAGACAACATGGAGTATCTTGGTGGGCATTCAAATTTACTCCTGAGTTAACATGAAATGAGACGAATCCTCGGAATACCGATTTGATTTTGTGGCAGAAGAGAAGTCTGTGCTCACTGCAGGCGGAGCATTGAGAGCACCCTTGCCATGGAGAAATCCACCAATTCTGAGCCTCTAGCCAAGCAAACCTGTCCATCCCCGAATTGGTTTTAGCAGCGCAACAGCACTGTATTGGAAGACTGTACCTCAACCCACCGGGATTCTGAAACGGACTTGGGCTGCTGGGGTGAGAATTTGAAGCACATTCCCGTAATTGAAATAGTGTGGAAATTCTCGATACAGCCCTTCTTAAACCCAAACCCGACTTTATAGTGGTTACTTAACAATCCTTCGCGGCTACCAATGAGTGTAATTTAAAATCCGCAGGGAGGCTGATACACCGCATACTCAAAACAAATTAAATTAGCTCGCACTACCTCGAACGCTTAGATAAACACGCAGCCAGATGAGTGGCCTGACAGGCCTGAGTACAAGTGGAATGAAGCTTCTTCTTGCTGCGGCTAGAGCCTTACCCTAACGTGACTTGTTACGGCTAGGTATCTTACAAAAAAACGTGTTGAAAAACGTTTTGTGACAGCCCTGATTAGGGCACGATATGTTGTTCCACGTAGCTCAGCACACCAACCACATACGTTGCCCTTACGCTGTCACCTTCAGCATTTTGAAAAAGGTATGCGCTGTTATTAAAACTACTTGCTGTCACTTACCGCTGCCTCAGGATAATAATTCGATATTTCAGGAATTGATGCTCCTATGAACAGCCACAAAGAATGCTGCCCTTATTGCTGAAGGTTAGGGCATAGAACAGCTTCAAAAACAGCCCACGCTGTCACTTGCTGTGGTGGTATGGCCAGCGGCCTACCACACAGCTTAGTTGTAGCTTATGGCTTCTTTCAAACAAGGTTTTCAGCCTATACAATAAGCCCCAACAGACTTGATATGGACTTTGTCTTCTCCTAGCTCTGATACCATGTTAATTTCTCAACTTGTTCTATGCCATTTCAGATTAGGGCACAATACTGAAGAAGATAGAACATACTAAACGATCGATAGAAGACAAGCCAAAACAGAGATAGGAAATGGTGACGTTACGGCGATCAGCAGGATGCTTCTACCAGCAAAGTCTTCAATAGGTCATTCAGCCAAGCGTGTCACACATAACCCTAGAACAACCCTAACAAAGAACACTCCATATATATCACAGCTCCAACGCTATCCAGAGAGAGAATTCCTCCACATCGATGTGTGTCAAATGAACTTCCAAGTCTCTCCAATATATAGGAATCTTTGGGGGTGTGTGACACGTCCTTTAAGGCATTTAAGTCAATATTTTATTCCAGGCCGACCCAACACATAAGTGGAATAAATTCAAAGTACATGTTCTGCTCATCCGATCGAGATGATCTTTAAATCAATCTTACACCTCTCCGAAAGAGGAATCCAATAAAAATATTGCGATTGTCATCTGAGCAGCACAACCCGGAGTTTGGACCTAGTTGTCCAATTTTAACAGATGGACAGTGATGAAAGAAAGGGTGTTGTGGGGATAGCAATTTGCCCAAAGGTTTCAGCTGAACAAAGAAGAAAATACATCCAAATAAAGGAGGTTGCACAACAAAAAAATAAAAAACAAAAAACTCAATCTGAATCAAGTGCAACCTCTAGATTTGGTAGCTCATCTACTCATGGTGTTTCTGCAAGTTCTGGAGGTAAAAAAAACAATAGCAGATTTCCTTAATGTTGCTGGGAGGGATGATGTGGATGGAAAGATAGTCTGATTTCTTTGTGCTTGTGGTGTACCATTCAATGTGCTTCGCTCTCCCTATTGGCATGAAATGGTAAAGGGCATCAATGAAGCCCCAAAAGGATACAAGTCCCCCAACTATGAGAAAGCTAGAACAGTGTTATTAGAAAGAGAAAAAGGAAAGGTTCAAGCAACTTTGACACGTTTTACAAATGAGTGGGTGGATAGTGGGGTATCCATTGTATCAGATGGGTGGAAAAATATCAGAAACCCACATTTGATTAATGTTCTTGGTGTTTCTGATACTAGTGCAGTGTTTATTGCATGTCATGATTCCTCCTCTGTCAGTGCAACTTCCCAAAACATTGCAGATCTCCTATTGCAATCAATCAGAGATGTTGGTCCTAGCAAAGTGGTTCAAGTGATCACAGATAATGCAGCAAATTGTAAGGGAGCAGGTAAAAATATTGAGCGTACTTATCCACACATATTTTGGTCTGGGTGCTTGGTGCACACATTGAACCTTTTGATGCATGATATTGTGAAGCATAAAGAATGTGGGTGGATTAATGAGCTTTACAAGAGAGGGAAGAAGCTCATTAAATTTATCACAGGGTATACAAGGGTAAACTACTTCTATGGCACTTACTCCAAGTTGCAGTTGCTTAAACTTGCAAAAACCAGATTTGCAAGTTATTACCTCACCTTTAGGCGGCTAGTGAAGGTGAGACAAGTTCTAACTAATATGATCATTGTTGAATCATGGGAGGAGATTAACACTAATAGAGATGGTGCTAATGCAGCAAAGGACACTATTCTTGACATGTTATTTTCGTCACAGGTTAAATATGTTTTGCAATTCACCAAACCAATTTATTACATGATCAAGTTTGGGGATTCAGAT
The DNA here is from genome assembly GCA_034641835.2 of Pinus albicaulis. NCBI lineage: Eukaryota > Viridiplantae > Streptophyta > Pinopsida > Pinales > Pinaceae > Pinus > Pinus albicaulis. The sequence continues at coordinate 483,620,391 of CM076577.1, forward strand.
AAGCCAATAATTGGGGAGGTGTATGAGCAAATGGATAACATGTTGGGGCAGATTAAAGACATTGTTGAGCCTAGAGATACCACCTTGTACAAATATATTAGTGCAGAGGTGGTAAAACGATGGGATATGCTAAATATTTCATTGCATGTATTAGCATATGTATTGACACCTAGATATTATAGTCCATCATGGCTTTCTACAACAGCACCTAGGGGGGCGAGCGGGAGAAAACCACACCTAGATCCAGAGGTCCTACAAAAATATATGCTTGCACTGGATAAATTAGTCCCTTATGAGGATGAGGCACACTTGGTATGGAAACAATTGAGTAGCTATACACTTTCCACTGGTCCATTTGGGAGCATGCATGCTATTAGAGATCAAGAGAGTTTTTCTTCTATTGAGTGGTGGAACATGCATGGCGGTGCTACTCCACTTCTACAGACTTTGGCATTGTGGGTGCTATCACAGGTGGTAAACACTTCTTCTGCAGAGAGGTGTTGGAGCTCTTATTCTTTCATCCACAGTGTTAAAAGGAACAGGTTGAGTTTAGACCAAGCAGAGAGCTTGGTCTATGTTCATTACAACTTGAGATTGTTGTCCCATTACTGTGATGATGCAAAGAGCAACAAAGACCTTAAGATTTGGGATAGATATCCAAAGGAGACCAATTTGGAGGATGGAGTGTTGCGATTAGAGCAATTAGAGGATGCTCTTATCCATGATGATGATGATCGAGTTGACATGCCACCCCCCACTGGTCCCTTGGTTCCTAGGTCCCATGGTTCAACACCAACAGCAGGGGCTTCGTCTTCATCAGTTACAATGCCATTGCCACAGCTTCCACAGCCACCATCTTCTTCATTGCCACCATGTGGAGGTGCACCGTCACGTACTCTTCGTGGTGGAAGGAGGAGAGATGAGTAGATATTTTCAGTGTTCACACTTTACTACTTTTGTCATAGATTATCATTAGACTTGTAGGCTTGTTGTGAATTTGAACTTTTTTGTCTTGGTGGTGGCCAAGTGGCCTATTTTGTAAACATTATTATTTGAATTTTGGACATGACTAATGTTGATAGTTGCTCACTTATAATATGCTTTATGTTTTATAATATGGTTAAATGTTTTATGTTTATCATTTATGTTTTATAGTATGCTTAATTTTTAAATGTTTTATGTTTTAAAATTTATAGTATGCTTAAATGTTTTAAACTTTTATCATGCTTAAATGTTTTATGTTTATCATTTATGTTTTATAGTATGCTTAAATGTTTTATCATGCTTAATTATTTGATGTATGTTTGTAATTGCTAGGATCTAGAATCTAGATTCTAGATTTATGTGCTCGAATAATTAATTATTGATGTACAATGGAATCATGGATGTCATATCTATCTTGATTTATGTAAGAATATGCATGTTTTCATGTTTTCTACAACTAATATGGTATTTGGGATTGTTGTTTTGAATATAAATGCAAAAAAAATAAAAAATAAAACAAATATATATATATATATATATATATATATATATATATATACTAGACGCTTCTGAAATGCCTTGCTTCCTAATTTTTTGGAAAATGACGCTTCCATGTCCCCGCTTCCAAAAAACATCCCCGCTTCATCCCCACTTTGTGCAACGTTGGTCCCTCTTGTATTTCTAGTTGTTGATGAATTGTGAGATCATGCATGCCATAATAGAACTCTTATTTGCAAACATCTTGTATCTTGTATTCAATCAGTGGGTTGAATTTTTCTAGTTTTCTTTTTCTTTGTTTTTGTTGTAACGGGGCTTTAATAAAATAAAACACTAGTAAGAGTTACGGAAAGTTAGAGGGAGCAATCCATCCAACAGCCAAATAGTCACATGGAGGGTGCAATCAAGGCACTAGTCTTCAGCAAACTTGTTGGATGTTGAAGATTTATTGCACCCCACATTCAACCTGAAGATCAGAGTCACTTCAAAATAAGTCGTTCCTTGTTGGATCCTTAAACTTGTGGAGTATTTAAGGCATAGGTGTGGGATCAGATAGTCTTTTCAACTCCAAGCTCATCTCACTATTCAAATTCCAAACTGACTTAAGAGTAAATGTGATTCACAAGTTAGCACTTGAGAGGTAAAGTTGTGGCCAAGGTAAGCATATATCTCTTTTTTAACTAGAACGAAAATTTTGTAGAAATTACACCAATGGATTCAATCCGATCATGTAATATACTAAAACAAGATACTGAATCCTTCTACAATATTTGTGGAAAATAAACACGATCGCACAATCACACCAAGTAAGAGAAAAAAGCAAATCAATCTCACAACACAGCTATTTTTCTTGGGGAAAGCTTGCTGCTCAAAACCCCTCTATTTTTATTGTATAATCAACCAAGGAATCATGAAACAATACAATGCACTCTTCTCACAAGAGTCTGTTGCACTCTACCAACTGTCTCACACTGATCCGGACAAAATCGACCAACACTTTCCTTCCTCTGCTCAAAATCGGCCAATTTCCTGCCTCTGTTCAACCTACCTTACTTGCGCAATTCTAAGAACAATTGATCTCTATTAATTAGGAAATTCAACCATCCAAAACTGCGCAATACATCATGGGCAATCCTATGGCTGTCTAATTGTGTGTTGGCAATTTACTAATAATACAACTGATAGATAACATCCCTTTAACCTCTGTCTCAACTGGGTCTTCATCAGAACTGACATGCATGTAGCTATTAATAGTAAATCGTCAGTCACTTCACAAATCACTGCATGTGAATTAAATCTGATTTGATTCACTTAACCTCTCACTAGTGCAATAATCAGTTACACCTAGTTAGACTGACTTTAACTCACTTAATTGAGTTAACTGATTTCTCATGCATTAAACTAATACACTAACTGCAACTTGGACTCTAAAACAAATAGAATCACTCTACATGCCTCACCAACCACCCTCACCTCGAATTTCATGAGCTAACTGAGTCTATCACACTCAGTTAACTATTACAAGTGATTATGAGATAAGATTACAATTTATTGTCCAATTTAATTAAGGGAAAATTAAATTAGACACACATTTCTTGTTGACTTTTCAACAATTTTTTGTAGAATCAATGACTTAGAAAGATCGGCTTCCACTATTACACCAGATACAACTATTTCATAAATGCCATAAACGGACCGGTAACAACATGTCTCTAAAAACTTGAACCCATGTAGCTAGAGAAACGAATTGTTAACCGAATTGTTGACCAAACCACTCGAGATAAGATCCTTCCACCAAGGTAAGCATATAACAACAATCATTCTCTTATTTAAAAAATCTAAGAGCTTTTATTTATTGTTTTATTAAATATCTACTAGCTTGCATTTTTCAGATTATATCTCAAGTTTAGCTAGTAACCCTTTGGGTGTTGAGCATAAACTTTTTATTTTAGTCCAAAGGATCAATTACCTTATTTTAAGCTTTCAATCTCACACATTTCATATGTATATTGAGTTGTTTTTTGCAGATCTGGATTAAATTACAGCAATACATATTCAAATTTTGCAAAATCCAAGATACAAGTGTTTCTCCAAGTTATATTTTCAAAAACCCTTGTAACAGTTACCAGATCTGTTATTCACATTAATATCATTAATTTGGGGCTGTTTTAAGCATATTCCAGCAGATGTGAGCTTCATTTATTAGTTGGAATATATTTCTAGGGTTTTACCCAATCAAATTTGATTCCAAAACATAAAACATATTTGTTGCAGATCTGAGGCTTGGGAAAGGCCTGAAGTGATCCAATATTGTTGTCCCGACTCCTAGTGTCCCCACCCATAGATTATCAATCTATACTATTTAGATATTGTTGGGTGTCCCTGTAAAGGAACATTTGTTGCCGTTTTCTGTGTTTCTATACAGATTTCAGATCTGCAGTCACAGGAGAATAAGCAAGAAACACAAAAATTACCTTTACCAAAGATTCAATTCAAGATTAACTCAAAGATTTGATAAATATATTAAAATTTCCATTCTTTTAAGTTATTTGCATGTTGTTTATCTTCCATTTGAGTGAATCATCTTGCTGGTCTGTACTTTCTTCCTGCACAATTTACATTTCCAGAGCAGTAAAACAATAGATAATTAACTCCTCACTCCACCCAGACCCCATTCAAGGCGCTAGTATATTGATTCTTGGGTGAAGCATTTCATATAGGGAATCCTCCCATAACCATTCTTATAGGTGTCGGGCATAAGAGTGGGGACTTGTGCCAGGGTGACAAAGGGCACATGTCATGTGTGTATCATCTTAGCAATTTGCAAAGACCTTGGCAAACCTGCTAGTTTGGGCAGTGATAATTGTTTGGTGTTTTTGCTAGAAAGGTGGTCAATTAGGAATGTTTGTACACGACATCACCTTGGTAATTTTTCAATTTGTATTTGTACTTTGATGAGATTATTGTTTTACTAACTAACTCACAGGATCACATCTGACAACTCCATTTAAACAATCTAAAATGTACAATACAAGATCTTCTAGCCAAGGTAAGACTCTCTTTGCTCCTGGGTGTTGAAAATATAGTAGCCCTGGTCGGTATTTGCATCTGGAAAAAGAAACTGAAAATTTTAATTTATTGTTGCCTCCAAAATCTTCAAAGTCGGCCTCAATTTTTTTAGGTCAGTTGGGCTCGTAAGAGGCACCCATTCAACCCCCTCCTCAAGTCTATAAATAAGAGACATTTGCTCCTCATTTGGACACATCCAATTTGTGCATCTCCGATACAACAAAATTTCTGGATGCCAGAATTTCAGGGAGGGCTGGAATTTCAGGAGTCTCCTCAATGTTCTTCATGAGGTCTTGCACTACCTTCAATAGAAGGTGAGCAAATTCCTCCTCCTTGCTCCTCATTTCCCCTTCTGCATCCCCCATTCTTGTCTCCATCACCTCTAATTCACTGGTCACAGTGTCTGGAGTGATTTCTAACTCTCTTTCTCTGCTCTTGTACCTCTCCCTTCGGTATGTCACGTTTTGCTTGTCTTCCAGTGTCATAGACTACGATACTCCCACACATTGAGCCAAGTCTATGAGCTCAGATACCACTGAATATCCCCAAAGGTAATTTACAACAATAAACAGGCATACATAGATAAAACACATAGCAAAAATAAACACAGAATTTAGAACACCATTAAGCCACAAAAACTGCGCTGAGCCATTTTATTAATGATGAGGAATGTGTACAAAATGAGGTGTTGGAATGAATGCACCCAGGCTTGATCAAGGCAAGCTAGAGAAGCCCTCAAAAGTACTGTTGAACACCTTCAATTTCTACTTTGTGCGTGGTTGTAGCTCTGCGCTGGAAACCACCAGGAAATGTTGCTGCTACTCCAAATGATCTATTGTTAGGGCATGTTGTATTGCTCAGAAAATTCTAGGAATTTAACCCCGGACTCTATTCAATAAACCCAAAATAACCCACGAAGAGTTTGGCTAAAGCTTGAACCCAGAAATTGGCCCTCTTGGGCTTGACTCACTGAATTGTTGGGCAACTCAGACCTCCTAATAATTTTTTTGTTGGATGCCACCGAAATGCCTCGAAAATCCTTGGTAGAAGGCTCCAAGCCCTCCCACCAAGTCTCCTGCAAAAATTCCATTCACTCCTGACCCTCGGAGTGATTCCCTCAAGGGACTGCGTAGCCTCTACGCTGCCTCTACGTTGTTGATTAAAGGACTACCTTGTAGAAGAGGTTCTCTGCTGCTGAACTGATCGAACTATGGTGAAGCTCCTTCGTTGGGATGGCACTCAAAGCCCACCAAAGCAAAGGCTAGGATTTCCGTTCGAAGGCACCCGTGTGCTGAACAACATATGTAGACATGGCACACTACTCCAATGTGCTATGTCAAAAGAAAAATTCAAAATAGATGAATGAACGTAAAGAATGAGCCTCATGCTTCCTTTTTGTCCAAAGCTACCTAACGTTCCCTTAGGCCCCACCTCGTGCCTCTAGCCTCCAATACGCACCAATGACTGCGTTGTCTTCATGTGGACCACAGTTTCTCCTCATTGGGCCCCACCTCGTGCCTCTAGCCTCCAATACGCACCAATGACTGTGTTGCCTTCATGTTGGCTACAGTTTCTCCTCATTGGGCACCATTCTCCACTAATGCCACAATACTTTGCCTCAGCCTAATGTTTAGAGGCCCATAGTTGCCTAAGTCTAATTGTGGGCCCCCAAACCCACATTTCCTAAGTCAAAACTGTAATAATATCAAAACTGGCCAAAAATTAATATTTTGGTTAGTAGAATTGCTAAACAGGAATATTAGACTTAATCATGATCTTTGTTATTGGTTTGGCTATTATCTACTATGCTTATTTCTGATGTATGGATAAATCTAGAACCCTCTCTCTCTCATAAAGAAAGATTTTTCTAGGTTTTCCCATTGTGGGTTTTGCCCCGTCTATTAGCCTAATTTATGTCTCTTGTTTCATCGTTTCATGGTTACTTTACTGCTCTTTCGTGTTTATTAGTTTATGATTTTCTTCTGTATAACTGCTTAAATGATATTGAATTTAATGTTATGTGAAACTAATGTTTCTTTATCATTGAAGTAGTTAGTTTTTCAAGAAAAATTTAATTCTAGCACGTGCCCTAGAAATTTCAACATGGTTTCAAAGCTGGGGAACATCAAGATTTGTCTAGGTTGACGAATTTATGGCCAAATCCTGCATTGGTTGAACCTCCAATGGCATTTGAAAGCAATGACCAATCCTGTAATGTCAACTGTGATTGAGGACCGAACACCATTAAAGGTATGTAGTACTATTTTATATGTTTTGTGAGTCTCTCTGTGAAATAGAAGTTTAATTTCTAAAAAATTGATTCTCTATGCGAGCTCTATTTCATATGACATCACTTATATTAACTCTCTATGGTGTGCGAATTGTATACATCTATGTGGATTCATATATTTTGAGGTTAAGAAAAATCCAAAAATATCTCCTTATCCGGCTTGACCGAACCTTTGTGAAAGATGTAACTCTATCCCTATGATAAGGACATAGTGTGAGCTTCTGAATTTGTGTTTGAAGAGCATTTTATGTCTCCTATGCGAAGTCCTGACGAAGGATCTATAATTAAAATTGAAAATCGGACCTCTGAGGATAATGGCCTTGTGGATCCAAGGAAGCTTTCTATGACATGGATTCTTTCCAATGACAAGAACTCCCTGTAGTTGTGCGAGTTGTGACATTCACAAGATGACACCTTCTATGGTTAATTTAAGTGAAGCAACAAAACTGTAGGCTTGTTGACATAAATGTAAAAATACACGAGGTATTTTGTAATAATAATTTATTATATATAAAATGTATAAGTCATTATGAATGTTACAATGAGGACCCGCTTATATACCTAGGCAGGTGTCCTTTCACGATTGGGTATGTCTTTCAGACATACCTTTTCACTTAACTAATGACTATTTAAGGTAATCATCATTTCATTATTTATTATTTACATTTACTTTAATTTTTATGAATTATATTCATAACATTTCCCCTTTCTTCAGAACTTTGTCCTCAAAGTTTTATCGATAATAATTTCCTTCACCTTAATTGCTTTACAATTTCCTTCACTTTGCTCACATCATGCTTTGATAAGTGTCATTGGTCACTAGTACCTCGGCATGTTTAATTCGCTCATAATACTAACTTGGAACTAGGGTTTATCCTTCTCTTCTCCTTTTTTTTTAATTTTCTATAATTTTTGTTATTTTCATATATATATATATATATATATATATATTAAGTGCCTTTATAAATTTTCATTATAAGTAAACTTTATAACTTAATACAGTTACCTTATATTTTATTTTATAAAGTGACATGAATTGTTTATTATTTAAATATTTTATTTTATTATATGGTCTTGGTACAGTTGTGTTCCATCTGAATGGCGACAAAGCGTATCAACATCCAAGGCCTTGATCACTACGATAACTTAGACCAAGGAATTTGAGATTATGTCGGATGGTGGTTGGGGATCAGGGCACAGCTACCTGTTCTCTGTGGATGCACGATGGATTGGATGGAGGCGGAGGAAGCCAACAAAGTGTGGCATGGGGGCAGGGTCGGATGCGGATAGTGTTAGTTGAGCAGCGGATGGGTGTATGGTGACGATGGTCGAGATGGCTTGAAGGTGCGATGAGGGTCAACGTTACCTGCAGACAACACCGTGGCAGAAGACCCTACGAACAACACTGTGCTAGAAGGTCGAATGTGTTGGCAGCATAGTTTTAAAACACAGCCAAACCGACTCGAAATCGGCCGAGTTGACCGAGCCATACCCCCGACCGGTCTGACTCGGCAGAAAATTTGGTCCGGCGATCAGTTTGTGACCGAGACGGCCGAGCCGTACACCAACTCGACCGGCTCAGCCGAGCCTGAGCTAAACCAGCCGAACAGCTCCAAGCCGGCCACAGGCCCCTAAAAATCAAAAAATCGGACATGAAACCAGATTTTTTTCCTGCTATTAGGTTTTTGTGAATGTCTCTAACCCCTCTCCATCCTATTTAAGCTACCCAACCCCTCTCAATACCTCACATCTATCTCATTGAATTTTAGTGAGCATTTGTGAGGAATTTGTCAAGAGTTGTGGAGTTGGTTTTGGAGCAGCTTTGAGGAGTCTTTTGGGCAAGCTTTGGAGCAGTAGTGAGTGTTGAGATTTTGTGTATTTGGGGTAGCATCAGTTGTGCTCTAGGTCCCAAATTTTAAGGAAGGACTAGAGATCACCCGATCTACAAGACCCAGAAATGGATTTGGGAAATTTCATCTGGTTTAGGAGATATTAAATTAATTAATTATTTCAATGTACTTCCTAAGTTAAAACTTAGGAAAATAAAATAATTAAAGTGAATTTAATTAAACATGTGATGAAATTGTCTTAAGTCACACGGATCAAGCTTTCTTTTAATCTTAGCCATTGATTAAAGATTTAATCTTGATCGTTGATTTGTCAACGAGAAAAGTATAAAGGAAAGGCTTGGGGTCATTTGTTAGACATAGAGACAAAGCACTGAAGCTAAGCTGACATTCTAGGGCGGGGTTGCTAAGAATTCTCAAGTGTTTCAATTGCAAAGAGGGGAATTTAGACCAAGGGGATGATCTAATCCCAGGGTCTAGAATACACAAGAAGCAAAGAAGAGATCAGGAAAGACAGCGTAGAGGAAGGCAGCAGCAGCAGCAGTAGACGGCAGGAGTAGACGGTAGCAGCAGACGGCAACAGACGGCAGCAGCAGCAGCAAGGACAGCGTGATTTTCAGAAAACCCTTCAGGGGTTACGCAAAGACCCTTAGGGGCAGAATAGTGACTAAGTCACCCAGTTTAGGGTAATGCAATCCCTTCCAGTGACAGCGCTGAGCATCTGGAGGCCTTCAGAGGCTGACGCAGTGTCTTTCAGGGGCAGATCTGGGGTTTCTAGGCCTAGATCTGGCTCAATTCTGTAAATCTCGTTTGAGGGTGTGGATCAGTCAGTATTCTTGGTCTTAGATCAGCCAAGTGCTGCAGATCTAGAGTTTTCTCTATAGGCTTTTCCAAATCTGGAACCGAGAGTTGCGTATTCAGAAATATTCTTAATAATAGAGCCCTCCAGCAGCTAGAGACCAGTTTTCCCACATTGGGTTTTTCTAGGGACTGTTTGTCCAGAACTAACTGTGTCACTTTGTCTATGTGTGCATGTGCTTATTCTAGATCTGAATTGGTAGAGATATGTTATGTGTTTTTCTTTAATGTTGACTTGAATTTATTCAGTCGATAACTTGTATAAGTAGGAGAAGCTTAACCGAATTAACAAAAATAATTTCTGCATAAGAAATAAGATTCAGAAATTTCTACATGGTATGAGAGCAATTGCAGATCTAGAAGGGTCACCAGCTAAAGAATCTGAAGGATCTAGCTGCAGAAAACAACTGGAAAGGCAGCAAAAAAGCAGATCTGAAGGGACAGCGCAGTTTTGAAGAGGAGATTCACACAGAGGGAAGAGTGACGTTGTCCAACGTTGTGTCCTAGCAAGCCCACGCAATTACTGCGCAGAGGCTGCTCAGAAACAACGCTGGTTAGGTCTGAAGCCAGCCAGTGTGACTCGGATCTGAATTTGTCAAATCCAGAAAAAGTCTGCAGAAAATTTGGAGAAATTCAGAAGAGCTGGTGGGGTTAAACTTCTGAAGTTTTCAAATTTTTAGCCTTAGCACAAGTGACAAAGTTTGGGAAGAGATCAGCTTCTCAGAGAGTTTCTTGCCAAAGGAAACTTGCAGTTTGGTCAGAGGATCAAAGAAGACACTGAATCATAGTTGATTTGGTAGATTTCCATGGAGAGAAATAAAGTGTCAGAGGGAGCAGAGAGTTCCCAGTTCGAAAAGGACCATAGATCCAAGATCTCTAGCATAGAGAAGAGGAGCTCCGACACATTCTGAGAAAATGGCTCCTCATGGACTGCATGATCAGGATAGGCTAGAGGGCCTCTCAAAATTTTCGGTATGGAAAGCTAGGATCCTGATCGTCCTAGAGGCATACGGTCTAAGAGATCATGCAGAACAGACCCTGGCCACGTCGACGAATGAGGATCTCCTACGGAAGCATAGAGAAGTTGTTGGGCATGCCAAGCAGCTGATAATGGATAGTATCAAGGATCATATTGTGCCACACATAGCTGAGAAGAGGACAGATAATGAGATGTGGAAGGCCTTGACTTCCCTATATGAGGGAAAATCAGTCCAAAGAAAGATGTTGTTGGAGGCCCAAATGAGGTCATTCATGATGACCAAGGGAGAAGACATCGAGCATTTCCTCTTCAGATTGCAGTCAATCAGGGATTAGCTAACTGCAACAGGTGCAACCGTGGATGATGCAGTGATAGTCAGGACTGCCCTCAATGCAGTCATGGATGAATGGGAAACATTTGTCCAAAGTATCTTGGGCAGAGCGGACCTCCCAGATTGGGACAACTTGTGGTCGATCCTGCGGCAAGAAGAACTACGAGGGTTCACCAAGAAGCAGCACAACCCTGCGTTGAGCAAGGTTAAGAAGGAAGAGGAGGAAGATGCATCCTTGGCATCCAAGAAGCAGCGAAAGAAGAAGAAGGATCTTTCTAAGATCAAGTGCTTCCAGTCAGTGTTTTTAAAACCAGCTGGTTTGACTCAGAACCGGTCGAGTCGACCGAGCCAAAGGGATGGTCGGTCCGACTCGACGGTTAAACGGGTAAGGCAGCTGGTTTGTGGCCAAGCCGGCCGAGCCGTACACTGACTCGGCCGGCTCGGCCTAGCCCGAGGTAAACCGGCCGGTTTGCTCCAGCGAGCCGCGAGGCCCAAAAACTCACAAAAATCGGACTTGAAAAGCAATTTAAATTTGCTGTTAGGTTTTCTTTACCCTATCTAACCCCTCCCCATCGTATTTAACTTACCCAACCCCTCTCAATACCTCTCGCTTCTAATGATCAAGCCTATGGCCCTAGTATTTATATGTGATTCATGGTAATGTTAAATTCTTAAAGTAAAAGTGACATTCTCCTTAATCTTCATTTTCATCCTTTCACTTAATTTTTTAACATTACCATGAAATGACTCAGGATGTTTGAGAGTGGTTCCGACCTCATTGGATTTCATATGGAGAAAGTAGAATTTTAGATCTCATTCAAAATCCAACAGACTTATCAGTTTCTCAGGATTTCAGGATTGGGTTATTGCAATGTTTCCATCGAATTTTGTCATGTGTTAGGGTATGGAACTCGTATTTAATCAAGAGCACCAATCCCTCTATGTACCTTGATGTTAGTGACATTGGTTATGTTTTTTGTTTTGATCTCTATATCATCATCCTGTATTGGACAGTGCACTGGGTGAAATTTTGATATAATGGATATATTCATGAGCCTACTTTGATCATGTGTTGTCTTTTGTCTATATTGTAATGCTTTGTGTTTGCAAACATGAATTAAAATCTTTAAAATTATGTTTTTGTACAAAAAAAAAAATGTATTTTTTACAAAAACCGAGTCATTGAAACCGAACCGGCCGAGTCGATACTGAGTCGGAGTCGAAGTCGGAGCCGACCCTCGGCCGAATTGGAACCCGATTCCAATTTTTAAAACTATACTTCCAGTGTGGCAAAATGGGACATTTTTCCAACCATTGTCCAGAAAAGAAGGACAAGGAAGCATCTTCTTCCAAAGCAGCGGTGGCAGATGATGGGTCAGGAGATGTAGCCATGAGTGCTCGTGAACCACAGAGGTGGGGTGACATGGACATGTAGAGGAGCTACATGGAAGTGAAGCGGGATCCTTGAGCAGCTCATCTCTTGGATCACAAGCGAGCTACGGCAGCCTTAAGATAGTAGCGAGACAAGTGGAGCAGTGGGTGCATAGATCACTGATGAGGCAGAGGTAGAGGCAGATCTGGAGGCTGGGAGGAGCAGCGCAGTGTATAGCAGCAGCAACGTAGAAGCAGTAGCAGTACAGAGGCTAATGTGACTTCAGCAGCGCAGAGCAGTGTTGCTTATGCAGTGCAGAGTTGTAGCAGCGCAAAGAGCTATAGAGGGACAGCGCAAAGAGCTATAGCAGCGTGATAGATTTCAGCACAAGGAGCTGATGTGACTTCAGTAGTGCAGAGGGAGTCTGATTACACAGGCAGAGTTGTAGTTGTACATCGTTCTTTAGATGCTAGCACAAATCTGTAAACTATGGGGCTTCAATGATGAGGATGCAGCCCATCTGACTTGTTTGCAAAGATTGGGCAGGAGATTCAGTTGTTTCTCTCAACAATTGAAACATCAGCAGTGGCAGTGCTATGAGCAGCACAGATGCAGCATATTGAGAGGGAGCTGCAGTACAGTGGTTGCAGTGGCAGTGGCAAAGTCATGGGCAGCGGTACAGAATGGCAGCAGTAGTGCAGAGTTGAGTGGCAGGAAGCCAAGCTTCAGCACCATAGAACCGGTGCCCAAAATCATGTAATGCATAAGTGTGATGTATTACTAGAGCACACCCTTGATGCTAAGAGGGAGTGTTGAGATTTTGTGTTTTTGGGGTAGCATCAGTTGTGCTCTAGATCCCAAATTTCGAGGAAGGACTAGAGTTCACCTGATCTAAAAGACCCATAAATGGATTTGGGAAATTTCATCTGGTTTAGGAGATATTAAATTAATTAATTATTTCAATGTACTTCCACTTAGGAAAATAAAATAATTAAAGTGAATTTAATTAAACATGTGATGAAATTGTCTTAAGTCACATGGATCAAGCTTTCTTTTAATCTTAGCCATTGATTAAGGATTTAATCTTGGCCATTGATTTTTCAACGAGAAAAGTATAAAGGAAAGGCTTGGCATCATTTGTGAGACATAGAGGCAGAGCACTGAAGCTAAGTTGAGATTCTAGGGTGAGGTTGCTAAGAATTCTCAAGTGTTTTAGTTGCAGAGAGGGGAATGTAGACCAAGGGGATGATCTGATCCCGGGGTCTACAATACACAAGAAGCAAAGAAGAGATCAAGAAAGACAGCGCAGAGAAAGGCAGCAGTAGCAGCAGCAGACGGCAAGGACAGCGTGATTTTCAGTAAACCCTTCGGAGTTACACCAAGACCCTTGGGGGCAGCATAGTGAATGCGTCACCCAGTCTGGGGTAATGTAGTCCCTTCCAGTGACAGCGCTGAGCATCTGGAGGTCTTCAAAAGCTGACGTAGTGTCTTTTAGAGGCAGATCTGGGATTTCTAGGCCTACATCTAGCTGAGTTCTGTAAATATCGTTTGAGGGTGTGGATCAGTCAGTATTGTTGGTCTTAGATCAGTCAGGTGTTGCAGATCTAGAGTTTTCTCTGTAGGGTTTTCCAGACCTGGAACACAGAGTTGTGTATTCAGAAATATTCTTAATAATAGAGCCCTCCAGCAGCCAGAGACCAGTTTTCCCACATTTGGGTTTTCCAAGGACAGTTTGTCCAGAAATAACTATCACTTTGTCTATGTGTGCATGTGCTTATTCTAGATCTGAATTGGTAGAGATCTGTTATGTGTTTTGCTTTGATGTTGACTTGAATTTATTCAGTTGATAACTTGTATAAGTAGGAGAAGCTTAACTAAATTAACAGAAATAATTTCTGCATAAGAATTAAGATTCAAAAATTTCTAAAATGAGGAGCTTATTGGGCAAGCTTTGTAGCAGCATTGAGGAGTTGGTTTGTTGGAGCTGCATTGAGGAGGCTAGAGCCTAGAGGTATTTTTTTTCTCTTCTAAATCTATCTTTGCTTGTTTTATTTTTTTTGCAAATCTGAAAATGGTAAACATAGTTTTTGGTGAAAGAAATGAACATAGAATGAATAACCTTTTTTGTTTTCATTTTCAAATTTAAACCTTTTCTTTCCAAGTCAAAAACTCAGTCCAAAATGGCCCCTAGAATGAAAGATGTTGCTTGGGCATATGCTGAAATGATTGATGATCAAATGCATTGCAAATTTTGTAAGAAAAACATTAAGGGGGGTGGAGGGGGCATTCATAGACTGAAACTACATTTGGCTAGTCTTAGAGGCCAAATTACTCCATGTGAAGCAGAAAAAATTAGGGAAATTAGGGAGTTAAAAGAGCAATTTCAGAAGTTTAAGGAAGATAAAGTTAGGCAAAACGGAATAGAGGCTAAAATTGGGAGGAAGAGAAATATACAATACATGATGGCTGCCAACCCAACTTTTGATTATGAGGGTTCATCATTTATCCCTTGCACTAATGCATCAAACCCCTTTCGCTATGTTCCTCCCTCTATGGAGTCTATTTCTGAAAAGGGTAAGGGTGCAATGAGAAATAAGGGTACTATCAAAAGTTTTTACATGCCCTCTTCTCCCTCTGATAGTGCACATGGTCCTAGTCCTCCAAGTAGAGGTCAAGTGCAGCCCACTTTAGATGGTCATTGGAAAAAAGAATTGAGAGATGTTGCTTGTAATTACATTGCTAGATGGTGATATGATGTTGATATTCCCTTCAATGCTACTCGTTAACCATATTATGAAGCTATGTTTGATGCCATATATGTTGCTGGAAAGGGCTTCAAAGACCCTACTATGCATGAGTTAAGAGGATCTCTTTTGCAAAACGAGATTGTGTCCATTAATGATTATTTGAAAGAGTTAAAAAACTCGTGGGCACATATAGGATATACCATCATGTCAGATGGATGGACTGATCAGAGGAGCCGTACCATCATAAACTTTCTTGTCTTATGCCCACGGGGAACCATGTTTCTAAAATCAGTTGATGCATCTGATAGGGTGAAAGATGGACACTTGTTGTTTTAGCTGTTGGATGAGGTTGTTGAAGAGGTGGGGGTGGCAAATGTTGTTCAAATCATCACAGATAATGCCTCTAACTATGTTCTTGTTGGTAAATTGTTAGAGGAAAAACACCCAACCATCTTTTGGATCCCATGAGTTGCACATTGCATAGACCTCATGCTTGAGGATATTGGCAAAATAGACTGGATCAAGAACACTACAGAGCATGCCAAAAGCATCACAAAATATATTTACAATCACTCATGGATTCTGAATCTGATGAGTAAACACACAGGGGGCAAGGAAATTATTAGGCTTGCCATCACTAGTTTTGCAACACATTTTTGGACATTGCAATCTATGCTTGCCCAACATAGAAACTTGCAAAAGTTGTTTTCTAGTGATGAATGGAATGAATGTCAGTGGACTCGCAAACAAGATGGCAAAGATGTGAAAAGAAAAGTTACTGAAGAAATATTTTGGAAAAAGGCCGCAGAGATTGTGAAACTTGCTGAGCCACTGGTTAAGGTGTTGCACTTGGTGGATGGGGAAAGATTGGCTATGGGCTTCATTTATGAGGCTATGGATCAAGCAAAGGAGCAAATAAGGGCAGGATACAAGGACAGAGTGGGTAAGTATGGGCCCATTTGGGCAATCATTGATCAGATGATGGAACAATCAACTCCATCGCCCTATACATGCAGTTGGGTATTTTCTGAACCCAAGGTATCATTATAAAGCTCAGGAACCAAAAGCTTTGACTGGGGAGGTTAGAGATGGATTGATTGACTGCATTGACCACATGATCCCCACAGAGAGTGGCCAGTTGCAGATACACAATCAGATCACTATGTTCAGCCAAGCCACAGGTACCTTTAGCAAGAACCTTGCAAGGATTGCAAGGGAATTAGATGAGCCAGGTAAACAAAGAATTTCAATTTTCAAATTCATATTTTATTATTTTGTATAATTATTTATAATTTCAATTTCAAAGTTGGATATAATTTGTTGAGCTAACTGAAACTCATTTTTTGTAGCACAATGGTGGGAGGCATTTGGTAGCCATTGTCCTGAATTGCAGAGGTTTGCAATCCGCATTTTGAGTCAAACTTGCAGTGCTTCTATGTGTGAGCGCAATTGGTCTATCTTTGAGAGGATTCACACAAAGTAGAGAAACCGTTTGGAGCAAAAGCAGTTAAATTATATAGTGTATGTCCAGTACAACCTTTGACGAAGACGAAACCAATTGTTGAACAAAAAACCTAATTCAGATCCCATTGTGTTGGATGATATTGATCCAACATCAAATTGGGTAGTGGAGTCTTGTCCACCAGAGTTTGACTCTGATAACGATATTGGTTTGGGGATGGACTTCGATACACAAGTAGAGCCTCTGGTCAATGCTGATCCACTAGTAGCAGGCCCAGTCCCAAGCCCTCCAATTGCATACGCAGGCACTTCCTCTAGTCAGCCACGACGGAGGCGCATAACTCGTTTATCTCAGGGTGGTAGGGCTATAGTTCCAGTTGAGGATGTTGGTTCAGAGGAGGAGCGAGCGGTTTCCCCCTCTGGTTCAGAGTTTCAGGAAGAGGACATTGGCTTGTTAGATGTCTAGCAATAGTGACTATTCATGTTCTGTTGTAGAGGCCATTTAGAGCCTCCTTGGTTATGTTTTTTGTTTTGATCTCTATAACGTCATCATGTATTCGACAGTGCACTGGGTGCAATTTTGATATAATGGATATATTCATGAGCCTACTTTGATCATATGTTGTCTTTTGTCTATATTGTAATGCTTTGTATTTGGAAACATGAATGAAAATCTTTAAAATTATGTTTTTTTACAAAAAAAATAATATTTAATGTATTTTTTACTAAAACCAAGTCATTAAAACTGAACTGGCCGAGTTGATACCGAGTCGGAGTCGGAGTCGGAGCTGACCCTTAGCCGAATCGGAACCCGAGTCCGATTTTTAAAACACTGGTTGGCAGCATAGCTTGGACAGAGCAGCGTCGGTACCCTTGGTCTGGTGAGAGGGGAGTGGTGTAGCCATACATGCTGGGTCGAATTCGAAGTCGCAGTTGTAGATCGCAAGGGAGAGGAGGTACCTCTGGAGATCGATGAGAAGTTGAGCATTTCGACTCGCAGGTTAGGGGTCGAATTCCACCTCTTGTTGTTCCAGCGCGGGGCGTCAAGCAAAATTCGATGGTTATTTGAATTCACAAGGCGCTACTTGTTGGGGTTTCGATACTAGCATTCCAATCAGAGCCTTCGTAGCTTTTTTGTCACTCCTTGGATTGCTACATCATTTGTCGGGTGGTTCAGGGTTATCAGGTAGTTCAATTCTTGAAAACACTTCCTCGCCTCCTCTTCTTTATCTCTGAACAGTAACAAGTTCTCCTCAGTCCCCTGCTGGGGAGGCTCATGAATGAAATTGACAACAACCTCATCCTCCTCACTCACTGTTCCATACATAAACCTTCCTATCCTGTGAAGTGAACAAAGTTCCTTCTCAAGTTAAAATACTCCAAAAGACTTGGAATACAAAGATATCCATGAGGATACAAATATTATATTAGAAAGTATGACGAATGAGATGATTGATAATTACAAATGAGGTATGCTTATATACCTAGGTAGGTGCCTCTTCACAAAAGGTCATGTCTCATCAGACATGGCCTTTCAACCTAATTACTAATTAACTAATTAATCATTATTTATATTATTTTATTCACTACATTGCCTTCCTCCTCAAAAAGATTTGTCCTCAAAGCTTGTTGATAAAAGGCCTTGATTTCTTTTCTTGCTACGAATGTCTTCTCGTCTCGAGACAGTCATCCTTGTTGATACAAGTTGATATGCTCCTCTAAGTGACAAACAAAATTGTTGCACTGAGGATCGAACCATCCTAAATCAATCTTCTGTGGAATCTTATGATGACTGGCAACTTGTGACGATTTGTTATCACATGAGTGGATTGCACCGACATTAGTATTCTTCGAAATATGAGCTTGTTGATTCTGTTCTGAATACGTAGCTTGATCGAGTTGTCTACTTCCATGATTCAGATGTCAATAGGTAATCCTAGTGATTTGAGTTTCCCTTATCTTGTTTGTGTCGTTTTTTGGATTTGTGTTACAGACTGGATCATTATTTGATATCTTTTCATCAACTTGAATTTCTATATTTGATGGTTTCGACGATTCCTTTTCAACAAGTTGTTGCACATTTTTTTCTAATGACTTCGTGTCCTTCTTCAAATTCTTAATTTGCATTAGTAATTTTTCGTTGTGGTCCTTGAGGCGGGCAACTTCTTCATTCTTGCTAGTGGTGATTTTGTCAATTTCTTTTTGCATATTTTGGATCGCCTTTTTACTTTCTTGAAGAATTACTTTTGAAATTTCTTGTATGTCTTCAGGCATTACAGAATTTGGGTTCAAGTTAACGTCTTGTAGCGTTATTTTCTTCTTTTTGTAGGTGAATGTCAAAAATTTCTTTTTCGTATTTAGGATAACTGAACCTAGGGTTTCCATCCATAGTGAACCTAACACAATGTCACTATTGTCAAAAAGTAAGGTTTTCATGGTAAATTGAGAGATAAAAGTATAATCCCCAATATGTAGTTGTAGACTTTTTATGTCGTATTTTTTTTGTCAAAAAAGTCTAATTTTTCGATTATATTTGACTCAGGAATCACCAACTGGTTTGCAATTTTAGGATTTATATAATTTTTATCTTCGACGGGAGCTATGGCAATAATGACATCTTTTCCTACGAGAGTTCCTTTAAATTTAAATAGCACTTTAGCGTCGATGGGTAAGGTTTCTAAAAATCTCTCTTCCTTCAATTCCGATTTAGATGCCATTTTTTATTTTTTTTTATTTTATTTATTTATTTTTCAATATGATAACCTCCTCCTTAATTATTTATTTAAGAACTTGATGGTCCCAAAATTAATTCACTTCACAATTGAATACTTGTTTTGACTTTTAAGATATCAGGCACATGGATTTGAAAAGTCACATCTGGTACTAACATTGAATCATTCCCTTTCCTCTCACCTTAACACGATAAATTGGTGTCGAACCAAAAATAAAAAATAATTATGTGAAGAATGAACCCTTATACGGATTTGTAGGTGTGAAAAAGTGCGGAAGTGGCAGCAGCTACAACCTTGGACAACTAGACAATGCTTATTGGGCCCCACGGTATTAGGTGTGTCAACATAAATCTTTGTTGTGCACTGGTTGATAGCTAAACGATTGATTCAAGAACGACAGAACAACGTGGTAATGGCGGGTGGCATTTAAGCTGGAGTGTTGCTCATCAGGTAGTTTACGTGTCGGCTACAACTGTGTGGTCAAGTAAGTATGAACGGTGGAAAACACAACACATTGAGGAGGCAGAATGGTGGAGCGACTGCTGGCCTGTTGACTGTGGAGGCGATAGTGTTGGCAGGTTTGTGGTAGCACAGTCGTAGCGGCTCGATGGACAGGATAACGCACAGGACGCGGAACCAGTTGATCAGTGGTGCGACCAGTAACAACTTCAGTTGTGGCTTGTTTTCTGTCGGATGCTGGTAGGAAAGTATCGATCGAGTCAAGAACAACTGTGTGAGGGTTTTGACAGCAATTGCGTGGCGTGAGAGTCAGTGTGGCATGGGCGACAGCTCGGCGGCTCAACGATGGCTGTCGGATCGACTTGTTGTCCTTTTTTTTATATCTATATTTTTTTGTATTCGTTTGTTTTCGATATATAATGTTTTGTTTTTTTTTTTATATATATATTTTTTATATTGATTTTTTTTTTATTTTTCTTTTTCTATATTTGTTTTTTTTTACTATATTTGCCTTGTGAGTGGGCAGTTGGGTCCGTCAACTTCGTTCAACTTCTTCTTCTTCTTCTTCTTCTTCTTCTTTTAACTTTATTTATTTATTTATTTTTAATATAGTCCCTCTTTCTTTTCTTTTTTTTATTTCTTCTCAATGGTCAAAGACTTGATGGCGAATAATGGAAAACCTCCCAATGTGTAGCGAAATGCTTCAACGGCAACAAAGTTGACGACTTTTGACGGTCAAGGACCTGGATTGAAGCGTGCAGCTCTGTGCAGCAGTGAGTGGCCAAAAGATCGAACCGCTCCGATACCAAATGAAGCGAACAAAGTTCCTCCTTAAGTTAAAATACTCCAAGTTAAGATATCCATGTGGATACAAATATTATATTAGAAAGTATGATGAATGAGATGATTGATAATTACAAATGAGGCCTGCTTATATACCTAGGTAGGTGCCTCTTCACGAAAGTTCATGTCTCATCAGACATGGCCTTTCAACCTAATTACTAATTAACTAATTAATCATTATTTATATTATTTCATTCACTACATCCTAACAGCTAATGCAAGATTTTCATTCACATACTACTATAAGCCATTGGCAGCAGCACGGATTTTTGGTTGGGTTGATGTTGATGTATTGACATTATTCCTCTTAGCGTAATCGGATAGTATAATGTCTCTCAATGCAAATCCACCTTCATCCATTGGTCATTATTAAGGCTAGGCCAGATGTGGTGTGGCTGAGTAACAATAGTCTTTCCTGTACTTGACACACATGACCCCATTCTTCTTGTAGTTGAACTGAACATGTTTTTTTGTGGAGGGGGAGGAGGGCATGAATAGCCCATATGCAATAAGCCTACTGCACCAACACCCAATTGATTATGGCTATTATATTCTTCTATGACAAGTTTCTCTTAAGTATAACATACACCCAATTCCACACTAGCCAACTCTGGTTCAAAACCTGAATTCACAATGTTATTGTCAATTCAAGTGGTAATTCCAAACAATTCAACACTAATATGTCCTTGTTCTAGTTTTCCAACGGCGCTATTAGTCCTATATCCTGCTAGATGAAGCAAACTCAATAGGAATGTAATGTGCCCATCTTTGACCGAATTATTTTCACATGCTCTTTGACCGAATTAATGTCACCTTCCCCAATGTCTTTTGCAGCTCATGATTCTAACTCAAAACTTTTTGAAATGGTTTGGGCTTCCTCTTCAACTCAAGGTGGCAGAAATCAGTGAAACTTATGGTAGCTTGGAACTCTCACCCCAATGATTTATGCTCTTCCAAATAATATGCATAAGGAATCCCTTAACTAGACTGCTCAGTTAGGTCCTCTGTTGTCTCATGAAAGAACTGAAGGTGAATGACTATGGGTGTTTTGATAATTGTGGGTGAATGACTTTGTATAGTAGCACGGGCATGGTTGCCCTCACCACTATTGGACCCTTCTCCATTTATTGGTTATTTTCCGATGGAAGTTCCTTTTTTTTGTCATCCCTTTCATCACATTTGCCATCTCCTTTTGGCCTCTAGCCAAACTATTTATTGCATTGAGCAAATTATTAAAGGCTTGTTCCTCCTTATCACCTATGTTTGGTTTTTCTATTTCAAGTGTTTCTTCTACCCGTTTCCCTTTCTCTGGTGTTTCTGTGAAAATTTCAATCTGAAATCTACAGTTGCAGTGATAGATTTATTTATCCTACTTATTACTCCAATAATTTATTTATAGAAATTTATCAGTAAACTTCGAAATAAATACTACTGCAACATTCACAATTATATATGCATGGAAGTAATAAAGAACATAAGCATAAGAACCAATCACATGTACACACTTATTTTTGGACAATTGCCCCCGAAAAAACCCAATGTGGGAAAACCAGTGCAGTAGATGAGGGTTTTATTATTATTCTTCAGCAAATGAGTCTTTACAAGGAATACTCTAGCAGATATAATCAGAAAAGACCTGAGACAAAATTCTCGGCCCCTCCCAATAATTCCCTGACAACCAGAAAAGCCTCTGACTTCCTCTACGTCCCTCTACGTGTTTCTTTGCGCAATCCCTGTGCTAGGATGCGCCACTCTGCATAGGCTCTGCGTGGGTTCACTGCATTGTAGCTCTGTGCTACCTTCTGTGACCCTCTGCTTCCCTCTGTCCTCGAGCTCAGTCACTACAACTCCCTCTTCTCCTTCTGCTTCTGCAACTCTTCGCCCGGCAACTCTCCCACTGAAATCAAATTCTATTCCTTCATAATCGATCTCCTTCGGATACTGTGTATGCCCGGCTTGTTTTCCAAATGACCCTCAAGCCTTATTTTATAATCTTCTCGTTGATGAATTAGCAGCCCAGATTAGAAGTCTAATCAATGGCTCAGATTAAAACTTGACTTGATCTTCGTTCTTTAGAGGATTCACACTCTGTCTTATTAATACCCTTTAATTATTTAATTTCCCTAAGTTTAGACTTAGGTTCTCCATTAAAATAATTAATGAATTTCCACAAACGATTTTTGGGTTCTTTGGAATACTGATGTCCAAGTCTCCTCATAAATTTTGAGACTTAGAACACTTTCTGATGCTACAAAAATCAACAGTTTCTTCACCCTCACTATCTAGAACATCTTCTTCTCTAATAAGAGTGGGTTCTCTATGTGTGTACTTCCTCTTGTAAGTTATCCCTCTGAAAAAACTTTCCTCTATCATGAAATCATTAACAATATGCCCTTAGACCCCACAACTATCCAAGAACATGATCTGATACCGATGTAAAATTCTTGCTAGGAAATATTTCCAAATGACAAGTAAATTTCTAAGTTTACAATGATTTTTCCCAGTCATTTTTTGTCAAACACTTTGTTGGCACAATATTGTAGGTGTAGTTTTCATTTATTCAACTCAAATAAAATTCACAGAGATAATATAACACCATTGCAGTGCTCTTCAAGATCTTGGATTGATTTATGGACTAAGAGAAAAAGGCAACATTGATATAAATGTATTTGACAATGGACTTTGGGCATAACATCTATTTAATTTATTTTCAATTAATACACAGTGAGCAAGAGATTAGGAGAACCTAGTGAAAACAGTAGTCATACAAATTTGTATATGAATTCCAATCAGCAAATAGTTCCAGGCGATATACCCTATGTCACATGGTTCGGGTTCGAATTCGAGTTCGGCAACGATTAAGTTCGATTCGAATTCGAATTTTCTGATGAGGTTCGTAATGAGGTTCGACATTAGGTTCGACTATATATATTTTTCTATATATATATTTTATATATATATGGCATAAAATAAAATAAATCAAAATAAATTAATAAATTATAAAACTAGTACGAATTTTGATTAGTAAAAAGTTAAAACACATGAATAACTTAATAATGAATTTTGATTAGTAAAAACTATGAATAACAATTTTTTATTAGTAAAATGGACTTTGTTAAATATAGAAATGATAATTTATGTTAAAAAAGTCATAAAATTTATTAAAATTGAACTTCATGGAAAAAAAAATCATAAAATTTGCCTTTAGGTTCGACTAGGTTCGCCTTTAGGTTCGATTAGGTTCGGCATTAGGTTCGACATCAGGTTCGGCATTAGGTTCGACATTCAAGTTCGACGAACCTGATCGAATTCGAAATTTTTTTTTAGGTTCGCCGAATTTCGAACCTCAAGCTTCAGGTTCGGCGAACCCTGTGACACAGGATATACCCAATGTTACTTTGCAATAACTCGCTAGAACAACCTCCAAATAGGTATTGAATGCATGCACAGCCAGCAAGACAACTCGTGGGAGATTAGACAGATATACAAGGGTCCTTCACACCCATCTCTTATGCTAACTCGACCCACAAGAAATAAATCTCTCTCGCATTACCCATGCTCTACAATGAACGGTACACGGCCCAGGTAGCAAATGTCATCGACCTCCTGTGGAGAAATAACACGCACAACCAATAAAGATAACCCATGGTCCTTGCGATGACATGTAAACGGACCCCTCCACATTCAAAACTTGGCCATCACTAGTATTTGTTCCAAACAACAAATCTAACACTAGTTTCGACCTCTTATTCAATATAGCTCAACTTATTTAGTAGTTGAACTCGTCCAGGATGATAGTTTGTTGATATGTCCCTCTCTTCACAAGGAAAATTGAGCTTCAAAGCCTCAAGCATGCCAACTCTGTCCTCAAGAGAACACGCTCCTCAAATCAATGGAGAAATGGCCCATGAGCAATCCTCCTCTCTGAACAGTTGCTCCCTGCATATAGATATATAGAGAAAACTATTCCAGAAGTTAAAATCAATTGATAAAACCTCTTTACCAGGAGAACTTCTATATATCCTTGACTCCATGAAAGCACAGTGGTGAAAATCTGAGTGATCTCACTCCCTTGAACCAACTGGTGTGTCTAGTTTCAGCACCGAAGCTAACTATGGGGGCTAGAGTTTATTAAACCCTAAGCTTCTTCTCCAAAACTCTCCAAGAGCTCCTTTTCGCAAAATGCAAGTGAAAGAATGAAGAGAGTCTCCTCACTTTTTCTCTTTTATAAACTTATCTCCACTTTTTCTGCGATTTTACCCTTCTAACATTTATAAACTCACTTTATAATATTAAAGTGACTTTTCACTTTCCTAGGAAGAGTCCTTGTTTTTACCCCTTAGACTTTTATAATGTTTTCCTAGGCGAATTAAGTCCCCTTATTAAATTTCCCCTGCCTTGGCCTACGAGAACCATGTTAGGCTTGCAGAATCTGTCATATGCTTCCTAAGTGGTCAGGAACATTACATTGCATGATCAGATCAGCCCTTCAATTTGTGATCAAATATGCCCTTGAATTCAATTTAAATTGGCCTTTACACAGTGCTTAATACACCCCTTTTGAGCTACCAATCTTGGCTCTAGATCAGCTCTTAAAACAATTATTGAACAACCCTTAAATATGGTTAAATTTAACCATTTTGTAGTCCAACAAACAGGGCTTGAGCTAACCCCTACTTTTTGCCTTACTCAGGCTTACTCGATCTCCTACAGTAGCACATTTGTTACCCTTTTGTGACCAATACTTGGCCTCAAATGCAGCGGCTTGATGTGACCTTTTCTCTGGATCAAGAACAAGCTTCTACGTTGCACGGGTTCCCGCACCCGGGGGTGGGGTTCCCGAACCCGCACCGGGTTCCCGCACCCAAGTACCGGATTCTCCGCACCCAAGTACCCTGAAGAACCCAAACGAACCGGGTTCTTCTCAGAAGAACCGGGTTCTTCAAAAAAAAAAAATCGGGTTCTTGGGTTCTTTTGGTATGAAGAACCCATCGTTTGGGTACTTAGAACCCGAATTTCAGGTTCTTCAGGGTTCTTCATGAACAATTTTTTCAAATATATAAATTTTTTAAAATGATTAAAAATTAAAAAATTTAATTAAATTTTAATAAATATTAAAAATAAATTATAATTTAATAAAATAGAGTTTGTTTAGTCTTGACTCTTAAATTCTCCACCCTCTTCATTCCGCACGCTGCTTCCCATTCTTTCTCACCGCCCAACATTCCACTGCTCGCAAACGCAGCATTCTCTGCTATCGAACCATTTTCCTCATCCCTCTTACGCCGTCGTAGCATCATTAACCCTGCAAATAAACGCACTCAGAAAACGAAGCGATCATCCCTCGAGCTCCATCCTTCTTCTGCCGTGGGCGTTAACCTGCACAACAAAACGCACACAAAAAAAGAGTGTGGCTTTCGACCTGCATAGTTTCTCTGCTACCGAGCCTTCAGATTCTGCTTTGCGTCGACATCGAGCTCCTCCTCCCGTCGCCCAACCTGAAACTCACGCAGATAAGAAATATCATATGTATGCGTTGATTTGTTTTGATCGGATTCATTTTGCATGCATAAGGGTTTAGTATAGTTTAGGTTTAGATTTGTTAATTTTTAATTTTGTTAGTTTAGATTTAAATCTTAGTTTTTATTCATTCCGCTTTTGATAGCGTTAGTTTTAAAATAGTTTTATTTTATGATAGGTTTTAGATTTCGTTTTTTTTTTAGTTTGACTCTTAGTTTTAGATTTTTTGGTTTAGTTTTAGTTTAGAGCGTTAATTTGGATATAAAAATTTTGAAAAATAAAAAATTATAAAATATAAAATTCAAAAAATATTTTAAATTTTTGTTCTTAGAGTTTGTTTAGTCTTAATTTTCATTAAATTTATAATTTATAAAATATAGTATTATATATGATATATAAATTATAATTTATAATTTATAATATTAATATAAAAATACCCAGACGAACCCACGCACCATGTTTCAAAAAATGCCGTCCCCGTCCCCGTCCCCGTCCCCGCACCCGCACCCACGTTTCCTAGCAACATAGACAAGCTTCAAACAACCTTTAACAGTCTGAAAACCATTAAAATAATCTTCAGATAAAAAAAACAAACCTCAGAACCAGTGAATGCAAACATCAAATGTTGCCTCAAGTAAGCCTTCAACCAAGACCAAAATCATGTCATAGGGTAGTTGAGATTTTTCCTTAACAAAAGGTTCAATAAGTCCTCAGGAAACTTCCTTGGAATAGCCTCAGACTGATGTGAGAGTGAAGGCCGAAACAGGCCTCAGAAATGGCCTAGAACAGATGCAAAATAGCCTCAAAAATAGGTCAAAACAGTATCTTAAGCGAGCCCTAGAACAACCTGAGGATCAATGCAAAATAAAATCCGGATGGGCCACAATACGGCTGAAAGTGCCATAGAACAGATCTGCAATGAGCCTCAGAATAGTGGCCTTTTCCCAACGAAGAACCACCCCTGAAAAAACTCAGAAATTAGCCTAATATCTCTCTAAGAAACTCGGCCTTCTCTTCATGTTATGCATAAATACACAGGCCTCTTGAGATTAGACAAAATGATAGATGTGAGTGTGAAAGATGATGCCCTTGAATGGAATCAAGCCCTTTAACAGTCTGAAAACCATTAAAATAATCTTCAAAAAACAAACAAACCTCAGAGCAAGTGAATGCAAACATCAAATATTGCCTCAAATAAGCCTTTAACCAAGACCAAAATCATGTCATAGGGTAGTTGAGATTTTTCCTTAAAAAAAGGTTGAATAAGTCCTCCGGAAACTTCCTTGGAACAGCCTCAAACTGATGTGAGAGTGAAGGCCGAAAGGCCTCAGAAATGGCCTAGAACAGATGCAACATAACCTAAAAAATAGGTCGAAACAGTATCTTAAGCGAGCCCTAGAACAACCTCAGGATAAATGCAAAATAAAACTCTGTATGGGCCTCAATATGGCTGAAAGTGCAATAGAACAGATCTGCAATGAGCCTCAGAATAGTGCCTTTTCCCAACGAAGAACCACCCCTGAAAAAACTCAGAAATTAGCCTAATATCTCTCTAAGAAATTTGGCCTTCTCTTCATGTTATGCATGACTACACAGGCCTCTTGAGATTAGACAAAATGATAGATGTGAGTGTGAAAAAATGATGCCCTTGAATGGAATCAAGCCCTCTTATTTATACTAGCAAGAGGGGTCAATAACGGGGGCCAACTAGCCCTGGAGCTGACCTTATTCAAGCCAAAAAAATTCAATTTTATTTGAAGGCCAACTTGACCTTTAAGCAAGGATAAATTCACCTGACCTTTAGTCCTTGAATAAGACAACTCAAATTGGGCACCATGACCACACTTTTGGGGCATCACCTTTGATAGGGCATATCTCCTCAACCATGAGGAGTTATGTGTCGCACCACCTACCGTTGGAATCGACACAAGGAGTACAATCAGCTAATGATGTCTCGTTAGCAAATTCATTGATCTTTTCATCCATTTACCTCAACAAATGCAGGACTTTTTCAGATTGCTGCTTGGATTGACATCAATGACAACCAAACTCCAACAGAATATGGAATAATACAAATAATAAGAACATAACTTCTTCTTCTTCTTCTTTTATTTTACCATGGTGAATCGATAACTCATTGAAGTGATCTGGGCGAGGCCCAAGATCAAAGCTAGCGGCTGCCACTATAACACAAAGGTTATATCCAAGAGCTCATAAGCTAGATATACCAATAATTTATGACTTAGCAAGAGCCGAGACTCCATGGGGGTGACATAGCCTACTCCTTGAGCCTTAACACGAGCCAAAGATGTCCCCCCTCGTGGCATTTGAAACCAAGTGGAAAGACTAACATCCCATTGTTCCAACCACCCAATCATCCCACGAGAGGACATAACGAATAAAATAATTAAAAGTAATAATGATTAATAATTATGAAAGGGCACTCCTCCCAAATATTTTTACGAGGCCTATCATTGTACTTAGTCATATCATTTTGTACTTAAACACGTATATAAAAATATTATCTATCCTATGATGGATATTCTCATTTTCTAGATATTTTAAATATTTTTTTTGTGATAATGAGTTTTTGTTTCTACAATTTGATATCAGAGCTAGTTTTATGATCTGGCCATTGGCTATACCATTTCAAAGGCTCTTGGCAATAGTTGCAAATATTGCAATAATTCTAGGCTCGCGGATATTATCGCTTGAAATTATCACAATAATTTGTCTTGTTAAAATTATAGCAAGAATTTTGAAATTATTGTGAGTTATGTTGCCAAAAATGTGGGTTCGAGGACAAATACGGAGGGCAGGTGCGATACTTTTTTAAATACGTTATGTGGGTTCGTCGGGGGTATATTATAATTTATATATATTATATATTTTATAAATTATAATATATATAAATTTTGAAGTATTCCAACTTACATGTTAACAATTGCTTAAGTTGAAACTTGAAACGTAATAATCTGATAACCATCTATGACAATGGTTGGCAAACTAAAATCCTTCTAAAATATGCATACACTTCGTTATTAAGTTGAAACACAATGTTGTTAAGGTCTATAATAAAATTAATGATAGGGACGACATATTCATGCTAGAAAAGATGATTTGATTCCTATCAGTCAAAGAATACTTATAGATGAAGTTGACCTCCATGAAATGAATTACTATCAGTCCCTCAAAGAATGTTTCCAAATAACATAATGTCATCCTTCTACCAATCCTTTCATGAACAACACTTTAGCTTATATATTTAGTGGACCTACTAACTACATCCCAGTAAATTATGAAGGTTAAGAATAGGGTTTGCACTGAAAATAACATAACAGGCCTTCTCGTATCATTCTACCATATTCAAAAAAAAATACGGTCCAATGATCAGGCTGCAATAACTTGGCAATCTTTAAAACCCAACTTCAACTGTAAAAACGTCATTATGGTGAACTGGTTAATTAAGGATGCACTAAAATTATTAAGTAGGAGGAGATTATCTTCCATCTAATATATCATGTGGATATCCAATACCTAAATCATTTCTCTATCATTTGTATGATACT
The DNA here is from genome assembly GCA_034641835.2 of Pinus albicaulis. Classification (NCBI taxonomy): domain Eukaryota; kingdom Viridiplantae; phylum Streptophyta; class Pinopsida; order Pinales; family Pinaceae; genus Pinus; species Pinus albicaulis. The sequence goes on from CM076577.1 coordinate 483,649,950, forward strand.
AAATTTTTGAACTTCCATGAACTTATTCAACCCAGGGATCAGCCATTACGTAGAATGTGAGAAGAAAATGATTTCTAGACAAAAGAAAAACGTCGTCAAGAACCCCTCAAGTAGTCATTTTTGGTGTTCACGCACCTATTTTGGGGGTTCAGAGAACTTGTTTACGCAAAAGAACCCAAACCGAAGATAATGAGTACTGGGTTCTTATGGGAAGTATCGGGTTCTTTCGAGTTCTTTTGAGATGTACCCATTCCAGCAACTGATTCTTAGGGACAAGTTTGAGAACCCCACCCCTAGGTTCACGAACCCATGCAACACAGATCGTGAATCGACCAGAAATTATCGCCTTGCTACTGGAAAACGTGATATAAAGTTCTATTTGGGATTTTTAGGGTCATTTTCTTTTTTTCTTGTGTTGAGATTGAGCTTTGAGGGTTGTGCGAGTCTTGTGACCATTTTTCATCAAGAAAACAAGGGAAAATCCATATTTTCTTTACCACTGACTAAGCATTTTTGGAGTGAATATTTACTCCAATATACCATATCCATATTTCTTGGTATCCTTTTTTTTGTTTTCCAAGATTAGTATAAATTTAGATTTTTCCTTTTCTTACACTTATTTTAATTTCCACATTTGTTTTGTGTCGTAGGTCCAAAAATTAAAAATTTATTCAGAGCTCTACAAAATGGCAAAGCCATTGGACCAAATGTGGGAGTATGGTGAACCATGTGAGGGTGGTAACAAGACATAGCTAAGTTGTAAGCTATGTAGAATGGAAATGTTTGGCGAAATCACCCGCTTTAAATACCACCTTTCCAAAATCCCAGGGCATGAATTGGATATTTTCCCTATAGCTACTCGAAACATTGTCCTTATTGCAAAGAACTCAATTCTTGATACTACTAGAAAGAGGGATGAAAGGGAGGAAAAATGGAATTGCACAGGAACAACAAGATTTTAAAGGGCAATGGAAACCTAATCCTTGGCCACACATTCTTAGTGCATTACTATAATCGGATTATCGTTTAGTATCTAGATGCCTCATGATGATCATCTCAAGAGATACATTTATTTTTGTTTAAATGTGATTTTGTATCATACTATTAGAAATTATGACTAAGGACAGATCCCATATTTCAATATCTACTATCAATGATTGATGCACCACTTTACATCCTATACGTTTTATATTGTAGCTTTATTTTCATATGTATTTGACGATGTGTCTGTTTGATGTTGATGTTGCTTTAAAAGAATAAAAATTTGAAAAATTTTGATTATTTTTGTATTTTTTGAAATTTCCTAACAATTTCCAATATTTTCCCCTATATTGCTGATAATTTAAATTTTGAACCCTTGGCAATAAATTGCCAATAACGACAAATGTAACATTGCTCTTAGCTACATACTTTAAAAAAATTGGAGTTTCTCCATTTAGGGTCATTGACCACAACAGGCCATAGGCCATTTACATTGCATAAAATTATGTGAAGATAAAAGTATTCCAATTCAAATATTAACAAGAAAAAATATTAGAAATTGAAATCACCGAACATCAATAAATAAACCACATTGTTGTCATTGTTGTTGTGTCAATAGTCATTCGAGGCTTTTTTGTTCATGGAAAAACAAGGTTGCATGTAATCTGTTGCATCCTCTACAAGAACATTGCTATGCTTTGTACGATTGTACCACTATACAATATCCACTATCCACTGCACTCAATCACCATACTTTCCCGTACCATTTCAAACTCAAAATTTGCAGTTGCTCGTACAGTACTAATCGTACAACTACATCTTAAATTGTTATTAAGTAATTGTTGATAAAAAAAAAAGGTTTGTAAAAGTTCAATTTCAATTGAAGGATAAAAGTGCACACACATAGATTAAAAAAATAAAAATAAAAAAAAACGAATAATTCACAACGGTATTTTTAAAGTTAAAAAGGGTGATATATATTATATAGACTTTATTAATGAATGAATGATATTTTAACATCCACAACACTAAAAAAAGTCTATGGGGCCACCAGATTCCCTGCTTTTCACCTTTTGCAATTCAATCCTCTTCTTATTCAAATTGATGAAGAGTTGGCCCATCCTTCTAATAGTGAGCTTGTTGAAAAGACAATGCCAAGGAACTAACACTAACATATTGCCATAAGTGTCCATGATGTCTCTGAAAGCATCACCTTCCAAAACAAAATGTTTTTCTGATTCCCCTATCCCTGAAGTGCAAAAAGTACACACTCGTTCTTCCCAAGCTTTTGTCGGTCTTTTCCATTGTCCTGTTTAACACCGAAGTTGATGTGAGTTAGTTCTTAATTGAGCAATAAGAATCTTTTCTCTCCACAGAATGTTAGCTCCAATGTACTCTTTTTGTTGGAGAGCACAAGTGGGGTTGAATTCATCAACATAGTACTTCTTCTTTTTACCCAACTCTTTTCCCCATATATGTTTACGAAACTTCTCCATAACAAAATTCTTTAACTCCTTTCCATTTGTGGGACAAAAGTCTTTTCACTCCCTCACACTAGTTGGGCCCGATCAATCCACCCAGCTGGGGCAGCCTACCAATTTTAGGAAAAAAAGAAAAAGAAATAAATAATTTTCTGCCATACAATTTCAAATTCTTGCGCTCTAGCAGCAACAATCATAGATTCTAGGAAAAAACTTAAGGTGTAGGGGGTAGGGCATAGGGCTAGGTGATTGTCAAATGAAAAGTCAAGTTGCCAATCTTATCATAGAATCTAGCTAGATAGTGAAACACCCATAATTAATAAGGGTTGACTTTCACTCACACCGTATTGAACAGCGAACCTGCTCGTTGTCCATGTATCCCTAGTTATCGACTCGTTTTGGTTTCTATTTTTAATCATTTAAGAAATGAGAATCAACACATCTTCCCCGCGTGCATCGTACAATCCGTACATACAGCCAAAGTTTAAGGGATAGTTGTTTGTACCACTATGTCCATGTGAATCAGATTTGTAATAGGATTTAGGGAAAGAGGATATTTTAATAGTGATATATAATAAAGGATATAACAAGAGAAATTATTAAAATTAAACATCCCTAGAAGTTATAAGGGGCATAAAGGTTTCTCTCAAAAATTACTTAATAAAAAAGTGGTTCACTAGATATTTTCTAAAAAGAGTTATATTAAAAAGACAAATAAAGTTTATTCAAGTTACATGTATTTCAAAAAAAACAGTGTTCCACGGGGATGCCTCACCCAGAGTCGAGTCGGGTGCACGCACCCCTCGCACCCCACACTCCCGGGACAGGGGCACGTCTTGGGGTGTGTTTCCCCACGCACCCCTTTTGGGGAGTCGTGGGAAGACCCAAGGGGTGTGTTTCCCTAGTGTGGGGACCGCGACTACCCAAAAGGGTGCTTCTAGGAATCCCTGTTGGGGCGTCCCCCCTCAAATTTGTCTAATAACACTTAATAATAAAAAATTTGAAAATTCACGTATTAAAAAACTTTAAAAAAAAAACTAAACTAAAAATTAAAAAGTTAAAACTTACCTAGGTTAACTTACCTATTCATTTCCCAAATTTTCTTGCCCGTTGTCGAGCTCTACTAAGTGCTCTCTTGTCGTCGTCGAGTTGTGCTCTCTTGCAGTCGCCGAGCTTTGCTCTCCTATCCTCGAGCTCTTCTAGAATCATGAAGGATGAATTTAATTTTTAAATCAATGTAGATTATAGAATGACGAATGATATAGATCAATGTATTTGAAAATTTCATTATTGAATTTTATTATTGAATCTCATGGTATGGATGAATGATGTATGTATCAAAATGAATGATGAGGATGGATCAATGTATGTCATTATTTAATTCAATTATGAATTTAAATTTTATGTGTGGATCAATGTATTACTATTAGTCTATTTCGCTATCCTTTCCATTATGAATCCTACACGTCTTTCTTTTGTTTGACGCCTGCAAGCTATTTAACGATTTACTTGAAGTCTCTTGTGTATCTTTGTCTTTAGTATCATGTACAGTTGCATAGTACAAATAATTGTCACTGTTGTCCTTCCTATGAGCTTCTTGGTGTAAATTCTTTTCAGAATATCCATTTTTTCCATGAGAACCAGACTTGAAGCATGCGGTACTGGAATGAGAAATTTTCAAGCCCTCTACAACTTTGTAGTTGCTGGCCATTTCCTCTGTCTCCTTGTCATGTTTTACAATCATATTCATGCTATAAATGTGTTTTAATTCTAATAAATGACAATCATAGCCACTATATTCCTTAGAGGGCATGGAATGCCACCATAACTATTAGCCTTCCAATCTGGTAATCTGTCTATAGGATCTACAGTGCTATTGCTAGTAACCTGGAAGTGAAGCTTCTCTAAATTGCTACATCTGGCCAATGAAAGATATTTGATAAAGGAGAGGTTACAAAACCCATTAGGTAGTTCTTTTAAACTGGAACAACCAGACATATACACTCGCGAGGCCAACAACTTCAGTGGTTCAATGCATTCTAGAATACTTCTTAATTCAGAAAGTGATGTTAAGTTTCCTAAGCCATGAGGGAGATCTACTAGCCTTTCGCAATAGGATAGATCCAATAATTTCAATGTTGTGAGTTTCTCAAAATTACTAGGAAGCACTTTTAGATTCTTGAAACCTTGAAAATTAAGTTTTTGCAAAGAACTCAACGATCCAAAATCTTCAGGCAATTACATTATACTCAAACAATACTCCATTCTGATTACTCTTAATGGTTGAAGCTTTGAAATTGACATTGGTAATTCCTCTACAGATCTGCAATATGAAAGTGTGCGTTCTTACAAACCACTTACTAGATCACCCAGGTCTTCAGGTAATTTTTTCAACGCTACAAGGTGGATCAATCTAAGTATCCGCAAATCCCCGAGATGTTGAAGATTGCCGGAAGAGATTTCAAAGGCACGAGAACTTGACCTTTGACCATCGGAATCCATAAAGATAACACTCGAGGAAATGTCACGGAAATTCAAATCCCTTGGTTTGTACTTCCTTTAGCTTGACATATCAAAGGGAAGATGGAGAACTGCAACTTGTAGAAAAACCAACGTTTTAAATGTTTCATTACATTTTTCCTATACTTTTGTCAAGTTCCCCAATGCAAGAACTCTTATCGAACTGCACATTAACTCCAATTTTGATGTTGGTATATCTAATAGATCCTTAATATTTTTCTCCTTGACTCTTTCCTTCTAATCTTCAAGATCTTCATAGTCTTTCTTAAATTCATCAAAGCCAGATATGTGCTCAAAATGTACAATAAGCTCTTTTAGATTTTTTTGAAAATTCATAATCCTCATGTTTCTCTAATGCATCATATACACCCGTTTTAAACCCGGATTTGTAATGTTACGATTAATTGCCCTTGTTGCCTCTGCTAACAGAGGTTTTGTTCTTTCTTCAAATATAATAACAACAACCTTATCATCATCATCAATGTCTTTTGTAGCATCTTCCTCATTGTTATGATATTGTTTATCTTCTTGTTTCTCAAGAGATAGTCCTCATCCACATCATCTTCATCTAGATTATCATCTTGATCTACCTAATCCTCATCCACATCATCTTCACTTGGATCATCATCTTGATCTATATCATTCTCATCCACATTGTAATATCCCTAAAGATAATTTACAGCAATAAACAGGCTACAAAGACATAAAATTGCACAAAAAATAAACACACATATTAGAACACCATTGGACCATAAAAACTGCGCTGAGTAATTTTATTAATGTGAATGGGTGTACAAAAATAGGTGTTGGAAGGAATGTACCTAGGCTTGCTCAAGGCAAGCTAGATAAGGCCACAAATAGTATGTCGGACACCCTCAACCTCTGTGCTCTGTGTGGGTGCTGCTCTGCGCTGGAAATTGCCCAAAAAAGGTGTTGCAGGCTGGAAAGATCTGTTGTTACGCTGCTCAGAAAATTCTAGGAAATCAATCCTAGCCTCTACTCAACAAACCCAAAATAACCCATCAAGGGTTTGTCCAAAGCTTGACCCCGGAAATTGGCACTCTTGGGCTTGGGTGCCTCTATTGCTAGGCAAATAGGTCCTCCTAATGATTCTGCTGCTAGATGCCACCAAAATGCCTGAAACCCCTGTTAGAAAGCTTCCCAAGCCTCCTTCCCACCAAATATCCTGCAAAATCTCCCTTCACTCCCCAACTCTCGGAGTGACTCCCTTAATGGACTGTGTTGTTGTTACTGCCTTTACGCTGCTGGAGAAGTCTTTGCACTGGATGTATGGCTCTCTGCTGCTAAACAGAATCGGACAAAGGTTGAACACCTTCCTTAGGCTGGAACTCGAAGTCCACCGAAGCAAAGGTTGGGATCTTCGCTCGAAGACACCCGTGTGTTGAACAACACATGCAAACTTGGCTCACTGTTCAAGCGTGCTCTATCAATAACAAATTCTGAAAAGATGAAGGAATCCCTCAAATGAGTCTCCCACATTGCTTTTGTCTAAGTACCTCCAACGTTCTTGTGGGCCCCATGCATACCTCCAACCTCTATTTCACTCCAATGGATGTGTAGGCTCCATGTGAGCCACAATTTCTACTCATTAGGCCCCATTCTCTACTAAAGCCGCAATATTTGGCCCAGGCTAATGTTTTGAGGTTCATATATGCCTAAGTCTAATTGTGGGCCTCAAAACCCACATCTCCTAAGTCAAAATCATAATAATATCAAAATTGGCAAAAATTAATATTCTACTTAGCAGAAGTGTTGAGCAGGAATATTACAGTCCGCCCCGCCAAGATGTTGCTTGTCCTCAAGCAACTGCAGTGATGGATGTTGGAGGATTTTCTCCCCTTCCCAAGTTGCATCCTCAGCAGGTAGATTCCTCCATCTGATCAAGAATTCCTTGATCACCCTATTCTTCAAGTGCCTCTCTCTAGAATCCAAAATGGCCTCCAGTTGTAGGACTAAGTGCCCCTCATCATCCATAAGGGGTAACTCGATAGTTGTTGACACTTGATGTCCCAAGGCCTTTTTCAGGCAAGACCAATGTTGCACGAAGCGGGAATGAAACGGGGACGTTTTTTGGAAGCGGATACGCAGAAACTTCATTTCCCAAAAATCTAGGAAGCGAAAAGTCTCGGAAGCGTCTACTATATATATATATATATATATATATATATATAAACTTCATTTCCCAAAAATCTAGGAAGCGAAAAGTCTATATAGTAGATGCTTCCGAGACTTTTCGCTTCCTGGATTTTTGGGAAATGAAGTTTATATATATATATATAGTAGACGCTTCCGAGACTTTTCGCTTCCTATATTTTTGGGAAATGAAGTTTCTGCGTGTATATATATATATATTTGCATTTATATTTAAAAAAGCATCCAAAATACCAAATTAGATGTAGAAGATATGAAAACATGCATACTTGTATAAAAATAGAGATAGATATGGCATCCATTGTACATCAAATGTTAATTATTCAAGCATCAACCATCTAGATGCATCAACCATCTAGAATCTAAATTCTTTTCCTCTTGTCTCGTCGTTGCATCTACCTCAATTTTCTAGGGATATTAAACTACCTAATCCATTGCCCAATTTTGATCATACTACCTAATCCAAGCCTTAAAATATGGTGGAAAAAGCTTAACATGCTTGATCAACGATTTTGACTTGACTGAAAGGTAAATTTTTGCTAAGGCCATAACAAAGAAGTGCAACAATTAACACCACCAACACTAGGGTACATGAGCACAAAGAGGGCTTGGTGATCTTGATGAAATGCCAATCACATACCCTCATACATCATATAATCTAATGAAAAGCCACAATCTCATTAATCCTAAATTCCTGAAAACTGTTAAGTTTGTTGAATTTTGAATAGGATATGAAATTCTCTTTTCTCCATATGAAGCTCAATGAGGCTAGAACCACTCTCAAACATCCTGAGTCATTTCATGGTAATGTTAAAAATTTAAGTAAAGCTTTATCTTTCATTTTCATCCTTTTACTTTCAAAATTTAACAATACCATGAGGGAGCATCTAAGGAGCATCAAGGGAGCACCTTGGGAGGGTCCGAGAAGCCCCAACCCAATTTAAGTCAAAGCAAAAATTAAATATTTAAAATTAGAACCACGCGGAACCGCCCATATCCCTCTGGATCCATTGGCGATCTGTGCGGATCCATGCCTGAACCTCCATGGATCCGCAACGGATCCTTTTCCAGATTCGTGGATCAAGAATTCAGAACCGTGGATTTCCAAGAATCGCCTCAACACTGCGGAATCATGGATCCAATTTTTGGATCCGCGGTTCCACCTGAGGATCGCCCAAGGCTCTGTACGGGACGCGATTCCGGCCTTCGATCCTTGAGGGGGAGGGAGGATGGTGCAACACTGGGCAAGACACATGGAAAATGTTGTGCACCCATCTCCCCGGGAGTAGCTCCAACTCGTAAGACACCTCCCCCACCTTCTGAGTGACTCGGTATGGCCCATAAAAGCGGGGCTTGAGCTTCTCAACCCCCTTTTTCTTGATCATAGACTGCCTATATGATTGAAGTCTGAGGAAAACCAAGTCCCCAACTTCAAATTGTCGCTCAACTCGGCCCCTATCCTCATAAATTTTCTGTTGGTTTTGGGCCATCCTCATGTTATCCTTGAGAGCCCTCAAGATGTCCTGGCTCTCCTGGATCCAATATTTGGCCCTTCGGGCCTTGATGTATCAAAAGATGACATCAACGAAAGTTAAAGCATCATACCCATGCAATGCACGAAAAGGAGACATACCTATGGACATGTTGTTGATTTTTGGGTAGCATCGGATGTGCTCTAGCTCTAAAACTTTGTGGATGGGCTAGGACACATGAGATCTCCAAGACCCAGAAATCGTTTGGAGAAATTCCACCCGGAGCTTAAGCTATTCAAATAATTAATTATTTTAATGGGGACCCTAAGTCTAACTTAGGGAAATTAAATAATTAAAGTGAAATAATTTAACATGTGGGTGAGAATGTTTTAAGTGACGAAGATCAAGTCTTTTCTAACCTTAGCCATCGATTCGAGATTAGATCACGGTCATTGATTCATCAACAAGGAAAGTATAAAGGAAAGACTTTGGGTCAGTTGGACGAAACATACTGAGACTGAATTTAGAGATTGAATTCTTCAGACAAAGCAGTGCTTGGACGAAGATCAGATCTGAGTAATTCAATGCAGTGAGGAGCAGTTCGACAGCGAGATTTTCATCCAAGGTTGAGAATACAATAGCAGAGAGGCAGATTAGCACCAGGAGAGACAGCGCGGCTCAAAGAGGGTGATGCAGAGCCAGCAGGGGTGACATAGAGCCAAAGAGAGTGACACAGACATTTGAGCAACTACGTTGGGGTTTCTGCAGGGCAGATCAGGCAGCCATCCAACAGATCGATTTCTGAGCCAGGAAGGCTCACGGAGAGGGTGACGCAACCACTAGGAGAGGTGATGTCGTCTCAACGCAGAGCTAGCTGCAGCACTGGGGACTCGCAGTCACTTGTGGGTTTCTTCATTCTGTCGTTGGATCTGCAATATATCTGTCTCCAAATAGAGGTACTTCTGCCGAGGATTTTCTCTGTTGGGTGAGCCGGATTTGGCACCCTAGATTGTATTCAGAAAGCTACATAATAATATAATCCCTCAGAACTGTTGCACTGGTTTTCCCGCATTGTGTATTTCCAGCGACATTTGTCCAAAAAAATTGTGTCCTTTGTCTGGTTGTTCCTGTTATTTTTCAATACTTTATCTATATAATTGTGTAGGCTGCAGTTGTGTATGCATTAGTTTTTTTACTAAATATTCAAAAAAAATAACTTGTAATTTAAATAAGGCAAGTAGGTAATGCAAATCAGATTTACTGCAGTAGGATTTCTGATGTAGATTCAGAAATTTTCACACAAGTGGTACGTGGTGTTGTAGCAGTACTCTCCCATGTGCAACCACCGTATCCATGCCCGATGTTGCCATGCCACATAGTTACATAAGTAGCCCTCCAGCCACTTGTTAACTATCTCGTTTTGCCCGTCAATGTGAGGATGGTAACTCGTGCTAGAGGTGAGCTTCGTGCCCACCAGTCGGAACAACTCTTGCCAGAATCCCCTCAAAAATGGTCTTAGGAAGACCGTGTAGCCGAAAAACCTCCTGCCACTTGTTAGGCTGTGTACCGAGCAGAGATGGCGAAGAAGTGTGCAAACTTCGTCAAACAATCCACCACCACATAGATGTAGTCCTTGCCCTATACTATGGGCAACCCGGTAATGAAGTCCATTGAGATGCTCTCCAATTCCCCCTCAAGAATAGGAAGTGGTTGTAATAAGCTTGTTGGGTGTGACTGCTCACCCTTGTTCCATTGGCATGTCTCACACTACCTGATATGCCGCAGAACATCGTCCTTGAGGCCCTTCCACGCAAACTACTCTCAGATGGCCCTGTATGTCTTGGTGTACCCCTGATGTCCTGCTAGAGGTGAGTCATGGGCAGCCTGTAGTATCTTTTCCCATAGCTGGGAGTTGGCCACCAAGTAGATCCGAAGATTCAGTCCCTGTAATAGATCACCTCATTCATCACCCAGTATCTATCATCGGTCACCATCCCATCGAGGACCTCACATGCAAACCGGTCCTTGGAATACTCCACCAATAGTTGTGCCCTCCAATCTGGAGCAATACTTGTCAGCGAAAGGGAAGTTGGCCTCTTAGACAATGCATCCGCCAATACGATGTGCTTCCCCTTGACATACTCTATGTCAAAATCATATGCCTGGAGCTTGCTCACCCATTTTTGTTGCCTCTCCTGTAGTTGCTTCTTCTCCAAAAAGAATTTGAGGCTGTTGTGATCAGTCCTCACCTGAAACCTGTTCCCCACCAAGTACTACCTAAACTTAGTTAGTGCATGCATGATGTCCAGCATCTCCTTGTCAAATATGGGGTACAACCTCTCATGAAGAAGTAGCTTCCGACTCTCGAAAGGTATGGGGTGCCCTCCCTGCATCAACACAGCCCCCACTCCTTCTCCTGATGCATTGCACTCCAATATGAAATGCTGAGAAAAGTTGGTAAGTGATAGCATGGGGCAACTGCTCATAACCTGTTTGAGGCACTCAAAAGCCTCCTGCATTGTAATTGTCCATGCAAATGCCCCTTTCTTTCTCAGATCTGTAAGGGGTGTTGCCAACTGTGAGAAGCCCTTTACAAACTTACAGTTGGCACGAATCTAGGCTCTGGACAATCTCGGATGGCCCTGATCTTCTCCTCATGCACATGCACTCTCTCAACCCCGATGTTGTGCCCCAAATAAAGCATCTCAGTTAGCCCAAACTCACACTTAGATAGTTTGGCATAGAACTGCTACTCCTCTAGGATACACGGTACTGCCTCAACATGTTGTAAGTGCTCCTCCCAAGTTCGGCTATAGATTAGAATGTCATCGAAGAACACTAGCACAAACTTCGTCAACTTCCCACGAAATACGTGGTTCATGCATGACTGAAATGTGGTTAGTGCATTGGTTAGCCCAAAGGGCATAACCAAGAACTCAAAGTGCCCATAGTGGCACCGGAAAGTTGTCTTAGGGACATTCTTGTCCCTCACCTGAATCTGGTGGTACCTTGACCGTAGATCAATTTTCGAGAAGAACTCGAATCCCCCCAACTCATCCATAAGCTCGTCAATGTGGGGGATGGGGTAGTGGTTCTTCATGGTCTTTTTGTTGAGGGCCCTGTAATCAATGCACATGCGCATGGACCTGTCCTTCTTCATCACCATAACAACTCATGAAGCAAAGGGGCTACAGCTAGGCCTAATGTGCCCCAATGCCAAGAGCTCATGGATGGTTCTCTCTATCTCATCTTGGTAGCCCTTGGGATGCCTATAGGGAGTAGTGATCATCGTCAGTACTCTTGGCTCCAACTCTATGGTATGCTCAAACCCTCGATCAAGTGGTTGGTCAGGCGGCGTATATCCAAATACTATAGGGTACCTGTCAAGGATGGCCTGAATTTCTAGATGTGGTGGCTTGGCCACACCCTCAGCCTCTAAAATCCTCAACTCTACAGCCCACACAACATCTTCGTGCCTCAAGTCAGCCTCCATCTTGTGGGCCGAGACCGTCTGTGGTGAGTAGTAGTGCATACCCCTCAGCAATACTAGCTTGGCAATTGGATCTACAAACTCCATCTCCAACTTTCGCCAATCAGTGTTGATTCTACCAAGTGAATAGAGCCATTGGACTCCCAACACTACGTTGGTGTCTCGTATATCCACAAAGAAGAAATGGTTTGTCATGGAGTAGTTTCTCATGGTCACAATCAAGGCGGGGACATAGCGTGTGCACTGCATAGTCCTGTCACCTGGCACAAGAACTGAAAGCCCCTTGAACTCCTTTGTGGTGATGCTTCTCTTATGGACCATCTGGGCATCAATAAAGTTGTGGGTGGCCCCACTAACACTGATACACGTTTCCCCTGAACTGTCCCCGTGATCCTCATAGTCAGAAACTTGGGTACCCCACGCAGTGATGCAAGGACCCCTCCAGAAGGTGCAAACGAAGCTCCCCCTGCTGTTATTGGTGGCCCTCTCTCCTGAGGTGTTGCGTTGCCCCTCCCATCTCAAAATATGTCTCCTCATCCCCATCATTGTCTAAAAAGACCTCTATGTAATGGGCCTTGCCTGCTGCACACCTACGGCCTAGTGCCCATGGCTCCTGACAAATGAAGTATAGCTTCTTCCTCTGAAAGTATCTCCAGGTGTCATCATCCAACTGCCCTGTCCCTGGTTGGCTCTTTAGGGTGGGACTCTCATATCTCTCCCCCTTTGCCGGAAACCAGGTTTGTTTGGCAGAGGTGCCCTAGGTCTAGGTAGGGCATCCTGTAGGTCCCTAGCTCTCCCTACTGCATCTTGCAGCGTAGTGGGTCTGTTGGACCTCACTAACCTCCGTAATGGCTCTACCAATCCCTCTATGAACATGAAAATCCTCCTGGACTCGGATAAGTCTAGCACCATCACAGGTAGTCTCAAAAACTCTGAGATATATACCTCCGCATTCCCGGACTGCTTGAGCCTGGTTAGCTCCCCAAAATACTCCTTAGGGTCTTTCCTCTCAAAATGCTTTAGCACCCTCTTAGTAAAGTCATCATATGTTGTGACCCCTGCATGCCCCAGCATGGTCAGCCCATGGAACCACAAGTCATGAGCTTTCCCTTCCAGATGCAGCATGGAAATCTAGATTGCCTCTCCCTCGGTCATCTAAGTTAGCTGGAAATAAACATCCAGCTTCCCAACCCATGCCTTGGTCAAGCTCTTAGAGGAGCCATAAAAAGTAGGGAGAAACAGTCTCCCCATTGTACGATGTAAATCATTCCCCTACGTGTAGCCTTTGCCACTTTGTCCTCTGGGTTGGTTGCTGCCCTTCAGCTGGCAAAAATATTTGAAAGTAATCGCCCTACCAAACTCCAGGCCATAGGACTAGTACTCCATGAAGTACTCTCTGTTGATTTTTGTAGCATCGGATGTGTTCTAGCCTCAAGATTTTGCAGAGAGGCTAAGACACATGCATTCCACAATACCTAGAAAACATTTTGGGAAATTCCACCCAAAGAGGATTTAATTAAAATAATTAATCATTTTTAATGTATTCCTAAGTCTAAACTTAGGAAATGTGATTAATTAAAGTGTATTAATTAGATCGGGTGTGAATCTTCTAGATAAAGACACGGATCAACTCCCAGTTAATCTTAACCTTTGATTACGTTTTAATCTTGGTCGTTGATATGTCAACGAGAGATTATAAGAACGAGTTTGATGGGCATCTGGAAAAGACATCAAGTAAGAGATCAAGAAATGGATTTCTTAAGAGAGAAACAAAGCAGTTGTCGGAGGAAGATCGAAGTGATTTCTTATAGTGAGGGGCAGTGATAGTTTGCCAGAGGAAGTTTTTCCTGATCCGGAGAGTACAAGGAAGAGAGAAGTCCAGAGAGGCAGCACAGTGCCACACAGAGGCAGCGCAGTGTCACGCAGAGGCAATGCACAGCTACGCTTTGTTAGCGCAGAGCTTCAGAGGGAGTCCACAATTCTGCTGGGGAACAGTCGAGATCTAGTGCCAAGAGCCGGGGTGTGAGACGGAAGGCCAGAGGGTCGAACTTTCCAGCGAGTAGGAAATCAAGAGGAGGAGCAGTGCAGTCCCAACAGCAGTGACGCAATGTCTGTGTGGGCAAATGCAGACACTGCACAGAGACAATGCAGGGAGCTCATCTCCATTCAAATCAGTGTCGGATTTTCCAGTGACAGTGTGAGATCTTCTCACTATCTTTTTGTCCAGTTTTATCTCTGTATCGGATTGTCAGTTTGGGCATCCAAAGACTTGTATTAAAAAACAATTGCATAATAATTAAAACCCTCAGCTGCTGCACTGGTTTTCCCACATTGGGTTTTTCTGGGGACATTGTCCAAAAACAACGGTGTATATGTATGTGTTTATTTATTTCTTGCTCGGTACTTGTTTCCGCGGTATTTTTTATGTGGTGAAAGTTGCAGTAGTATTCATTTCGATGTTTACTGTGTAACACCGTAGATAACTTGATTCAGAATTAACAAGTAGAAGAAATAACATTAGATTGTTGCAATATAAATTCCAATCTTTGAATTTTCACACTCGCCATAGTGTGCTTCCCCCTGCCTGTTGTCCTCCCGCTCCTGAAACTAGGAACATAGGAATCGTAGACCGTGGGGATCTGTATGGTACGGTAGGCATATTGGGGTTAAGTGATGCCTGGTGATGTGAGGTGTCAAATCCTCTCCCACCTATGGAAATCCCCTTGGATTCCCTTACCTTTGCTACCATTATTGTTGTGGTAACCCATCTCCTCAATGTTCTTCGAGAGGACCTGCACTGCCTTTAGTTGGAGGTGAGCAAAATCCTCCTCCTTGCTCTTCTTCTCCCCTTCTACATCCCCCATTCTTGTCTCCACAACCTCCGGCTTAATGGTCACAGGATTTGAAGCGATTTCTAACTTTGCTTCCCTGCTCCTGTACCTCTACCTCTGGTATGTCACGTTCTGCTTGTCTTCCGGTGTCATAGACTGCGCTGCTCCCACAGGCTAAGCCAAGTCTATGAGCTCGGATACCACTGTAATATCCCTAAGGAAAATTTATAGCAATAAACAGGCACACAAAGACATAAAAATGCACAGAAAATAAACATGCATATTAGAACACCATTGGACCATAAAAACTGCGCTGAGCCATTTTATTAATGTGAATGGGTGTACAAAAATATATGCTGGAAGGAATGCACCTAGGCTTGCTCAAGGCAAGCTAGAGAAGGCCAGAAATAAAATGTCGGGCACCCTCAACCTCTGTGCTCTGCATGGCTCCTGCTTTGCGCTGGAAACTGCCTAGAAATGGTGTTGTTCGCTGGAAAGATATGCTGTTACGTTGCTTAGAAAATTCTGAGAAATTAAACACAGCCTCTACTCAACAAACCCAAAATAACCCACAAAGGGTTTGTCCAAAGCTTGACCCCGGAAATTGGCCCTCTTAGGCTTGGGTGCCTCTACTACTGGGCAAATCGGTCCTCCTCATGATTCTGCTGTTGGATGCCACAAAAATCCCTAAAATACCTCTTAGAAGGCTTCCCAAGCCTTCCCACCCAACCTCCTACAAAATCTCCCTTCACTCCCCACTCCCGGAGTGACTCCCTTAACGGATTGTGCAGCCTCTGCCCTGTTTTTACTGCCTCTATGCTACTGGAGAAGTCTTTGCGATGGATGTATGGCTCTCTACTGCTCAACTGAATCGGACTAGGGTGGAACACCTTCCTTGGACTGGCTTCTCGAAGTCCACCAAAGCAAAGGCCAGGGTCTTCGCTCGAAGACACCCGTGTGTTGAACAGCACATGCAGACTTGGCTCACTACTCAAGCATGCTCTGTCAATAGACAAATTCTGAAAAGATGAATGACTCTCTCGAATGAGCCTGCCACGCTACTTTTGTCCAAGTGCCTCCAACATTCTTGATCTATATCGTTTTCATATTCATCATTATCTATTACATTTTCATTTTCATTATCATCATTCTGATTAAAAACTTCTTCTCTTGCTTCACCTTGTTTCATTTCTTCACCATCGCTAACATCTTCCCTATTATGGATTTCTGCATATCCGTCCTTTAGACATGTTGTAATTTCTGCACATGATGTTTTTTATTGCTGAAATGTTTCTTGAATTTCACTTAACTGCTCAATGAATTCAGGGCAAAAACTTAACGGCATATTGTGCGGCGGATAACGTTCAAAGACTCGCATGGCTCTGATACCACTGAAGCAACAAAACTTATAGTATTTGTGCTTTAAATGTAAAAAATACACAAGTATATTTATAAATAATAATTTATTAATATATACAAATGTACAAGTTTGAGCATTATTTTTTATTTTAATCCAAGAGATCAATATGCCTTGTTTTAAGCTTTGAAACACACACAATGTGACAATTCACAGATATATTGAGCCATATTTTTCAGATCTACATTAAATTACAGTGATACATTTTTAGGTTTTGCAGAAATCAAAGTCACAAGAGCGTCTCCTAGTAAATTTCTATCTCAAAAACCCTTGTAATTATTACCAGATCTTCTATTCAAGTCAATATCATTAATTCACAACTATTTCAAGCATATTCCAACAGCTACTTTATTTCTGGGTTTTTATCAAGTTGGATTTGATCCCAAAACCTTTGCAATAGAGTTTCTAGCTAGCTGGAAACTCATATTTGTTGCAGATCTGAAGCTTAGGAATGACCTAAAGTGATATAATATTGTTTTTCTAGCTTCCCCACCCCTAAATTAACAATTTCGAGTACTTAACCATTATCAGGTGGCCCTTTAACAGGAGATTTGTTGTTGTTTTCCTGTGTTTTTCTGCAGATTTCAGATCTGCAGTCATGGGACAGCAACCAAAAATTCACAAAAAAAGTCTCTTTACCAAAATTTCAATTCAAGAATAACTGATAGATTTGGTCAATATAATAATATATCAATCATTTCAACTATTTGCATGTTGTTATCTTTTGTTTTGAATGAATCATCTTGCTTGTCTACACTTTCTTCCTGCAAAATTTACATTTCCAGATCAATAAAACAATAAATAATCTTCCCAGTTGGGTGAAGCAGTTTATACAGAGAATCTTCCCATAGACATTATTGTAGGACATGGGCTTAAATAGTAGGGACTCGTGCCAAGGTGACAATGGGCACTTGTCCTATGTGTGTATATGGATATGGATCCACTCAGATCATAGGATCCACCATGTAAATGGATCCTTCAAACCTGGAAACAATCCCATGCTACTGAAACAGATGATATGTCAACTAGCCCTCACATGCCAAATCCTAAGCAAATAACATTAGAGTTTTTGGTTTATTTTTTATTTTTTTAAGATAAATTTCCATCTGTTTCAAACCTAAAAAACCAAATATTCTATTTATATTTAGTTTGATTGCATATTTATTAATCTGTAGATTGTATAGTTGTATAAATAAGTTATTAATTGCCTACAGGCTATATAGCCCATGATAATGCTAGCAGGAAAGGTCTAACACATCAAAATTTTAATTTTCATGTTTTGATAATGCTAACATGAAAGCTATGAGACAATAAATAAATAATAATGTATAGTGTACTAAGTCACCTGATACGGGGATTCGGGATTCAATGGATACGGGGATTCGAGAATCGGATTCGGAATACGGTGACCCCCGGAACAGGACACGTCCGGGATACGATACGTTATATATTATTTTATTAAAAAATATATATATTAATATATTAAAAATTAGATATTTTTTACACAAATTCATACAAATTCATTGATTCAAACATAGATTTAAGATCTTAGATACCCATACATGATACATTGATAAATTGATACATCATACAATTGTCAAAATCACACTTTTATAAGTCAAAATCACACTTTTCGGTTGCTTGAATCCGGCTGTATGGGATTCAATTGTAGCCGTACAGGATTCGATGTATCCTGTATGAATACGATCGAATCCGGTGATTTCGGTAGGAATCCGTATGTATCGTATCGGATACGACGGATTCGGGATTCATGGGCCTCACCCAACGAATCTGGTTTCTTAGATAGTGTACAAGGATGGCTATGCCATTAATAACTTTTCACCCATTTTTGGACATGTAGTTAAACCTACTCTACAACATCATATCAATAGAGTGATCATTAATGAGATAGTAAATGTTGTATTTACAATTATCCTTTTGGTATACAGAACGGTGCATCATGATTTCAGCCTTCAAATTTATAAATTATCTAACGATTTCAGTTCTAATGTTGTAAGTCATGAAATGTTTAGGTTTGTAATGTTCAATATGCTTTTTAAAATAAAAATAAAATAAAATAAACCTAAACGTGTCATTTCCCTACTGTATACGGATCCTAGCTTTTCAAAAATCTGGTGGATTCATATCCATTTCAATTTCTGTTTCTTGGTAACTTAGAAAAACGTTGAACAACCTCATCAAGGTTACCTCATGCATAAGCATAGCCGTAAGTCAACCATGGGAAATTTAAGAATAAATTAGAACATGTGGTTATGAATGACTTCACTTCCACTCTATTTTTAAGCATCCATCCAGAAAACAGACGGACTTTTCTTGCACCATCTTAGAGGCATGTCAGGTTGTTGGCTCTCCCTTCCTCAAGACAAACTCTAGACCTTTATAGGTGTCTTGCTCATTACCTTTCCTGCCTTTTTCAAGCCTACATTTTACAGTAAAAGACAGAGTAGATAAATGCATTGAGTCAGGATTGTTATAGTAGCCCACATGCCCCATCATAAGATGTATTTCCCACATATGGACACCAATTCGCTTGTACTCTCTTTGACTGCAGTACATTGTTAGCTATATATCTCAATTACTATGTACACTCATATACCAGCAACATAATTATCTCCTTAATTCTCTCAACTAAAACATTAATTTTTGTCCATTCAGAAGAATTAGCATGCTTGTATTCTCCATTGCTTTTCAAAAATCTTGTGGATCGATATCCAAATCCAAATCCGTAACCATTTCCATTTCTGTTTCTTGGTAACTTAGAAAAATGTTGAACAACCTTATAAAGGTGACCTCATGCATGAGTATAAGTGTGGTTAACCATGGGAAATTTCAAATTTAAGAATAAATAAGAACATTTTGTTATGAATATGACTTCACTTCTACTCTACTTTTAAACATCCATCCAGGAAACATATGGCCTTTTCTTGCACCATCTTAGAGGCATGCCAGGTTGTTGGCTCTCCCTTCCTCGAAACAAACTCTAGACCTTTGTAGGTGTCTTGCTCGTTACCTTTCCTGCCTTCTTCAAGCCTACATTTTACAGGACAATAGTCAGAGTAGATAAATGCATTGAGTCAAGATGGTTATAGCATTGAGTTTTTGGAGTATTGGGGTAGCATTGGATGTGCTCTAGCTCCCAAACTTTGTGGAGGGACT
This sequence comes from Pinus albicaulis, assembly GCA_034641835.2. Taxonomy (NCBI): domain Eukaryota; kingdom Viridiplantae; phylum Streptophyta; class Pinopsida; order Pinales; family Pinaceae; genus Pinus; species Pinus albicaulis. The sequence goes on from CM076577.1 coordinate 483,669,491, forward strand.
AGAGTACATGAGATCTTCAAGACCAAGAAAGGGATTTGAGGAATTCCATCCAGTTTGGGAGATAATTAATTAATTAATATTTTTCATTAAGGACCCTAAGTCTAACTTAGGAAAATTAAAATATTAAAGGCAATTAATTTAAACATGTGATGGAAATGACTTAAGTCACACGGATCAAGCTTTCTTTTAATCTTAGCCATCGATTCAAGATTAGATCATGGTCGTTGGTTTCCCAACGAGAAAGTATAAAGGAAAGGCTTGGGGTAAGTTGGAGGATACACACACAGTGGCAGAGCACTGAGACTAAGTTGATATTCTAAGGCGTGGTTTGCTAAGAATTTCATAAGTGTTTCAGCTGCAGCGAGGGGTAGTATTGGCTAAGGGGATGATCTGATCCTAGAGCCAAGAATCAGCAAGAGGCAGAGAAGCAACAAACAGGAGCAGCGCAGAGGAAACAGAAGCTACGCAGCAGTTGCGCAGCGCAGAGGGTTTAAGCTGCTACGCAGACCCAGAAAGGGCAGCACAGAGGCAGCAAGAAGCCATCCAGGCTTACGTAGGGCTAGCCAGGTCAGCATAAGGACTACGTCACCCAGTTTGGGGTTACGCAACCCTCTCCTCAGCAGCGCAGGGGCACGTAGAGGCTAGCAAGGCTGACACAAGCAACTTCAGAGCAGCGCTGGGGTTTCTAGAGGCAGAAAGGGGCTGAGTTCTGTAAATCCCGTTTGAGGGTGTCAATCAGTCCAGTTTTCAGTCTCCAGAACAGAAAATATAACTGCAGATCTTATTTTCTCTGTCGAGTTAACCAGTAAGGTGACTAGATTTGTTGTATTCAGAATCTACTTAATAATATAAACCCTGTAGCAGCCATAAGACCAGTTTTCCTGCATTGGGTTTTTCCAGGGACAGTTGTCCAAAAAATCTTGTGTGTCACTTCGTCTGTGTAAATGTATTTTTGTTTAGATCTGAATCGGTGAAAAACTGTTATGTGTTTACTTCGATGTTAATCTGAATTTTCAGCATTAATAACTTGATTAAGTAGGATAAGTATAACCAGATCTAACAGTAGGGTTTCTGCATAAAGTAATATTCAGAAATTTTCACATATAGTAGCCCACATGCCCCATCATAAGATGTAATGCCCACATATGGACACCAACTGGTTGTACTCTCTTTGACTGCAATACGATGTTAGCTATCTATGTGAGGTATTATCTACACCAATGTTGCGCGACTCGTAATCGTATAAGAATCGTCTAGCTATTGACTCGGCGATACATATAAGACTTGGCAACGATCCGTATAAGACTCGGCAAATAAAAATAAAAATAAAAACTTAAAATATGTAAAATTTTAAGCACAAAAAAGAAAAATAAAAAAATCGAATTTTGAGGGTCTCCACGGGTCTTATGAGGGGAGTCCAAACTAGCTACCTATCCAAGTAACCGTATGACAAATCACTGCAACTCAGGAGCATCAACACCATGAAGCCACCACCAATCAATTGGATCCTTCTTCTTGCGTCTATCTGCCAAAGATGCATGTGAACCAAAGACACCTCAACCACGTGAAAATTGGGCATACTGAGTTTGTATGTCAGAGGCTTCTTCTGTATAACCATAAATTTTCTTGACAGCAGTCAAGAATACTTTTAACACCCCTTTATCTTGGGAAGGAGGCCTCCTTCCTGTTGCGGGATCATACCATTTTGGATTGACTGCATAAGCTGCCATATGAAGAGGGGTGTTTAGTTTATTCCAACGCCCATGTATAAATTCTTTCAGTTGTAGCCGTAAAGTAGGATCCTTCCTATCTGTGACATTTTGGATCCTCTCACACATGGAGTCCAAGTTCTCATAAATCTCACCTAAACATGGACCATTTGTATCTACATAGCAGATCATATCACAAATTGGTTCTACAATCTCCACAACAAATTTGGCATCAACCCAAAAATGATCATCTAAAATCAACCTCTTCACCTCCAAAGCTGCATCTGAGGTAGATAACCTCCACTGGTCCCACATGTCGCAGATAACTGTGGAAAATAAAGCTTCCTTCATCTCCACAAGCCACCTAAGTAAAATATAGTAAGTTGCAAATCTGGTATCTGATGATTTAAGAAGCTCCAGTTTGGCATGCTTGCCGTAAATGGCTTGTGATTGATGATGGTTGCATATAAACATTTGAATTTTGCGGCCATTTTCAATTAATGCTTGAATCCATTCAATTTTCCCTATGTCCTTCAATGCATTATTCAAAGAATGCACTGCACATGGTGTCCAAAAAATATGCCTGAACAATGGATACATCAAGGACAAAATTAAAATATTAATAAATCTGAAATCAAAATGTTTATTCAATATTGTTAAAAATTACTAAATCAAAAAACAAATCAAACTTGTACTCAAAATTAAAGATGTAATTTAAATATAAAATTTAAATAAATCATACTTGAAAGTTGAAAGTTGAAACTTGTCACTTACTTGTACTCCTTCTAAACCATTGTCCCTGCTGCTTTGCACACTGGGGCTGCATCAGTAATAACTTGAACAACATTGGATGGCCCCACCTCTGCAATGGCATCACATAGTTGGTCTTTCAAGAACATAGTGTTCTTTTCTTCTAGAACAATCAATGGCTCTAAGAAAATAGGGACCAGACATGGAAGAAACAATGATGTTTATCAATGGACGATTCCTACAATCCGTCCATCCATCCATGACAATTAAGCATCCATCCACGTTCCAAGATGCCTTCAAGGGTGCCATTGTCTTCTCAAGACGGGCCTTCTCCTTGTCCACCAACACAGTTCGAAGCTTCTCATAACCAGGAGCTTTATACCCCGGAGGTCCATCATTAATAGCACGAACCATTTGCTCAATAAAGGGGGAACGAGCTGCCTTAAAGGAAATGCCACATGAAAGAAAAAATCTTGCTATTGCAAGATCAACACTCTCCCTACCTTTCACATCAAACATGTCATAGAGGCCACCAACTTTAGGCTTCTTGCGTGGTTAACTGATAGTGATTTTTGATGCTCTAGATGACACATCACCAACTTGAACTTCATCATCAGATGGTAATTCTTCCTCATTGGAATCATCATTTTCATCAACATTGAGACATGGCCTAGATATTGCCTTGCCTGCCTTACCATCAGCCATTTGTTGCTCTCTTTGTGCATTATGGAGTCTAGTGGGACCATTTGGGTCTCCAATGCAAGCATCAACACCCTTCCTTGGTATTTGCATAAAATGAGCTTTAACTCTGGTATAGCTCCCTTTCCATTCAAGCTGACAAAAATTGCATTTTATTGTTGCTGTCCCCCCAGCACCTTTTGAAGGTTTTTGCCTGTCCACATGTTTCCAAAGTGGATATTGTGGATTTGTCTTTGATGAAGACATTTTTTATTTTGGAAGAATCTGTTTAACAAAATAAAATTAAAAATTTATAATAGAGGTCAAAACTGTTAATTTTTTATTGTTAAATACAGGGATTCTATAATTAAAAGTTAAAACTGTTAATTCAAAAATCAAAATTGTTAAATACAGGGAATCAAGATTTTGGAATTCCAAATTTTAATTCAGTAAACAAATTTTTTCTAACAAAAATCTAAAGTTTACTTTGAAGTTTGAAGTTTCTACAAATGACAAACAATAAATTTAAAAATTAAAAATTAAAATTAATGAGCATTGAATGCCTGTGGTTGCAGGCTTTAACTGTGAGTGAGCGACTGTGAGTGAGCTCCTACGCTGCCCTCTAAACAGTGAACACTGAATCAGTGAATACGCTGCCCTCTGAACACTGAATCAGCGATAGCTGAGGACCATGCACAGTGGCACAATGAAAGCTAAACAGGTGAGCAATGAGGACGATGCCAAGTCGATAATGCACCTGCAGGTATGCACTGTGCAGTGAATGCACCTGAATGTTGCCTTCGACAGTGAATATCATCATTGAATGTTGAATGTCATGATGAATGTCGTCGGGTATGTTGTCGAAGATGAATGTCGTCCATAGTTGAAGATGTATGAATGTCCTCCGTCGTCCGCCAGTTATGCTATGAATGTTGCCGGTCGTCGATGAATGCAGGTGAGGGTCGATGAATGCCTGCGGGTGGTGAGAGAGGCAGGTCTGCGAGTGAGAGGGGCGTCGAGTCTGCGAGTGAAAGGGGCGGGTCTGCGGGTGAGAGGGGCGTCGGGGTTGTCGGGTGAGGGTCGTCGCCGTGGGCACGATGAATGCTGCGGTGAGGGCTGTGGATAAATGTTGTCGATGAACGCTACCAAAGACTGTTGCCGATGAATGTTGTGGTGAGTTTATGAACGTTGGGTAAGTCGATGAATGTTTTAACTTTTAGGCTTTAGCATTTAGGTATGTTTTAATTTTAATTTTTAAGTTTTAATTGTATATTTTAAGAAATACTTCGATTTTTAATTTATTTTTAATTTAATTTTAATATTTATTAAAATTTAATTAAAATTTTTAAATTTTAATCAATTAAAAAAAAATTGAGGAAATTAGTCATGAAGAACCCGAAATTCAGGTTCTAAGTACCCAAAGCATGGGTTCGTCATACCCATTCAATGCAAAGAACCCGAATTTTTTTTTGAAGAACCCGGTGCGATTGGGTTCTTTTGAGAAGAACCCGTACCCGAATCTGGGACTTGGGTGCAAGAACTCGGTGCGGGTTCGAGAACCCCACCCCCAGGTGCGGGAACCCGTGCAACGTAGGTTCATACCTATTCTAAGTTGAGTTATAGGCTTGTCTTGAAGGCTAAGTTTTGGAATAGAAGGAAGTTGAGTTGTGTCTCTGTGAAGATCAAAGTTTGAGGGCCGATATTTGTTGTTTTACAGGGACAAGTTCTATTGTTTGAAGATCTAATTCAAGCTTGGTTGGAAGGCCAAGGCCAAGCTCAATGTGCTTTTGTGTGAAGGAGAGAGGAGTAGCTGCCAGGAAGACGGGCTTTCTTTGACTAATAATTGATTCCTAAACAAGTAAATAAGCTAGAAGTTGGGGCTCACTAAGGATTGGTGTCCTCATCTCCTTGACAAGTTGGAGCCTGCTATATTTTTAAGTCGGTGCTTACAAGACAATTGGTGTCCTCATCTCCTTGATAGGTTGAAGCCTGCTACATTTGTAAGTCAATGCTCACAGCGGAATGGTGTCCTCACAAATGATTGTAATAAATTGAAGATTGTTTTCAAGTGTCAAGCTTTGACTTGCACTTTGATTTTTGTGTTCATACATCGTGGATCACTAATTATGTGATGTGAATTCAGTTTCAAGATTAACTAAGTGAAAATTTGTTAAAAGTAATGAAACACTGATTCACTCCCCCCCTCCCCTCCTCAGTATTTCCAACACTCTTTGCACTCTTACATGAAATATAATGATCAAACATTGTGTTGAAATTCTGATGTTTTATGTTGTAACAATTACTTATTACAAAACTTCTTTATGCTGCAATATTAGTTAAGCAATTGTAGATAGAACATAAACCATATAAACCATATGTACAATAGAAGACAACCAAGAACACAATGAGACACAAAGAATTTAGGTCCAATGACCAGGGAAAAACCCCCAAGGGGGGAACCCAACCAGATTCTTCTTCTATTAGATATAATTACTTCAACAGGGATACAAGTACAATGAGAGATCAAGAGAATGAGAAAGTTCACCCAAATCTAAACAAGTTGTAGCATGAAGATCACTGGTAGCAGCAACTGAAGCAAACACATAATTAACCTTGGTTCACCAACTTCTGCTCTAACTCTACAAGTCTCTCTCTCCCACAATCTCCTTCAAGTATTTCCAACTCTCTCTCAAGTTTGAATTCACAATGCACAAGTATGTCAAGTGTGGATGAGAGGCACAAATATATAGGAAGAGCAAGGAGGTCAAATTCCTGAGGGAGTAACTCTGATGCCTTGAGGAGGAGTTACATATGCCAAATTAGGAGTGTAACTTACGCCATAAAGGAGAGGAGTGTAACTTAAGCATTTAGGAGAAAAGTGTAACTTATGCAATAAAGAGGTGTAAGAGGAATATTTTTATAACGAGTCATTAAAGTGTGTAAGAGAGTGTAAGAGGTGTGTAAGAGCATTAAAGAGAGATGAATGAATCCACATTAACAGAGAGAGAGTAACATATGCATTAATTGAGGGGAGTTGCATATGACATGATTGAGTCTCATGATTGAGAGATTTGAATTTCTTTTTAATAATAACATAATAGTATCATAAGAATATTAATGATAGTATTGATGATTAAGTCGAAATTGGACTATTAGGATAGACTGATGATCAGAAGGGATTTTCCATCAACAATACTTGAATACCAATTGATGCAAGCCGATTTACTATTTTTGGAAAGTCATACTTGAAACTTTCTATCTTTAGACTTCCTATTTTTAGAATTTCTATTTTTCGACTTTCTATTCTTAGAAATTCTATTTTAGACTTTCTATTTTTAGAAATTCATCGCTGAGCTGCCAATTTTCAACACACTGCATATTTGGTGTCCAATGGTGTGGATTTACATTGATGTACACAAACTTTTTCATTAAAATTTAAATAGTTTATGTAATTTTTAATCCACTGGATTTTATATTGGCTTCTCAGTAAGTTATGTTCCAGTCTGTCTTTTGGGGCAACCAGCTTGCCCCAGCTTCAGTCTGGTTTGTTCTGATGGTTCTGACAAATATAGCACATTAGTGAATATATACCACACATGTAGTATCAGTATGAATAGAGCTAACAAAGAACATGCACCTTGTCATTCTCATCAGTATTGTGGCTTAGCCATGCATATGCTTCTCGAAAATCATCAAAAACATGAACTCCATCAGGTGTATGAGATGAAAGCACAATCGATGGAGCTGAATAAGCTTCTGCTGCAGCCCAGACACAATGAATCTGCAAACAAAAGCTTCAGAAATCACCATTCTAGACAAGTGAACAGTCAGACTGACCTAGATCAAATCAAAACTTAGGACAGGCAACCAATATTATATTATCTTGTAGTTGTAGTAACTTCGAAATACGCCTAAAGCTATCCTCAGTAATCACCGCATAAGAAGATTATTACCAGAAAAGTACAAAAGAAGCACCCAAGGTAAACAAAAGCTGATTAACAATATAAGATGGAGTGAAAAGATTACAAGATGCAGATACATAGAAACCAAAGGTAGAAGAGAATTATTTAGCATACCACATAAAAGCTTCCCAATACAATAAGTAACAAAATACCAACAGCAGATGCTTCTAAAGGAAGAAGCAATGGCCGCTTCTTCTGTTCCTTTTTATCCAAAACCTTTTCCACGTTCTCCTTTTCTTTTTTCCTGTTCTTTTTAGAGGGTCTCTCTTTTAAAGGCTCTTTATCTTTCTCAAGGAGTGTTGGTTTGGACTCGTCCTTCAATTCATTTGGAACTGCTTCTGATTTGACTGTTGAAGCATCCTTCTGAAGGATTGTCAAATGTCAGAACAGAACATGCATAAAACAAAGCTTGAGCTGAAGTAACTAGTTATCCTTTTGAATCATTTGTAACTGAAAATGTTTAATAAAAGCATTTCACAGCAATCATGAAAACCCTCTTACTTCAAATGAGAGAGAGAGCTGGAATTTGACTGATCGTGTTAATACTGTAAAAGCTTCAGAAAGGGCAATGCCAGATAAAATACAAGCTGCTGGAGCCAGCACTAGCATAAGGCGAACCTGTGAAGACCAAAAACGACATACTTTACTGGGAAACAACATATCTTGCAAAAATATACTATATTGCAAAATAGATAAATATAAGAGGATATATCTCCGAAGAAGAAGAACATTTACCATTACACCAGAAAAGTACACAGATGTCACAATGTAGAGAACCAAAAAGGAGCTTGCATCCGACAATGGCAAGAAACATGCCTGAACAAGCAAGAAAGTGAAATTAGAACAGGGTTGGAACTGTAATCATTCTAATTCAGTTTTACTTTCTAATTCAAAAACAGCATTCACTTGGAAATGTAATCAAAGCTATTTACTTTTGTCTATTTAAGAAGAATCGCGACATGTTTGATAAATTTTTAACAAGCAAAAGATGAAACTTTGAATAATGACACCATTCTTTGTTAATGGATAAGTCAGTAAGTCATTTCTAAAAGTATCAGTTCTGTCGAATGTTAGGTAATCTGCATCAACAACATGAACAAGGGAGAATTGTTAACCACATAGCTACCTGTGACTTAAGTTGACCACCTGAGCCTAACAGATAAGGACATGTGTTTCTTTCTTGGATCTCACAGGTTCGAATCCAGAGTTGGGTATTCCTCTGTATATTTAAGCTGCCAAATTGCTGCATAAAAGGGATCCCTTGTGGAACCTTATCCCACAAACAAGGGGATCTTCTACGTCAATTTGGCATCTAGTTAGGCTGTTAGATTATTATTATTATTAATTTTTTCTAAATACCATTACAATGAGACTGATTTAAAATTTCTAAAACATAGTTGTCTATCACAATGCTGGAGAAACACGACCACTATGGGCAACAACCAGCTTACAATTCACGCCATTCACAATCAAAACAGATCCCAATCAGGACCTTACTAGAATGGACCAATGATACACACTCAATGCTAATATTTTATTAGATTGCAAATACTTCATCCATTAGAGTTTAGCTTTATCAATTGATATAGAATGATCATAATATGTTGAATACAACCTGGGAAATCTGAGCCTATAGTAGCATCAAGACCATGGTTTTAAACCCCAGCTGGTCTGAATTGGAAACCACTCAAACCAGTCGTTTAACAAATTTTGGAGATCAAACCAGCCAATCAAACTGGTTTGTGGATCAACTGGTACCAGTTAGGTACCAAACCAGCCGGGCTGGTGCCTAACTGGTACCAATCACTCCAACCGGAAGGCTCCATCATAAACCGGCCCAGGTCAACTAATATGCACACGGTGAGGATGTGGGACCACAAATTGAGGTTTTAGGCGGTTTCTAAGGAAACCATGGGCAGTTTCTCTCCAATTTTTTACCTCAACTTATAAAAGCGGCCTTGATCTCCTATTTGCCTCACACTTCTCCTCTCAAATTTTAGTGAGCATATGAGATTATGGAGAGTTTTGCAGCAATGGCAGCAAATTTGGAGGTTCTTTGTCATCTTGGAGCTGGTTTGGAACTGTCTAGTGGAGTTGGCATCTTTGGGAGAAGACTTTGGAAGCTAGTTTCAGGTTTGGTTTCTCTCAAAAATTCCAGAGTTTATGACAAATTTGTTTTTTTTTTTTTCTCCTTTTTCAAGTAAAACACAACCCCCCTTTCTAGGTTAAATCTGCCTCTTTTTTGTTTTCAAATTTATCATAGGTTTTGCATTTTACTTAGTAACATCCTTTTCTTTTCTATTTGCAGATCTTTATCCCTTCAAATCTGAAACGTCATCATCCACCATAGCCCCAAAAGCCAAAGATGCCACATGGGTTCATTGCTATGTTGCAGGAAACGCTGGGCAAGAGGGCATTTCTGCCAAAAAATGAAGCTAAAATGCTGAAACGTGTTTGGTACGGCCTTGAAACGCATTTCAGGCCATACTGGCACATTTCACGAGGCTGAAACATGGTCCAAGACGGCCTGAACCGTGTTTCACGGTCGTATGGCCGCATTTCAGCCAAAAATTGACTTTTTCCATTTTTTCTTTTTTTTTTCTATTTTTCTTTTTTGGTGATTAAAATATGTTTTGGATGTTTGTAAATGGCTCTCGCAAGTTATAAAAAGACTCTTGCGTCATACCCTCATCACACGAATCGAACAAGTCATTTCACTTGGAGAGAGGCGATTTTAGCAAGGAGAAAAGAGGAAGAGAGCAGTGGTTTCAGCTAGGGCATTTTCAACAATGAGCAAAGGAGATTTTAACAGCAAGAAAAAAAAAGATTTCACAAGCAGATTCGGAGTGGGGAGTTTCCGGCTACGGCATTCTTGGTTTTTGGCTCAGCTACAGAGATCTTTCTCCTATGTTTTGTGGCATTTTGGGGTAGCTTCAGCTACAAAAAAATAATTTGGGTAATAAGCATTCATTTTCTTAGGTTTTTCCCACTATTTCTTCTATTGTTCAAGGGTTTATGCTTCCAAAAATGTGAAAAACAATTTTTCTTTACAGATTTGTTTTTAAATTTTTTTTTGCAGCAATGGCTTCCAACCAAGGTACGAGTTCAGCCCCAAGTCCAACCCGAGGGCTGACTATTATCCTCTTTGGAGGCATGTTCAGAAGCTTCAAGGTTGTGCAGGTGCTGGCTCATGGAAATGCTGATGTAATCTTTGCAGTAATTCATACAAGGGCTCGTACCCAAGAGGGAAGGCACATCTTTTGCATGGAGGAGGACAGGGGATTGCAGGTTGCACAAAAAAAAGCAGGCCCAATGGTGAGAAGGGCATCAAAGAGAGAAAGATGAGATTGATGGAATTAAAAAGCATGAAGAGCTTACTCAAGCTACTCCTCAAGCTCCACCAAACATTGATCCAAGAATTGTGGTTGAAGCAAGGAAGAGGAGAGCCATTCAACAACAAAAACAACAGCCATCCAAAAATACCAGAGGGGCACTCGCTTCAGTTCAAGTTAGCAAAATTGTTAAATTGGTGAATGTGCAAGCGAGAGAAAAAGTTGATTCTAGAGTGGCTAGGTGCATCTATGAATGAGGTACCCCATTCGATGTTGTTCGCTCTCCTTACTGGCAAGATATGATAAGGGCAGTTAACAAAGCTCCCACGGGGTACAAGGGGCCCAGTTATGACAAAATCAGAACTCAGCTTCTCAAAAATGAGGAGTTTTTGGAGGATATCTTATCACTGATTCATTCTTCCTGGAGTAGCTTTGTGGTTAGCATAGTCTCAGATGGATGGACAAATACAAGGCGTAGTCCATTGATAAATATAATTGCCAATTCACTGCTCTAGAGAGGTAAAAGACTGCACAGTTCAATGTTAATGTTATAATAAAATATATTGAGCAAATAGGACCTAACATGGTGGTGGAAGTTATCACGGATAATGCACTAGCTTGTAAAGATGCAGTTTTAATTATTGAGGGGAGGTATCACCACATATTTAATATTTTGGACACCCTGCATTGTCCATAATCTGAATCAGGTCTTAGAGATCAAATATAAAGTTCCATGGATAAAGATAATCACAAGGGAAGCAAGGGATATCGTTAAATTCATCACCAACCACCTCCAATCTCAAGCAATATTTCGAGTACTTCAAATTGGAGTTGTTAAAAGGTGTTGAGACAAGATATGCCTCAAACTTCCTAATGTTGTGCCGCCTTGTTGAGGTTAAGCAGCCAATAGTTTCTACGGTGGTGAGTTAACTCGAGGCTGAGTGGAGAGAGGCAAATTCGGAGCGAGGATATATGGTGCGTAGATTGTGCCTTGATGAGGAGTGGTGGGGCAAGATAGATTTCTTGCTAAAATTCACAACCCATACATTTGAGCTTCTTCAGAACATTGACACAAATCAACCTTTCTTAGGAGAGGTATATGATGGCATGGATACCATGGTTGAGAAAACTATGGAAATCATTTCACGGGAGTCTCCATAGCTTTTATTTGTTGGTGATCATTTTGTTGATTTAGTCAAGAAAATCAATGTTGATAGGTGGAACAATTTCAACACTCCATTGCACACTTTAGCACATGTCGTGAGCCCCAAATTTTATGATGAAGATCTTATTGCTCAAAGCAATTGGAAGAGAAAGGCACCCCATAAGGATAGAGAGGTGGCTAATGGGGTGACAAAAACCCTTATGAGAATGTTTCCAGCTCAACTACATAGGGAGGTGAAAGAAAAATTTGCCATTTTTGTTGCAGGATTAGATGATTATTCAAACATATCAGCTTTGGAGGAGAGAAGCACCATGAACCTAGTTAGTTGGTGGATTTGTCATGGAGCAAATGGTGTACATTTACAAAACCTTGCCATCTGTGTTCTTTTACAACTGGCAAGCTCTTCATCGGCAAAAAGGAGTTGGAGCACCTATGATTTTATTCATTCTGTGAAGCACAATAGTTTGGGCTCACAGAAGGCAGAGGATCTTCTTTATGTGCACTCCAACCTTCACCTTGCATCTCGTAGGGGTCCAGAATATAGCAGTGTTCCTTCTAAAGAATGGGATATGGATCCAAAAAGTCATAATTTGGAGCTCTCTCTTGTTGCCCTGAATATTGAGGACTGGGAGCCTAGAAGTGGAATTGGCCAATCATCTTCTTCTGCCCCACCATCCACTATTGAGCATGCTTTTGCTTCTATTTTTGACAAGGATTATGATGATGAAGATGAATATTAAAGACTATTAGTCTTTAGTCTTTATAATACTTGCACCCTCATAGTCTTTATTGTACTTGCAGGCTCATATATATAATAAAGGTTGATTTTGAAATTTGGATATATAATAAAGGTTGATTTTGAAATTTGGATATATAATAAAGGTTGATTTTGGATATTGCTATTTTCATTATATAACCATTCATGATTAAATGTTATGTAAATTTAGAGACTTATAGTTTATGCATTGGCATTGGACAATTTAATCATAATGTAATAAATTAATGTGTGCTTTATGATTCCCTGTTTCCAAATTTGGGGGGCTATGTTTCGTAATCGTACCCATTTCCCGGTATCATGCAACTTCGGTTCATTGTGATGTTGTCGATGGAAAAATGTTGTGCAAATATTACAACCACTCAATGGGAGGGGTGGGCATTCATAGGTTGAAACAACACTTGGCTGCTATAAGAGACCAAGTAACCCCATGTGATGCACCAGAAGGGCAAAATACCTTGAAAATTTTGAGAAGTTTGATAAGGAAAAGGCTAGGCAAAAGGATACAAAAGCAAAAGTTTGATGAATAATCATGTTGATCCGTGATTTGTAGTAGGCCAGTGGCCTAGTAGCTTTAGTTGTAGCACTTTTTTTGGACTCTAGAAGCCATTTAGAGCCTCATTGATTATGTATTTTGTTGATTATATGTATTGCACTCGGTTCCATTTTGATATATGCACCCTTACATGGTATATAGATGAGCAAACTTTGTACATTTTGTCTCTATTGGCTTGGAATCATGGTTTGAAATCTTTAAAATATTTCTTCCCATTTAAAAGTAATTATTTTATATATTTTTTTCAATTCAGGTTCATTGACTCTGGTTCGATCCGGTTTTAGTTCAAACCTTGGTTTGATAGGTGGCTCGGTTCAAAAACCAGTTCCAGATTTTAAAACTATGATCAATACAAGGGAGTGCACAGTGCATGGTTATTTCCTAAGCTAATCACCCAAATGAGTGTCTAATCTATGAAAAGTCACGTTCATAATTTTGAAATCTTAACAATACCAGTGCCACTATATTGGACAAGATGGGAATAATTGTCATATGTCAAAGGCCCAAGAACCGTCACTCCCAACCAATCACACCTGGTATAGACGATGGCCTAATTAGTATAAACATCAAACTACATTTGCTTGATATCACAAATCTTAGATTATCATTTCCTTTTTTCTATTCCTGAAGAAGCTCACTCTAGTGCAGCCATTAATGAAGGCTCCTATGATGCACTCATTGCCATAAGAGTCTACATCTTTGCTTTTGTTGAAGTTGGTGAAGTATGTACCATTAGTGCAACTGTAATACAGAAAAGCCTATATGTCAAAACACCTAGAAATGCTCAATAACAATTATAATGTTTTCCCTTCATTAGAGTTTTCAAGTACGGTGTCATCCAAATTAAAACACCCTTAGAATCATGATTTCTTATCAGGCAACAATATAATCCCATAGCAAACTTCAACTTATGTGTTTCTAGATTTCCCAGGTGATGTCAAAGTCTTCATTTGTCATTGGAATCGTCTTCAGAGGCATCATGTTAGATAGTAATATATTGACAGATGGATTTTCTCTCTAGAACATTCAAGAATCCTAGGACACAGTGTTATAAGACTGTCAGCGAATTGTTTAACATAATGCATGTTTAAACTCCTCAACTTTAGCATAGCGAACTATCTCTTTTTTGTTGTTTAACAATATAACTCATGGATTAATTGCCATGTTTTGGTTCTCTGACAAAGGAAAAATCGCATTTCAAGATTAAACATATTCTTCATGATATCCTTGAATATTATGTTCTCTAAACTATGAGATTTTCCCTTCAGCTCGAATGCACTAAAGTAAAATGGGGTAAAATTGTAAATTTCCTTAAAAGTGATCGTCGATGTAGACATCATCAAAAAATTTGTTTCCATACAGATTCAAAAACTAAAAAATAAAAATAAAAACACAAGACATCGTTACAGCGAAATCTAGCACCTTAGTTCAAAGCCTCACTAAGCAATCTATCTTGAAAGCAACAATGGGAGAGTTACTATCACCTCAGCAACTACTTACCTTCTTTCTATGGTTAGATATAAACCCCACAAGGAATGCTTACCCAATCCATCCTAGGGATTTAGTATCCCAAATAGTCCTTCGCTAAATACTGTTGAGAATTCTATAAGGCAATGATTATATTTAATTCTCTTTACTTGAAAACTACTTGTGATGTCTTTTTACTTATTAGCTTTGTTCCTTATTATTATATGTGTGAATCATCAAGCAGCTACCAAAACAAGAAGAACAAGAACACAGAATATAGGCTACAAGCCAAGGCCAAAACCTCTCCTCTTGAGAGGAAAACCCACAAATCTCTCTTCTCTTCCTTATAGATTCTTCAATTGACGATTTTCCATGACCTTAAGACTAAGACCAATACCCTCCAAGACCAAGACCAACCTCTTCAAATGACGTACTTGGAATTGACTGAGAATGTTTACTGCAAAACATATTTATGGTCGAGTATTCACCAAGTACATTAGTGAGCCAATCAGTTGTCTATACTTGGAAGGATCCACAGGGCTTGATTCGGAACTCCTGAGTCTCTTCAAATTTGTGATCATCGAAGTGGTCATTGGTTTGCAATCCATCAAGTCAAACCTCTTCAATATCTTGATCACGTACTTCCCTTGACCCGGATAAATTTCATCAGGTCCTTGCCAGACTTCTAGTCCCAAATAGTAATGCATCGGCCCTAGATCCTTCATATCAAATTATGTTGCTAGTTGCTTCTTACATTCTTCAATTCGACCTTCTACACCTGTCAAGAGAAGATCATCTACATATAGAAGAATGATTACAGGTTCTCCCTTCACAACATTGATATAAAGGTTCGGATCAGCAAAACTTTTTGTGAAGCTTATTCTTTGTAGGTATGCATCCATTTTAGCATAACATGCCCTTGGTGCTTGCGTGAGGCCATATAATGCTTTCTTTAATCTGCAAACATATGGCTTCATGTCTTTAACTTCAAATCCCAAGGGTTGCTCTATATAGACCTCCTCATGAATTGTGCCATTCAGAAACGCGGTCTTGACATCCATTTGGTGGATGTTCCATCCCATCGATGCGGCCAAAGAGATCAATGAATGAATCCTTGTATACCTTGTTTTCGGAGCAAATGTCTCTTCATAGTCAATGCCTTCTTGTTGAGAGAAGCCCCTAGCCACAAATTTTTCCTTATACTTATCGATACTTCCATCTGTCGCATGTTTGATCTTATAGATCCATTTGGAAGTTACCACAGATTCGTCTTCGGGCCTAGGTACGATCTCCCAAACTCCATTCTTCATTATAAATGGTATTTTTCACTCATGGCATCCTTCCATTCCTAATGATTGATAGCTTAATCAAAATTGGATGGCTCTCCCTCTATTAGCTGTGTCATGTATGTTGCATACCCATAATATTGTTTGGGTTTCTTGCTTTCTCTGAATGTGGCTTTCGTTGCTCCATGACCTTCTGCATCAAGTAGTGTAGATTTCAACCAATTAGGTCTTTTTCTTGAATTGGGGAGGACCACAGGTTGAATAGGTTCATTGGCACCCTCATCTTCATGATGAGATTCTTCTTCTTCCCTGTTAACTTCCTCTTCAAATACTGGAAGTTCTTCGTCATTAGAGTTCATGGCAAGTTCCTTATATTTCTTGAATACTAAGAAACCGGATTCATTGGGTGGGGCCCAAGAATCCCGAACCCTACGTATCCGATACGATATGGAGGGATTCGTACCGAAATCTCCGGATTCGGTCGTATCTGTACAAGGTACGTCGAATCCTAACCATTCCCTGTACGGATACGGCTGAATCCCGTACAGCCGGATTCTAGGGGCTAAAAAGTGCGAGTTTGACTTATAAAAGTCTGATTTCTCTCATTGTTTCTCACTGATATTTGTTTGTGAAGTGAGCAAGGAGCAAGGGTTAGCAAGGACAAAGGGAGTTTTTTCAAAGAGATTCGAGCATCCGGTAAGTGCACTGTCCCTCTATATTTTGCATTTAGTTTGTTGTTAGTGTTTGCATGTGCATATGTTTTATATATTTGGTCATTTTTGTTTATTTTTTACAGTATTCATGGTTCAATCAAAGGCAGCAAGACAGGGGCAAAGAAAGTGGAAGAATGTCCCCATTGGAGATGCCCCTCCTGTCCTTGTTTCATCAGGGTCTGCAAGTATTCCATCTATTGGAAGTGGGGCTGCAACAACAACTTCAAATGTGCAGGGAAAACAAACTCATGACCCCAAATACCCATTGTGGAAATATGTGACAAGAGAGGCAAGGCCAGGCAAAAAGGGAAAGGGAGGAGGAAATTGTTCATGGAAATGCGATATATGCAACGGCCATTTCACTCCACATATTTCCGTGTGAAAGATCATTTGTTGGGTTTGCTAGGTTGTGGCATTCAATCTTGTACAGCAAATGAATTGCCATAGAGGAAGGACTTGGAGAAATAGCAATTTGTTGGTGCGGCAATTGTGGCATCAAAATCAAAACAAAACAAAACAAGAATGTGACCCCCTTCCATTCTTAAGGAAAAGCAGCAACAAGTTCCCTTTTGAGAGTTTTAATAGGGGACAATCAGCAAAGAGAAAGGCAACTGTAGTTGGTCCAATGGACAAGATTTTTCAAAAAGAGAAGAGGGAAGAGCTTAATCTCACCATTGCATTTTTTTTCTATCAGAACTTCATATCCTTTAATGTTGCAGGTCACCTCTATTTATTGAGACGTGTCGAGCTCTTAGTCATGGAGCTCCATCAGGGTATGTGCCACCTGGGTCAGAGAAGCTCACAACCACATTGTTGACAAAGGCAAAGAAAGAGGTAGACAAAATGCTTGAGCCTATTAAATCGGCATGGCCATCATCTGGGGTTAGCATTGTTTCTGATGGATGGACAAATCTAGCACGCCACCCACTCATCAACTTCATGGTGTCATCCTTGAATGGTCCAGTTTTCTTGAAATCTGTGGATGCACTTGGACAGTACAAGGATGCACAATATATGGGTGAGTTATTTATTAAAATTATTAAAGATGTTGGTGTTGATTCTTGTGTGCAAATCATTACAGATAATGCACCTGTTTGCAAGGCTGCTGGCATGATTGTGGAAGCAAAATATCCACATATATTTTGGAAATCTTGCATTGTCCATTCATTGAACTTGGCACTGAAATCTATTGCCTCTGATGTGCTTTGGATTGGAGCCATTATTGAGGATGCACGGCATATCCACAACTTTGTACAAAACCATACAAATGCCCTCACTATCTACAAGGAGTACACCAATCTATCATTGTTGAAGATTGCGGATACATGGTTTGCCTCTTCATTCATCATGTTGAAGAGGATGAGGGAGATCAAGACCGCTCTTGGGGCCATGGTTATTTCATAGTTATGAATTTTTGGAGAAAGACGGATCAAGCAGCCTCAAAGAAAGTGAAGGACACAGTGTTGGATGATCTATGGTGGGAGAAGGTAGATATAGTTATTCAGATCATTGAGCCTATCATTTCCTTGCTTCGATTTGCAGATACAGACCAACCCATCCTAGGAGAGGTTTATGAGGGATGGGATTCCATGATTGAGTCTGTGGGGACCATTGTTTTACAGAGTCAGTGCCCAGAGTATGAGACACCACCAGAGGCATTCTTCACCAGCATACAGGATATTCTTGTCAGCAGATGGGACAAGAATTGCACACCTTTACATTGTTTGGCTCACTCCTTGAACCCAAAATACTACAGCCATGAGTGGCTGAATGGTGGACCTTCCCGCAAATTCCCTCCTCACATGGATGGTGAAATCTCGTAGGGGAGGAAAGATGCATTGAGGATGATTTTTCAGGAGAGGGCACCCCTTGATGAGGTGGAGGATGCCTTTGCAGAGTTTTCCACTTGCACTGGGCGATTTGCAAGCTATGATGTGATTCGAGATAGGGGGCTAAGAAGCCCTATTCTTGGTGGGCAACTCATGGGGCAACAAGCCCTCCTCTACAACAGTTAGGCATGAGGCTCCTCTCTCAAGTGACTTCATCCTCTTGTTGCGAGAGGAATTGGAGCACATATGGGAATTTGTATAGTGTGAAGAAGAGCAAGCTTGAGCAGCCCAGGGCAAAGACAATGGTGTATGTGCACACCAACCTTCGTCTCATCTACAGGCACAGGGAGGATTGGTTGAAGGGAAAGACAAAGATGTGGGATGCCTTTCCTGATGATATGGGTCTGGACAGCAGCATTGAGTTGGCATTGGCCAACTTGGATCTCAATGCGCCAGTGCTAGAGCCTGTCACATTTGATGATGTCGATATAGTAGAGGCGTCATCCTCCACACCAGCAGATGCAGAGATGACAGAGGAGGATGATGCAGCAGAGGAGAGTAGTGGTGAGCATGATGATCAGGATGAGGACAGTGATGTTGATTATGATGATGAGGATTGATGACTCATTGACTCTAACTCATTGAGGCTTTGGGCTTGTAGTCTTGTAGACTGTAGCTTTTTTATATTTTCTATTTCTATTTGCCATTGGCAGTGTACTTATGTAACACATTTTGATTCCAATGGCTTACTGAGAAAACTACAGTATCTTACCATCTTGTCTTTTTGAGTAAATTTGACAATTGTATGATGTATCAATGTATCATATATATCTAAGATCTTAAATCTATGTTTGAATCAATGAATTTGTATGAATTTGTGTAAAAAATATCTAATTTTTAATATATATATATATATATATATATTAATAAAATAATACATAATATATCGTATCCCGAAAGTGTCCTGTTCTGGGGGTCACTGTATCTCGAATCCGATTCTCGAATCCCCGTATCCATCGAATCCCGAATCCCCGTGTCAGGCGACTTAGCTTGAATGCGATACTTTCATCAAATATGACACCTCGACTTACTTCTATATAGTGTCCTTCCTTTATGTAGATTCTATAGGCCTCAGAGGATTTGTAGCCAACAAATGTTGTTGATGGGCCACTATTTGCAAAGAATCATTCAGGGCCAGCGTATTTCAATGGGATAGTGTTATTTCTCAAGGGAGGTCAAATTTCGGGGTCAGCCATTCCGAAATTCCTTTCTGGGCTTTTCTGAGTATTTGGAGGAGAGCTCATTCCCAGAGTTTCATATTTTTCTGAGCAGTGGAGCAGCCCCAAAGAGCCATCCCATTCCAACAGCAGCAGTAGTCTGGTAGCAGCAGCAGCATTCTGGAGATTACGCAATCCTTGACAGAGCAGCCATTCCTTGAGCATTTCTGAGAGTATTTCCAGCTTGCCTTGTGCAAGCCAAGGTGCCATCATTCTGATCACCTTTGTACTCATTGTATCTTTCAGTTATATAATTAAATGGCTCAGCGTTTCTCCATATTTTGCATTGTTTATGTGACGTCTCTCTATTTGTTGTAGATTCTTGTTTATGTCACTTTATATTACTGTTTATTTCTATTCAGAATATTACAGTGGTATCAGAGCTCATAGACTTGGCTTAGCCTGTGGAGCAAATTGTCTAAGACACCAGCAGGAAAACCATATATCACTTACCGGGGAAGGAAATACAAGGACCAAGAGCGGAGGCTTGAGACCACTTTTGGAGAGGGAGACTACGTGCCAGTAGTGGATGCAGAGGAGGAAGGACCAATGGCAGAGGAGAAGGATGAGAGAGAGTTCGGCAACTCCTCCTAAAGTTTGTGCAAGAGCTATCGAGAAGGATAGAAGAGATGGGCAAAAGTTTATGCAGACGAGAGACAGCGTGAAACCCCAAGGGGTTTTCACATCGGAGAAGGGTCCGGCACTTCTCACCATTTGCAGGAGCAGCTCACAGCGCAGCAGGTTGTATCACTTACTCCCCCACGTTCCACAATGGCCACATTTCTAGCTACAGGGACCGCAACAGGAGCACCTCAAGAGCCGGAGCCGATTCAAATGGGGGATTATTTTGCCGAGTATCATTCCTATAGGCGAGAGTTTGGTGAGGCTCTCACTTTCCATGATTTTGTGCAGCTCAAGAAGGAAAGCAGACCTTGTAACCAAAACAGAGGGTGCTGGTATACACAGGATGGGGATGTACAGTGTATAGTGGGCAAGTTTTTCTTGCCAACATTTGACGGATCCTCAAAATGTTCGGCAAAGGCTTGGGTGGAGAAGCTGGATATCTATTTCCAACGTAATCAGATGGTAGAGGGAGAGGCCATCAAGGTGGCAGCACTGCACCTAGAGGGAGAGGCCCTTGATTGGTGGTTCCACAGGATGGCCACGCTGGGTCACTCAGTCGTGACAGCGTATGCAGAGTTTACATGGAGACTGGTAGAGCGATTTGACTGGAGGGATCCGGAAGAGCACTTTGTTGAGCTGACCAAGCTCAAACAGACCAGGAACTCGAAAACCTACATTTCCGAGTTTTTGAGGCTTTCCGTCATAGTACCTGACTTGTCCTCATCCAGGATGATATACATGTTTATTGCTGGGTTGGCAGAACCTCTACGTGGGTTAGTCAGATCCACGAGCCTGCTATACTTCATAATGCAATTGGGAGGACCAGGGACTTGCAAGATGCTCTACCCAGGACCAGAGCTCCTTTCCCCAAGAGATCGACATTCCAGCAGAAGGGGAAGGACACGAGGGTTCCACCTCCGAGGGGGAACCAAGGCCGAGTGCCTTTGGAAGATGATATCCGGAGAGATTTGAGACGGAAGAAGCTATGCTTCACATGCCAGGAACCATGGACACCGGGACATCGATGTGTCATTGGGAAGGCACACTACATAGAGGTCTTCTTCGACAGTTACAGGGAAGAAGATGCATATGGGGAGATGGAGGCAGGAGGTAGCGATGTGGTGCAGAGAGGGGATCATCCACCACCTCCACCACCAGGAGTAGGAAGGGCAGCGTTTGCACCTACTGGGGGAGTTCTTGCTTCTTTGCAAGGGGTTCCCAAGTATTTGACACTGCATGTCCGGGGTACCGTGCAGGGACAACGTGTTTCAGTGCTAGTTGACAGTGGGGCTACCCACAATTTTATTGGTGCACAATTGGTAGAGCGGAGGAGCATACCGACCGAGAGCTTTGATGGATTTTAAGTACTGGTACCGGGTGTCAAAACTATGCAATGTGCCAGATACGTACCAGCATTGGCAGTGACCATGGGGACTTATACTCTAATGGATCACTACTTCGTGGTGGACATTCCGGACACCAACGTGATACTAGGAGTGCAATGGTTGATCACACTAGAGAAGGTCACTACGGACTGGGAGACCTTGGAGATGGAGTGGACAGACAAGAAGACCGATAAGCATGAGATGATCTAAGGCATGCACACATATCCTCCACAGACAGTTTCAGCACACCGGATGGAGACAGACCTCTGGAAGGGAGACATAGAGTGGGCAGTGGAGCTATGTGTTTCAGAGGCAAGATCTACAGGATAGGTCGTTCACCCAGATATGCAGTCAATTTTGGAAAGAGATGCTACAGTTTTGGGGGATATACCGCCAGGGCAGCCACCGGATCGGGGGTTTGAGCACACCATTGAGCTGGAGCAAGGCATTCAGGTCGTGATTACTACACCCTATAGACATCCCAAAGCCTACAGGGATGAGATCGAGAGAGCTATTCATGAGCTCTTAGCACTGGGACACATCCGACCCAGCACTAGCCTATTTGCTTCTTCTATTGTACTGGTGAAGAAGAAGGATGACACACAGAGGATGTGCATCAATTATCGGACTCTCAATAAGAAGACCATGAAGAATCGATACCCCATCCCACGGATTGATGAGTTGACGGATGAGTTGAGGGGGTCGAAGTTCTTCTTGAAGATTGATTTCAGGTCGGGCTACCATCAAATCCGCGTAAAGGACCAGGATGTCCCCAAGACAACCTTCAGATGTCACTACAGCCACTTTGAGTTTTTGGTGATGCCTTTTGGGCTAACCAATGCACCAGCCACCTTCCAGTCCTACATGAACCACATCTTTCGTGGTCAGCTGAGGAAATTTGTGCTGGTATTCTTTGATGACATCTTGATATACAGCCGGACATGGGAGGAGCACCTACAGCACATTGAGGTTGTATTGCAGATTCTAGAGGAGCAGCATTTTTATGCTAAGCTCTCTAAATGCAAATTTGGGTTGACAAAGATGCTCTATTTGGGGCATATCATTGGTGTGGACAGAGTGAGAATCCACGAGGAGAAGATCTAGGCCATCCGGGATTGGCCAAAACCGAAGAACATGACTGAGCTTCAGGGGTTTGTAGGCATCTGCACCTACTACCAGAAGTTCGTCAAGGGGTTTTCCCAACTTGCTACCCCTCACAGATCTTACCAAAAAGGGGGCATTCAATTGGACGGACACAGCGCAGAGGGCCTTTGACAGGCTCAAGGAGGTGATGAGCAGTTGTTCAGTTTTGGTGTTGTCGGATTTCACGCAGCCCTTTGTCTTGGAGTGTGATGCATCTGGAGAGGGGGTAGGCGCAGTCTTGATGCAGGGGGGCCACCCCATAGCTTTCGAGAGCAGGAAGCTATTGTCGCATGAGAGGTTGTATCCCATATACGACAAGGAAATGTTGGCTATCATGCATGCACTGGCCTTGTTTCGGCAGTACTTGGTGGGGAACAAGTTCAGGGTGAGGACTGATCACAACAACCTCCGGTTCTTTCTAGAGCATAAGCAGTTGCAGGAGAGGCAGCAGAAGTGGGTCAGCAAGATCCAGGCATATGACTTTGACATCGAGTATGTCAAAGGGAAGAACAACATGGTGGTCGATGCTCTTTCACGCAGACCGGCAACGTTGTCTCTGATGAGCTTAGACACGGACTGGAGGGCTCAATTACTGGTGGAGTACTCCAAGGACCATTTTGCCTGTGAGATACTGGATGCACAGATCATGGATAACAGGTACAGAGTGATGGATGAGGTGATATACTTCAAAGATAGGATCTTCTTGGCTGGGAGCTCTCAGCTCAAGGAGAAGGTACTGTGTGCCTCACATGACTCACCACTATCAGGCCACCAAGGGTTCACCAAGACCTACAGGGCCATCAGAAAGAGGTTCTCTTGGAGAGGCCTCAAGGAGGATGTACTCTGGCATGTCAGGGAGTGCAAGGTGTGTCAGTGGAACAAGGGGGAGATAAACCATCCAGCAAGATTACTACAGCCACTTCCCATTCCGAAGGGATAATGGGAAAGCATTTCGATGGATTACATCACAGGGTTGACCATAGTGCGGGGCACGGATTGCATCTTTGTAGTCATTGACCGGCTGACAAAGTATGCATACTTCTTCGCTATATCAGCACGGTATACGGCAGCACAAGTAGCGGAGTTGTTTTTCAAGGATGTTTTCAGGTTGCATGGTCTTCCGAAGACCATTGTTAGTGATCAGGACAGTCATTTCATGTGCGGTTTTTGGCAAGAGCTCTTTCGTTTGGTGGGTACAGAGTTGACTTCGAGTACCAGTTATCACCCTCAGACGGATGGGCAAACAGAGATAGTGAACAAGTGGCTGGAAGGCTACTTGCAAAACTATGTCACAAGGCATCAGAAGGCATGGTTACGTTGGTTACATCTGGGAGAGTACTTCTACAACACTACTTTCCACATGTCCATTGGTATGTCTCTGTCATATGCTTTGTATGGATATCATGCTTTGTCTTTTGCTGATGTGATGTTTGGTGCTAGTGTGAAAAATCCTAGATCCGGATTCCTACTGCAACAAATCTGAATTACCTCTTCTATTATGTTTCATAATTATTTCATTACAGTGAAATATCAAAGTAATTTCTGAAGCAGTCTACACAAATAATGTTGCGGAATAAATCTAACTGCTGAAACAATCTGAAAAAAATACAATGAAAAACATCGACATTTGACACAGTTATTTTTGGACTAAGTCCCCGGAAAAACCCAACTCGAGAAAACTGATGCAACAGATCTGAGGGCTTGTATTATTAAGCAACAGAATCTTGAGTACAACTAGGGTGTCAACATCCGGCGAACCCTTCAAAGAAATCTAGACAATCTGGTGAAAAATGTGAGATATACCTCACTCTACAAGTCTCTGGCTGATCTAACAACATTGGTGAAGCCCTCACTGCCTTTGCGTGATTGCTTACGTTGGAACTGCGTAAGCCTGCGTGGGCAACCTTGAGGAACTGCATCACCTTCCTTTGCAACTGATCTAGTTGATCTATGACTGGATTTTGGCACTCCTGGCTCAGAAACCCCAGCCTCTAGCTATCTCCGGACTGACTCTAAGAGACATTGCGCTGCTTCTGCGTGATTTCCTGCAGGGACTGCATCACCTCTTTAGAAAACTGCTCTGTCTCTCACTGCGTCACTACTGCCTCTCTCTGAAATGCACTCCTGGTCCTCCTAACTAGATCTGCTTCTGCCCCTCTCTGAATCTGATCACTGAATCAAAATCACTTAGCAAACCCTGCCCTAGTGATTCGATTTTGATCAAAAGTTGTGTCTCCTCACACAAATTCGAAAATGCTCAATGGCTCAAGTGTCTCAATGTGTTTTCCTTAGGCCCCTCACCCTCCTTATATTCTTCTGTTGAACCTTCAACGGCCAAGATTAAAACATAATCAAGGGCTAAGATTAACTTGGGGGTGATCCATAACTTTATCTAGAAGATTCACACTTAGTTTAATTAATACCCTTTAATTAATTAGTTTCTCTAAGTTTAGACTTAGGAAAACATTAAAAAACAATTAATTATTTTAATTAAACCATCTCTAAGTGGAATTTTCCAAAACCATTTTTGGGTTTTATGGAATACATGTGTCCTAGTCTATATACAAAGTTACAAGGCTAGAGCACATCCGATACTACCATAAATCAACACTCTCTCTTAGCGAGGAAAGTGCTCTATCAAAACAACTCAATGTGTTGTTCCGACTTCTAGAACATCTGTTGTTGTGTTGTTGATGATGCTCACCAACACTGCACAAGAAAATGTTGCATTTGTACTGTTGCTGACTCTACATACTGCTATGAGCTGCCACTGTACTGCAACTCCCTCTGAATTCTGCAACCATGCTGTTGCACTAGGTGAGCACTGCTCTGCGCTGCGTGAGCACTACTCTGCATTGCGCTGCACCACTTGTGCACTGTGCTGCTACTGCTACCATTGTTGTTGCTACTCAACTATTGCTGCTGCTGCACTGTTGCTAATTGCAACAGAAAAACATCCAAAATTGGACAAGAAAATCTGCAACTGGAAAATAACACTGATTGCTGCTAGTTTCTGCACTAGCTCTCTTAAAAATATTGTGTTGTTTCTGCTCTACACTGCATGAGCACTGCACTGCACTGCGCTGCACCAGTGTGCACTACACTGTTGCTGCTCAATTGTTGATGCTGTTGCTCCCTCTCTGCGCTGATCAGGCTCTAGTACTACTAGCCACTGCATTGTCTTCTCATCTTCTGCTGCAACTATCCATCCCGCTACTATCTTTAGGCTGTTGTAGCTCACATGTGATCCAAGAGTTCGGAAATACTCAAGGATTCTGCCATCTTGTAGATTTTGGATCTATTACTCCAAGTCAACCCATTTCTCTCCTTTCAGAATATGAGCTAACATAGCACAATCTTTTTCTACCTCAATCTTAGCAACACCTGCTTGTGGATCTTCCTTCTCCTCTTTATCCTTTTTCTTAAGAGGACATTGTGTGGCATAATGTCCCATTTCCCCACACCTGAAGCATTTGATCTTAAACAGATCTTTCTTCTTCTGCTTCTGTTGCTCCTTTGATGCAAGGGCAGTGTTATCTTCTTCATCCTTCTTGACCTTTGAACCGTTGTTGCCATCCTCCAAATGGATTTTGGGGAGATCTCTCCTCAACTCTTCTTGCTGTAAGGCTGCCCACATCGCTTCCTATCCTGGAAGTCTTTCTCTGCCCAGAATACTTTGGACAAAGATCTGATAGTCCTCTGAAACAGAGTTCAGAGTGAGCCTTACTAGCTCTGAGTCTCTAGGAGCAGACCCTACTACTGACAGTTGGTCTCGATTATCCTGAATACGAGACAAGAAGGAATCAAAACGCTCTCCCTTCTTCATCCTGGTATTACGCATCTTCTCTTCAAGGTACATCTTCCACTGCTTGGAAGATCCTTGGTATAGCTTTTCCAGCCCTACCCACATTTCTCTAGCAATGCCTTCTGCTACTATGTGTGGTACGATGTGATCCTTCACTCCATCTAGGATTAATCGCTTGGCTCTTGCCATATTCTTCTTGAAACTCTATCCTTGATTTCCAAATAACATAGTTGGAGGCACCCTCCAGTCTATCTTGGTCACGCAGTCCATTGCTGGCCATCTCCTCAACTGTCAATTTGTTTCTCTAACCCTCTGCTCAGCTAGACTTACGCACTCCTTATGAAGTAAGTCACTGCTTCTGTTGCTACACAGGAGAAACTAAGCTTCTTTGAGTGAGACACTCTCTAAGGTCAAGAAATCCCCAATCTGTGTTTTTCAGAAATTTTCTGACGCTTTATGCACCATCTCTTACTGTTGTGCAGTAACTGCGCCCTTCAACTGCCTCTTCTACAATTGAAAAAGCTTACCCCTCTGTCAACTCTCTCAGAGGGAGCCTTTTATGCACTGGATTGCCCTCCTGGCTTGGAAAACGTAATTTCTAGGAGGGTCTGTTGCTGCATATGCAGATCCCAGACTCTTTAGTTGATCTGTCGGTTCACTTGTGTTTCACCTGCACTTCAACTTGAATAACCTTTGATACCATGTGAAAAATCCTAGACCCGGCTTCCTACTACAACAAATCTGAATTACTTCTTCTATTATGTTTCATAATTATTTCATTACAATGAAATATCTAAGTAATTTTTGAAGCAGTCTACACAAATAATGTTGCGGAATAAATCTAAGTACTGAAACAATCTGAACAAAATACAATGAAAAACATCCACATTTGACACAGTTATTTTTGGACTAAGTCCTAGGAAAAACCCAACTTGGGAAAACCGATGCAGTAGATCTGAGTGTTTGTATTATTAAACTACAGAACCTTGAGTACAACTAGGGTGCCAACATCCGGCAAACCCTTCAGAGAAATCTAGACAATCTGGTGAAAAATGTAAGATATACCTCACTTTGCAAGTCTCAGGTTGATCTGACAGCGTTGGTGAAGCCCTCACTGCCTCTACGTGATTGCTTACGCTAGAACTGTGTAAGCCTGCATGGGCAAGCTTGAGGAACTGCATCACCTTCCTTTGCAACTAATCTAGCTAATCTAAGACTGGATTTTGGCACTCCTGGCTCAGAAACCCTAGCCTCTAACTATCTCTGGACTGACTCCAACAGACACTGTGTTGCTTCTGCGTGATTTCCTGCAGGGACTGCGTCATCTCTTCAAAAAATTGTGTTGTCTCTCTCTACGTCATTGTTGCCTCTCTCTGAAATGCACTCCTGGTCCTCCTGACTAGTTTTGCTTCTACCCCTCTCTGAATTTGATCATTGAATCAAAATCACTTAGCAAACCCTGCCATGTGATTCGATTCTGATCAAAAGTTGTGTCTCCTTACACAAATTCGAAAATGCTCAATGGCTCAAGTGTCTCAATGTGTTTTCCTTAGGCCCCTCACCCTCCTTATATTCTTCTGTTGAACCTTCAACATCCAAGATTAAAACATAATCAAGGGCTAAGATTAACTTGGAGGTGATTCAGGACTTTATCTAGAAGATTCACACTTAGTTTAATTAATACCCTTTAATTAATCAGTTTCTCTAAGTTTAGACTTTGGAAAACATTAAAAAACGATTATTTATTTTAATTAAACCATCTCTAAGTGGAATTTTCAAAACCCATTTATGTATTTTATGGAATACATGTGTCCTAGCCTATATACAAAGTTACAAGGCTAGAGCACATCCGATGCTACCATAAATCAACAGTTAGCAAGGCCCCTAGGGCCAAGGACTGGATCCACGAGAGTCAGGATATACTCTAGGCTCTTAAGGATAACTTAGCTACAGCGCAGAACCAGCAAAAGTTGGATGCCAACAAAGGACGGGTTGAGAGGCAGTTTGAGGTAGGGGACTTGGTCTACCTACGACTTTAGTCATACCGGCAGTCCACGCTGAAGCAGAAGGGGGCCGAGAAGCTCAAGCCTTGCTTCTATGGATCTTATAGGGTGATCCACACGATTGGGAGGCTGCATATGAGCTAGAGTTGCCTACAGGTAGCAGGATCCATAACATATTCCATGTATAATACCTGAAAAAGGCATTGGGGCAGCAAGTGACTGCAACAGAGGAGCTTCCACTGACAAATGATGAGTGTTGCAGCCAGAAGCCCATCATAGACACCAAGGAGAGACAGCTACGAAGTAGGACAGTCAAAGAGTACTTGGTGAGGTGGAGGAAATTGCCGGGTGAGGATGCCACTTGGGAGAGTGAGGAAATTTGGCAACATCCATCTTTGCAGTTGCTTGAGGACAAGCAACGTTTTGGCGGGGAGGACTATAATATTCTCAATTAACAGCCGCTAATTGGTAATATTAATTTTTGGTCAGTTTACTTTTTATAAAGTTAAATCAATTAATAAAGTGGGTGATAAGATACATAGTCTACACTTAGGAAATAAACATTCCCTAAAGTCACTTGAGCATATAATTATTTGGCGCATGGGGCCCAGGAGGACGAAGTGGTAGGGTGTGGGAAGTGGCAACGTGGGCCCATGACACCGCAGTGAGAGAAGGACAGCGTGGGCCAAGAGGGACAACGCAGTTTGGTGGGGCCCAAGTGGAAGAGGCTTCTCATTCTCTCATTCTATTATGCATCTATGATTTCTATCTTTTGACATTGAACACACTTTTGCTATTGAGAGAAAACTCTGCAAGTGTTGTTCAGCACACCAGGTGTCTCCGAGCGGAGATCCCAACCTCAGCCCCGAGGGACTTCAAGTGCCTGCATGGGTGAGGAGTTCTATCCATTGTTTTTCAGGAGGGAGCCATAGCATCTTCAGCCAGTGATTACTCACTTTCTTGGGCAGCATAGTCTCTGGGAGAGATCACGCAGTTCTTGGAGGAGGCAATTCCGGGAGTGAGGATTCATCAGGGGATTCAGGCCGAGATAGTGAAAAGGGATCAGCCCTTTACTATTGCATCATTTTGGTACAGGAGGAGGCCACTATTTGCAAAGGATCATTCAGGACCAGCGTATTTCACTGGAATATCATTATTTCTCAAGGGAGGTCTAATTCCGAGGTCATCCATTCCAGAATTCCTTTCTAGGCTTTAATGGGTATTTGGAGGAGAGCTCATTCCCAGAGTTTCAGATTTTTCTAAGCAAGGGAACAGCCCCAAAGAGCCATCCCATTCCAGCAGTAGCAGCAGCAGCAGCATTCTGGAGGTTACGCAGTCCTTGACAAAGCAGTCATTCCTTGAGCATTTCTGAGAGTATTTCCAGCTTGCCTTGTGCAAGCCAAGGTGAGCCAAGGTGCCATCATTCTAATCACCTTTGTACTCATTGTATCTTTCAGTTATATAATACAATGGCTCAGCGTTTCTCCATATTTTGCATTGTTTATGTGATGTCTCTCTATTTGCTGTAGATTCTTGTTTATGTCGCTTTATATCACTGTTTATTTCTATTCGGAATATTACAAACAGCTCCAAAAACAAGATATCAAACCCTAAGACCTGCCTTAGATAAAGAGTAGACAACAAGAAAGTTAAGGGGTGCAACCCAACCGGACTAGCGCTAAATGTGTAATATGTAATGGGTAATAATTAAACACTCCTGCAGCAACAGAAACTGACTGAGTCGTGAGTAGATTCAATGAGTGACCAGGAAAAGAAACACCCAAGTCAAAGGAGGAGCCAGAATTCCTGTCAACAACCATGAATGTGCCAATGTTGAGCCTGATACTGTCATTGAAGAGGGCCAGTAGAAAGAATGTCGATGGTAAGCAACACCTTAGTTGGCATCAGAGTCCAAAGAGGAACCACATCCCTCTCAACCACTATTAGAATGCCTATGTTGAGCCTAATAATGTCCTTTAGAGTGTGGCAACTAGTAAGAGGAGCCTGACGTGCTATCCTAGTACTCGGGAGGGAGGAAAAATATCTCAAGGACAGGAGAAATCTGATGATGTGCATGTGTCCATGAGATCTGCACTGAGAACGATAAAGGGAAGAAGCCTCTCTATTCTGGGTGTGGGAATCAGTAGGACCAGGTGGCCACAGTAAATAATATGATATGGGAGAATATGTTTTTTACTTACATCTGTTGATAAGCGTTTAATTGCAGAAGAATATCTGTTATCAATCCTTCCACATACAATCAAGCACTTGCCTTCCTTTGCTAAAACGACATCTCTTATATTTCCAATGTGCATTCGATAAAGCTTTCTGAAGTATGGGGATACTTTAAGCAAAGTGGGTTTATTAGAATCAAAAGTATTTGTGAAATGGTGATGACTAAAAAATATATTTCCTCAATACTGAGGGAAGCAAGCTAAATCTATCTGAATTGGAGAAAGAAATAGAAAAAGAGAACCACATGTCCCATGTCGAAAATTTTCTTTCAACAGTATATAAAGCCATCAAAAGAACTGGAAAATCAAGATACTTACAATGATACCAGCAGGGACTAGAAATGCTAGTACATTTATATCCATAAAATATGAAGGCCAAGTAGGTGGTTGATGTTCACTGACGCTTGCAATAATAGGAATATACTTGCTCGCATAGGTCCTGTCTCATTGCAACAAAATGAAACTATGTCATTCACAAATAGTTTAGGCAAACTAACCACCCCATAATAAATTTCTTCCAGCATACAAGTTGTATTTCAGGAGATATAACGAATGCATGTGAAATCAAACAGGACTAAAAAAGCCATCATTTGAACGGACAAAATTAGTCATAATATAAACAATAATAATTGATTTAGGAAGAAACAAATTACAAAACATCAAGACCCCAATAAAATTTAGATGAGGGTAGATTGTGTACAGAAGATCATATAAGGTGATCCATATGTTCACTTCATTATAGGCTTAAACGTCTTTTAGGTTTAAAACTGAATGAAAAATATTGTGCACTTGCAACAATCGATTATACCCTACACAGATTTGAGTGTCATGAGATAAATGGACCTACGTAAATTGCACTCTAACAAACAGCTATCAATAAACTAAAAATACAAATGCAAACAACCTAGATTATACTATGCGCAGAGCAGATTTGGGTGTCATGAGACAAGTGGACCTACATAAATTGTACTCAAACATCTATGAATAAAAAAAATTGAAATGCAAACAACTACTAATCAAACATAAACAATTTCTGCAGGGTTATCTAATCATCATTTTCCATGGTTCTGGAGTTTTGTCCTTCACCCCATCTGACAGACATTTAGTTTTTCAACGAGGATACTAGTATATACAATTTGCTCTGGGATGGTTGTCATGGATCCCTAGTTTGTAATCTTGGCATGGTAACTTGGTAATGGTAATAATCAGTCAAGTTTGAAATCAAATTTGCATGGGTAGGAGGATACAGGGCACCCCAGGTATAGGTTTGGAGTACAACAAACATAAGTCCTAAAATTGGTTAGGCCAAAACAGGGGTATGGATGATAGTATACATATAAAATACATACATAATGGGAAAGTATTTTTATGTATAACAATGTATTACATAATAAAAATACAAAACAAAATACTAAAACTTAAAAGTAATTTAGCAAAATCAGAAGTAGAAGATCTCAATATTCACAGTAGTTCTCTCCCTATGGCATCACCTTGCAATTTCAATAATGAGAAGCAAAGACCTTGCTTAATTCAGTAAGAGTCATTGAAGCTGTAATATCCCTTCCTAAATTATTTTAGTACAGGATTTATTTCTACATTTTGGGGGCCAATTTTGGTGAAGTCGGGGCCCATTTGATTTTCATTAGAAGACTTAAAGAGTTAGAAGTTAGTTAATTTTATGTTATGTTGTTTTGTTGGTGATATATGGAGACCACCCACACAAGAAATACGCACTCCCTAAGTAACTGGTTCGAAAAGCATGAGTGGGAAAAGCGTAGGCTTGGTAAGGGACCTCCAATGGAAGAAAAGGCGGGAAAAAGGCTCCACGAACGTTATAAAAGGAAGGAAGCTCGCTTAATTTGGCATTATTGGCTTATCAATTGTATCTTTGTTACTCAAGTTGCTTAGCCGGGTCACTTGGTGCTTAGTACGAGTTTTGCAAATGGAGAACTCACCTATTCTTCGGGGGACTTCAAGTGCCACCCTAGTTTGGTTCATCCATTGTCATCCGAGGGAGTTTCATCGAGCTATTTTCAGCATTTGCATTCAGTATGCCCCAGTAAGGCGTATTTCTGGAGGACGCAATAGTGATACTTGTGTGGCTATTGCAGCTCTATTTTGAAGGTCTATTGCTAGGAGAATTTTGGAGGAGGAGGCCCAGTAGTTTGCTAAGTTATTGGGTGAGTTTGGAGGTTGGAAGTGATAGTTATATTCAGGAGCTATTTTACAGTCACTGGGACCAGCGTAGAGGAGAGAAGTTGGGCACACGTGGGAGGTAGTGTCTCAGCCATTTGGGTTGTTATTTGCCAGGAGAAATAAGGGAAGTGTTGGTGGAGTTATTTGCTGCATTATTGGAGTGTTGTGGAGTATTTTGTTGGTGATTTTGCATACTGCGTGCTTCAGTAGTCACTAAGGAGCGTAGGGCTTGTTGGGGGTCGAATTTGGAGGGTCATAATTAGGCCAAACATTTCTGGGTTTTGGTCGAGTAGGCTAGAGGAGCCCAGGAGTAATTTTGCATAATTTTCTGAGCACCGGAGGTGGGGTTTCTAGCTACTCCTTTGCAGCAGCTAGTGCAGAACAATTGGGACAGTGCAGAGCATCAATTGGGCAATTTTCTGGGTATTATTGTTTCGCCTGAGTTTTGCTCCACTTGCCAAAAAGGCAAGCCCAGGAGCATTTCTTCCATATATTTGTACTCTTGCCCATTTCTATAATAAAATGGCCCAACTGCTTCCATGTTTCTAATTGTTTTGGGTATTTACTACATTGTTTTAAATTCTATGGTGCAAATTTATTATTTTCTTGCAATAGCATTGTTTTTCCTATTTTGGAACATTAGAGTGGTATCGGAGCTTAGATCATGGCCCAGTCATGGGAAGGCTCTCCTATGAGAGAGGAGGATAGAGAGTATATTACTTAAAGAAAGCAAAGGTAGCGAAACAAAGAGAGCGAGCTAGAGATCACTCCAGACACTAAGGATCGTGGAAAGGACGCGATAGTAGAGGACATGGGATAGCCTAAGGGAAAGGAAGAGATGGTCTTTGACAGTCTCTTGAAAGCCATAAATGATTTGGCGAAGGGGCAGAAAGAAATGTTAAATGAGATCAAGATGCAGAACTGGGAGCGGAGCATTCACCAGGATTTTCTATTTGGAGAGACTTTCGAAGCCTCTCAGCAGTATGATCAACCATTACCTATTGCGCAGCCACCATCCTTTAGTGGGCCAACTAAAGCTACGTTGCCTTCTTTCCTACCCTTAGCACCAGAGGAACAAGTAGGAGCTGATGAGGGAGATTATTTCAGAGTATGGCAGTCCATGGGAGAGGATTTCAAAGCAGCACTATCTTTCAAAGATTATTGCCAACTCACGCAAAATGAGAGGGGAAAGAGTTATGTAGACCAAGGCACGCAGAGCTCCGACTTGCAGCGTACCATTGGGAGGATGTTCCTACCCACCTATGACAGCGTTACCAAGTGCACAATTCGTGCTTGGGTAGAGAAGTTGGACACATATTTCTAGCTCAACAAGCTGACGGAGGTAGAGGATATTAAAATGGCCACTTTGCATTTGGAGGGAGAGGCACACGAGTGGTGGCTTCATGGCCTATCTACGTTAGGGCA
Source organism: Pinus albicaulis (assembly GCA_034641835.2). Taxonomy (NCBI): domain Eukaryota; kingdom Viridiplantae; phylum Streptophyta; class Pinopsida; order Pinales; family Pinaceae; genus Pinus; species Pinus albicaulis. The sequence continues at coordinate 483,703,805 of CM076577.1, forward strand.
TGCCAGCGTGACTGCCTATGAGGATTTCACGCGAAGAGTAGTGGAGTGTTTTGATCGAGGGGATCCGGAGGCTCACTTCATGGTGTTGACCCAGCTCAGACGGACAGGGCAATCAAAGCATTATATTTCAGAGTTCCTACGAGTTTCAGTCATGGTGTCTGATTTGTCAGATGCTAGGAGGGCCAACCCAGAATGTGTCACAACAGTCCTCAAATCAGTCACCCTGTCAACTCAAAGTCAACCCCAGAAAAGTCAACGCAGTCTAGAAAAAAGTCAATGCAGGGCAGCAACAATAAAGTCAACACAGCTCGAACTTCGGTCAACCTTTTGACCTCGATTTTTGTGCCAATGAGTACGGCCTTCAAAAATCAAACTCTCTAGCAAATTTCAGCCAATTTGGACCATGCATTGACCAAAGTCAATGCTGGTCAAACTTGCCCAGAAACCCTAACTACAGAAAATTTGCTGCGGTAAATTTCGTCCCTTTCGCTCCAGTGGATTTTGTCCTCCTTCTCACATGGGAGATGAAACTGCTTCTCAGATGCTCGTATATAATCAGAGGAGAAGATGTGTGATGTTGAGTGAGCGAGTGAAATGCTCTCCAACGTTGACTGTATTTATATCCATCATTGAGGTGTGTGACACATCTGCTGGGGGTGGGAAATCTTAAGGCCGACCTGCACATATAATTTATTATAAATAATAAATTCAAAATAAATGTTCTGCTCATCAGATTAAAATCAATTTTAGATCGATTTTACACCTCTCTAAAAGAGGAATCCAATACAAATATTGGAATCTTCATCTGAGCGTCACAATATGGAGTTTGGACCTAGTTGTCCAAACTTAACACTCCCTCTCAACTAGGGAGAACTCCATCCACTAGTGCAATCAAACATCATGCGTCATCCCGTCGTAACTTGCTTTGCTGGCCTCTTTATTTCAAAATAGAAGTGGGTCAGTCACAAAGACATCATCCCCCGGCTCACAAATTCAGCCCAGAGGTCCGAAACCTCTATCGGACTCAGAAAGAGTCTCCAACCAACCCGAAGTTGGTTCATCAGACTCGAAGTCAGGCGGAGGTCTGAGACCTCACTAGACTTGATCCCAGATCAAGTGGTTGGACCGTGCCATCTTAGACCGTGCCATCTTAGATAGAGAGTACGGCAATCTTTGATGCATCCATCAGTCTTTGCTACCAGTCTCTAACTTTTCCCACCTCATTGGCCAAATGAGAGGTACTTCCCATGAGCCCTGAACTCAATGGGTAGGTTGCATACGGGGGCACAGATAATGAGAACTGAACCAACTCAATAATCACAACAGTGGGGTCCAACTTCCAAGCACACCAACAAGGTTTGGCAAGCCTAGCCTTGTGGTTGCTCATAGCTCCGAGAAGCTGTCCCCAAAGCCCCCCAGAGCTCCTCGAGCTCATTGTCCAACAGGACCCACATCATAGGGTCGTTCCACGATACCAAGTCTCTCACGGAAGGTTAGGAACTTGACCTTCCCCAGGGGCTTAGTCAGAATATCTGCGACCTGCTCATCAGTTCCTATATGATCGAGCCTTACGACGTCTCGCTGTACCATATCCCAGATGAAATGATACCTGATATCAGTATGCTTGGATCGGTCGTGGAACACAGGATTCTTAGTCAAGCGAATCCCACTCTGGTTATCACAGAGTATCACGGTGGTATCTAGCACATGTCCAAACAGCTCACTAAAGAGCTTTCGCAACCAAACTGCTTCACAACAGGCCATACTTGTTGCAATGTATTTGGCCTCTGCGATGCTCAAAGCCACCGACTTCTGCTTCCTGCTCATCCATGAAATCGAAGTAGAACCAAGATTGAAGCAGCATCCCGATGTGCTCTTATGATCCACCACACTGCCAGCCCAATCGGCATCAGTATATCCAAGGAGTGTCACGCTCCCAGCAGTGTATCTCAGTCCATGGTTTATCGTGCCCCAAAGGTATCTCAGAAGATTCCTAGCACCAACCTAGTGAAAGTGATGAGGTTCAACCATCTGTTGACTCAAAGTGTTGACTACAAAACATATATCTGGATGGGTGTTCACTAAGAACATCAGGGCCCCTACGAGTTGACGATACTCAGTAGGATTTGCCAATACAGGCCCAGCAGCGCTGCCACTCAACTTCTTGAAGTTGAGTTCCATTGGTGTTGACACGGACTTGCAGTCCACCATACCAAATCTTTCCAAAAGTTTCACAATGTATTTTCCTTGAGAAAGGAAAATCTCTCCAGGTCTCTGCCAGACCTCCAGGCCTAGGAAGTAGTGCATCAGTCCTAGGTCCTTCATCTCGAACTCAGCAACGAGCTCCCTCTTGCATTGATGAATGAGAGGGTCAACACCTGTCAGGAAGAGGTCGTCCACATACAGCACCAGAATGAGAGGCTTCCCCTGGACAACCTTGAAGTAAAGGTTCGGATCAGCATTACTTCGAGTGAAACCCAGCTTCATCAAGTAGCTATCTATCCTCTCGTACCAAGCTCTGGGTGCTTGCTTCAACCCATAGAGGCCTTTCTTCAACCTGCAAAACATGAGTGTCACGATCCTAGACTTCAAACCCTAGAGGTTGTTCTACATATACCTCTTCTTTTATTGCACCATGCAGAAAAGCGGTCTTGACATCCATTTGATGAAGACTCCATCCTTGCATAGCAGCAAGAGCTATGATTGATCGAATGGTGGTATATCGTGCCACAGGTGAAAATATGTCATCATAGTCTATTCCTTCCTTTTGAGAGAAGCCACGGGCAACAAATCTTGCCATGAACTTTTCAGCGCTTCCATCAGATCCATGCTTGATCTTGTAGAGCCATTTCACGAGGACAACTGATTTGTCCTTCGATCTTGGAACCACATCCCAGACATCATTCTTCATTATGGACTCATATTCTTCGTGCATAGCATCCTTCCAGACTTGATGCTTTACGGCTTCCTCAAAAGATCCAGGTTCAGATTGTACAATAGTACTCATGGCAGCCAGATACCCTTGGTATCTACATGGCTTCTTGCTTTCTCGGAATGTCCCCCTTGGGGCAGCATGTCCCTCGGCATCTTCGAGAGTGTCCCTGAGCCATGATGGTCTCTTTCTCAGTGAAGGAGATGGATCGATTGGGTCCATTGGTCCTTCAACATCAGGCATTGTCTCATCCTGCGGTTCTTCTTGATTTCCAGGCCTTGCTTCATGATTTTCCTCGGATCTCGGAAGATCTACTACTTTCTTCAGGGAAGCATCTTCGTCAAAAGTGACATCATGGCATATCTCTACTTCCCTTTGACCAGGTACATAGACTCTATAGGCCTTAGAGGTTTCATTGTAGCCCACAAACATTCATTTCTTCCCAGAAGCATCCAGCTTACTTCTCTTTTCTTTTGGCACATGAAAATAAATAGGACATCCAAAAATTCTAAAATGTGAGACGTCAGGTTTCTTACCAGTGAAAACCTCTTCGGGAGTTTTGGAGTCCAGGGCAGAATGAGGGCATCGGTTTTGAATGTATACAGCAGTATTTGCAGCTTCTCCCCACAAAAACTTCGGTAGACCCTGGTCACATAGCATGGCATGGGCAACTTCCACAATGGTCCTGTTCTTTCGTTCAGCAACACCATTCTGCTCAGGAGTATAGGCAGTAGTAGTCTCCCTCTTAATGCCAGCTTCTCTGCAAAAGTCCTTGAACTCATTTGACTCATATTCAGTGCCATTGTCGGTCCTCAAAATCTCGATCTTCTTCCCTGTCATATTTTCCACCAAGGCTTTGAAGGTACGGAACCACATGAAAGCCTCATCCTTCTTCTTCAAGAAGTATATCCAGGTTTTGCGGGAGAAGTCATCGGTGAATGTCATATAGTAAGAACATCCTCCCAGGGATGTCACGAGTAGCATACCAGATAGATCAGAATGGACCAGTTGCAAAATATCAGATGTCTTTGTGACACTTGAGGGGAAAGGTCCCCTTGTATGCTTTCCTTCGGCACAACCCTTACATACACCTTCACGATTATTTCCAAAATCGGGCATCCCTGTCACCACCTTCCTTGCTTCGGGAAGGGCCTTGTAATGAAGGTGTCCAAACCTCCGGTGCCATAGTTCAGTTTGTCGGATAGTATCACATGTCATAGCTCCTAGTGGACTTCCTTCAACTTGGTAGAGTGTTCCAACTCTAAAACCAATCACGATAGCTTCCTTGAGATTCTTCTTCCACATGCGCACCTTTCCATCAGTGAATGCCACATTGAAACCTTTGTCTTCCATGGCTGATATAGACACAAGGTTCTTCTTCAATTTTGATACATAGAGTACATCCTGCAAATGTAGGACTTGTCCTTGAGACAAGTGGAGAGTCACAGTCCCTGTCCCTTTCACAGGATATGTGGCATTATCTCCAAGGATAATTTCCAGATTAGTATCCTTCTCAACCATGTCAGAGAGTGCTTCCTTGAACCCAGTTATGTGACTTGAGGCACCACTATCTATCAGCTAGACATCCATAGTGTCGGGTGGGGATGCAGCAGAGAAGGCAGATACAAGAATGTATTCATTTCTTTTATCAACAACATTTGACTCCTCATACCTGGAGTTTCTAAACCTTTTGAAAGGTTGATTGTTTCCGCCAGAGGGAGCCTTCCTCTTTCCTTTGGACCTGTTGTTTCTTTGATTTCCATTCCTCCGTTTGTTATTGTTGTCATCACTATCGGGAGAATCCTTCTTGAAATGACATTCTCTAGCATGATGACCTAGCCTATGACAAGTGAAACACTTGCCCTTCTTTCCTTGGGCCCCTGCTCTTCCTTTGTTCTTTGGACCACCAGAGTTCTTCTTTCTAGAATGAGCAGGGTAGGCAGCATTTCTGTCATTTTCGTATTCCTTCATTCTTGTCTCTTCTTGCATGCATCTTGACAGTAGCTCATCAAAGTTAGGAATTGTATTATTATTGAGAATGGTAGTGTTGAATACTTGCCATTCATATGGGAGCCCTCCAAGTGCGGTGAGTACCATCTCACGATCGGCTATTGTCTCCCCAATAGCCAGCAGATTGTTCCTGATCTCGGTCAATTTCGGAAAGTATGTTTGGACAGACTCATCCCTGCCTTTCTTCAGATTCTTCAATTGATTCTTGAAGAATAGCACCTGGTTTGCATTGTTTACTTTGAACATTTGTATCAGCTTATCATACATCTCTTTGGATGTGCCTAGCTCAGATATGTAGGCAACCAAACTTTTATGTATGGATTCCATGATCATTAGCTTTGCTTTGATCTCCCCCTTCTTATACTTGGTTTTAGCAGCAGCAGTAGCAGTGGATGGAGGTTCTTGTATCTTACCCAGTGCATAGTCCATGAGATCATGGTCTTCTAATTTGAGATCTAATATCATCTTCCAAGCATGGAAGTCATCCCTTCCAGTCAGCTTGTCATCCTCCTTGAAGCCATAACTTGTGGAACTCATTTTTCTCTTTTGGTGATTGCTATAAGTTAGGGCTTGTCTTCACCTCAACTTTGATACCATGTAAATTTTTGTAGATGTTCTATGTTTGATGCAACTTTACTTTTATAACAGAAATCACATAAACAGTTAAGTAAAAATGTTGATAGAACATACCAGTTGATCTATAGAAGACAAACCAGAAACAAGAGAATGTGTTGGTGCATTACGGCGGTCAGCAGGATGCTTCAACCAGCAAAGTCTTCTTGGTCGACCAACCCAGAATGTGTCACAACAATCCTCAAATCAGTCACCCAGTCAACTCAAAGTCAACCCCAGAAAAGTCAACGCAGTCCAGAAAAAGTCAACGCATGGCAGCAACAATAAAGTCAACGCAGCTCCAACTTCGATCAACCTTTTCACCTCGATTTTTGTGCCAATGAGTACGGCCTTCAAAAATCAAACTCTCCACCAAATTTCAGCCAATTCGGACCATACGTTGACCAAAGTCAACGCTGGTCAAACTTGCCCAGAAACCCTAACTACAGAAAATTTGCTGCAGTAAATTTTGTCCTTTTTGCTGTAGTAAATTTCGTCCTTTTTGCTGCAGTAGATTTCGTCCTTCTTCTCACGTGGGAGATGAAACTGCTTCTCAAATGCTCGTATATAATCAGAGGAGAACATGTGTGATGTTGAGTGAGTGAGTGAAATGCTCTCCAATGTTGACTGTATTTATATCCATCATTGAGGTGTGTGACACATCTGCTAGGGGTGTAAAACCTTAAGGCCGACCTGCACATATAATTTATTATAAATAATAAATTCAAAATAAATGTTCTGCTCATCAGATTAAAATCAATTTTAGATCGATTTTACACCTCTCTGACAAAGGAATCCAATACAAATATTGGAATCTTCATCTGAGCATCACAAGATGGAGTTTGGACCTAGTTGTCCAAACTTAACAGATCGTCATCAAATGATTCAGCAAACAAGAATAAAATGATCCATAGATCCATATCTTCATAATGTATTAAAACAACTAGCACATGCATAATATGACCTTAGACATACTTCTGCTGAAGGAACTTGATTCTGAAACTAAACTGCATTGACACTAGTTGTAGCATATTGATGAACATTGTTGATATTGAGGTGAAAACTATAGGTACATATTTGCAGCGGAAATATATAGAGCAAATATACAAATCTGCACATCTACAACAATAAGAAACCTCGGATACAACTGATCACCGAAACTCATTGAAAAACAATTTTCCAGTCCTATATTTGAATAAAGGACAATGTCAAAGCTCACTGCAAACATCTGCATGAACACTGGAGATTTATCAAGCCCAGATCTACCCAGAAACCACTAGCCGCACCCACAAGACGTTGTGCCCATGGCTACAACTCCCTGGCCGCTGATGGGACACTCTGTGCCTACGGCTCTGGCCTAGATCAATCTAATATGTCCTTAGAACCCTAGCCGCTACCTTGCCACACTCTGCCCGCAGCTATGGCATCTTGGCCACTAACTTGCCACAATGTGCCCGCGGCTTTGGCCCAATTTCGCTAGTTTTGTTCCAGCGGCTAGGGCTTGTGATTACGGACCCTGCTCGAACTTCTTTCATCGAACTTGTACCAGCCAAAACAGAAAAGACGACCCAAGACAAAGAGTGCAAGAAGAAAATCACTTGAGAAAATGTGTGTGAATGAGCTTGAAGTCGCTTCTATTTATAAGCTTTTGTGTGGGTATGTTTGGGGTTAAGGCCAACTTAACTAATTCCACATGAGCTTAGGCCAACCCATTCCATTTCACTTTCATAAATAAAATAATTCATAATTTAACTTCCGCTTAACCGATTGGGGCGATCTATAAGTCGATTTTAGTCCTCTCCAAAAGAGGAATCTAATGCAATTATGATCTCGACCATCTGAGTTATCCAAAGTGGAATTTGACCGCAGTTGCATAATTTTAACACTCGCTTTCAACCAGGGAGAAATCCACCTCCCAATATCTGTTCATCAATCAATATGCCATTCTAGTATCTTCATGCATCATCACATATCATCATTGATCATCTTTGCGCTGTAGTCGCCATGCTGTGAACCTTTCTCATTACAAATTATCAATGTACCTCACACATGCTTATTCCTGCTTATCTCTTGATTGTTCCTGCTCATATGCTGAACATTCTCGGATCTAGAAGAAGAAGAATTTGTCATCGGAGGGGAGCTTAGGCTACCACAATTCATCCATCAAGCTATCATTCAGAATATTTGCAGCGGGCTACTACCTGTAATATCATCATCAATCATCATCGAAGAGCATATCGTCAAGGAGCACGCCTCAACATGTAACCGCATCAGGGAGCACTTCACGACCCAAAATCTCATGGGGAGCTATACCTCTACAACCCCATATCTAGCAATAAGATATCCATCCATGCAAGGGATCCCATCTCAGCCCTAGTATCACATCAGGGAGCTCAATCTCAACCCGGAACCGCATAGGGTTATCTCAACCCATCCTATTGCTTATTGATCTTCCCATCGATGACCTTGAATAGTCATGTGGTAGAACACATGCATCCTAATTGACTTGGGTTGTACACTCCAAGTACACTCTCAACTCGTTGGCTAAACGTGGAGCGGTATTCCCAACAAGCCCTGCTTGTGGGTATGATGCCAACTGGGGTATACTCTGCAAATACCAGACAGGGGAGCAGCACTCTCCAACCCTATGAAGATAGGAGAGCAACATCTCCAAATGTATGAGTAATATATAGGGAAGACGCCATATTTTTCAGAGTTCCATCAAGCCCAGGATCCCTCTATCTCAATTCCTCATCCTGGGAGCTCAAACAAGGAGGAAGAGTTAACTCAATGTCCTCGATCAGCGTTCCTCTCAACATACTCACATCTTGTACCTGTTTGTCTCAATAACAGTTGATTCCTAGTCATACAGGACATCAAATCAAATGTTATGTTAGAACATACATAATCATATTAATTACAACAAGATATCATAATCATCCTCCCTTTCAAGATGTAAATCACAAGCCTAAGCTTGTCTTGCACTGTCTCAAAATGTGGAAAAATCACAGTCCCAACTACATGTATATGGGATTCTCTGTCATCACAATCTATCCCTGTCTTATCCAAATCATGCTCAGACAACTCTCTACAGAGCTTCTACATCCTTCCTCACAGTAAGCCATGCTAGCAGCATTGTACCTGACCTCGATTGTGCTATGGACCTCTCATCCAAGATATCATGGCAGATCTCATATTAAGGCAGCATCCAAATGTGCTCATCAATAATAATCTCAAACATCATCAGTTCATTAATGCAACTACATATCATGGGAGAAATATCTCAACCTTTAAAAGTAGAACATTTCATGCATATATTTCAAAAATATGGTTGGTGGCAATTATGAATGAAGCAGATCAATCATGAATTTAATCATGTTCTATACACATCATATACGGATGGATGTTCAAAACGGAACATCAATGCTTCAATCAACTATCGGATACCATGTCAAGTTCAACAACATTTGAACTTCAACCTAGAGAGTCCAAGGATTTACATTTCCATGACACAACGACATTTTACCAACAGATTTACAATATATGATTTCTTTCCAAAATTTCGAAAATCAATTCATCATGCCATGATACATTATTTCGAGCTTCAGAAACCATCTCCGTCTTACTTATATTGTCAGAGGCTCATCACTTGTCAAGGGTAGACTATCAGTATGTAAAACCAAAGCCATAATCAAAATCAAGGCCATACCTTGTAACTCATCATCCTGACTTTGTCAGATAACTGTCAAATATCGACAAATCTGAATCAGAGAGCTTGCATCACACAACACTCTCTACAAGCATAATGCCTTACCAAGCCAACATAATCATCCTTACATAAATCAATGTTGTGTCAACAAAGTCAGCTCATTGGAGTTTAGAAGCCAGACAAAAACTATTATCAAAGACATTGATGTCATCGTATCAATTCTTTCAACCAGGTGACAAGTAGAGCTCATATCAAGTCTTGACTTCATTTACTATCAAGCCATCAAGTTTGTCATTTAACAAGCCATTTTTGTGTGCATACATAAAGGTTAAGTTATGCAGGGTCCATCTTCATGTTGAATCACAACCATTGTGCTAGGAACAAGGAGGCCAATACAAAACCATAATTTTGAATACTCACATAAGACATTGAAGGTCACTAAGCACACATAGCATTGTCATCAGGGCATAGCATAATGCCTTAATTTTGAATACTCACATAAGACATTGAAGGTCACTAAGCACACATAGCATTGTCATCAGGGCATAGCATAATGCCTTACCAAGCCAACATAATCATCCTTACATAAATCAATGTTGTGTCAACAAAGTCAGTGTTATGTATATTTTATTAATTATTAGTTAGATATAGTTATCTTAGGTTTTATTAAGTGAAAGGGCACAATGGAGTGTAAAAACTCTGGTAAACTTGAATAAGTATATATTATTATTGATAAAATATGAGATATGATTACAATGGGGAATCACCAAGGCTTGAAATATAGCCTTATGGTGTCCCTTGGCGAAGAGGCATGATCTTTGATCATGCCTTTTCACTTAATAAAACCTAAGATAACTATATCTAACTAATAATTAATAAAATATACATAACATTGCCCCTCTCTTAAAGATACTTTGTCCTCAAAGCATACATAACGATGGACAATGTTGACGAACGCCTGGGTTTCTTGAGCGGTGGGCTTTTGCTTCCCACATTTTAAAAAGATCGTGAAGCATCTTCTCGAGCTCCATATGTTGGTGATGTGGATAGCGACAAGATTTGATATTGATAGGGTCGGGTCCTTTCTTGACTTCTATTGGATGTTCATGTTCCTTATTAGGAAGTATTTTTATTGGCAAGTCTTGGAAGACTTTTTCGTGTTTCCTAACTATTCCTTGTTCTTCTGGTGATTTTTCGTGATTTCTCTTTAGATTTAGAGGTAAGTTACCAACAATTATCGTTCGATGCAACTTCTCCTCATCATCAAATGCTTTCTTCTTAACAACCATATCTGCGTGAACATCAAAGGCCTCAACAGCTTCTGGCACTGTCTCAGTGGCTTCAAATGTGTTTATCTCTTCACATTTTTCTTTCAATTCTGGGGATGAAACATTTTGTTGTTTATAAGAAACTGTATTTTCATGGATTCTTTCATTTTCAACGACTATGTCTGTTGTTGCATCTGTGATAACAGTGATGTTAAATTCTTTATGTGGCTCCTTCACCAACATTGTTTCTTTTTCTGCCATTGGATTTTCATTTATATAAAAGTTTTCAATAACTTCTGTTGTTGCATTACTGGCTTTATAAGTGGATTGAGTTGCATTTTCTTCTCTTGGTTTCTCAACTCCATAACTTTCATGGTTGATTTCAGAGTCTATACTTCTAGGTGGTTCAACACTATAGCCTTCATGTGAGCTGATTTCCAATTCAACCTCATTTAATTGCTCTTTTTCAAACATGTTATATTCATGATGATGATCTGAATTAGCTGAATTTTTTAGTTGATTATGTTCGAAATTTGGGAATATTGGAAGTTGTGTTTGACTTAACTTATCTATCTTATCATTTAGCTTATTGAAGAGTTCTGTCATATTGTTCATTGCTTCGCTATGCTCTGTCATCTTGTTCATTGCTTCGCTATGCTTTTCTGTGGCCTCGTGATGATTTAGCCACATTTGTCTTTCTATTCGATTTGTCGTATCATGAATCTTTTTGATGTCGTTGGAGTGCCCTGCAATTGTACCTTCAAGATCGACTAATCTTTTTCCGAATTCTTCAGAATTATTATTGATTTGTTTCTCAAGATCTCCCAATTTCTTCTGGAATTCGGCCATCGACATTGATGAAGACATTGAACGTGTATGAGGTGGGGAATATTTTTCTGCCAGTTTTTCCCTCTTTTTTTTCTTTTAAATTAATTAATTAATTAATATTTAATTAATTAATTAAGTTAATTTTTTTTTGAAATAATAATAATAATTTCTATTATTATTATATATATATATTTTAAATAATAATAATAATAATTATTATTATTTTATTATTTGAATTATATATATATAATTATGGGGAAAAAGATTGTTAACCTTGAAAAGTCACGTTGTTTTTAAAAGTCACTTTGTTTTGAAAAGGCATGTTGTTTTGAAAAGGGGAAATGGGTTTTAATACCATGGGCAATTACCATGGGCCTAAAACCACGAGCTTGTAAACCACGAGCAATTACTCTTCCTTTTTAATTTTACTATGTCTTCACATGTACGTATTTCTTTATATATATATATCTCTTTTTACTTTTTCTTTTTCTTTTGGAACTATTTTCTTTTAAATATATATATATATATATATATATTTTTTTTTCTTTTAATTTATTTCCCCCTTTGTGTTAACTTTCCTTCTCTCTTTATTTTATTAATATATATATATTATATATATATTTCTTCCTTTTTTTTTTTAAAAACAGATGTTGTTGCCCATAAGCACTTGGTTTTTAAAAAAATCTGCAATTCTGGATTTTTCTTGTAATTCCTTAATTCTGGGTGATCACACAGATCCCGAAGAGCGATGGCTCTGATACCAATGGAGTGTAAAAACTCTGGTAAACTTGAATAAGTATATATTATTATTGATAAAAGATGAGATATGAGATATGATTACAATGGGGAATCACCAAGGCTTTAAATATAGCCTTATGGTGTCCCTTGGCGAATAGGCATGATCTTTGATCATAATGTTATGTATATTTTATTAATTATTAGTTAGATATAGTTATCTTAGGTTTTATTAAGTGAAAGGGCATGATCAAAGGTCATGCCTCTTCGCCAAGGGACACCATAAGTCTATATTTAAAGCCTTGGTGATTCCCCATTGTAATCATATTTCGTATCTCATCTTTTATCAATAATAATATGTACTTATTCAAGTTTACCAGAGTTTTTACACTCCATTGGTATCAGAGCCATCACTCTTCGGGATCTGTGTGATCACCTAGAATTAAGGAATTACAAGAAAATTCCATAATTGCATATTTTTTTTAAAAACCAAGTGCTTGTGGGCAACAACATTTGTTTTAAAAAAGAAGAAGGAAGAAATATATATATAATATATATATATATTAATAAAATAAAGAGAGAAGGAAATTTAACACAAAGGGGGGAATAAATTAAAAGAAAATATATATATATATATATATATATATATATATATATAAAAGAAAATACTTCCAAAAGAAAAAAAAAGTAAAATGAGAGATATATACATATAAAGAAGTACATATACGTACATGTGAAGACAAAGTAAAATTAAAAAAGAAGAGTAATTGCTCGTGGTTTTTGGGCCCATGGTAATTTCCCATGGTATTAAAACCCATTTCCCCTTTTCAAAACAACGTGCCTTTTCAAAACAAATTGACTTTTAAAAACAACGTGACTTTTCAAGGTTAACAATTTTTTTCCCCATAATAATATATATATATATATATATATATATATATATATAATTCAAATAATAAAATTATTATTATTATTATTATTATTATTATTTAAAATATATATAATAATAATAATAATAGAAATTATTATTATTATTTCAAAAAAAAATTAATTTAATTAATTAATTAAAAAAAAGGAAAAATTGGCAGAAAAATATTCCCCACCTCATATGGCCGAATTCCAGAAGAAATTGATCGATCTCGAGAAACAAATCAATAATAATTCCGAAGAATTTGGAAAAAGATTAGTCGATCTTGAAGGTACAGTTGCAGGACACTCCGACGACATCAAAAAGGTTCATGACACGACAAATCGAATGGAAAGACAAATGTGGCTAAATCATCACGAGGCCACAGAAAGATGACAAAACTCTTCAATAAGCTAAATGATAAGATAGATAAGTTAAGTCAGACAAAACCTCCAATATTCCCAAATGTCAAACATAATCAACTGAACAATTCAACTAATTCAGATCATCATCATGAATATAACATGTTTGAAGAAGAGAAATTAAATGAGGTTGAATTGGAAATCAACTCACATGAAGGCTATAGTGTTGAACCACCTAGAAGTAGAGACTCTGAGATCAACCATGAAAATTATAGAGTTGAGAAACCAAGGGAAGAAAATACAACTCAATCCACTAATAAATCCAGTAATGTAGCAACAGAAGTTATTGAGAACGTTTATATAAATGAAAATCCAATGGCAGAAAAAGAAACAATGTCGGTATTCAACGTGACTTCTATCACAAATGCAACAACAAACATAGTCAGTGAAAATGAAAGAAACCATGAAAATGCAGATGCTTATAAACAAAAAAATGTTTCATCCTCGGAATTGAAAGAAAAATGTGAAGAGACAAACACATCCAAGCCATTGATACAGTCCCAAAATCTGTTGAGGCCTTTGGTGATGAAGCAGATATGGTTGTTAAGAATGAAGCATTTGATGATGAGGAGAAGTTGCATCTAATGATAATTGTTGGTAACTTACCTCCAAATCTAAAAAGGAATCACGAAAAATCACCAGAAGAACAAGGAATAGTTAGGAAACACGAAAAATTCTTTCAAGACCTCCCAATAAAAATACCTCCTAATAAGGAACATGAACATCCAATAGAAGTCAAGAAAGGACCTGACCCTGTCAATATCAAATATTTTCTCTATCCACATCACCAAAATATTGAACTCGAGAATATGCTCCACGAGCTTTTTAAAATGTGGGAAGCAAGAGCCCGCCACTCAAGAAACCCAGGCATTCGTCAACATTGTCCATCGTTACGTATGCTTTGAGGACAAAGCATATTTAAGAGAGGGGCAATGTTATGTATATTTTATTAATTATTAGTTATATATAGTTATCTTAGGTTTTATTAAGTGAAAGGGCATGATCAAAGATCATGCCTCTTTGCCAAGGGACACCATAAGGCTATATTTAAAGCCTTGGTGATTCCCCATTCTAATCATATCTCATATTTTATCAATAATAATATATACTTATTCAAGTTTACCAGAGTTTTTACACTCCAGTCAGCTCATTGGAGTTTAGAAGCCAGACAAAAACTGTTATCAAAGACATTGATGTCATCGTATCAATTCTTTCAACCAGGTGACAAGTAGAGCTCATATCAAGTTTTGACTTCATTTACTGTCAAGCCATCAAGTTTGTCATTTAACAAGCCATTTTTGTCCCTAGATGCAAGTGCATACATAAAGGTTAAGTTATGCAGGGTCCATCTTCATGTTGAATCACAACAACCATTGTGCTAGGAACAAGGAGGCCAATACAAAACCATAATTCTGAATACTCACATAAGACATTGAAGGTCACTAAGCCCACATAGCATTGTCATCAGGGCAAAACAACAATCAATAGATCAAGTAATTAAACATCATGTCAAATCCAGATGTGCAATCATGCTAAGATTTATAATTCAAAAACATGTCTCAATCATCAATTCAAAGTTCTAAAACATCATGTCAAAGTTCCAAACCCAGCTAATCAATCAGCCAAATCATGTCACACTTCAAACATAATGACATTCATATGAATGTCTCAGTCACCTGCAAACACAAGTTCGGTTCAAACCATAGTATTAAAAACCGAAACCGGTGACCGGACAGGTGGACCTAATGAACTAGGTTTATGACCGGAACCGGTCTAACAAGTACTAGTCGGGTCTAAACAAACCGATTTAAAAAAAAATACATTAAATAATTATTTTTTAATTAAAAAAAATTATTTTAAGATTTGCAACCATGATTCCAAGCCAATAGATACAAAATATGCAAAGTTTTCTCATTTATATACCATGTAAAGGTGAATATATCAAAATGGCACCGAGTTCAATACATATCATCGAAAAATACATAAGCAATGAGGCTCCAAATGGCCCATAAAGTCCAAAAACAATGCTACAAGCTATGAGGCCATTGGCCTAATACAAGACTACAAGTCTGGAGTCTAGACTCTACAGTGTACACATGAATCGTGATCAATCATCAAATTCATCACCACTACTAGACATAGGATCAACATCGACAGCTGCATAGACATCATCTGGATCAGAGTCTGAGGATGCCTCAGACTCAAGCTCATTTGCAACCTCAATACCACTGCCACCAATAACAATAGAAGTGGACCTAATGGAAGTTCGAGTTACTCGAGCTACATGACTAGTGCCTTCCATTGGTTGTTTGCCTTTCCCTGATGCAGCTACCAATCCTAGGTCTCCGTCTGATGGCGCCACCAAATCTGCTTCAAGTTCATCCCCCGCTAATGCTGCATCAAAATCAAAATCTGCCTCAAACACCCATTCTGATGTTGGATCAATATCGTCCAACACAATGGGATCTAGATCAGGTGTTTTGTTCATCAGTTGGTTCCGCCTCAAGCGAAGGTTGTATTGCACAAACACAAGATCATTTAACCATTTTTGTTCCAAACAGTTTCTCTTCTTTGTGTGTATGTGCTCAAAAATAGACCAATTGCACTCACAACCTCATTGCTACAATTATGCCTCATTCCGGATTAGTGATATTTTGGAATACTTCATGAGAACAAAGCTAAACTGTAGTATCTGATGTAAGCAAAGTTCAGAAAACTATTTAAATTGAGAATGAAGCAAAGCTACGGCTACTTATCTAAACCAAATGCATAATGCTTCACGGGCATTAGGGGCCCTCTACCACTGGATCAGCACGCGGATCCACTCAAGATTGACTCAGCTCGTGCAATAAAATGATGTCTCTTTCATTAAAGGAGAAATTCTTCAAAACAAAGTATTTACGGCCTTTCAAAATCTAGCAACAAAACAAAATCTAACCAACAGTTTCTCGGTCTCCCGAGTCATACTTATAATGAAGTTACATAACTAATCTTTGAGAAAAATGGGGATAAGTGTCTCTCCCACTTCTAATCAAATTAAAACTCTTATTAACAGTCTTGTGCTTAACTGCGGACATCTGTAGAGTCCATGTTTTGATAGGATACTGCTTCTCTTCTACGTGCATAACCACTTTGATACTTTAACTCAGACTTTGTGGGGAGCAAGAGATGATGGGGAGGTGTTGTGGGTTTCACCCATATGCCTTTTTATTTGTAGTGACACCTAGAACCTACATAAACATGAGGATGGCTGCAGAACAGACGACTGGCTACGGAATGCCTGTATTCTGTAGCAGAGTCTTAGTCAAAATTACTACACCAAAAAAATCATGAAAACATAGCAAGTTAGCCATTATATAAATTCTTAAACCAATTTTAATTAATCCTACTGATCATTTAAGCCTGTAATTGATGAGGGACAAAGAAAATGAAGTGGAATGTGGTGAGTGAGAAGAACATATTTGGAGCTCAACAACCATAACCTTAACCTTAAACTTAAACGTAGCTTTAACCTTAGCTTTACCCTTAACCTAACCTTAACCTTAACCTTACCCTTGACTTTAGCCTTAACCTTAACCTTATCCTTAACGTTAACCTTAACCTGACCTTAACCTGATTAAACCCGTAACTTGAACCTTAACCTAACCTTAACCTTTACTTTAACCTTTACCTAACCTTAACCTTAACCTTAACCTTGAATTTACCATTAACGTAACCTTAACCTTAACCTCTCGTGACCAAACCCTTAACCTTAACCTTACTAAACCCTTAAGGTTAGGGTAAAGTTAAAGTTAAGGTTAAGCTTAGGTTAAGGTTAGGTTAATGTTATGGTTAACGTTAAGGTTAGGTCAAGTTTAAGGGTTAGGTAAAGAGATGATGGGGATTCTAATTGCAAACTTTTGCAATTGAGGACATTGGCTGCCAAATGACTCCCACCAATGTGTTGCAAATAAAAAGACATTAATTAGTAACATAGTTCATTTCATTACTTATTTACAAACAATTTAACTTGAAAAGAAAAGCAAATTGGAATTTCTTACCTGGTTGATCCACATCTCTTGCCATTTTCACCAAGTTCTTTCGAAAGGTACCAGCTGCCATACTAAAAAGAGTAAGTTGTTTATGTGTTTCCAAAAGGTCTGCATGGATAGGGACCATGCGCTCCAAGCAATCAATCAATCCATATCTTACCTCCCCGTCTCGCTGATCTCCTAGCTGAGCTTTATAATGATACTTTGGGTTCAAAAAATACCCAGCTACATGTATAGGACGATGCAGTTGATTGTTCCATCTGTTATCAATGATCTCCCATATACGGCCATATTTAGCTAACCTGTCCCTGTAAACTGTATGTATCTGCTCCTTTGCCTGATTCATAGCCTCATAAATGTATCCCATTGCCATCTTTTCCCCATCCACCATCCTTAGCACCTTAACAAGGGGCTCAGTAATTTTTACAAGCTCTTAAGACCTTTTCCAAAAATAATTGTCAAAGACTTTCTTTTTGGTGTCTTTTCCATCTTGTCTACAAGCCCACCGAGATTCAGTCCAATCATCAGAAGAAAATATTCTTTGCAGGTTGTTCTGTTGAGAATTGAGACATTGCAATGTGAGGAAGTGAGTTACAAATCTTGTAATTGCAGGCCTAACAAGCTCTTTGCCCCCAGTGTTTTTCCTCATTAGGCTCAATACCCATGAGTGGTTGTAAATTTATTTTGTAATGCACTTGCCATGCTCTACAGTGTCTTTTACCCACTCCACTTTGCCTATGTCCTCAAGTATGAGGTCTATGCAATGTGCAGCACATGGAGTCCAAAATATGGTTCTATACTTGGACTCAAGCATCTTTCCAGCAAGAACATAGTTTGATGCATTATCTGTGATGACTTGCTCAACATTCTGCTCCCACACTTCTTGAATAATCTCATCCAAAAGCTCAAATAGAAGGGTTGCATCCTTCACCTTATCAGATGCATTAAATGATCTCAAAAACATTGTTCCTTGAGGGCAAGAAACAAGGAAGTTAATGATAGTGTGGTTCTTTCCATCAGTCCATCCATCTGACATGATGGAACAACCTATTTTGAGCCATGACTCTCTATAGTCAGCCAAATACTCATCAATGGAACAAATCTCTTTTTGCAAAAGAGATCCCCTCAAGTCATGCACAGTAGGGCCTTTGAAGCCCTTTCTTGCAGCGAAAACAGAGTCCACATAGCTTGGTAATAAGGTGAGCGAGCAGCATTAAATGGGATATCTGCATCATACCACCATCTAGCAATGTACTGATTAGAAGTTTCTTTGCATTGTTTTTTCCAATGTTGATCCAAAGTGGGTTGACGACTTGGCTAGGAGGAAGTGGTTGTGGGATTAGCAGTGGGTGAGAAATAACTCTAGATGTCGAGTCTCTTTGTTGGTTTTGATTTTTGGCCAACAGGAGGAACATAGTGAAATGGGTCATTAGTGGAAGGGATAGAAGTGGAGTCTTGAATGTCAAAATCATCATAGCCACTCTATCTCAAGGTTTCTATTAGTTCCCTCTTCCTTGCAATTTCATCTTGGATGGCCTTCTCCCTAGCCTTAGTCTCCTCAAACTTTTCAAAATTGGCAAGGTATTCTGCCCTAACAAGACCTATCACTTCATTAGGTGCATCACATGGCTTTACTTGGCCTCTTATCCCAGCCAAGTGTTGTTTCAATCTAAGAATACCCCCACCTCCAATAGGTTTTTCACAAAATTTGCATATCATCTTTCCATCAACCACATCACAATGGGCCCTATTGTCGCACAGAATGTCTAGGCACCGCGACAACGGCTCAGATCGGGGGCTGTCACCCTGATCCCCAATCTCTCTATCTAAGTTGTCTCCTTGCAAGCTAAGGGAGGTAGACCCTAACGAAAATGAAGAAGGAGAACTGGTTGGAGACCAACCAATTCAGAAGACACAGCGAGATAACCAAATACTTGTTAAGATTCACGAGATTTTACAGATCCAATTAGATTTGAAACTCTAAAACTAGTGCCTTATGGAGTCAAAATATCCCGTTATAAATTTAAGATCAAGTAAATGATATGTAACTGCTGCTATGAAAATCAATCAACCACAATGATATTCAATAAAACACTCTCACAATTATGTATTAACAATGTTCGATGAAATTACGCAATTTATCATCACTTGAAATATTCCGAAAGTTGATTTAAACAATTAGCTACCGATTTCAAGTAATTTAAGATCACAACTAAAGATAGCTCAATGATCACCAACCACAGCTAAGCACCAACAATTTAAACAAAAATGTCATCATGAGAGAACCATCAAAGTTAAATGCCAAATATTTTCAATATTTCCGAATTTATGATATTCCAGATAATTCCACTTCAGAAATCTCTAGTCAAAGTTTAGATAGAAAAATAAAGCTTACCTTGACTATGAAAAAAAAAATTTGAGAATTTTCTATAATTTTTATATTTTTTATATTTTCTCTAAAAACCAAAAAAAATGTATATACAACTAAAGCTAAAGTCTAAAAAAAGAAGTTTGGAAATTTTGGAATTTTTATTTTATAATTTTTTATTTTATTTTTTAATTTTTATATCTTTGAAATTTCAAAAAAATCTAAAATTTAAACTAAAAAATGAAAGTAAAACTAAAAAAAAATCTAAAATCAAAACTAAAACTAAAGCAAATTTAAATAAAATCTAAAAGCTAGGACTTAAAATAAAACTAGGAATTAAAACTAAAGTTTAAATAAAATGAACTAAACTAAACTAACTTAAAAAAAATCGAAAAAGCTAAAGCTAAAGACTAAAATTTAATTAAAACTAAAACCTAAAAATTAAAAAAAAAAATCTAAAGATCTACGTTTAAAAAAAATAAAACCAAACTGAAAAAAAAGAGAAACGCATACGGTTTGTTTGGTTTTATGTATGCAGGTAAAGGTCGACGGCAAAGGAGGGAGACAACCGAGGTGAAAGGAGCCACGGAATGGGAGAGAGGTAGGCACGTACGGACAGCAAAGGAGAAGGGAAAGGGAATGACGGCGACGGCAACGTGAGGAAGAAGGCAACGGAAGGAGAAATGGGGCGGCGTGAAGGTGCAGAGACAGCCGAGGGCAAGAGGGAGCAATGTTGCGAGCAGAGGAGAAGATGGGCAACGAGGGCATGAGACTGTAAGCAATGCGATGTGTGGAGGAAATGGATGCAGAGTGGACAGAAATGGTAGCCGCATGAAGGCAATCCAGGGCAAAGAAATGAGTGAATGTGTGAGAAGGGACATTGATGATACGAAAGGCAGCAAGGGAAGGTAAAGTGACACCACCTTGTAGGTTAGGAGTGATATATGCATATAGGAGCAGCGAGATTAATGGAAATGAAGAGGGACGGCAGGAGAACCAGTACACATGAAACTCCAGTAATTTAAAATTTTGCCAACACTACTCAAATTTTTAAAATATTGATTTAGATGCACCTGAGATTTACTCTTTGCAACAAAATAATACTCAGATCTGTCAGAAGAAATGATCTTGAGGCCAGATCTTACCCTCCAGGGCCTAGATCTGGCTCAGATCTATAAAAAAATTCTGAGAATCTCCCTGTAAACCTGCACAGAACCAGAAAAAACACAAAACTATGCAAAAAAAATAAACCCTTACACCGTAGAAAATATTTGCAAATTTACAATGCTAATTTACAGATTAGAGGCCCTCATGGCCAGATTTAAAACCATTTTTGCACAATTAATAAAAAGAGAAATTATGAGAGGCACAAGCCCGAGAAGACCTTGTAAAAACAAAATTCCGTAAGATAAACTTAGGAATTAGGAAACAATGAGTTTTTTCAGATTTATGAAATCTGAAAGTCAGCTAGTCCAACTGAAGACTTCCCCAAATGCTCAAACCTTAAAAAACGATCTCTGCACACTTAGATTCGAATTTAAGATTAATAGAGATTAAAAAATAAACATGACACCTTTCAGAAAAATAGATAACTAATATTTCCGTTAAATCAAAATGCTATTTTAGAAACCTAGAAAACTGCACAAGATACCTGTATGCAGATTAATCCATAGAAGCCATCAACCATCAAAAGCCAATAGAAGTAAAAGAGTTTAAAGACAACATCACCACATAGATCTGGAAGAGGAACACCAAAGTTTGACCCCCAAAGTCTTTATGCTTTATTCATCAAAAAAAAATCACAAGAGCTTCCAAGAACAAATGCACGATTCAAAGATCGGATGATTGAAAGACTGACAAAAACCTCGAATTTATAAGATAAAATCACCAACAGCTAGTTCAGTTGATCCTTGTCAAAATAATCTCGACTGTCAAAAAGATTTAATCATCTTTTAATCTGGACTGTCGATATTATAATTTTGAGGAAATTCGAATTTATCATTTAATTCTATTTTAATTAACTCAAAAATAATATTTTTGAGTTAATTACCTCAAAATTTTGACTTTGACTTAACCACCAAGGCCCAAGGGTCCAAAATTTCTTGAAATTCTCAATATTCCCTTGGCCTGGGACCTTTAAAAATTTATTTTTTAAGGACCCACGAATTTTTCCTTTGAAGAATTTTAACTCACCTAGGACTTAAAATTAATTAAATTTATAGCCTAGGATTTTTAATTAATTTGGCCAGAATATTTAATTAATTGACTGAGAGGGGATTTAATTATTTTTTCCAACCCTCTTTACATAAGAAAAATACATTTAGACACATAAAGGGGGAATACCCATTCGTATAAACCCTCAAATAGCTACCCAATTCTGCGACTCAAAACATGATCTAGTAGACCAAGCAGCTTGTAATAAAATAATCTAGCGAATTAGCTAGGATTATTCCCAAACTACTTTTACAAAGACTTGATAGAAAACACTAAGACTCACTTAGCATCTTGATAACAAAATCCACCCTAGCTTTGGGGTGAGGCTGAAGGGAAAAACTCTGTCAATCACTTGTGTCGAAAAACACAAGCAAATCAGTGAAACAAAAAACCTCCTAGGATAGAAAGAATCACCAAAATACTAAGCTTACCTTGGTTGTTACATACATGATGGTCTTACTTAGATCATTTACATCATAAACATGCAGAATGGATTTACATTGTTTATAAAATCGCCGACTGATGATGAAATCTGAATGGCGTGAATACGTCAAACATGATGCATCCCATTTCAAAAAATGGGGGTGCATTGCTATGGAGTCGTTGACAAAGTGTGGTCAACAGGCCCATGCACTGTCCTTGGATTTTGGAGCCAACTTGACTTGAAATAATTGAAATTTGGAAATAAATCTGCCATTTAAAAAAATCGCAGCTAAGATAAATGGACAACCATGGCTAAATTTACGAAACAAAATGCACATTCAAACATACAAAATTTGATAGCATAGGGACTAGAGATTTGATAGCAATAGCATAGTTAAACAAATGAGAAAATAAATACATGAACAACAATGAAATGATGGATTTTTCAAGTGAAAATCCTTACCTGGCAATGCAAACTAGCTTCCTTAGCCTCCTCTTGAAGAAGCCAACTCTACTGACAGCTCCAAACTATCTCCAAAATAGCTCCAACTCCGACTCCAAGCCTCCAAGATCACTACTCTAGCAAACACTCAACACTCTCCAAGCTCTCAATCAAACTCACAAAAGCTGCAAATGAGATGGTGTGAGACAAAGGAGAAGTTGTCCCTACTTATAAAGGATTGGAGAGGGTGTTTTTGGAGGGAAACAACCCTCCCCTTCCCTCCAAATCAATCCTAAACCACCATTATGTCAGTGCGTGGGTCCCAACAGGCGGTTAGCAGCTGACCGGCCAGTTAAGAACGGAACCGGCCAGTTTATCCATAAACCGACCAGTTACGTCCTTAACTGGTCGGTCAGCACCGGTTTGACCAGGATTTCAGGCTAAGCAGGAGGTTGAACCAGGTTTTTTTGACCGATTTTGACTGGCCAGGAGTCTGACCGATTGGTTTGACCAGTTTTTAATTTGCCCCGGCCGGTTTTTATACTATGGTTCAAACATACACATTGATATCTGCAACACATCTGCAAAACAGACATCTTCCAAGTGACCATCTGATTTCATGCTTGATCCTTTATTTTATGTGATCAACAAGTTTAACCAGGCAACTTCAAAAATCAGTTTACAGTAGCAGGACATGTCAGAGTTCCCTTGATTCAGAATACAGACTGTTTTCGTGCACAAAACTTCACTTTTGTGTCTAACAGGCATAGTCGTACCTATGGGCCTTCCATTGTGCAAGAGAGGCTCAAGCCTTTGTTGTGGATTAACAATGTCAGATACCCATAAATCATATTTCAATAAAACATATACTGGCAATATGAGTAAGAATATTTTAGGAGAGATTCTCCCTCTGAATGAGAATCCACTTCATTCATGTCATGCAACTACAGATCTGTTAGATCATAACATTCAAACATATATCCATCATGGTTAGCTACTACATCATCACATCATCACATCAAACTTTCATTGAGGGTTGGATTTCCATGATAGGGCAGTGGACAAGTGAGACATCATACTTCAAAGATTATGAACATATTATTATTTTCTATCGAGTCAATCTATCAGTTTCACCATATGTCATCAAGACATGACCACAGGTAGTAAGAGATCTAGAACATCAATCTTATAGATACACCTCTATCATCATGGTCATCAATACCATGCTTTTTATGATCAATAGGATCACGTTAGGTAATTCAATAAACCAACAGAGCCAATCTCTCTTTCCATTAGCTTTCATCATGCTTATCACAAGCATTATCAATACCATATCAATGAGGTAACCTTCTACAATAGATCCAATAGGTCTTATGCATATCAAGAGTCAAGAGTACCATTTAATAGAGTCAGGATCAGGATCTCAAAACCTTAGAAGTTAACCAAACATCAAGCATATCATTATATTAAGGATCGACACTAAGAAGCCTCATATAATCAATTATCCTGATCAAAATGTTCAATACCAAGTGCACCATTTCATCTTCAGGATCATGAATCCAAATATCACTTTCACATGCATGAGCCACTTGAGAAGGAGACATTCTCAACATACCATAAGGATGACCTTGCCATCAATGTTACAGCTGAAATACAATATACCATGCATACCTTGTGGTATTACCTATGCACTTTCACATAGGCAGCTTGTAGTGCTCAAGTGCCTCTTTACCTCTCTTCTAGATCTAGCAATCTTTCCTGCATTTCAAAAGATCCTCAAGAGGGATCCATTGATCACATCTTATCAAGAAGGTTAGAAACATCCAGGAACTCAAAATATACATGCAGGAAGTATAAACAATAATCATCATAATAAGATCCATAAGGCTAAACAAGAGTAAAGTCCCTCTTGAACCAACCTTCAAAGGCCATCCATAAACCACATAACGAGTTTCCTTCAATCAACTTTATCAACAACCAGGTCATCTAGGGCTTCGACAAATCGATCCCAAGTACTTGAGCATCTTCACATAGACCATGTTAGGGTTTCATACACCAAATCTCAAAACTTTACCATAAACCAGGGTTTCTTTCAAACCCTTCACCATCAAACCCTTTAGCACTAACTACCTAGGGTTTTCTTCATACCCTAGAATTCTTTTTCGGTCTCTACCATCCTCTTCTTGCTTCTATAAAAGGTGTCTCCATGGGGGTGATCTTTATGGATTTTCTTCAGCCCAGCTCTGATACCATGTTAATTTTTCATAGGGCTACATTGTTCTTTGCTTTTGATAGTTGCATTTCTTCGATAACATGATAAGTTCACCCCATATCATTGTATCATTATTCATATCTACACTATTATCCATCAGCATGTGCAACTATGTAGAAAGAACAATAACATCCTCATCATCTATGCAGCGGAACATAAAGAAACCTAAGAAGCATAGCATGCACACATATAGACACCAAGATTGGTCTGAGACAAGGGAAAAACCCAATATGGGGAAAACCATTGCAAATTCTTCTTCTTAGATCATCATCAAATGATTCAGCAAACAAGAGTACAATGACCCATACATCCATATCTTCATAATGTAGTAAAACATACTTCTGCTGAAGGAACTTGATTCTGAGAACTGAACTGCACTGACACTAGTTGTAGCATACTGATGAACACTGTTGATACTGAGGTGAAAACTGTAGGTACATCTTTGCAGCATAAATATATAGAGCACATCTATAGATCTGCAGATCTACAACAGTAAGAAACCCTGGATACAACTAATCACTGAAACTCATTGAAAAAGAATTGTCCAGTCCTAGATCTGAATCCAGGACACTGTCAAAGCTGACAGCAAACATCTGTGTAAGCACCGAACGTTGATCAAGCCCATATTTGCCCAGAAACCCTTAGCCACACCCACAAGAGTTTGTGACCGCAACTATAGCTCCCTGGCTGTTGGCAAGACACTCTGTGCCTGTGGCTCTGGCCCGGATCAGCCCAATTTGGCCTCAGAACCCTAGCCGCTACCTTTCCATGCTTTGTCCACGACCCTGGCCCGATTTCGCTAGCTCTATGGTTGTGGCTATGGCTCAAAAACCCTAGAACAGTGCGAGCCTCTCACCTGTGATTACGGACCCTGTGAGCCAAAACAAAATAGACAAAGAGTGCAAGAAGAAAATCGCTTGTGAATGAGCTTGAGGTCGCTTCTATTTATAGGCTTTTGTGTGGGTTTGCTTGGGGTTAAGGTCGAGTTGACTAATTCCACATGAGCTTAGGTCGACCCATTCCATTTCACTTTAATAAATAAAATAATTCATAATTTAACTTTCGCTTAACCGATTGGGGAGATCTGTAGGTCGATTTTGGTCCTCTCGAAAAGAAGAATCTAATGCAATTATGATCTCGACCATCTAAGTTGTGCAAAGCGGAATTTTACTACAGCTGCATAATTTTAACAACTCCCTACCCACAAAAAGGGGTTGATACCAAACCACCACCAGCGAAGAGAGCAGCTCCAGGGAGAGGACAATTGGTTGATGAGACTAGGAGAGATCTTAGGAGGAGGCAGTTGTGTTTTACATGTCGGGAGTCGTGGGCACCAGGTCATCGATGCAAAGCAGGCAAGGCCCACTATATCAAGGTTTTCTCAGACAGTGATCAGGAGAATGAGTTGGATTTGGAGTTGGAGTTCGATGGAGGAGACTGCGAGGGGCCATCAGAGAGCACCACCACCACCACCTCCACCAGGAGGAGCATCTTTTACACCATCTGGGGGAGTCCTTGCATCTTTGTGTGGGGTACCCAAATTTCTGACAATGAGGATCACAGGCATTGTGCTGGGGCAACGTGTCTCAGTCTTAGTTGACAATGGGGCCACCCACAATTTTATTGATGCTCAGATGGTCCAGAAGAGAGGCATCACCACTGTAGAGTTTGAGGGGCTTTCAGTGCTAGTACTAGGGGATAGGACTATGCAGTGCAATCAATATGTTCTCACTTTGATAGTGACCATCTGGAACTATTCGATGACAGATCATTTCTTTGTGGTGGATGTACCAGACACCAATGTGGTGATGGGTATCCAATGGTTGTATTCTCTTGGCCAAGTTACCACCGATTGGAGGCAGCTCGTGATGGAGTTTACCAAACCGGATGGGAAGCTAGTAGCTCTACGAGGTATGCACTCATATCTCCCACAGACAGTTGCAGCTCACCAGATGGAGGTAGACTTAAGGCATGGGGACATAGTGTGGGCAGTGGAGTTGAGGATGTCAGAGGTTAGGGGACAGACCGAGCCACTACATCCAGACATACAGGTTATGTTGGACAGATATGCAGTAGTCTTTGGAGATATAACCCTTGGACGACCACCAAACAAGGGGTTCGAGCATACCATAAAGATGGAGCCTGGTGTGCAGGCAGTCATCACCACCCCCTATAGGCATCCCAAAGCCTATAAGGATGAGACTAAGCAGGCCATTAGGGATTTGTTGGCGTTGGGCCACATTAGACCGAGTTCTAGCCCCTTCTCTTCTTCAGTTGTGTTGGAGAAGAAAAAGGACTGGACTATGCGCATGTATTGATTATAGGGAGCTCAACAAGAAGACATTGAAGAATCGATTTCCCATACCACGTATTGAGGAGTTGATGGATGAACTTAAAGGAGCTAAGTTCTTCTCTAAGATAGATTTACAGTCAGGGCATCATCAGATCCGGGTGAGGGATCAAGACATTCTGAAGACAGCCTTCAGATCTCATTATGGGCATCTCGAGTTCCCGGTCATGCCTTTTGGATTGACCAATGCCCCTGCCACTTTCCAGTCATGCATGAACCACGTGTTCAGGGGGCAGTTGAAGAGATTTGTGTTGGTTCTTTGATGACATCCTGATCTACAGTAGGACGTGGGAGGAGCACCTGCAGCACTTAGAGACAGTGTTGCGTATTTTGGAGGAGCAGCAGTTCTACGCCAAATTATCCAAATGTGAATTTGGGCTAACAGAGATGCTTTACTTGGGACACCACAGATGGGGTCAAGGTGCATGAAGAGAAGATCAGGGCCATTCGGGATTAGTCGGTGCCTAGAGATGTGATAGCGTTGAAGGGGTTTTTGGGCATTTGCACTTATTACAATTAGTTTGTTAAGGGCTTCTCACAGTTGAAAGCACCCCTCACAGATCTGACCAAGAAGGGGGCTTTTGCTTAGACAAATGGAGCTCAGGCATCTTTTGATCGCCTCAAGGAGGTGATGAGTAGTTTCTCGCTATTGGCACTCCTAGATTTCACACAGTCTTTCACATTGGAGTGTGATGCATCGGGTGAGGGGATCGGGGCAGTGTGTCCCAAGATGGGCACCCCGTTGCTTTCGAAAGCCGAAAGCTCTTACCACATGAGAGGTCGTATTCCATTTACGACAAGGAGATGTTGGTCATAATGCATGCATTGTCCAAGTTTCTGCAGTATTTGGTGGGTAACCGATTCAGGGTGAAGACAGATCATAACTATCTTCACCACTTCAAGGGGCAGCAGAGGTGTGTCAGCAAGGAGCAAGCCTATGATTTTGATATTGAGTATGTGCGAGGAAAGCACAATGTGGTTGTCGATGCACTATCTAGGAGACCTACAGGGCTTTCACTCATGAGCATTAGCCATGACTAGAAGGCACAATTGTTAGTTGAGTACTCCAAGGATCGGCGACCATGTGAGATCTTGGAGGGCATTCACGCAGATGAGCGCTATTTGGTGATGGATGAGGTTATCTACTACAAGGGGTGCATATTTCTAGTTTCAGACTCTTAGTTGAGAGAGCGAATACTTCATGCAACTCACGATTCTCCATTGTCGGGGCATAAAGGGTTCAGGAAGACATACATGGTTGTGAAAGAGCGATGGAAGGGCCTCAAGGGGGATGTGTTTAGATATGTACAGGAGTGTGAGGCATGTCGAAGGAACAAGGGGTAGTTGATTCATCCAGTAGGATTATTGCAACCTCTTCCCATTCAGGAGGGGAAATAGGAGAGTATCTCTATGGACTTTATCACAGGACTTTCCGCGGTACAGGTGAAGGATTGTATTTATGTGGTGGTCGACCATCTGACCAAGTATGCACATGTATTTATCATTCCGACACAGTATTCAGCTTCTCAGGTAGCAGAGTTGTTCTTTAGGGAGGTCTTCCGCCTGCACGGACTCCCTAAAAGACTATAGTCAGTGATAGAGATAGCCGATTTATGGGGAAATTTTGGCAGGATCTTTTCAGGCTAGTGGGCACAGAACTCACCCTGAGCAATAGTTACCATCCACAGACCGACGGCCAAACAGAGAGGGTAAACAAGTGGCTAGAGGTTTATCTCAGGAACTATGTGACCAGGCAGCATACAGCATGGATTCGTTGGTTGCACTTGGGAGAGTACTGCTACAACACCACACATCATATTTCCATTGGTATGACTCATTTTTGTGCTCTATATGGTTATGATGTTTTGTCTTTTGTTGACATCGTTTTTGGAGACAATCGAGCCCCTAAGGCCAAAGATTGGATCCGAGAGAGCCAAGACATCCTCAAGGCTCTTAAGGATAATTCGCTGACAGCTCAGAATCAGTTGAAGTTATATGTTGACCGGCAACAGGTTGAGAGGTATTTTAAGGAGGGGGACTTAGGGCCAATTTGATTTTCATTAGAAGACTTAGGAGTTAGATGTTATCTGATTTTATGTTATGTTGTTTTGTTGGTGATATATGGGGACTACCCACACATGAAATACACATTCCCTAAGTAATTGGTTCGAAAACCATGAGTGGGAAAAGCTTAGGCTTGGTGAGGGACCCACGATGGAAGAAAAGGCAATAAAAAGGCTCCACGAAGGTTATAAAACAAAGGAAGCTCACTTCATTTGGCATTCTTGGCTTATCGATTTTATCTCTGTTGCTTGAGCTGCTTAGCCGGGTCACTTCTTGTTTAGCACGAGTTTTCCAAGTGGAGAACTCACCCATTGCCACCCTAGTTTGGTTCATCCATTGTCATCCGAGGGAGTTTCATCGAGTTATTTTCAGCATTTGCATTCAGTTTGCCCCAGCAGTGCATTTTTCTGGAGGACGCAGTATGATTCTTGTGTGGCTATTGCAACTCTATTTCGGAGGTCTATTGCTGAGAGAATTTTGGAGAAGGGGGCTCAGTAGTTTGCTAAGTTATTGCATGAGTTTGGAGGTTGGAAGTGATAGTTATATTCAGGAGTTATTTTACAGTCACTGGGGCCAGTGCAGAGATGAGAAGTTGGGCACACGTGGGAGGTAGTGTCTCAGCGATTTGGGTTGTTATTTGTCGAGAGAAATAAGGGAAATGTTGGTGGAGTTGTTTGTTTCATTATTGGAGTGTTGTGGAGTGTTTTGCTAGTGATTTTGCACACTGCATGCTTCAGCGGTCATTAGGGAGCGTAGGGCCTGTTGGGGGTCAATTTTGGAGGGTCATGATTAGGCCAAACCATTTCTGGGTTTTGGTTGGGTAGGCTTGAGGAGACCAAGTGTAATTTTGCAGAATTTTCTAAGCACCGGAGATGGGGTTTCCGGCTACTCCTTTGTAGCAGCTAGTGCAGAACTGTTGGGACAACGCAGAGCATCAATTGGGCAATTTTCTGGGTATTATTGTTTCGCCTGGGTTTTGCTCCGCTTGCCAAAAAGGCAAGCCCAAGTGCATTTCTTCCATATATTTGTACTCTTGCCCATTTCTATAATAAAATGGCTTAGTTGCTTCCATGTTTCTAATTATTTTGGGTATTTACAGCACTATTTTAAATTCTATGGTGCAAATATATTATTTTCTTGCAATAGCACTGTTTTTCCTATTTTGGAACATTACAGAAGCATTCTAATTTAACGGTAAATTAATGATACCAGCACCCTTATATTATTACAACAAAATCCCCCATGAATGAAAATTTGTATACAATATGCATCTTTAAGTTAAAATGCTCAATAATTAATCCCAAAGACAATCTCAAGCCCAAGGAGGACAACACATTATAATCAATGATTGTAGTGAGACTTGCTCATGAGAAATACCTGGAATGACTACTATATAACAGACTTTTTATGTCCATCTATTTGATAAAAGTACATTAATGGCATCTATATATGTAAGTTACCATCCATATCTTAGGGTTGGTTCAGTAATACTTATAGAAGCATGCCAATTTAATGCTAAGCGGGAGAATTGTGATCTTCCAAAGCGAAGGACGGAAGCGCCATCTTCTCTACAAGCAACAGCAGCGTGGGGCTTAAGGTAGGCCTCTTGTCGCATCTTGGTCTTTTGTAACTAGGAACCTGCGTCTTAGCGTGACTCGGTTGTTGCTAGAACCGATCTGGGCTATTAGGGATCGCCTCTGTCCACAGAGGGGATTTACCTCTCCAACAAACTGGCGACTCCACTGGGGAGACATTGATTGGAGTTTGTCTTGTCTTTTCAGTTGAATTTGGTCTTTGTCTGCTTGATCAGCTCTTCTGGTTCGCCTTTTTCTAGTGTTAAACCTCTGTTTAGCCTCACCATACCTGATCTGCTCCCTGTTTGCTCTTTTTTATTTTTGATATTAGTAAACTCGACTGGTGCGGTTTTTGCCCTGACAGTCGCGCCAACTGGCGCTTGTTGCTAGTTCAGCCCCCTGCCAATCCTGTTCTGACGCTAGTTGCAGCCAGACAGTCGCGCCAATCCTATGTGGTGCTAGGGTTTGCTTCTTTCTGAGCTTTTTGAGCTTGATCTGTGGTTTTGATGTAATTTTTTCGGTTTGAAAAACGCTGGCGCCACTTTCCAGCGTGCTATGTCCTATGCTTTCCACGACATACGTCATATTGTTCAGCCGTATCTGGACGATTTGCCGGCCCATTCAACTCGGCGTGAGGACCATCCTGAACACCTCAGCCATATTTTTCTCCGCTGCAGACGTTACAATATTAGCCTCAATCCTCATAAGTGCGTCTTCTGCGTAGATTCTGGTCGTCTTTTGGGATTCATCGTCTCCAAAGACGAAATTCGCCTTGACCCCCTCAAGGTCGAGGCTATCGTTAACCTCCCATCCCCATCCTCGTTACATCAACTGCAGAGTCTGCAAGGGAAAGCCAACTTCTTACGGCGCTTTATTCCGAACTATGTCGAAGTAGCCAAGGGGTTTACGTGACTTTTGAAACAGAACGTTCCCTTCCATTGGGACGAGATTGCCTAGCAATCTTTTGATAAGATTAAAACGTTGCTCATTTATGCTCCATTGATTCGTCCTCCCAACTATCATCGCGATTTTACCCTTTATTTGGCCACTGCGTTTAGCACGATAGCTATGGTTCTAGTACAAGAGGACGACGATGGAAATGAACACGTAGTTTATTATCTATCTTGGAATCTTCTCGACACGGAAACGCGTTATGCCCACGTCGAGAAGTTGGCGCTCGCTGCTATCCAGGCCGTTCAGCGATTCCGCCATTACATCCTGTTGCGTACGGTAACCATGGTTTCTGACTGAAACCCCATGACATACATCTTGTTTCGAAAATTGCTCGGAGGCAAGTACTCCAAATGGATTGTAATCCTTCAGGAGTTCGATTTAGAGTTCACCACTACTAAGTCAACGAAATCATTGGTTTTTGCTGATCTTATTTGCTCTTTCCTGACAGACTCCGTTCCATCCCAATCCAAGGATCATATCCCAGATGAAACACTCTTTCTTATCAGCACTCGTGATCCATGGTATGGTGACATCATCGTGTACCTTCAAACATCCACGTTCCAGTCCGAGTTGACAAAGGATGCTCGACGTCGCATTCGGCATCAATCTCAACCATACTGCATTGTAGGAGATACCTTGTACCGTGTTGGAGTTGATTCTGTGCTCCGCCGGTGCTTGACCCTGGAAGAGGCTGAAAGAGTCCTGAATGACTATCACAGTGGCGCCTGTGGCGGTCACATGTCCAGATATGCTACCGCCCAGAAGATTCTGCGTGCGGGTTACTTCTGACCATCTATATTCAAAGACTATATTGTTGCAATTCGAAAGTGTCA
Organism: Pinus albicaulis; assembly: GCA_034641835.2. Taxonomy (NCBI): domain Eukaryota; kingdom Viridiplantae; phylum Streptophyta; class Pinopsida; order Pinales; family Pinaceae; genus Pinus; species Pinus albicaulis. The sequence continues at coordinate 483,736,753 of CM076577.1, forward strand.
TGCGTGCCAGGTCTTTCAACGCAAGATGCGCGCGCCACCCCTACCCTTGCATCCTGTCATTACCATAGGCCCTTTTGCTAAATGGGGCATAGATTTAATGACATGTAACCCTCACTCAGCCAAGGGGCATGCTTATATAATCGTTGTCGTGAACTACTTCACTAAGTGGGCCAAAGCGATGCCTACATTAGCTGCCGACGGTAAGACAACTGCCCAATTTATTTTCAACCATGTTATTACGCGTTTTAGAGTCCCTCAAGCCATTGTCACCGATCATGGCACTCATTTTCGGGATTACATGATGGCTGAGCTGACATCAAAGTTGGGCTTATGCCATGATAGCTCAACGCCATACTACCCCCAGGCGAATGACCAGGTTGAGGCCGTGAACAAGGTATTGGTCACGATGCTTCAACGAACAATTGGTATCCACAAATCCAATTGGCATCTCCAATTGTTCTTAGCTCTCTAGGCTTATCGAATGTCAGTAAAGAGCGCGATCGGATTCACACCTTTCCAATTGGTGTATGGTCTAGAAGCGACTCTCCCGATTGAATGTGAAATTCCTTCTCTGAATTTGGCTGTGGAACTATTTCCCAATACTTCTCCGGAGGAAGAACGTCTCTTGTATTTGGAACGACTGGATGAAACCCGCCGCTTGGCTGCCTTGGTTATTGAGGCACAGAAAAAACGGGTCAAAGCCCACTTCGATCAATCGGTTTCTCCACGTTTTTTCATTGAAGGGGACCTCCTCCTCTTATATGACCAAGCACATGATAAACTTGGAGCGGGCAAATTCCAGCCCATGTGGCATGGGCCCTATATAGTTAAAGGAGTATTAAAAAATGGGGCCTATGAGCTAATCGACTACGAAGGTGTTCCTCTGGCGCAGCCTAGAAATGAGTTGTACCTCAAGAAGTACTACGCTTGAGATATTCTTGTGTGGTGTGTATGTAAATAAGTGAGTGATTTCATTTTTTGTGCATGTGTGGTGTGGTGTGGTGTGCTTTGTAAGCGTCTTTTTGTTAATTGGGTCTTCCTGATTGTGCAGATGTCTATTACTCCTTTTGTCGGTTTCGCAGATGGTGCCTCCCGCAGTACTAGGAATCTATCCTCGGCAGCCTGGGTAATCTACGATCCTGCTGGTGAGTTGGTCAATTTGCAAGGTGTTTGTCTAGGGCCTACCACAAATAATGTCGCGGAGTATAGTGTCGTTTTGGAATTGTTGAACGACGTTGTTAACTTCGGTATTCGTGCATTACTTGTATATCTGGACTCACAGCTTGTAGTATTACAACTTAATGGTCATTATTCAGTTAGAAACCCATCCATTTTACGACTGTATCTACGTATTCGTTTACTGGAAAGAAATTTTGATTACATTACATATCAACACATACCTAGACACATGAATGCGTTAACAGATGCAGTAGCTAATATGGTTTTAGATAGACATTTACGCAACTTGTAAAAACATCATCATATGTAAAAAAGATCCATCCAGAAACAGATATATATATGTCGGATAGTTTGCAGTTTGTGTACATCACATAAAATCAAAAATATACATGTTTGTTTTAATAATAGCCAGAGATAACATGTCTCTCAAAAATATGCATATCAAAGCCCTAGATGACTAATCAGTGTGGTGCTCGTGGTAGCATGTCACTGCGCGCACCAATCGCCTCAGTAATCGATGAAGGCAACTAGGCACCCCCACGGTATGCCTCTAGTAAGCCATCAGAACGTCTGCTAGACGGGCATAATCTGGGATCCCCCGAGCAATAGCCTCCAGGTTCTGGACTAGCTCACTCCCCTCGCCACCCTCAGCCTGAGGATCATGTGCGAGAGGGATCCTTCGTGCAATGGGCGACATCCCGGCGGGCCTCTCTAAGCCAACATCTGCACACATATAAGATTGTTTATTAGAATAGGCATGTATCACAAAAAAATCATAAATACATAAAATCAAAAAGAGTCTTACCCAGCTCCTCATCCCAGTCATCCCCCTCCAGGAGTGGAAGATCTGGGTCTCCCGTGAAGTCGGTACCAGCATAGGGCCAGTCTTCAACGACGATCAGTTGTCGCCGTAGCCATACAAAAACTCGGGCCTCCATGACATTTGTTGGCCCCCTCCTGATTTGGGCATGAGTGCTGCCCATCGAGCCATCCTTGGCTCCCTCAATGATGGCTCGGCGACTATCGCCCCCTGGCCCTGGAAAATTGGTGGTCGTTCAAGGATGAACGATAACTGGATGAAACCATACCCAAACTGTTTCAGTTTGGCCTTCTTGCACTTTGTCAGTTGTCGTTTGATGTTCATTGTTACGGTAGTGGCCCAATCAAAAAGTGTCGGGTTCATGCATTCAGATGCTAAGAGGAGTTGTGCTTTAGTTGCCTCATGCGGTGCCTGCGACCCCACAGCCAACGTAATGGTGTGGAGCACTACTCGGAGTGCTAGATCGGGGACCATGTGGATATCGACCTTCCCACTGCCTGATCCTGTTTGTGCCCCTGGGCACACTCTTTCCATCACCATTGCCATTTTCTCACCAGATGGTCTGGTACCTGTCATGATCAGCACTGGACCTCTGCGGGACAATCTAGTTATGAAATAGACGTCGGAGACTTCAAGTTCCAACACTTGGTCTCGGAGCCTGAATTTTTCTTCGTTCTCGTCCCAAATGCTGATCAAATACTGCAGTAACTCAGGTTGTGCTCTCAAACACGGTGTTACGAAGAACTTTTTTAGACCACAGTTTCGGAGACCGTTCATGCATGCTTCATTCTGCATGGCCATTTCGTCCTCACCATGCTCCCTTTCCTTCCACTCGATCACCATTGTGGCCGTCTATCTGCACCAACATAGTCATAAACACCTCATTAGATCTCTGGAACACTCAGAAATTCATCTGATTGGCTCGCATTTTGTTAAATTTGAGCGGAAATTTGAGTTGCGCCAACTGGTACGACCCCTTTGCAAAAAGGAGCCAATTGGCGCGGGTCCGTGCCCGATACCCGCGCCAATTGGCCGAGCCCTAATTTTGCAAAGGTCCCCTCAGGGATCCAAAAACACAATGGAAATCTATAAAAAAGGAATTAAAACAAAGCTATGGAGAGCGCCTCTTACCTAGAACGAACGAGAACTGAAATGACGTACTGGATTGACCACAATCGTCGCTGCAAGTTTGCACAGCAAAAGCTCACTGTTGCTCTCTCAAGAGGTAAAAAGTAAAAGTGAATATGTTTTTACTATTTTTGGCATATTTATAACTTTTCAAAGTCAAAATTAGGTTTTGAAAGTCATTTTTCCAATATTTTATTATATTTTTGTCGAAAAATGGATTTTACGCTCGCTTTCATGTTCAGCGACAGGTTTTCACGCAGCTTGGACAACGATACGAATTGTATTTTATACTTTTTCGGACTCGGTAAAAACACGAAAAAGTCATTTCTGGAGTCATCTTTCAGTTCTTTTCCGACTCTCTAAACATGAAAAGATTGTCGAGTCGCTTGTCTTTTTGATCTCGTTAAATTGGCTGCGAAACGACATCTACCCAGTATACGTTTATCCCTTTTTCGGGCTGGGATAGATTATTTACAAAAAAGGAATACCCTAGCCTATTGCAACTAGGAGGTTTTCTCAGATATAGTTTTCTACCTTTTCGGATTTGAGGAACTATTTACGAAAAGGGACTGTTGGAGTTTACTTTTCCGTTGTCTTTTCAAACTCTCTAAACATGAAAAGACACCGAGTTCTTCCTTTGTCAGACTCGTTAAAACCTGATGACATCGGATTCAGTCGTAATGACGATACTCGATTTCCTCCTTCCTAGGGCTCATTAAATGTACTAGGTTGGATTTGTCCGAAGGACAAACTTATATCACAAGCATATGCTATCCCCTTCAAGCTTCTTTTCAAAAATAATAGGGGTACTTGCCAGAAATGGTGGGGAAAATGGAACCAGTATCATCGTCGTGTCGGCAGTATGTCGCTCTTGAACATGGCACTTGTCTGCATTCGTGTCGGGTTGGGGACATTTCATCTCGTTTCCTGCTTGCCTCCATGGGTTTGGGTGATCCCTTTTGACCTCTCATCTGCTCTTTGCCTCGTCATCATGACCTCTGATCTTTTGATGTCAAATACAGCCAAATCCACTGTCGTGCCGCCGATATGTTCAAGAGAAGTGGACCTCTACAGTTTTAACCCTCCTCTGATTCTCATCTGATCCTGATTCACAAACATTATATTCCTCTGTCTCGCGTCGATGATGTGGGAAACATTATGGCCCACCTTCGATCATGGTCATTTGCTGTCGACTTCAGCTCATTATCCAGGAAGCTAATCTAGAGACTCCCTTCCGGTACCTTGGAGCCTGCATGCCTTAATGGCAGGTTCTTCGCATTCGACGCAAGGTTTTCATCATTAACCTTCGATCGGATGATTCTGCGGGTGTTCGACCCTAGCTCACTGTTCACATCCCGTGCATTGTACCTGTAGTACCTTGAGGGCCATTGTCATTACTGGTGGTTCCTCTCGCATCTATTAATAGCTTTCATCATTGGCTGGTAATCAGACGATGTTCTTGCATATTCGACTTCAGCTCACTTATTCACATGCTAGAATTTGTACTTTGTTCGGGTCGAGATGGAGCGCAAGACCCTAGATTGTGTCTGTTGGAATCCAGGCTGCGGATTTTGTGGATTATCATGATTGGTTACATGACTCATTGATTGGATGGCTGCGACCATACCTCAGTCTATTTATCGATCCTCACGGGATGGCAGCGTCCATGCCTCGGATCTTGATTATTGTATTCTCTGTTATGGATGGTTGCGCCCATACCACATATCATGTATTTGAGATATCAGTTGTACTTCTCTACGCAGGTTTTCCAATGACAGTGTTTTCAGTTGGACACGTTCTCGTAAAGCATTTCACCCCTCTCTCTTGGGCCTCATGCTTTAGGGGGCATCTGTTACACAGTAATTTGTCACCGTCCCTGCAATCCCCCGTCCCGCACATTGGAGGGCCTTTTCCGTGACCTGTGAGCAGTGACATGACCTGAAGCCACTTTCATGGCATCCCCCTTGACAAGGACAATCATCTCTCTGAAGACAGTTTCCTGTGAAAAACCCTAAAAATAGCTCTTTTGGCCTTGGCGCGACCAGCCAGTTCAACCCTCGCGCCAATGGGGGAAATCCACCAAAGAGGGCACGCCAACTGGCGCTCTGTCCCAGTGTATTACTCGCGCCAAGCTTAATAAGGATTGTTTTTTAAAAATAAATGGCGGAAGTTTGATTCCAACCAACTCCTGAACAAGTCTTTAAAATGAGTTGGGAGGTTTGGCTCCGGATCTCCATGTAGGGGAAGTGCTTTTCCACCTATCATGGAAGCTTTCTTGAGGATAGGGCCAATCCCACAATTGTAGGGATCCCAACTCCCCTTCCACCATCTATATAAGCTTGCCATTTTCTCCTTAGCAAGCTAGTAGTCTTGGTAGCCTTAATGCTCATAGAACTAAGAGTTAAATCATTAGTAAGGAGACTATCGTCAGACAGCCTCTGAGAGCCAAAGCCGAAGAGAAAGAGCTTTGTCCCATTCCCGACGAGCTTCATCGAGACGTGCTCCGCTATCGACCCCCCGAAGAAAGATCCAGCGTCAGAGCTCAGGTTATATCTTTCTTTCGTTGTGATTAATAATAAACGACTTTGATTATGGTTCCATTCATATGTTCATGTCTTATGTTATGAATTATATCTTCTCTGACTGGTATATGGTTACATGTTTTAGGTTTTACGTTTGTGTGTTGTTGTTTCTTCGTGTACGTGCAGGTGTTCAAACGTGCTAAACGGGAGAATTGTGATCTGCCAAAGTGAATGATGGAAGCGCCATCTTCTTTGCAAACAACAACAGCGTTGGACTTAAAATAGGCCTCTTGTCGCATCTTGGTCTTTTGTAACTAGGAACCTGCGTCTTAGCGTGACTCGATTGTTGCTAGACCCGATCTAGACTAGTAGGGATCGCCTCTGTCCGCAATGGGGATTTACCTCTCCAACAGTGGGTAAGCTCAATTATACCCCAAACTATGGTGAATTCATGCCCTTTGTTAACTACACTATTTGGAATCTATACTTTCTGTCATTTCCTCATTTTCTATAGCTATATATTAGTATTGTAAGAACTACTATTGAAAGACAAATTTTCAACCTTAGCAATAATCCAATTGTTGGACTGTGTAGCTCGGTACAACTTCCACATTGGCTTGGTGTCTTAGCATGTGGAAGATTGCCTTTAGATGTTAAACTTTGTAAAGTGATTTTAAAAAGTATCTTCTATATTTAATTACTAAAAGTGAGTTAAGTGGTTTTAGAAAGTGGTCTTTTCTAAAAGTGATTTTATGAAGTTTGAGTGACTTAAGTGATTTTAGAAAGTGTTTTTTTTAATTGACTTACGTCTCAATGAGAGATTAAGTCACAACCGTTAATCTCGATGTGGCAAGATTTAGTGGTTTTAGTAATTAATGGGTTTATAAAAAGAGAAGGGTGAGTGAAGAGGCAATACTTCTTCATGAGATCTGGAGAAGAGGAGGAGAGCCAAGGGAGGAGTTTAGCAGAAAAGGGAAAAGTACAACAGTAAAGACAGCAGCCAGACAGCACAAATTCCAAGGCAGAGAACAGACAGAACATTGTGATTTTCGAGGCAGCTGGGCTGCATTTATTGCAGAGAGGAGTCACGAAATCTGAGCCTGTTCAAGGATGGGTGAGCACTGTTTTTTGAGGCTGTATTGTTGTTATTTAATGCTGTAAAATTCTCTGATAAGAAATAAAATTTCTCCCTCTCTCACTGGTTTTCCCTTCAGAGATTTTCCAGGAGAATTGTCCAAAAATAGTGTCAAATAGTGAGACTGCTGTTCATTTCCATTGCAAATGATTTTCTGACTTAGTTATTTGTATTTATGTTCATAAATAACTGATGAATATGTGAGAATTTAATACATTACTGCTAAATATTTAATGGAGTCAGATGTCAAAGTTTAGCTAAGTGTTTAATGTTGAGGCACACTTGAGAAAAGAAGAACAAGATGTTGAAACTTACGGATCAAGAAGACTTAGACTTCGTCCACTCCATCCCTTTGTGGGACTCGCTGCCACTAATGCAACCAATATTGCTACCAACGCAACAGACACAAATCTGCACAGACATCCAAAGTAAAGAATACTAAGTGCTCTGGAAGTATTTGTGTTTATCAGCATGTCATTGTTACTTCATTTTAATTCAAGAATACTTCAGCAGATAGAGATCTTGAAATTTCCTATGCATGATATATTTGCAATGAAGGTATTCGAAAGAATACAAAGAGAAGTACTCAAGATCCCCTATTGCATTTACTTCCTATCACTTGAAAGTAAAGAGAATATTAATAGAAATACTTAATATCCCCTATCAAACTCCTGACAATAGTAATATTGTCCATGATATCATTCTTTTAGCATTTCACTATAATATACAATTCCACAGGGGCCACTCATGTAAAACAGGAGTAAATTTCCCCAATATACAAAACCATCCAATTGTTCCTGCTGTATCATTACAAATTACAATTTCCTCATCCTTGCTCTAAATAATTTCCCCTCATTCTCATTTTTAATACTGAAGTAATATTGTAAGTACTGCAAAACCAATGGAAAAATATGCATGTCTCTTAAGGACTGTTGAATACACAAGTGACAAAACTAGCATTAGGAACATAATCAGTTTTACATAGCCACTATGATGCAACAAGAAAATTCCTCCGGCCTTTGTTTGTTCTTTTATATTAAAATTGGCAACTAGGGCCAAATTCAATTTTAGACAGCTCATTTGATGGAGATGATGATTGCATTGAATTCTTCCTTTCGATAGCACCAAAATCGACCTAAAGATCATCAAATTTGGACAAGCAGAAATGTGTTTTTGAATTTATGCCCACACGTGCAAATTGTCAAGGTCTGCCACATCATCATGTAAACTCAGGAAGCCCAATGGACATGTCACTTTACCCTCAACGACTTGTATAAATATAAGTGACCTCTCACCTCATTTGGTATCATCATCACTCACACATTCTTCTCTCTCCTCTCATTGGTTTGTACAGCTATTGGGCATATTCTTTCTCTCACATGTGTGGCAAGGAGGATGAATTTCAGACAGAATTACGGGGTCGAAAATTTCAGTCTTTCCTGCAGTTTGACCAGCATTGACTTTCACTTTCCAGGCATATTTTGAGTTCAATCTTTTGGGCAGTTTACTGTTTGGGCAGGCCGCACTCTTTGGCACAGAAAACGAAGTGTTCTGAGAAATTTGACTGCAGAGATAAATTGTAGGTTGACCGTGGACTTCAGGATAGAGTTTGACCAAGTTCGACCGCTGACTTTGGGACTGTTTTGGGTTGACTTTGACGACCTGTTTTGGGTTAACTTTGACCTCTTGTTCAGGCCAAGTTTGACTGGGTATGACCAAGCTCTTTCAAGGACATTTTGCTGCTACTTTGACAAGCATTGACTTTTTGTTTAGGGCTGAATTTGACTGCAGTTGAATACAGATTTGACAGGGTTGCTTTGACTTTAATCTGGTAAGTCAACTTTACTTTTTGTATACTCTCTGTCTCTGCTGAACATTTGATATAATAAGAAGAAGAATTGATCAAAGGGTTTTCCCCTCATTGGGGTTTTTCCCTGGCATCTGCCAAATCTGGTGTTCTCTTGTCTTGGCTTGTCTTCTGCATTTTTCATGTTCTATCTACAGTCACTGTCAATGTGATTAATGGTTAATGTGATTGCTATTGGAAACTAAATTGGAAATTGGAAATTGGACTGCTAAATGAACATTGCAGTAATTGTGCTAATAAGCATAGAACATACCATTGTTGACTAAAATTAACATTTTCATATCAACATAGTTCCCTGAAATGATACTGATGGATTGGCCTCCAAGTGAACCCATTTTATTACGTCGATACTTACTAACAATATAATTATAACTAGGAAAATAGGAAGAAACAGAGGTCCCTCCTCTTCCAAATCCAAATCATGTCCACTCTTAGAGGAATTGATGGTGAAAGTTTACATTATGATATATAACATCTATATTGAATCTCACTTGGACACACGTGAAATTCATGTGGAAATCGATTGTCTGACGAGCACATTCTAGACTAAAAACAGCACATGGATAAAGGTAGGCAAAAAGACATGTGCTTCAGGAAAAGTGTGCACATATGACCAATAAGCATAGAATATTGCTATCTGTATTCTAATTGCAATTGTGTTTAAATGCATTCCATTTAGTCTGAATACATAACAATGCTCTCAATCCTAATACTAATATCTTTTTATATCACAGTTCAATACAGCAATCTGTACTAATAACTACAAAGTACAGACACTTGCAAACCAAGCAACGGACTTTTTTAATATTGGTGTAATACTGTGTTCAGTTCACTAATTCTAATTGTGTGCATGTTACGCTTAGCCAATAGTGATAGATGGTTGAGCAGTTACCAACAGCCAACCAACGCCCCACTGTCTCTATCTGTATGGGAAAGAAGGGAAGGCACCTGTCCTCAATCTGTTTAGTGTGGAATTTGTCCAATGGCAATCCTACTGCCAATCTTTGTGTATGTTTGGTGTGTAATTTGTCCCTGGGCCTTCTGTACATGTGTCTAGTACTCAATATATTGGCAACTACCTATCAACAGTACTCCATGCTGATTGAAGTATGGTACTGGGTTGTTGTTCATCCCCTCTGCAGAATCTTCAGTCTGCCTTTGGTAGCATCATGATGTTTTGACCAGTCATAAGGTCTCTCATGAAACTATCACCACTTTGAGGAAGAGTTTGGTGGACACAGCAAGATGGAGGAGAGGTGGCATGTTCAGTCTGTCATTGCCAAAGATTTCACAATGGTGGTATCTGAATCTGAGAAATGTAGTTGATCAGTAAGTCTTAATGAGCAATGACTTTGACAAGCAGTCCAACAAGAGCTTCCAAATTATGATTTGGATAAATTAGCATTAACTGTTAGGGTATTTGAAAAGACACACAGGGAATAAAATAATAACAGTAATTCTCTAATCACAATATCTCTCCTCACACTAACAAAGTTTTTTAAAAGCATTCACCAGTAACATCAAAAATATACACTCACACGTTTATGGTAGAGGAAATTTATGCAAACTGAAGTTTTTCATTAATTGAGTTGACCGTTGGTTGCAAGGAATAATTGCTAAAATGTGGTTATCATTGAAGGATTAAATAATATATGAGAAATTAAATGAGAAAAGTGACATCTCATCTAAGCTATCACTCCTAGATACTCCAGTTTTCCCAACTATCCTATATGGTTCTAAGGTGTGGGTTACTAGAATCAAATTGGTCTTCAACCAAGAGGGTATAGATCACCCTCCTCCATCGCATCATCAAGTGCAAGCAGTCAATCCCTCAGCCCGTCATCCTTACAAAGTTTGGAGCTTATCCCTTTTGGCTTGAGACACTGTTTGGCCTCATCTCACTCTTGCACAACACTCGGATATTCATCGATACAGCAAAGGGGTATGACTAGTAGCCTTACTTGGATTACTATTCATAGGAATTCATTGTATCTATAAATTCTCTAGCCCATTCTCAATGTCGAAATGTTGGTGTCTCAAATCTCCTAGCATCTGTTGGCGTTATGATAGATCGCCTCCCCCCTTTCAAATATCCCCTGCACGCAATTGGTCACCCTCTACCTACACGACAAGAGCTAAACATGATCACCAAAGTGGACATCTACAGGCAGTCTGTGCAGGTCACTTGGATCAACCATTAGGGTGGGTTACATCCAAATATGGCCTTTTATTCTAAGCACTTCATGATTATAAGAGATGCACATATTGTTCAACCACCTTATATATCATTTTAGTTGATGGACGCTCTTCGGATACCCTTAGGCCAATGTAGAGTTAGGTCTCAGATTATGGATTGTGATTGACCACCAAATTAGTCAATAAAACAATATTTGTCAATTGTGCCATATCCATGAGGTAGATACTGAGGAGCACTCCATCTTCCATTGCCCAGCTTATTACAAGATCCAAGGACAATTTCATCATATTTTCTATGAGATACAAATACAAACACTTCGTCAATTCTTTAGGTAACCCAACCAGAGATGCTTGGCCTTATACATACAAGAGACTTTCATCTCCACACTTCAATCCTTCAACCACATCCGCTCCAAAGATTAGCTTATACTAGGCAGATTACTTCTTTTCTTTCACAGTGTTCCTAAATCAAGGGACCAAGTGCCAAATGGAGATAGACAATTCCATGTCAATAAGGAAACAAGGTGCTATTCCCATCTTTTTGAGAACCCAATGACGCCACCAGACCAAACCTCATTCCAACAGACACTGCAGTGGTCTGTGTTACCAGATCCACGGGTTCTTGATGCTTGATACACGAATCCATGTTTAGGCTATAGATCAACCAAGATTCACATAGGATCCACCACATAAACAGATCCTCAAACCCAAAAACGGATCCCATGCTACCAAAATGGATCATGTGCCAGCTAGCCATCACATGCCATGTCCCAAGCAAATAGCATTAGAGTTTTCAGTATATTTTACATTTTTTTAAGGATATTTGCCAATTGTTTGAAACCCTTTCTATTTAGATTTTTAGTTAGATTACTTACTAGTAATATGTAGGTTGTATACTTGTATAAGTAAGTTATTAATTACCTACAGATCGTTAAATTTCAAATGCTAGCCAGATTTATTTTCTCGCGGCAATTTATTTATTTACCCAAATAAATATTGAGACACCAAAAATAAAATCATCGGTATTTTAACTTCTAGAATTAAATATATGCAGCGGAAATAAACCAGAGAGATCATTCACACATTGCAAAAATAAATCACTAGCAAAAATTCTCCGCCATTTAATTATTTGAAAAATCATGCTTTTTCGACCCACAAAGGTAAAGGGAAAAATACAAAAATCCGAAACCTATAACTCGGCTCCCTCGGAATAAATTTGGCCCAAGGAACTCAACCTCCAGAAAATTAGCCTCCAAATGAAATCGGGTTGGAGAACTCAACCCAAGTACTCAGCCAGCAACTCAACCTACACCCTCCTTGCATGCCATTAATACGCACTAGGGAAAACTCAGCCCTCTAGCAACACGACCCCCTCTAGATAAAATCAATCTCCCTCTCACAACGTGGCATTGCAATCTCTTCCTACTCGGCCCTCCTGGATTCGTCGAAATCCACTCACACTTCTCCTTCTCTGTGCACTTGGTCCACAAAGCCACTCGCACTTAGAGAAAATCGCTTTCTCTAAAATGATGACTTGCTCACACAACTTGTGTCTTCACCTCCTCACTAGGCTCTATTTATAATCTTCATTAAGTCCAAATTCTTAACTCTAATCTTCCTTCTAAAACCATCTTGGAGATCAATGGTTGATATTATTTCTAAGTCGGTTTATTAAATTATTTATCCTTAGAAAATGACTTAATAGTCCACAATAATTGATTAAATTTAATTATTGTACTTTTCCTAATTTAGCCTTAGGAAACAAGATATAAATCACTTACTCCACCAAGCAAGGACCTAGAAGAAAAAAATAATGTCTTCCACATGCTAAGACACCAAACCTATGTAGAAGGCTTTTTGAAGCTATCACTAACTTCAATACTCCCTCCTAGCAAGGAAGGGATTCTCCACCACCCCTAGCTTATCTTGGTACTTCACAATCTTACCATTCACGAGAGGCTTAGTGAAAACATCTGCCACTTGCTACTCTATAGAAATATACTGCAATCTCACAGCACCCCTCTAGACCCTGTCCCTGATAAGTGTTGAGAAAAATTGTACCAAGAAAGTGTTTCCTAAGCATTTATCCTTTTCGCCTAGGGAGGCACTTTAATATCCTTTTTGTCTAAGGACATTATGAGTTTATTAATGTCTTGGAGCAAATCATATTTTTATAAGATATGTACTATGTATTTTAATTTATTAAAGTCACATGGGTTATAAAGTGACTTTATGTGAAAAGTACTAAAGCACACTTTATATTATTAAAGTGACTTTAATGTTTTAAAAGTCACTTTAAGAGAGAAAAAGTGCACATGGTACAAAACAATTAAAAACGTGCCTAGGAATGTTTTAAGTGAGGGGGTCAACATGAAAAAGGGGTCAAGCAGGGGACTTGATCTCTACCCTTGATTTAATGAGCTGAGATTTAATCTCAGCCATTAGATCTCTAGGATTACGTTTTCCTCACAAATGAAAGACAAAAGGGAAAAGGAAGAGTGATTCTCATTCGTTCTTCTCATAAGGAAAAGAGGAGAGCATAGGAGAAAGAGGAGAGATAGAGAGCAAGGAGATCAAGGAGATCAAAGAGTTTGTGATTGCAGAGACGAGGAGGGAGTAGCTACTGCAAAAAGAGGACAGCAGACAAGCCCTAGCCCGAATCTCAAGATTCTAGGCTCGAATCCAGGAATTTTCGGGTGGCTGTTTCCAGGCAGTTTTCCAGTGTTTCAGTCAAAATTTTTGAGTAAGATCCAGGCCAAATTTAGGCCAAGTTGGCAGGCGTTTTCAAGCTAAGCTTAGGCTCAAACTACTGGTGGAAAATAGTTCGAGTTCAAGCCAAAACAGTGGACGAACCGGCCCGCATTAGAAACTGTTTCCAGCTCGTGTTTCTGGTGTTTTGTCCAAGTCGAGTTTCAGTGATTTGAGGCTGTGTTTTATGCTTGTAATCAGAGTTGGTTTGGAGGGTGGCTGAGTGGGAAACTCAGCATACTTCTTGTATATAAATACCAACTTAAACCTCTGTTTGAACAATCATCTGGGCCGACTTTCTAGGTGATAGTCAACTCTATTTTTGGTACTGTTCCAGCATATATTTTTTTCAGACTGTGTGGAGGCAGAAAATTTCTGCCATATTCACCTCACCCTCGCATGAGTTTCCACCACTGTTGGTAGTTTTCATTCTCATAAAACTAGGCAATGTCAGTCAGCGTATATGACTGTCTGGAGGCACAGAATTCAATGCACATATCAGTTTGTGATGTGAACTGTGGGGGCTCAAATTTCCTAGTTACCTGGCAGTGACTTCAACAACTCAAAAGGAAGATGGGTTGACTTTATCTCTGTTGTAAATAATCTCCTTAAAAGCAATCAAATACTCTTTGAAGACTAGTTTTCCCCTTGTAGGTTTTTCCAAGGTCTTACCAAAAATGAACGTCTAAATTTGTGTGCGCGTGTGCTTGCCATTTAATTCTGTCATATCTGCTGGATGTAATATCCTCAATTAGCAATTCTGCTAATTAGAATATTAATTTTTGATAAATTTTGATGTTTCTAATGTCAAGCAAAAATAAGGTGATTCGGGACCCACAATTAATAATTAAGGGAAAAACTACACCCTACTCCTATAGTTCACAAAGAAAAATTGCAGCCTTAGTGGGGTCCATGTGGCCAGCGTTCGATTTGGAGGCAGCTCCGTAGGTGTCAGCGTGGGAGAGGCTCTATGGGGGCAGGGCAAACCATTTCTGGGTTTTTCTAGGTTTATTGCAATGTGTTACACGGGGTCTCGCCCCCCCACCTAGGGGTCTAGATTCCTCGCCCCCTCGCGCTCCGGGGTCTTGGGGACTTCTAGGGGACGTTTCCCTCACACCCCCTCATGCCCCCGCACACCCCCTTTCACGCCCCCTCACGTCCCCTCACTGCCCCTTTTAGTTTATGGTTTCGTGTTAAAAGTTGATGTGCCACTTAGCATATTTGAGAATCCAAGTGATTCTGATTCAGATGGTGACATGGTTGATCCTGATATATTCGTGTAGAAGTTGGATGCAGAGACTAGTGGGGCATTAACTTGAGCATTTATGCTCATTTATCATTATGATGATATCATTTGATATTCATATGTTATGTTTTATGTTTTATGTTTCAGAAATAACTTATTTGCGTTTAAGTTTTATGTTTCAGACTTGAGTTGTAAACTTCAGTTTAAACTCTATTTTGAATCTTGATATAATATGTCATATGATATCTTAAACTTTATTTTCATTGTACATTGTTAGTAGTTACATTAATGATTATATAGTTACAAACTCACAAACTTACATGCATGATTGTATGATGTATGTTTTAACTTTTAACTTTAAATTAGTTTCAATTATATGATTCATCATTCATCGATTTGTAATTTTATCATTTATGATTTATCTTTCATGATGCAAGTGTATGATGACTGTATATACATTCCTTGCAAAAATATAGTTACATTATAAATATTAAATTTTATAATTTTTATGACCCCGACGTCCCCCCTACGTTTCCTGAAAATTGGTAGGGAGCTTTTGCATAGGCCGCTCCCTCGCCCCCTCGCTCCCACCTCCAGGGGACTTGGTGGAACATTGGTTTATTGAGAAGAAGCCAAGATTAATTTGGCAGAATTTTCTAGGCAGGTTTGAGGTGTCAAGCAGAGATCCTAACTCAGCCAGCAGCTATAGGAGCTAGGGGGAAATTGGGCCGAAATTCTGGGGTCAACATTTGGCCAATTCCTTCGCGGGTTTTTGTGAGTATTTTTTAGTAGAGTCCAGGGTTAAAAGCCCGAAATTGTCTGAGTAGTGGAAGTAGCCCAACCAGCAGTCTGAAGTCAACCAACAGCAGCATTTCTAGGTAGAGCACCGCAGCACCAAAGCCACGCAGAGCCAGCTACAGAGAGTCATTCCAGCTTGGGTTGAGAAGTGTTCCAGCCTCCCTTGAGCAGGCTCAGGTGCACCTATTCTGGCACCTCTTTTGTACTCAATTCCCGACATTAATAAAATGGCTCAACTCATCTTTTGGCTTCAATTTTTCATGTATTGATGGTGCATTCTATTTTGTTGTAGTTTTAGTTTATTGTTGCTTGTATTACTGTCATTTCCCCATTTGGGGATATTTCTGGAGTGTAAAAACTCTGGTAAACTTGAATAAGTACATATTATTATTGATAAAAGATGAGATGATAAATATTACAACGAGGCCCTGCTTATATACCTATGCAAGTGACCTTTCATGAATGGGCATGTCTTTTAGACATGCCCTTTGACTAACTTAATGGCTACTTACATAATCCCTATTAACTATTAATAACTATATTAATTATATCTGTTATGAATTATATTCATAACATTGCCTTCCTCTCGAAAAGCTTTGTCCTCAAAGCTTAATTTTTTGACAATTTCGCCACTTGGGATTATCTGCTTGGCATGTCATTGAGCACTTGGTATCCCACCTTTGTAGAATTCTCTCTTGTAATGTTGTTTTGGAAAACTAGGGCCCTTTTTTTTAACTAATTAAATTATTATTATTATTATTATTATTATTAATATGCATATTATATTATATTATATTATATAGTTATATATTTAATTTAATATTTCATTAAATATGTTTAACTAAAAAAGAAAATTAACTGAAAAGGCATGTCTCACCCCACACGACATGACTTACTCCATATTTGCATTGCTCTCAAGGGTTTCCTCAATATCCCATAGACGGAATAATTTTTAACTGTTAGTTTAGTTCAGTGACCCCACCATTCTCCTCGTTAGACCGGAGAGCACCTCTCGATCTGCCTTTTTTGTAGAAACATAACATAATAAAATAATTGTCTTCCTTCTTCCGAGAATTTAAGTGATAGATCTGACGTATTGGGAACACCCGTCGGTGGCTGTAGAATTTATGCAGCTTGTCAATGGAAGTTAGTGGAATAGCAGCGCAGGTGGCAGCAGAAGGTGTAGATGCCACGGAATACCACTTTGATTCGATGTCGTATAACCCGTCATCCATTCCGTATCAATTAAGTCATGGCAATGCCGTGTTACAGTTAGAGATTTGGTGTAGCGACAGAAGGTAATCCTCGAGCATGTACGCAGTCTTCTATTTACATTGACAGTGAATGGGTGTCCGAGGAATTTCAAAATCCATACACCTTCACTGTAAAAATGTTTCTCGAAGTGATAGCGAAGCGAGGCGTGCGGGTACCTGCTCGACACTTGGGAAATCAAGTGAAGTCGAGGATCGTGGAGCAGCTTCTGCTAGACGTGGAGGGAAGAAGCAGCGCCAAGTTCAACAAAGGACACCCGTTCAGCAAATTTAAGGGTGCTTATTGTCTCTCCATATGAATCTGGTTCAGGACTTATGTGTCAATTTGTTATTTCGATATGGCACATGCGAATTCCTCTGTGCCACTGCTGCAATAACATCTCCTAGTGATAAAAGGGACTTGTTAATGTATTGTGCCTCCTTCAAACGATCTCCAGTTACTTCAGATTTATCAACCCTCTTACTTCCAGCAAGATCTACCCAATTAAGACAGCTATGAAGGTTACAACCAGAAACGCGATCTGTACCTTGCACATGCACAGTGAAGACACTATGAGAACAGCTGCCTCGGTTGTTTAGTGTAGTATAGCTAACAGTGCGATTCTTTTGGCCAAAATTCATCAAATCCAAAACATCCGAAGTTGCTTTAACCGGCATAAGTATAGCATCCGGTACATTAAATCCCTTATGACCATTATTTCGAATATCTAATTTCTTGCTTGAGGTGTATGCTCCGAGAAGATGAGGGACACGAATCTGCTTTAGTGATATAGTAATACCACATTCATCAAGAATAGGAAGATGTGAACTATTTTCTACCAGGTTGTGTGGCAAAGCAGAATTCGTTGATTCTTTATCTTTAAAAACAACATAGGCACGGACACTATTATGAGAGTCATCAATCTGCCCCTTGAGGATTGCATTCTTTCTTGGCAATTTACTATCTAAAATTGGAACAGAACGCAACCTAACTGAATCCACTTCTCCAAACTGAGAAATTTCCTTTTTCATTTGTTTCCTTTTTAGATTTAGAGGTAAGTTACCAACAATTATCGTCTGATGCAACTTCTCCCCATCATCAAACGCTTCCTTCTTAACAACCATATATGCTTCATCATCAAAGGCCTCAACAACTTCTGGTGTTGTATCAGTGGCTTCGGATGTGTTTGTCTCTTCACATTTTTCTTTCAAATCTGGGGATGAAACATTTTGTTGTTTATAAGCATCTGTATTTTCATGGTTTATTTCATTTTCAACGACTATGTCTGTTGTTGCATCTGTGATAGCAGTCACGTTGAATTCTTTATGTGGCTCCTTCACCAACATTGTTTCTTTTTTTGCCATTGGATTTTCATTTATATAAAAGTTCTCAATAACTTTTGCTGCTGCATCATTGGCTTTATTAGTGGATTGAGTTGCATTTTCTTCTCTTGGTTTCTCAGCTCTATAACTTTCATGGTTGATTTCAGAGTCTATGCATCTAGGTATTTCAACACTATAGCTTTCATGTAAGATGATTTCCAATTCAACCTCATTTAATTGCTCTTTTTCAAACACGTTATATTCATTATTATGATCTGAATTAGCTGAATTGTTCAGTTGATTATGTTCAACATTCGAGAATATTGGTTTTTGTGTCTGACTTATCTTATCTATCATATCATTTATCTTATCGAAGAGTTCTGTCATATTTTTCATTGC
Source organism: Pinus albicaulis (assembly GCA_034641835.2). Lineage (NCBI taxonomy): Eukaryota > Viridiplantae > Streptophyta > Pinopsida > Pinales > Pinaceae > Pinus > Pinus albicaulis. The sequence goes on from CM076577.1 coordinate 483,755,364, forward strand.
TTCGCTATGATTTTCTGTGGCCTCTCTATGGTTTAGCCAAATTTGTCTTTCTATCCAGTCTGTTGTGTCTTGAAGTTTTTTGATGTTGTGAGAATTTCCTGTAACCTTATCCTCAATATTGGTTAATATTTTAGTGAATTCATCGGAATTATTATTGATCTTACTCTCAAGTTCGAACAATTTTTTGTTGAAATCTTCCATCGTTATTGATGAAGACATCGAGCAATAGTGATTTCGAGGCACAACATGTAAGAGCTGAAGTAGCCAGTAGCAGTGGGGTAGGTGCTTCCTTCCAGGCGAGAAGATCGTTTCTCTGATGAAGGTGAGGGTGTGCGGGGGTTGATAATGGTGTTCTGGTCGCGATAGGGTAATGAAACCGGAAAGCAGGTGGCAGTAGTAGTGATCACACAGATCCTGAAGAGCAACGGCTTCGATACCAATGGAGTGTAAAAACTCTGGTAAACTTGAATAAGTATATGTTATTATTGATAAAAGATGAGATGATAAATATTACAATGAGGCCTTGCTTATATACCTATGCAGGTGACCTTTCATGAATGGGCATGTCTTTTAGACATGCCCTTTGACTAACTTAATAACTACTAACATAATCCCTATTAAATATTAATAACTATATTAATTATATCTGTTATGAATTATACTCATAACAATTACACTGGAAAAGTTAATGTAGGGACAGCTCAAATGTTTCAGATAAATTGCATTTTAAAAGTTTTATATCAGACCTTCTAATTTGGGACTGTGAGTAACAAAAGTGTGCAAAAACTTGAAACTGTGATGAGATGTCGGCTTTCAATAATTTTCTACATGGTATCAGACCTTGGAAAGCTCTAGATCTGAGAAAGGAGCCTTCAGATCTGTGGAACATCAGCTGATATTTCAGAGCAGCAAGCAACCTTCAGAACAGTGACAAGACAGCCTAAAACCATCTTAAAAAACCAAAAGCACTGTTAGTTGAGAGGGAGGAAGGTTGCCTAATGATAGAACCGTGAGAGATCTGAAAGGTCCTTATTGGTTGGAGGGTCATGGCGACTGGTATAAGGGTGGAGGAGAGACTGGTAGGGGCAGAAAATTTTGGCCCCTGGAAGGATAGGATGACACTTTTGTTTGAGGAGTTGGAGGTATGGAACATTGTGGAGAATATCATGCAACCTCCTACAGATCCTATTCAGTTGACTGAGTTCAACAAGAAGAATGTAAAAGTGAAGAGAATCATTCTTGATGCCATCAGAGACCACCTACTCCCTCATGTGACTGGGATGAGGTTTTCCTACAAGATGTGGGAGTCCTTGGTAACATTACACCAGAGTTCCAATGAGGAAAATGGTGTTGAGGCAAAAGCTAAGAAACACCAAGATGACCAAGACCGACAATGTGACCTCGTACCTCACCAAAATTTCACAGGTGAACGATGAGTTGATTATTGTGGGACAGGCTATCCCAGAGGATCAGTTGTTTAGGATTGCATTAGATGTGTTCACCGAGAAATGGGATGGATTCATGCATGGCATTGTGGCCAGAGAGCACTTTCTAGACTGGAGGAGGATGTGGGACGATTTCATCCAAGAGGAGTGCCAAGGCGAGCAGCTATAGTGGTGGGGGAGGTGAGGAGAATGTCGCCCTTGCGACTAAGCGAAAGAAAAAGAAGCAGGGGTCCACGATTGGGTCCAAGCAGCAGAAGGAGGAAGAGAAGTCCCATAAGGAGACGAACAAAGTCATTAGATTAAAAGGTAACAATGAAATATAAGGGAATTCATTAATCAAAAGTGACTAATAAAAAGAATACCCATGAAGCAGGACCCATATAAGACCCACGAGTATTGACGAGTCTTATGCAAAATGGGTCACTCGCATAGAACTTGTGGTTCCTACCCGTACCCGTGAAGACACGCATTAAAATTGTCTATCTGTGTTGAAACCACAAGACTTGTGAAAACCCTCAAAATTTGATATTTTTTTTCTTTTGTTTTGGAGATCATGTGGAGGGAAAGGGGAAATGGAAGGAAGAAAATGCTTTATAAGCACCTCCCTCGCTCCCATTTCTCACTCACATGTCATTCCTTGCCACTTGAGTGATTGACTCATTTCTATGAGTGTTGAGTCTTGACTAAAGGAGTTGAGTACTCCATTGCACAGTGAAGGAGCTCTTGCAGGAGGCTAAAGGAGGCTTCATCAGAACCAGGTAAGCTTCATGAAACTTGATTGCTTGTTTAAAAAAATATATTGTTTTCATGTAACAAAAATTGTTTCAAAATTTTTTAAATTTTTTTGGGCTCTGTAGCTGAGTTTCTCAACCACACACGGGCCCTGTGTATGGCTAAGAAACTCGGCCACAGGGCATAAAAATTTTTTAAAAATTGAAAAAATAAAAATTACATTTAAATTCTTGAACCTCAATTAAATTTAAAAAAATTAATTCTTTATTCTTCGATATTTTATCGCCATGCCACCGAAGGGTAGTAGAAAGTCTCGTGATCCAACATGGGCACATGGTCAAGGACTCACTCCCAGTAATGACCACCATGTCAAGTGCAATTATTGCAATGCCACAATGCAAGCAGGCATAAACATGCTAAAATACCACCTAGCTAAAATTCCTAAGAATGGTGTGGAATGTTTTGAATGTTTCCCTAATGAAGTCACTACCAAAATGGTAGCTACTTTGGAAGCCATTAAAGAAGAAAGTTCTAAGAGGGAAAGAAGGCAGGTTGAGGTTTTTGGGATTAGGTAGATCTCAATTCTCAGGGTGAACCACATAATCAAAGTGCAAGTAACTCCTCTTCAAGTGTTGTGGAAATATAACCTCTTCTTTCTTCACTCCTCATACAACTCCAAGATCTCAACCAACCTTGGAGAGCTTTATGAAATGAAGAAGGAGGAGGCAGATATGGCAATGAGGAGGTTTTGGTACCATAATAGTCTTAATTTTATCAGCCCGTGGTGGATGCCATTGCAAGTGTTGGCCCTTAATACAAAGCCCCATCTTATAATGCACTTAGGGGCTAAATGAGGAGCTCGAGTGTGTCAAGGCACAATTGGAGAGCATCAAAAGCTCATGGGATTTTACAAGTTGCACAATTATGTCTGATGGGTGGACGAATCAAAGGGGTATAACAATAATAAATATTTTTGTAGCTTTCCCTAAGGAACCATGTTCCTAAGATCCATAGATGCATTTGCACATGTAAAGGATGCACATTTGATTTTTACATTGTTGGTCAAGGTTGTGGAGGAAGTTGGGGCTGCAAATGTTGTCCAAGTAATCACGGGCAACACAGCAAATTATGTGGTAACTAGAAGGTTGTTTTGTGCCAAATATCCCACCATTTTTTGGACTCCATGCGCTACTCATTGCATAAACTTGATATTCAAAGACATTGGGAAGTTGGAGAGGGTGCAAGACGTTGTGCACGAGAGCAAACAAATTACCAAGTATATTTATAACCATGCTTGGGTTTTGAACCTTATGAGGAAATTCACACAGAGTGAGCATAGCCACCCATCTATCACATAGTTTGCTACAAACTTTCTTTCCCTACAAATCATTTTGTATGAGTACCAAGCTTTGAGAAGAATGTTTTGTAGCCAACAATGGATATTTTGGAAAGATGGCACAAAACCAAAAGCATTGACTATGAAAGCTTCTGGCATTGGGTGATAGTTTGTGGGAGAAAGTCACTCAAATTGTCAACTTTACTAAGCACCTTATGAAAGTCTGAGATTGATGGATGGAGAGAAACCTACAATGGGATATATTTATAAGGGCATGGACAAGGCCAAAGAGGCCATCAAGACTTTCTACAATAAGATCCATAGATGCATTTGCACATGTAAAGGATGCACATTTGATTTTTACATTGTTGGTCAAGGTTGTGGAGGAAGTTGGGGCTGCAAATGTTGTCCAAGTAATCACGGGCAACACAGCAAATTATGTGGCAGCTAGAAGGTTGCTTTGTGCCAAATATCCCACCATTTTTTGGACTCCATGTGCTACTCATTGCATAAACTTGATATTCAAAGACATTGGGAAGTTGGAGTGGGTGCAAAATGTTGTGCACGAGAGCAAACAACTTACCAAGTATATTTATAACCATGCTTGGGTTTTGAACCTTATGAGGAAATTCACACAGGGTGAGCGTAGCCACCCATCTATTGCATAGTTTGCTACAAACTTTCTTTCCCTACAAAGCCTTTTGTATGAGTACCAAGCTTTGAGAAGAATGTTTTGTAGCCAACAATGGATATTTTGGAAAGATAGCACAAAACCAAAAGCATTGACTATGAAAGCTTCTGGCATTGGGTGATAGTTTGTGGGAGAAAGTCACTCAAATTGTCAGCTTCACTGAGCACCTTATGAAAGTCTTGAGATTGATGGATGGAGAGAAACCTACAATGGGATATATTTATGAGGGCATGGACAAGGCCAAAGAGGCCATCAAGACTTTCTACAACGTAGATGAATCTAAATATCTCCCTATATTGAAAATTACTGATTCCAAGTGGGACAAGAAGCTACAATCACCATTACATGCAATGGGAGCATATCTCAATCTGAGCTTATTCTATGATGGGGGGTCTAACATTCAAAAAGACCTCGAGATGATGAGAGGTGTCATGATGTGCATTGAGAAGTGTTGAAATTCTAATGTAGCTAGGACTTGAATAGTTTTTCACAATTGATAACTACTACTATTGATGTAATCAGTTCCTTCTTTATACTTTAGTCAGCAAGTAGCTATACATGAAAAACTTCAACCATGCAATTCTTCAATAACAACACTAAATAGAGATCACAATAGACAATGAACAATAAGCAATAGACAAGGGACACCAATATTAGGCTCACAGCCAGGGAAAAACCCACAAGGGGAAAACGCAAAATTCTTTCCTTATGAGAGAGATTTTTTCCATCAAAAGTACATTAAGAATGCTACAATAAATCCAAATCTAACCTCAATAAAAGACTAGTCAAAATCGGTCAACAAAGAGAGAAAAGTCAACTATAATACTCTGCTCAATAAGGCCAAAATACGGTACTAAGGTAACTGTGATAAGAGGCCGAAATTTTGTCTTGAATCCACCACAAAAAAGTCAATGCACCAGTTAAAGAAACTCGGTCAACCCCACATTCAAGCAACTTGGTCATCCTTTAGTAACCATGTAGCATTAACTCACGTCAATGTTACACTGTCAAAGTGAAATATTAGTCCCAAGAATCTACAAACTTCTGAGGTATTTGGCCTTCCAAGGAAATCAGATCTAAGGTGGAAGAGACATCAATATGCCCAAGACAAAATTCAATCAAATCAGTCACCAAGAGAGTCAACGCACAAGAGAGATAGGTTTTCTTGTCCTTCGCACGTGTGGAGATGCTCGCTGGAAATTGCAGAACGAATTGGATGAAATCCAATGTGATTGATGCTCTAAATGAGTGTCATCGATGCTATATATATGTGTGTGTGTTACATGTGGGCTAATTAGCCCTAATGGGGCAGACTTGAAGTGCTCATTAGGCTGAGTTGTAGGATGAAAAATATATATATATATATTCTTCAAGTTTTTCCAATGAAAAATGTTGACCGTAGCTACATAAATTTTCAACAAGAAGATGTTCCCAAATCAAGATATTTGAGACAAAATCAAAATACAACGAGACATGTACAAGGAAGCATCTGTCATGTTTGTATTCAACTCAATCCAACGTCTCAAGGACAAGAAAATGCCTTGTAAGTGAAAATTGTTAGAAATTAGCTTGTAATTTTACTAATTCTCTTTTATATGTTTGGCATTGCAAACTGATAATCTTTGTTGTTATTTTTTTACAGCTCATTAGTGGATAGATTGTGGCATTGTGGCACTACAATTACAAGAATTTGCCATCAGAGTTCAGGGTCAACCTTGCAGCGCTTCTACTTGTGAGCGCAATTGGTCAGTATTTGAGCACATTCACAACAAAAAGAGAAACAAGTTGGAGCATGAGAGGGTAGAGAAGTTGGTTTTCATCTACTACAACCTTCGAATGCTCAAAAAACAAGTGTAGCCAAAGGATCTAGATCCAATTTTATTGGATAGTATTGATTTAGAGTTTGATTGGGTTGTGGAGGAGTAGTCCCCTAATTTGGGTTGGCTTGATGAAGAGACTGAGGATCTCTCTAGTTTGCCATCTCAAATGGAGGCTCCAAATACACCCGCCTCACAATTGCTTCAGCCTTCCAATGTTAGTACTAGCTCCACGAGCCTATTCTAGGCGTAGCCGTGCATGAGTGAAGAGACTCAAGACTTTTATGACTATGACTTGTCATTTATGACATGTATTTGAATTTTGAACTTGCTACCATTTTTTATTTTTTATCTTGCTATTCAGTATCTAAATCTATTGCTTACAAAAATCGAAGATGTTATGTTGTACTATCATAGCTATGAGATAATGTTCTGAATTCTTGCATATGTTGTGGTTTTTATAACTTATAAGGATTGGAAATGTCATTAGTTTCTTTTTTGTGCTTAAAATTTATCATATTTTAATTTTTTTTTGTATTTTGTCAAGTCTTATACAAGTCGTTCTCAAGTCTTATACGAGTCGTCTAGTCAATAGCCAGACGAGTCTTATACAAGTACGAGTCGGGAAACATTGATGAATACTATAAGTCCGTTTATTAAAAGAGGAAAACAACCCACTGTATTCGGATGACCCATGGTATTCGGATAACCCAGGGTAATCACCCATGGTATTTCAATAGTCCATGACTATTAAATGAGATGAGAGCTCACTCCTTAGGTATGCATTTGGATTACTATCTTGTTATTGAGTTGAGCTCTTTGAGCTTGTCGTGGTGAGAACCTATATGAAAGAGGGTTAGTTTCGGTGGAGAGTGATCCACCTTAGCTAATCCAGTCAAGGAGCTTTGGTATTGATTCCATATACCCTAGCCACATAAAAAAGAGGGATCAAGTCATATCCACACACCAGGGCTTAACATGGAGATTACGAGGAGAGGTCCATCAAATCTCTTACAGGTACATAACACTTCAAGAAGCGGGATTTAGAAGGCCGATTTCAGTGATTGTTGCATTCATCTTTGGAGCCCACAGCATCAGCTTGCTGTCCAGCCAAGCATGCCATATAGCAGTGGTTATTTACAGACTTGTTCCAGGTTTGGGAATTAAAGCATTGGCATGTAATCTCATATTCCATTTAATAAAAATAAGGCTAAGTTTTTTATAAGTATTATGTTTTGTGTTCTCTTTCTGTATGCAAAGTGCCAGGATTTTAGTTGCTTATTTTCTCTGCACATGAAGAAAAACTTTTTTCCTAACTGTTTGATGAAATCTCTTAATCAAAATTTATAGAAGGGTCAATAAAATAGGTATATGCTTAAGAGGGATATTACAGTGTCCCAAAATCCATTGAAATTCACTAAAAAGGCATATTACATCTTCCATGACAATAACTCAAATTACCATCTCGTTTCATCCACTCTAATACAGTAGGGGAGTGAAGTGCCCCGCAGCCACCCAATTAGAAAGCACTAGGACCATTTGTCATTTCTCCCTGATCTGTGGTACACAAGTTTCTGACCATGCCATATCAATGGCTTCTAGGAGGATCAAATTCATAAGAGATTCCCCACTCTAGGGCACCTTCTCAGAGATGCATTACTAGTTTCTATCATTCCAATGGAGTTCTTTGATCCTAGATATTAATAATGGTTCTACTTCTTCATCCTCTACCTCGAACATCATCAGGACTGTCTTGGTGTTGCCTACGATTACTCCCAGAGGTTTCTCAATGCAGGTTATTCTCTAGAGGACATTACCCAGCACTACTGACTTAGATAATGAGGAAGGTTAACTCCCTCCTCCCCTTCTAGCAATTGCATCTAAGTTCACTAAATTTCTTCATTGGTTCTCCACTTTCTAGGGTTTTCCTTCTTCAGATAACCCACTTGTATGCAGATGCTTGTCATAGTATTCCATGTTGCTCTTGTACTGACTTTTTATTTCTTTTTGGAGTTCTTTTAGAACCCCTTTTTGTTCGGCTTTTATTGTTGATTGCATTGCCACTCCTCTTGCCTTATTTTGGTGTTTAATGAACACCAATACAAATTTCAATTCTTTTTCAATCTCTTCAGGACAGTTTTAAACTCTCTTGCTTGGTGCTTCCCTCTTGAAGGTCCCTCTTATGCTACCAATTTCCTCTCAGCCTTCTTGTTTTTAGTGCTACCCTTTCGCATCCCCTCCTTATGCACTCTAGTGTATACCACATAGTTTAGGTTGCTTTGTTAGGAGATCCATTAAGCACTCCAATCAGTCATTGCTTGCTGTTCTTTTGAATTCCACTGACCTATTTTGGTCATTTAAGGACATCAATAAAATTGCATTTCATTTCTAGTGGGGCAGGAGTTATTCATTACAAGAACCAAATATATCAATAAACATTTACAACTGTATATTTTAGCTCATCATTTCTACGCTACTGAATATTTGCTATGTTCCAGATAGAATGCCTCATCTTTATCCAGAGAGTTAAATTTGAGTAGGTAAAAATTACTCTAGATGGTATTTTTACATAAAATTATCTTAAAGTTATAAATTTGCGAAGAATCAATAACATGCGACAAAAGGATAGAAAAACATCTCTTCCACTGCTAAATAATGTGGCCGAGTACTCACCGCCCAAAGGCATTGTAAATGCAATATCGTGTATTGTAATGTTCTCTGCTGAATGTACAAAGTAAAGACTTAACACAATTAAATAATTCGAAATGAAAAGGGGAAAAATGCATACATTCCCACAGAAATTACAAGAGTTATTGCCACTTTGAACATCTTAGCCGACACAGTACGCTTTATATAATGCCCCAACGCCACAACCTGAACTATGATAAACACCTGTACATAAATACAAAGAGTAAAACCACTGCCAAAAATGTGCAAGAACTAAAATATCTTTACCACCAGCTGCACCATATTTTTCCTTTCTTCGTGAGACAAGTTCAAAACTAGATAATGGAGATCAATGTGCAAAACTACCCAGTATCACAGATTATATCCAATTGGTAACTGTTATATTTAATAGACTGGATATAATAACATTTCAAACTAGTCACTATGTGAGACAGTTTGCAGCCTTTGTTCCATCTTTCCAAACATATTCAAGAGGGCAACAAAGGTTCATAATCCAGTCCAAGGTTCATATGTTAGTTTTTTGACTGGGGAACAAGTTACAGCTGCAACCCTTAGTGCTAGCTGAAATAGACATTACCTACAATATTTGAAAATTATGTATTACACAAATAGTACTTCAATAAACCAATGTTGCTAATATCGGTATCAGCAAAATATCGGCGAGGGTCCAGAAAACATCTTATCGGCAAAATATCGGCAAATATCGGCAAGCATAAAAAATGCATAATATATTCATTTTTTTCAGATTTTTAAACATATAAAACACTAACAACATGAAATAAACACATTGAAACATTAATATAAATAAAGCATTGATATATATGATGTAGTGGATGTAAAATAAAAATGATATATCAAAGTCGATACCAAATCCTGCTGATCCTTGATAATTGTCCAATCAAGGACTCAAATGTCGAGAACCATACAAAATAACATCACATATATAAAACTTAAAAGTATCTCATCATCATGAGTTATATGTAGCAAAGCTGCAAAACAAATAAAACTAGCAACTATCTATCTGAGATCAGGATTTAGTTCCCTCTCCCTAGCAGCTATCTTTCTGTCTTTTTCAGCAATTGCTTCAAGAGCTTTTTGTACAATTTCCGCACTAGAAACTGTACAAGGTATAACATCATGTCCAAGGAGTTTAGCCAGATGGTATTTCAATCATATAACCCCTCCTGCCATCTTGGTCCCACACAATCTGCATGATAGACATGTCTGATTTGTCCCACCATCAAACTCCCCATACTCCCAAAATGGGTCCAAGGATTTTGGCATATTTGCAGTGAAATAATTCAAATTTCAAACCTAGGGCACCAAAAAAACAAACAATTGGCATTAAACACACATACACAAAAAATGGCAATAAGAGGTTGCATAAGAAAGTAAAAAAAAAATGAAGCTTGTTGTCCAAATATGGAGAAAACCCTTGCATTGGCTCATGGGGATGAAATCATAGCAAATGGAAAAAAAAACAAAGAAACAAAATCTTGGTAGGCAAAGAGGCAAGCAATCATAACCCTAAATCTATGAAAAAAATCATTAACATAGGGGTTTTTAAGAACATACCTATTAATGCTCCCTTCTATATTTCGCTCCACACCTGCCCTGTTCCCTTGTTGAGTTTCTCAGCGCCCCTTCAATCCTCTGCTCTCGGGCCTCTCGGTGGTTTGCTGCGCGCTCCTTCGCTCCCTCCCTTCCCACTCCACCTCCTCCTTGCCCCTCTGTCGAGTTTTTCCAGCGCCCTCCCTTTTCTGCGCCTTCAACCCTCCAATCCCTGTATCAGTCTTTGTTTGCAGCTTGCAGCTTCTGTCACTGCCTCACTCTTTTGGTTTACTCATAATAGAATGGCCAGAAGCAAAAATTGCTTCCATTGTTCGGATTTGCAGGCGGAGCTCGAACAAATTCGTGCTCATCAGAAGACCATTGATGCTAAGCTGAAGAACGATGTCAAAGCCCTAGAGGACAGACATCAAACTAATGTTAACTTCTTCCTCTCAATGGTCCCATCTCTTCAGGCTCAGTTTGACAACGTTTTGAACAAGTGCACCCATGCTGAAGAGTCAGTCAAAATCCTAAAATACATGATTGAAAAATGCACCGCTCCAAGCACCAACTCCAACAACATAAGAAATGCGGGGAATGATGAGAATCCAGAGAATTCTACAGCAAGGCAAATCAGTCACATAAATATAGATTAGCTCTCCTCTTCTTCTTATCATGTATTTTAAATACGCACTTATTCTTTCCCAATTCATTCGCATCTACAATTTCTCAGCATTTTTGTATCTCCCGAATACTAAAATCAAAAGGCATGTAATACACAGTTGTAGTTGCTCTCTATACAGCATTATAAACAGCTCTTCTTGTAATCATGGAGCTTCAGCTCCCTCTCTTTTTTTGAAATACAATTAGCAACCGATTTTGTCAAAAAAAAAAAAAAAACATACCTATTAATGGAAGAAATGAAGTTTCTCTCACTGTTCTTCAATCTTTAATCAACAAAAAATTTTAAGTTGATAGTGATAATGGCTCTTCGATCCTCTATCCCTCCTTGACAACCACCACAAAGCTCTTCCCCTTCCTTCTCCAAGCCTCACAGACGAAAATGACAAAAAAAAGACAAATTACCCTTTTCTAGCCACGCCCGGGAGTGCCTGACGATATTTTCAATCGTCGTGCGATATTTTCCGAAATATCGCCGATATTTCGGAAATATCACGATATTTTCTCAGTGATATTTTGTTTCCCCGAAAATATCGCAATATTTCGGCGATATTGTCAACACTGCAATAAACAAATTCATTAAGGGTTTCAATGATTTTGCCTTGGATATTATTATTAGTAATTACATTGGAGTGCTATGACCCTGAGAAGTTATACAACAAGCATATGAAATTGCATTGTTTAGTCTAATTTCTAATATGTTGGCTTTGTTGAGAATTCTAGGTCATCAAGATTAGGTGATGTCTCTTCGTTAGATAACTGCTTGTGAATGCTTTTTACTTCTTAGATTAGGATCTTCTTTTACTTACGTTATTATAGTCATCATCTTCATCAAACAGCTACCAATGCATAAATCATAAAGAGACAAGAGACACAGAATGTAGGCGATCAGCCAGGGCCAAAACCTCTCCCACTTGAGAGGAAAACCTAAACAAATTCTTCTTCTTATAGAGACTTCAATTGATAAATAATAATACCAAGACCAAGACCCTTGACCTATTTGCCTCTCCAAGACCAAGAAACAAGTTCCCCTTCACTTCTTCTCTTTCGTGCCCAAGTCAACACTTGGTCCGACTGCTTGCTTCAGCTATACTTCAGATTTTGGCCTCCTTTCTCTCTGCTTCAGACCTGCAACTTCTCGGCTTCCTTCAAAAACCCTAGCACGTGTGAAGTATCAACTTTGGAACCTTGATTCCGTTCGCTTTAGGTGGAGGCTGCTTACTTGAAAATTAGGCTTGATATCTTCCTTGTTCTTCACCCAAAATACTCTCTTAATGTGACTGTAATATTTCAGCCTTCTTCCTGCAATAGACAGGTCTGCAATCTCACACGTGGAGTTTACTTGGCCCAAAGACAGTCCCAAAACACGGCAAAAGACTTCGCTCTTCCTTCCCTTCTCCTCACTGGTTATAAGTCTTCTTCTTGATGAACTTCCCACTACTTTCTTGCTTCGGACCTTGACCAAAAATCTGTTTCTGAAATGAGGCCGAGCTGCCCTATTTATAGTGGTTTGCCCATCAAATAAGCCGACATGAGTTGAGGGTGAGTCGACATGTCCTTTGGTGCAATTTCATTATTCCATCTTGAAGCCGACTTGAACGAGATACTTTTGCTTGGTCTTGGAGGGCTTTCTTATGCATTTAATGACTCGTACAAAAATGTACCATGCCCAAGAAGAGTCTTCATATATGACATTGACTCAATAGGCTTTTATGACTTAATGACAAAACCTAAACTAAAAATAAAATTCCTTGATCATGAAACCCATGATTCAAGTACTACAAAAATAATTTTATTTTCTTCTTTACATCAATTACATAAAATCACAATTACACACGTCATTATGAAGACCGAACCTAGTTAAACTTTTCAACACGCTTCCAAGACGCATGATGAAAAAGATAAGAAATTAAACGTCGAAGGAAATTTAAGTGATTATGGTCTTGGAACTGCTGGGATTCTGGCTTGATATTGATGCAATAGCCTGGAAAAGTTGTGGATACAACTTACCCTAAGAGAAGTCTGGGAAATCCACCAAGACCTCCACCGATACTGGGTATAAAAGCACTGCAGAACAGGAGGCCTTGAGGACTATTAACCAGTTATATGAAGATGCCAATGGAAACAGAAATGGAGATGAAGACAGGCATGGTTCCAAGAGATCGAGTGAACATGAGATTGCACCAGAGGAAACTAAGCTGAGAAGATTAAGTAAATGAACCCTGATGGACAAGATGCCTCGTCTACTCAATCTCACTTTGCTAAACCGGGTGCTATGGTTTCTGCATTACATGATCAAATGCTAGTTTGATAATTGATATTGACAGATTGTCTGACTGGATTGTTCTTGAGATGGAAGATCAAGAATATAGTTAATGTAGCCAAAGACAACCCCTTTTCCGATGTTTGATGACAATTATGTTAATTTTAGGAATTTCCAATTTGACAAAAAAGGCAAGAAATTATCTGTGGAGAGTGTCACACAGAAAGGAAGAGCAAAATGAAAGAATGAAAAATAATCTATGGTGACAGATGTCTCCAAAATGAATGTAAGTGTTGCTTTAATCCGCAAATACTATTACGGAGGCAGTTAGGAACTTAGATTGAAGTAAATAGAATATTACTTTCTGGTCAAACAACTGAGAGATGAAATTAGGATCAAGGATACCTAAGTTAAAGAATATAAGAGTATTTCATGATCACAGCATTTATATATTATCCTTACTTTGCATGCCTCCCCTTGAGCCAGTAAACCTTCTACCAGCAGAAATTCACATGTCAAGACCATGTTTGGTAAAACAACACTCAAGAGCACAAGGAGATCTATTTTCAGCAACGATGAAACAAACGAAAACCTGTTGGGACGGTCATTGACTCTTACAGATAAATCATTAAGACTATGTAAAGTTATCATCATGATGAGAGGGACTTGTATCATTTCTAGACAGAAAAAACACCTTTGATATTAATTCAATTGAGGCATATGTGTTACTTGGTGCTACCATAGAGAACTCCAAAAGCAGAGCTCAACATCTGCCTACTGATGGGAAATTGGTGGAGATTTTAAAAGGATGGAAATATTTAATTACTAGAGCGATTGACTGTTGACTATAAGAATCTGGAGAAAAATGAACAACTTTGTTATTTGATTTAAACAGAAGTGTTGGATATTTCAGGCCCTATTTCAATTTTCACCTTGTGAAAGCAAATTGCAGCATAAAAAGGAATTTTCAAGTTGTTGTCAATCAATTAAACATCTATTTCACCTTGGACTATGAAAGCAAGGAAAAACAATGATGTTGAATTTAAAAAGTGGCTTACAGATGAAGTCGTTGCCAACTGTTACATTGTTACCTTGTTTAGCTCCTACAGTCTTGCCAACAATACCATGGTGCACTCAATCGGCGGGTACAGCAGCACTGAGGGTACATTTATTGCAGATCAATACAGCAGCAGTATCGCAAACGTTTGCCTTTATTCCGATTTGCAGTAAACTGTGGGTGAGGCACAGTTGTGTAGGAGAGTAGAGGCCCGAGGGTGCATGCATGCACCATCGTTAGTATACATCCAGCTTTTCCCCCTTCAGTTGAATCCAGTTTACTATGTTCCAGATTTAGCATTTACAGCCTGCTTCAGATCAGCTCAGTTTTAGAACAAATGCATGAGCTATTCTTAGACAGGCCCGGATCACTAGCTTGCCTAAGGTGCTTGCATGGGTAAGATTCCAGTTTGGATACAGGGCACAGTTCTGGATGAAAGTGATGCATGCTTACGTGCTCCACTTCATCTTCCAATTGAGGGACACTTATCGAAGCAGCTAGGGTGGACTAAATTATTAGAATAGGGCTAGGGTTTGAAAGAGTCATTTTGAGAGCTTCATGCATGTGACCAGATACATCGTATCTTCCCTCATTTTCCTATTCTAAAAACACAATGCAGAACACCCCACTGTGTTGATTCGCTAGTTTTTGGTTTGAGCTAATGCAGTGTATTTTCTTCTTTCTGTATTCAATAGAAGATAGATGTGATTGATAATTCAGATCTATTCTAGTATCTGAAAATTGTTGTTTTGATAGGTTTCAAGTCTTACAGTTACCTCAGGTTTTAGGATTATTCTTCGAGTGTGGAATCTGGTTCCCATGGTATCATAGCACATTTGCTGAAATTTTCCAGGAATCCATGTATGGATAGAAAAGCAAGCTGTGAGAAAGAGTTGTTGGAGAGTTCAAGGGTGGGAAGCTTGGGCTTCAGTAAGTTAAGCAGATCCAGTGTTGAGAAGGGTTGAAGTGTGAGATGCCCAAGATCTTCGAGTCATTGGAAGGTTGTGTTTGATCTTATTGCTGATTTATTTTTGTGTTTGCTGAAGAATTGGAGTCATGGTCAGTGATAGTGTCCGAGTTTGTCACATGTTGAATGGCACTTCCAATCTTGTTCCATGGAAATATAGGCTGGAGAATCTCTCGGAAGAGGTTGAACTGTGGTACCTTGTGGAGAAGGATGTCATACTTCCTATGAATTAAGCACAATAGGAAATCAATCAAAGCAAAAGAAATCATCTGGAATCAATGAAGGATCATCTAATCCCTCACATCACAGAGAAGAAGGCAGCCAGAGAAATGCATGCTACCTTCGTCACCTTGTACCAAAGTGAGAACACTTCCAAAAGAAAGTGCCTGAAGAACAAACTGTCCAGTACCCACATGAGCAAGACTGATATAATAGCCAGCTATATGATGGAGATCACGGAGTTTAGATCTCAGTTAGCTTTCCCAAGGTTCACTAGAACTTGTAAAATCTCCCCCTTGGGGAACCAAGCCCCTTACAGAAAGAGTTTATGCTAAGTTAATTGTTTTCAGATTTTGTACTGCTTTTTGTAAATATGGGACATTTTCAATAAATAATAAAACAACTTGATTCTTTTCAGCTGGCAATTTCCTTAGACATTAAAAGGCAATAAATGTAGATATCCATGGAAAGGAATCTAATCGAGGAACTCATTCAAATTTCATTGGCAACAAAGAGAAGTCAGGTATTTTTCAATGGCAATTTAACAAACATAATTGTTTCCGAAATTTGCATTGTAAACATAGTTACCACTAAATTTTTTGTGGAAAATACATAGAACTCAAAGAACATGGTGAAATTTGTTAGCCAATATAATGTACAATAACATGCTTGACATAACAAAAGTTGACACAAGGTAAGGGTTCAAGAAGCCAGGAAAAGTTATAAAGGAATATGGCTCTCTACCCATACTGGAGCAATATTATTTTCAGCGCCATTTTTAGGACAATCCGTCCAAGATAAATCTCTTACACGGCATTATCAGACCCTGGTTTTGTACAGTTCAAAGGGTTGGGGACCAAGTATGTTAGAGGATGACTGGGCTAGGATGGAGAGGTTCAGGTCTATGTTGAAGGAAATGACCCCAAACCTGGTGTATCCACACAACAAACACCCAAAAACACGACATCACTATCCACTGTACCCAGCATATCATACAGCCATATGGTACAGCGGGCAGTGTTTCAACACAAATCCACCCTATTTATGCTGCTATGTTTTCTTGTGCAGGCCCACTCAAGCACCCAAGAAGGGTATGGGGCCCTTCTATGGCCAAAAAACTTAATCTACCACTAAAATTTATCTTTAATCATTCCTCAAACTAATTAACTCAATATTGTTCATACTTCTCTTGATAATGGTGGTGATGCAACCGGAAGTGGAGCTGCATCTTCTTCCAATCCACACTCTGATTCTGCTGAACAAACATTTTGTTCTATTTTTGATGATGAGGATAAGGATTATTAGGATTTGTAATTGTACTTGTCTTTAGCTCATGTTTTATTTCGTTTTCAGCACATATAGCGTCATGTATAAAGGCTGATTATGGATGTATAGCCTCATCGAAAAAGCTGATTTTGGAATCTTGGATGTAGAGCCTCATCTAGGAAGGTTAAATTTGGATTTGGAATCATGTAATCATCGATGAGATTTAATATAGACAAAGTTTTCTTTACAGAATGTCATTTATGTGTCTCATTCATTTTTTTCTTTTAATATGTTATTTCTGAAATATATATATATATATATAGATAGATAGATAGATCTCAGTTCTGCACCGTTGATTTTATTGATGGTGCATCACAAGCAAGTCTATATCGTGGGGGTGCCTTTATCATGCACCCTGGAACCTTTTATTTCCGTATTTGGCTGAACATTGAATCCAGAACAAACATTAAGGCTGAAATCATTGCTTGTTGGGCACTCCTATATTTTGCTTCCTTCAAAAAGTTTTCTTTTTTGCAAGTTTGTGGTGACTCTAAATGTATAATTGACTAGTGATCAGGCTCTACAAACTTACAGGTATTAAATTTGTCTTGTTGGATGGAGAGGATAACAGACATGAAGAAAAAAATTTCAATACCTTTCTTTTCAGCTCATAAATAGGGAATGGAATACTCAGGCGAACATCTTATAGAAAAGGGCTCTTTCCATGGAAGAAGGATATATATTTTTTGAAGAATGGCAGAGCACTCTTTTGTCAAAAAGTGGAAGACTTCCTCTATCTTAGGATTTAGTTTGTCATGGACAGGACAAGGTATTCAGCATACCTTTCCCTATGAAAATCTGCTTAAACAGTCTATATTTTGTCTTTGAAATGATCTCTCAATTTGCTGAGAGAAATCTGGTACAGTGATAGCTTTTTTCGTTATTTCTGCTGGGATTGTAAGCAGACTTACTTCAGCTTTTCTCATCACAATCCTTTCTGAGTTTATATATTTTATCCAGTGATATGTCTGATTCAGAATCTCTTTGTATAGGCATTGGTATTTTGTTTTTTATATTTGGAAAGATTAGTTGGTTTTCTTCCTGTGCAGACCATTGTCGAAGCTCTGCTTCCCATGTAATTATGTTGTATGTAATCTTTACTTTGAATAGAAAAGGTACAGAATCTTTACTTAGATAGATAGATAGATAGATGTTTCTCCAATGTTTCTATTTTGGGGGCTCACATTTCCAGGTATTCCCGTCTTCTAAACTTCCAAACATTTCCACTGTTCGTGAAATTAAGGCTCGAGTTGCATCGTCCAGTGCATGAAAAATATCTCACATCAAATTATCTAGGTTGAGTTTGCAGGTCATCCTATCTAGGTTGAGGCCATTTTTCGACTGGAATCACTAATACATCAAGTCCGAAACTTCTTGAAAATAGAGTCTCTATTTGGTATTATAGGTAGCTTTCAAGAGGAGGTAGGTTAACACCAGTATAAAATGTCATAGAAGCAATTCCAGAATAGTGGAATTATTTCACCTACATCTCTGAAGATATGCCAGAAAAATCAGAAATAAATGTTTCAATTTTTTATGGACATGCAAAAGAAAGCAGAGGATTTGTTTGGTGAAATGGTCCAGGATTGTAAAACCGAAAGAGGTAGGTGGATGGTGATTAGAGACCATTCATTTCTTTGGCCAAGCACAAGCTGCAAGAAGTTTATGGAAATCAGCCTGAGCAGCCCTAACAGTTAAGAACATGTGTTTCCTCCTTGGAGGTCACAGGTTCAAGTCCGAGGGGATTACAATGTACACCTCCATAGACTAAGTGTTAAATTTGGACAACTAGGTCCAAACTCCATCTTCTGATGCTCAGATGAAGATTCCAATATTTGTATTGGATTCCTCTTTCAGAGAGGTGTAAAATCGATCTAAAATTGATTTTAATCTGATGAGCAAAACATTTATTTTGAATTTATTATTTATAATAAATTTAAGTGCAGGTCGGCCTTGAGGTTTTTACCCCCAGCAAATGTGTCACACACCTCTCATGATTGGTATTTATAGGGTCAACGTTGGAGCATTTTCAACTCATCTCATCACACATCTTCTCCTCTGATTATATACGAGCATCTGAAGCAGTTTCATCTCCCACGTGAGAAGAAGGCCGAAATCTACTGCAGCTTAAAAAAAAGGACGAAATTTACTGCAGCAAATTTTCTGCAGTTAGGGTTTCTGGGAAGGTTTGACCAGCGTTGACTTTGGTCAATGCATGGTCCGAATTGGCTGAAATTTTGTGGAGAGTTCGATTTTTTAAGGTCACACTCATTGGCACAAAAATCGAGGTCAAAAGGTTGACCGAAGTTGGAGCTGCATTAACTTTATTGTTGCTGCCCTGTGTTGACTTTTCTAGACTGCGTTGACTTTTCTGGGGTTGACTTTGAGTTGACTGGGTGATTGATTTGAGGACTGTTGTGACACATTCTAGGTTGGCCGACCAAAAAGACTTTGCTGGTTGAAGCATCATGCTGACCGCCGTAACGCACCAACACATTCTCCTGTTTCTAGTTTGTCTTCTATAGATCCACTGGTATGTTCTATCAGCATTTTTACTTAACTGTTTATGTGATTGCTGTTATAAAAGTGAAGTTGCATCAAGCATAGAACATCTACATAAATTTACATGGTATCAAAGCAGAGGTGAAGACAAGCCCTAACTTATAGCAATCACCAAAAGAGAAAAATGGATTCCACAAGTTATGGCTTCAAGGAGGATGACAAGCTGACTTAAAGGGATGACTTCCATGCTTAGAAGATGATATTAGATCTCAAATTAGAAGACCATGATCTCATGGACTATGTACTGTGTAAGATACAAGAACCTCCATCCACTGCTACTGCTGCTGCTAAAACCAAGTATAAGAAGGGGGAGATCAAAGCAAAGCTAATGATCAGGGAATCCATACATAAAAGTCTGGTTGCCTACATATCTGAGCTAGGCACATCCAAAGAGATGTATGATAAGCTGATACAAATGTTCAAAGTAAACAATGCAAACCAGGTGCTATTCTTCAAGAATCAATTAAAGGATCTGAAGAATGGCAAGGATGAATCTGTCCAAACATACTTTCTCAAACTGACCGAGATCAGGAACAATTTGCTGGCTATTGGGGAGACAATAGTTGATCGTGAGATGGTACTCACCGCACTTGGAGAACTCCCATATGAATGGCAAGTATTCAACACTACCATTCTCAATAATAATACAATTCCTAACTTTGACGAGCTACTGTCAAGATGCATGCAAGAAGAGACAAGAATGAAGGAATACGAAAATGACAGATATGCTGCCTACGCTGCTCATTCTAGAAAGAAGAACTCTGGTGGTCCAAAGAACAAAGGAAGAGCAGGGGCCCAAGAAAATAAGGGCAAGTGTTTCACTTGTCATAGGCCAGGTCATCATGCTAAAGAATGTCCTTTCAAGAAGGATTCTCCCGATAGTGATGACAACAACAACAATCGGAGGAATGGAAATCAAATAAACAACAAGTCCAAAGGAAAGAGGAAGGCTCCCTCTGGCGAAAACAATCAACCTTTCAAAAGGTCTAGAAATTTCAGGTATGAGGAGTCAAATGTTGTTGATAAAAGAAATGAATACATTCTTGTATCTGCCCTCTCTACTGCATCCCTGCCCGACACTATGGATGTCTGGCTGATAGATAGTGGTGCCTCAAGACACATCATTGGGTTCAAGGAAGCACTTTCTGACATGGTTGAGAAGGATACTAAGCTGGAAATTATCCTTGGAGATAATGCCACATATCTCGTGAAAGGGACAGGGACTGTGACTCTCCACTTGTCTCAAGGACAAGTCCTACATTTGCAAGATGTACTCTATGTACCAAAATTGAAGAAGAACCTTGTGTCTATATCAGCCATGGAAAACAAAAGTTTCAATGTGGCATTCACTGATGGAAAGGTAAGCATGTGGAAGAAGAATCTCAAGGAAGCTATCATGATCGGTTTTAGAGTTGGAACACTCTACCAGGTTGAAGGAAGTCCACTGGGAGCTATGACATGTGATACTATCCGACAAACTGAACTATGGCACAGGAAGTTTGGACACCTTCATTACAAGGCCCTTCCCGAAGCAAGGAAGGTGGTGACAAGGATGCCCGATTTTGGAAATAATCATGAAGGTGTATGTAAGGGTTGTGCCGAAGGAAAGCATACAAGGGGACCTTTCCCCTCAAGTGTCACAAAGACATCTGATATTTTGCAACTGGTCCATTCTGGTCTATCTGGTATGCTACCCGTGACATCCCTGGGAGGATGTTCTTACTATATGACATTCACTGATGACGCCCGCAAAACCTCGATATACTTCTTGAAGATGAACGATGAGGCTTTCATGTGGTTCCGTACCTTCAAAGCCTTGGTGGAAAATATGACAAGGAAGAAGATCAAGATTTTGAGGACCGACAATGGCACTGAATATGAGCCAAATGAGTTCAAGGACTTTTGCAGAGAAGCTGGCATTAAGAGGGAGACTACTACTGCCTATACTCCTGAACAGAATGGCGTTGCTGAACGAAAGAACAAGACCATTGTGGAAGCTGCTCGTGCCATGCTATGTGACCAGGGTCTACCGAAGTTTCTGTGGGGAGAAGCTGCGAATACTGTTGTATACATTCAAAACCGATGCCCTCATTCCGCCCTGGACTCCAAAACTCCCGAAGAGGTTTTCACTGGTAAGAAACCTGACGTCTCACATTTTAGAATTTTTGGATGTCCTGTTTATTTTCATGTGCCAAAAGAAAAGAGAAGTAAGATAGATGCTTCTAGGAAGAAAGGAATGTTTGTGGGCTACAAGGAAACTTCTAAGGCCTATAGAGTCTATGTACCTGGTCAAAGGAAAGTAGAGATATGCCATGATGTCACTTTTGACGAAGATGCTTCCCTGAAGAAAGTACTAGATCTTCCAAGATCTGAGGAAAATCATGAAGCAAGGCCTGGAAATCAAGAAGAACCGCAGGATGAGACAATGCCTGATGTTGAAGGTCCAATGGACCCAATCGATCCATCTCCTTCACTGAGAAAGAGACCATCATGGCTCAGGGACACTCTCGAAGATGCTGAGGGACATGCTGCCCCAAGGGGGACATTCCGAGAAAGCAAGAAGCCGTGTAGATACCAAGGGTATCTGACTGCCATGAGTACTATTGTACAATCTGAACCTGGATCTTTTAAGGGAGCCGTAAAGCATCAAGTCTAGAAGGATGCTATGCACGAAGAATATGAGTCCATAATGAAGAATGATGTCTGGGATGTGGTTCCTAGACCGAAGGACAAATCAGTTGTCACCACAAAATGGCTCTACAAGATCAAGCATGGATCTGATGGAAGTGCTGAAAATTTCAAGGCAAGATTCGTTGTCCGTGGCTTCTCTCAAAAGGAAGGCATAGATTGTGATCACATATTTGCACCTATGGCCCGATATACCACCATTCGATCTATTATAGCCCTTGCTGCTACGCAAGGATGGAGTCTTCATCAGATGGATGTCAAGACCGCTTTTCTGCATGGTGTAATAAAAAGAAGAGGGCGGGAACAACCCAGTTTGAAGTTCAGGTATTCAGACATCAGTGCCGAGGTGCTGAAGAAAGCCCTCTATGGGTCACAAGCACCCAAAGCTTGGTATGAGAGGATAGATATAGCTACTTGATGAAGCCGGGCTTCACTCGAAGTAATGTCGATCCAAACCTTTACTTCAGCGAAGGTCTGGTGGAAGCCTCTCATTCGGTGTTATATGTGGACGATCTCTTCCTAATAAAAAGCCGACCCTCTCATTCATCAATGCAGCAGGAGCCAGTCGCCAGTTCGAGATGAAGGACCCAGGACCGATGCATAACTTCCTAGGCTCGGAGTGTCCGCAGAGACTGAGAGATTTTCCTTTTCTCAAGGAAAATACATTGTGAAGCTTCTGGAAAGATTTAGTGTGGTGGACTGCAAGTTTGTGTAAACACCAATGGAACTCAACTTCAAGAAGTTGAGTGGCAGCGTTGCTGGGCCCGTATTGTCAAATCCTACTGAGTATCGTCAACTCATAGGGGCCTCGATGTTCTTAGTGAACACCTGTTCGGATGTATGTTGTGCAGTGAACACTTTGAATCAACACATGGTTGATCATAACATTCACTGGGTTGGTGCCAAGAAACTCTTGAGATATCTCTGAGGCACGATAGACCATGTAACATGATACTACCATATTTTGATACCTTTGATATACCGATACAATTACCGTGTGGATCATAAGAGCACATCGGGATGTTGCTTCAATCTTGGTTCTGCTTCGATTTCATGGATGAGCAGGAAGCAGAAGTCGGCGGCCTCGAGCACCGCAGAGGCCGAATACATTGCAGTAAGTATGGCCTGTTGTGAAGCAGTTTGGTTGCGAAAGCTCTTTAGTGAGCTGTTTGGACATGTGCTAGATACCACCGTGATACTCTGTGATAACCACAGTGGGATTCGCTTGACCGAGAATCCTGTGTTCCACGATCGATCCAAGCATAATGATATCAGGTATCATTTCATCCGGGATATTGGTACAGCGAGGCGTCGTAAGGCTCGATCATATAGGAACTGATGAGCAGGTCGCGGATATTCTCACTAAGCCGCTAGGGAAGTTCAAGTTCCTAACCTTCCGTGAGAGACTTGGTATCGTGGAACGACCCTATGATGTGGGTCCTGTTGGACGATGAGCTCGAGGAGCTCTAGGGGGCTTTGGGGACAACTTCTCGGCGCTATGAGCAACCACAAGGCTAGGCTTGCCAAACCTTGTTGGTGTGCTTGGAACCCACCGTTGTGATTATTGAGTTGGTTCACCTCTCATTATCTGTGCCCCGTATGCATCCTACCCATTGAGTTCAGGTCTCATGGGAAGTACCTCTCATTTGGCCAATGAGATGGGAAAAGCTAGAGACTAGTAGCAAAGACTGATGGACGCATCAGAGATTGTTGTACTCTCTATCTAGGATGGCACGGTCCAACCACTTGATCTGGGATCAAGTCTAGTGAGGTCTCGGACCTCCGCCTGACTTCGGGTCAGATGAACCAACTTCGGGTTGGTTGGAGACTCTTTGTGAGTCCGATAGAGGTCTCGAACCTCTGGGCTGAATTTGTCAGCCGCGGGATGATGTCTTTGTGACTGACCCACTTCTGTTCTGAAATAAAGAGGCCAGCAAAGCAAGTTACGGCGGGATGATGCACGATGTTTGATTGCACTGGTGGATGGAGTTCTCCCTAGTTGAGAGGGAGTGTTAAATTTGGACAACTAGGTCCAAACTCCATCTTGTGATGCTCAGATGAAGATTCCAATATTTGTATTGGATTCCTCTTTCAGAGAGGTGTAAAATTGATTATAATCTGATGAGCAGAACATTTATTTTGAATTTATTATTTATAATAAATTTAAGTGCAAGTCGGCCTTAAGGTTTTTACCCCCAGCAAATGTGTCACACACCTCTCATGATTGGTATTTATAGGGTCAACGTTGGAGCATTTTCAACTCATCTCATCACACATCTTCTCCTCTGATTATATACGAGCATTTGAGAAGCAGTTTCATCTCCCACGTGAGAAGAAGGACGAAATCTACTGCAGCAAAAAAAAAGGACGAAATTTACTGCAGCGAATTTTCTGCAGTTAGGGTTTCTGGGCAAGTTTGACCAGCGTTGACTTTGGTCAACGCATGATCTGAATTGGCTGAAATTTTGTGGAAAGTTCGATTTTTGAAGGCCGTACTCATTGGCACAAAAATCGAGGTCAAAAGGTTGACCGAAGTTGGAGCTGCGTTGACTTTATTGTTGCCGCCCTACGTTGACTTTTCTGGGGTTGACTTTGAGTTGACTGGGTGACTGATTTGAGGACTGTTGTGACACATTCTGGGTTGGCCGACCAAGAAGACTTTGCTGGTTGAAGCATCCTGCTGACCGCCGTAACGCACCAACACATTCTCCTGTTTCTAGTTTGTCTTCTATAGATCCACTAGTATGTTCTATCAGCATTTTTACTTAACTGTTTATGTGATTGCTGTTATAAAAGTAAAGTTGCATCAAGCATAGAACATATACATAAATTTACACTAAGAAGTCAAATTTCTGTGCAGAAGGGGTCTCTTGAGCCACAACCAAGGGGGTCTCAATGATCAAGTTGGTATCTAGCTAGACCATGAACTTAAAAAATGATTATTAATATAATTATTATAATAGAAGCTGAGAGTCTATGGAAGCAAATTATGTCGAAAGAATATTGAAACTCTCAACCTTAAGGAATGTATAAGATTACCAGTGAAATCAGTTGTAGGAACATCTACAAACTGCAAAACTTTGGTGAAGGCATTTACCTTGGTGGGGAGACGGTTAGCATGGAGGGTGGGAGATGGAGTAAAAGTAAGATTAGGAATAGACCTTTGAGTGGTTGCAGGACTCTATGGACTTCGTGATCCCCTAATAAACTCTTTGAAGTTGATGGGCTGTCAGTTTCTGAATGAGGTAGCAAATCCAGATAACACGACCATCTGGAATCAAGGGTGTCAGGGTTCAGACTTCTTGATGTTCCATGGTGAGGAAGCAGAAAATTGGTCAAAGTATGTGCAAAACCTAAAACAGTGCTCAAACAGTATCAGGGATGAGGAGGATGCTTTAGCATGGTCTAAAAACAGTGATTCTGGGAGATACACAGCCAAAATTTGTTACAAGTTCAGTTTTGTGGTGGAAGAGGGGAGCAAAATGGTGGTCGAAGATTATCTGGAAACCAAATGCTCTATTGAAGACAAGGATATTTCTATGGTTAGCAGCACCCGAAAAGATACGGACATGGGATAACTGCAAAAAGGAGCATGGAGTGGTCCATGTAAATGTACTCTTCATAAAAATGAGACGTATCTGTATCTCATTTCTTAATAGACTGTTCCTTCATTAAGGACGTTTGGCAAGAAACTATGAACCTAACAGGAAAAAAATTTATGTGGCAAGGCTGAAATCTGGAAAGTTGTTTGGAGCTATGGTTGAAAGAAATTGCTGTAAAGCAACACAAGTCTCTGCCCTGTATAGTCTGTTGGGCACTTTGGTTAGACAGAAATAAAATGTTATTCCATTTTCCATAGTAAGAAAATTTTACCTATTCAGGTATACTCTCAGATCAGATTTGCCTATGAGGGTGCGCAGATGCCAGAAAAGATAGAAGCTCCAAGGATAACAGTAAGCCTGAAAAGAGATAAATTTATACCATGGGGGTTCTTCAATGGTGCAAGCCAAGGGAACCCAAGGAAAGGAAGGGAAGGAGTCGTCCTTTTCATAAAAGAAAGCCATTCAAATTTCAGTCAGCTTCAAAGCAGCCTTAGGGGAAGGCTCTAATAACTGAGCAGAACTTAATATATTATGGCTGTTGTTAATAACTGAACTGAATTTGAAGAGACAAGATTCAAATCTTGGGAGATTCCAACGTAGTTATTGATTGGATAAACAGTAAACAAAAACATCAGAACCTGATTTTGGCCCCAATTATGGAAAAAAAATCAGGAGATAAAAAGAACTTTTATGCATATTTACAGAGAACTAAACGTTAAAAACAGCTGATCCCTCTAAAAAACTGTCAGTCAAATTAGGTTATATCAGACAGGAAGAGGATAAGGTGGGGTTGATGTTCCCAGCTATCTCCAGATCCATATATATTTAGCCTCTCAGTTGATGAGAGTGTGTTCAGATGGTGAATGTTTCAGTTCCAAAGTGGAATCCTCAAGTGATTTGGGGATAGTTAAATACTGGATATTGTATATTCTAGAGCCTAGATGGCTTTTCTATTGAGTAGTAATAATTAAGGATTTTTTTCTGTCAGGGTTGATAAGCATTGAGACATCAGCTATGCATTACTTTTTCAAATTTTGAAGCCTCACAGTGAGCTTCTTAGGTACCTCTATATATTTTTTATTTCTTCTTGATATAGCAAATATGCAAATATTTTTCTTGGAAAAAAGAAAAAAAAAATTGCCAGACATAAAATATTTGCCAACATAAGATAAAAATTCACGTGGAATACTTTATAGCCTCCTGCATGAACTACAAAGTAACAAAAGAATACTTTGGTCTATGAACATATGGGAAACACTAGAGGTTGTAGCCATTTATCAAGCACACAAAAACAAAGAAATGCGGATCATATATCAAAAATTTACCTTCAATGGCCACCATGCCAAACATGTTTTTCCAGAAAGAAAATACAATCTGGGCCTAGGAATGTAAAAACACGGTTTTTCCATTGAATAAAGCATTTCATACAACTATATATAAAGAAATAAAACATGGGACAGCCATAAATTATTTCAATTTACATAAAAATGACAAATGGAAGGTTCAACTATCAAGAAAAATGATGACATCACTGATAAAGAAGTTGAACAAACCAGGAATGATGCAAAATGCTCAGATGTCATGACTGCGTTGAAACCAACAACCGGAACAAGAGCAGCCAGCAAAGTACCCAAAACTACCTGGAAAATTAACATATTTAGAGAACAGAGCACCAGCGTTTCCATGTGCAAAATATCAACATATGCTATCACTTAGCAAAAAATATTTGTTTATTTCCAATTCAATCCTCTAAATATAATGCCTGCCCATATAAATATACCAATCAGTGGCTTGGCAGATGGATAGAAACAGCAATTTAGGCTTGTTGAAATCTCAGGCCACAGTCATACTAACTTGGCTAGCAACATGTATTCTCTTGATTACACATAGATGAATTAACACATATCTAAGATTTTATTCAGTAAAATACTAAGAAACAATTCGTATCTCACTGGTAGTCCGATTAGTGCCATTCGAAATATGTAAAATATTATATTCTTATGAGTATGCCTTAATACTAACCAGCTAAGTGGAATCGTATTCCTTGACTCTCGAATTAGAAAAGAGGGTTCTTTCTTTGGATCAATTCGGTATCTGGAAAACTTTGTAAGAATAATAGTTCCAGCTTTCTCTCTTCTATGCATATCATTTCTTGATATTTTAATCATGAATATGACTTCTTAAGGCATCTTTCAATTTTCCCCTGGGTTTACAGGACATAGGGATGTGGAAATGGAGAACACATCTGAGGGACATGTGGAGATACCCTCAAATTTTAGAAAACATCCACATCCCCGACATAAGGAACCTTACCCAAAATCACTGGTCATGTGCTTTAGGGTTTTTATAATGTGTTTTCTCTTAGTCACTTTAGGGTTTCTATGATGTGTTTGGGCTTCATCACTTTAGAATTCGATTTTTTTTGTGTTATTTTTCTAAAGTTGTAGAGCAAAATTCATGTGGAGATGTCCTAGTGTCCCCCTTTCCAAGAGAAAGTGCCAAGGCATCACCCACAAAAAGAAATTTCCCACCCTGACTCCTTACTGCAACTGTGGAATTACTTGATATTGTCATTGAAACGAGCAATGGAGATTATTAGGTGGAAGTCTGAGTTTTGGAATCATGCCATTGCCAAAGTCTCTAGGAAGTATGGATGGCCCCATGCCTCCTGATTGATTTAATACTAGAAGCACAATATTTGTTGGTCAACTGCTTGGTCCCCATTACACATGAGAGCACCGTAAAAAAGGAAGTAATCGTACAAGTGGAGATTGGCCTAGAGAGTGGCTAGACGATTTGGGAATGAAATCCAAAGGTATCACTCATTTGCCTTGCTTGAGAATGCTAAGGAATGGAAGTCCCTATTTATCTGCACTATTGATAGTTCAATATTGATCCATACTTCAAGAGAGAGGGACAAATTGATGTGTCATGGGTGGCCATAGATAACTACAACTCACTATTTATCAGTGTTTTAAAACTCGGACTCAGGTTTTGAAACGGCCGAGGGTCGGCTCTGACTCTGAATCAGTATCGACTCGGCCGGTTCGGTTTCAATGACTCGATCTTTGTAAAAAATACATTAAATATTAATTTTTTATAAAAAAAACATAATTTTAAAGATTTTCATTCATGTTTCCAAACACAAAGCATTACAATATAGAAAAAAGACAACATATGATCAAAGTAGGCTCATGAATATATCCATTATATCAAAATTGCACCCAATGCATTGTCCAAAACATGATGATGATATAGATATTAGAACAAGAAACATAACCAAGGAGGCTCTAAATGGCCTCTACAACAAAACATGAATAGTCACTACTGCTAGACATCTGACAATGCAATATCCTCTGCCTCAAACTCTGAACCAGAGGGGGAAACTGCTCGCTCCTCCTCCTCTGAATCAACATCCTCAACTAGAATTGTAGCACGTTGAGCCTGAGATAGACGAGTTATGCACCTTCGTCGTGGTTGACTAGAGGAAGTGCATGCGGCTACAACTGGAGGACTTGGGACTGGGCCTGCTACTAGTGGATTTGCATTGAGCAGAGCCTCTACCTGTGTATCGAAGTTCATCCCCACACCAATATCCTCATCAGAGTCAAACTCTGGTGGACAAGTCTCCACTACCCAATCTGATGTTGGATCAATATCCTCCAACACAATGGAATCTGAATCAGGTCTTTTGTTCAGCAATTGGTTGTGTCTTAATCAGAGGTTGCACTGGACATACACTAGATCATTTAACCGTTTTTGCTCCAAACGGTTCCTCTTCTTTGTGTGAATCTCTCAAAGACAGACCAATTGCGCTCACACCCAGAAGCACTACAAGTTTGACTCAAAATGCGGATTGCAAACCTCTTCAATTCAGGACAATGGCTACCAAATGCCTCCCACCATTGTGCTGCAAAAAACATTGTTGTGTAATGAGTTTCAGTTAGCTCATCAAATTATATCCAACTTTGAAATCATAAATAATTATACAAAATAATAAAATATGAATTTGAAAATTGAAATTCTTTGTTTACCTGGCTCATCTGATTCCCTTGCAAGGTTCTTTCTAAAGGTACCTGTGGCTTGGCTGAACATAGTGATCTAATTGTGTATCAGCAACTGGCCACTCTCTGTGGGGATCATGCGATCAATGCAGTCAATCAATCCATCTCTAACCTCCCCAGTCAAAGTTCTTGCTTCCTAAGCTTTATAATGATACCTTGGGTTCAGAAAATACCCAGTTGCATGTATAGGGCGATGGAGTTGATTGTTCCATCTTTGATCAATGATTGCCCAAATGGGCCCATACTTACCCACTCTGTCCATGTATGTTGCCCTTATTTGCTCCTTTGTTTGATCCATAGCCTCATAAATTAAGCCCATAGCCAATCTTTCCCCATCCACCAACCGCAACACCTTAACCAGTGGCTCAGCAAGTTTCACAATCTCTACTACCTTTTTCCAAAATATTTCTTCATTAACTTTCTTTTTCACATCTTTGCCATCATGTTTACGAGCCCACTAACATTCATTCCATTCATCACTGGAAAACAAATTTTGCAAGTTTCTATGTTGGGAAAGCATAGATTGCAATGTCAAAAAATGTGTTGCAAATATAGTGATGGCAAGTCTAATAATTTCCTTGCCCCCTGTGTGTTTCCTCATCAGCTCCAAAATCCATGAGTGATTGTAAATATATTTTGTGATGCTTTTGGCATGCTCTATAGTGTTCTTGATCCGATCTATTTTACCAATATCCTCAAGCATGAGGTCTATGCAATGTGCAACACATGGGGTCCAAAAGATGGTTGGGTGTTTTTCCTCTAACAATTTACCAGCAAGAACATGGTTAGAGGCATTATCTGTGATGATTTGAACAACATTTTCCACCCCGACCTCTTCAACAACCTCATCCAAAACCTGAAACAACAAGTGCCCATCTTTCACCCTATCAGATGCATCAACTGATCTTAGAAACATGGTTCCCTGTGGGCAAAAGACAAGAAAGTTTATGATGGTACGATTTCTCTGATCAATCCATCCATCTGACATGATGGTACATCCTGTATGTGCGCATGAGTTATTGAATTATTTCAAATATTCTTCAATGGACACAATCTCTTTTTGCAAAAGAGATCCTCTTAACTCATGCATAGTAGGGCCTCTGAAGCCCTTTCCAACAGCATATATGGCATCAAACATAGGTTCATAATATGGTGAACGAGAAGCATTGAAGGGAATATCAGCATCATAACACCATCTAGCAATGTAATCACAAGCAATTTCTTTCAATTCTTTTTTCCAATGAAGTGGGTTGCACTTGACCTCTACTTGTAGGACTAGGACCATGTGCACTATCAAAGGGAGAAGAGGGTGTGAAAAAATTTTTGATAGTACCCTTATTTCTCATTGCACCCTTACCCTTTTCTTGAATAGACTCCATAGAGGGAGGAACATAGCGAAAGGGGTTTGATGCATCGGTGCAAGGGATAGATGAAGAACCCTCATAATCAAAAGTTGGGTTGGTAGCCATCATGTGTTGTATATTTCTCTTCCTCCCAATTTCAGCCTCTATTTCTTTTTGCTAGCTTTGTCTTCCTCAAACTTTTTAAATTGATCTCTCAACTCCTTCCTAATTTCCCCAATTTCTTCTATTGGTGCTTCACATGGAGTAATTTGGCCTCTAAGAACAGCCAAATGTAGTTTCAGTCTATGAATTCCCCCTTAAAATTTGCAATGCATTTGATCATCAACCATTTAAACATATGCCCAAGCAGCATCCTTCATTCTAGGGGCCACCATTTTGGACTGAGGTTTTGACTTGAAAAGGAAAGGAAAGGATTAAATCTGAAAATGAAAACAAAAAAAAACTATTGTAAATTTTTGTAGATGTTCTATGCTTGAAGCAACTTTACTTTTCTTACAGCAATCACACAAATAGTTAAGTAAAATGTTGATAGAACATATAAGTGGATCTTATAGAAGACAAACCAGAAACAGAAAAAATGTGATGGTGCGTTACGGCGGTCAACAGGATGCTTCAACCAGCAAAGTCTCCTTGATCAACCAACCCAGAATGTGTCACAACAATCCTCAAATCAGCTACCGAGTCAACCCAAGTCAACTCCAGAAAAGTCAACGCTGTCCAGAAAAGTCAACGCAGGGCAGCAAGCTAAAAGTCAACGCAGCAACAGTTCGGTCAACCCTTTGACCTCGATTTCTGTGCCAAAGTGTACGGCCTCTTGAAATCGAACTCTCCAACAATTTTCAGCGCTTTCGGACCATGCGTTGACCAAAGTCAACGCTGGTCAAACTACCTTCAAAACCCTAGCTGCAGAAATTCGTCCTTCCTCTTGGCCGTACAGATTTCGTCCTTCTTCTTCACACGTGTGGGCTGAACTTGTCTCCAATGAGCTCGTACTAAATCAGATGAGAGAAGAAGATGTGTGTTTTTTGTGGTGAAATTCTCTCCAACTTTGCCTGTATTTATATCTATCATTGGGGTGTGTGACACATCTGCTGGGGGTGTAAAACCTTAAGGCCGACCTGCACATATAATTTATTATAAATAATAAATTCAAAATAAATGTTCTGCTCATCGGATTAAGATATATTTTATATGGATTTTACACCTCTCCGAAAGAGGAATCCAACAAAAAATATTAGCCACTTAATCTGAGCATCACAACATGGAGTTTGGACCTAGTTGTCCAAATTTAACACTCCCTCTCAACTAGGGAGAACTCCATCCATCAGTGCAATCAAACATCGTGCGTCATCCCGCCGTAACTTGCTTTGTTGGCCTCTTTATTTCAAAACAGAAGTGGGTCAGTCACAAAGACATCATCCCCCGGCTGACATATTCAGCCCAGAGGTTCGAAACCTCTATCAGACTCACAAAGAGTCTCCAACCACCCCGAAGTTGGTTCATCTGACCCGAAGTCAGGCAGAGGTCCCAGACCTCACTAAACTTGATCCCAGATCAAGTGGTTGGACCGTGCCATCCTAGATAGAGAGTACGGCAATCTCTGATGCGTCCATCAGTATTTGCTACTAGTCTTTAGCTTTTCCCACCTCATTGGCCAAATGAGAGGTACTTCCCATGAGCCCTGAACTCAATGGGTAGGATGCATACGGGGCACAGATAAATGAGAGGCGAACCAGCTCAATAATCACAAGGCTGGGGCAGAAGCATTATGAGTGCTTATAGCTCCGAGAAGCTATCCCCAAAGCCCCCCAAAGCTCCCAGAGCTCATCGTCCAACAGGACCCACATCATAGGGTCGTTCCACGACACCAAGACTCTCATGGAAGGTTAGGAACTTGACCTTCCCCAGGGGCTTAGTGAGAATATCCGCGACCTGCTCATCAGTTCCTATATGATCGAGCCTTACGGCGCCTCGCTGTACCATATCCCGGATAAAGTGGTACCGATATCAATATGCTTGGATCGGTCATGGTACACAGGATTCTCAGTCATACGAATCCCACTCTGGTTATCACAGAGTATCACAGTGGTATCTAGCACATGTCCAAACAGCTCACTAAAGAGCTTACGCAACCAAACTGCTTCACAACAGGCCATACTTGCAGCAATGTATTCGGCCTCCGCGGGGCTCAAAGCCACCGACTTCTGCTTCCTGCTCATCCATGAGATCGAAGCAGAACCAAGATTGAAGCAGCATCCAGATGTGCTTTTACGATCCACCACACTGCCAGCCCAATCGGCATCAGTATATCCACGGAGTGTCACACTCCCGGCAGTGTATCTCAGCCCATGGTTTATCGTGCCCCGAAGATATCTCAGAAGATTCTTGGCACCAACCCAGTGAAAGTGATGAGTCTCAACCATCTGTTGACTCAAAGTGTTCACTGCAAAACATATATCTGGTCGGGTGTTCACTAAGAACATCAAAGCTCCTATGAGTTGACGATACTCAGTAGGATTGGCCAAGATAGGCTCAGCAGCGCTGCCACTCAACTTCTTAAAGTTGAGTTCCATCGGTGTCGACACGGACTTACAGTCCACCATACCAAATCTTTCCAGAAGCTTCACAATGTATTTTCCTTGAGAAAGGAAAATATATCCAAAATTTCCTCGCTTCTACCCCCGTTCAGGAAGTAGTATCGGGCCCCAGGTCCGTCCAACTCAGCAGCGAGCTCCCTCTTACATTGATGAATGAGAGGGTCAGCACCTGTCAGGAAGAGGTCATCCACATATAGCACTAGAATAAGAGGCTTCCCCTGTACAACATTGAAGTAAAGGTTTGGATCAGCATTACTTCGAGTGAAGCCCAGCTTCATCAAGTAACTATCCATCCTCTCGTACCAAGCTCGGGGTGCTTGCTTTAACCCATAGAGGGCTTTCTTCAACCTGCAGACATGGGTGTCCCGATCCTGAACTTCGAACCCCAGAGGTTGCTCCACATACACCTCTTCCTTTATCGCACCATGCAGAAATGCGGTCTTCACATCCATCTGATGAAGACTCCATCCTTGCGTAGTAGCAAGGGCTATGATAGATCGGATGGTGGTATATCGGGCCACAGGTGCAAATATATCATCATAGTCTATGCCTTCCTTTTGAGAGAAGCCACGGGCAACGAATCTTGCCTTGAACTTTTCAGCACTTCCATCGTATCCATGTTTGATCTTGTAGAGCCATTTCGCGGTGACAACCGATTTGTCCTTCGGCCTCGGGACCACATCCCAGACATCATTCTTCATTATGGACTCATATTCTTCGTGCATAGCATCCTTCCAGACTTGATGCTTTACCGCTTCCTCAAAAGATCCAGGTTCAGATTGTACAATAGTACTCATGGCAGCTAGATACCCTTGGTATCTACACGGCTTCTTGCTTTCTCGGAATGT
Organism: Pinus albicaulis; assembly: GCA_034641835.2. Taxonomy (NCBI): domain Eukaryota; kingdom Viridiplantae; phylum Streptophyta; class Pinopsida; order Pinales; family Pinaceae; genus Pinus; species Pinus albicaulis. Next base: position 483,789,862 of record CM076577.1, read on the forward strand.
CCCCCTTGGGGCAGCATGACCCTCAGCATCTTCGAGGGTGTCCCCGAGCCATGATGGTCTCTTTCCCAGTGAAGGAGATGGATCAATAGGGTCCATTGGTCCTTCAATATCAGGAATTGTCTCATCCTGCGGTTCTTCTTGATTTCCAGGCCTTTCTTCATGATTTTCTTCGGATCTTGGAAGATCTACTACTTTCTTCAGGGAAGCATCTTCGTCAAAAGTGACATCATGGCATATCTCTACTTCCCTTTGACCAGGTACATAGACTCTATAGGCCTTAGAAGTCTCACTGTAGCCCACAAACATTCCTTTCTTCCCAGAAGCATCCAGAGCATCTAGCTTACTTCTCTTTTCTTTCGGTACATGAAAATAGACAGGACATCCAAAAATTCTAAAATGTGAGACATCAGGTTTCTTACCAGAGAAAACCTCTTCGGGAGTTTTGGAGTCCAAAGCGGAATGAGGGCATCGGTTTGAATATATACAGCAGTAATCACAACTTCTCCCCACAGAAACTTCGGTAGACCCCGTCACATAGCATGGCACTGGCAGCTTCCACAATAGTCCTATTCTTGAGTTCAGCAACACCATTCTGCTCAGGAGTATATGCAGTGGTAGTCTCCCTCTTAATGCCAGCTTCTCTGCAAAAGTCTTTGAACTCATTTGACTCATATTCAGTGCCATTGTCGGTCCTCAAAATCTTGATCTTCTTTCCGGTCATATTTTCCACTAAGGCTTTGAAGGTACGGAACCACATGAAAGCCTCATCCTTCTTTTTCAAGAAGTATATCCAGGTTTTGCGAGAGAAGTCATCAGTAAATGTCATGTAGTAAGAACATCCCCCCAGGGATGTCACGGGCAACATACCAGATAGATCAGAATGGACCAGTTGCAATATATCAGATGTCTTTGTGACACTTGAGGGGAAAGGTCCTCTTGTATGTTTTCCTTCAGCACAGCCCTTACATACACCTTCATGATTATTTCCAAAGTTAGGCATCCCTGTCACCACCTTCCTTGCTTCGGGAAGGGCCTTGTAATGAAGGTGTCCAAATCTCCGGTGCCATAGTTCGGTTTGTCGGATAGTATCACATGTCATTGCTCCCAGCGGACTCCCTCCAACCTGGTAGAGTGTGCCAACTCTAAAACCAATTGAGATAGCTTCCTTGAAGCTCTTCTTCCACATGAGCACCTTTCCATCAGAGAATGTTATATTGAACCCTTTGTCTTCCATGGCTGATACAGACACAAGGTTCTTCTTCAATTTTGGTACATAGAGTACATCTTGCAAACGTAGGACTTGTCCTTGAGACAAGTGGAGGGTCACAGTCCCTGTCCCTTTCACGGGATACGTGGCATTATCTCCAAGGATAATTTCTAGATTGGTATCCCTCTCAACCATGTCAGAGAGTGCTTCCTTGAAACCAGTGATGTGTCTTGAGGCATCACTATCTATCAGCCAGACATCCATAGTGTCGGGCAGAGATGTAGCAGAGAGAGCAGATACAAGAATATATTCATTTCTTTTATCAACAGCATTAGACTCCTCATACCTGGAGTTTCTAGACCTTTTCGAAGGTTGATTGTTTCCACCAGAGGGAGCCTTCCTCTTTCCTTTAGATGTGTCGTTTCTTCGATTCCCATTCCTCCGGTTGTTGTTGTTATCATCACTATCGGGAGAATCCTTCTTGAAGGGACATTCTCTAGCATAGTGACCAGGCTTATGACAAGTGAAACACTTACCCTTCTTTTCTTGGGCCCTTGTTTTCCTTTGTCCTTAGGACCACCAGAGTTCTTCTTTCAAGAATGAGCACCATAGGCAGCGTTTCTGTCATTTTCGAATTCCTTCATTCTTGTTTCTTCTTGCATACATCTAGACAGAAGCTCGTCAAAGTTAGGAATGGTATTATTATTGAGAATGGTAGTAGTGAATACTTGCCATTCATAAGGGAGTCCTCCAAGTGCGGTGAGAACCATCTCACGATCGGCTATTATCTCCCCAATAGCCAGCAAATTGTTCCTTGTTTCGGTCAATTTCAGAAAGTAAGCTTGAACAGACTCATCCCGGCCCTTCTTCATATTCTTCAATTTATTCTTGAGGAATAGCACTTGGTTTACATTGTTTACCTTGAACATAAGGATCAATTTATCATACATCTCCTTGGATGTGCCTAGCTCAGATATATAGGCAACTAGACTCTTATGTATGGATTCCCTGATCATCAGCTTTGCTTTGATCTCCCCCTTCTTATACTTGTTTTTAGCAGCAGCGGTGGCATTGGATGGAGGTTCTTGAATCTTACCCAATACATGATCCAAGAGATCATGGTCTTCCAATTTGAGATCTAATATCATCTTCCAGGCATGGAAGTCATCCCTTCTAATCAGCTTGTCATTCTCCTTGAATTCAAAACTTGTGGAACCCATTTCCTCCGATGGTGATTGCTAAAGATAGGGCTTGTCTTCACCTCAGCTCTGATACCATGTAAATTTTTGTAGATGTTCTATGCTTGAAGCAACTTTACTTTTCTTACAGCAATCACACAAATAGTTAAGTAAAATGCTGATAGAACATATAAGTGGATCTTATAGAAGACAAACCAGAAACAGAAAAAATGTGATGGTACGTTACGGCGGTCAACAGGATGCTTCAACCAACAAAGTCTCCTTGATCAGCCAACCCAGAATGTGTCACAACAATCCTCCAATCAGCTACCGAGTCAACCCAAGTCAACTCCAAAAAAGTCAACGCTGTCCAGAAAAGTCAACGCAGGGCAGCAAGCTAAAAGTCAACGCAGCAACAGTTCGGTCAACCCTTTGACCTCGATTTCTGTGCCAAAGTGTACGACCTCTTGAAATCGAACTCTCCAACAATTTTCAGCCCTTTCGGACCATGCGTTGACCAAAGTCAACGCTGGTCAAACTACCTTCAAAACCCTAGCTGCAGAAATTCATCCTTCCTCTTGGCCGTACAGATTTCGTCCTTCTTCTTCACACGTGTGGGCTGAACTTGTCCTCCAATGAGCTCGTACTAAATCAGATGAGAGAAGAAGATGTGTGTTGAGTTGTTGTTTAATGCTCTCCAACTTTGCCTATATTTATATCCATCATTGGGGTGTGTGACACATCTGCTGGGGGTGTGAAACCTTAAGGCCGACCTGCACATATAATTTATTATAAATAATAAATTCAAAATAAATGTTCTGCTCATCGGATTAAGATATATTTTATATGGATTTTACACTTCTCCGAAAGAGGAATCCAACAAAAATACTATCCACTTAATCTGAGCATCACAACATGGAGTTTGGACCTAGTTGTCCAAATTTAACACTCCCTCAACTAGGGAGAACTCCATCCACCTGTGCAATCCAAACATCATGCGTCATCCCGTCGTAACTTGCTTTGTCGTGGGCCTTTATTTGTAACGTAAGGGTTCACCACAAAGACATCATCCCCGATCGACATAATCGCTCTGCAGGTTCAAACCTCTTATCGTACTCACAAAGGCACATTCCAACCAACCCGAAGTTGGTTCATCCGACCCTCAAGTCGCAAGAGGTCCCGCATCTTTCACTAAACTTGATCTCGCATCAAGTGGTTGGACCGTGCCATCCTAGATAGAGAGTACGGCAATCTCTGATGCGTCCATCAGTCTTTGCTAATAGTCTCTAGCTTTTCCCACCTTATTGGCCAAATGAGAGGTACTTCCCATGAGCCCTGAACTCAATGGGTAGGATGCATACGGGGCACAGATAAATGAGAGGCGAACCAACTCAATAATCACAAGGGTGGGGCAGAAGCATTATGAGTGCTTATAGCTCCGAGAAGCTATCCCCAAAGCCCCCCAGAGCTCCCAGAGCTCATCGTCCAACATGACCCACATCATAGGGTCATTCCACGACACCAAGACTCTCACGGAAGGTTAGGAACTTGACCTTCCCCAGGGGCTTAGTGAGAATATCCGCGACCTGCTCATCAGTTCCTATATGATCGAGCCTTACGGCGCCTCGCTGTACCATATCCCGGATAAAGTGGTACCTGATATCAATATGCTTGGATCGGCTGTGGAACACAGGATTCTCAGTCATACGAATCCCTCTCTGGTTATCACAGAGTATCACAGTGGTATCTATATCTAGCATTGATGTCCAAGACAAATACTAAAGAGATTTCGCACCAAATCGTCACAACAAAGCATACCGTCTTCGTAATGTATTCGCCTCGCGGGTGCTCTCAAAGCCACCGACTTCTCGTTTCCACTCTCATCCATGAGATCGGCGTAACCAAGATTAGTTAAAAGATCCCGATGTGCTCTTACGATCCACCACACCGCACCAATCGGCATCGCATATCCACTAGTGTCACACTTCCTGCTGTATCTCGTACCATGGTTTATCGTGCCGCAAAGATATCTCAAAAGTTTTCAGGCACCAACCCAGTGAAAATGATGAGGCTCAACCATCTGTTGACTCAAAGTGTTCAATGCAAAACATATATCTGGTCGGGTGTTCACTAAGAACATCAAAGCTCCTATGAGTTGACGATACTCAGTAGGATTGGCCAAGATAGGCCCAGCAGCGCTGCCACTCAACTTCTTGAAGTTGAGTTCCATCGGTGTTGACACGGACTGCAGTCCACCATACCAAATCTCTCTAGAAGTTTCACAATGTATTTTCCTTGAGAAAGGAAAATCTCTCCAGGTCTCTGCCAGACCTCCATGCCTAGGAAGTAGTGCATCAGTCCTAGGTCCTTCATCTCGAACTCAGCAGCGAGCTCCCTCTTGCATTGATGAATGAGAGGGTCAGCACCTGTCAGGAAGAGGTCGTCCACATACAACACCAGAATGAGAGGCTTCCCCTGGACAACCTTGAAGTAAAGGTTCGGATCAGCATTACTTCGAGTGAAGCCTAGCTTCATCAAGTAGCTATCTATCCTCTCGTACCAAGCTCTGGGTGCTTGCTTCAACCCATAGAGGGCTTTCTTCAACCTGCAGACATGAGTGTCCCGATCCTGGACTTCAAACCCCAGAGGTTTTTCTACATACACCTCTTCTTTATTGCACCATGCAGAAAAGCGGTCTTGACATCCATCTGATGAAGACTCCATCCTTGCGTAGCAGCAAGGGCTATGATTGATCGAATGGTGGTATATCGTGCCACAAGTGCAAATATGTCATCATAATCTATTCCTTCCTTTTGAGAGAAGCCACGGGCAACAAATCTTGCCTTGAACTTTTCAGCACTTCCATCAGCACCATGCTTGATCTTGTAGAGCCATTTCGCGGTGACAACTGATTTGTCCTTCGGTCTCGGAACCACATCCCAAACATCATTCTTCATTATGGACTCATATTCTTCGTGCATAGCATCCTTCCAGACTTGATGCTTTACGGCTTCCTCAAAAGATCCAGGTTCAGATTGTACAATAGTACTCATGGCAGCTAGATACCCTTGGTATCTACACGGCTTCTTGCTTTCTCAGAATGTCCCCCTTGGGGCAGCATGACCCTCAGCATCTTCGAGGGTGTCCCTGAGCCATGATGGTCTCTTTCCCAGTGAAGGAGATGGATCAATAGGGTCCATTGGTCCTTCAATATCAGGCATTGTCTCATCCTGCGGTTCTTCTTGATTTCCAGGCCTTTCTTCATGATTTTCTCCAGATCTTGGAAGATCTACTACTTTCTTCAGGGAAGCATCTTCGTCAAAAGTGACATCATGGCTTATCTCTACTTCCCTTTGACCAAGTACATAGACTCTATAGGCCTTAGAAGTCTCACTGTAGCCCACAAACATCCCTTTCTTCCCAGTAGCATCCAGCTTACTTCTCTTTTCTTTTCGGCACATGAAAATAGACAGGACATCCAAAAATTCTAAAATGTGAGACATCAGGTTTCTTACCAGAGAAAACCTCTTTGGGAGTTTTGGAGTCCAGAGCGGAATGAGGGCATCGGTTTTGAATGTACACAGTAGTATTTGCAGCTTCTCCCCACAGAAACTTCGGTAGACCCTGGTCACATAGCATGGCACGGGCAGCTTCCACAATAGTCCTATTCTTGCGTTCAGCAACACCATTCTGCTCAAGAGTATATGCAGTAGTAGTCTCCCTCTTGATGCCAGCTTCTCTGCAAAAGTCTTTGAACTCATTTGACTCATATTCAGTGCCATTGTCGGTCCTCAAAATCTTGATCTTCTTTCCGGTCATATTTTCCACTAAGGTTTTGAAGGTACGGAACCACATGAAAGCCTCATCCTCCTTCTTCAAGAAGTATATCGAGGTTTTGCGAGAGAAGTCATCAGTGAATGTCATGTAGTAGGAACATCCTCCCAGGGATGTCACGAGCAACATACCAGATAGATCAGAATGGACCAGTTGCAGAATATCAGATGTCTTTGTGACACTTGAGGGGAAAGGTCCCCTTGTATGCTTTCCTTCAGCACAACCCTTACATACACCTTCATGATTATTTCCAAAGTCAGGCATCCCTGTCACCACCTTCCTTGCTTCGGGAAGGGCCTTGTAATGAAGGTGTCCAAATCTTCGGTGCCATAGTTCGGTTTGTCGGATAGTATCACAAGTCATTGCTCCCAGCGGACTTCCTCCAACCCGGTAGAGTGTACCAACTCTAAAACCAATCGAGATAGCTTCCTTGAAGCTCTCCTTCCACATGAGCACCTTTCCATCAGAGAATGTTACATTGAACCCTTTGTCTTCCATGGCTGATACAGACACAAGGTTCTTCTTCAATTTAGGTACATAGAGTACATCTTGTAAACGTAGGACTTGTCCTTGAGACAAGTGGAGGGTCACAGTCCCTGTCCCTTTCACGGGATACGTGGCATTATCTCCAAGGATAATTTCTAGATTGGTATCCCTCTCAACCATGTCAGAGAGTACTTCCTTGAAACCAGTGATGTGTCTTGAGGCACCACTATCTATCAGCCAGACATCCATAGTGTCGGGCGGAGATGTAGCAGAGAGAGCAGATACAAGAATATACTCATTTCTTTTATCAACAGCATTAGACTCCTCATACCTGGAGTTTCTAGACCTTTTCAAAGGTTGATTGTTTCCACCAGAGGGAGCCTTCCTCTTTCCTTTAGATCTGTCGTTTCTTCGATTCCCATTCCTCCGGTTGTTGTTGTTCTCATTACTATCGGGAGAATCCTTCTTGAAGGGACATTCTCTAGCATAGTGACCAGGCCTATGGCAAGTGAAACACTTACCCTTCTTTTCTTGAGTCCTTGTTCTTCCTTTGTCCTTAGGACCACCAGAGTTCTTCTTTCGAGAATGAGCACCATAAGCAGCATTTCTGTCATTATTGAATTCCTTCATTCTTGTTTCTTCTTGCATACATCTAGACAGAAGCTCGTCAAAGTTAGGAATGGTATTATTATTGAGAATGGTAGTGGTGAATACTTGCCATTCATATGGAAGTCATCCCTTCCAGTCAGCGTGTCATTCTCCTTGAATTCAAAACTTGTGGAACCCATTTCCTCCGATGGTGATTGCTAAAGATAGGGCTTGTCTTCACCTCAGCTCTGATACCATGTAAATTTTTGTAGATGTTCTATGCTTGAAGCAACTTTAATTTTCTTACAGCAATCACACAAATAGTTAAGTAAAATGCTGATAGAACATATAAGTGGATCTTATAGAAGACAAACCAGAAACAGAAAAATGTGATGGTGCGTTACGGCGGTCAACAGGATGCTTCAACCAGCAAAGTCTCCTTGATCAGCCAACCCAAAATGTGTCACAACAATCCTCAAATCAGCTACCGAGTCAACCCAAGTCAACTCCAGAAAAGTCAACGTTGTCCAGAAAAGTCAACGCAGGGCAGCAAGCTAAAAGTCAACGCAGCAACAAGTTCGATCAACCTTTTGACCTCGATTGTAAGTTGAAAGTGTACTACTTCTTGAAATTGAACTCTCCAAAGAATTTTCACTTCTTTCTTGACCATGCGTTGGACTAAAACATCACCAACAACCACTTTTAAAACCCTAATGCGAATTGTTCCTTCCTTCGGGTCGTATAGATTTTATCCTCTTTCTGACGGCAGGGTTGGAACTTGTCCTCCAATGAGTTTGTACTAAACTTTATGAGAGAAAAGAGAAGAAGATGTGTTTCTGAGTTCTTGTGAAATGCTTCCAATTCAGCCTTATTTAATTCCATCATTGTGCATTACATCCAATGCAAAACCTTAAGGCCGACCTGTACATATAATTTATTATAAATAATAAATTCAAAATAAATGTTCTGCTCATCGGATTAAGATATATTTTATATGGATTTTACACCTCTCCGAAAGAGGAATCCAACAAAATATTAGCCTCTTAATCTGAGCATCACAACATGGAGTTTGGACCTAGTTGTCCAAATTTAACAACTATTCATTCTATGTTCATTTATTTCACAAAAAAATATGTTTTACATTTTCAGATTTGCAAAAAAAATAAAACAAGCAAAGGCAGATTTTAAAAGGGAAAAAAAAAATACCTCTAGGCTCTAGCCTCCTCAATGTAGCTCCAACAACCCAACTCCTCAATGTTGCTCCAAAGCTTGCCCAATAAGCTCCTCACTGCTGCCCCAAAGCTTGCCTAAAAGACTCCTCAAAGCTGCTCCAAAAACCAACTCCACAACTTTTCACAAATTCCTCACAAATGCTCACTCAAATGCAATGAGATAGATGTGAGGAAATGAGAGGGGTTGGGTAGCTTTAATAGGATAGGGAGGGGTTAGAAGGCTAGATAAAACCCTAACATCAAAGAAAAATCTTATTTGAAGTCCGATTTGGAGGCAAGATGGGGTCCGCGACCGTCTTGGACTAGCTCGTCAGTTTAGCTTGGGTTTGGCCGAGCCGGCCTGTTTGTGACCGGCGCAGCCAGTTCGATCACAAACCGGCCTCTGAACTAGTTTTTCTACCGACTCATTCCGGTCGGGGGTTTAGCTCGGTTGGCTCGGCTGATTTTGAGCCAGTCCGGCCGATTTTTGAAACTATGCTATTGATAGCTATAAGGCATTGATGCATACCTGAATGCTTTGTTTCCCCACAAGGGTGATGTGGGGAATTGTTGAAAAATTGGGTAGCTACGGTGGGTATTTTCATGGACAAAAAATGGAGACGATTCATTTTTTACTTTGACCAAGTCGACCTCAAGAAGGATAAGTCGGCTCACATGTGTGAAAAGGCACTTCCTCAAACACACATATAAATAAGGCATCGTTGGAATTCATTTTGGCATCTCATCACACAAAAGGTTGGGTCTGAAATTACAAGTATCTCTCACACATGCAAAGGAAGACAGGAGCATCTCTGACTAGCATTGATTTTCTGCTTTTGACCTACATTGACCAGCTGACTTGTCCTACTGTTTGACCGAATTGTTTTGGAGGTCGAATATTTTGTGGCATCTTTGACTGTGGTTGACTAAGATCCAGACCTGTTGACTCCGTGGTCTATGTTGACTTTCGGCATTGACTTTCTGCAGTGACTTTCTGTGTTGACCTGCAATTTGACCAAACTTCTACAGAACGAAATCCGGCATGTTGACTTGAATTTGACTGTGGAAGAGATTAGTATGGTTTCTCTCTCATTTGACTCTGTTTGACTTGGATATTTTGGATGGTCAATGGTTGACCTTTGATTGGGTTTTCCTCTTGTGGGTTTTACCCTGGATGTGAGCCTAATTTTAGTGTCTCTTGTCTCTTGCTTATTGTTTACTACGATCTCTATATTGCTCTATTGATGAAATGAATGGTTTAAGTTTTTCATGTATAGCTACTTAATGACTAGAATGCAAAAGAAGACTGATTATATCATTAGAAGTAGTTATCAATTGTGAGAAAATCAACAGAAATTGTCCCATATTAAGTTTCCTTGTCCCCAAAAAAATGGAAAGCAACCCATCAAGAGAAGCACATCCTTGTGTAACACTACATTTTTTGTAGTCAAGTAAGGGTAGACCGAGTGGTTAAGACAGGTTGTTAACTCCCTCTCCACATGTGTTCGAATCCCCAAAAATGACACCCATATCCCATCATAATAAGGCTGGAAGGATAGGTGTCTCGTTGAAGTCTGAGATCCCAACTCCAGTTTCCAGTGGTCTCCGTACGTCTTGGTCCTAGGTTGAACTATGAGTTTCCAATATATGTGGCTTGTGGGTTGTTGCATATATCTGGGGAGGTTGCTAGTTCCCCATCAAAATTTTCCTTTTACAAAAAGCACTACATTTTTTGTAATGGCCTTGTTTTGCACCTAATCACAAGAATAATTTTGTACATCGTTACATACTATAATTTTCACTTTGCATGTAATATTATGTAACACAAAACTATAAGAAAATATGGCCAAGTAGATTATGGGATTTATAAAGATGTTTAATAAGGTAAACAACAACTTAATGATAACTTGAAGTCCATGTAAGAGTATAGCCCATCCTCATGTTATAAACAATTATTTCGTCACTTCTTTGTAACCAATCAATTATCACATTCATATCCTTCAATCTTTACCTTAAAGAAGTATTGCTCCTAATTGCAGATACCTTGTGCATTCTAATCCTATATTTACAAGCAAACTCGCTTGAAATTTGGTCTAATTGTATTCATTTCTATAAAAAAAAATATAGATTTTTATATTTTTTTCAAATATCTACTATAATTCCACAAATATCAATTATAGTTAAGTTATATTATTTTATCCTTAATAAGTTGTATCAATTTTAGGGTCTTGACTCTCTATAACTCAAGAAGATTTTGGAGTCCGTGTTTTCTAAATTGACAATGTTATCTTTCTTTATCTTTATGACATTTGTCACAAATTGAGAAAGAATTTTCTTGGGGGTCAACATTTGCAAGTCATTCAATTTGTAGCAATTTTTTCCCTTTTGAAGATTGAGTTTCCTCTAACTTCATGCCCTTTCGATATTTTATCTTTGCCCTCAAAATACGATTTATGGAAAGATTTAACTTTGAAATGGATAAAGAAAAGAAACAAATGTGTTTTCGTAACTAAATGTGACAGAGAAGAGAAATTACATAGAGGATTTCTTCATTGAGATGAAGTCATAAAAATCAATGTTGTAAGGCTTTCCCAAGCTAAAAATGATCAAATCTCTCTACTATAGATGCCACTCCCACCCCAAGTTGAAAAATCATACTCAAACAGCCTCATTTAGTTACCTTGGTTTCACCTCGAATGGTAAGAGAGATCCACTTACTAAGAATACAGGGCTAGATATTAGCAACATCTTCCCTCATCAGTCAACAATGGCATTAACAAACCTTGAGCACTTTCCCTAGGTATCCATGGTAGAGACATTATTCCAAGCACTTGAACTCTTAACAGGGACCCCGCCTTGAGGTAGACCCATCCTAGACCCCCTAACCTGCACCCCCACCCCTCATAGACTTCCCAAATAACAACCAAGCCGAGGAGAGAGCAATGTATATAGGATTCTGTTAGCAATTGATAATGTAACAAAACATTCTACCCTTCCCAAGCTTGTTTTACGATGCAGTCAAACCATTGGATATCCTCTTCTTGACCAAGTCACACATGAGTACTATTAGGCTTATATCAGAATATCAAGGCAACATTAGTTAAAGATATGTAAACAAGAGATTCAAAGCTCTACCAATTTTCAAGGTTTAAGAAGTGTTGCTTCTTTGGTTCTAAACTCTTTTAGAGCCAAGTTATCTTGATTGGTTTGAACAACTTTGCTAGATTCTTCCTGAAGTTTTACTTTCCATCAAAAATTAGATAAGGACCCATACTAGAACATGCATGCCCATATTGTTTTAAGTACTACAATTTTGTGCTTGTTGTCCTCCTAGAGGATTTCAATGCCAATACCAAAGCCCATCAAGTTCCATTTCACAAGCAACCTGATAATGCTCTTTGTCTCCATGTGATAGACCCAACTTCAATATATCTTCATAAGGTATACAGGGTATCAGAAGGATGCATTAGGATCTTTCACAACCTATGATAGGCACCTTTTGCACCTTTGTGTGCCAAGTGAGTTGTTGTTCCTGAATGGCCTTCGCTTCCCAAATTCTAGCAAGTTCACATGATTCCCTCACAGTGGGGTGGTTAGTAGGGTTGACAATGTCTAGGCCAATAGTAGTTAACTCTCTTATAATTACCAATTTTCAACTATCCCAATCCCTCTAGCTAACTAGGTCACCTCCTTTTCTCTCTAATTTAATCCTCCTGCACCAACCCACCCCCTCATGGCCCCCTCAATCAACTATTTTATTCGACAATGGATGCCTAGATGCCTTCTCTGGTCACCTTCACTATCAGCGCCCTTCCCTTTCCCAATTCGCATCCCCTAAGTCAACGTACTCCAAATACACACGTCTTTATGTAGTTATTTTGGAAGCAACCTTTAATTCCATTAGTTTCTCCCAATGTAGCATGACTCGGCGAGTACTCGTCGAGTGGGCCAAGTAAGGTCAAGTCTGCTATGAAACAAGTGACTCGTCTATACGCAGCCCACAAACTCGCCACTCGCTAATACTTGCCAGACTAAACTTGCAAGCACTCAACGAACTCGTGGACACTCAGCTACTACTCGGCCCTATCCCCAAAACTGATCTTTTCCTTCCCACCTTTTTTTTTCTTGTTAAAGTCGACCTCTTCTCTGCTTGCTCACACTCACTTCACATACAATCAAGCCCTACTCTAGCATCTAGCCTTCACGATCCGACAATGAGCCTCCAGGTAAGCATCAATCTCTCGGTATTTCATTTCATTTTGAAATTTCTTTAATTTTTTTTTTTTTAATTTGTTAATGGGGGCCTCTGCAGAAGCCTATTGCAGGCTTTTTGCGGTTTTGAGACAAGCCCACAGGCGCCTCTAACAGCCAGCTGCCATAGTGTGGTTGCTTGTTGCAGGTTTCTATAGCCCCGAGACAGGCCCACAGGGGCCTGTAACAACCACAGTTGCAGTCATGCTATGGCTATTGCAAGCCCCCTGAGACCTGTCTCAGGGCCACAAAGACCTACAACAAGCCCCTTGTTAAAGCAAAGGGCTCATTGTAGGCCTCTACAACCCTGAGACAGACAAACAAAAGCCTGTAATAGCCACACTGTGGCTACTACAATAGAAACCACACTGTGGCTATTACAGGCCTTTGTGGGGCCTTTTTTTTGTTGCTTTTCCTGTTGCATGCCTTAGCGCTTAAAAAAAATTAACAATTTTTTATATAATTTTTCTTTATGAAATCAAATTGTCATCCTAATCCATAAATTCCATGGCTCTTAAATCCAAATCTAGTAGGCCTCTTGATGAAGCCCAGGAATATGGTTCCCGTGAATTTTCCTGATTTTGACGAACCAAAAGAAATTTTTGTCCCACTGTGGTGTTTGGGGGCATAAATAGATTGAAAGACCACGTGGCTAGAATAGTATGTAAATATGTGCCAATTTGTGATCATTTCCCTCCAAAAGTCACAAGCCAAAATGCGAGCTAATTTGGAGGCCATTCAAGAATAGAATGCCAAGAGAGCAAGGATGAAGCATGAAATTACAACAATGATAAAATGTTGTAGGAAATGCATCTCATATAACCTCTCCTTTCTTCCTTCCTCGCACTGGTTCAAGATCTCAGCCAAGCTTAGAAAGTTTTAATGAAAAAAATAAAGGAGGTAGATATGGCAGTGGGGAGGTTTTGGTATCATGATAGCCTCCCATATAACTATGCAAAGTCACCTTTCTTTCAACACATGGTAGATGTCAGTACATGTGCTAGCCTTGGCTACAAAGCACCTTCTTATAATTCACTTAGGCAAAAGACCTTAATGAGTAGTTTGAATGTGTGAAGGCATAGTTGGAAAGCATTAAAAACTCATGGAAGACCACTGGGCGCGCAATTATGTCAGATGAGTGGACAAATCAAAGGGGTAGAACAATCATCGACTTTGTTGTTTCTTGCACTAAAGAAACCATGTTCCTAAAGTCCATTGATGCATCTTCACGTGTAAAAGATGCAAATCTGAAATTTTCAATGTTGGCAGAGGTTGTGGAAGTAGTTGGGGTAAAAAATGGTGTCCAAGTAATCACGGACAATCCTGCAAATTACATGGCAGTTGGAAGAATGGTAACCAAAAAATATCCCACCATTTTTTGGAGCCCATGTGTTGCCCATTGCATAGAATTGATTTTGGAGGACATCAAAAGTTCTTGTGGGTGAAAGATGTTGTTGCAGAGTGCAAACAAATAACCAAGTACATTTATAACCATGCTTGGGTGTTGAGTCTTATGAGAGAATTCACAAAGGTTGAGCTCAGTCAACCCACTATCACACGGTTCACCACCAATTTCTTCTCCTTGCAAAGCCTTTTGAGTGAGTACCAAGCTTTGAGATGGATGCTTTGTAGCTAACAATGGCTATTTAGGAAGGATAGCACAAAATCAGATGATGGCTGTGAAGGTGTCTCTCTTCAAAGAGGACATGTGGGAGAAAATGACTTAGATTGTTAGCTTAACTAAGCCCGTCGTGAAAGTCTTGAGGATCATTGATGGAAACAAGCCTCCAATGGACTACATTTATGAGGGCATGGACAAGGCCAAAGAGGCCATCAAGACTTATTATAGGGGAGATTCATCTAAATATCTCGCTATAAGGGAAATTATTGATTTCAGGTGGGATAGGCAACAAGAGCATATCTAAATCCAACAATATTCTATAATTAGGGGTCTAATATACAAAAAGATCCCAAGGTGATGAGAGGTGTCATAAGATGCATTGAAATGATGATCCCAAGACATGAAATTCAATACAAAATCATTTTGCAATGAGACATATACAAGGAAGCATATGGCATGTTTGGATTTAGCTCAACCATACTGCTCGGGGACAAGAAAATACCATGTAAGATTCAATTTTTAAATTCCATAAACTCTTTAACTTTGGCATTGCAATTTGCAATGCTCTAAACCTTTTTGTTGTTTTTTATAGCCAATTGGTCGATAGATTGTGGCATTGAGGCACCATATTGCAAGAATTTAGAATAAGAGTTCTAAGCCAACCTCGCAGTGCTTCAGGACGTGAGCGCAATTGGGAAGTGTTTAAGCACATCTATAGAAAAAAGCGTAACAGGTTGGAGCATAAGCAGTTGCAGAAGTTGGTCTACATCTATTACAACTTTCGGTTGCTCACTAAACAAATGTGTACAAAGGATTTAGATCCAATTGTATTGGATGACATTGATCTAAAGTCTGAATGGGTTGTTGAGGAGTTGCCTACTAATGATTTGAGTTGGCTTGATGTGGAGACACGGAATCCCTCTAGTCTGCCATTTTTTCATATAGAAACTCCAAACACACCTACCTCACAGTTGTTGTTTCAGCCAACTAATGTTGGCACTAGCTCCTCAAGGACTTATTCTAGATGTCCTCGTGTTGATGCATGAGACATGACATTGCACATGGAGACCTTGTCTATTTTTGGTTTTCTAAATAATTTATGACTCGTGGAGAACTTGCAAGTAGCTACCATATGCGATTTTGTTTATGAAATCACTTTTCAATTTGCTTCAAAAAATTTTGAATACAAATACCAATTGTGTTATGTTATATGATCTTATTTTATTAGATGATGTTATGAATTCTTGTGTAAACCATGGTTTTATTGTTAATTTGAGAACATGTTCTATGCCATTTCAGGTTAGGGCACACAATACTGAAGCAAATAGAACATAGCAATAGATCGATAGAAGACAAGCCAAAACAGAGATAATGAATGGTGGCGTTACGGCGATCAGCAGGATGCTTCTACTAGCAAAGTCTCCAATAGGTCATTCAGCCAAGCATGTCACACATAACCCCATAACAACCCAAACAAAGAACAGTCCATATATTACGCAGCTCCAACGCTGTCCAGAGAGAGAGAATTCCTCCACACAAAAGTGTGTCAAATGAACTCTAAGTCTCTCCAATATATAGGAATCTTTGGGGTTGTGTGACATGTCCTTTAAGACATTTAAGTCTATATTTTATTCCAGGCCGACCTAGCACATAAGTAGAATAAATTCAAAGTACATGTTCTGTTCATCTGATCAAGATGATCTTTAGATCAATCTTACACCTCTCCGAAAGAGGAATCCAATAAAAATATTGTGATCGTCATCTGAGCAGCAACCCGGAGTTGGACCTAGTTGTCCAATTTTAACACTCCCTCTCAACTAGGGAGAGCTCCGTCCACAAGTGCAATCCAAACATCGTGCGTCATCCCGTCGTAACTTGCTTTGCTGGCCTCTTTATTTCAGAACATAAGTGGGTCAGTCACAAAGACATCATACCCAGCTGACAGATTCAGCCCAGAGGTCCGAAACCTCTATAGGACTCACAAAGAGTCTCATACCAACCCAAAGTTGGTTTACCTGACCCGAAGTCAGTTGGAGGTCTGAAACCTCACTAAACTTGATCCTAGATCAAGTGGTTGGACATGTACCATCCTAGACATAGAGAGTACGGCAATTTCTGATGTGTCCATCGGTCTTGCTATGGTCTCTATTCACATTTCCCACCTCATTGGCCAAATGAGAGGTACTTCCCATGAGTCCGAAACTCAAATGGGTAGGATGCATATGGGGCACAAATCATGAGAGGCGAACCAACTCAATCATCATGGTGGGGCCCAAGCACACAACAAGGTTCGGCAAGCCTAGCCCTGTGACTGCTTATAGCTCCGAGAAGCTATCCCCAAAGCCCACCAGAGCTCCTAGAGCTCAACGTCCAATAGGACCCTCAAAATAGCGTCATTCCACGATTCCAAGATTCTCACGGAAGGTTAGGAACATGACCTTCCCCAAGGGCATAGTGAGAATATACGCGACCTGCTCATCAGTTCCTATGATCGAGCCTTACGACCCCTTGTTGTACCATATCCCAGATAAAGTGGTACCAGCCATCAACATGCTTGGATTGATCATGGAACACGGGATTCTATGACAAATGAATCCCCCTTTGGTTATCACAAAGGATAATGGTGGCATCTAGCACATGCTCGAACAGCTCACAGAAGAGCTTTCGCAACCAAGTGACTTCACAACGGGCCATACATGCTGCAATGTATTCGACCTCAGCGATGCTCAAGGCAACCAACTTTCTTTTCCTGCCCGAAGCAGATCTATTTGTGAAGTAGCATCCAGATGTGCTCTTACGATCCACCACACTGCCAGCTCAATCGGCATCAGTATATCCATGGAGTGTCATACTCCTGACAGTGTATCTCAGCCCATGGTCTATCGTGCCTCAAAGATATCTCACGAGTTTCTAGGCATCAACCCAGTGAATGTTATGATCAACCATGTGTTGACTCAAGGTGTTCACTGCACAACATACATCCAGACGGGAGTTTACTAAGAACATCAGGGCCCCTACGAGTTGACAATACTCAGTAGGATTTGCTAACACCGGCCCAGCAGCACTGCCGCTCAACTTCTTGAAGTTGAGTTCCATCGTTGTCGACACGGACTTGCAGCCCATCATGCTAAATCTTTCCAGAGGCTTCACAATGTATTTTCCTTGAGAAAGGAAAACCTCGCCAGGTCTCTGCCAGACCTCCAGGCCTATGAAGTAGTGTATCAGTCCTAGGTCCTTCATCTCCCTCTCAGCAGCGAGCTCCCTCTGGTACTAATGAAAGAGAGGGTCAGCACCTGTCAGGAAGAGAT
Source organism: Pinus albicaulis (assembly GCA_034641835.2). Classification (NCBI taxonomy): domain Eukaryota; kingdom Viridiplantae; phylum Streptophyta; class Pinopsida; order Pinales; family Pinaceae; genus Pinus; species Pinus albicaulis. The sequence goes on from CM076577.1 coordinate 483,807,546, forward strand.
CGTCCACATACAACACCCAAATGAGAGGCTTTTCTCTATCAACCTTGAAGTAAAGGTTTGAATCAGCATTACCACGAGTGAAGCCCATCTTCATCAGGTAGTTATCTATCCTCTCGTGCCAAGCCCTGGGAACTAGCCAACCTGCAAACATGGGTGTCTCGATCCCGAACTTTGAATCCCAAAGTTTGCTCTCCATACACCTTTTCCTTTATCGCACCATGCAGGAAGGCGGTCTTCACATCCATCTGATTCTTGGAACCATCACCCTTGCATTCTTGCAGATTTAGATACTTTACAACTTCTTCACATGATCTAGGCTCATATTGTACTCATGGCTGCTAGATACCCCTGGTAATTATATGGCTTCTTGGTTTTTCTCCAGAATTTCCCCCTCTGAAGCCATATGTCTCTGAGCCATGAGGATCTTCTTTTGTTCAGCAATGGTGTCCTCTCAAGAGCATATACAGATATATTCTCCCTCTTAATGTCAACTTCTCTTTCGAGAGAAGACTTCTAATTTAAATGAGGGCATCCAAGACACCAGCTTGGAAAGGAGTTTTATTCTCCCATAGTCAAAGCCATTAAAGACTCATAGCCATATATAGTCATACTGCTTTTATGCATCTTGACACGTATCATATGCTTGTCAAATAATGGAAATCATTTATTCATAACTTTACAGGCTTTGCTAAGCATGGTTCAAGACCCCAACGACGTGATTGAAGGCTGCACAAACTTCTCAATTCACACTTCAAGTTTATCATAACGTTGTAATGTAAGTCTGATACTGTCACAAGCTTACTGTTATTATGAATCTTGTAAGCATGGGTGTCTATCTATGTCACTGTCATGATGACAGTGACATAAAATGACAGATTTAGCTCCTCAAATATGGCTACATTACCGTCATCACTGTCATATCGCCATATAGAATAGTTGACTGATCTAGAGCTTCAAATCTTCAAATCTCAGTTCTGCAATTTTTCTCCTAAATTGCACAGATCTAGGAACCGATCATACAGATGTTCCAAACACTGATTTTACCCTTCTTCATGTCAGTCCATACATTATGTGATACCTTTCCGTTATGTAGATCTAGAACAGTCATAGGTGCCCATCAATCATCATTGTTTATCACCTATGAACGTACCTCAGCTTGATTTCTCCTCTTCAAGGTGACCCGTACACACCTGCCCCCTTTGCTCTTCTAATCACAGAGCTCAACAATTTTGCTGATGATGATCAATAATTTTCAGGCCATAATGGATACAAGTAGTGAAGAAATCAATGCAGAAGAGACAATCTTAACAAACTGATCAGAACACTGAATATGATTTCAGACCCCTGGATGAGTTTCCTTCTTATCATGGAGAGGATACATGTGTATTTAAATAACACAATGTGCCATCTTTTACGAGGTTTTGGGGTGACAGTTCATTATACTGCTACAATCCAAGTTCCTCGAATTTTCTGCAACCAATCACTTCTTCAATAAGTCCGAGATTCATTGAATTTTGTAAACATAGGTATGAATACATTCTTTTCTACGGATGTGCTGCCCACAACCTTCACTGTCAGGAGGACAAGGGTGGATGCTCCCTTCAACTTCATTTTTACAAACCAACCTCATATTTACTATGTTTCCACTTCATTTACATGTACCTTTCAATATACAAATTTATCACAATAATAAAAACTGCTACATCAGCATCCCTACCTTATAAGAAGGTTCATCCCAGCAAGAAAAAAAACTTTTGAGTATATGCTGGTTCAAACTGAGTGACTGAGATGCTTAGGAATGAATGACATTCTGAGCCCATTCATTCACTGTGATATCATCATTATAAAAGCACCGAACTGAAGTCATTGTTCTAGCATCGAGATGCGATCACGGTCCTTCTTTAATAGTACCAAAATCTTTCTCTTGAGGTTATTCGAACAGTGTATACTTATTTCAGAGTGTGATCCGAATTCTTCCACTGTAATCCGCATCTTATTTCAGAAAGGTATGCCGAGAATGCCAATGTCTTGACCGAACAATCCTCTGCAATTAGCCCTAAAATTTTGTCCGAAATTCTCCACAGATATACCCGAGACCTTATCTGAGATCGTCGAATATTTTGTTCCTTCAAACATCCGTATTTTATCAAACCAATCCACAATTTTTCTTTTCACAATCAGCTCAGAACTCCGTTTCACCTTGTCTCGACCACAGACCACATTCTTGACCAATGCAACAATGAAATCAAAGACGCCTTGACATCGATTATCAGGCTTTCTGTGTTAGGTAATGAAGTTGCCTACCTTTATTGGGACTCGACACTAGCGATGCGATGATTCCTCGAGATCAACCACCGTGGAATACCGACCCAATAAGCGAGGCTTTCGATCATATATCGTGGAAATTTAAATTCAGCCGCCACCGGTTGCAGTGATTGAATTAGCACGGAAGTAGGTTATGTTCCTTTCGCGAATTAGTTCGATACTGTCGCTGAGACGATGCAACTTAGTTTTAATTTAAATCGAATTTTCATGTGGAGGTTTAGACAGACCAATGAGCTTTACAAAAGCTTAGCAGCTCGGCGCACCAAGGAACGGCGAAATAATGGCGAGGAATTGCTTAAATTAGTAATGGAAACCCGACTCTAGTCCTCTTGATTGAAACTGATATTTCAGATTTTAAGTTTCTGAAGCAATTTCCAGACCCATAGTTAACAAAAAAATGGCACTTGTTTTCTAATGTCGTAATTTCAGAGATATCAATCTCGATTTCCGAACATTGAAGATATTCCAGCCATTAATACCTCTCTTACGTCCTCCAGATTTAAATTAATAAACCACTATTTTCCCTCAGCCGCATAGCTGAACTAGCTCTCAATTCAACTCGGTCGAAGACCAAATTGGGCTCAGTAAAACTTTGTAGTACATAAGTTAGAAGAATTCACTGCGTACGATTATGAAAACAAGTTGAGAGTTGCGAGCATTTCTTCTCGAGAATAACAATGAGAAAACACACTTACTCGGATTGTTTCTTGAAGTAGGATGACCGAGAGCGCACTGCTTCAGTGATGACCGCCTCCATCTGAGAATCCTTGCTAGCCATGGCTTTCTCTTCGCTATTTACTGCTTTCAATGCCCACTCCAACTGTTCTGTCTTCCGGTAATTTCGTGACTCATAGGAACCACTGGTATATCTGACTGTGGTCTTCTGCTCTTTGTCAAACCAACTCTCCAAACCACGCACGATTGTGTTCGAGGACGAATCTCCCTCTTTATTCACGCCCGCCAATTCATACGATCTTGGCGGAGAGCTTGTGATCCCGAATTCGTTCCAGCGGCGTGGCAAAACTCATCCGCCAGTGGACTCGAAATTATTTGGCCTCAATTTTCTACAATTTGCAGCAGCCTAAGAATAATTTCCCAAGTCTTTTGATGAGACCAAAGAGAGAGAGAAGGCTCCTCTATATGCTGCCTTGGGCATTGTCTTCTCCTATGCTCTGATACCATGTTAATTTGAGAACATGTTCTATGCCATTTCAGGTTAGGGCACACAATACGGAAGCAGATAGAACATAACAATAGATCGATAGAAGAAAAGCCAAAACAGAGATAATGAATGGTGGCGTTACAGCGATCAGCGGGATGCTTCTACCAGCAAAGTCTCCAATAGGTCATTCAGCCAAGCGTGTCACACATAACCCCATAACAACCCAAACAAAGAACAGTCCATATATTATGCAGCTCCAACGCTGTCCAGAGAGAGAATTCCTCCACACAAAAGTGAGTCAAATGAACTCTAAGTCTCTCCAATATATAGGAATCTTTGGGGGTGTGTGACATGTCCTTTAAGACATTTAAGTCTATATTTTATTCCAGGCCGACCTAGCACATAAGTGGAATAAATTCTAAGTACATGTTCTGCTCATCCAATCGAGATGATCTTTATATCAATCTTACACCTCTCCGAAAGAGGAATCCAATAAAAATATTGTGATCGTCATCTGAGCAGCACAACCCGGAGTTTGGACCTAGTTGTCCAATTTTAACATTTATAAATTGCATTTGTTGGAAATGCCAGTAATTTTTCTTTTCTGCCAAAAGAAAAAAGATATTTTTTAGTTTTTTGCTATTTCCCAAGTCTTTCCCAAATATGTTCACTAGTCTTCCCAAGTCGACGAGTGAAATGCCAGCCGCATATTCGTCGAGTACGAGTCATGCAACATTGGTTTCTCCCTGGCTAGGTTAAGCCAGGATGGTCAACGGGTCGGAGCGAGTAGAGGTAGATCCTGAACCAGAGGATCTGCTTACGATGTGGGGAATGGAGATCACGGAGCTGAATCTGAAGGGGTTTGTTGGGACTGAGGCAGGCAAGGATGGAAAGCCTGGAGGCTTGGGCTTGGGCGACAGCCCGAAAGGCGGGTCCTAAGGCATTCCGTGAGTCCTGTAACGGCCATGGATTTAGCCTCTAACCGCATGCAAGCGGTTACTTTGCCAGGGAATGAGGTTTTCAGGACAATCGGCGCAGATCTGTGAGACTACAGCAGGCTGAGGGGAGATTTAATGAGGGTTTTAAGCCGTTTGTTCAATCTGGAGGCCTTGAGGACACGTGGCTAGTTGCGGGCTGCTGAAATAGGAAGCTTCAAGGGAGGAGCTTAAGAGAGTAGGTTTCGGGTTCACTATTGGAGGAAGAGAGGCGTCAGGGTTGCTTAGGGTCTCGAGGTCCTTGGAAGGAGCGCCGAGGACTCAGTCAGTCTTTGCCGCAGAAGAGTTGCTGGTGTGTATAGCAGAAAAAATTGAAGCAGAGGGAAGGAAGAGACCAGAGGTTTTGAGAAAGGGAGTTAGCCCACCCTCGAGAGGAACTCCACGTGAAGGTGCAGCCTCACAAGGTAGGAGTGAAGCGAACAAAGTTCCTTCTCAAACTAAATATTCCAGAAGACTTGAAATGTCCGAATATCCATGAGGATACAAATATTATATTAGAAAGATGATGAATATGAATTTATTGAATGTTACAAATGAGGCCTGCTTATATACCCACGCAGGTGCCTCTTCACGAAAGGTCATGTCTTATCAGACGTGACCTTTCAGCCTAATTACTAATTAACTAATTATCATTTATCTACATTATTTATTCAACTAATTATCATTTATCTACATTATTTATTCATTACATTGCCTTCCCCTCAAAAAGCTTTGTCCTCAAAGCTTGTCGATGAAAAGGCCTCGACTTCTTTTCCTGTTACGAACATCTTCTCGCCTCGGGGCAGTGATCCTTGTCGACACAAGTTGATATGATCCTCTAAGTGACAAACAAAATTGTCGCACTGAGAATGGATCAGACCATCCTAAATCAATTTTCTGTGGAGTCTCGCGGCGACTTGAAACTTGTGCTGAATTATCACTTGAGCGGATTGCACTGATGTTAGTATTCTTCAGAATATCAACTTGTTTCTGTTCTGAAGACATAGCTTGATCGAGTTGTCTGCTCCCGTGATTTGGATGTCGATAGGGAACTTTTTTGGTTTGACTTTCCCTTCTTAGTTGTGTGGTGATGTTTTGATTTTCTTTTGGCGATGATGTTATTGAGATGGCTACATAACTTTCGCTTGAAATGTTCATCGCCGGAACTACAACATCTAAGTTTGCATCTTTTGCAACTTGCTTGTCTTCTTCTTGAGTTATGACATTTACTGCATTAGTACCAGTTTCCTTCTCTTCAACTCGGATTTCTACATTCGACGTTTTATTTTCGACAAGTTGTTGCACCTTGTTTTCTAAGGACTTCTTGACTCTCTTCAACTTCTTAATTTGCGTTAGTAATTTGTCGTTGTGGTCCTTGAGGCGAGCAATTTCTTCATTCTTATTAGTTGTGATTTTGTCGATTTCCTTTTGCATATTTTGTATCACCTTTTTAGCTTCTTGAGAAATTACCTGCGAAATTTCTTGTACGTCTTCAGGCGTCACGGAATTTGGCTTCAAGTTAACGTCTTGTAGCGTTATCTTCTTCTTTTTGTAGGTGAATGTCAAAAATTTCTTTTTCGTATTTAGGATAACTGAACCCAAGGTTTCCATCCATGGTGAACCCAACACAATATCACTATTATCCAAAACTAAGGTTTTCATGGTAAATTGAGAGATAAAAGTATAATCCCCAATGTTTAGTTGTAGATTTTTTATGTCGTATTTTTTCTTGTCAAAAATGTCTAATTTTTCGATTATATTTGACTCGGGAATCACCAACTGGTTGGCAATTTTAGGGTTTATATAATTTTTCTCTTCAGCGGATGATATAGCAATAGTGACATCTTTCCCTGCGATACTTCCTTTAATTTTAAGCAGCGCTTTAGGGTCAATAGGTAACGTTTCTAATTCTAAAAATCGTCGTGACTTCATTTTTGTATTAGATGTCATTTTGCTTGTTGAGATAAATATTCTTCAAATTCACTCTTTTTAACTTATAAACTTCCTTGATTATAAATCTTTAATAACTTCAAAAACACCTTTTTTTTCTTCTATTTTTACTTTAATAGTTTTTTCTAAAGCTTCCTTTCCTTTTAAAAGCTTTTTATTTATTATTTATTATTATTAATCTTCCCTTTTATAAATTGGTACTTCTTTATATATATTCCCTTTTATATAATTGTGAAGTTCTTCTTTTTTCTAAAGACTCTTCAATTCGATATGGCCAAAATAAATGTTGCTAACCTTTTAATAATGTATTTAGTATTTATCCCTTCTATAATATATCTTTTGTTTTTTAAATTTTTATTCTCTTTTGTAATTTCAAAAAAATACCCTTTATGAATCTTCTCCTTTTTTTTTTTTGGTACCTTCCACTTTATAGTATTGTCGTTAATAAAATTTCTTTTTTAATAACTCACTTCTTTTTTAATGAACTTTGAAACTTCACTGACATATATTATCCTCCACGCCGGAAAATTTCTCCTGCAGATTTTCTAGTTACAGGCGTTGGTTTCTTCTGGGTAATGAGCCTTCGTGAGTTTCATAGCATAAACCCTTTCAGCTCGTGAACGCGTTAATGCAAGCAGATCGAATTTGTCACTTCGTGGTCACGAGATCAGCTTGACGACATAAACTAACTGCTGTATCTGCAAAACTGCGCTGGAAATATTGCGTCTCTGCAAATCTGTCTGAAGGATATTTGACAAAAACGAAACTGTATTATCCTCCTCTTTTCTTATATGTGCCTTCTAAGATTAATTCAACTCTCAGAATTAATTGGTTTGCTTGTTATGAAAAGGGGCATGACTGTACGAATGGGTGGAATCGCACTATACGGACGTGGTGTTTTAATTTCATAGAGCAAGACACAACAAATTGTCCGCAAGGTTATCCGAATCGGGTGTAAACGTTTCAGTGGTATGGGGCACCAGAAGAGTCGACGGTGTAGGGAATGGTGACTGCAGTGTTGTTATTTGAGGGACAATGTTTTGTTGAGGCTAGTCGTAGAGTAAGTCGGACGACAATGACAACTGTGCGATTCGTCGACAAGGGGCAGCGTAGTGGCTGGATCAGTGGTTAGCGACGATGACAACAATGGTTGTGGCAGCCCGTCAGGCAACTGTAACATCCGTTGTTTGTTTCCTTTTATTTTTTTAATTTACTGACTGTGGTTTGGTCGCTTTTCATGAAATGACTTGATAATAGTAGCAGTCGCTGGATCGGTGGTTGGTGTATCTCCGATACACAACGCGGTGGTTGCAATCAACAGGGTGATGGTCTATGTAGTCGAAAGGGCCCCTTTTATCGTGGTCTCAGCTTGTCCATAACAATTTTGACAGCAATTATAACGGCCCACTGTGACAACGATTATCTTCACAGTATTTTGGTTTATGGTAATGGCGGTTGAAACAGGGTAAGTAGTGGGTTCGACGGCGGCGCTGTCGTCCTTTGAAGGCAACAAGTATTTGATTTTTTTTTTCTCAATTTCAATTTTTAATGTTAATTTTTTTTTCTTCTCCGAGTGTTTTTTATTTTATTCTTTTTAAGTCTTTTTCTTATATTCTTCTTTATATAGTTTTCCTCTTCTTTTTCTTTTTTTCACCTTTTTTTTTCACTTTTTTTTTTAATTCTTTAAAAATGGCCAAGGGCCTCTGACGAAATCAGCAAACGGAGAAACTCCAAAAGTGTAGCGAAATGCTTCAACGGCAACAATGTTGACGAATTTCACGGTCAAAGACCTAGATCAGAGAGCGTGGCTCTGTGCAGCGTTAGCGGCCAGAAAATCGAACTGCTCCGATACCAAATGAAGCGAACAAAGTTCCTTCTCAAACTAAATATTCCAGAAGACTTGAAATGTCTGAATATCCATGAGGAAAAAAATATTATATTAGAAAGATGATGAATATGAATTTCTTGAATGTTACAAATGAGGCCTGCTTATATACCCACGCAGGTGCCTCTTCACGAAAGGTCATGTCTTATCAGACGTGACCTTTCAGCCTAATTACTAATTAACTAATTATCATTTATCTACATTATTTATTCAACTAATTATCATTTATCTACATTATTTATTCATTACAAGGAGCCCTAGCACATAGGGTGTGGGTGGATCTAGGTCAGATGGTCGAGGAAAGGAGGTAACACAGAGTGGTACTGTGGCAGGCAGGTCTAAGGAGAAACGAGCAGCATCGGAATTCGAGGGGGCCAAAGTGGACCTGGCACAAGGTATATTTGACAGTATTACTGATAGCGAGCAGAACTCCCCGACCTCTTGCGGAAGAAAGCTAGGGCGATGAGGAGGAAAGACCAAGTCTCAAACCTAGTTTTGGGCATTGATCTATCCATTGACGAGGCAATGCATACGGTGGAGTTAACTTTGGTTGGGAAAGCAAAAGGAAAGCAAGTTATAGCTCCTTTCTTCAAAGATTGGGCGTAGGAAACATGGAAGGAAGGGCCTGATCTAAGGTTTGAAGTGTGCATCTTGGCAAATGGATGGTTTATGGTTCAGTTTAAGAGCAAGGAGATGGCGTCTTGGGTCTTGGAAAAGAATTAGGGATTCGGACGAGCCCCGATCCTTTTTAAGAGATGGCACCCTCTCTTCGACGCACAAAGGGAGAAGCTAGCAGATCTCCCTATTTGGGTCAAGCTTCCAGGGCTCCCACAACCGCTCTGGACCTTAAATGTTTTCAGGGACATAGGGAATGTGTTAGGCCAGTTCCTAGAGGCAGACATGTCTTTCATTCAAACTTGTGAGCAGTGGCCTGCTATAATTCTGGTTCGTCTTAATCCCAGAGAGGGTTTATCGGAGGCAATTTAGCTACACTATCAGAATTGGTCATTCATCCAGACACTGGACTATGAACAAGTGTCGTTCAGGTGCCATAGGTGTCACCAATATGGGCACTTGGCCAAAGAGTGTTCTTTAGGCATCAGACGAAAGAAGAAACCCTCCAAAGGGAAAGCTCAGCGAAACTCTGGAGGAAAGGCAGGGGAGGGGAATTGGGGCTCTGGCTCGGATATGAAGCAAGGAATTCATCCTGCCCAACAAGACTTGGAAGGCCAGGGTGTCGAGGTGGGTGACGATGTTACTATGGGGGAAGCAGGAGTAGAAGGAAATGAGGAAGTGTTCACCACCGCAGTCGTGGAGCCCTCGCCTACAGCAGAAGCTACTGAGGAGCCTCTTCAGGCGGGTACTACTTCTCTTTCCCCTCTTCTATTTCATTTTCCTTTTCGCATATGTCTGTTGCTTGCTCTGGACCTGGTCCCTCCAGGCCTGACTCTTTTCAAATAACAAATGAGAGGGCCAAATCTAATCTGTCTAAAGCTCAGCTAAAAGCCAAACTTGACATTGCTGATGGGAAGCAAAGATCCATTATGGGGGCACTTACAGCAGCGAAAACCTCGGGCCAAGTGATCAAATGATTGTGTTATCCTTCAATTGTAGGGGTTTAGCTAGTAAGCCCAAAAAACTAGCTATCCGAGCCTTGTTCATTGGTTATGGGCCAGATATTATAATCCTTCAGGAAACTCTGGGATCAGGAGAAGAGGTTTCTGCGATGCTTCAGGGCTTGTGTCCAGGATGATCTTTTACGGAGTTGGATGCGTGTGGAAGAACTGGGGGGTTGGTTGTGGGCTTTAAACCCAATAACATCAAATTGTTAAACTCCTCGGGCAGGAACCATGTTTTGGCTGTAGGTTTACTCACTAGAGTTGTGCTCCTCTTTTCTTATTCTAAAAGTATATGGCCCCTGTCTAAAGAGGGAAAGGTTCTGGAACAATCTATGGTCCGAGCATTTCATGCACAATCCCAATCTCATCATTGGCGGGAACCTGAATTTTTCTTTGGGTCAAGCTGAATCTTGGGGACAGACTACTAGGGTGGATCCTCTGTCTAATTTTTTCTCTAACAAATTACTGGAGGGGGCACCTTATTAACATCAATCTTGTCAAACTTCGGCCTACCTGGAGGAATAGGAGAATTGGAGAGGCCAGGTGGCTAAGCGATTAGATAGATTTATAATCAAGGAAGGCTTGGTGGAAATGTTTCAAGCTTTTTGACAATGGGTGGGGGAGGGAAGGGACTCTGACCATCACCCTATTCTTCTCGAAATAAAAGGTAGTCCTGACAAACCTGGGGCATCGTTCAAATTTAATCTGGGTTGGATTAAAGAGGATTCTTTTATTGCTCTCTTCAAATGTACTTGGAAGTCTTGGGGGGCAACTGAGCCTTCGAACAAAGCGGCCTACTTCTGGGAAAATTTCAAAAACATGAAGAAAGCGACCATCGAATGGGAAAAACAAAGAAGAGAACAACAAGAGGAAAGACTGAAGTGCCTGGGAGCGGAGTTGGATAGATTGGAAAGCCTTGCGTATGATAGCTACGAATCGGGTCAGAAGAGGGATCGAATTCTTTCATTGTAAGGGGAAAGAAGAAATATCCTTTTGGAAAGGGAGGAGCAATGGAGGTTAAAAAGTCGAGCCTTATGGCTCGCTGCAGGGGACGAAAATACAAAAAAAAAATCACAACTTTGCAAAAGGAAGAAGGAATGCTAATACAATCTGGGGGATGAGGAAGGAGGACAACGAGTGGCAAAGTCCTTCCCAGAACTTGCCAACATGGACAAGGAGAATTTTAGCAGGATCTTCAGGGCCCCTCCGAAGGTTACCATAGCTAAGGTGGTGAGGGTGGCCCAACACTTTCCTGGCTATGTGGATGAAGAGGACAATCTATTGCTAACCAGACTGGTGACTAGGGAGGAAGTGGAAGGGGTCCTCAAGACAACGCAAAAGGACAAAAGCCTGGGGCCGGATGGGTGGACTGTTGAGTTCTATCGACACTTCTTTGAAGAGTTGCGTGAGGAGCTCACGGCTGTGGTGGAGGAATCCAGGCGGAAAGGGGCTATTTTCGAACCTCTAAACTCTACTTTCAATGCTCTTATTCTGAAACAGAATGAGCCACGCTCGTTTGATGATTTCAGGCCTATCTCCCTCTGCAATAGCATTTATAAGATTATCTCGAAAGTGATTGCAGTCAGATTGAAGCCGATCCTCTCCAAGAATGTATCGAAGGAACAGATTGGTTTCTTAGATGGTAGGCAGATCCACGAAGCCATTAGAATGGCCCAGGAGACTCTCCATAGCATTAAAATGTTAAAATTTCGGTACTAGAGGACAAGTGGTTCCCTAAGGCTTTGATCTTTGGCCTAGGGAAAAGTGTCCAAATGTATTTAACTTTTTCTCCTAAAGTGACTTTATAAGTGGTAAAGTCAAATCTAATTTAAAAGTGGCTTTATAAGCGATAAAGTTACTAAGTCTAATTTTAAAGTGACTTATTAAAGTCAATGAGAAATTAAAAAGCGAAAAGTGACTTTGAAAATAAAAGGCTAAGAGAGTCTTTATTAAAGTGGGATGAATTAAAAAATAGAAAGTGAGATTTAAATGCACATTTAATCTCAGCCCTAGATCTAAAGCTATCTCAGCCATTGGATTTAGGGATTCCCCAAAAGTCACTTTAGGGTTAGGTTAAAGGAGGAAAATAAAAGAAAAGGTCATTCAATCTTTCATGAGCAGATCGAGAGAGAATGAGAAGAAGAAAGCAAGAAGAAATTTCTGAGCAGAGGAGGAGGAAGAACAGTACCTTGGCACATTTACCGAGGCAGCTAGATTTCAACAAATCCATACAGCAAGCAGCAGCATGAATTTCAAGGCGAGTGGCATGAATTTCGAGGAGGTTAAAACAACATTTATTGTAGCACGAATTTCGAGGTTCGTACAGAAATTAAGGAGGCACGATTTTCGAGGTCCATACAACAGTGAGGCAGCTCTGTTTTGAGGTTTGTACAATAGCTCAACAACACGCAAAACAAGGTTTGTACAGTAGCCGTACAGCACAAATTTCGAGGCAGTTTTGGCACAGTTTTCGAGGGAGGCCATACAGATGTTTTGGCACTATTTTCGATGTTGTCCGTACAGCGTTTAAGGATGTACCTTTTGCTATAATTTTCTGTTTGCATTTGGCACGAAAATCGAGGTGGAGTTTATGCACAGTTTTCGAGATAAGTAAAAATACTGGTTACTGGAATTTTTACTGTACTTTTCATTTCTCTGTAAAAGCAATATTTAGAAATAAAGAAGAGCTTTCGAACTGGTTTCCCCAAGAGTTGTAGGGGGTTTTTCCAAGGTCATATTGACCAAAAATCAGCGTGTCATTTTCTGTGTGTGGCCGAAATAATTTCTGAGTTTTATTTCTGCATTTTCCAACACTTTGAAATTTCCACAATTTGTGTTTTCAGAAATATTTATTATTTCCAGCTTGTTGAATGTATGTTTATGGGAATGGGCATTTAACTACATGGGAGTAATAAGGAGAAACTGATAACCGGGGTTGGCTAAAAATTTCTATATAAAAGGGACAGAAGAAAGGGGTTGATAATAAAGATTGACCTTTCCAAAGCTTACGACAAGATCAGTTGGATGTATCTCAGATTGCTCTTAACTCATCTGGGGTTTGACATCTACTTCATAAACTGGGTGATGAGTTGTATAACCCATATCAGTTTTGATGTCCTCATAAACAGGGCAGCCTCTCCTTTCTTCAAAAGCCAGAGAGGGTTTAGACAGGGATGCCCTTTGTCACCTCTGCTTTTTCTCTTAGCGGTGGAAGGCCTTAGTCAACTGATTACAGCCGCAAAAAGGAGGGGGGATATCAAAGGTATAGAGGTTGGCATCAATCTTCAAATTACTCGCCTACTTTCCGTCAATGATATACTTCTTTTTAGCAGTGGCAGTAGAAGTGACATTGGAACACTAAAATAGATTATCGATCTCTCTCTCGGCAACAGGGATGAGTATTAATTTTGGTAAATCAGTCATCATAGCAGAAGGTCTCTCGGGCGAAGATATTAGAAGCACTGTGGAGGAGCTCCCTTTTGAGGTCAAAGGCCTGGAAGACAGTTTGAAATATCTCAGTTTTACTCTCAAGCCTAACTCATATAAAACTGTGGACTAGCTTTGGCTAGTAGCTAAAATTGAGAAGAGAATAACCCACTGGAGTTTCCGCTAGCTATCAAGGGCAGGGAGATTGGTCCTGATTAAATCGATTCTGTTGGCAATCCCAGTGTACTGGGCTTTGCTTTCATGGGTCCCAAGAAACATTCTCATGAAGGTAAAGAAGATATGTAGCAAATTCCTGTGGGCAGGATCGAAGGAGGAGAATGTTATGCCCTGGGTGGCATGGGACAGGATCAAGGTTGCGGGGAAGCTTCAAACCCCCCTCGTTCCCGTTTCCAAAACGCGCTAGGTTGCGGGGAAGCTTCAAACCCCCCTCGTTCCCGTTTCCAAAACACGCTCCGTGCGGGAGCGTTTTGGAAACGCTCGGAAACGCGCTCTAGGAAGCGTTTTCGGGAGCGCGTTTCCGAAGCTGTTAAAACGCTCCCTGCCTTTTCGAGAGCGTTTCAGGAAGCGCTCGAGAGCAAACGCTTCGGAAGCGCTTTTTAAACGTTGGAAGCGATCGGGGAGCGTTCAAACAAAACGACTCCCGAACCAAAGAAAAAAAGCAGCTTCCGTGATTTACAAAGTGAAAAGGTGGTACATGGGGGGGGGGGTTTCATTTTAGTTTTTACTGTTTGTTGAGTGTTGAGAGAGCTAGAGCGAGAGATAAGGAGAGCAAGAAGAGACAAGGAGAGAAAGGAGCAAGGCAACAGGAGGATTGCAAGAAAGAGGTAGGCCTTCTAATCCAATTTTGTATTTTCTAGGATGAATTTGTAGGTTGTTAAATTGTTTAAAAATGAAAACTTGAATTTTTCTTGAATGTTGCATTTTATTGAATTTAAAACTTAGAAAATGAATTGTTTTTTTTCCTATGTTGCATTTCCTATTCCCATTTGGCATTTTTCCATTTGTTTTGCAGGCTAGAAACTTGAAACTTGTTTCCATCATGGCTATATGGATTTTTCTCATGTTGGTTCCTTTCTTTATCTTAATGGTGTTGGAGAGTGCTAGAAGAAAAAGGCAAATCAGAAAAGAGGAGGATGAAGAGGAGGGTTATGGTGGATTTGAAGAAAATCCTGAAGAGGAGGAGGATTATGCTGAGGAGGAAGTGGGGAGTGGAGAACCTGAGGACACAGATTCCCCAACTAAACGAGACCAAACTCAGACACCTTTGTGGAAATATGTTCAGAAAATGGAAGGAGGGAAAGGTGCTGGCACCACTAAATTTATTTGCCCCCATTGCAATAAACAATACCATGGTTCATACACCCGTGCGAGAAGGCACCTTTGTGGGATAATGCCAGGGGATGGACCTAAAAATATTGGAATCAAAGTTTGTCCTTTTGTGCCAGCACCACAGAGAGAGATATATAGGAAGGAAGAGGGGGCTGCCCTACAAAGATCATCTAAAAGATCTAGGGGTTTCGTTGATTCAGGCCCAACACGTCATGGACAAACAAGTTCAACTTCCACCCATGCTAGTGGTTTTGGAGGCAGTGGCACTGGATTAAGGCATAGAACCATATCCGATTACCTGGACGAAGGGTGTAGGAATGATGTGGATTCAAAAGTTTACCGGTTTCTATATGCATGTGGGGTGCCATTCAATGTTCTTCGCTCACCTTATTGGCATGAAATGGTTTCTGCCATTAATGATGCACCCAAAGGATACAAAAGACCTGGGTATGACAAGGCCAGAACCGTGGGTCTTGATCATGAAAAAACTAAAATAAACAATTCTTTGGCTAGAATGACAAGTTCGTGGAATGAGCATGGGCTGTCCATTGTCTCTGATGGATGGACCAATGTAAAAGGAAAACCATTGATAAGTGTTTTGGCTGTGTCGATTAGTGGTGCAATCTTCCTGGCAGCATATGATTATTCAGACAAATTCAAAACCGGCATTAACATTGCAGAACCATTACTTGATATAATTGAAAAGACTGGGCCATACAATGTCATACAGGTCATCACTGATAATGTTGCTAACTGTAAGGCAGCAGGAGCAATTATTGAGGATAAATACCCCAACATATTTTGGTATGGGTGTTTGGTTCACACAATGAACCTTTTGATGCATGATATCATTAAAAACAAACAACCTCAATTCAAATGGCTTGGTGATTTGTACAAGAGAGGTAAAAAAATGATAAAATTTATTACAAATCATAGCAATACCCATGGGCTTTTCAGTACTCACTCCAAATTGGAGTTGTTGAAGATAGCAAAAACTAGATTTGCTAGCTATTACCTCACCTTCAGGCGCCTTTTGAAGGTAAGAGAGTCATTGGATGCAATGGTATCAAGCCCACACTGGCAGCTATTAAAGGATAGGGCAGCAACAATAGTTGACAGGCAAGGTTTCGAACATGTGGAGGAGACCGCCCTTGACCCTCTGTTTTAGGCACGTGTGAGGGAAATTTTGAATTTTACCAAGCCCATTTATAACATGATTCAGTTTGCAGATACTAATAAACCAGTGATTGGAGAGGTTTATGAGCAAATGGATAGCATGTTGGGGCAAATAAAAGATATTGTTAAGGATAATG
Organism: Pinus albicaulis; assembly: GCA_034641835.2. Classification (NCBI taxonomy): domain Eukaryota; kingdom Viridiplantae; phylum Streptophyta; class Pinopsida; order Pinales; family Pinaceae; genus Pinus; species Pinus albicaulis. The sequence continues at coordinate 483,823,550 of CM076577.1, forward strand.
ATCCCAACTTGTATGCTATGATTCATGACTGTGTGTGTGCATGGTGGAATAAACTCAATGTTCCACTACATGCTTTGGCATATATTCTTACGCCAAAATATTACTCTCCATCTTGGTTGGGCCAACCTGCACTTGGAGGTGCAGTTAGGGTGAAACCTCACACAGATCCAGAGGTACAAGAGGGGTACATGAAGGCATTGGACAAGTTGGTACCCGACAGGGAAGAGTGTGCTAGATTGCGCCTTGAATTAGGCAAATACTTCAGTTGCACTGCTAACTTTGGTTCTTTCCATGCAATGGAAGACAGGGACAGATTTGATGCTCTCACATGGTGGGAAGCATATGGCGGCATATGGTGGGAAGCATATGGCGGCATGGGACTTTTGCCAAAGTTGGCTAAAAAAGTTCTCTCACTGGTTGTGAACACTTCTTCTATAGAGAGGTGTTGGAGCACCTACAGCTTTATACACAATGTGAGAAGAAACAGGCTGAATGAAAACCGAGCTGAAAGCTTGGTTTATGTGCATTGTAACTTGAGGTTGTTGAGCCATTACTATGATCGGGCAAATGAGGATCAATCATACAGAGTCTGGGACAACAACCCAGAGGATGATAATTTGGAGGACGGCACGTTACATCTGGAAGAATTGGAAGCAGAACTTTATAGGGATGATGATGAAGCATCAGCAGCACCGCCACACACAGGGCCAGTCCCACCATCTACTGGTAGCAGTGCGGGTGCCAGTGCCACTCCTCGATATCACACGTTGTTCCTTCGCAGATCCAGCCTCCACCTTCTAGTCGTGGTCATGGTACTCCTGAGAGTACTAGAAGACCAACATTTCCTCGTGGCTCACAAAAATTAGACATTTCTCGTGGGCGTGGCAAGGGGCCAGCCAGATAAAATAGATTTGTTGTTTACTAGTCTTTTCTATTTGTTGTTGACAATTGAACAGTTGAAACTTGACTCTTTCTGATTTCATATATTTAATGACAATTTAAGTTTGAAGTTTGAATTTGAAAGGTGAAACTTTGAAGTTGGCATTTATAAGTTCATTGTTTACAAGTCATTATGAATTATGAATATGATGCTTCATGAAAGTTATATGGTGATCAATGAATCAATGATGATAAATGTTATATAATATCAATGATGATAAATTTTATATATTGAATTTTGAAATCAATGAATCAATGATGATAAATGTTATATATCAATTATGATAAATGTATATTGAATTTTGAAATCAATGAATCAATGATGATAAATGTTAGATATTGAAATTTGAAATCAATGATGATAAATGTTATATATCAATGATGGTAAATGTATATTGAATTTTGAAATCAATGAATCAATGATGATAAATGTTAGATATTGAAATTTGAAATCAATGATGATAAATGTTATATATTGAATTTTGAAAGCTTGAAACCTTCAAATTGATGATTTGCGAGTCAATATGTTGTATGTTTCCAACTCGTGGGCGTGGTTGATGAAGATTATAACTTCTAGATGATTGATGTTATATGATTCAATCTATGTTTTTATGTTTTTTATGTCTAATTCATCATTCTACATGTTTTTGTTGACATATATGCCTCAAAATATTAAAATATATATATATATATATAAACACTCCCGAAAACGCTCCGGACCCGAAGCTTTTAAAAATGGCACTCCGCGCTCCCGCTCCCGCTCCCAAGTAACCTTGAACAGGATCACAAGGCCAAAAGAATGGGGAGGATGGGGAATAAAAGACCTCCCATCTTTCGTGGCATCTCTGGCTGCCAAAATGGGTTGGAGGATATTATTCAAGGACTCTTTATGGTCACAGGTTATGAAGCCCAAGTACATTGATCTTATGGAGATTACTGATTGGCTTAGAGATCCCGGGGAAAAACCTTCTAAGTCATCTGTAATTTGGAAAGCGATCCTTGAATCTATTAATATAATAGATGAAGGCCTGGTTTGGCAGGTTGGGAATGGGGAGAAAGTGAGGGTTGGTTTAGATCCGTGGGTTGGGTGCAAGGAGGCCTTTGTTCTATTAGTGTAATTGAGAAACATCCTTAAGGAGAATGGGATCCAGTTCTTAAATCAAATTGTCAATGAGGCGTCCTCATCGCACTGGGCTCAGGGTTGGAAGAGTGGGGAGGATCTGCAACTTGAGCCCGAATGGCATGAAGTTTGGCAAAAATACACTGGCGAGCTGGAACGTACCCATGTGCACATTAGGGATAGAGAGGATGATTTAAGGTGGGCTCATAGTCCTTCTAGTAAGTACACTCCTAAGTTTGGCTATGCCTTTCTTATGGCCAAAAAGGGATGGGAAGCTCCTGCTTGGTGGGCAAAACGGCTCTGGGAACTTAAATGTCCGACAAAATGTCGAATCTTCTTCTGGTGCATTCTCAACAATAAAGTTCCAGCATGGGATAATATGGTAAAACGGAAGAAGATTGTGTCGGGGCAGTGCACCCTTTGCAAACAAGAGTCGGAATCAGTTCTACAACTGTTCATCATTGTTCGTTTAGCAGAGCTGTCTGGGTTGAAGCTCTATCCATTACAGGCAAGTTCCAAAGATGGGAAGGGAGATCGGTCGTGGAAGCTTGGAGGTCTCAGTCGCAGGAGAGTTTAAAGGAAAACTGGAGGGCCCCGCCTCTAATAATCTCATGGAGGATCTGGCTTGCAAGGAACCGGGTAATCTTTAAGGAGCAAGAGACTCGGATATAGAGTATTGTCGCAGAAAGCATGGCCATCTATGCTCAAATTCTAGAACCAAAATCTGCCCTTCCTTCGAGGGTGGTTGTCTAGGAAGAAATTAGAGGAGATATGCCATGGGCCTTTTTTGATGGTGCGTCAAGTGATGAGGACAAATGTGGGGCTGGTATAGTGATCCATCTCAGTCCGGATAATCGTAAAGAAGCCTCGGTGGGTCTAGGGAATGGGACAAACAATTTCGCCGAACTCAAAGATTTGCACCTGCTTCTATGTTGGCTCATACAGTTGGGCATTCGTTCAGTTCAGATTTTTGGGGATTCCTTGAACATTGTCAAGTGGTTCAATAAAGATTTTATGTGCCAAAGCTATCTCTTAATTCCAATCCTTGAAAAAATATGGTTCTTAAGAAATTCTTTTACTTACATTTCTATCTATCACATTTACAGGGAGCGAAACGATGTAGCAGACCTCCTTTATAAAGGGGGCCTACAGCAAGTTCTGGGCAATTGGAAAATAAAAGAAACAGGGTTAGAGGATTTGGTTGAGACGAACCGAGCCCCTTATCTCTGATCTTATAATTATATGAGTTATGGATAGTTTTTACTGTTATCACAGATCATTGTATATTTGTCATCCTATTTGTACTTTTTCCCAAAACATTACATTTCTATTAGACTTATATTTTTTGTTGATAGCTGGCCACGGGACCTGTTTGAGCTCGTTTCCTCATAAGAGGGAGCTCGGGTTCTACTGGAAGGTGTTTATGCCCAATGGCTCACACCGCGGGGTGTTTTCCTCTTAAGAGAAGCCCTGGCCAGATGAACTGGTGTGGCTATGAGAGACAGATAGCTCTTTCGAGCAATCCTCAGGCAAAGATCTCGTATCTCTACGATTTTTTAGATTTTGGCTATGATGAAAAACAGTTGTATGGATCTGGAGACACTAACAGATAGAATGCATTTAGCATGTACTTTGTAAACTTTTATTATGTTTAATGGAAAGTTTCGATTTTTTCCTTGGAACAAAAAAAACATTTGTTTCTCCTTACTCTTTCCCAATTCTCATCCCCTAAGTTGGCCCCAGCCAAATGCAATAATCTTTCTTCTGCTATTTGGAAAAAGGCCCTTAGTTCTTGTTACATGTAATATCCCAAATGGGGAAATAATAGTAATAACAGGCTAAAAGATATTAAGAAGACAGCAAAATAAAAACTGATATCAATACACCATTGAAGCCATAAAATATCACTGAGCCATTTTATTAATATCGCTAAAATGTGTGCAATGGAGGTGTTGGAATGAAGGCAACTGGGCTTGCTCACAGCAAGTTGAAGATAGCCTCAGAACAAGCCTGAAATCTCACCCAAAAATGTACACTGCATGGTTGTAGTTCTGCGCTGCTTTGCCCAGTCACTCGCCAGAAATATTGTTGTTGCTCTAGCTCTATGCTGCTACTCCTGCTCTCCTGCTCTACGTTGTTACTCCTACTCTGCACTACTACTCCTGCTCTGCACTACTATGGTCAGAGATGTTGTTGTTGCTCCGAATGAAATGTTGTTAGGGCCTGCTACGCTGCTCAGAAAATTCTGGGATTTTAACCACGGATTCTACTCAAAAAACCCACAATAAATTGCGAAGGAATTGGCCAAATACTGACCTCGGAATTTTAGCCTAATTTTCCCCTAGCACCCCTAGTTGTTGGCTGAGTTGGGATCCTTGTTTGGCCTCTTAATTCTAACCATAAAATTATGCCAAATTAATCTTCGCCTCTCCTCAATAAACCCTTGAAGGGTTTATCCTAGTTTTGACCTCGGAAATTGGCCCTCTTGGGCTTGGCTCACCCAACTGCTGGGAATTCGGTCCTGGAAATTTTGCTGCTGGAGGCTACCAAAATGCCTTTAATACCCCTATTAGGAAGCTATAAGCCTCCCCAGCAAGTGTCCTCCCAAATCTCCACTCACTCCCCTAGCCCCCGGAGTGATCCCTTCATTGATTGCACAGCCTCTGTGTTGTTGTAGATGCCATTGCGTTATTGAAGAGCTGACTGCACTGTGGATGAAGTCCCTGTTGTTGAAATGCTCCTCCAAAATGATAAGACTCCTCTCCTGAGAAGGCATTCGAAGTCCCCAGAGGCCAAGGTTGAGATCTTCGCATGAAAATCTCGTGTGCTAAACAGCACTGCAAACTTGGCACCCGGCACAAGCATGCTCTCTATCAAAGACAAAGTCGAAATGGATGATTGAAAGAATGACCAAAATGAGCAGCTTGCTTCCTTTTAACTAAGTCTGCCCAATGTTCCCTTGGGCCCCACCTCAAAACTGCGTTGCCTCTAGCTCGTACCAATGAGTTGCGCTACCACATGTGGGACGCGATCTCTCCTCATTGGGCCCCCATCCTCCACTACAGGCACAATATTTGTCTTGGCCTAATGTTTTGATCTCTATAGTTTCCTAAGTCTAATTGTGGGCCCCCAAACCCACATCCTCATAGTCAAAACGTAACTGTTAGCAAAATATCAAAAATTAATATTCTAATTAGCGGAATTGCTAGCTAGAAATATTACATTGCTAACCAAATTATCAATATTGTTAAGGTTCAACAAGATGCTAGAGTGGCATCGGACAATACAAGTGTCCAATGTCAACACAACATTAGTTCCATACTTGGACAACTCCTATAAAGCCACAAGAGGCTTCCATATTATAGCAAAACCCTCCACCACAAGGTTAATATATCAGTGCCTTAGAGTTCTTATTAGGTGATGCAGTCTAGGATTTAGTTTAGGAAATTTTCCAATCTAAAAATGATTTCTTACTACAGAAAAATGCATATCAGCAAAAGAATAACCCTTACAAAAGCACAAGAATTGAGTGTGAAGAGACCTTACCAATCTTAGGAAAAAATACCTTGATATTACCATTGGTATGTGGCTGGAAACGAAGATATGGCTTTCTATCTTCCCACTTTGGGGCCACCCACAAGCCCTAAAATTATAAAGAAAGAAGTGGCTATGGATTGGAAGTATTAGGGTATTGAATTATGAACCAAATGAACCTCCAAGCACTTCAAAACAAGAGAGATACTCAAATCTGGAATTTACTACTCAGTTTGAGAGGGCACATTTGATAAATTTTGGGTACCAAGGACAAGTGGTTCCCCGTGGCTTTGATCTTTTGCCTAGGGAAAAGTGTCCAATCTATTTTACCTTTTCTTCCCAAGGAGGCATTTACAGCAGAACCGTGCGGTAGCAGTTTGGCACACATCCCAATACAACTATTATGTACAGTGGTTTGGCATGCATTCCAAGGAGGGTATAGCATAGATTTCGAGGAGAAATATTAGCAAATTGAAGGCACGAAAATCGAGGCAGCTCGGCACGATTTCTGAGGCAGTTGGGCACATTTTTCGAGGAGAAAATTATGTTTTACATTTCCGTACTTTCTGTACAAGTCATATGAAGCATTTTGGGCACATTTCCCAAGACAATTCATCCAACATTAATTGTTGTTTTTCTATCTAAACTAGTTTTCTATTGGCACGATTTTTGAGGTGGAGTTTATGCACAGAAATCAAGATAAGTCTGTATTTTGTAAAAGATTTTCAGAAATAAAGAAGGGCTCTCAAACTGGTTTTCCCCAAGAGTTGTAGGGGGTTTTTCCAGGGTCACATTGACCAAAAATCACCGTGTCATCTTCTGTTTGTGGTTGTTATAATTTTTTTTTGCATTTTCCAGCAGTAGTAAAATCCCCAAATTTGTATTTTCAGAAATAAATGCCATTTCCAGATTTTAGTGTTTTTATCATGCTTTGATTTAACATTAAATGAATGGAGTGATAAGGGAAAACTGATAATCGAAGTGGGGATTGAAATTTTACATGGTATCAGAGCAAAGTTGGCTGGAAATTGTTATTTGGGACAGCAGTCTATAAATTACAGCGGTCTGATTTTTACATAGAAAACATAAAACTTTTACCCAGATTTGAAACTTCAGTTTTATAGGACAATGAACCATGTCTTTGGGATTGAGGGTTGAAGAGAGGTTAGATGGGCAAGGTAACTATAGAGCATGGAGAGAGAGAATCTAAAGTATCTTTGAGGAAGCAAAGGTCTGGGGCATTATGGTACATACCACCCAGCACCCACTAGCAATTCCTGCTGATCCAGCACAGTTAGCAGAGTTCACTAAAAAGAATGCTAAGGCCAGAAGATTGATTTTCGATGGAGTCAAAGATCATGTCATTCCTCATGTGAGAGGAAAGACTTATGCACATGAAATGTGGACTGCCTTGACTGGGCTTTACCAGAGCTCAAATGAGAACTGTAAGATGGTCCTAAAGGAGAAACTGAAGGCCATAAGAATGGCTAAGATTGACAGTGCTACAGCATACCTCACCAAGATCACTTCGGTGAGAGACGAGTTGGCAGCCGTAGGAGAGACCATTACACCCACTGAGTTGGTGAGGATAGCTTTGCATGGTCTTCCCAAGAATTGGGAGAGTTTTGTAGATGGTATTGTCACACGGGAGAACCTTCCCGGATGAAAAAGGTTGTGGGATGATTGCATTCAGAATGAGATCAGGAAGAACCATCTAGGGCCATCCAAACATGGGGAGGAGGATGACAATGTGGCATTGTTGGCAAGAGGCAAGAAAGGCAAATCAAAGAAGGGAGCTTCCACCTGTGGAGGCAAAGGAAAAGGTAAAGGTAAAGAGCAGAGCAAAGAAAATGACTATTCCAAAGTCAAATGTTGGAATTGTCAAAAGATGGGACACTATGTTGTTGTGTGTCCAGAGAAGAAAAACAAGAAAGGAAAAGAGACAACCATGGCAGCTTCTGCAGAGATAGAGGACTTCTCAAAGAGCTTTGATCGAGAGCTTGGATTAATAGCTTGTGAGTCCTCCAGTGCAGTATCACCTGCCATACAGTTTCAGAGGGAGTGTGCACTCACCTCTACTAGCAGAGCATCTTCTAGTGTTTGGTATGTTGATAGTGGCGCTTCTCGCCATATGATAGGAGTCATGGAATACTTCTCAGAGCTATCAGAGAGTGATATTGATATTGAGGTAGTACTTGGTGATGACAGCATTGGTAGAGCAGTCGGTGTTGGAACATTAACAACTGATAGGAAACCCAAACCTCCCTTGAAAGTGTCAGATGTTCTATTTGTGCCTGGAATGAAGAACTTGATATTCGTTTCAGCACTTGAGGACAAAGAGTATGAGGTGTTGTTCAGGAATGGACAGGTGCTCATATATCCTAAGAGAACTCAGCTGCTTCAGCTAGAGTGATTGGATTGCGGCAAGCTAAGGTGTAGAAGTTCTCATTACAGCCACTGATGGCATTGAGTAGCAGTACCAGGGACAGGACCGACAGCAGTTCTAGCAATTCATAGTTGTGTGAGATTTGGCATTGCAGGATGGGTCACATGTATCATGGGGCTTTGAGGACATTGCGGGAGATCAACATTGGTGTGCCAGATTTCAGTTCTGATCACCTTGGTGTATGCACAGGCTGTGTTATGGGGAAGTTTGCAAAAGCCCCTTTTCCCAGCAGTGACAGCAGGACGACAGGGATCTTGACTTGATTCATTCCGATGTGAGTGATCGAATGTCTCATGTGTCCTTCAGTGGCTTTGATTATTATGTCTTATTCATTGATGACCACTCCAGGAAGACCTAGATTTATTTCTTGAAGACCAAGAGCAAGGTCTGCAAGCGGTTTCGAGAGTTCAAAGCTCTCGTGGAAACCCAGACAAGTAAAAAGATCAAGGTACTAAGGTCAGACAATGGAGGTGAGTATACTCTTGGTGAGTTTGTGGATTTTTGTGCCGAGGCGGGCATTAAGAGGGAGTTCACGGTTCCTTACAACCCCCAACAGAATGGGGTGTCAGAGAGGAAGAACAGATCCATTATAGGGGCTACCAAAGCCATGCTTCGTGATCAGGGGTTACCTTTATTTTTGTTGGCAGAGGCCTGTAACACTGTTGTTTACTTACAGAACAGGAGTCCACATCATACCTTGGGGAATGTGACTTCTGAGGAGGCTTTCTCTGGGAATAAGCTTGATGTTGGGCACTTTCGTATCTTTGGGTGCCTTACATACACTTATGTCCCCAAGGAGAGCGGGACCAAGCTAGAACATTTTGTAGACAAGGGCATCTTTGTGGGTTATAGCGAGACCTCGAAAGCCTACCGGATTTACATTCTTGCAAAGAGGAAAGTGGTTGTCAGAAGGGATGTAAAGTTCGAGGAGGAGAGAGCTTTCAGGAGGTCACGGGAGTTACATTATATAGTTAAGGATCAGGAAGTACATCGGAAGGTCATGGAAGTTAAGCAGCAGCTAAGTCAGTCGCAGGGATCCAGTGCACACTGCATAGGGTGCAGGAGGTCAAGGATCAGGAAGTACATCTATTACAATTTCAGGTCCATCAGTGAGCAGTGGCGCTCAGAGTCAAGTGAGTGGATCTTTGGGCAATTTACAAAGCAGTCCGTAAAACAGTTCACAGTATAGTCCATTGATGGACAGCTCGCATGGTACATCATGTTCTATAGGCACAGGTACAGGTATGGGGTCAATTGGCAGGCCTTTAGGAGTTCAGGCTTCTGAAAATGATGAGGATCCTTTCACTCCGGTGGAAGAAGTAGGTTCAGGGAAGAGGAAGCCCAAGTGGCTTCAAGACACCTTGCGCAAGGCCACATCAGTTGCTGGTCCAAAGAGACAGGTCAGAGAGAGTAAACCACCTGAGCGGTTCTATAGTTACATGGCATTGGTAACAAGCATTGTTGACACCGAGCCTTCTAGTTATGAGGAGGCAGCCAGCGAGCAGGTCTGGAGAGAGGCCATGATGGAGGAGTATTCTTCTATTATGAAGAACGATGTTTGGGAAGTAGTGCCTAGGCCTGAAGGTAAATCAGTGGTTACTTCCAGATGGCTCTACAAGATAAAACATGTTGCAGATGGCAGCATAGAGAAGTTCAAGGCTCGGTTTGTGGCGAGAGGGTTCTCACAGGTAGAGGGAGTTGACTACGAGGAGACCTTCGCTCTCGTGGCTCAGTATTCATCTATTCGCTCCAATATATCGATTGCAGCAGAGATGGGTTGGAAGATCCACCAAATGGATGTGAAGACCACCTTTCTCAATGGCTTCATTCAGACGGAAGTTTATATTGAGTAGCCGCAGGGCTTTGAGGTGCATGGGTGGGAGACCCATGTATGCAGGTTGAAATAGGCACTCTATGGCCGGAAGCAAGCTCCTAGAGCTTGGTACTCTCGGGTTGATACATACTTGCAGCGGTTGGGTTTAACTAAGACTGAGGTTGATCTGAACCTATACTTCATTGTGGTAGGTGAGGAGCCTCTCATTTTGGTGTTGTATGTTGATGACTTGGTCGTCACTAGAGCAGAGAGACTCATTAAGGGTTGCAAGAGAGATCTTGTTTCAGAGTTTGAGACCAAAGATATCGGCTTGATGCATTATTTTCTGGGATTGGAGGTGTGGCAGGAGGAGGGGCATATCTTCCTGGGACAGGGGAAGTACACAGTGGATATTCTTAGCAGATTTCACATGGAGGACTGCAAACCCATGTCTACACCTATGATCACTAACTAGAAGAAGCTTCACGCCTCTGATTCCGAGTTGGTGGATCCTACACTATACAGGCAGCTGATTGGATCATTGATGTATTTGGTCAACACTCGACCAAATATATGTTTTGCAGTTAACACTATGAGTTAGTTCATGTGTGAGCCAAGGAGAGTGCATCGGGTGGTTGTAAAACACATTCTTCGTTACTTGCAGGGTACTGTGGAGTATGGTCTGGATTATAGACAGGGTGATGGAGTGAGACTGGCAAGATACACAGATTCAGATTGGGAAGGATGTGCTTCAAACAGGAAGAGCACTTCAAGGTGCTGTTTTGGGTTGGGTTCAGCAATTGTGTCGTGGTTCAACCGGAAACAATAGTCAGTTGCATTAAGCTCAGTTGAGGCAGAGTATATGTCTGCAAGTTTGGCTAGCTGTGAGGTCATATGGCTTCGCAAGATGTTGTTTGGTTTATTTGGTCAGGCATTGAGGCCTTTTGTGATTCACTGTGATAATCAGAGTTGCATAAAACTCACGGAGAATCCAGTTTTTCATGACAGGTCAAAACATATTGGGATCAAGTATCACTTCATTCGAGACTATGTCCAAAAGGGAGCAGTCAAGCTTGAGTACATCTCCACAAATGAGCAGGTAGTGGACATCTTCACCAAAGCCTTACCACAGGGCAAACATGTCTGCTTCAGAGACAAGATGGGAGTGGTGAGGAACACCTTCCTCGGTAAGAGGGAGTGTTAAATTTTGGGTACCAAGGACAAGTGGTTCCCCATGGCTTTGATCTTTTGCCTAGGGAAAAGTGTCCACTCTATTGTACCTCTTCTTCTAAATGTGACTTTATAAGTGGTAAAGTCAATCTAATTTAAAAGTGACTTTATTAAAGTCAATGAAGAATAAAAAAGTGAAAAAGTGACTATGGAAATAAAAGGCTAAGTGGGTCTTTATTTAAGTGGGTGAGTGATTAAATAGAAAAAGTGAAAATAATGTGCATTTATTTTCAGCCCTTGATCTGAAGCTATCTCAGCCATTGGATCTAGGGATCACTCAAAAATCACTTAGGTTAGGGTAAAAGGAGAGTAGAAGAAAAAGATCATATTATTCTTTCATGAGCATTTGAGAAAAAGCAAGAGAGAGCAAAGGAGATATTTTTGAATAGGGAGGAAGTGAAGGAGAGCAGCAGACCTTGGCACGCATCTCGAGGAGGCATTTACAGCAATAGTTTGGCACACATCCCAAGACAACAGTTCCATATAGCAGTTTGGCATGCATTCCAAGGAGGGTACTGCACAAATTTCGAGGAGAAATATCAGCATATTGAAGCACGAAAACCGAGGCAGTTGGGCACGATTTTCAAGGTAATTGGGCACATTTTTCGAGGAGAAATTTTGTTGTATATTTCCGTACAGTCCGTACAAGTCATGCATAGCATTTTGGGCATATTTCCCGAGGCAGGTCGTACAGCATTAATTGTTGTTTTTCTGTCTAAACTATTTTTCTGTTGGCACGATTTTCGAGGTGGATTTTATGCACGAAAATCGAGATAAGTATATATTTTGTAAACGCTGGAATATTTCCTGTGTATTTCATTTTCTCTGTAAAATATTTTCAGAAATAAAGAAGAGCTCTCAAACTGATTTTCCCCAAGAGTTGTAGGGGGTTTTTCTAGGGTCACATTGACCAAAAATCACTGTGTCATTTTCTGTGTGGCTGTTATAATTTTTCTGTGCATTTTCCAGCAGTAGTAAAATCCCCAAATTTGTATTTTCAGAAATAAATGTCATTTCCAGATTTTAGTGTTTTTATCACGCTTGGATTTAACATTAAATGAATGGAGTGATAAGGGAAAACTGATAATCGAAGTGGGGGCTAAAATTTTACAACATTCCCACCAGGGTCAAGACTCAAAACCCATATTTTTATTATTGCATATTTTTGTTTTTAACATGCTGGAACTAGATTTCTCACTTCCAAAAATGTTTAATTACAACTCAGGAACGAAGAAAATGAAAAGATTTGAAGAAATATACCTTTAGGCTCAAAAGCCCCTTTAAAGGGCATCACTTACCATGTGAAATTCTTGCTGTAAATTGCTGTTATAGACCTGCAAAACCCTTGTCCTGCCACTTGTTTTGCTCAAAATCAATCTTTCCTTCAATATACAAGCAGTTATACCTTTTTTGGGCCAATTAAATAAACCTCAAGCTACTGAAATATTTTTGGTTGTATTTTCTAATCTTTTTTTTGAAATACCATAAACAGAATTTTGGAAAAAGATTTTGAATTTTTAAAAATAATGGAAGTGAGGTTTAGCTTGCCCTTCTAATTACCTCTTCCGATGCCGGATTATGATCACAACCCCCTCTAAATCGGTCTTATGTTTTACTACACAAGATGTGAGTTTGGAATATTGACCTCGTCACCCCCACTGTTGTCTAATATTTTCATCAGTGCCTAAATCCAACTGGGAGCGATTTCTTTCTGAAATACCTCCAGCCAAACGGACCAACTATGAGATTAAGAGAGCTCTTGTCCTTAAAGGAGAAACACTCTATAAGAGTTTGTCCAACAATGAGACTTTGAAAACGCTAACCACAACAAGATAAAGTGAGGCCCGACGACCTAGCCTTCTTCCTCCATGTGATTAATTAGCCCCTCAATGGATTGATCCGATAGCTTTGTGTAACTTGGAATAACCCACAAAAATTCTTATAGAAGCGCAATATCTAATTATAAAACCAAAAGGAGAAAGAATAGAATAGCCAATCCACAAGACAAGTTGTTTGCACCAAATTAAGTTCTTATTATGGCATAGACAATTTCTGGAAGGAATTCTGCCACCAAGTAAGAATATCCCTCAACATGGGTACAGCTTATCACCCCTAAACAGATGGGAAAAATGAAGTTGTAAATAAATGCTTAGAAACATATCTCTGTTGCTTCGTCACTAACAAGCAAAATAAGTGGACCCAATGGCTACACCTTGCAAAATTGATGGTATTATACCACCTACCATACATCGGCAAAAATGACACCCTTCTAAGCTCTTTATGGTTATGAACCACCTAGATGGAAGGACTATGCACTACTCGATTCTAAGGTTCCAGCCGTATAAAACCACTTGGAAGAAAACCAAAGAATCATTAACTTTCTAAAAGAAAATCTAACAGTGGCGCGTAATAGAATGAAACAACAAGTCGATCGACATCGCACTGAAAGAGAATTCGAAGGAGACTGGGTCTTTGTCAGGCTCCAACCTTATAAGCAATTATCATTAAAGCAACAGGGAAAAAATAAACAATCACCAAAATACTATGGACCGTATCAAATAATCAGAAAGATAAGTAGTGTAGCTTATGGATTAAAGCTACCAGATAAGTGTCGAATCCATAATAGCTAATGAACAATAACCATCAATATATAAAATAAGCGTAAAGCATATGAAATCAGTGCCTTCAAAGTATTGCTCTTTAAAATGAAATTTTATTTGCATAAATGAAGTAAAATGCTTTCAAATGGAAAGCAAAAGTAATCCTGAAAAGTTGAAACAAGAAAATGTTAGCACAAGATATTATAAATGCCTTCAAGGTAAACAAATTTATGAATCCAAGCATGAGAAGCTATCTCTCAGCAAATGCTCCCCAAAAGACCCCTGTAATAGCTCCCACGTGTGCACCTCTTGCGTCCTACTGGAATATGCTATGGCTGAGCAAATGTCTGAATGTAAGCTCTGAAATCTCCCCAGCTCTCTTCCGAAATGATCTGATAAAACCTCTCTACGGTGGTCCTCAAAGTCCCCCGAAGAAAAGGTGAGTTCTCGGCTCGAAAAACAAGACCCGTGTAATAGCTCCCACATGTGCACCTCTTGCATCCTCCTGGAATACACTATGGCTGAGCAAATGTCTGAATGTAAGCTCTGAAATCTCCCCAGCTCTCTTCCGGAATGATCTAATAAAACCTCTCTAGGGTGCCAGGCCCTCAAAGTCCCCCAAAGAAAGGGTGAGTTCTCGGCTCGGAAAACTCGTTGTCAAACAGCGTGTGACCCGACTAAGCAGCTTGAGCAACCAAAGTGAGTTTGATTGGCAAAACATCCCAAATGAGGCTGAACCCCTCTTATTCATAATTTTGTGGGCCTTCCTACCCACGTGGGCCCCTCCATCTTGCCTTTCGACTCCCCTCCTAAGCTATTTGAACTCCTCACTTGACCAAGTGTGTTTTCCTTCATGTGGGTGGCCTCCACACTCCACTAACAAAACAATACGGCCTCCTTTTCCTTCCTAAGTCTTTTCATCAAAATTGAGTGGGTCCCATAGCCTCCAAAAATATCCAAAATTGTGGTAAATGAACCTGTGACAAAATAATTTAGGAAGGGACATTACATGCTTATTCTAGAAACGATATGCCCAATGAAGTCCAGGTTTCCACAGGAACAATGATGAAATTATTTAAGTTAGTGGGATGAAGGGATTTAGATTTTTTATATTTTTTCAAATTTTTAGGTCATTTAAGAAGTCTGTCCTAATCTTGATAAGCATACCAATTTTAGTTAAATTAGGGAAGAAAATGGGGTTAAATCCCCGAAATAAGTAGTAAATCATCCTGTTTTAGAACAGATTTCTCCTGCTATTTAACAAACTTTGATCAATTCTGACAACCCTGAGAGAAATCTGTTACCTAATACCAAAGAAAGGAATGTAGCCCTGACTTCACTCAGTGTTCCACGAGGATTCTTTCACTGACAAGAGCCATAGGTGCTCTACTGCAAGCTTTATTAACTTTTCCGCCTGAGTTGTTTTAATTCTATCATCTCTGGATGAAAAGGGAAATATATTTGGAAGCTCTACAGCACAGTGCTGGATCATCTTCATACCAACAGAGTTTCGTAAGTACATCATCTGCAGATAAAGTTTTCTCCTCTAATCCCCACTATATAATGTATCTGACTATGCAAATCCACATATCACTGAAGCCAAACAAATGGAGGATAGATGCCTTCAGTATAATGCCTTAAATCTCAAGTCTAATTTCACTATGTCATTCTTTCCTCCACTCTGGAATAACTCTTGAGGCAGCTTAGCTACTGGGCATCATTTGTTGACAGTATACACTTGAGGGTAATCATTAATACAAATATGATTATGGCCTTGACCACCTTCCCTCAGTATATATCATGGCTAAACCAGTATTTCTGTGCCATATGCCTATGTCAGAATATTTCAGCACACTCCAAATTGAGTACTTACCCTGGGACAAAGTCTAGGTGATGCAAAAATCTATGTATAGAGCATCAATTCTAGAACAATCTGCAGTAAAAATCTATGTATAGAGCATCAATTCTAGAACAATCTGCAACAAAAATCAATCCACACAGCAGGATCGAGGGGACAATTTTTTTTTCAGCAGATTTGGCAGAGAATTTTATGTTTCAATAAGTTATACACTTCAAGTCTGCCATGATTTTGCTATATATATTTCGTGTTGTTCATCCACTTTGGCCACCAGCACGTGTTATATAATTTCTTCTTTTCTTTCTCTCTCTCTACAAAGGGCACTTATAATGCCTCCAACTAACATATTTGCATTTCAATGGGTGCAGCTAGCTCTGATTTTTACTAGTAATTCCATCAGATATCTTCTATTTTTTTTCTATTCATCTGTGTTAAAGTTTCCCTATCAATCTTCTGCAAACAATTTTACATCTGCACGAAACTGAGTCAATTTGAGCTACATCCCTATCATGATTAAATATGCAGAGTTTGTTAGACAAACAAATTTTCAGTTAAAAAAATTGAAAAGACCATACATGGATACCAAGGTGAGTTACTGTAAATATCACCATTTGTACATGTGCACTTACCAGAGGCGAATAAGCAATGTAAAGACGAGATGAGTACCGGCCAGTCACAATACATAGTAGAACATGCATTGGAATAAGATTTATTATGAATGTGTAACCTCCCCAGGAACAGACCTACAAAGGTGAACCTGTATTAAATTATCTGCATAATATCGATAGCAACAAATCTGTCATGCATGGATATCAATTGTTATTCCAGTGGCCTGCTTACCATATAAAAGTAAGCTAAGGCATTTAAGGTAGCATAAAAGAGAGATCCAGTGTTCAATGTCTGCAAAAGTTCAATACAAAAATCACATTAATAAAACAGAAAGCTCCAGCCATTAGAAAAAATTATTCCATAATAAGATTAATTTCATCGCGGACTCTAGTCAATTTTCTCAGCAATGTAACTCCACATTGTAAGACAGTGTGAGCAAATCTTTTTGAATGGACATGACTCAGGTACTAAGATTTACAAAATATAGATACCATTATTTTCAGATTTCAGCTATAATTAAAACTGAATAGGGTTTGCACATGTATGAACCTTGATATATAGATAAAATGTAATGATCAACGCAAATATAGCTACAGCCTCATTATCATAACTACCAGCCACTGATCGTGAGATGTATGAAGGCACCTGCAACCAAACAATCACTTGTAAAATCAGAAACATGATATCGACTTGACCAATTGAACAAGAGACTAAAATAATAAATAGAATGATTAAAGAAATAGAATGCTTCCTCAAAAAACTGAATATTTTCTTAGTTGGATACTTGTACTAGCACTGAAACTAAAAGTTTTGTGCATCAGCAGATCCCAAACCTTAATACCCACTCATCATGTTACCGAGGGTAGTAACATGCACATTTTTTTATGCTAAATCTTGAATACCAGCCAGATTTATTTTTTCACGGAAATTAATTTAATCCCCAGCAATTTATTTATTTAACCAAATAAATACTAAATTACAGAAAAATGAAATCACTGGTATTTTTAACTTCTAGAAAAATATATATGCAGCAGAATTTCAATTAGAGAGATCAATAACACATTGCAAAATTAATGCACCCACAACAATTCTCTATCATCTATTAATCTAAAAAATCTGGGTTTTCGACCAACAACGATACAAGGAAAAATTAAGTATCCGAAATCTGTAACTTGGCTCCCCCAAAATTAACTCTGACCAAGGTATTCAGCCTCCAGAAGGGAGAAATCGTCCTCAAAAATCAGTCAACAAATCGACTTGCGCCCTCCTTACATGCCACCACTGCACCCTAGGAAAACTCGATCCTCCAGAAATTCGGCTTTCTCCAAATCAAATCGATCTTCCTCTTGCAACTCAGCCATGCAATCTCCTCAACCCGGCCTCCTGGATTCGCCCTCAATACACTCGCACTTTTCCTCCTCTATCCTCCAATCCACTTAGCCACACACTAGAAAAAATCCCTCTCCCCATGATGACTCATTCTCTTGAGTTCGGTGTGTCTTCACCTCTTTGCCAGGCTTTCCTTTATAATCTTCATTATGCCCAACTCATTGATCCAAGGCTTCTGCGATTTGTATTGTGTGTAGAATATGTTTCCAGATCCATCGCATTTACATTGGTTAATAAATCGACATTTCGAACCATCTTATGTGGTTCATCATTAGGATTAATTAAAGATGTGAAACTCTGATTTCATTAAAAGTGATATATATATATATATATATAAAGTGAGATCAGACTTTCTTTTTGCAATATGTAACCTGAATTGTTCAAATGAACGGATTTCTTCAAATTTCTCCCTTCTGCATAGGGCAAAAATTATAGATCTAAGGCTTCTGCGATTTGTATTTTGTGTATAATTTGTTTCTGGATCCATCGCATTGATATAGGTTAATATATCAACGTTTCAAACCATATTATGTGTTTCATCATCAGGATTAATTAAAGATGTGAAGTCTGATCTCATTAAAAATTATATATATAAAGAAGGTGAAATCAGACTTTCTTTTTTGCAATCTATAATCTGAATTGATCAAATGATTGGATTTCTTCAAATTTCTCCCCTTTCGGATAGGAAAAAAATTAGAGATCTAAGGTTCTGCTACTTGTATTATGTATGGAATTTGTTTCCAGGATCCATTGCATTGATATTGGTTAATATATCGACGTTTTGAACCATCTTATGTGGTTCACCTTTAGGATTATATATATATATATATATATATATATATATATATAAGGTGAGATCAGACTTTATTTTTGCAATCTGTAATTTGAATTGTTAAAATGAACGGATTTCTTCAAATTTCTCCCTTCCATAAAGAGCAAAAATTATAGATCTAAGGCTTATGTAATTTGTATTGTGTGTAGAATTTGTTTCCAGATCCATCGCATTGACATTGGTTAATATATCGACATTTTGAACCATATTATGTCGTTCATCATCAGAATTAATTAAAGACGTGAAAGTTTATCTCATTAAAAGTGATATATATAAAGGTGAGATCAGAGTTTCTTTTTGCAATCTGGAATTCCAAATTGTTCAAATAATTGGATTTTGTCGTTTTTTAATGTACCTTGGACAAGTAGTTTCCCATGGGTTACTCTCTAACTAGGGAAAAGTGTCCAAAATAATTATTTCCCCAAGTGTAACTATATAAAGTGAAAGTGACTTTATAAGTGGTAAAGTCAATATAAAATTATAAAGTGAAAGTGACTTTATAAGTGGTAAAGTCAATTTTAAATTATAAAGTGAAAAGTGACTTTAGAAATAAAGTACAATGTGGGTACTTTATTTAATGGATTAGTTAAAAAATAGAAAGTGAGAATTAAACGCACATTTATTCTCATCCCTTGATCTAAATGAATCTGAGCCATTAGATGTTAGGGTTGCCCAAAAGTCATTTAGGGAAACAAAGGAGGGAAAATAAAAGAGAAATTGCACGCATTCATTCATTCTTCATGAGCAGATTGGAGAAAGGAGGTTGAGGGCTGGAGAAAAGTTCTGAAAGAGAAATTTGTTATAGCAAGTTGAAAGAGTGATTTCTGGGCAAAGCTGGGCACGGAAATCAAGGCATAGAAGACAGCAGAAGGTACAGTACGAACAGCATTTAATGTTGTGAGTTGCACGCAATTTGAGAGAAGTTTTTGAGCAAAAAAATTGGAAAAAAAATCCGTACAGTTTGTACAACGGTATGGAAATCCGTATAGTGCAGCTCGCGTCCGTATAGTACATTTTCAACTTCAAGTGGGCATGGCAATCGAGGCAAAGTGGGCACGAAAATCGAGGAATTTTGGGCTGAAAAGATAAGTTGTATTTTGTTGTTTTGTTTTGCCTGCAAATGCATTTTTCCTGCACTTGAAAGATAAATAAATTTGAAGAGCTCTCTAACAGGTTTTCCCCGGAGAAGATTGAAGGGGTTTTGCCTGTGTCTAAGTTGACCAAAAATCTGTGTATTTTTTTTGTTGCTGGTCTGTTTATGTCCGTATTTATTTTGAGCAAGTGTTGACAGTCCCATGTGTTTTAATCTGAAAAATTTCATTTCCAAAATTCTATGTGTTGAATGTATGTTTATGGGAAAGGGCATTTAACTGAATGGGAGTGATAAGGTGAAATTAAAACTAAATAAAAAGAAATTTTAAATAAAACTTTGAAATTTAGGAATCAAAATGGTAATTAACAAAGAAAATTTCATGGGAATACCACCTCCCACAAGAACTCAGGACTTAAGTCCACAAGAGAAAAACCACTACCAACACTTCAAAACAGCTTACTACAGCTGCAAAATCAATTCCCACATAAGAAAATGCATTGCCAAAACCAAAACAGTTGAAAAACAAGCTGTCCCATTCAAGAAAAACTGAAATATTCACTAAAAGTCACTTACCAAAAGTGCCAATGGTTCCAGACCTATGCGCACAATCAAATGTGTAAAAACAGAAGTAAAAAGTGATCTTAAATGTTGTTGTATCGAAAGTGGACGGCACAGTGTTTTAGCTGACTCAAAGGTAAAATGCTTCATTTTCGGTTCAATTTCCTTAGTGCACCATGGGGAGGCCCCTGTTGTCCTCGAATTTCTGGCTTATAATCCAGAACAAGGAAGAAGTTGGGTTTTGGGAAGTGGTGAATTGGTCTTGCATTTATTTCTTGGTTCAGTCGGGTATTCTGCTCTATCGCAAGCATCTGGGTTCTCTCGGTCAGCCCAGTTCTGAACTATTCTGTCTCATTTGGTTTGTGTCTTGACATCTATTGCTTATGGATTCTAGCAACGAGTCTGATTCTACTGCTTCAACTGTATGCGCCCCTTCCGAAAGGTCCATGAAGAAATAAATGCAAAGATATAAGAATTGCAGGTCCTAATGTATCAAAAGCAGGATGAGGTGGAGGCTCTGCACAGCATTATCATGTTCTTGCACTTCCAGCTCAATCGACCTCCGAGCCCTCTAGGCAACCCTCCTTGGGGCTTTGACTTCAATCACCCTACTGAGGATTCTGATCCGACTTAACTGTAATGATTGGAGTCAAATGTACTTGGATGATGTTACAATTTGCTGCGTGTATACTTCTAGAACAATAAGAGTACTTAGTCGATTTGGGGCTTTTGCTGTAATTTGGGATGGGGTAGATAGATGCAATTTGAAATTCCAAATACCCAAGAGCAAAACAGTAATGTAACTCTCCCGAGTATTTTCCACAACCGGGCGCGGACTTAATGAAAAAAAACTAATTTTTGTTTCAAAAAAAAATTGTTGCTTGGGGGAAGGTTCGAATTTAGAACCCTTTTAGTCTTTGCTTTTTTTTACTTTTTAACTTTTGGGGGGACATTGGTAACCATCTTCTATGGGATGTCCTCTAATCCATGAATAATGTCCCCAAATTGACTAGGGAAATCTAAGGATGTTTCAGACATCCCAAGAGCCTCGTACCTACCTATTTAAGTGTATGTAAGCAATAGACGTCCCTGCTTCAGGGTACACATCCCGAGGGAATGCATCCCTAGGCTACAAAGATCTGAATGAGTGAAATGACAAGTTTTCATGTTGAGTACATTTGTAATAAAAGCATAACCAGGTATTGTTAAAATTGGCAACTAGAGCCAAATTCCACATTGGACAGCTCATTTGATGGGGATAATTATTGCATTGAATTCCTCTTTTCGAGAGGACCAAAATCGACCTAAAGATCACTAAATTTGGACAAGGAGAAATATGTTTTTGAAGTAAAGCCCACTCATATGCAAATTGTCAAGGTCGGCATCACCTCCATGTAGGCTCATGAAGCCCAAACAACATGTCTCTTGACCCTCACCGATTTGTATAAATAGATGACCTCCAACCTCATTTGTCACATCCAAGTGCTTCATTGTAATATCCCAAATTGGGATTTAACAGTAATATAGAACAAAATAGACTAAAAACTACAGCAAAAATAAATACACCTTAAACACAGAATTTGGAACCAAAAATCGGTGTTTAGTCATTTTATTAATATGCCGAAAAAGAGTACAAGTGTGGTGCTAAAAGGGTTGCACCTGGGCCTGCTCAAGGCAGGCTAAAGGGCAACTCAAATCTAAGCAAAGATCCTACTGTAAGTAGCTTTGCGTGGCTCAATCATTGCGCTGCCTATCCCAGAAAACATTGTTCTCTGTCTTCGTACTGCTGGTTAAGCTGCCTCCTGTGCTCAGAAAATTCTGGAAACTGAACATCGGACTCTCCTCAATAAACCCACAAAAACCCGCGAAGGGTTTGCTGAAAGCTCGACCCCGGAAATTGGCCCCTGTGGGCTAGGCACGCTGTTCTGCTGGGGAAATCAAACCTCTGAATGAAACTACTGGGAAATGCCTCAGGAATGCTATCAAAATTCCTGGTAGGAGGTGGATAGCCTCCCCTCCAAATCTCCTAATGAAACTCCTCTACTCTCCACACTCCCGGCACCCACACCAAACTAGACTGCACAATCACTACGCAGTCTACTCTGCCTCTACGCAGTCCTAAAGGGGCTACGCTCTTTTTGTTGTTGTTGTTGTGTAATTCTCTCACCAAAATGCAGGACTCCTCTCCTAAGCGGGCACTCGAAATCCCCCAAGGTAGAGGTTGAGATCTCCACTTGAAGATCTCGTGTGCTAAACAGCGTTGCAGACTTGGCTCTCCGGCTCAAGTGTGCTCAGTGAAAATGACCAAGAGAAAATACGATGAATGCATACCAAAATGAGTCTTTCCTTCTTCCTTTTGTCCATTGAGGCCCAACGTATTCCTTGGTCCCCACCTTGGCCTGCACTGCTTCTCTTGGGCCAATCACGTGCTGCCTTTCTCCAGCCAATCCCACACTGTCCTTTTTGTGCCTCTTCTACGCTGCCACCTAAGGCCAATTCGACCCCACCACTAAAGCCGCAATTTTCCCTTAGGGACTTTAAGAGAAGACTTTATTTGGCTTAATTATTATTTGGGGGTTCCCTACCCACTTTATTTCCGCCTAACATTAGGAAATGCCAAAATTCATCAAAATTAATATTCCAATTAACTGACTGCTAATTTGGAATATTACATTTATTAAATAGCAATATTTGTCTGAGGTAGCCGAGCTCTAGGAGGAGGACGAATGGTTGTTTGTTTTGGGTTTTACTTCTGCAGACCTTGAGGAAAATTCTGGGCAGTTTGTATGGGTAAATTTGTCATTGCAGGTCCGAATTCAAGAGCGGAAAGGTAGGCCGAATTTGTGTATTGTTTCTGGGCTGGCTTGTGGACAATCTGGGGAAGAAAGTCTCTTCTTGAGAGGCCAAACTTCAGAGAAGTTGCTTCAGGATGGGCCACAGGTCTGTACAAGCCTATATAAGGGGGACGAAAGGCCTAATTTGGGTACAGACCAGCCCTAAGGGCCAGCAGAGGGCAGCATCTTGTTTGCCTAGAAGAGCCGCAGCTGAAAGGAGAAGTTTTGGAGCTGTTAAGTGAGACAGCAGTGGACTGTAAGTAACCCCAACCAGATCAAGCTTCTACAGCAGTTTGACACCAGCTTAAGAGGGAAAAAACTGTCTGCTACAGAATTGCATTTTTGGGCCATCTATTTATCTTCAAATTGGAAAGTCAATTTTGACTTTGAATTATCGTACTCTCTCTCCGCTGAGCATTTGATATTAATAATAAGAAAAATTGATCAACAGTCTTCCCCATATTGGGGTTTTCCCTGGTTTGAGCCATTTTCTTGTGTTCTCTTGTCTTGGCTTGTCTTTTGCATCTATAGTTTATGTTCTTTCTTCAGTTACTTTCAATGTGATAATGACTTATGTGATTTCTAATGGAAATGAAATGGATTGATAAATGGGCTAATATGGAACATTGAAGTAACTGTCCTAAGCAAAGAACATGTTAACCAAAAATTAACAGGTATCAAATTATCAATTCCTTAATCCCCAGATTTTGATTATGGAGGTTCTACTCACTGACTATGACAGTTACCATTGAAGAATCCTGTTGTACAAGTCTATAGTTGCCCAAAATGGATCAAATCAGTTTGTTTTCCATGGATGTCTACCATAATGTAGTAAAGTCATCAAATATTAGCTTAAGGATAAAACTTTGTATTAGTTGAGAAAACACCTATATACATATTACAGATCACAATCTAGACCTGTAAAGACACACACACCAAGCCCAAAACTCTAGAGTAATATCATAGCGTACTTGTTTAGAAAGTCTCTGGCCCTGATTTAAGTTGTGGGTTCTTACAATATAAAGGAATCAAAAAGGTACTTTCCACTAGGTAAGAGAACAAAAGTTTGTTAGTTATTGTATGCAAATCCAAGTAGAAGACCCATTCTTAATGAAAGAACAAATCATAATATCTCTTTGTTATATATTCTTACATTTTACTCCTGGCATGCATAGATGGAACAAAAAATAAAGCATTATAGTTTCTAAAATCCAAAACAAGATGTACCATTGCTAGAATGGCTGCTGCAGTGAGGCCTGCACCAACGCCTTTAACTTCCTGAAACACAAACCAAACATGCCTCATTTAATAAAAACAGGTTATTATGAACAGCAATGAGCAACAAGTACAGTACTAAACAAAAAGAAGCACGAAATGCCAAAAAACACAAGTTATTGAAGTAGAACCAAACAACCTTTGTCAAAAGATATGTTGCCCAAGCTGCATTTGCTGAGAAGATGGGAGCAGTGAAGACACAAACAGTTTCTACTGAAAGAGGGATGTTGAGAGAATTAAATACCCTGCCTCAAACAAGTAAACTATGTGTTAACAAATGCAGTATATTTCACACCATACAGTATCTTTCAACACACTTGACCGACCTGCAGGAAACATATGGAGACTAAATGCCACCTGTGTTTGGGATGGATTAAGGCCTTTTATCATCACTGTTATAAGAATCCCCAACAAAAAAATTCTGGAGAACTACGCTTAAACCATTAGAAAATATAATTCATGCAGTTTTACCTACCACCACATTGTCCCTGCTGTCAAAGTGAGACCAGGATACACTGTTCCACCAATGACACGTCCCAGTGGGTACCTGGAGTGTGAAGTATGCCACTATTAGATCTGAAGTTGTTGCCAAAATCTACCCTTGAAAACAAAACAGGCCATTTTGTTGCTATGACGACATACACTTAATATTCATAAATTTCTGAAATCACTTACCAGGTTCGGTCATCGAACCAGTTCCAAAAGTCGTAGACTCCACTCTTTGTGAGATACTGAATAAAAATAGATATATAAACATTAATAAGCAAAGTTCCAATCAAGAGTTTAGATATATATTATAAACATAAAAGAGTGGAGTCTACGAAAACATATATCGGAGCATGTAACTCCAAAATTTTCAGAATCATGTTGAATACATTATTCATTATTGCATTTCATTCGTGTTTCTTGAAAATGCAGCATTGTAAATTTCCCAAATTATTACAGGATAACGGAAGCCAATCTTTGTCACTGGGCAATGAGAAAGTGAAGAAACAACTAAGGCAGTTAAATATAATCATGGATGCAGTCAAAATTAAGAACTGACAAGAGAGATGTACCTTACAAAATGATGACAGCTTACCTACAAAGTAAGAAGAAGGGAGACAAGGACAAACAAACATTGATGGAGTAGACCACAAACGGAACCAATGCTATGCTGTGAAAACAAGAAATGAAAGCCCCACACAAGGATGAAATGAGAGGATCTGTAAAATCGTTTTACTCTGCCAAAGTAGAAGCGAAGGAGTGCCTGCTAATGAGATGTACAATACAGGTCTCTTAAAGTTGTACTCCTTATGGAAAGATAGATGGAATCTATCTTGTCAACAAGGGAAAGAGGTTGAATCTGAAATGTTTATCCAATAATACGAAATAAAATTTACCATAAAAATGAAAACTCCTATCTGTGACTGGGAGACAAACAAAGCAGTTAGTTCCTACCAACATGCTCCTGCTAAATGAAGTCAAAAGGTCAATCTTGAGAAGGGTAGAATTTGCTTCTTAAACCAGTTGACAACAGAGGCATACAACTAGATACTGTACATGGAAAGGATCTAGAATGCAGAGTTTTAGACAACTAATTTCAGTGCTGTCAAGGAACGGACATTACCAAAAAACATCACAGGAACGAAGCATTCATGGAAGCATTCCATAGACATGGACTAACATAGAATTTTATGTATTTTTATTTTTAATGCATATATATTCAAGAAAAGAAGTGCAGAGTACCAGATTAGTTGCAGTCTGAAAACATGGATTTGAGTGCCACTAGTAGATAAGAACTACAATATTAAAAAGCTAGAAATGTCATTTATAGTAGATTAGCCCATCAACCACTTAGTAAAATCCTCAAGACTTTGCAACCAACAATTACCATCCAACAGTACAAACTTATAAACAACATAGCATGAAGTAGAATATAAAATGAAATGGGCCATCATGAACAGAGAGTTATAACTCATAACTTATAACATGCATAGAATAGGCCATATGCCTAATTTAAAAACCAGATATTAGAAACTGCTCTGAAAGACTAAACTGAGTTGAAGCTTATAACAACTAAAGAAATGAAACAAGAATTTGACTAGCTATTCTCCTCTGAGGCATATCTCTCTAGGGAGTTTTTGACTTAGAAACATTAGTGATTCTTGTATCCATCCAGTTTTTTCCAGCATCACTTTCTTTCCTATTTATGGACTTTAGATCTTAGATAAGATCTGTTTTTGACTTTTATTGGACTAGCCCATGCACTCACACGGTGTATTGATACTTTTGTACTTAGCAGTCCCATTGACCTACTTGTGGTCATTTGTTGGACTTCAATAAAATAATCTTATCCTCTCTTGCCATTAGCGACTTCTCCCCTAGTTTCCCATGTTGGACGAAGGGCACTACCACAAGCTGCATCGCACCCATGTGGTTGTGGAGGTAGTGAATCTGAAGCTGTTGGAGTGTAGCTAACAATGGCAGTACATGGGACTAACATCTCAACGCATTGGAGGAAGCGCACTACCACCAGCTGCATGGCACCCATGTGGTTCTAGAGGTAGTGAAGTTGAAGTTCTTGGAGTGGTGCTAACAATGGCAGTTGATAGCACTAACATCTCAACATAATCATTGTCATCAGCAATTAGATCGACCTATAAGTCCTCCAAAACTAGTGCTCCATTTTCCAACTTGCCCCCCTTTTGATTGTTGTCCCAAATTTAAATGTTTTACTATTCCTAACAATTACACCCTTCACTCTTTCCCCTAACCCCTCAGCCTGCCTGCAGCCTCTATGCCCGAACCGGTCGTCCCACAACCTCGGCTTGAGGCAAGTCTACACTCAAACCTATTTGTGTCACAACCCCTTGGCTTGACCACATCCACTCATGACTCGATTGTGTTTTCCTTCAAAGACTTAGAAATTTCACTAGTATGAACCTCTTTCATTGCATTTGAGTTCTCAAAGAATTGACCCTTCGACATGAACAGCAGCTTAAGCTTTGGGAATAAACATAGGA
This sequence comes from Pinus albicaulis, assembly GCA_034641835.2. NCBI lineage: Eukaryota > Viridiplantae > Streptophyta > Pinopsida > Pinales > Pinaceae > Pinus > Pinus albicaulis. Next base: position 483,850,685 of record CM076577.1, read on the forward strand.
GCTCAAGCGTTAAGCTTGCTCAACAATCAAGTTTCCCCATGGCTTATCTTGCATTTTCATTTGCCTCTTCGTGTTGTGATGTCTCAGCTTAACCCCATCTGCCTGCAACCTCTATGCTCAACCCTGTCCACCCGCAACCCCTATGCTTGACCCCATTTGCATCGCAACCCCTTTTAAGACCTTTTTCCTATTGTGGCAACCCCTCTACTCAAACTCCATTCATGTTGCGAACCCTCAACTTGATTCAAGAATAGTCGATGAAAAGGACAATGCCTCTCAACTATGAATTTGTTTAGCTTTTGCATCTTATGGATGTGTGGCACCAGCGTGGTTCATCGTAATGGCTTGACCAACTTACAACTACTTCCACCTGGACTACTCCTCTAATACTTGCACTTCTATCGCGAGTTAGATGTATTATGTTAGCGGAATTAACATGCAATCTTAACCCAAGTACAATGCCTGATTACTTCACTTCACTTCTACTTCACAAGTATACAATCATCGACATAAAAAGATATGCCACAATATAATGTCACAGTATAATGTCACAAAGCTACATAAACATCAATGTACAGTGTGCACCAATTATACAAGTACAAGGGCAACCTCATTGGTTCCTACCTTCACAATATAAACTTTAACAATTATACAATGTTACAACATCCACAAATTCCAACCCTCACCTACTTTCATCTACAACAAACCCCAGCGCGTGCCACATCCCTCCTGGATTTCTCGCACAGTCTACACAGTCCAAATCATGCCAAACATGCCACTCACAATTGTGCCACAAATATCTCAACCTGCTCGCACGATCCAACTAAATTTCGCCTTCGTACGCCCTTAAGGCAAGTCATACCACAATCTCACCCTGCCAGCACCATTGTCTCGCCCAACCTGTACCATTGTCTTGCCCAGCCCACACAACTGCCTCGCAGCCCGCACGACTGTCTCGCGCAGCTCGCACGACTGCCTCGCCTAGCCTACACGACTGTCACGCGCTACATGACCACATCTAGGACCTTTCGTGCACAACTCCACTTCGTCGCAAGATGTTTCTCTAGCCTTCAAGAGGCAATCACAAAACTCACTGGAAAATTAATGATTTATTCCTTGATCGCAACTAATGGGTGTACAAAGAGTACCAGGATAAGGTTTTGTTGGAGAATGTCGTAGGGTAGCTATTAATTCAATTTCTCCTTAGCCTTAATAATTGCTTGTGAACTTTATTTATCTTCTTGTGTTTCTTTATTAGATCTTCTCATCAAACAATTATTAAAAACAAAAAATTATAAAGACAATGGACACAAAAATTAGGCTCCAAGTCAAGGCAAAACCCCTCCAAGGGGAAAACCCTGAAAATCTCTTCTCTTCTTATAAAATATGCTTCAAATGAGAAAACCAAGACCCAAAACCCTAGACCAAGTCCTCCTCCAAGCACCAAGTCGGCCCTTCAAGAAGCTCTTCCAATTAGATCAGAGATCAATCAAATCAACGAGGATCAATTTTGCTTCAACCAACTTTCAGCTTCAACTTTGGCACCCAGCTTCGACCTACAATTTGGACCTGCAATTTTCGGCCTTCCAGAAGCTGCAGAAACCCTAACCTTGACACAGGCGACAGAATAGAGGCCAAAAACGAACTTTCTTTCTTCTTCTTGGTTTCTTCTTGGTTTCTCCTTGCTTCCTAGACCTTCGCTCTTGCTTTTTCCTTGTCCCCAGCTTCAGAACAAACTTCTTCTTGAGAGAGATCGAATTGGTGCTAAATGAGGTTTAATCTGCTTCTATTTATAAGCCTTCCATTAGGTCGAACTCCCTTCTTTAGGCCAACTTCTTGCTAGTAGGGCCGACTTGTGCTAGGAGGCTTGTAGAACTTTCTAGACTCAAAACTATTATCTTTTACATGTTACAACTTGCCCAATAGGGTCTTATGCAAATGATAATGACTCTTTTGACTCGAGAAAAATATTCTTTTGACATGACAAACCCTAGAAGCATGCTCAAAAATAATATTTTTCTTTCTTTTTTTTTCTTGTAACATAAGATATACATAATGATTTGAGCACATTGACAATTATGAAGACTAAAACTACTTACATTTTCCAACACTACCTTTTACCTAGGGAGGTATTCATAATTGTACTCCCGGTACAAGGTTACTCTCAAACTGAAGAGTTCTGATAAGAAGAGTTGGATTGGTAAGCCATCCTTTAAGCATTAACATCATGACCAACATTGATAACATAGTAAGGCCTTAACTTGACAAGCTCTTTCTTATAAAAGAGAATAATGATGGGAGGCTTTACATGAGATACCACACTACCTCTTCAAGGAACATACCCCATTCGGATGTTCACTAGGTATGTCCTTTTAGGACTATTCTTATCTTGGATTCCCAATCCTCAAAGAATATCAATCCTCTTCTACCACTCTTGTCTCGGATACCTGTCCAATCCTCAAAGAGTGTTGATCCACTTCATATCTTGGATTTTCTATCCTCAAGGAACTTACAAATGCTTATCCAATCCTCCATCCACCATTCTCTCTCCATGGCCTTCACTTAGACATACAGTTTTTAGTCCTAGCCTAGAGCATGGCACATGAAGAAGACAATACAAATGTGATGTTTATCATCACTCCCTCTCAACCAGAGAGGAGATACCTATCCCCACTTGTTTTAGGGAATATATCCTTGCTCCTTCACAAATATTAAGGAAACTTCATACTCACTCATAAAGCATAGAGGAGATTCTTTCACTTCCTTTCAATTGGGAAATTATAACCACAAATTGTCTAGCTTGTTTCTATAAGTGTATCAGCTACCAGTTCTTCGTGGAGATAGTTGCATGGCTCCTACTATCCTTTGTATCTCATCATATTGAGCTTTCTTTCTTCTAGCATGTTGTAGAGCCATCTTCTCCCTTCAATCGTGTGACAAGATTCAGGCCATCAATCCTGCATATCACTTTCCTCTAGTCTTTACCAATGAAGACATTATATTGAGCCTTCTCAAACTTCAAGCTAGTCATAGCTCCCTCTAAAACATGAAAGTGATCTTTGTTGATGAACATCAGGTTATCTTCTTATACTGCTACCTTTCAATCCCAAGGTAATAATGTGAACATCTTGACTACATAACCCTTCAATAATTGTCAAAAACACTTACTCAATCCATATATTCTTTGAATCGAGTACAATACCAACAATTGAACTTACTTCAACTGTCATTATGTATTCCTACAATATCTTTCTAGGTAGCAAAACAATATGTTAACCAGATAACCAATATCAAAGTATTAAATATCATATTTACCATATCATGATGGCCCTTTCATCAAAGTATTTGCTTACTCGATTCCTTTGAAATCGACATCCTTTCACATGATCCTTCTTGATATTGTGCAAGAATCTTGTGAGAGAGTCTTGATCTCCATCCGTTCCAAAGTATGTCAAACTTCCTCTTTCAAGCATCATGCAGCCATATGAAAGACTTAGAGAGCACATTTTTATATCCAACTCTTTTTGCAAGATTCTAGTAGATATGAACCTTTCCCTAGAAAAGAGTTGCTTAAAATATGCATATAGTTGCTTCCATACAAACATCTAGCCATCCTTTCTTGAACGAGCTCGATTCTTATACCTATCAAAGATAGCTTTCTTCTCTAGAAGTAGAAAGACTTTCATTATGTCCTTCACACTGCAACTTGACCATCTCCATTTTGTCATCCTTCAAGAGTATTGTTTCCATACGAGATGGAATACATACCAATCATGTCATAATGCTCTTTCCAAGAACCTTCCAAGATGATGGTTCTCATAAAATCTTGATGATCCCTCTTCGTAAAATGACTACCTCTAACAAGATGTTAGAAAATGCTTGGATGAACTATAATATGCAATATGGTCTCAATATTCTCATTCTTGAAAGCTAGATGATTCCTACCAAAGCAACTGAATCAAGTAGACTCTAATTCTTCTACTATCATATGCTTCTTTCTATGATGCCATATTTTTACAAAAATGAAGAGAATCCAACAATGCATGTTGTTGTACTTTCTACTTTATAAAAGAAAGACAAATTGTATAAAAAACCTGGTAGGGACGAAGCTTCCTTCAATAGTAAAGATCCTTGAGATCTTCTCCTTTTGTCTTCTTCTCAGGTTCTCCCTTTTCTTCAACTATGTGAGCTTCACTTCTTTCCTTTCTTTTGTTGTTATGCTTGTTTAGACAATCCCTCTTAAAGTGTCCATACTCATTGCATCCAAAGCATTGAATCTTGGACATACTTGTCTTCTACTTGGGACTTTCTAAACTTCCTCTTCTTCAACTTCTTGATCCTTGTTGTAAAAGCTTGAGACCTCTCATTTGATTCAATGTCATCTTTTGCCTTGATCCTGGACTCTTCCAAGATGCATTGAACCCACAACTCATCAAAAGGTGTAGTATCTTTCTTTGAGTAGATACTAGTTGCAAAACTGCTCCAATCAAGTGGTAAAGCATTTACTTCACAAATGGTCATTTAAGAGTCGGAAACAGTTTCTCCGTGCCCTTGCAATTGATCTCGTATTTGTAAGATCTTCATTAGATAGGTGGCCATGTCTTCATCCTTTGACTTCCTTATTCTATAAAGTTGATTCCTCGGAGATATCTTTTGACTTGATGTACTTATGGAGTACAAATTTACCCACTTATCATGTATAGATGATAGCCTTAGATATCTTCAGATCAGCAATAAACGGAACAAGATGGTCTTTAATGGATTCAATGATAATCTTTTGTGCTCTTACTTCTCCCCTCTTGTATTTTGCTAATTCTTGAGTCTTTTCTTTGCTTGGTTCAGCAACTTCACCAAGAACATATTCCATGACTTCATTTTTTGTGAGGTTCAAGTCAATCCTCTTCTTCCATGCCAGGAAATTTGTTGATCCAACGAGCTTGTTGCTTTCCTTGCAAAATATAGCCATATGATCTATAGATTGAGACATTTAAGACAATATAACACTTGTGAAAAGTCCTCCTTTTTTATGATATATCCAACTATATTGATGTTTTCAAGATCTTCAAAGAGACATCAATGATGCCCTAGAATGATAACTTTTACGATGCCTTCAACAACGGCGTCTTTGAACAACTTCGAAGAGTGAAAGATGATACCAAGATTCCTTCATGCTTCTTCTTCTTCAAGATGATGCACTAGAGAATCTTCAACAAATACTTGTCCTCCCTTCAAAGAAAACTTGATGATGAGGTTTTCTTCAATGAAAGCTTGATGCAGTGACCCTCCCTCTAGATCAAAGGGTCTTCTTCTTATTTCCTTGTGTCCTTCTGCAAATGATTCTCCTTAACAAACAAACCCTTCAAAATGATCCTTCAGCTGCCTTCTCTTGTTCACCTTAGATCTGATGCCATGTTAGAGAATGCAGTAGGGCAGCGATTAATTCAATTTCTCCTTAACCTTAATAATTGCTTGTGAACTTTATTTTTCCTCCTATGTTTCTTTATTAGATATTCTTATCAAACAATTATCAAGAACAAAAAACAGTAAAGACAATGGATGTTATGTATATTTTATTAGTTATTAATTAGATTTAGTTATCTTAGGTTATTAATGTGGAAGGGCATGATCAAAGATCATGCCTCTTCGCCAAGGGACACCTTGAGGCTATATTTAAAGCCTAGGCGATCCCTCATTGTAATCATCTTTTCGTCTATCATCATTAATAATATATATTATCAAGTTTACCAGAGTTTTTACACTCCATTGGTATCGGAGCCATCGCTCTTTGGATCTGTGTGATCACCAGAATTTAGGAATCAAAGGAAATTCCAAAAATTGCAGATTTTTACCCAACCCCTTCTGCTCTCTCACGCCCACTCTGCCTTTGCTCACAAACCCTAATTCATAATTCCCTCACATTCAACACTCACCCTCTCACACTCATAATTCCCTCACAGCCATACGGCCTCCCCGTCACATTCAACGCAGATAAAAAAAAAAAAAACAAGAAAATTACGTTTTTTTTTTTTTTTTTTAAATATCGATTTAAACAGTGACCATTAAATACAAGTAACAGGTATTAAATCGATATTTAGAAGCCGCTGCAGACAACATATCTCCGCAAAGTCCGTGAAACAGTGTGACAGCAAGAATTACGTTTGCTGAACCGGTCAAACAGCGAACGTTTTAAATACAAGTTCGGGTATTAAAATCGATTCTTCAGCCGCCGTCTGCCGCAGACCAAGTTTCGGGTATTAAAATCGATATATATCATAACCGCATATAATAACCCGCTGACCGGTCTGAGATTCTCTGCATTCAAGAGCTACCGGTTAAGCAGACGGATTCACCACCTACAGTCAACCATTTGTCAACGTGGTGCGGAATTTGCGTTTAAAAAAAAGATTCGTGAAACAGTGCGTCGTTCAATTCATCGGTATATTAAAAAAATCGATTTGTTTAAATCATATGAAACACAGTGTCATTTAAACGGAACGGACACATTATTATAGCGGACGGGTATATTTTATAGTGGACGGGTATATTTTTAAGTGGACGGGTATAGTTTTTGTGACGGGTTCATCGATATTTATATATATAATAAATATATATATGACTATAACTTAATTTTTATATAAACTTTAATTCAAAATTAAAATTATATAAAAATTAGTTATAAAAAAATAAAAATAATTATTATTGTTATATAATAATTATATAATTTATTTATATATTATATAATTTTCAAATAAATAATTATATAAATATAATAATTATATAATTTATTTAAAAACAATAATTATTATTATTATTAATTTAATTAATTAATTAATTAATTAATTTAAAAAAAAAAAAAAGGGGAAAAGAAAAACTGGCAGAAAATATCTCCCACCTCATACGTGTTCAGTATGTCCTTATCAATGATGACGGTTGATCAGATAAAAAGGCAAATATGGCTTAAACAAATGGAGGCTAAGGACAATGAGAACAAAATATTGCAGAAATTTAATGCCATCATGAACAATATGACAGAACTCTTAAGTAAGCTAAATGATAAGATAGATAAGTTAAGTCAGACACAATCCCCAATATCTCCTAACATGGAACAAAATCAACAAAACAATTCCGCAGATTCAGGGAACTCAGAAGAGCATCAGGAAAAAACTGATTTCCCACATCACCATGAAGATACAGATGTTTATAAACAACAAAATGTTCCATCCCCAGAATTGAACGAAACATGTGAAGCGACAAACACATCCGAAGCCACTGATATAACACCAGAAGCTGTTGAGGCCTTCGGTGATGAAGCACATATGGTGGTTAAGAACGAAGCGTTTGATGATGAGAAGAAGTTGCATCAAACAATAATTGTTGGTAACTTACCTCTAAATCTAAAAAGGAATCACAAAAAATCACCAGAAGAACAAGGAATAGTTGGGAAACATGAAAAAGTATTCCAAGATCTACCCATAAAAGTGCCTTCCGATAGGAAAATCAAACATCCAATAGAAGTCAAGACAGTATCCAACTCTGTCGATATCAGATCTTTTCACTATCCACATCACCAACAGATGGAGCTCGAGAAGATGCTTCACGATCTTTTTAAAATGTGGGAAGCAAGAGCCCACCGCTCAAGAAAACCAGGCGTTCGTCAACATTGTCCATCGTTACGTATGCTTTGAGGACAAAGCATCTTTAAGAGAGGGGCAATGTTATGTATATTTTATTATTTATTAATTAGATTTAGTTATCTTAGGTTATTAATGTGGAAGGGCATGATCAAAGATCATGCCTCTTCGCCAAGGGACACCTTGAGGCTATATTTAAAGCCTAGGCGATCCCTCATTGTAATCATCTTTTCGTCTATCATCATTAATAATATATATTATCAAGTTTACCAGAGTTTTTACACTCCAATGGACACAAAAATTAGGCTCCAAGCCAGGGCAAAACCCCTCCAAGGGGAAAACCCAGAAAATCTCTTCTCTTTTTTATAGAATCTGCTTCAAATGAGAAAACCAAGATCCAAAACCTTAGACCAAGTCCTCCTCCAAGCACCAAGTCAACGCTTTAAGAAGCCCTTCCAATTAGATTAGCGATCAATCAAATCAATGAGGATCAATTCTGCTTCAACCAGCTTCCAGCTACAACTTCAACCCCCAGCATCGACCTGGAACTTCAACGTGCAATTCGGACCTGCTATTTTTGGCCTTCCAGAAGCTGCAAAAACCCTAACCTTCACACGTGTGAGAGAATAGAGCCAAAAAACAAACTTTCTTTCTTCTTCTTGGTTTCTCCTTGCTTCCTAGACCTTTGCTCTTGCTTTTACTTGTTCCCAGCTTCAGATCGAACTTCTTGAGAGAGATCGAATTGGTGCTAAAAGAGGTCGAATCTGCTTCTATTTATAGGCTTTCCATGAGGTCGAATTCCCTTTTTTAGGCCGACCTTTTGCTAGTAGGGCCGACTTGTACTAGGAGGCTTGTAGAACTTTCTAGACTCAAAATTAATATCATATCATTTACAAGTTACAACTTGCCCAATAGGGTCTTTACAAAAGATAATGACTCTTTTGACTTAAGAAAAATATTCTTTTACATGACAAAGTTACAAACCCTAGAAGCGTGAAGAACATGCTTTACCTAGATGACCCATCAAAATGGAGCATGAAACCCATGCTCAAAAATAATATTTATCTTTCTTCTTTTTCCTGTAACATAAGATATACATAATGATTTGAGTAGATTGACAACTATGATGACCGAAGCCAGTTACAGTTTCCAACAGGTTGTTACAGAAGGATTCACTCAGCAAAAAGTAGTTGACCTTGAAAAGACTCTTTGTCCAGTGGTCGGAGGATTCTCCTAAGAAGAGGGAGTTTCCCTAGATGCACCCCCTGTTTTGGGTTTCAATATCAATGATATTGTACTCATATTGGAGTTGTTTTGAATCTAATGTAGATTTCAATTTGTTATTTGATAGATTCGATATGCTTGTCTTGGCCTTATTTCCAGATGAGTTCATTATTTTGAGAAGTCCCAAAGAGGTCATGATGTAGTGTAACACAATTTTGATCAATGAAGATGGCATGGAAGACAAAGGAGGTTGGCAGGTTGTTGTTGCAACATTCCTTATACAGAACATTTTCACTTTGAATATTTTGAAGAGAATTCAAAGTCCAAAGTCCAAAAGGAAACAGTGATCTAGATTCATGTTTGTCGATGGTCAACTATTTGACCAAGCCCCTGGCAGAGAGGAGATTCCCAATACAAAGGGAGTATCCTGAGTTTGGCAGAGAATAATTTCCTCAGTAAGAGGGAATGTTGAATTTTTAGTACCTTAAAAAGTGTCCAGAAGAGCAACCTTAATGGCAGCAGCAAGCAAAGAAGATCTGGGTGCTATGAAGAAGGTACAGTGGCAAGTACTTCAGCAGAGATTCCATACAGTGGTCTGTACAGCAGCAGCAATAAGCGCTCATTCAGTTGTTCTGTACAGCAGTAATGAGGATGTACGAACATTTATGGAGGGGGGAGAGAGAGGGGCATTTACAGAGTAGAAAGAGATAGGCATTCATGCACCATCCTTAGTTTAAACTTTAACTACAATTTAGATACTTATTTATATATAGGAGTTCAGTTCCATTTAGGAATCCACTTTGGTTAATAGTTGCATGCACAATATGTTACTGTGTTTTAACTTTTAACTTTTGCATGTGTAAAGTTTCAAAGAACAGATGAGGCCTAGATCCCTAGAAAAGAGAAATGCATGCATGCACACTTGCCCTCTCCTCTAGTGGGTGCACCGTCCTAGGTATGGTTCTTTCAAGCAGAAAGTTGCTAAACCCAAGGCCAAGAATGGAATCTAGATCTAGGGTTTAAATTTATTTCACTGGTGGGAGATGTTGTGCATATGTCCACATTCGTTGTACCTCCTAGTCAATAAAATAGAAGATAGGGGTATAGGTATTATGCATTCAGTTTTACAGCATAGGACGCATTAGGTGAAGGCTAGACTTTAAAGCTTTTTGTCTACTTCCAAGTTCCTGCTTTCAAAAAGCAATAAACAATGATATGATTTGACTTTCAGATCTTTATAGTTGCTTCTACTTTTTTTAGTTTGATGTGTTTCAGTTCCTAGTTAACCTAACATTGCAGTTTTGATAGATATTTGAATTTTCTGTTTTCCTAAGTAGTTAGGTATCAAATCAAACTAGGACTGTTACCGCATTCCAGATATTTCCATGTTTCAGAAAGTTGTGCAACATAGCTTTTTTGCCTTTGAAAGCTTGTTGTTCACAAAGCCCAACTTCACCTCCTTAATCTACTCAAAGACAATGTTGCATAACCACACCCCCCCCCCCCCAACACACACACCAAGAACGACCTGGAGGCCAGCACCGTGCACCGTGTGAATCTCTGCCCGAACTGCCCAGCAAACCGCATCCCCCAATATCAGAACCACAGTTCCATCAAGTTATCATGGTTCCTACCACTGTCAAACCATGACGGTTCCATGTATGGTTCCACACACAGAATTGCAAGGGCCACTTTTTTGTTTTTTAATATATCTTTTAACTTTGGATTTGGGTGGGACCTAGGGTAGGTTTAGGGATGAGGGAAGAATGAGGATGAAGCCTCTTCCCCCTCTCTTTTCCTCATTCTTTCATTTCATTTGTTTGAGCTTGGAGAAGAGAGGAGAAAATAGCAAAGAAGATAGCATATTTTTTAGGGCAGATTTGTGAGAGGTTGGAGGAGTGAAGAAAGAGGAGCTTCAAGGAGATAACAAACACTGTCATCTACCTCAACTTCTCAAGAGCTAAAGAGGAATGTATGCCCCAACTCCCTCCTTTTTTGTTTTTTCTCTTTGTGTTTTTTTTCCTCTTCTCGTACAAGCTATGGTGGCAGAGTACCCCATCTCCAAAAGCTTGACATTCGAGTGCTCAGCCAAACATGCAGTTTCTCTGGGCGTGAGCGCAACTAGAGTGCATTTGACAGAATACACAACAAAAAGCGCAACATGTAAAAAAATTTCAAATTAAATTTTTGAATTCATTTGATTATTTTTACTATTTAAATCTTCTAAGTACTAATTTATAATCTATGACCCTTTTACAGATTGGAATCCCAACGCCTCAATGATATGGTGTACGTCTACTACATTCTTCGATTGTGAATGAGACAACATTAGAATGCTCCTGATATGGATGACATCTCATTGGACAATATTGATACCACCGTTGCATGGAGGGTCGAGACTGAGAGGCCGGCCATGGACTCAATCTATGATTGGTTAGATGTGGATCCAGAGGCACTAGTGCCAGAGGAGGTAGCAGTTGCAGGGGAGGAGGAGCCAGAGGTAGAGGAGGAGCAGGGTCAGGAGGCAGAGCAGGAGGAGAATGTGGAGGAGGAGGTGACACCATCTAGGATGGGCAGCAGCAGTGGCAGAGGACAAAGGAAACCTCTTTTATTTGCTTCTAGAAGACGACTGAGTCCATTTGTATCCCAGGGGCAGGGCCTTCTTCCTCTAGAGGAAAAGGCAAAGCCATTCCCTATTCCCGTAAAAGGGGCAGGGGATCTCAGTGACTGATTACTTTATGACATGGAGATGAATCATGATATACATTTATTATATTTTTTGTTGATATTTTGACTCTTGAGAGTTGAGACTGAGACAGGACTTAAGATTCAAGACTTGATTCACTATTTTGATATGTGATGTAGCACTAGACTTCATATACATATTACATATTAGCTTTATTTACATGTTTATGTGGAAATGCATTTATTTGATGTTGTGGATACTTTAGATGCTAAAAAAAAATTTAAAAAAATGAATAATTTTGTATTTTTTTAATTTGCAAAATTGTTGCCGAATTTTTCAAAAAACTTCCGACTTTATCGAGTTTTTCAACTTTTTGACCCTTGTCGATTTAATCCCAACTCCGACTTTTTCCACATTGGCTCTAGTCAATATAGGATTGTCAGCATAGAGCACTAGAATTAGCAAAAACCCTCTAACCGTGATGTAGTATAAGTTAGCATCCCCACCTCACTCTCAGTGAAGCCTGTTACCCAACAAAAGTGGGTGGCTCCATACGAGAAAGTTTTCTCCTAGATATCTCTTCAGCCAGCAACCAACATCCCTTGACAACCACCAATGTAGTCGATACATTGTGCCATTTGATCTTCTCTCCCTAAATCAGTCATATGTCCCCTCGGCCATCTGTCAAGAGCATATGCTTGAAGGTGGGCAATCCAACCATCAAGGTATGTTTTTCATTGTGCAATTAGGTGCTTATGGTTGTTTTTGCTTGGGCATATTGAGCATGGATTATTGGAAGACTTGGAAGAGGGAAGGGTTTTGGCCATAGTTTTGATCCCTCACCTTATATGGGGGTTAATCATCAATCCTAGTCCCATGGGATCTCCTCTATTGGCCTACGGCTTTATGAAGGGCATTACTTGGGAAACCCCAAATTTGGTAGCGTGGTCTCGTTTTCCCGTTCCATATTTTTCACTCCCCTAAGCACATTACAAGCCCTATTTCATCATTTTCCTTCTTTGGGTCCACATACACAAGGCACTGGTTCAACCCTCCCCTTGTCCACATGTTTGGGTCGGGCCTAGAAATGTTACCCCAAAGGATGATGCAGCTAAAAGAACGTTAAAAGCATATCAAGGCCACAAGCAAGAATCAAAAGAAAAGAATATTACCAACCTAGATCCATCTTAATTTCGGATCTACCAATCCCCAAGAGGAATCAAATCTCTTTTCATTCTAAAATAGGTTTGTATATCAAGAGATTTGATCCCTCTAGGCGCCTGGTAGATCTAGAGTTAAGATGGATCTAGGTTGGTTTAATTTTCCCCTTTAAAGAGGCTATATTCCACCATACCATGAGTCAATACCATGGCCATTTTTATTTTAATTTTATAGCATTATTTTTATTTTGTTATTTTTTTTTTTTAAATTTTAACCTAGTTAAAATGTTTGCATTACATTATATTAGTCTTTTTATTTATTTATTTTTAATTTTATTTTTATTTTTATGAAATTCGACTTAGTGAGACTCATATAAATAGAACTCGCTCTCATTCGTGAGACTGAGAGATGATCATCATCACTTCGATTCTTCTCTTGTAAAATAACTCGCACTTTTTCTTTGGAAGCTATTGGAGATTCTTTGATGCATTTTGAAATTTGGAGCTGAAATTTTTTATCTTCTTTGGAGCTATCTCATGACATCTGGATAGATATATCATATTGTCATCTTGTAAGTGCTTCTCGTTGAATATTTTCTTGTAATATCGTCTAATGTATGGAATTGTTGCAACTAGGTTAATGTTTTTGTGCCCTAATTATTTAGAATCATTTTTGGAAAGTTATTTGGTTGGCAATTGCATATGTTACGCATTGTATGGAAAATGATGAATGTTTCTAGTGGGTAAAATTTTGCTTTCCTTCCATAAAACTCCATAAAGCTTGAGTGGGTAAATGTTAAAGCTTGATTGTTAGGGCATCAATCTTTAACCTCCTTAAGGACAATTTTGGCCAATTTAGAATCATCTAAGACTCCATATCCCAAAGGACTATGCACTAGTCCAAGAAACTTGGGATCAACTCCTCTCTTCTCCGTATTTTCTCCTCCTCAAACTTTCAGCCCCTTTCTCTAGACGGCTAGGCTAGGGCATCAAGTGAATTCCTTTAGAGAGTGAATTTGGGATTCTATGAAGACAAGACTCTTCCTTAGGGTCTTGCCTAGAGGATATCCAACTTTGGTGGATTTCTCATGGTTCCTTATCCATAAATTCATGTGCCTTAGGTGTGCCTTAGAGGGGAAACCCTAGCTTGTTTCTCCTAAACTAAGGGACTTTTTTTAGAGTTGTATGAGCATAGTATTCGTTGGAATAAATCATAAGAAACCCTTTCTCCTTCTATGCCTTAACCTAGTGAACACCTTGGAAGTATTTCTTCCCACGATTATTCATAAAACCCTAGATCTAGCACAAGTCTTTCCTAAATCTTTCAAAGTAAGCAAAGAGCCTCTTGGAAGTGTTAAAACATCACCTTGAGCTTCTTTGAGAGGTCTTATCCCATAACTTGGAGTTTTGATCTTAGGAATACTTATTATCATCATAAATATCAAGCCCTAAGTCTTGATCTCCTCCTGGACTTTTCTTCCAGAGCTTTTAGCTTCGTTGAAGCATTGAACCATTATTGTGTCTCTCCTTGAATGGGCTTTGTAGAATCACTTCAAACCTAATCATTAATCTATTCATTCCTAGTGATTCCCTTCCTACTGGGACTCCTCCCATCGACGAAAGTCCATAAAGAGCATGGGACCTTGACTGAGGTGACACTGGGTCATTATCCCATTGTTGTCACTTGTCACTTAGTCTAGTAGTTGTCCCTTAGGTTTCCCTTCTTTAGGGCCCTGCTAGATTGTGTGGTAACATTTTTGGCATCGTTGTCGGGAAAGAAGTGGGTCCACCTTTTATGAAAGATTTACCTTTTTCCTTGACAATGATATAAATCATTATTTGGTGACTCCTTGGAAGAATAAAGCCTTTGTTCTTCATTGACCTTCAAAGTTTAATGCTTGTAGGATGAAGCAAGCATTCTTGAAGGCAATTCTCATTCACCCTCGCAACTCCATTGTCATTAAAATATAGAGACCAGCAACATGTTGATCGAGTTGTTTCTTGCTTTGGATATAACATGGATCCCACAATGCCCAAAACTGGAATACTTGAAGGATGTGCCAATATTCAATGGGGATCCACTTTCAGCAGCTAGTCATATAGTAAATTTCATAAGGCATACTTCAAGATTCAACATAATTCAGCCTAGTGACAAGATTGAATTGTTTATTATATCTATTGGTACACATACAGATTGGCTTGAATCGTGTGAGCCTAGAAGTATTTCCTCTTTCTCTATGTTGGTTGTATATTTCTTCTTACATAAAGGACCAAGTTTTCAAAATGTTGAAGAAGCATGTCAAATCTTGGACATAGTCCAAGAGGAAGAGCTCGTTGAGTATACCAATGAGGTTGAAGGAGAATACGTTGAGCTTGATCCCTCTCTGGAAGAGAGCATCGATGACGACCTTAAGGACTATACTAAAGAAAAATGTAATAAAGGTCATGATGAAGAGGTAGAATTCATGGGAAGTGAGATTGTGGCTAGCCCTGCCCCTGTCAAGGATGATGTGCCTTTTAAAGACCTCGAAGAAAGTGACCTCATCAACCCCTTGAAGGATATCATTAGTGGTTTCTTGCATATAAAAGAAGGGATGTGGGATGTTAGCGCTTATTTCTTTGACAAGGACCCGATTAATGATATCGATGATGATGCAGATAGGAGACTTGCCTTGCCCTATATTCCATTCCATCATGAAGTGTTGATTATCGACATTTTTGAGCCATCCTTGGACCCTAGTCTTGAGAGGGATGAGCCTATGATGGTTTCCCTTTTTCAAGATGTTCCTTGTAGTGAGCAGCCCAATTGTTGCAATCTCACATGAGGGATGAGCCTATGTTGGTTTCCCCTTTTCAAGATGTTCCTTGTAATGAGCAGCCCAATTGTTGCAATCTCATATTCATATCCTCTCTTTTTCGTTCTCCTCCCCATGTTTTCCCATAAGTGTCGAGATGAATCTCGAGCTTAAAGCGGGGTTTTGGAAGGAATGTTTGGTATTGATCATTGATTATTCTAGGTTCAAGATTGAAGGAATGGTTTTTTATTCCCCCTTTTCCTTTGTTTTTATGACCCCTTATCATAGAGTATGGTCATTTGTTTTCCCACCCTCCACCCTTATGACCTAGCATATGGGTATCATGTTATGTATATTTTATTAATTATTAGTTAGATATAGTTATCTTAGGTTTTATTAAGTGAAAGGGCATGATCAAAGATCATGCCTCTTCACCAAGGGACACATCATGCCTCTTCACCAAGGGACACCATGAGGCTATAATTAAAGCCTCGGTGATTCCCCATTGTAATCATATCTCATATCTCATATTTTATCAATAATAATAGATACTTATTCAAGTTTACCAGAGTTTTTACACTCCATTGGTATCAGAGCCATCGCTCTTCGAGATCTGTGTGATCACCCAGAATTAAGGAATTACAAGAAAATTCCAAAATTGCAGATTTTTTTAAAAACCAAGTGCTTGTGGGTATCAACATTTGTTTTTTAAAAAAGAAGAAGGAAGAAATATATATATATATATATAATCAAAAGAGAGAAGGAAAGTAAACATAAAGGGGGAAATAAATTAAAAGGAAAAAAAAATATTTAAAAGAAAATAGTTCCAAAAGAAAAAAAAGTAAAAGTAAAAAGAGATATATATATATAAAGAAGTATATATACGTACATGTGAAGACAAAGTAAAAAGGAACAAGGAAGAGTAATTGCTCGTGGTTTACAAGCTCGTGGTTTTGGGCCCATGGTATTAAAACCCATTTCCCCTTTTCAAAACAACGTGCCTTTTCAAAACAAAGTGACTTTTAAAAACAACGTGACTTTTCAAGGTTAACAATCTTTTTCCCCATATATATATATATATATATATATATATATATAATTCAAATAATAAAATAATAATAATTATTATTATTATTATTATTATTTAAAATATATATATATAATAATAATAATAATAATAATAGAAATTATTATTATTATTTCAAAAAAAAATTAATTTAATTAATTAATTAATTAATTTTTAAAAAAAAGAGAGAGAAAAACTGGCAGAAAAATATTCCCCACCTCATACACGTTCAATGTCTTCATCAATGTCGATGGCTGAATTCTAGAAGAAATTGGTGGATCTCGAGAAACAGATCAATAATAATTTTGAAGAATTTGGAAAAAGATTAATCGATCTTGAAGGTACAGTTGCAGGACACTCCAACGACATCAAAAAGGTTCATGATACGACAAATCGAATAGAAAGACAAATGCGGCTAAATCAGCACGAGGCCACAGAAAAACATAAAGAAGCAATGAACAAGATGACAGAACTCTTCAATAAGCTAAATGATAAGATAGATAAGTTAAGTCAGACACAATCCCCAATATTTCCTAATATGGAACAAAATCAACAAAACAATTCTGCAGATTCAGGGAACTCAGAAGAGCATCAGGAAAAGACCGATTCCCCACATCATCAAGAAGATAGTAATGCAGATTTTCAAAATAAGCAGCTTTGGAATGCATTTGCTAATCAATATCCCCTTCTTGTTCCACCATTAGCATATCAGCGAAAAGCCAAAATCGAGCTACCCAAGTTTGATGGTAATGAAAACAATAGCGTTGCATGGCTTAATAAAGCAGAAGAATATTTTGAGATTTATGACATTACTAGTGATGACGAAAAAATTAAGCATGCTTCCATGAAAATGGAAGGAGAAGCATATAATTGGTATATGTGGTGGAAAAAGACGACGCTTGCTATCAGTTGGAGGAAATTTAAGGATGCATTCTTCAAAAGGTTCCAAGGCATAAAAGAAGAAAAGTTTTTTTCAACGTTTATCAAATTACGCCAAAAAGGAGATGTGGATAAGTACACTAGAGAATGGGAGACCTTGGCAACACGAGTACCGGGATTGTCAGAATCTCGTCTAATCCAGTCTTACATCTCAGGACTTAAAATCCATATAAAAGAAGAGCTCGAACTTCATGAAGTTACATCAGTAGAAGTAGCAAGGCAAAAAGCAAAAGCTGCTGAAAAGAAATTTGACAGATTATCAAAACCAGAAAAAGTATATTGGAGACAAAAATTTCCTCAATCTGAAAATATAGATGACACAAAATATGTCCCACTCCATCTTCGTGAAGAAGAAAAATCTAGTGTGGAAAAACAAAGAATGAGAGAGGGCAAGTGCAAGCGTTGCGGTGAAAACTGGGACCCTAAGCACAGATGTGCTAATGGAAAAACGAAAAATCTATACAGTTGTGAAGCAACTAATGACGCTAACAATAATGATTCATATATAGAAGGATTAGAAGACAACTTAGAGTTCTCTCCAGAAGTGGATGGGGAAACTATTCCGCAAGTGTCATTATCAGCTATGACAGGCATATCACAACCTCAAACCTTAAGGTTAAAAGGAAATATCAAGAACAACAACGTAATGGTTCTCGTCGACACTGGCAGTACCCACAATTTTCTAGATTCAACCATGGCAAAAAGACTTAACATATTTACCTTCCCCATGCCTAATATGAAGGTAATGGTGGCCGATGGTAAGAAGATTGAGAAAGTAGGGAAATGCCATAAGGTCAAACTACAGATAAAAAACTTTCATTTAGAATCTCCATTCTACACTGTTCCATTACAAGGAGTAGATGTGGTCTTAGGAATTCAATGGCTACAAACTTTAGGTACTTATTCTGCCAACCATCAGAAGCAGTTTATAAGTTTTATGTGGAAAGGGCAGAAACACAGGTTGTATGGATTCCAAGCCCCAGAAGATCAAGTCGTATCTTCCTCTCTGATGACGAAGATGATTCAAATAGGAGCGCCAACATCTACAGTACAATGTCATCAGTTAGAAATGTTATCTTCAAAAGGGAGCCACGAAGAGTCACCAGAAGAACAAGGACTAGTTCGGACACACGAAAAAGCATTCCAGGATCTACCCATAAAAGTGCCTCCAGATAGGAAAATCAAACATCCAATAGAAGTCAAGACAGGATCCGACCCTGTCGATATCAGATCTTTTCACTATCCAGATCAACAAAAGATTGAACTCGAGAATATGCTCCACGATCTTTTTAAAATGTGGGAAGCAAGAGCCCACCGCTCAAGAAACCCAGGCATTCGTCAACATTGTCCATCGTTACGTATGCTTTGGGGACAAAGTATCTTTAAGAGAGGGGCAATGTTATGTATATTTTATTAATTATTAGTTAGATGTAGTTATCTTAGGTTTTATTAAGTGAAAGGGCATGATCAAAGATCATGCCTCTTCACCAAGGGACACCATGAGGCTATATTTAAAGCCTCGGCGATTCTCCATTGTAATCATATCTCATATCTCATCTTTTATCAATAATAATATATACTTATTCAAGTTTACCAGAGTTTTTACACTCCATATCATCATTATCATTTTTACTTTCATGTATATATCGTAATTGATCATAGGGGTACGAAATATGAACTTGATCTAATGATATGTTGGTTACATTGGCTATATGACTATACCTAGTAGTTACATAATGTAGCATGCATGTTAGAGTAAGATGCATTGCATATTGATTTTGCATAGCTACTATCAACATATCATGTTTTCATAAATGCATTTAGATTAGACTTGTATCATAGAATAGATTTTCATTTTTGTATTGTTTTATTATTTAATGAAAACATGGGCAATAAAAGTACACCCAGGACACATGCTTCCAACATTGTTTATGATGTGCAAGGTACAAGTCTACGGTCCTAGAGGATTGCTGGTGTTCTCATGAACTCCCCGTTCGAGTACATTGATCGTGCACTCTACAGAGAGCTCATGTCCCAGTTGGAGCCAGAAGTTACCCACCAAAAGTGGGTGACCCCATAGGAGAAAGTTTTCGCCTAGATATCTCTTCAGTTGATAGCCAGCAGCCCCTAATAGCCACTAGTGTAGTGGATACATTATGCCATTTGACCTTCGCTCCCTAAATCGGTCATATGTCCCCTCGCCCATCTGTCGAGAGCATATGTTTGAAGGTAAGCAACCCAAACGCTAAAGGCATGTTTTTCATGGTGCAATTGGGTGCTTATGCTTGTTTTTCCTTGGGCATATTCGGCATCGATTATTGGGTGACTTGGAAGAAGGAAAGGTTTTGACCGTAGTTTTGTTCCCTCACCTTAAATGGGGGGGAGGGGGGTTAATCCTCAATCCTAGTCCCGTGGGATCTCCCCTATTGGCCTATGGGTTTAGGAAGGGCACTACTTGGGAAACCCTGATTATCATAGCAGGGTCTCGTTTTCCAATTCCATATTTTTCACTCCACTCTACACATTACAAACACTATTTCATCATTTTCCTTATCTGGATCCACATGACCACTAGGTCCACAAGGCACTGCTTCACCCCTCCCCTTGTCCACATGTCTTGGTCATGCTTGAAAATGTTGCCCCGAAGGTTGATGCCGCTAAAATAACGTTAAAAGCATATCATGGCCACAAGCAAGAAACAAAATTATTAAATGCAAAAGATGGTCGGGACAGTTAATATAGCACGTGCACAAAAGCCAAACATGAGCTCTACCCCTTTCATCATTTCTTTCACCCGGCTCCTAGGGACCCATGAGTGCCCCCACATCATTAAGGAACACATGCACGTCCCAACCCCTGGTGGGCAATGAATTGTCTCACCTTAAGAGGGTAATAACTACTTACATCATACACAGCATGTTGTCATCTCCTAGAGCCCCGACCAGTAATACAAAGAAAAATCAAGAAACGATAACAGGCTAAAGAAGAAGGGTGGAAAAACAAAGGTCGGGGTAACTCATGTATCCATGATTGCTCCCTCCTACATCTATATTTCCAAATATGTGGACATCCTTCATCGTTACCATCCTTGAACCCATGGCATTTGGCTTTGAGACACCAGTGTCCCCATCTATCTCATCATCATTCACATGACCCCTATCAAATGAAGGATGTACATTGGACCTGTCTCTCCCCTTGGGGGCTGGGAACACCTAATAGGGTTGTTTATTATCCACTCCTAACTAGGTAGGTAACACTTAGAGCTTAAAGCCCCGAATTAGGAAGGTAAGCCCACTATGAAGTCTCAATGTGCCCTTGATTAACGAGCTTGGTTCACTTAGATGCACTAATGAATCATTGTACCTGATGGTGAGGAAGCGCATTGGATCTTATATGTGATTGGCAAGTTGTTTCATCATGGGTTCGGAAACTTAAATGCAGCCCAAGCCCACCAAAGGATCATATTGACACTCAAGAGAAGCATTGAGAGCCATGAGACTCCATCATGTGTTAGACCATCATTTAATGCCATGGGCACCTTCAGAACCCTCAACAATATGTTCATTGCCCCACATTAATTGTGGGATGATGCACTTGGACCACTGTGCCCCGATCGACTTAACATATTATGGCAACTAATCCAAGGCCCAAAGGAGGTTTATCTCACCCCTTCATACATGGGAGGGCAGGCACCATCATCAAAGCCCTCATTTGGAGCATTATACAGGCTATTTTATCATCAGGGGACCCATGAGACTGTTGAAAAGTGTAACTAGGATCGGTCTTCATATTGACTGTGTAATTATGAATTTATGTAAAGAAGAAGACAAAGATAATAAAATGTATTGTTGTTGTACTTGCTTCATGGGTTTCATGAGCAAGATTTAATTCTAGGTCAATAAACTTCTTCTTGATGTCTATTAGGGATTGTCTTCTATTTAGAAGTGTAATTAAGAGTCATGAATATAAAGTGACTAGTCTGAAAAATGTCCTCCAAGACCTTGTGGAAGAATGGCTCATAACATCCCTCAAGACTGCTCACATTCAACGTTGAAGATAAGCCTATTTTACAGTGAGGAAGTCAGCCTATTTGCAGTGAGGAAGTCAACCTACAATCTTGGTGTAGGGTTGGCCTAAAAGCATATTAAATCACTGTATATATAGCATGACCTGAGGCTCATTTGAAATAACAACTAATGCGAGTTGCTCTACATAAAATAGTGGATTTCAGAGGAGATCTAGTGCGGGTTAATAATAGGCAGAGACTTGCATGATAAAGTTTGGGATAAGTATGCGTTAAAGTACAGAATGAAAATGCGAATCTGTGACTGCAATATAATAATGAGGTTTGGGTTAAATGCGAGTTATTGCAGAAGATGAGGATCTATTTTTGTAAGGTATTTTGAAGCATAAAAGGTATGGATCAGTATAAGGAACCAGCAGTCAAGCATTAGATGCGGATTTGTTTTGTGAAGCATGCTGAAGTGACAAATGCGGATTAATATGAAGGAGTTGCGGTCAAATAAAGTGTGGTCAAACATGTTATAAATACACTGATATTCAAATGGTGGAATAAGGTTTGTTTTCTATGTGTTATAATGATTGTGACTAGAAGCATTCAGATGTCATGCGAAGTGGATGATCATGCTATGATGAAAAATTTAAGGGCTATTACAGTATGAAGAAAGGAGGAAGGCAAATCTATGATTTACCTTCCTACTCACAGTTCATAAAAGAAAGGTCAGTACAGGTTGATGAAGAAAAGAAGGATCAGTGTTGAAAGAAGACTTAGAAGCAGTGACAAGGTCTTGGAGGCATTCATAGGTCAAGGGTCTGAGTCTTGGTCATGGTTCTTGTCATTTGAAGATCTATAAGAAGAATTCCTTTCGGGGTTTCCTCTCCAAGAGGGAGAGGTATTTGCCCTGGCTCGAGGAGCCTAACTTTGTGTCTTGTATTTTGGTAATTAACTTGATGAAAAACTAAATAAGTTAAGAAGACAATACATAAGCAAAAGAAGTAATCTCACGAGTACTTATCAAGTAAGAGAATTTGCATTAATCTCAAGCCCTAAAAATTCTCAACAAAGACCAGCATTGTGCCCCAAACCCACTTTGGGGCCCCACATGATGACTTGCATGAAGAATTAGGGGTCATCCCCTAATTGGTGATTTATGGAGCCCTGTCTCTCATCTTCGCATCTAGAGGACTCAACGTGGCCCTCCAACGGCCCTATATCAGCATGGCGTCATCAACTCAACTAGCATTAGCATGGCTAATTCATAATTTGTAAAAGCTATTGGGTCAGCTTGTTTCTTGCCCATTATTTTAATGTTTTGGGGGCTAATAGGCTAATTTGACTTAATGAGTCTCATATAAATATAACTCACTCTTATTTGCGAGAGATGATCATCATCACTTCGATTCTTCTCTTGTAAAAAAACTCGCACTTTTTCTTTGCAAGCTATTGAAGATTCTTTGATCCATTTTGACATTTGGAAAAGAAATTTTCAATCTTATTTGGAGCTATCTCATGATTTGTGGATGGATATATCATATTGTCATCTTGTAAGTGCTTCTTGTTGATTATTTTCTTAAAAAAATGTTTAATGTATGGAATTGTTGCAACTAGGTTAATGCTATTGTGCCCTAATTATTGAAAATCATTTTTGGAAAGTTATCTTTTTGGCAATTGCATATGTTACTCATTGTATGCCAAATGATGAATGTTCCTAGTGGATGAAATTTTGTCTTTTTCCCATAAAACTCCATAAATATTGAGTGGGCATATGTTAAAGCTTGATTGCTAAGGCATTAATCTTTAACCTCCTTAAAGGACAATTTTGGCCAATTTAGAATCATCTAAGACTCCATAGCCTAAAGGACTAGGCACTAGTCCAAGAAACTTGGTGATCAACTCCTTTGTTCTTCGTATTTTCTCCTCCTCAAATTTTTGGCCCCTTTCTCTAGGATGACTAGGCTAGGTCATCAAGCAAATTCTTTAGAAAGTGAATTTTGGGATTCCATGAAGACAAGACTCTTCGTTAGGGTCTTGCCTAGAGGATCTCCAAGTTTGGTGGATTTCTCATGGTTCCTTATCCATAAAATCTTGTGCCCTAGGTGTGCCCTAGAAGGGAAACCTTAGCTTGTTTCTCCTAGACTATGGGAATAAATCATAAGAAACCCTTTCTCCTCCCTTGCCTTGTCCTAGTGAACACCTTGGAAGTATTTCTTCCCACGATTATTCATAAAACCCTAGATCTAGCGCAAGTCTTTCCTAGGTCTCTCAAAGGAAGCGAAGAGCCTCTTAGAAGTGTTAAAACATCACATTGAACTTCTTTGAGAGGTCCTATCTCATTACTTGGAGTCTTGATCTTAGGAATACCTATTAACATCATAAATCACAAGCCCTAAGTCTTGTTCTCCTCTTAGACCTTTATTCGGGAGCTGCTTCTTTGAAGCATTGAACCATTATTGTGTTTCTCCGTAAATGGGCTTTGTAGAATCACTTCACACCTAATCATTAATCTATTCATTCCTAGTGATTTCCTTCCTACCGAGACTCTGCCCATTGGTGAAAGTTCGTAAAGAGCAAGGGACCTTGACCGAGGTGACAATGGATCATTGTCCCATTATTGTCACTAGGTCTAGTAGTTGTCTCTTAGGTTTTCCCTTCTTTAGAGCCCTGCTAGATTATTTGGTAACAAAGCCCAATCCCTAAAGGTAGTTATCAATGCGAGTGTACCATGCTCTTAGAGCCTGCTTGAGCCCATAAAGAGCTCTCTTCAACAAACAAACATGAGTGTCTCTATTGAAGGTCTCAAACCCCTCTGGTTGCTTCATATAAATCTCTTCCTCAACCACCCCGTTGAGGAATGTTGTCTTCACGTCCATCTAGTGGATCTTCCACCCCATCTGACCTGCAAGTGTCAGAATTGTCCTGATGGATGAATAACAAGCCACTAGAGCAAGCATCTCCTCATAGTCAATGCCCTCAACCTATGAGAAGCCCTTTGCCACAAACTTGGCCTTGTACTTCTCCACACTCCCATCTACTTCATGCTTCACCTTGTACACCCAACGTGAGCCTACTACTGATTTTCCCTCTGGCCGTGACACAATCTCCCAGACATTTTTCTTCATGATGGAGTAATATTCCTCCACCATGGCATCCTTCCAAACCTATAGAGAGGTTGCCTCCTCATAACAAGAAGGCTTTGTGTCCAACAACTCAGTCATTAGTGTCATATATCCGATGTACCTTTGTGGTTTCTTACTCTCCCTGAACATAAAGCTACGAGTCTCAACTTGCTCTTGGGCCTATTGAATCACCTCTCGGCCCACTTGGCTCTCTTCCTCCCTGTGCTAGGAGCTACTGACTGATTGGTTGCCTCCACTCGTCCTAGTCTCTCCTCATCCTATAATGACTCCTGGTCATCCTGTTGTGCAATCGTTTGCCACTTGGCTGAGACTCGATCTGCGATACTGGTTGAGGCTCTTGCTTGGGAGTGAGTAGCTCCTCCTCAAGTACTCAAACCTACTCTCACTCCAAGGAATCCCTTATAGCTTTATCCTCTACAAACCTCATGTCCTGCCTGATAACTGTCTTCTTGAGTGATGGTATATACAACCTGTATGCCATCTCACTATAGCCCACAAAAATTCCCTTTTAAGTTGTGGGCTCCAGCTTCTTCCTACTCTCTTTGAACATATGACAGTAAACTTTTGTGCGAAAGAGGCGAAAGTGAGAAAAATCAGGCTTCTTTCCTGTGAAAGCCTCCTCTGGTGTAACTCGTCCAAGCACTCTATGTGGACTCTTGTTCTGCAGAAATACTACAGTGTTGCATGCCTCTGCCCACAAGAACATGGGTAGCCCCTCGTCATGCAATATGGCCTTGGCCACTCCAACTATGTTGTGGTTGCTCCTCTCAGCCACCTCATTCTGCTAAGGGTTAGGGGGTGTTGTAAGCTCTCTCCTAATGCCGTCCTTGGCACACATGTCCCTAAAAGCATTGGAGACATATTCCTCGCCATTGTCACTCCTCAATGCTTTGATCTTCTTCCCAATCTAGTTTTCTACCAAGACCTTAAACTCCATGAACTTGGAGAAGACCTCCTCCTTCTCTTTATAAAGAAGAGAAGGGCCCACATATGTCTAAATGTACAACTCCAAAATCCCTTTGGCTATGTTGTCTCGGCCCTGGAAAGATGACTTGCCATACTTGCCAAGTGCACAACCCTTGCACACATCATGCTAGTCAAATACGCCATGTGGTAGTCCTATGGCTATCTACTGAAGGATCTTCAGTGCCCACGTGTTTGCTCCAAAGTTCCCCCACATCTCTACTCTACGCACTTCCCGCCTTGCTACTCAAGGCCACACATGTCTCAACCTGCAACCTATAGATTCATCCTCACACCAATCTACTTCATGGATCCAGAACCTAAGTGCTTGAGGTAAGCCTTACCTCTGTTGAGGATGACATCATAACCCTTGTCCTGTAAGGTAGCCACTGAAACAATGTTCTTCTTAAGTCCTAGAACATAGAGGGCATCCCTGAGATGGAGAGAGCTACTAGACTCCCTCTCAAAACTGACAGTACCAAATCCCCTAGTCAAGTACCTGCCATCATCTCCTAGTTCAATGTGAAACTGCACGTCCTTCTCCTTCAGCTTGGCTAAAATATTCCTTATTCTCGGTCACGTGGAAGGATGTTCTAGAATCAATGTACCATATGTTGTTGCCTATTGAGCTTGCCATGCAAGCTATCAATGAGAAGTCTTTCTTGAACTGAAAAGAAAACTCATCTACCTCAGCTGATGCAGTCACATGATCCTTACTAGACGCCTTCTTCCGATTAGGAAAGTTAGTGGTATAGTGCCCGAACTGGTGGCAATGGAAGCATTTGGTCTTGCTCAGATCTTTCTTCTTCTTCTCGCCCTTCTAATTGGACTCGACGTTTCCTTGGTTCTTCTTGCCCTTGGCTTTGTTGCCTTTTCTTGTCAAGGCAAAGTTTTCCTCGTCCTTTGTCTTCACTAATCTTCCAGCTCTCATCCCTCTTCGGATTTCTTCTTGGACGCAGTTTGACCACAGCCTTTCCTAGCTAGGAATATTCTCTCTACCATTAACTGCATCCTAGAAATTATCCCAAGACTTATGAAGTCCCAGTAGCGCAAGACTCACAAGGTCATTATCTACTACAGTCTTGCCCACTCTAGCTAGCCCATCTCGAACCTGGGTGAACATGGAAAGATATGTAATGATGGGTTCTCCTTTGCTCATTTGGATATTTCTTAGCTTGTCCATCAAAGCAAGATTTTTGGCATCACTAGAACCATGATACAAATCTAAGTTGGCTTTCCACATCTTATATGTTGTATTCTTCCCGTGGAGATGAGGGATAATATGGTCTTTGGCCCCCTCAAGAATGATCCTCTCGGCCTTGGTGTCATTATTGTTATGTCAAATCAACTATTGGGCATCTTGAGGTGGAACTATTTGATTCTTCACAAATTCTAGCACCCCATTATCTTCCAACACCATTGAGATCCACTCCTTCCATGAGCAAAAGTTAGATGCTCCCTCTAAACAGTGATTTGTCCTTGGTCCTTGGAACAACATATTGCTTATCCAAAAATTGATCTTCAAAACTCTAGCACAAACCTTCACCTGAATTGTGCTCTTCACTAACTGAAAAATTTTGGCGTTGGTCTTTATGCTAAACTCTGCTCTGATACCATGTTAATTTTCTCTGAAACTCTACAACTAGCTAGAAGAATTACTGAAAACGAGGCAATTGAAAACTGCAACCAAATTTACTTTCACCAAGATACAGAATTTATTAAGAAATTATAAGCAGCGGAAAATAATCGAGAGATAAAAACACATGCATACAAATTGACATGCTTGTTTACCTAGGAAATCCAAAAGGGAAAACCTACTTTCTTTGTTGTGGTATTTTATTAATTGTTTTTGAGAAATTGGATCGATTACAATTCACGTTGCTACTGCAATCAGCAATCTGTCTATGGGAACATAATTGTTCTCCTGCTGAATAACCTTGACTTGCCCTGAGAATCCCTAATCCCAGCTCCACAATCCTTGTGCACTAGAGCCCTTATTTCCTTGCGCACTTCCTCCTATTTCCTAGCGCACAATTGAGCTCCTATTTTCTAGCACAAATCTCCTATTTCCTTGTACACAAGCCTCCGAAATTTATGCGCACTTGCTCCTCAAGAATATGCACTCCACATACAAAGAATTGATCTCTCAAGAATGATCGACCTTGTGCCTTCATCCTTCTCTTTATAGATAAAATTCGAGCATGCAAGGAGGCCTAGTCTTCAGTTGTGATTGCAAGTTAACTGAGAGTTCAACTTGTTCTCTCCCCAATCAACAATGGAGTCTTAACTCATTCTCTTTCCAATAAACACTAAAGACTTAACTCATTCTAATTGAACTTGTATTCCACCTCGTCCTGTAGTCAAACTAAAGAAGACTCCACGTAGCTAAAGCTCCAACTCCACACATGCAATCTTGATGACCATTCTAGTAAACTAGAAATCAACTCATCGTAGCTAAATTCTATCTCATGAACTCGCACTAATGCTAGAGAAAGACAAATTCATGGTCTTCACATGCTAAGGCATAAGCCAGAAGACTTCCATCACTACATTTTCAATTAGCGGTTCAAATTCTCATGCGAGGAGGCATATTAGTGCAGTAATTGAGAGTGATGACAATAAGGGTGCCACAGGGATCTCAATTGACCCTAAGGTATCAATGGAACAAAGGAAAAAATACATCAAAACGGAGGAGGCTACACAAAAATGATAGTGCAAGAAACAAAAACTTCAGTCCAATGCAACCTCTAGATTAGGCGGTGGTGGCCACACAACTTCATATACTCTTGGAACTTCTGATCACTCTAAATCTAGAAGAACAATAGAATATTTCCTTAATGTTGGTGAGAGGGATGACATGGATGCAAAAGTGTTGCAGTTTCGTTGTGTTTGTGGTATACCATTCAATGTGCTTCACTACCCCTGCTAGCAAAATTTGGTTAAGATCATCAATGAAGCCCCAAAAGGATACAAGAGCCCCAACTATTTTTTTTTTGTCAAGTGATCTAAGTTCATCAGAGATTACATCAGGCTTAACCTGTGGCTTGAGAAACCGCAGCCCACTGGCATCTAAGCCGTCAAAATCACCCAAGGATCGCAGCCAACTTGGGCCACACTAGCCCTTAACATGACTAGATTTTTGCCCACAGAGTTTCGAACCGGTGACCTTCACATCACGGAGTGACTTAACAATATACCCCCGCACTATCTATTCTACGCCCCGTGAGCAAAGCCCCAACTATGAGAAAGCTAGAAATTTGTTATTAGGCAAAGAAAAAGCAAAGATTCATAGAGCTTTGGCACGGTTTACAGATTAGTGGGGGTATTGTGGGGCATCCATTATATCAAATGGTTGGACAAATGTTAGAAACCAACAATTGATGAATATTCTTGGTGTTTCTACTAGCGGTGCAGTGTTTCTTGCAAGTCATGACTGCTCAATCACTACATATTCTCAAAACATCGTAGATCTCCTATTGAAAACAATAACGTTCCACCGAGTTTCTGGGACGGGGAAATGCGGGAGCGGGGATATGCACAAGGGGCGTATATAAGCAACCACAAAATTGAGGGAAATTTTGGGGAAACAGGGGGACGTCAAATTCATAAAAATTATAAAATTATTAAAAAATTAATATATATATATATATATATAATAAAAATAAAAATAAAATTGTGAATATTTTGATCTGCGCGAAAGCCTCAGGCTGCTCTGACCTAGGCCGCCGCTCGGCTTCTGAGGCCTCTGGTTTGGCCTGGTCCTCTTTCGGTTTTCCTCCAATCACTTGGTGGGCTGCTGCCTTTCTCGGTGGGCCTCGGTTTTGTCTGGAGTGGCCGGGTATTGGTGCGTCGCTGGGTGTTGGTCTGTTTGTGGCGCTGCTCTCTGCGCGGAGTTGATTCTCTGCCCCTGGTCGCAGCTTCGTTGGTGGCTCCTTCTATGTTGATCTGAGGGGCGGGGTTGTTTTCGCGGGCCTCTGTGGTCATGGCGGCTATGGAGCCTCCTCCGCCGCCTCCCCCTTCGGCGGATGCTGCTTTTCTCAAGCTTCTCAAATCCCTGCCGAAGAAAAAATGCTCAGAGACAGCAAAGTTTGTGAAGAGAATGGAGGATATCCCGGAGATAACTCTCCCTCCTGAAGGTCCGATCAAGGTCGCCCTTTCCTTGGCAGAGAGGGCCTTGGTTGGTCAGTTTACGGGCCTTTGGCCCTCCCCCAAAACAACGGAAAGCTGGGTCGCTCGAAACTGGGCTCCGCTGATCAAAGGGAGAGTTACCTCGTACTTCCTGGGTAAGGGCTTCTTCTTGTTTGAGTTCTCTGACAAAGAAGATAAGGATCTAATCTTTCGTAACGGCCCTTACTTCATGGGCCCTCAGGGGCTTTATCTGAACAAGTGGACCCCTGACTTTGACCCTGCAGTCGATGTGCCCACGGCGGTGCCCGTTTGGGTTAGGCTGCCAAATCTGCCTGTTCATTGCTGGAATGGGTAGTCTCTAAGCCATATTGGGAATATCTTAGGCAAGTACATTGATCGAGCAAGTAACAAGGATCAATTCGACTGTGCGAGAATCTGTGTTGAAGTCGACTTGGAGATTGGACTGCCCGAGGCGATCAAGATTAAGGTTGGAAGCTGGACTCATTTGCAAAAGCTGGATTATGAGCAGCTTCCATTCAAGTGTCGGAAATGTCAGGTTTATGGTCACTTTGCCCGAAGCTGCCCAAAAAATTGTGAAGCAGAGAAGGGTAAGGAGGAAGGATGGACACAAGTTAAAAGACCTAAAAACACTCACAGAGCTTCTCGCACTGGAAATTCTAATGGCAACGGCTCTCAAGCAGCCCCTAAAAATCAGACACCAATAATGGAAGAGCAAGGCAACAAATTCGTGCAGTTAAGCTCTGCCATAGAAGGCTCCCAAGAATCGGAGAAGCAGAAGGATGACTCAATCCCCAGAGAGACCCCCTCCGGACCAATGCAAGTGGATAGCATTGAAAACAGATCAAAAGAGGCCCTCATAGAAGAGCCAGAGGAAGGGCTTGACTCGGATGAATCAGAAGAAGAAGGCGAAATAGAGATTTCGCAAACCTCAGCCAGAAGGTCTTTAAGAGGCCGGAAAACTGCTCAGGAAAAAAGAGAGCAAGAGACTTACAAGGACAAACTTCAGGGAAGTCAACCTACACTCGAGAAACTCCTGGCAAACACTCCGAAGAAGAATAGAAACCAGTCTCAGAGCTCTAGAGGAGCTCATCATCCAAAAGGTAAGTGATGAAGTTCGTCTCCTGGAACTGTAGAGGGCTGGGGAGCAGAATTAAAGAAGATGCCTTGAGAAGTCTGAAAAGAACCGAAACCCCAGATATAATCCTCATCCAGGAGACTAAGATGGAGGATACTTCCTTTCTCCAGATTGGGAAAAAATTGTGGAAGAATAGTGATGGTCAAGTTGTTTCTGCCCGAGGTGCCTCAGGCGGTCTAGGCACGATTTGGGATGCCAATAAGTTTATTAAGATCAAAGAAGCGAATAGCATCCATTGGTTGTTTACAAAGCTCCGTAATGTTGAATCTGAGCTGATCATTTCTTTACTAAATGTCTATTCTCCTGTTAACGTAGGGGAGAAAAAAATTTGCTGGGAATCTATCAAAAGTTTGGCAGAATCCGAAGTCTTGGAAAACATTATAATAGCAGGTGACCTCAACCTCACCTTGTCTTCGACAGAAAAACGTGGGGGCTGCATTGTAAGAGACCCAGCGCGGGAATGGGTTGATGAACTGATTCATGATTGGGATCTGATCGATGTTAAACCTCGAAGCGGAAAGTTCACATGGACAAACAAAAGAATAGGCCCGGGCCATATCGCCGCAAGGTTAGACAGATTTCTCGTCAATAGCTCTTTTTTCCTTTATGGTTTAGAGTCTCGAATGCATATATTGCCTTGTTGTACTTCTGATCATCGCCCTATAAAACTTGAGTTAGTAGAACAAACGAACCAAGGACCCATTCCCTTCAAATTCTGCTCTCACTGGGTCAAGGAGCAGTCGTTCATGCCTTTGATAAAAGAGACCTGGAATATCCCTGTCAAAGGTTCAGCCTTTTATGTATGAGAGGAGAAATTAAGGAGAGCAAAAGCCGCTTTAAAAGACTGGGTCAGGTCCTTACCTAATCCGGCAGAGGAAAGAAAACTGATTCAGGAACGGTTGGAGAAACATCAATTCGATTCGGAATATGTGGAGATCACCCAAGACACTCTGCACGAGGAGGCTTCTCTGCAGCAACTGTTTCTTAAGGCTAGCTTGGCTGAGGAAAATCACTGGAGATTGAAATCACGCAGCCTCTGGCTCAAGGGGGGAGATAGAAATACTTCATTCTTCCACAAGCAAGCCCAGGCTCGAAACTGTCGCAACTCTATCTCAGAAATTGCCGTTGAGACCAATATCTATAGAGATTTACATAATATAAAAATGGCTGCATTTACCCATTTCAAAAATCTATATACTGAAGACGAGGACTTGGATTTGGATCCGAATCTGGTGTATGAAGTCCCCTCTTTGATAACCGACAGTCAGAATTATTTCCTGGAATCTGAGATCGACAACAATGAAATAAAAAAAGCCCTTTTTGCCATGGAACCGGATAAGGCTCCGGGACCCGATGGGTTTACAGCTAGTTTCTTGCAATTCTGTTGGTCCATTGTGGAGAAGGACTTGTGTAGAATGATCCGGAAATCCCAAGGGAGCCAGAAAATTGGGGGTAGCACTAATTCAGCCTTCTTGGCCCTCATCCCCAAGGAAAAAGGCGCCAACTCCTTCAGCAGATTTCGCCCCATCTCTCTTTGTAATATAGGCTATAAGTTGATTACGAAAATTATTGTCAACAGACTTAAAACCATCCTTCCTGGGATCATCCCTGAGAATCAAGGTGGCTTTATTCAAGGAAGACACATAGTGGATAACTTTATTTTGGTCCAAGAGGCAATCCAATCCAGTGTGGCTCGCAAAGAGAAAGGTATGGCAGTCAAGCTAGACCTGGAAAAGCTTTCGACAGAGTGAGACATAAATTTCTTCTGGAAGTGCTGCAAAAATTTGGGTTTGGTTCCAAATTCATAAATTGGATCAAGGCCTGTATTAGCGAGCCTTGGATCGCCCCTCTGGTGAATGGCAGAGTCACTGATTTCTTCAAAGCTTCTCGAGGTTTGAGACAGGGGTGTCCATTATCCCCCCTCCTCTTTGTGCTCCAAGCCTCGGTTCTCAGTTTCCTATTGAACAAAAAACTTCAGGATCAAGATCTATTAGGCCTGAACATTGCTAGAGGAGTCCAGAACATTAATCATGCTTTGTTCGCAGATGATTCCCTTTTGCTGGGAGCTGCCTCATTGCCCTCAGCTAGAAGATTTAAAGAGGTTATTAATGTTTATTGCTATAATTCTGGAAGTAGTCTCAACAAAGGTAAGTGTCACATCTATTGCTGGAACACTCCTGCTGCCTTGCTTCATGCCATTTCCAGCTGCTTAGGCTTCGTGGCTTCCTCTTCCTGGTCATCATTCAAATATCTGGGCCTCCCTATCTTCCATAAAAGTGCTACATGTAGAGACTGGTTACCCCTGTTGGACAAATTTGAAGCTAAGATTCGTGCCTGGGGTTTCAATTGGCTGAATCTGGCTGGAAAGTCGGTGCTTATCAAAGCTGTATTGAATAGCCTCCCCATCTTTCAGTTTGCTGTTCTGTTGGCCCCTGCTGGAATAATAAAGAAAATGGAGGACTTGACCAGAAAAATTTTTTGGAAAGGAGGGAAGGACAATGCTAAGAAAATTCCATTAATAAGTTGGGCCACAATTGCCTTGCCCAAACTGGAAGGAGGTCTGAATTTTAAGAGTCTTAGCCATCAGAATGTTGCTTTGGGAGCAAAGCTGCTATGGAGGATAATAGCCCCTAATCCGGGGTGGGCGCAGCGTGCCTTATGGAAGAAATATTTCCGTGGCAAGAGGACAAGGTGCTTGGAGCAGCCCTTAGCCATCTCCAACTCGGTTATCCAAAAGCTTTGTGCAAAATCCTCCCCTCTCATCAGTCAATATGCTCATTGGATACCAAGTAATGGCAAGCATATTCGAATCTGGGAGGATCGGATACTGGGATGTGAACCCTTGGAGGAGGACCGTTCTCTCCACTTGTTGAAGGAATGGATGCAGAGTGCTGGTTATTTCACTCTGTGGGATATTTCCAACTGGGACAATGGAGTTTGGCACCGTTGGCTTAACTTCGAAGTGCCTTTGAATCTGACTAACGAGCTGGATACTTTCTTAGATCATCTAAATGGCAAGGCTCCATTGAGAAGCAGGAAAAGGGACGTCAGAGGATGGGGTTCGTCTCCTGGACAATACTCTGTCTCAAAGGGCTACAGGCAGATCATATCAATACCTCATGTTCCTCCAGATCCGAATTCTTGGAAAGGAATTTGGTTTAACCCATCGCTGCCCAAAATCGATCTTTTCTGTTGGCTTCTATGCCATCAGAGGATCTTAACTGAGGACAGATTGAGAAAAAGGGGTTTTTCTGGTCCTTCTCGGTGTGCGATGTGTGAAGAAAGCGCTGAGTCTGCTGCTCACTTGATTCTACACTGTAATTTTGCCAAGGATTTATGGGCTGAAGCCTTAGGCCCGTGGATTCAGCAAGTCGACCTCCCAAATAACATCCCGGAGCTATTCTCTCTCTGGTGGCGCCTTTACCCCGGAGGATCTCCCAAGAATTCGCACCTCAAGCGTGCCTGGAATATCCTCCCCAAATTGATCTGCTGGCAAATCTGGTTGGAGAGAAACCGGAGGATTTTTCGCGATCAGAGGAGCGCTCACAAGATTACATGGATTAAAAGCAAAGCCCTGCTCAAAGAATGCATTGGCGATCAGCTTGATGGGGCTGGTTTGAGGGATCACGAGTCTGATTGGTGCGAGCATCTGGAACTTCAGTTCTCTGTTGCTGACAGGTCGCTTATCCCCCTTCAGGATTGGCAGCTTAGACTTTCCGCATCCGATCTCATGTCATTCTGCTTATCGAAGGCGCACTGCAATCTTTTCTTTGACGGCGCTGCGAAGGGGAACCCAGGCAGATCCGGAGCCGGGGGTGTGATCAAAAACGCAGATGGAGTCATGCTTCTCAGTTACGCCTGGGGTGTGGGTTTCAATACCAGCATCCAGGCTGAAGCTCTGGCACTGCTTCAAGGTCTCAAACAACTAAAAACGCTTGGCATTCCTGTAGCCTCCGTGTTTGGAGATTCACAGACAATCATTAAAATCATGGTTGACAATTCTTACCCCGCAGATACAAGACTGTCTAGGCTGATCAGACGAATTAGAACTCTGCTGAAAGCATTTCAGAGATTAAGCTTCTACCATATAAAGAGAGACAATAACAGAGAAGCTGATACGGAGGCAAATAAAGCGGTCACCCTCCCTCCAGGAGTCATCAACAGCAATGGAGTTGAAAGTCGAGACCCCATTCCTTAATTGTCTGTCCTATGTTTTACAGTCTTATTTTAAAACAGTTTGTCTGCACTTTTAATGGGGGGAAAATTGAAGCGGTGGTCCGAAAAATTGATTGTATAAATCTCTGGGGGTACAAAGAAAACGAGGTTTTGGTTTGGCCATGGAGTCAGCAGGCCTCGACATGAAATTGTATCCAGTTTTGAGGCTATGGGCCAGCATTAATATATCCTTCTAACCGTTTTTGTTAAGAAAATTAAAAAAATAAAAATAAAAAATTGTAAATAAGTTTGTTTGTAAATAGTAAATCTTAATAATTATGAAATGTACATCTAAATATGATCATCATTTCATATTATACTATTATGAATCATAATTATCATTTGACATTTCAACAATCATGAATGTAAAATTGTAAATCTAAAAGTAAATTACTAAATTGAATCCATCATTTGACATTATGCAATGTTCCATCTAATTCAACATTTGGCAATGGGAATTACTATTATGCAAGGTACATCTAAATTAAATTAATCATTTGACAATTGAAATTACACAATGCACGTCGAAAATAAATTCATCATATGACAATGACATTATGTTGAAGTCTAAAATAGCCTCAAAATACTAAATTAAAAGTAAACATAGAAAGCAGTGAAATACTAGTAAATTTCTCAAAAAGTACTAAATAATAAATCGCAGCTCCAATCCGGTGGCTCCAAGTCACAAAATGAAATTTGCAACTCCAATCTGACAGCTCCAAGTCACAAAATGAAAATCGCAGCTCCAAATGTCTCAGGCCCCTAGTCAATGGTAAATCTGAATCACAACAAACTGTAGATGGAAAATGTCGAGCGACAAGGTAAAATGTTGAGCGACAGTAGAAGGAAAATGTCGGGTGGTAAGGTAAAATCGTAGGGTTAATGAGAAATGTGAATGATCATGTTTTAAAGTTTTAATTTATCCTTTAGTTTTTATTTTCATTTTTTTTAATTATATTTATATTTGTAGTATTTTATGTTTTTAATTGTTATTAGCAAAAAACTTTGGGGGGACGCGGGGGGATGCTTTTCGTCACCAGGGAAAAGTCCCTCGGAGTTTCCCTGAGTTTCCCCAAAAAAGGGGTCATGGGGAAACGTTTCCCCGGGAGTTTCCCTAAGTTTCCCCAAAAAAGGGGTCGTGGGGAAACGTTTCCCCAAGAGTTTCCCCGTCCCGGGAGCGCAGGGGAGCGAGGAAGCACATCCCCCACCCTTAGGGGCACGTCCCCGTGGAACACTGGAAAACAATTAATGATGTTGGGTCCTATTAATGTGGTTCAAACTTCAAATAATCACTGATAATGCAGCAAATTGTAGAAGAGCAAGAAAAATCATTGAACGGACTTAACCACGCATCTTTTCGTCCAACTGCTTAGTGCACACATTGAACCTTTAGATGCACTATATTGTCAAGCATAGAGAATGTAGACAAATTAATCGGCTATATAAAAGAGGGTATCAGCTCATTAAATTTGTCATCGGGCATACAAGGATCAATTGCTTTTATGAGACTTACTCCGAGTTGCAGCTACTTAAGATTTCAAAAACTAGCTTTGCAAGCTATTACCTCACCTTTAGGTGGCCTATTAAAGGTGAGACAAGCTTTGGGTTGTATGGTGATGAGTGATACATGAGATGACATGAGCGTTGATAGAGAGTGCTAATGTAGAGTAAATTGTTCTTGAAAATCACTTTTGATCACAAGTTAGATATGTTTTGCAATTGACCAGGCCAATTTATCACATGATCAAATTTGTAGATTCAGATCTGCCAATAATTGGAGAGGTTTATGAGAAAATGGATAGCATGTTAGGTCAAAATAAAGACATTGTTGAGACTAGAGCTATCAACATGTGTAAATGCCAAACATTCCACTACATGCCTTAGCATATGTCTATCATGTATCATGGCTTTCATCACCAGCACCTAGAGGGGGGACCAAGAGAGAACCACACCAAGATCTAGAGGTTCAGGCTGGTTATATGAAAGCATTCTATAAATTAGTCCCTGATGATGGGGAGTGTGATACCATGTGGAGAAAGTTGAGCAACTACATCCTTTTCATTGGTGCCTTTGGGACCAACCATGCAGTCAGAGATCGAAGGAATCTATCTTCTCTCGAGTGGTGGAACATGCATGGCAATGCTACTACACATTTACAATGTTTGGCAATACAAGTGCTCTCACAAGTGGTGAACACTTCTTCCACAAAGATGTGTTGGAGCACCTATAGTTTCATCCTAAATTGCACTGAAACGGATACGAATATGGGGTTTGAAACGGATACGGAAAATTTTCAAAAAATTTGTTGCAATACGGCAGGAAACGGCACACACACACATATATATATAAGAATTTCATATTACCATTCATCTTTTATAAAATAGAATCTAGTTATATCTATATATATATAATCAATTATCATCTATCATCATCATCAATTCAGCATAAACACTGTCATCATCATTAATGATTATTATAACGTTCATGATTCAACATATCATCAAGTTTATGTTTCAAATTTCAATCAACATGACAAGTTATAGGCAACTTATTATTTATGCCATTTGTTTGACATTCCCTATATTAAATTAAATTGCATATATCATTATTTATGATGTTATAAAATGCATTACAAAATTATATTTAAATTATAAAAAAAAAAACATAGTTTAAAATATTTAGAGAAGAGGGTGACAAGGTGTTTTGTGAAGGCACTTCTAGTTCTTGGTGAAAAGGCCATGCTAAGAGTTAGTTTGGTGCTGCATGATTTTGACAACTTAGATACCCATAGGTCATGACTACTCAAAAAACACGATAAACATGCCAGCAATCTCAGGGCTCGCATAACCTAATAAACAAAATAAATAAATTTTAAAATTTTAAACTAATAAAAAGTTAACACACCCACAAATACATATATTTAAGGCTCTAAAAAAATTCGATATATATAATTACTTTGTATCATAATATTTTTTATTTACTTAAATTATAGTAGAATAAAATTAGATTATATAATTATAATATTATTTATTTACTTAAATTATAGTAAAATAAAATTAGTTTATATAGCATTATGTATTATGATAGGAAATGGATTATAAAATTATATTTAAATCAAAAAATATTTTTTTAAATTTTAACTTCACAAAAAAAGGCAAACGCACAAATGTAGTGAAAAATTTCATTCTCAGAATCTCATATATATATAATTTAACCAGCCCACATAATAATATTAAAATAAAGTCACAGTACATATGTCGTTGTGCACTGTATTTTAAAATGGATTACATAAGTATATTTAAATTAAAAAATGGATATTAAGCTTATACAAAGAGTTGACAAAGGAAAAACGCGATCTCTTTCTCTGTAATAGAACTTTTCATGACTGGACTTCACGCGTTTTTGGGTCATTTGGCAGGTTTTGAAGTCCAGCCAAAAAACCCAAAAACGCGTGAAGTCCAGCCACGACTTCTTCTGCCCTGGGCACGGTAAGTCCGGAAACGGTTCAAAACCTGCCAAAAAACCAAAAAACGCGTGACAAAACGGCCGTTCCGTTTCTGGCATAGATAAAACGCAATCAATACGTTTTTAGCCCGTTTCCGTACCGTTTCATACAAGAATCCGTTTCGGATTCGGAGAACAGCGTTTCCAGCCCTCTACCTAGGCGTTTCCGGCAACTTAGGTTTCATCCAGTTTAAAACAGGTTAAATGTAAATTGGCCAGAGAGTTGGGTTTATGTTCATTACAACTTGCTATTGTTGTCCCATTTCTATGAAGAGGCAAAGACAAATAAAGACTTGATGGTTTGGAACAAAAATTCTGAGGAGAATAATTTGGAGGATGGAGTGTTGTATTTACAGCAATTGGAGGATGCTCTTATCTAGGACGATGATGATCATGTTGAGATGCCACCCCCATCCAATGTCATCATCCCCATGTCCAAGACTTCAACAGCGACAGCAGGGGTTTCATCTTCAATTCCACGACCACCAACTACTTCATTACCACCATGTGGAGGCCTACGCAATGGTTGTGATGGTGTAAGGAGGAGAGAATAGTAGATAGATTCACTACTTCAGTGTGTAGATAACATATTTTGTAAACATTACAATTTGATCATGTTGACAGTTGCTAGATAAGCTATTTCAATGTTTTAATGGTCCACTTTCTATTATATGCTTAAAAACTTGATACTTTCTACTGTCTGAGATATACTTAAAAATTTGATATTTGGTATCGTTGACAGTTGCTAGATAAGCTATTTCAATGTTTTAATGGTCCACATTCTATTATATGCTTAGAATTTTGATACTTTCTACTGTCTGTGATATGCTTAAAAATTTGATGTTTGTTTGTAATTGCTAGAATCTAGATGATTGGTGTTCAAATGATTAATCATCAATGTACTATGGATGCCATTTCTATCTTGATTTATGTACAAATATACCTGTTTTATATATTCTGCAGCTAAGTTGGCATTCTAGATGTTTTTATTTATTATAAATGAAATATAATAAATATAAAGACGCCTCCAAGTATTTTTGGAAAATAACACTTTTGATGCTTCGCTTCTCAAAAACAAGCATGCTTCATCCCCGCTCCGTGCAACTTTACTCAAACTACTGTGTCGCACATAAGAAATGACAAAAGTTAGGGTACAGGAGGATTATAAATAACTA
Source organism: Pinus albicaulis (assembly GCA_034641835.2). Classification (NCBI taxonomy): domain Eukaryota; kingdom Viridiplantae; phylum Streptophyta; class Pinopsida; order Pinales; family Pinaceae; genus Pinus; species Pinus albicaulis. Next base: position 483,890,485 of record CM076577.1, read on the forward strand.
CCAGGGTCCAGACCTGATTGGTTGTTCCTAGACCCAGCAGTTCAAACCAACCCCAACAGTTCTACCTGGACCTAGCAGTCCTACATGACCTAGAGGCTAGCACTGAAACTAGGTTGGTTCAAGTTTTCAACACGGACCCACTCAACCCAGTCTTTGACTGATGAAATTTGAGCCACCAGTTTGACTCAACTGACTTGATCATGAACTGTGATATCAGGCAAATGGCCATTAGACCCAACCAAGAGCTGGTTGACCCGCCAAGACTAAGGCAACTCATGCAACTCAGTCATTTGTATTGTATCACTGGAAAAAGGAGTTTACGATTCACTGTTAAATTTTTGTTCATTTAGAGCTCATTTTTCACCGTTTCTCCTTGATAGCTCTGAGAAGGCTTTCCTCTAGCATCTAGGGTTTTTGAAAAACACTAAGACAGGGGCACAATTTTCACAGTCTAGGCACACATTTTCAACTGGTTTTCAGTTCCAGAATCCAGTGATAAATGTTTTATGGCTTATTATAGAGTTTATTTCAACTTTCTATAACAATTTTTTAATTTTTCGAAGTTGTTTATGCATAGTTGGAAATTAGAGCCTTATTTACACCACTGTTTTTAGGGACCTCTTCCAGAGACTCAAACCTGAAGAGTCTTTTTTTAAACCTGCTACAACCTCATGCCACTGCCATTCAGCCCCAAAACAATCATTCGCAGGCCTCTGACAGCCACTTTCAGAACCTTAAACAGTGATTTTTGGCCTGTGACCGCCATTTTCAGGCCTGTACCAGTGCTGTAACAGTCAATTTTAGCTTGTAATTGTCATTTTCACCCCTGTAACAGCACTGTAGCAGCGATTTGCATACCTGTTATTCATCCTTTTTGACAAACTAAATACCCAGGTAAACTACTGCACACCAGTGAAAAGACGTATCGGTAGATGTAGTTTATGTAGTAAGGAATGCATGAGGCTTAAATGGGTTCTAATATCAACTTGGATATGTCCCCAAAGGTGAAATCACAAATGTTCCACCAGGTTTCCAAAATGCGGGGATGCAGGAGTAGGAAAATGCATCCAGGGGATGTATAGAAGCACAACTACCAGGGTTTCCAACATAGGGAACCCCACCAGAATACTAAAAGATTTAAAATTAAAAAATATGAAGTCTGAAACATAAATCATTGCTATATATATATATATATATATATATATATATATATATATATTGTGCCAATTGCATATATCATTACATGCAATATAATAAATCATCATTAACAAATGTAATGACATAACAACATAATAATCACAATTCACAAATCATGTATCACCATTCTATTTCTCATTATATTTAGAAAAATTCCGAAGATATAGATCTAAGTCCTGAGATAACTGATCCCACTAGTCTCTGCATCTAGCTACTGACAACGAATAAGGACCAAGCATGGCAATATCGCTATCTGAATTAGAATCATTTGCATTCTCCAGCATATTCAATAGTACACCAACCAGCCCAAGTTGTGCATTAGGTTTACATTCATCTTATCTTTTACTTTGCTTTTTGACTTTTTTTTCTTTAAAAAACAAGAACTTTAGTCAAAAGGGAGCGTGGGAGCATCTCATTTTTTAAAGGGTGTGTTCCCTACTGCGTCCCCCCAAAAGGGGATGTGGAAAGTTGGAAACTTCCCCCTTGGAGTACCTCCCAGGAGCATGGGGAGTGCATCCACTACCCTTGGGAACATGACACATGTCCCTATGTAACACTGGAAATAACATTTGGTCCAAAAGTCAAACCAGGAGGGATGTATGGAAACTTTCCCCTCAGAGTACCTCCAAAGAGCACAGGGAGTGCATCCACTACCCTTGGGAACATGACACATGTCCCTATGTAACACTGGAAATAACATTCGGTCCAAAAGTCGAACCAGAAGTAAGACATCAAGTAGCCATAGCACTAGAAGCTATCGGGCAGGGAAAATTAAAGAGTCCAGAATTTTGGATAATAGGGGTGGGTCTTCTACTACACCCTTGAGAGAAAATGAAAATCATGGTTCATATTTTGATGAATTTGAAAATGAAGAATCAGAGTCAAGAAAAGCTGTAGAACAGGAGACCTAAGGGAGCATGACAAGAAGTACAGCTAGGTCCATAAGGTGTGATATTTGTGATCAGGGCCCAACCCAATCTAAACCCATTCACACTTCCAGCACGATGAAGGCAATGTGTGTGCTTTCTTTGCAGCCTCTGCCAGACCAGACTCTCAACCTACCTTAGATGGTACAGAGTAGAAGAAAAATGTTCATAATAAAGCTACTAAAGCAATAGCGAATTTTTTGGTACTATTCAGCGATTCCCTTCCATGTGGGAAGGAGCCCCTATTGGCAAGCCATGATAGATCATATTGTCATTGCTGGCCCAAACTTCAAAGATCCTTCATGTGAGACCCTAAGAACCAAAATGTTGCTCAAATAAGTTCAAGGCACAGGAGATTTTACAATGTGTTTGGCATTCATTGAGAAAAAACAGTTGCAGTCTCATGTCAGATGGGTGGACTGACAGGAGAAACATGACCTCGGTTAATTTATAAGTCTACTGATGCATTGGACTAGGTATAAAATATTTAGCTTCTTGTTGATTTGATTGATTCAGTTATTTTAGAGATGTACACTGGAAAAGTTTGACAACACAACAAATTTATGCGGATGTTGGATGATTGTGAACGGAGTGACACCCCACCATTCTTTAGACTCCGTGTGCTGCCCATTTCACAGACCTTATTGAGAGGATATATGTAAACTTTTATGGTTCGAAGAGATTGTAGAGAAGGCTAAGTCCATCACAAAATATACTTATATCCGTACCAAGGTACTAAGAATGATGAGGATTCAGAGTGAAGGAAATGCGCTTGTTTGCCCTGCCATCACTAGATTTGCACAAAGTTCATAGCCTTGCAATGTATTGTTAAACAAAAGTTAGCTTTAAAGAGGATGTTTGCGGCTCATGATTGGACAGAACCCAAGCATTCAAAGACCACTGAGGATATGCAAATTGCAACCCTTTGTTATATTCATTTTGGATGGATGTCAAGGAAGTGATCAAATTTTCGAAATCACTTGTGAGAGTCCTTGGAATGGTGGATTGTGAGAAATCCGAAATGGTTTATCCTTATGAGACCATGGATAGGGCCAAGGAGGCCATTAGAGCCACCTATACAAGAAATAAGAATTATATTCCATTATGGGAAATCATAGACAGCAGGTGAAACAATCAACTCCGAGGACCGAGAGCCTTTACGTGATGATGGCTACTTTCTAAACCCAACATTATAGTATGAACCACATTTCCACACAGATAGAGAGGTGCAAAGGGGGCTCTACATTTGTATTGAGCAACATTTTGGGCTACACTCATGACCTACAAGCTTACAACTATTTGTTATTCAAGTATCAAGCCAAGCTTGCTTTATGTCTGGTTGTGAAAGAAATTAGAATATCTTTGAGCATGTAGACTCCAAAAAATACAATTGATTGACCCATAAATGCCTTAATGATTTCGTGTTTGAGAATTATAATCTCAAACACCAAATGACGTGGTTGAAACTTTGAAAGGTATAAAGTTACAAACTTAGTCAATGATTTGGGATTCAATTCAAGCTTTCAAAGTATTTTAACATCATTTCAGCTTATATTCTAGATATTTCATAGCTTGTTTCACATATCGAGTGGCACAAATTTTACTGCAATTAAAATGGACGATGTTGATGCTCATGCTCATGTGACCTCTAAGTGGATTGCTGAGCAAGGCCAAGAGGCCAACAGCCATTATTTTCAGAGGATGAATTAATATCATCGGAAAAAACCGCCGGGGCAGGGTAGCCTTTTGTTGGCAATCATTCAAAGGCTGTTATATCTATTATGTACTATGATTTATCATATTTTGTAATATGATTTCAGATCTGACTCATATTTTACAATATAATTTCAGATCTGACTCATATTTTATAATATGATTTCAGATTTGTCTCATATAATCTGATTTCAGATTTGACTCTTGACATTGGATGGATCAAGCTTTGTCCATTTGGTTCATGAATTTATGCCATGTTCCATGGCAATTTTGATGTATATTGGCATGATCATATTATAATAATATACTTAGATATGATATTTTTGCATTATATTTTCTGCGTTAGATGTTATGTCCCATGTCTAATCTAAATTCAATCCAGCATATTTATATTTTCTATGAAAATATGTATTTTTTTGTATTTTTCTGTGTATTGGATCGACTACCGAATCTTTGCTTATCCCTGATTCAAGTTTGACTAGTGGATCGAAAATCATCCCAAGCCGAGTTGACAATGGCAACTTTGATTATTACAAGACCAGATTAAAAATGGTAAGGTTGTGGAGGTTTTGCTCAAGAATAATTTTTATTATTGTGCTATTTAGCACAGTGACATTAGCAAACATCCGGGTTTAGCATATTCTAAATCCTCATCTTTAGGGCTTATGAAATGTAAGAGGCATGCAATCTGCTAGGCTGATTGCATGGCTCATCCTAGGATATTATAGCTGAAAAGGAAATAATGTGCATTGACAATGATTCTTAATTTTTTAATTTACGATGACGATAACTCAGGGATTGGACATAACTAGTGTTTATTAGGAAACCACGTTCTCACGATGGTTCGGGATGTCCACACGGGTCGTTGACTTCCTAAAATAGTAGATATGTTGGTCTGGAAATCTGCATTATGCAAGAAGCCAGTATTCCATTCGGTGATGTTGATATGATACTCGCTCGCAGCTGAGGCTTTCAGATTACGGGCACTCATGCTGGTTTTTGGGCAATTTAGTTAGATAATTAAGAAAAAAAATTAGAAACCATAGCAAATGATAAGTACCTTTGTAACTCTGTAATTGAAGTAAGGATCGAACTCATGAATGACGCTCTCATACTTGATAACCTGACACAAGGTTCAAAATCTAATTAAAATGATATTTACCAAATACTTGTTTTCTGTCCAACAGAAAATACTCAATGACAGATCTGATACTAACATGAATTCACGTCTAAGATTTCGGATCCGCAATCTATGAATCAATTTAATCGGAAATCTTCAAACTTGTCTGCTAAAAGACTTTGACAAAAAAAAAAAACTAAAATTGACTAAAAGGCAGAAGAAATGAAACTCAAAGCCGGATCAGCAATGCAAACTGCAGCGTGAAGCCATCAAAAGAGGTTTGAGAAAAAAATTGTTAGAGAGTTAGAAGAGCTTACCGAAAAAAGCCGGATGGAAAACGCGAGAATGGCCACTAAAATGAGGATGATCGTCGATAACACGGAGCCGAATGCATCTCTAACGCCGACTCTCGATTTATCAGAGGCAGCCATGGCCTCGGAGATACTGATTTGGCAGAATAAGAAAAAATTCCCACTCTGCTCTGCTCTATTTCCTGCTTCTCTACTACCCCTCCATAATCAACGTTCTAAGTCAAGGGAAGGGTTTACAGCGTCAGAAAGAACTCCGAAGGTTTTAGTTTCGATTATCCTTTGTTTTGCCCAGTCTTCCCTTAGTCTCACTGCACAGGATTGTTTTCTTTTTTCGGCACACCGTTTATGTTTCTAAATAATTTAGGGTAAGTGAAATGTAAGGATTATCCGCTTATTTTCGTCGGTGAAGTTGGAAAGTATTTCACAATTCTAAAGGCTCTTTATTTTTAAAAGAGAATAAGATGGGAAGGAGGTAAAAAATTATTATAATTAATTGTTTAACTATGAAAAAAATTATATTGAAATAATTTATTAGTAATGGGTAGACTTTCAATCTAGATAGAGTTTTAGTTGTTTTTAAGTTTTAGATTATTAATTTATTTCTTCACAGTGCATAAAACAAAAATTAATAAATTAAACATAGTTTTAAAACAAAATAAAAAAATATAAGTAATTGGAGGCTTTTACGTTATTTGTTTATATTATTGGATATTTTTAGAAAAAAAAGTCATATATCGAAAATCTATTACATAATGCTTTTCTGAAAATAATTATTTATATTGTTGGATATTTCTAGAAGAAAACTTTGTAACAGAGTTTTGATTTGTGCAACTTTTTGGATGGTTACTCCATCCATCATCAAGGGCCAAAGAGCTAATGATGGATGGAGGAACCATCTGAAAAGTTGAATGGATCCATTACACAATTCTCTTCCAGAAATATCCAACAACACAAAAAAATGATTTTAATTTAAATAATATATAAAAAAATCAACGATTTAAAAGATATTGTTAAGATTAAAATAATTGTTGGGTGTGGAGCCTGATTTTCTTCCTGATTCAGAAGACTTTGTGTTCAACCGGATGAATACCCCAAGAAGATTGTACACCCCTCCACGATGGGCGGTGCGAGGGGGCTCCCCCCTACGGGGGTCCACAAGGGCCAATCCCGCCCCCCCCCCCCCCCGGCTAGGGGGTCCGGGGGCTAGTGGTCCCCTAGCGGAGGGTTTCAGGGGCAGCGCCCCCAAAGCTAAAAACAGATGTAATTGTCTTGTAAAATATTGTAATTTTGTAGTCAATCTGGACCATTCATTAGGTGGATGATATGACAGTAGAAGTTATGTTTAATGTAGGGTTTTTTTCCCTAGAAGGCAACCCCTCGTTTTGTATGAGGGTATTGTATTGCGGCTAGGTAATGTATGTGTATTATGAGCGAGAAATAGAAAGGGGGATTGTGAGAGAGAGTAGAGGATATTACAACGAATCTATTGTAGATTGTGTCTCTTCATCTTGTTGGATAATATAAAGGAAAGATAGGCTATTCGGAGTGGACGTAGCCCAAATTGAGTGAACCACATATATCTGTGTCTCTCTTGTTTTATATGTTTTATGTGTTTGTGTTTCCACATATTTATGTGTTCCATTACTCTGACATCTATAATTTTTCTAAATTAACAAAATCATATTTCGCATTGCTAAAATTGAAATAAATAAATAAAAATTATATACTTTTAAATAGCTTATGTAAAAAAAATAGTTAATAATAGATTGATTTATAAAACTTTTTAATAAAAGTATACATTGTTATTATTTAACACTAATAACCAAATTCATATATATAATCATAAAATGATATCATAAACATTTTTATGTCTTTATGTCATGTCCCATTTTAAGCAAACTCGTTAAAAACCCGTAACATTCAACTTGAAAATTTAAATAATTTTCATTCTACGGAATATTGAATAGTGTTACTTATGTAATTTTAAGATGCTACAATCTAATAATATTGAAGAGGTCATTAAAGTTATTATATTCCTTTTATTAAGTTTTAATATTTAATATACAATTATTTGAATTCAATCAAGTTAGTAAAAGTGAGGTGTCTTTTTAACTCATTAAAATTTAAAATTCATAAAAGTGCATAATTCACCGGTGCGATGTAAGGATGGTCGAAGGTGGTATAGTCATTAAGTTGGGTGGGGTGGTTTCATACTAATCTTTGGATATAAAGTGCAATCAACATCTTACCTATAGTTTCAGTTTCCCAGATTTATGAAATCTTAGATGACTTCTCTAAAAATATCTTTAGCTTTCAAAATATAAATCAAATTATGAATGGTAATTTAAATGGTATTACATCCAGCTTGAAAACAATGAATATGTAACTATCTAATAAAAAATAAAAGTAATAATAATAGAATTTAAAAAATAAAAATAAATAAATTGATTCACAGTAACATTATTATAAACAAAAATAGATTTAAACAAAATTATAGATATTCTAAGCACTAGATGGGAGTTCAAAGTTGTAAAGGAGAAGGAGAACCTATATAACATTTTTAACAGTTATAATTCTAGTGTAATAGTTCTCATGGTCTTTATTTAATAATGCATATGACCTATGTGGTGTATGTGTTAATAGTCTATCTAATCCTTGAGACTATTAGGACCCTAACTTAACTTCCATACTTCGAGGTACCTAGGAGTTAATCAATTAATGCATGAGGCCATATTATATGAATAAGGGTCATTCAATAGTTGGTGTGTGGTTACTTGATGTAAAAGGGTTGTGTTTATTATATAATGTACCATAGCTTATTAGTACTCATTGACGATGGAACCGCGAGTAGTTAGTGTTGTGCTAGTAAGAAACTATTTATGGATGTAGAAGTTTATGTAATATTTTTTTGAATACTTTTCACTGTATTGGTATTGTGCTCATTTAGAGGTTGGTCGCTAGAAGAGGCCCATTTTTATGTTCTAGATTATCAATATAATAATTTATAACAGGTTGATTCAATATTCATATTTCTCCTAATTCACTTTATGTAATTTATATTTTTTTTAATATTTCTTATAATTTGTTATTTTCATTGACTAGGCATACTATAAGTGATATCAAAGCTCTTTCTTGTGCCAACAAAATACCAATTTCTAGAGAAATTTTTATAGAGTAGAGGTGTTTTATAATCTTTAAACAAACAATATTTTTTGGTTGCTAGTAGTAATGTGTGACTTTAAGATGTTCATCAAGCTCTTGAGTTTGCCATAACATTTGAAATGCAATTTCTCATTGAAATCCCCATTTGATTATTATTAGTTATATGGCTAAAGGGATATCCTTAGTCAATATTGCTATTTGCAGATGGGATATCCTTACAATGATCAATCATTCAATGTGTAAATTGGAATACAAGTGAAGTCACTCAGTTGGATACCCTTGTACACCTTGTATAAATTATACAAACATATGTATATCAATGGATTCAATCCGATCTAACAATGTGCTAAAGCTAGATATTGAATCGCTTCTACAAATCAATTGCGAAAATTAAACACAATCGCTAATCACATGAAGCAAAGAAAGATTCAAATCAAACCACAACACAAATAATTTCCCGGGGAAAGCTTGTTGCTCAAAACCCCTCTATCTTCTATTGTATATTAACCATGGAATCATGAAACAATTATAATGCACTCTTCTCATGAGAGTCTCCTACACTTTTCTAACTCGCTCACATTGTCCTGGACAAAACTAGCCAACATTTAGACAATTCTCAGCCTCTAAACAGCCTACCTTGCTTGCGCAATTCATGATGAATGCAATCCCTATTCTTTAGGAATTTTGGCCTTCCTAATTTTTGCAAGGATCATGGGCACTCCAATGGATGTCTAGTTGCATGCAAGCAACCCACTAATCACACAACTGATAGTTAACCTCCCTTTCACCTTTGTCTCAACTGGGTCTCCACTGGAAACATGCATGCAACTATTAATAGTAAATCATCAGTTGTGTGGCAGATCACTGATTGTGAATTAAATAATATTTAATTCACTTAATCTCTCACTAGTGCAACAAACAGTTACAACTAGTTCAATTGACTCTAACTCACCTAATTGAGTTAACTGATTACTCATGCATTAAACTAATGCACCAACTGCAATTCGAACTCCATAACTAATAGAATTACTCTGCATGCCTCACCAACCACCCTCAACTCGAAATACATGAGCTAACTAATTTTATCACACTTAGTTAACTGTTACAAGTGATCATGAGATAAGATTACATTTTATTGTCCAATTTAATTAAGGGAAAAATAAATTAGACATTGCACCAAATTTAGCCCACATTAGTGTAGGTGCTATTAGGACCTATTGGTCCCACACTAGTGTGTGTGCTGCAATTTCTTGTTGGACTTCAACACTCCCTCTCAACAAGAAATGGATTATCTACCACCCCGATCCTACCTCTATGGTGTTCGAATTTGCTCCTAGTGAGCGCTTTCGTCAAAATATCTGCATCCTGATCTTCCGTGGGAATGTACTGAAGTAACATTATGCACCTCTGAACACAATCTCTGATATGGTGGTACCGGATGTCTATGTGCTTGGACCTATCATGAAACACTAGAGATGGTGGTATTGGATGCCTGTGTTCTTGGACCTATCATGAAATATCGCATTAACCGAGATTTTAATGCAACTCTGGTTATCACAATGTATCACTGTCAGATCCATCTAAGAACCAAACAAACCAACCAATATCTTTCTCATCTAGATGGCCTCACATGCAGCTTGACTTATTTCCATGTACTCTGCCTCGACTGAAATGAGTGCCACAGATCCCTACTTCCTGCTGTACCAAGAAACTGTTGTCGATCCTATGTTGAAGATCCCTTCTGATGTGCTCTTTCTGTCTGATGGACTGTCTGGCCAATCTACATCTGTGAAGCCTTGAAGCTTCACTCCCTCTGTCTGTTTTTACCATAATCCATACTCTGTAGTGCCTCGAAGATATCTCAATACATGCTTCCCCGCCTTCCAAAAGAGCTTGGTCGGCTTAACCATAACTTGACTCAGTTGTTTAACTGTGTAACAAATGTTCGGTCTGGTGTTCACCAAGTACATCAGTGAACCTACTAGTTGCCTATAGACAGTAGCATCCACTACTTCTCTTGAAGTAACAACCTCTTTCCTCCAATTTCCTAGAAGAGGAGTATCCATGGGTTTACAACTTTCCAAGTGAAACTTACCTAGTATCTCTTTGGCATACTTTCCTTGAGAAACAAAAATTTCACCATCCCACTGCCATATTTCCAAACCAAGGAAATAGTGAAGGAGTCCCATGTCCTTCATTTCGAACTCCCTTGCAAGATCCTACTTGCATTAGTTTATTAGCTGCTCACCACATGTCAAAATTAGATTATCAACATAAAGTATGATAATCAAGAGCTTACCATCAACCATAATCTGGTACAGGTTTGCATCTGCTTCACTTTTGGTGAAGCCCAACCCCGTGAAATAGTTGTCAATCCGAGTGCACCAAGCACGAGGTGCTTGCTTCAGCCCATACCATGCTCTCTTGAGTCGACACATGTGTGAATCACTGTCAAAGATCTCGAAACCTTCTGCCTTCTCTATGTACACTTTCTCCTCATTAAATCCATTGAGAAACGCAGTTTTCACATCCATCTGATGAATGTGCCACCCCATTTGCGTTGAGAGTGCAAGGATAGATCTAATGGAAGAGTACCTCGCGACTGGTGTGAAAGTCACGTCATAGTCGATCCCCTCAACTTGTGAGAATCCCTGGGCCACAGATTTAGCCTTGTACTTCTCCACACTCCCATCAGCATCTTACTTCACCTTATAGATCCATCTAGATCCAAACACTGATTTGCCGACCAGTCTTAGGACAATCTCCCATGCACCGTTCTTAACGATGGAGTCATACTCCTCAACCATAGCATCAACCCAAATTGGTTATTGCACTGCTTCCTGAAAGGAAGATGGCTCTATCACAATACACTTGCTCATAAGAACCATGTATCCAGTAAACCTGTCTGGAGACTATCTTTGTCTGTGCAGTGAAGTAGGGGCTCCTACATTCTCTGTTGCATCAAGTCTCAATCTATTAGCATTCGTGGTGCGCCTTCTACCATTTCTGGTGGATGGCTCTGCATGAGTGTTTTCTGCCACTCCATGATCCTCCAAATGTGGTTGCTCCACATCTTGAGGTTCATTCTTTGGAACCAAGAGTTTCTCCTCTGCATGCAAATCCAACTCCCTCTCAAGGGACAATCGCATGGCTTTCTCCTCATCAAATTTTATATCCTATCGCATAACAATCATTCTGTTGTTTAGAAAATACACTCGATAGTTGTGGGGAATTTTGGTGTACCCCATAAATATCCCAATCAAAACTGTTGGTTCCATCTTCTTCCTAACGTCTTTGGTCATGCACATAAACAAATGAACCAAAAATCTTAAAATGTGAAACACCAAGTTTCTTACCAATAAAATCCTCTTCTAGTGTACTCATGCCAAGTATCCAATGAGGACAACAGTTTTGCACAAATACTGTTGTGTTGCATGCCTCCACCCACAGATGCAACGGTAGGCCCTGATCATGCAACATCGCTCGTGTTGCACCCACAATTGTTTTGTTCTTTCTTTCTGCGACCCCATTTTACTGTGGGTTATGAGGTGCAATCAGTTCTCTCTAAATTCCTTCTTTACTGCAGAAGTTCTTGAATTCATTAGAGATGTACTCACCACCATTTTCGCTCCTAAGAGCCTTCACATGCTTTCCCGTGTCTTTCTCCACCAATTCTTTGAACTCAAGAAACTTTGAGAACGTCTAATCTTTCTTCTGCATGAAGTAGATCCAACACTTTCGAGAAAATTCATCAAAAAATATCACATAGTACTTATGCTTTGTTTTCGAAGCAGTAGAGAATGGTCCACACACATCTGAGTGAACTCTCTCAAGGATTTATGAAGCTCGGTTCTCCTTCTCTTAAAAAGTGGCCTTTGCATACTTCCCCATGGTACATCCCTTGCATGTGTCTAATTGCGCAAGTGTACCCTTGTGAAGACCCATAGAAATATGTTGCATGACCTTCAAGGCTTCGTGATGAAGATGGCCCAATCTCTTGTGCCATAAATCACCCTCATCCCGGCTCACCACTTTGTCTGCCTTACCCATCAATGTTGCGCAACCATCTACATCAAGTTTATAGATATTCTCAACTCGAATCCCATTCTTCTTGGCTTGTCCTATTCTTTTGTGTCGCGGGAAAGCTTTTCCTTCACTGAAAACAACATCATAGCCTATATTCTCCAACATTTTAACTGAGACTGATCGGCATTAGAGAAGCTCAAATATTTTTGAAGCTCTGCAACTTTGACCTCTGTTGCGGGCTCCAGCTCTATTCCCCCGGTTGTCCCTCTGCGAGCTGAACTTCTGCTGCGGAAACCCTTTACCAGGCACTGCGCATGTAGTTGCCTGGGCGATAATCTTCGATGGAGCCTTCCACCCCTAATTATCCTCTCGATGCTTTAGTGGTTTTCAAAGCACTGATGAATGCTGCTCCAACCTTCAAAAGGGACGGCCCTGCTAGATTCGTTAAAAAGGCAGACGAAATCCCTGAAATCGCCCTTGAAGCTTCGCATGTTCAAGCCCGAGCCCTTCAACTGGAAGATTGAGGTCTCATAGGACAGTTCATGGGCCTTTGGCCCTCTCCCCGCTCTGTCAGATCTTGGCTGGACAAAAACTGGAATCCGTTAATACAAGGCAACGTCATGGCATCATTATGTGGTAAGGGTTTCTACACATTTTACTTTGAGCTTAGAGCAGATCGTAATTTAATCTTCAGGAATGGGCCTTACTTTATGGGTGCCCAGGGTCTGTACCTTGATTGTTAGAGCCCCAACTTCAACCCTGATTGTGAAATCCCCTCAGTTTTCCCTGTGTGGGTAAAACTCCCTTTCTTACCTCTCCACTGTTGGAACCACTCCACCTTCAAATCCATTGGCAACAGTTTAGGAAATTATATCGATTGTGTCGGACCGAAAGATGGACTTTTTCGCATGTGCCCGCATCTATGTTGAAGTAGATCTAGAGAAAGGCCTTCCAGAGGCTATCAAATTGCGCGTGGATAATTGGACCCATATCCAAGAAGTGGACTATGACCAGATTCTGTTCAAATGCAAATCTTGTCATGAATACGGACATTTTTCCTGTGAATTCCCGAAACGAGAGACAATAGAAGTTCAAGACGATCCAAGAAAATGGCAGGCAGCAAAGAAGAAAAAAAAGAAGCTTCAAAAGCCTAGCCAAAACGTATAGGAGGCACCTCAAATCTTGGGGGCAAAGAAGCCACTGCTGCTCCGCAGCAAAAAAATGCAAGCCCAACTGAGACACAACCATCAGAAAAAGGAAACCATTCGAGTGGTGGCCTGTCTACTTCAAATAATTCGAATAGGTTTGAAGCTCTTGTTGACATGGAAAATGAGGAAGATACAGGAGAAAAGACGCCCAAAAAATATCTTCATAATCACACAGTTGGAGGGAAATGGGAAGCTAAAACCCATGAAAAAACAAACACAGAGGAAGCAGGAATGTCGAAAGAAGAAGAGGGAGAAATTGGAGAGGATGATTTTGCTTCACCTCAAGGCGCAGCAAATGATCCAGGCATATAAAAATGCACACTCACTGAGCAACATGCCAGAAGATCAGGAAGGAAATCCAATAGAGAAATGAGGCAAGCAAAAGGAGAAAGAGACAAAGAATTAGGGCACCGGACTACAATTATCTGCCAATTAGCAGACTTGAGCAGCAAAGGAAATAAGAAGGGTAATCAAGTAGGCTCGTTAAAAGGGGTCTCCCTCTCAAAGAAGTGATAAATGAAAGTAGTTTCCTAGAACTGCAAAGGACTCAATACCAGAAAGAGAAGAGCAGAAGCCATGAAATTAATCAAGAAAGAGAAGCTGAGCATTGTAATTCTGCAGGAAACAAAGCTGAATGAGGTGGATATCGTTACACATCACCCTGAGATATGGAACAAAAGTGAGATGGAGGTAGTGATCTCGCATGGAGCCTCGGGCAGTGTTTGCACCTTGTGGGATCCTGAAAACCTCCTCTTGGTAAGCACCCTAAAATCAGTTCATTGGATAGCAACACATTTTTTTGTCAAAAATCTAAATTACACTATTACAATCATAAATATATACATGCCAAATTCTTATGCTGAAAATAAAGACTGCTGGAAGTCCCTTCAAGACAAGCACACAGAGTATGGCATGAATTGCATTTTAGGAGGAGACTTCAATACAGTACTAAAACAGGATGAAAATAGAGGAGGGACAATGGTAATAGAAATTCATCAGGAAGACTTCGAAGACCTGATAATGCAGTTAAATCTCTTTGATGTGAAGCCAAGTAAATTTAAATACACTTGGAATAATAAGAGTGTGGGGCCGGGACACATAGCGGCAAGGTTAGACAGATTTTTAACTTCATATCTTCTGCTATCTTCGCCCTTCTCAATATCTTCAGAGATCTAGACTTGGTGTGGATACCACCGACCGATCATGCTCCTTGTTTCTCCTCTAGTTAACTATGGGTCAATTCCTTTCAAATTTTCCCCTTTATGGATAGAAATAGTTGGCTTTTCTGAAATGATCATTGCTTCCTGGACTCAATGGGTAAATGGAAGCCCTATAACCATTTGGGAAAGGAAAGTCAAAAGGTTAAAAGCAGACATCAAAGAATGGATAAAAACATATAATGAAAATCTGTCCCTAAATGTCAAAACAATAGAAGACAATCTTGCAAAAAAGCAGGCTCAAATAGAAAATATTGAAGTTGAAAAGGTGGACTTCCAAGAAGAAATAAAATTGTTCCAAACATACCATGCGAGCCTGAGACAAGAGGAGGATGTGTGGCGGCTCAAGTCACACAATAGTTGGCTCAGCTCTGGAGACAGGAACATGAAATATTTCCACAAGAAAGCAAAATTTCGAGAGATAAAAAATGGCATCACCCAAATTCAGCATGGAGCCCAATCTCTTAACTCTTTTCCTGAGGTTAAGGCTACTACAGTTGATCACTTCTCTGCCATGTACCATGATGACCAACCCTCGGCCCCCATTAGTGAAGCCTTCTTCTTGAAACCGATGCCTTCTAAGGTGACCTCTGGTACCAACAAAACCCTTGATGTTCTTCCTGATCCTCAAGAAATTCAAAAAGCAGTCTTTTCCTTTTCTCCAGATAAGGCCCCTGGACCTGATGGCTTCACTAGTAGGTTTTACCAAACCTATTGGCATCTAATAAAAAGAGACTTATGTCTAATGATCTGACACTCCTTGAAGATCTCTTATATCGGTGGTAGAATAAATTCTGCCTTTTTAGCCCTAATTCCAAAAGAACGAAATCCATCCTCTTTCTCGAGATGTAGGCCAATTTCCCTCTGCAAATTCTCTTATAAAATTATTTCAAAAATCCTAGCCCTTAGAATGAAAGTCCTCCTGCCTCTTCTCATCTCTCCCAATCAAGGAGGCTTTGTCCTGGGAAGAAAAATCTATGACAATATAATCTTAATCCAGGAAGCCATCGACTCAAGTTGGAGATGGGAGGAACAAGGAATGGTCATTAAACTAGATATGGCCAATGCATTTGACAGGGTTCGGCACAAATTTATCCTCGACACAATGAAGAAGATGGGATTTTCAGAGACCTTCACTGGATGGATAGAGAAATTCATTGCCATGCCCTGGATCTCTTCCCTGATTAATGGTAGGGGGGTTGGGTTTTTCCAAGCATCAAGAGGTCTCCGAAAAGGGTGCCTTTTCTCGCTCTTTTTATATATTTTGGTCAGAAAGGCCCTTAGCCGCAGCCTTGAAGCATCAAGGATCTCTCAACACATCCCATTAGATTTAAATAAGAAATCAAAAGCATGAATCATGGGCAATTTGCTAATGATACGCCTCTTCTAGGTGGAGCCTCTCTGGTCATAGCTAGAATATTCAAATCTTATTTGCACAAATTCCAAGAAGCATCTGGAGGAAAAACAAGTGATTCCAAATGTAGAATATACGCATGGAATATCTCCCTTAGAAAGGAAAAAAAAATAGAATAAATATTGGGGTTTAAGGTAGAAATAGAATGGAAGGAATTTAAATACTTAAGAGTCCCAAATTTCTTGAAAAGGGCCAGTCCTAAGGCCTGGCAAGGCATGATTGACAAAATGAAACTGAAAATAACCAATTGGGGAGGGATTTGGCTAAATCTAGCAAGTCATCTCACTCTTATCAAATCAGTGTTGTCTTCTCTCCCTATATACCAGTTTGTAGTCCTCCAAGCACCGAAGTATGTCCTACAACAGCTTGGCAGTTTCAGAAGAAAGTTCCTATGGGAAGAAGGGAAGAAAACAACAAGGAAATATGACATGGTAAACTGGAAGAATGTTATAGTGCCTAGGCAACATGGAGGACTCAGAATTCGGGACCCAATATTAACGAACCCAACAATTGGGGCCAAACTTTGGTGGGGGCTAGTCACAAATCCTAAAGAATGGTGGGCTCAAGTGATAAGAGGAAAGTATTTCAAGCAACATGAACAAGAAACTAGGTATAGTCCAGCCACCCAAGGCTCCCCAATTTGGCTTCTTCTTCTATACTCATCTCCCTTAATTACTCAAAACATCAACAGTGTTATTGGAAATGGTCTGACAGTCAAAATTTGGGAGGATAGAATAATGAATAATGCCCCTCTAGCAGGTCTGGAATAGCTGAAACCCCATGGAACTTATGGATGGAACAACAAGTGGAACAACATCGGAAAAACAGATGGAACAACGTTGGAACAGTAGATTTAACAACAGATGGAACAACAGTTGGAACAGAAGACGGAACAAAAGATGGAACAACAGATGGACTAGTAGATGGAACAATGGAACATCATTTGGATGGAACAACATCTTGATGGAACAACTTATGGATGGAACAACGTTGGAACAACAGATGGAACAATGTTGAAACAACAGATTGAACAGCAGATGGAACAACAGCTGAAACATCAGATGGAACAACAGACGAAATAGTAGTTGGAACAACAAATGGAACAACGTTGGAACAACATTTGGATGGAAAACAAAGGAACAACAATTCCTCTTGACATAATTGGAACAGTATTCACCATGGACAACATATGAACAACATTCCTCACATATAGCTTTGGGCAGCACCAATCTAATTTTAAATGGACAAGCACAAATGCACATACCTCGGTAACTCATTTTGTAAGCTCTATAGCACACATGGGAACATAATGCACCGTAGATATAGGCAAAATAGAAATAAGGCGTTTATGAAGACAACCCTGTATGTAAGTAGGGAAACTTTTTTTGAAATTTGGCATGAAAATGATGCGATGTAATCATCCAGTTTAATGCCACAACCTAGACGCGGATTAATGAAACTACTACTATTATCTGTTAAAAAAAAACATTGCAATTGAGACTAAATTTTTCTTCAATCCTGGTACATGCATTACATCTTTTAATTGAAAGGGTTTACCTGACTGTCTATGGAAGGTAATTGTACCAATCCTGGTAGCATTGTATCATCCGTCATCACCCATTTCGATATGCATCTGGAGGTCCCTCTCCTCCAAGCTACTGAAAATTTCTTTGTCTCCCGTCATGTGAAAGGATGCACCACTATCCAAGTAGCACACCGATCCCATTTCAATTGACACCATGCATGCAATGAGAGATAAGTCAAGCTCAAATTGTGAGGCCAATGCCTCACCATCTGCAGATCCTGAAGCCTTCTTGTTCTTGTTATTTTGTGGACAATTTGTGACATAATGTCCATGCTTGTGACAATGAAAACACTTCACTCTGGACATGTAGCGCTTCTTGCCATCTTTACCGGACTCAAATTTGGAATGGAATTTATTTCTTTTCTGTTTCTTCACCTTAGCAGCCAAAGCACAATCTTCTGCATCTTCATTCTTAGATGAAGATCCATATTTGGTATTCCGCCTGAATTCTTCTTGCACCAAATCTGACCAAATTCGTTCCCAATCTGGCATCTTTTCCCTTCTATTGACAGAGTCATGATAACTATGCAAACTCTTGGGAAGTCCTAAAAGAGCTAGGTTCACCAAATCATCATCAGCGACAGTAATGCCGACACTCTCAAGCTCATCCCGACATTGGACAAATTTTGTTAAATATTTCGGCATGGTGTCGCCTTTCTCCGTTTTAATCTTCCCGAGTTTATCCTTCAGTCCCAATTTTCTATGATCACTACTACTCTGAAATAGATTTGTCAAATCTTTCCACATTGCATATGGTGTCTCTTTTCCATGGAGACTTGAGACAATGTGGTCCCTTACTCCCTCTAGTAAGATCCTCCTCGTCTTTGCAACCTTCTTTTGCCAAGCATCAAGATTTGCAGCATCTGTTACAACGGGTTTGGGAACATCATTGTCAATGAATTATTTCAACCCATTGTCCTCCAGCACTGCCTCCATCCTATCTTTCCAAGCAATATAGATAGAGCTGACCTCGAGTGCATACTCCAATCTTAAGCCATTGAAAGCCATTTCGATCCTGAATCACTTGAAGCACCAAGAATGTCTTATGTAAATTCGAATTCTATTCAGTCACAAACTCAGCTTCTCCTCCACTATAGTGATTTCATGTGCTCTGATACCATGTAGAAATTATACAGACATATGTATATCAATGGTTTCAATCTGATCTAACAATGTACTAAATCTAGATACTGAATCGCTTCTACAAATCAATTTCGGAAATTAAACACAATCGCCAATCACATGAAGCAAAGAAAGAATCAAATCAAACCACAACAGATATAATTTCTTGGGGAAAGCTTGCTGCTCAAAACCCCTCTTTCTTCTATTGTATATTAACCATGGAATCATGAAACAATTACAATGCACTCTTCTCACAAGATTCTCCTGCACTCTGCTAACTGTCTCACACTGTCCTGGACAAAACTGGCCAACACTTGCCAATTCTTAGCCTCTAAATAGTTTTCCTTGCTTGCGCAATTCCTAATGAATGCAATCCCTATTCTTTAGGAATTTTGGCCTTCCTAAATTGCGCAAGGATCATGGGAACTCCAATGGATGTCTGGTTGCATGCAAGCAACCTACTAATCACACAACTGATAGTTAACCTCCCTTTCACCTTTGTCTCAACTGGGTCTCCACTGGAACTGACATGCATGTACCTATTAATAGTAAATCATCAGTTGCATGGCAGATCAGTGATTGTGAATTAAATAATATTTAATTCACTTGATATCTCACTAGCACAACAAACAATTACAACTAGTTTAACTGACTCTAACTCACCTAGCTGAGTTAATTGATTACTTGTGCATTAAACTAATGCACCAACTGCAATTCGAACTCCATAACTAATAGAATTACTCTTCATGCCTCGCTAGCCACCCTCAACTCGAAATACATGAGCTAACTGAGTTTATCACACTCAGTTAACTGTTACAAGTGATCATGAGATAAGATTACATTTTATTGTCCAATTTAATTAAGGGAAAATTAAATTAGACACTGCACCAAATTTAGCCCACACTAGTGTAGTTGCTGCTAGGACCTATTGGTCCCATACTAGTGTGTGTGCTACAATTTCTTGTTGGACTTCAACACACCTTTGTTAGTACCTGGCAAGTAGTATCACATTAGACATAGAATATAAAATATATTTGATCTTCCATGTGTCTTCAGGAATATAGAAAGCCTTCTAGGCACACCTAAAACCCTCCATACATAAGCTTATTATGATTTTGTTGCTATAGTACATTGAGCACAACTAATGCAAAAGCATCTTCCAAAGTCAAAATCAATAGTTGACCTCTAGAGGGTGTTATGCAACTAGCTCACAAAATAGAAGAAAAGATATATCAATGACTTAAAAATTATCCACTTCGAGGGGGGGAACCTCCTTTACATTACATAAAGGAACAATTATTGGATGATTCAAATAAAAAAACCTACTTTATATATATATATGAGTCTAATGGGTCCCAATATAATCAGAGCCTACATAACAACAATAATGTAAGGGCACAACAATAACAATAGTGGGCTTCTATGGGGCACAATAATAACAATACGGGGACAACATGGGCACAACAATAAAATTAAGGGGGCTACACTAACAATAACAATAAGGGGCTATAGTAGTATTATAGGGACCTAACATGCCCTCTCCTTCAAAAAATTGGGGTCCTCAATGCTTGAGTAGTTTTGGATGCTTCTGTATAAAATTCTCATCCTCCCATGTGAAATCTTCAGCGGGTAAGTTCTTCCACTTGATGAGATAATCTAAAATTAATTGATTTCGTAGTTGTCAATTTCTTATTTCTGTAACTGCTTCTTGTTCTAATATGATTTTTCCTTCCTCGTCAAGTTTTGGAAATATTGTTTGAATTGGGAGCTTGTCACCTATAACCTTCTTTAACCATGAAACATGGAAAATTGGGTGCACTCGAGAAGATGCAGGAAGCTCCAACTTGTATGCCATAGTACCAATCTTTTGTAACACCTTGTAAGGACCACAATACTTTGGCGATAATTTATTATCCTTCTTAGTTTGCTTGAGGGACATTTGTTTGTATGGATGTATTCGTAAAAAAACCTAGTTGCCTACATCAAAACTTCTTTTGCTGTGATGTTGATCTGCCTGTTGTTTCATTCGATTTTGCACCAAAGTGAGGTTATCCTTTAAGAGTTGGAGAACTTTTTATTGATGTTAGATGTGATCTTCCACTGCTTGAACCTTATAATTTTCTCTTAAAGATGATGTGATGGATGGTGGATGATATCCATAAAGTGCCATAAATGGGGTCATTTTTTGCTGCAATATGGAAGGAAGTGTTATACCACCATTCAGCCAGAGGTAACCACTTGACCCATTGTGTTTTTTTATTAGATATAAAGCAACGAAGATATCCTTCCAAAAATTTGTTCACTATCTCAGTTTTCCCATCAGATTGAGGATGATAAGATGAGTTATGAGCTAGTTGAGTACCCAGAAAATAAAATAATTTCATCCAAAAATTTATAGTGAAAATGGGATCTCTATTGCTTACAATAATCTTTGGTTTTACATGTAATTCATCTAATAATTCATTAATGACTGGAATGGGAAATTTATCTTTAATAGTGAGCTTGTTGAGCTCATAGAATCCAGACACATGCGCCATGATCCATCTTTCTTGTGCACCAATACTACTAGAGTAGAGAAAGAACTTTGACTAGGTTGAATTATATCGGTCTCTAGCATTTCTGCAATCATACAGTCAATTTCGCTCTTTTGGGCATAGGGATATATTTAAGGCCTGATGTTTGGAGGAACACTTCCTGGAATCAAATGAATAGCATGATCTTGATCACGAATAGGTGGGAGGCCTTTGGGAGTCTCAAATACCTTGGAATGATTGTCCAATTTTTTTGGAGATACGGAGAAATAGATGATTTTGATGTTTGAAACTGTAGTGAGCATAATTGTGCAATTATGCCTCGTTGTTCTTTCTTTAGAAGCTTTTCCATGACATTAGAGCTGATTATCTTTCCCAGATTGCTTGTGATACCCCTTAATTCAACTTCCTTTCCTTACTAAAAAAGTTGTAAGAAACGTTCTTGAAAATTAAAAGCTATTGTACCCAAAGATTGTAACCATTTAACTCCTAGTAAAACATCAACACCACCCATTGGAATGGAAAGAATTGGGTTATTCAATACATATTCCCCCATGGTTAGTTTGATATTATGGCACTTTCCAAAGAAATTTATAGTTCCTCCATTTGTAACCATTGCTTGACACTCTGGTACTGCTAGATATAGGAAGCAATTCAACTCCATGGCTATCTTACAATGAATGAAATTATGGGTACTACCCAAATCAATCAACACTATTACCTTTTTCTTCTTGATATGTCCTTCTATCTTGAGAGTTTGAGGAGTGGTAATTCTTTCGAATGCATTACAAGATATGGTCGATTCATTTCTTCTTTCTCTAAGGTCAGTTCCTGGTGTATATCCTCTTCTTTTGAAGTTTCTTTTTCCTTTCTTCCTCCTCTTCACAATCTATGTAAATAATTTATTCTCAGCACACTTATGACCTTTGGTGTATTTGCTATCACAAATGTAACAAAGCCATTTTTCTCTTTTCTCTTCCAACTATTTTGGTGTCAACATTGTAGGTTGTGGAAGGCTAGGAGTAGCAACACTTCCATATTTATATTTATGAGTGGTAGGCTTCCTTGTCTCCATAATTTTGCTTTCAATTTTTCTTGCCAACCTGAATGTCTTCTCCAATGAATCAGGTTCCCAAAGGCGAACCTCATGTTGGATGTTATCCTTTAAAGTCCCTATGAAGACATCAATCCTATGCTCCTCTGGAATATCATTTACCCTTATATTCAATTTTTGGAAGTCCTCAATGTGCTCCATCATTGAACCCTTTTGTTTGAGATTTATCAATTGGCTAAAGAAGGTGTGGCTCTTTGTATCCTCATAGTATGCTATCATTTATTCCATAAAGATTGACCAAGTGACAATTTTTTTACGAGAGAAAAGGCATCGATACCATACAAACTAATTGTGTTCTAAATATAAAGTTGTAATGTGTACCTTGTGTGTGTTTTTCACATTATGGAGATCAAAATATTGCTCCATTTGTAGTATTCATGTTACGGGATCCTTTCCATTAAACTTCCTCATATCGATATTTGGAATATGGTGGTTCTTCAATCCAATGTTAGAGTCTATGAAATCATGATTAACATTTATTTTGTTCTCATCATGAGTTTCCTCTACTACCTTTTCTTCATTAGGAAGCTTTTCTTGTAGCAACTTTGTCAAACCTTCCTTCAAACCTTCAAGTTTTTCTTCTATACCATCAATATTAGCTTCCATTCCATCCATATTGGCTTCTATGTATTTTGTTAAACCATCCATGTCTCCTTTTAGTTCATCATTGGTTACTCTTTGTAAGAGCGAAATTTGTTGCACTTGGTCCTATAATTTTGATATATCATGTTGCAATTCTTCCTTTTCATGTGCCATAGTAGAGATTTCTAAGGCCTTAATGGGTGTGGAATTATTTTTGGGAGGAATTTTAGAACCCAATACTGATATATGTGCTTCAATATGCCCTTGGAATCACTTCAATTTATTTTTCAAACAAAATTTATGCAATTTAAAAAAATATACACACATTTTTCTTGCTTTTGAAGAGCTCAGTATTGAACCTGATGTATCTCTGTGATTTCGGATCCCCGAGATTTGAAATTCGGTCCTTTAGTATCCCTCTGAGTCTTCGTTCCAATGCCACAAGTCCGACCTAATTTTGATTCTTCAAGATAAAGTTATGTATGATCTACCACAATGACCAAATTATGGACTAGTTCAGTAGAGCAAACTTGTATGGTGTTCCATGTGTCGTTGTTTCAACCTTCAGCTCTAAAAGAAATACATAATAAACTATAGTCTATGTGCTTTCAAACATTTTTACATAATTCAAATATGATGCCTGAAACGAAAGTTATGACGATTCTGCCTCGGTCACCTGTTTGAGATGAAATTCTTGAGCCTACAAAAACCCTAACTTCCATAGATCATATCTCCAAAAATATAGTTGTTGAAGAGGTAAATCCCCTCTGCGGACAGAGGCGATCCCTACTAGCCCAGATTGGGTCTAGCAATAATCAAACACGCTACAGTGCAGGTCCCTAATTGCAAATAAACCGACTTGCGAGGAAGGCTTACCTGAAATCCAACGTTGTCGTTTGTAGAATAGGTGGTGCTCCCGTTCCTTTGCCCTGGCAGATCACAATCCTCACGATCTTCGTGATCGAACACCTGCACATGCAAGAAACAACACAAACGCAAGCATAAAACCCAGTGTATACAACTATATGTCAGTCGAAGAGGACATAAATCATGAACATAATCAAGAACAAGAGTGGAACCATAGCCAATAGTCGCTTATCATTAATGATTCAAAAGAAGAATACAACCATAGCTTCGATGCAGCACTCTCCTTTGGCGGGTCGTCAGCACAGCATGTCTCGATAAAGCCTGTCAAGGATGGGACAAGCCTCTCTCTCCGGATACTTGGCAATAGTCTCCTTGCTTGGATTTGGCCTTAAGGGAATCAAGAAGGCTCTTGCAGCATAAGGATGTGAAAGCTCTTGGGAACTTGGAGATTAGCTTGTAAGGGAGATGAGAAAGCTTTTATAGAAGGAGGAAGGGGAGTTGGGATCCCTATAATTATGGGATTGGCCCTATCATCAAGGAAGCTTCCATGAGAGGTGGAAAACCACTTCCTCTCTATGGAAATCCGTAGCCAAACCTCCCAACTCAAGATAGATATCAGTCCAGGAATTTGTTAGGACAAAAATTCCGCCTTTTATTTTTAAAAAACACCTCTTAATATGGTTGGCGCGGGTGTGGCTCTAGGAAAAAGCGCCAATTGGCGCGCCCTCTTTGGAGGATTTGCCCCCTTGGCGCGAGGGCTGAACTGTGGAACCGCGCCAATGGAAAAAGAGCTATTTTTAGGGTTTTTGGCAGGGAGATGTCTTTAGGGAAATGAAAGCTCATCTTCAGAGGGATGCAATGAAAGTATTTTCAAGTCTTGTCTCTGCTCACAGGTCACGGAATGAGCCCTCCAATGTGCGGGATGGGGATTGTAGGGATGGTGACAAATTTTTGTGTAACAGATGCCCCCTAAAGCATGAGGCCCGAGAGAGAGAGAGGGGTGAAATGCTTTACGAGAACACGCCGACTGAAAACACTGCCATCGGAAAACCTGCGGAGCGAAGTACAACTGATGTCTCAGATACATGATATATATGTGCGGTATGGGCGCAGCCATCCATAACAGAGTATACAATAATCTAAATCCAAGGCATGGACGCAGCCATCCAGTGAGGATCGATAGATAGACTCACGTATGGTCGTAGCCATCCAATCAGTGAGTCATGTAAATAATCACAATAATCCACAATATCATAGCCTGGATTACAAGAGACACAATCCAGGGTCTTGCGCTCCATCTCGACCCGAACAAAGTACAAGTTCAAGCATGCGAATATGTGAGCTGAAGTTGAACATGCAAGAACATCGTCTGATTACCAGCTAATGATGAAATCTGTTAACAGATGCGAGAGGAACCACCAATAATGACAATGGTCCTCAAGGTACTGTAGGTATAATCTACGGCATGTGAACAGTGAGTTGACGTCGAACACCCGTAGAATCACTCGATCGGAGGCCAATGATGAAAACCTCACGTCGAATGCGACGAACCTGCCATTGAGGCATGCAGGCTCCAAGGTACCATAAGGGAGTCTCTAGCTCATCTTCCCGGATAATGAGCTGAAGTCGACAGGAAGTGACCTTGATCAAAGGTGGGCCATAATGTTTCCCACATCATCGACACGAGATAGAGTAACATGATGTTTTTTGTGAATCAGGATCATATGAGAATCAGAGGAAGGTTGATACTTTGCAGAGGTCAACTTCTCTTGAACATATAACGGCACAATAGTGGATTTGGCAGTATTTGACATCAACGGATCAGAGGTCATGGTGATGAGGCAACGAGCAGATGAGAGGTCAAAAGGGATTATCCAAACCCACGGAGGCAAGTGAAAAGACGAGATGAGATGTCCCCAACCCGACACAAATGCAGACAAGTGCCATGTTCAAGAGCGACATACTGCCGACGCGACAATGATTCTGGTTCCATTTTCCCCCACCATTTCTGGCGAGTACCCCAATTATTTTTGATAACAAGCTTGAAGGGGATAGCATATGCTTGTAATATAAGTCCGCCCTTTGGGCGAATCCATCCTAGTACATTTAACGATCTCTAGGAAGGAGGAACTCGGAGAACGTCATTTCGACTGAATCCAATGTCATCAGGTTTTAACGAGTCTGACAAAGGAAGAACTCGACGTCTTTTCATGTTTAGAGAGTTTGAAAAGACAACAGAAAAGTAAACTCCAACGGTCCCTTTTCGTAGATAGTTCCTTGAACCCGAAAAGGTAGAAAACAATATCCGAGAAAACCTCCTAGTCGTGATAGGCTAGGGTATTCCTTTTTCGTAAATAATCCATCCCAACCCGAAAAAGGGGTAAACGTATACTGGGTAGATGTCGATTCGTGTCCACTTTAACGAGATCGAAACGACAAGGGCCTCGGCAATATTTTCATGTTTAGAGAGTCAGAAAAGAGCTGAAAGATGACTCCAAAGTGACTTTTTCGTGTATTTACCGAGTCCGAAAAAAGTATAAAACACAACTCGTTTCACTGTCTAAGTTGCGTAAAAGACTCAGAAAAATAACTTTCAAAACCTATTTGAGTTCAAAAAGTTATAAACATGTCAAATGGTAAAAATAAAATTACTTTTTACTATTTACCTCACTAAAGAGCAGCAGTGGTCCATTTTGTGTGCAAACTTCTGACGGCGATTGCGACCGATCCGAGCTACCATTCAGATTCTCGTCTGTTCCAGGTAAGAGGCACTTCTTTTTACTCCATTTCAATCCGTTTTTCATAAATTTTTATTGTATATTAGACTTCTTATGAGGAATTTTTGAAATTTAGGGCTCCGCCCATTGGCGCGGGTATCCGGTACGGACCCGCGCCAATGGCATTTTATTTCCAAAGGGCCCGCGCCAACTGGCGCGATTGTTAGGAAAACAGTCACGCCAGCGGCGCAATCCAATTTTCCGCTTGAAATTTCCACACAAGGAATGAATTGTATGATTTTTTAAGGATAGCAGAGGTCTAATTGAAGTGTTTT
The DNA here is from genome assembly GCA_034641835.2 of Pinus albicaulis. Lineage (NCBI taxonomy): Eukaryota > Viridiplantae > Streptophyta > Pinopsida > Pinales > Pinaceae > Pinus > Pinus albicaulis. The sequence goes on from CM076577.1 coordinate 483,917,632, forward strand.
GACCATGTAAATGCAGGCAACCGATCAAAATGGTCATTGAGTGGAAAGAGAGGGAGCACGGTGAAGAGGATGAACAAGCCATGGAGAATGAAACTTGCATGAATGCCCTCAAGAACTGTGGGCTAAAAATGTTTTTCCTGACACCTTGTTTACGAGCTCAGCCTGAGCTCCTACAGTACTTGATCAGCATATGGGACGAACAGGAACAAGTGTTCAAGTTACGGGACCAGGTATTAGAAATGGAGGTTTCTGACATATACTTCATAATCGGATTATCGCGCAGAGGTCCGGTGCCCATATTGACAGGGAGCAGACCATCTGGTGAGAAGATGGAGCAAGTGATGGCACGAGTGTGCCGAGGGGCACGACTGGGATCAGGAAGTGGAAAGGTGGACATCCATACTATTCCTGATCTAGCACTCAGAGTAGTGCTTCATACCATCACGCGGGCTGCAGGATCGCAGGCACCGCATGAGGCAACAAAGGCCCAACTCTTACTGGCCTCAGAGTGCATGAGTCCCCTATTGTTTGACTGGGCTAAAGCTGTGACAATAAATATCAAGAGACAACTCACGAAGTGCAAGCAGGCCAAACTGAAACAGTTTGGCTACGGTTCCATCCTGGTATCGTTCATTCTGGAACGATTACCAATCTTCTAGGGCCAAGGGGCCATAGTAGCTGAGCCGATTCCATAAGAGCCAAGAATGGCTTGCTGGGAAGCACTGATGCTCAGAGCTGGAGGAGGCCAACAGATGTCCTGGAGGCCAGAGTTTTTTGGGTGGTTGTGGCGTCAGTTGATCGTAGTGGAAGACTGGCCATATGCAGGAACCAATTTCACTGGAGACCCAGATCTCCCACTACCGGAGGGAGATGATTGGGACGAGGATTTGGGTATGACCTCTTCTCTTTTTGATTTTTATGTTTTATGATTCTTTTTTGTTAATACATGTCCGTCCTGACACATTTTATATGTATGCAGACGTGGGCCCAGAGAGACCAGCCGGTATGTCTCCTATCGCGCGGAGGACTCTTCCCGCACCTGATCCTCAAGCAGAGGGTGCAGAGGGGAGGGGGAGTTGATCCAGAATCTCGAGGGTATCGCCCGAGGGATCCCAGACTACGCCCGGCTGGCGGATGTACCGATGGCATACCAGAGACACACGGTGGGAGTGCCCAGTCGCCTCCACCGAATTTTGAGACGCTTAGTGCGTGCAGTCACTTGTTATCATGAGCACCATGCAGATTAGACTCCTAGGGTTTTTATCATGCATATTTTTTGAGAGACATGTAGTCTCCAGATGTATTAAGATGAACATGTATATTTTGATTTGATGCGACGCACACTATGTAAACATTTCGATATCTATATATATACATATATATTTCTGGATGGATCTTTCTTTTCATGTGATGTTGTTTTACAAATTGCGCAAATGTCTATCTAACACCAAATTAGCTACTGCATCTGTTAATGTATTCATATGCCTGGGTATATGTTGATATGTAATATAGTCAAAATTTCTTTCCAGTAAACGAATACGCAGATACAGACGTAAAATGGATGGGTTTCTGACTGAATAATGACCATTAAGCTGTAATACTACAAGTTGTGAGTCTAGATACACAAGCAATTCATGGATACCAAGGTTTACAGCCTCAGTTAATAATTCTAATATAGCGCTATATTCCGCGATGTTATTTGTAGTACGTCCTAGACACACACCTTGCAGATTGACCAACTCACCAGCAGGATCGTAGATTACCCAGGCCGCCGAAGACAGATTCCTGGTACTGCGGGAGGCACCATCCGCGAAACCAACAAACAGATGAATGGACATCTGCACAATCAGGAAGACCCGATCAGCAGAAAGATGCTTACATCGCACACCACACCACACATGCACACAAATGAAAAGCACACACCTATGTACACACACCACACCAAAAATGACTTTAAGTGTAGTATTTTTTCAGGTACAGCCCATTCCTGGGCTGCGCCAGCGGAACTCCTTCATAATCTATAAGCTCATAAGTCCCATTCTTCAAAACACGTTTTACCATATAGGGCCCATGCCACATAGGTTGGAGCTTACGAGCCCCAAGCTTGTCATGTGCTTGATCGTACAGGAGGATGAGGTCCCATTCGACAAAGGAACGAGGAGAAACCAATTGATCGAAGTGAGCTTTGACCCGCTTCTTTTTTGCTTCAATGACTAAAGCAGCCAAGCGGTGGTTTTCATCTAACCGTTCCAGATACAAAAGACGCTCTTCCTCAGCAGAAGTGTCGGGTAGAAGTTCTACAGCTAATTTCAACGAAGGAATCTCGCATTCAACCAGAAGAGTTGCTTCCAGACCATACACCAATTGAAATGGTGTGAACCCAGTTGCACTCTTTGCAGATGTCCGGTATGCCCATAGAGCTGAGAACAGTTGGAGGTGCCAATTGGATTTGTGGATACCAACTGTTCGTTGAAGCATAGTGACCAGAACCTTGTTCACTGCTTCAACCTGGCCATTTTCCTGAGGGTAATATGGCGTTGAGCTATCGTGATGTAAGCCCAACTTTGAAGTCAGCTCGGCCATCATATAATCTCGGAAATGAGTACCATGATCAGTAACGATGGCTTGAGGGACCCCGAAACGTGCAATGATGTGGTTGAAGATGAATTGGGCAGCTGTCTTACCGTCGGCAGCTAGTGTAGGCATCGCTTCGGCCCACTTGGTGAAGTAGTCGAAAACGACAATTATATACACATGCCCCCCGGCCGAATGAGGGTTACACGTCATAAAATCTACGCCCCATTTCGCAAAAGGGCCGATGGTAATAACAGGATGCAAAGGGAGAGGTGACGCAAGATTGTGCTAAAACACCTGGCACGCATGACGTTTACGGACTGCAATGATACAGTCTTTGAATATTGACGGCCATAAGTAACCTGCTCGTAGAATTTTCTGGGCAGTAGCATATCCGGACATATGTCCACCACAGGTGCCGCCGTGGCAGTCATTTAGGACCCTTTCAGCCTCTTCCAAGGTTAGGCACCGACGGAGCACCGAATCTACTCCAACGCGGTATAAGGTATCTCCTACGATGTGGTAGGGTTGAGACTGATGCTGAATCCGACGTCGGGCATCTTTAGTCAACTCAGACCGAAATGTGGAGGTCTGAAGATACACAATTATGTCGCCGTACCAAGGGTCGCGAGTACTGATAAGGAAAAGATTTTTGTCTGGGATATGATCCTCGGAGAGTGAAGTAGTGGAGTCTGTTGGGAGTGAGCATATAAGATCCGCGAAAACGAGTGATTTGGTTGACTTAGCAGTAGTGAACTCTAAGTCAAACTCATGCAGGATAACGATCCATTTGGAGTATTTGCCCCCCAGTAATTGTCGAGAGAGAATATATGTCATGGGGTTTCAATCCGAAACCACTGTTATCGTACGCAACAGGATGTAATGGCGAAAACGCTGCACAGCGTGTATTGCGGCTAACGCCAACTTCTCGACATGAGCATAACGCGTTTCCGCGTCGAGAAGATTTTGTGATAGGTAATAAATGACATGTTGATCACCATCATCGTCATCCTGCACCAGAACCATAGCTATGGTGCTAAACGCGGCGACGAGATACAAAGTAAAATCGCGGTGATAGCCCGGAGGATGAAGCAAAGGAGCATTAAAAAGTAATTTCTTCAGCTTCTTAAAGGATTGTTGAGCAATTTCGTCCCAATGGAAGGGAACGTTTTGCTTTAATAGGCGCGTAAATCCTTTGGCCACCTCGGCGTAGTTTGAGATAAAGCGTCGAAGGAAGTTCGCTTTCCTTGCAGACTCTGCAACTGATATAACGAGGAGGGTGATGGGAGATTGATGATAGGCTCGAATTTTAAAGGGTCAAGGCGAATTCCGTCTTTGGAGACTATGAATCCCAAAAGATGGCCAGAATCCACGCAAAAGATGCATTTATGAGGATTAAGCCTAATATTGTAGCGTCTACAGCGAAGGAAAATCTGGCGGAGGTGTTCAGGGTGGTCCTCTCACCTAGCTGAGTGAGCTGGCATGTCGTCCAGATAAGGTTGAACGATATGGAATATGTCATGGAACGCGTAAGACATCGCACGCTGGAAAGTGGCTCCAACGTTCTTTAAGCTGAACGAGAGCTTTTTATAGGCGAAAGTACCCCACGGACAGATGAATGTAGTCTTGTGTTGATCCTCAGGTGCAATATTGATCTGATTATACCTTGAGAAACCGTCCATCAAGGAATAAATCTCACTTCTGGCACATTCGTCGATAATTTGGTCTATGAACGGAGTGGGATAGTTATCTTTTGGACAGGCGCGATTAATGTCACGGTAATTAACATAGAATCTAATAGTACCCTGCTTTTTATCGACAGGGACAATGTTAGAAACCCATTCTGTGAGGGGGATAGGATAAATAAAGCCCGCGTTCAGAAGTTTTTCAACTTCTGCCTTGATTGTAGTGGCTTTACGAGGATGCATCGAGCGTAATCGTTGGCGCATGGGCTTCGCACCAGGATAGGTTGGAATCTCATGCACTATGATACTGGGATCAATCCCCGACATTTCCTCGTAGGACCAGGCGAACACATCTTTGAATTATTTAAAAAGATCATTATAGACTTGAATCTCATCAGGAGAACAAGTCACTCTCACGTGTATATTCTCAACGATCCCCGGTTTAACGGAGATGTTGATCGGGATGGTTTGAGTGATATTACTCAGGTTTCCTTCCGAAAAAACCTTGTGCGTCAAGATAGGCGTTTGGAGAGGAGGAGTAGGAACCTGAGATGCATAACGCTCTAGAAAATCTGACATTGCCCCCAAGCTAGGCATGAAAGAGGAACGATGATGTCCATCGCTCCAAGGCAGCTCCTCAAGAGACATGGTTTCAATGATGGCTTCATCGGAAGGAAAAGTCTCTTTGAGAGGATCAGGTGAATCGGCTTGACCAAGCCAGGGGGATTGAGAGTAGACATCTAGAGCCATGCTTAAAGGAGCATGCCGAGGAGGTGGAGGATCAGATGCAGCAACAATTTCACAGTAGCTAATCTCTACTGGAGTCAAGGGCATTGATTCTCCAAACTCAAACACCTGCTCAGGCGTAGGGATGAGCCAGGGGTCATCAGACCTAGAAATCATGTTAACTTGAGCGGTGTGCGGTGGTGGTGTGGGAAAAATACCCATGAGGACGGGGTCTTTGAAGAGACCGGGTCCTATACTGTCAGGGGGATTTGGGATCTGATCCACGTATGGAACGTTGTTCTCGGAGGTAGAGGTGAAGAAGGACAACTGATCCACCGTGATGATTTTGCCCTCGTGAGGGAACTCAAGGAGTCGAAAAATGGTGGATGGCACGCATAGCATGGCATGAGTCCAGCTGCGGCCGAGAAGTATATTATAGTTGAGCCTGGCGTCAACCACCTCTACTTCTACGTTGACAATCTTCCCCTGTAAAGTGATCGCTAAAATCTTGAGAACACCCAGGGGTTTAGATTCCCAACCATCAAATGCCTCTAGGGCATTAGGAGACGACGAAAGGGCTGGAGAGCCAATGGCCTTCCAGCAAGCGGACGACATAACACAGGTAGAGGCACCTTCATCCACAACGGCCCTATGGATGTTAAGACCGTTAATCCCGACTTGAATAACAAGAGCAATCTGATGTGTAAGTCGAGAGGTGATATTCTCTAAATCGAAGGTGAGAAGACTCGAATCGGCGGGATCAATGCCACCGATTGCAGACAGTAAAGCCTTCCGTTGCGAAGGACAAATTTGAAGAACTTCTAGTGCAGACATAGCAGAAGGCACCTGTGCCAAATCCTCAACAATACTGTAGTGTTGAGCGGCACGAGCATTCAGATTATAAGAAGATCTTCGAAGAACACCTTTAGAAGGTGGCTTCACAACGGGTTCAGGAGTAGGCTTCTCGATTTCCAACGAACTGGAGACAGGTGGGGGAGGTGGTCCATCTGCAACTGCCTTCCCGGGTGCCTGCTGTGATTCGTTGTAATCCTTCGAACGCGTAGCGACAGAGATAGGTGCAGCACCATTCATCATAAAAACTTGGGACCCAAATGGTGCAGATGGTGACAGCTGTTCAACCATCTAGGTCTGCTGAGACGGGAATGGCTCTTTAAGAACTGTCGGAGTCCCTTTAGAGCCTTTGAGAAGTTGACTAACTTCATATCGTCGTGGACAATCCTTGGTATAATGGTCTCCTTCACAAATGAGGCAGGGGTACTTCAGTTTACGTTGAGAACCGTCCTCAGTACGAGATTTGGATTCTGGCTTTGGGGCGTCGGATTTGAATTTACCTTTGCCCTTATTTTTCCCTTTGGAGGCTTTGTCCGTAGGATTGGCCTGAACGGCGTTCACCTCCACGGTTTTGCCAGAATCTGATGGGGCGGGATGAGCAGGAGTATTGTTGGAAGAATTAGACTTTTGCTTCCCATTCGAAGATTTCTTCGAATTCTGAGACACAGAACCAATGACCCCATCCACTTCAGGGGTAGGTGGAGCCTTAGAGGTTCCAGACCGTGGAGCATCAGGCAAGATATCGTAAAGCGTGCCGGACTGAGAATATACAAGATCCAGATATTGGGCACGCGCAATGGCTTGTTCCTCCGTCACACACGCTCCCATCGCAATATCTTGGGCGATTTTATTCACGAAGGAGGTGGTGAACCAGTGAGTTAGTATCTGATCAGGTATATGAAACTTGATCAGTCTACGATGGCGCCGCCACTCATGAATGTGATCAGAAATGTGAGTGGCTTTATCTTGCTTCAGAGAAGTTAGGAGGTGCGTCCCGGCTTCATAGCGAACCGGTAACTGAAAGTGCGTCAGAAAATCCATGGCTAAGGAATTGAAATCTTGGAAGATGCCACGGGATAACTCGATGTACCACTTAGCAGCAGCTCCAGTCAAAGTGCGCTGGAAGAGGCGTAGGCGAATTGAATCATCGACCCAAGAGTTAGACGAACACCAAAGATGATACGTCATCACATGCACTTGGGGGTCCTCCCCAGCTTTACCCTCAAACTTGGGGCAATCACCTGGTATCTTGGTAGGAACCGGAGGCCAATAAGGATTATGCAAAATTGGATCATTGGTCATTTTTGAAACATCCGGCAACTCCAAGGTGGCCAGGAACGACAATGGCGGATTAACCGACATGCCAGGCCCAGGATGAGGGCCAATACCTGTACTCCACGCTGGTTGGGAATATCCTAGTCCCCAGGGGTTCTGTCCCGTAGGATTCTGACTGTAGGGGGTGTAGGTCGTATAACCAGACTAATTTGGCTGCTGGTATCCAACGTGTGGGGCTTGATAACCAACGTACAGACCCTGATTATATGTCGGCCCTGTGTAAGCAGCATTTGGATTTGGCTGCTGAGTATAGGTAGAATGAGGATAATACTGAGAGCCTCGGGGCTGGTTATAATTCGGTTGAGATCGACCATGAGGATAATAACCGCCCTTAGGATGAGTCGACTATTGATAAGTGAAACCCTGCGGAGCCTAATAATTAGGGCGCAGCTGTTGATTGGGCTGCGACATCGAATAAATCGGCTGCTGGGCAGGGTTAATGGAATGAGCGGGCTGCCCTGAGTGAACAGGTTGACCCGGCTGAGAGGGCTGCCCTGGGTGAACAGGTTGACCCGAATAGACAGGTTGCGCCAGTTGCGCAGGTTGACCTGGCTGTAAAGGAGCCCCAGGTTGTGCCGGATGGGCCGGTTGGCCTGGAGGCGGAACACCAGGTTGTACCGGGTGGGCCGGTTGGCCTGGTGGAGGAATAGGGCCAGGTGGTTGCTGGTAACCGGTTTGACCTGGAGCAGGACCATAGGATGGTCTCGGCTGATATGCAACATTAGAAACAACAGGATACCGCGGTTGCATAGGTTGAGAAGGCTGGATTTGCCCCCCAGAACCATAGACCTGTCCCGGTTGGTACCCCGACTGAGGCTGCACAGGTTGACCGGAAGGGCTGTAATACTGTCCTTGCGGACCGTACGATGGCCCTTGCTAGCCCGCAGGATAGCCTTGCATGGGCTGCCCCTGTGGGTCATAAGGATAGCCAGGTTGGCCCGAAGGTTGGCCTTGGAAAGGTTGCCCTTGCGAGTTATAAGCCTGGTTATAAGGTAAACCTTGAGCATGGAGGTAAGCCTCAGGAGCGGGTAGACGCAAAATGTCCCCGTGCTCATCATACTGACCTGGAAAAGCATACATGGGTGTACCATCCTGTGCATAGTGCGAAAAATAAGAGCGGTTGGGATCTTGGGAGGATGGACCAACCTCAGGGTTCGGCTGTTGTAGGGACAACTGATACTCCTCCAGAGAGATATTCTCCGTCATAGCAATCGCTAAATAAATGTCTTCAGGAGGCGGCGTAGCCCTAGGTTGTCCCGTGACAGCGGGTGTAGAGGCGACCACACGGACAATGGGATGAGTGGGTACATAAGTGACGGGTGTCTGAGGAGACACCCCCGGTGAAGGAGCAACCGACCTCGGAGAAGGAGCTGACACTCCCATAGAGGCTGCAGCGGAAATGATCTGACCCAAGGACCTATACCCAAGTGGTAATGAGGGACTAGATGTTGACATAACAGTTTGTTTAGAGTTGTCTCCCGGAAATAATCTTCATGGGAAGAGCTGATAGTCTTCACCGGACGTTGGAATTTTCTCACCAGAATCGCTCATGTTTGAGCCTGCCACTAAATCTCGTAATAGACGGCGAGGACTAGGAGGAAAAACAACAGCTACAAAAGGCGAACCCGATGTAAGAGAAAGGAAATCAGCTCCTAATCTCAATTCAGACAAAGGGTCAGAAAAGGGCCAACTCAACTAGTCCTCCAAAGGGTTGCTCAGAAAGAACCGGTCCCCCGTCAGGAAACTCGGAAACAATGGGCTGCTGTGGTTCAGCAGAGGACTGGGAAACCTCTGATGAATCGTCCGTATAAGGACTACCAGTAGACGAAACCGAAGGTTCCCCCACTGTGGCAGAAATGACAAGAGAAAAAGATCAAACACACACACGGGCTGAAAAAGAGTCAAGACACACGATCAAATGGTCAACAAGAAAAATCTAACAGGGCATGTGATCGTGGGTGATTAATTTTTACCACATTGAAAAATAAGAAACTTCACCGTTTCATGTTTTAAGAGTCGAGAAACGGTAAAAAAGGTGACTCTATCTCTTTCAGATTTGACACAAGCGTGAAAGGACAAGTGCTTGGTGATCCTTTCAAATTTAGGGAGTCAGAAAAGATCAAATGACTACTCAGGAATACTAGGCAAAAGGGTGTACCAAATAACCATGAATTGCAATATACACCTTGGTTTCAATAATGAAAGAGAAATCAACCAAGGACTTTCCGCACGTGCTGGCAATCTCCTCGAATGCTGTGTCCGGTGTATCACGGGTATAGGGTGGCAGACTCGGCTTCCTATGGATAAAGGATTGAAACCTAGTGGGGTCTCCCTTTATATACACGACGGTACGAGGAGCACAAGTCCGTGCTAGTGCTATCTAAAGCCAAGAGGCGAACGACAGCTACTAGGTTTTAAGACGCCGGAACACGTCTCTAGCCTAGACCTCTAAATGTGTTTCGTTAGATTTCAATGCTGCCTTAGTGTAAATTGAGTAAATTTTAAAGTCTATCTTCATTTACGTTTCAGTTTTCAGGCCCTAACGAATGTGATGTCTCAAAAATCTCCTAAATGCAAAACTACATGCCACAATATATCATTTCGTTCGATGAAAGCTAGCTACAGAAGAGTTGAGAGCTTTTTACACAAACAAAATGATCAGAAGACAATCAGTGATATCTCTAATGCAGCTAATGAAACTAAAAACTTTTCTTTCAAAGTCACTAATTGCTAATAACACCAAAAAGATTTTAATTTTCACTAATCAATCAAAAGCAAAAGAGATTTTTTTTATTTTCAATGTTTGATAGCTAGATGCACTAAAAAAACCGAAAACAAATGAGAAGCAATTTGAGAAATGATAATAAGAGAGAAAAAACAAGCAGATTTCACTCAATGGCACAAACAATCAGATCTCAAATCGACCAAAAGTCTCTCAAAACCAAGAAAATTCCCAAAGACACTAATGAGCCGTGTAATCTAGGCCCAAAATGAAGCAAAGCGAAATTCGAATGAAAACGAAATCAGTCACTCAAAAAGCGCAATAAAATGATAGACAACTGTCAAACGAATGCAAGGAAGCAATCCCAAAGTCGACTGAACGAACGAAAACCAAAAACTCCCAAGGGAGGCTCGACTCACAAAAGCACCTAGATGCCCTAGGGCTCGAATGCAAAATCGAAAGAAATAGGCAAACAACCAAAGGATGGAGGTTACAATCAGTCAAACTAGACTCCAGTGCACTCAAACAGCCGAAAAAACAAGATCAAAATCACAAGTCATTCCCATAAGGCAAGAAACACAGCAAACCCTAATAGCTCACAGGATTGGCGTGACTGTGAGCTTGAAATTAGCGCCAGAAAGGCAATGGCGCGGGTGATACACAGGCAACTTGCGCCAATGGGCGCGACTGTCACGCTGAAAAGCGCGCCAGCCGAGTTTACTATGGGAAAATGAAAAACAAGCAATCTCAGACACAGACAAGTGATGACAAGGCTAAAACAAAGCCAAACAAACAGAAAAAACAGTCCAAAGTGCTGACCAAGCAAACAAGGCCAAGAAATTGACCGAAAAGAGAAGACAATACTCCAAGTTGTTTAGTCCGTAAACTAAACCGAATATGGATTGAAGCAGCATTGATCTACTCCGCTAATGCAGAGCAAAAGCATTTCGAAGGCTATCTGGCTGCACTTCAGGCTCCGTCTATAGCTTACAAATCAAACAACAAGCCGAGTCCCCAGCGGAGTTGCCAAATTGTCGAAGAGGTAAATCCCCTCTGCAGACAGAGGCGATCCCTACTAGCCCAAATCGGGTCTAGCAACAATCAAACACGCTACAGTGTAGGTTCCTAATCGTAAATAAACCGACTTGCGATGAAGGCTTACCTGGAATCCAACGCTGTCGTTTGTAGAAGAGGTGGTACTCTCGTTCCTTCACCCTAGCAGATCACAATCCTCACGATCTCCGTGATCGAACACCTGCACATGCGAGAAACAACACAAACGCATGCATAAAATCTAGTATATACAACTATATGTCAGTCGAAGAGGACATAACTCATGAACATAATCAAGAACAAGAGTGGAACCATAACCAATAGTCGCTTATCATTAAAGAGTCAAAAGAAGAATACAACCATAGCTTCGACGCAGCACTCTCCTTTGGCGGGTCGTCAGCTAAACATGTCTCGATAAATCCTGTCAAGGATGGGACAAGCCTCTCTCTCCGGATACTTGGCAATAGTCTCCTTGCTTGGATTTGGCCTTAAGGGAATCAAGAAGGCTCTTGCAACATAAGGATGTGAAAGCTCTTGGGAACTTGGAGATTAGCTTGCAAGGGAGATGAGCAAGATTTTATAGGAGGAAGGGGAGTTGGGATCCATATAATTATGGGATTGGCCCTATCATCAAGGAATCTTCCATGAGAGGTGGAAAACCACTTCCTCTCTATGGAAATCCGTAGCCAAACCTTCCAACTCAAGATAGATATTAGTCCAGGAATTTGTTAGGACGAAACTTCCGCCTTTTATTTTTAAAAAGCACCTCTTAATATGGTTGGCGCGGGTGCGGCTCTATGACAGAGCGCCAATTGGCACGCCCTCTTTGGAGGATTTTCCCCCTTGGCGCGAGGGCTGAACTGTGGAACTGCGCCAATGGAAAAAGAGCTATTTTTAGGGTTTTTTGCAGGGAGATGTCTTCAGGGCAATGAAAGCTCATCTTCAGAGGGATGCAATGAAAGTATTTTCAAGTCCTGTCTCTGCTCACAGGTCACGGAATGAGCCCTCCAATGTGCGGGATGGGGATTGCAGGGACGGTGACAAATTGCTGTGTAACAATAGCGAACCAAGATATGAAATTTGTACATGAAGTTCATCAATATTTCGACTCCACATGGTAAATATTTTAGCTTATGAAGCTTCGTAGAATTTTTTTATAGTGAAAATGACAAGATGGCTTGTTTTCATAAGCGAAACCCTAGAATCCAAAGTTTTGATACCAAATTCTATGCAACCAGCTCACAAAATAGAAGAAAATATAGATCAATGACTTAAAAATTATCCACTTCAAGGGGGAAACCTCCTTTACATTACATAAATGAACAATTCTTGGATGATTCAAAAGACAAAACCTACTTTCCATATACAGGAGTCTAAGGGGTCCCAATATAATCAGAGCCTACATAACAATAATAATGTAAGGGCACAACAATAAATATAGTGGGCATCTATGGGGCACAATAATAACAATATGGGGACAACGTGGGAACAACAATAACAACAAGGGGGTGGGCTACACTAGTATTGTAGGGACCCAACAAAGGGTCTTAGAATTTTATGGGAAGAAGTTAGTTTCCTCAAAATCATGAAATATTGTAATTTTGATTATTTATTTAAGTTTTCATAGTTTTAGAAAATTTCAAGTATGTTTCTCGAAGAGAGTGTTTTTCCATGTAATGTAACAAATATGTGTAGTTTAAGTTGGATGTTGGAGGATTTAGACAATATAGGGTGACTTATAAATTTGTTTAGGTTTTTCCTAGGTATAGGGGATACGAATGCATCTGTTTAGGGTGAGAAATTATATGTATAAATAAAATCCCTAAGTAAGAAAATGCAACAATGGGGGTAAAAAATGCAGTGAATGTGATTTAGAAGAATTTGTGTACTATTTATATTTGATTTATGAGTTTGTACATTAAGTAAATGCGATTTTTCTTCCTAGCCCAATTTCTCTAAATATGGTATTTGTATAGTCAAATGTTATGCTATTTTGGTTTTTATGCGGAGTTGACGAAGGTTAGATGAGGATTTGGATTATTTCTTAATGGTGTAATTTATTCATTTAAGGCCCCTTGTGAATTAGACTTTGTGGAATCAATTTTTTTTTTGAAGGTTACGGTTCAATCGAACTAACCTAAACCCATACAAACGATTTCTAAATATCCTCATGGAGTTACATTGTGGTGTCATTATATCCTGGTTAACATAACGATGAATTGGTAGGGATTAATTGTTGTTTTTGTTAGTAAAATCCATTAACCAAACCAGATAATACCTTCTTATTTTCCCCAATGATCCAACCCCCCAGTGGAATGGTTATTAAAAATGATATTTAATGAAGATTTATTAATGTTTCTCGATGGTAAATTCCATCAACTAGACCAAGAATCCTTCCAATTTTCCCCGGTAGTCCAAGAACCCTGATGGGTCAATGGCCCAATTATTCTACTCTCGGTGGTTGGTTATCCAAACTCCTTGGTGGGTTGGTTAACAAAATGACAATTGATGGAGTCGGGTTTATTTAGTTGATGTCTGTAAACTAGAATGGTTAAAAAATGAGATCCAAGTTCAAGATTTGTTGAATAAATGATTGATCAAAGAAATTTTGAGCCCATGTGTTGTTCCTATAGTTTTAATCCTAAAGAAAGATGGAGGATGGAGAATGATGGAGCTATAAACAAAATCACCATCAAAAGAAAGTTTCTTTTTCTATGCATGGATGATTTGATGGATTGTTTAAGTGGAGCCAGATATTTTTCTAAGATACATGCATATCATCAAAAAGAATAAGAGAAGGAGATGAGTGGAATATTACATTGAAAACAAATAATGGATTACATGAATGTTTTGTAATGCAATTTGGTCTAACAAGTGCCCCAAACACTTTTATGAGATTAATGAGTGAAGTGCTCAAAGAATTTACAAGTAAATATATAATAGTGTACCTAGACGATATCTTGATTTACAGTCAATCAAAAGACGAACATATTAGACATCTTAGAATAGTATTGCATAAGTTGCAAAAAAGAGAGGTTGCTAACAAATTTGAAAATGTGTAATTTTTTGAAAACAGATTTGGTATATATGGGATTTGTGATATCTAGAGATGGCTTGAAGATGGATTAGGAAAAGGTCAGGGCTACCATGGAGTGGCCTCCTCTTAAGAGTATTTATGAGGTAACGGATTTTCATGGTTTGTCTAGTTTTAATGGAAAATTTATTAGGATTTTTAGTGGAATTTGTGCTCCAATTATGGAGACAGTTGAAGTAAGAAAACAACCATTCCAATGGATTGAAACAACATATAAGAGTTTTAGATTATTAAAATAGAATATTACAAATCAACCAATTTTAGCATTGCCAAATTTTAATAAACTCTTTGAGGTTGAATGTGATGCAAGTGGGACAACTATAGGTGGTCTTGTAAGTCAAAAAGGAAAAGTTGTTGCTTATTTAGTGAAAAGTTAAATGAGGCCAAACAAAAATATTATTCATATGATAAGGAGTTTTATGCTATCGTTCAAGCCTTGGGGAAGCGGATACATTATTTAATGCCAAAGGAGTTTGTTTTGTATACTAATAGCCATGCTTTGCAATTTATTAATAGTCAAACAAAGTTGAACAAAGAGATTTCAAGTGGGTAGAGTTTTTATAAAACTTTGATTTTGTTCTTAATTATACATGTGGGTAGTCCAATAAAGTGACAAATGCATTGAGCAAGGTGAGTTTAATTTTACATGAAATTAAAATGAATGGATTTGAAACTTTAAAACACATGTACACTAAAGATGCATATTTTAAAGAGGCTCGTGTAGCTTGTCAAGATTCAATAAATAAAGAGAAAGTCATGATTAGAGTACATTATACAAGGAAAATCGTTATTCAAAGGGAAACAATTATGTATTCTAAAGTGCTCAATGAGAGAAAATTTACTGAAAGAAAAACATAGTGGTATATTAGTAGGAAACTTTGGATAAGACAAAACTTTTACTCTGTTAAATGCATTTTATTTTTGGTCAAGTACGTGAACTAACGTAAAAATAGTTGTGGAAAAGTGGAGAGTTCAAAAGGGAAGAGCCAAAAACAGGATTGTAACAATCATTGCCAATTCCAAGTAGACCTTGGGACTTTGTAAGTGTGGATTTTGTATTAGGAATACCAAAAAATCAAAGAGGCAAATGATTTAATTTACGTTGTGGTTGATAGATTTTCAAAATGGTGCATTTTATAGCCTACACAAAAACAAGTGATGCAACCCATATTGATAATTTATTTTTCAAGGAGATTGTTAGGTTGAATGGATTGCCAAAACAATATTGTATCTGAAAAAGGTACAAAATTTGTGGGCCAGTTTTGGAGAACCTTATGGAAGAAATTAGGGGAAAATATTAGTTTTAGTTCAGCTTAACACCATTAGATTGATGGACAAACAGAGGTGGTGAACAAATTTTGGGAAATAATTTAAGAAGTTGGTAAGTAAACATCATAGGCCATCGGATAATGTACTTTCTTAGGTAGAGTTTGCATATAATGACTCACCTAATAAAACTTTAGGATTTAGTCTTTTTCAGATAACGTATGGTATGCACACAAGAGGGGTATATGGAGTAAGAAATTTGGTAAAATAAGAAATGAGGAGAGAAAATGGTGAGGAGTTTGTAGTAGTTTTGCAAGAATTACACGAAAAAGTTAATAAAAAATTACAAGGTAGTAGGAACAAATACAAGAAAAAAGAAAACTTAAAGGA
The DNA here is from genome assembly GCA_034641835.2 of Pinus albicaulis. Lineage (NCBI taxonomy): Eukaryota > Viridiplantae > Streptophyta > Pinopsida > Pinales > Pinaceae > Pinus > Pinus albicaulis. The sequence goes on from CM076577.1 coordinate 483,933,329, forward strand.
AATATGAATGAATTTTGTAGTTGGTGATTTGGTCATGGTTCATCTAAGAAAGGAAATATCTCCCAAAGGGGACTATAACAAATTAAAACCAAAGAAATTTGGATCATGCAAAACTTTGAGGATATTTTCTTCAAATGATTATGAGAATGAACTTCCACACAACATTGTAATTTCATTGATTTTCAATGTTTAAGCTTTGTACCCCTACAAGGAAGAGGAGATATTTTCAATCGGTACACTAGAAAGTGATGAAGTTAAGACCATTGAATGGGAAAATCAACTACCTAAAGTAACACAGATAGAGATTGAAGCATTTTTGGATAAAAAGGTAATGAGAAAGACTAGAGATGAAGAATACTTGCAATACTTAATGAAGTGGAAAAATCCACCACTTGAGGAAGGGAACATAACAAAAAATTGAAAAAAAATGGACCATGCAAAATTTTGAGGAAATATCCTCAAATGCTTATGATGAACTTCCACACAACATTGGAATTTCACCAATTTTCAATGTTTAAGAGTTGTACCCCTACAAGGTAGAGGAGATAGTTTTAATTGATACACTTGAAAGTGATGAGGCTAAGACCATTGAATGGGAAAATCAACTACCCAAAGCAACATTGAAAAAGATTGAAGCAATTTTGGATAAAAAGGTAATGTGAAAGACTAGAGATAAAGAATACGTGCAATACTTACTCAAGTGGAAAAATCAACCACTTGAGGAACCAACATGGATGACAACAATTGAAATATATAAGTGTGGTAAGAATATTGTAAAACTTATGGGTCAAATCCCATGAACTAGCGAACTAGCTTTGCTTCTCTAGGAGTCTAAAGCAAGAGCATCTTTCAGAGTCAAAATCAATAATTAAACTCTAGAGGTTCTTAGAAATTTATGGGAGGAAGTTGATTTCCTCCAAGTCTTGGAATCTTGTAATTTTAATTATTTTCTTTAAGTTGTCAATTTTATAAAAATTCCAAGTTTGTTTCGAGAAGAGAGTGTTTTTCCTTGTAATGTAGCAAATAAGTATATTTCAATTAGGAAGTTGGAGGAGTTAGAAAATATAGGATGAGTTGGATTTTTGTTTGGAGTTTTCCCAAGTATAGAGGATAAAAATGTGTATAATTAGAGTGATATTTTCTATGCACAAATAAAACCCTTAGGTGTTAAAACATAGGAGTGGGAGTACACAAGATAGTGGATGTGATTTATAAGAATATTTGCACTATTCATATTTGATTTATGACTTTTCAAATCAAGTGAATGGATTTTTGTCTTTTGGCTCAGTTTATTTGAATATTGTCTTTGTATACATTAGTAGAAAATGATGAAATTAGTGACTAGGTGACTAAAAAATTTAGTCACCGCAATTATTTCAAGTGAATTATTACTAAATTTGAGAAATTTTAAGTGACCGAACTAAAAATGACTAACTTAAACGACTAAATTAGTCTAGGGATAAAATATACGACTAAATAATAAGTTTCTAAACTAAAAGCGACTAACATAAATGACTAATTTAGTCTCGGATTAAAATATATGACTAGATAATAAGTGATAAAATAATAATGATTAACATAAATGGCTATTATAGTCCAAGAATGAAAATATGACCAAATAATAAGTACACCAAGTATATGAATTATTCATTTTTAATTGTGTCACTCCAGAAATGGAAAATTGCAATTTTGATAATGAAGTGTTACATTTCACTACAGGGGTCTTTGAATCTAGTTGCAGTGTTAAAATTTAGAGACAAATGGGTCTCTGAATCCATCTACAGTGTTAAAATTCTGAATACTCTTTTGTCTCTAAAGTTTAACACTACAAATGGATTCAAAGACCCCCTTCTTTGAATCCATCTGCAGTGTTAAATTTAGAGACAAAGGGGTCTCTGAGTCCATCTGAAGTGTTAAAATTTAGAGACCCTTGTTTGCAATGTTAAAATTTAGGTAGATGGATTCAATGACCCCCTTTGTTACACAGTAATTTGTCACCGTCCCTACCTTTCCCCGTCCCGCACATTGGAGGGCCCATTCTGTGACCTGTGAGCAATGTCATGCCTTGAAACCATTATCATTACATTCCTCTAAACATGAGCTTCAATTGCCCTGAAGACATCTCCTTGCAAAAAACCATAAAAACATCCCTTTTTGCATAGGCGCGGGTATCCAGTTCAGCACTCGCGCCAATGAGGAAAATCCTACAAAGAGGCCGCGCCAACTGGCGCTCTGTCCCAGAGTCGCAGTCGTGCCAGCCAATTTAAGGAGTGTTTTTTAAATAAGAATGGTAGAAGTTTCGTTTCAACAGACTCAGAAATTGTTATCTATCTTGATTTGGGAGGTTTGGCTCCGGGAGTTCCATGAAAGGGAAGTGGTTTGCCACCTCTCATGGAAGCTTCCTTGAAGATAGGGCCAATCCCACAATTATAGGGATCCCAACTCCCCTTCCTCCATCTATAAAAGCTAGCTCATTTCCATTTCAAGCTAGTCTTGAAGTGCCTAAGCCTTGAATCTCCAAGTTCTCAAATTCCCAAGAGCCTTCATGTTGCAAGAGCCCTCATTTTTCCCTTAAGGCCAAACTCGAGCAAGGAGACTATCGTCGAGAGACTCTAAGAGAGGCTTGCCCTTTCTCTGGCGAGCTTTGCGAGACGTGAACGACTGGGGACCCTTTCGAAGGAGATCGCGGCGTCAGAACATTGGTTGTACTCTCTTTCGATTGTTTATTAATGAATGACTACCGGTTATGGTTACACTCTGTTTTTAACTTATGATAATCATGAGTTATATCCTTTCTGACTGATATATAGTTGTGTATTCTGGATTTTATGCTTGTATTCGTGTTTTTTCTTGCATGTGCAGGTGTCCATTCACAGAGATCGTGGGGATCGTGATCTTCCGAGGCTGAGGAATGGGAACGCTCTCTCTTCTACAAATCATAGCACTGGACTCTAGGTAGGCCTCCATCATTGGCTTATTTATTCACAATTAGGAACTTGCGCTGTAGCATTTGATTGTTAAGTGACCCATTATGGGCTAGATCGCCTCTATCTGCAGAGGGGATTTACCTCTTCAAAAATTTGGCGACTCCGCTGGGGACCGTCTAGTTTGATTGTCTCGTTTTGATTGTTTTGTGGTTTTCCTTGCTTGGTTAGCCTTCTGGGCTGGGTTCTTTTGCTGCTTTTTGCTTCTTAGTTTGCTTGGATATCATTGATCTGCTTCTGGAGTAGTTATTTTTATTTTTGGCTGAGGAACTCGGATGGCGTGCTTTTTAGCTCGACAGTCGCGCCAATTGGCGCATGTTGCTTTTGTATTGCCCGCGCCAATTGCTTTCTGGCGGCAGTTTCAACCTCATAGTCACGCCACTCCTGTGAGGCATTAGGGTTTTCTCAGTTCTCAGCTCTCTGGGTCTGGTCAGTGTGTTTCTTTTTTTTTTTTCAGCTACCTGAGTGTGTTGGAGTCCAGTTTGACTGGGAGTTTTCCTTCGTCCTTTGGTTGTTTGCTTTTCTCCATCGATTTCACGTTTTAAGCCCTAGGGCATCTAGTGGCTTTGTGTGTCGAGCCCTCCTTAGGAGTTTTGGTGTTTTGTTAGTCCAGTCAATTCTCTGATTGCTCCTCTGCATTCTCTTAGTGGTTGTTCACCGTTTCATTGTGATTTTTGGATGATTGTTCTTCTCTTCATTCAAACTTTGTTTGGTCTTGCTTTGGACCTAGATCACACGGTCCATTGGAGCCTTTGAGACTTTTTCTTGGTTTTCAGAGACTTTGGTCGATTTGAGATCTGATTGTTTGTGCCATTGAGTGAAATTTGTTTGTTTTTGCTCTCTTAATATCCTTTCTCAAATTGCTTCTCTTTTGTTTTCGGTTTGTTTAGTGCATCTAGCTATCAAACATTAAAAATACAAAAAAAAAATCTCTTTTGCTTTTGTTGATTAGTGAAAATTGAAATATTTTCTATTTTACTAGTATTTAGTGATTTGAATGAGAAGTTTTTTATTTCATTAGTTGCATTAGAGATATCATTGATTGTCTTCCAATCATTTTGTTTGTGTAAAAACTCTCAACTCTTCTGTAGCTAGTTTGCATCGAACGAAATGATGTACTGTGGCATGTAATTTTGCATTTAGGAGATTTTTGAGACAACACATTCGTTAGGGCCTGAAAACTGAAACGTAAATTGAAGATCAACTTTGAAATCTACTCAATTTACACTAAGGCAGCATTGAAATCTAAGGAAACACATTTGGAGGTCTAGGCTAGAGACGTGTTCCGGCGTCTTTAAACCTAGTAGTTGTCGTTCGCCTTTTGGCTTTAGACAGCGCTAGTACGGACTTGTACTCCCCGTACCGTTTTATATATAAAGGGAGACCCTCTAGGTTTCAATCCTTTATCCATGTGAAAAGCCGAGTCTGCGGGCCTATACCCGTGATACACCTGGGACACAACATTCGGGGAGAGATCGGGCCGGCATGTACGGAAAGTCCTTGGTTGATTTCTCTTTCATTTTGAAACCAAGGTGTATATTGCAGTTCACGGTTATTTTCTACACCCTTTGCCTAGAATTCTTGAGGAGTCATTTTGATCTTATCTGACTCCTTAAATTTGAAAATATCATCAAGCGCTTGTCCTTTCACACTTGTTTCCAATTTGAAAGTGATAGAGTCACCTTTTGTCAGTTTCTCGACTCTTAAAAGATGAAACAACATATTTTTGTTTCAATGTTTTAAAAATTAACTGCCCACGAAATATTCCCGGTTAAAGTTAGTTTCCTTAGGGTGTTGTTTTGGATCGTTTCCGATGGCAACTTTTCCAGAGTTCACCAACCAAGGAATCCCCTCCGATGGGAATCCTGGTCATTTTCCTCCTTTTGGGAATGTTGGTGCTCCTTACATGGAAACGTTGTCCCTTCCTGGGTTAACTGTTGGGTTGCCCGTTTGGTTGTTTTCAACCTCTGTGGTCCTGAATTTCTCGGCTACTGTTCAATCAGTTCCTTCGCCTGAGCAACATCATGTTGATTCCAAGGTGGACCTCTCCCCTTCTTCGCCTGTTTCTGCGTCCTCCTCTCCTACTTCGCCTGGTGAAAGTCTAGATTCGAGTAACCCGGTGGCTAAGAAGAAGAAGAAGAAGACAAAGAAGAAGAATTTAGATAAAGGAGAGGCTAGCTCTGCAGCTATTGCGCCTAAGAAGCCTTCCGTTGATAAGCCTCCCAACCCTCCGCGGAAAGTCAAGTTCCCTTGCATGTTGTGCACGGGAGACCATCTTCTTCGAGATTGCCCTGGCTTCCCAAAGTTCTCGAAGCATGGTCCAATGGCCATCCGCCATTGCCTTTGGCTTCCGGGAGTCAGGTTGGGGGCACGTATTCAACTAGTGCTAGTAAGGCTCCTAAGAAGCAGGGTAAGATTACCAATCCCTGTAAGTTGTGTGAATGGCACCATGCCATTCACCTTTGTCCATATATGGATGAAGCCAAGCAAGTTTTGGACAACTCGGCTATTTTTGCACCATGCCTTCCAGCTGGCTTCAAACAGCTTTATTTGAGTCCTCCACCAGCTGATCCCACGATTAGTCAAGAGTCATCCTTGGTCAATCCCGCTCCTCGGGAAATCAAATTGAGGAATCCGTCCCCGACCAACCATTGGTCGTGTGATCGGTTGAACTCGGCACCACGTCTTTTTCATTGAGAGTGGATCTCACATCCCTCAGGTTCTTGTTTCTACAGATTCTTTGGACTTGGAGAAAGATTCTCTTGTCCCTATATCTCAAGAAGCCGCTCCTCCACCTCCCATGATGGAGGCCCCGGAGGATACTCCTCTCGACTCTGTGATGGAGATCATGGAGGATGCTCCTTATTCTTTCGTAACACCAGGGGAAGACCATCTCGGTTCGATGGTATCCCCTCCAAGTAGTTTGGTCACTTCCTTTGATTGGAATCGATTTGCAGGATACCGCCTTCCATCTTATGTGCCTTTTGAGATAACAGTACAAACCTCTGGTTTGGTCGTACCTAGCACTATTATAGATGAAGGTGCATTTGTTAGTGTTCTATCCTCAACTACTTGGCAAGCGTTTGGTTCGCCTCCGCTTGTGCCTGTTACGCAGAATCTGTTGGTGTTTAACAGAAGAACTACTCAACCGCTAGGTATCCTTCCAAGGTTACCTATTACATTGGGAGGTAAAACCGTCCATATGGACGTGATGGTTGTTCTAGGCCCCTTGGATTTCACCTCTTATCTTGGGGCGCGGACACCTATGCCATGGGAGCACTTGTCTCTTCACTTTTCATTAAGTGGTCTCGTTTTCCACATGTCATCCAGGACGAATCGTGACCATCGACTTCCACGGTTCTTTGGTCCTTTCGATATGTACTGCCCACCATCATCCTCTTCCGGCTTTTATCCACCCGTTGTATCTGCCCCACCACAAGTCAACTGCAAGCATACTTACCCCGTGCCCGTGTCAAAGGATGATGCCGTCGTGCATCGTGCCGGGGGGCATTGGGTCCCTGGGACTTCCAGATGTTTTCCTTCCATCGGGAGTGGAACTCTTGGAAGCGATGGACTTTATTCATTATGATGAGGTCGGCTCTGGAGTTACTACGCTTTCTTGTGTCAAGCTCCTTAAAAAATGAAACAAGCTCTTCGGAGCAGAGTTCCTTGTCTTGTGTCAGGCTCCTTAAACCATGAAACAAGGTGTCCCGAGGATAGGTTCTTTTAATGTGTCAACCTCATTAAAATAATGAATCACGTTCTTGTTCATTCGAGGCTTTGATCGTATCCTGAAACCAAGTCGAGTCTTTCTTAGATTCAGACTTGAACCTTCATCCAACTCACCTTTGACCTTTCATATGATTGCTTTATGGGGCATGTACCGAATTAAGTCACCATGTCATAAAATGCTTTAAAATTTTCAAGCATAGTTTGTTTTCGTTTCATTGAAAAATGAAACCGGTTTTAAGCATAGTTTATCTCTGTTTCAAGCTTGTAAAAATGAAACCAACTTCTGCGTAGTTTCGATTTCAAGCTTGTGTAAAATGAAACTTTCCCATTTTACCTCTGTGACTGCCACTATCACCGTTTTTGCTTTCGATGGAGCCTTGGTTTTATCACTCCATCGTTATCATCGCGTCGATCATATGCCTTCACTTGGTTGTTTTACCCATTCCTGAGGAACCGCTATGATGAGTGGTCTTGTTAGCCAACCTCTTGAACTTTATTTATTTTGAGTAGTTCCACCATCACCAGAACCAGTTGCTTCACTTTATACCACTCGTTCCTCTAGTAGGAGTCATCTTTCAGCTCTTTTCCGACTCTCTAAACATGAAAATATTTCCGAGTCCCTTGTCGTTTCGATCTCGTTAAAGTGGCTGCGAAACGACATCTACCCAGTATACGTTTACCCCTTTTTCCGGCTGGGATAGATTATTTACGAAAAAGGAATACCCTAGCCTATCACGACTAGGAGGTTTTCTTAGATATTGTTTTCTACCTTTTCGGATCTGAGGAACTATTTACGAAAAGGGACCATTGGAGTTTACTTTTCCGCTGTCTTTTCAAAATCTCTAAACATGAAAAGACACCGAGTTCTTCCTTTGTCAGACTCGTTAAACCCCGATGACATCGGATTTCATATAAAATGACATTCTGAAGTTCCTCCTTCCTAGGGCTCGTTAAATGTACTAGGATGGATTCGCCCGAAGGGCGGACTTATATTACAAGCATATGCTATCCCCTTCAAGCTTGTTATAAAAAATAATTGGGGTACTCGCCAGAAATGGTGGGGAAAAAATGGAACCATCATCATTCTCGTGTCGACAGTATGTCACTCTTGAACATGGCACTTGTCTGCATTCGTGTCGGGTTGGGGACATCTCATCTCGTTTTTCACTTGCTTCCGTGGGTTTGGATAATCCTTTTTGACCTCTCCTCTGCTCATTGCCTCGTCACCATGACCTCTGATCTGTTGATGTCAAATACTGCCAAAACCACTATTTGTGCCATTATATGTTCAAGAGAAGTTGACCTCTGCAAATATCAACCTTCCTCTGATTCTCATATGATCCTGATTCACAAGAAAAACATCATGTTCCTCTGTCTCGTGTCGATGATGTGGGAAACATTATGGCCCACCTTTGATCAAGGTCACTTCTTGTCGACTTCAGCTCATTATCCAGGAAGCTGATCTAGAGACTCCCTTATGGTACCTTGGAGCCTGCATGCCTCAATGGCAGGTTCGTTGCATTCGACGTGAGCTTTTCATCATTGGCCTCCGATTGAGTGATTCTACGGGTGTTCGACGCCAGCTCATTGATTCACATGCTGTAGATTGTACCTGTAGTACCTTGAGGGCCATCGTCATTATTGGTGGTTCCTCTCGCGTCTGTTAACAGCTCTCATCATTGGCTGGTAATCAGACGATGTTCTTGCATGTTCAACTTCAGCTCACATATTCGCATGCTTGAACTTATACTTTGTTCGGGTCGAGATGAAGCGCAAGACCGTGGATTGTGTCTGTTGTAATCCAGGCTGCGATTTTGTGGATTATTATTTACATGACTTATTCACTGGATGGCTGCGACCATACCTGAGTCTATTTGTTGATCCTCACTAGATGGCTGCGTCCATACCTTGGATCTGGATTATAGTATACTCTGTTTCGGATGGCTGCGCCCATACCGCATATACATCATGTACTTGAGATATCAGTTGTATTTCTCCACGCAGGTTTTCCGACGGCGGAGTTTCAGTTGGACACGTTCTCGTAAAGCATTTCACCCCTCTCTCTCTCTCGGGCCTCATGCTTTAGGGGGCATCTGTTACACAGTAATTTGTCACCGTCCCTACCTTTCCCCATCCCGCACATTGGAGGGCCCATTTTGTGACCTGTGAGCAATGTCATGCCTTGAAACCATTATCATTGCATTCCTCTAAACATGAGCTTCAATTGCCCTGAAGACATCTCCTTGCAAAAAACCATAAAAACATCCCTTTTTGCATTGGCGCGGGTATCCAGTTCAGCACTCGCGCCAATGAGGAAAATCCTACAAAGAGGCCGCGCCAACTGGCGCTCTGTCCCAGAGTCGCAGTCGCGCCAGCCAATTTAAGGAGTGTTTTTTAAATAAGAATGGTAGAAGTTTCGTTTCAACAGACTCAGAAACTGTTATCTATCTTGAGTTGGGAGGTTTGGCTCCAGGAGTTCCATGAAAGGGAAGTGGTTTGCCACCTCTCATGGAAGCTTCCTTGAAGATAGGGCCAATCCCACAATTATAGGGATCCCAACTCCCCTTCCTCCATCTATAAAAGCTAGCTCATTGCCATTGCAAGCTAGTCTTGAAGTGCCCAAGTCTTGAATCTCCAAGTTCTCAAATTCCCAAGAGCCCTCATGCTGCAAGAGCCATCATTCTTCCCTTAAGGCCAAACTCGAGCAAGGAGACTATCGTCGAGAGACTCTAAGAGAGGCTTGTCCCATCCCTGGCAGGCTTTGCGAGACGTGTACGACTGGAGACCCCTCCAAAGGAGACCTCAGCGTCAGAACATTGGTTGTACTCTCTTTCGATTGCTTATTAATGAATGACTACTGGTTATGGTTCCACTCTGTTTTTCACTTATGATAATGATGAGTTATATCCTTTCTGACTGATATATAGTTGCGTATTCTGGATTTTATGCTTGTATTCGTGTTGTTTCTTGCATGTGCAGGTGTCCATTCACGGAGATCGTGAGGATCGTGATCTGCCGAGGCTGAGGAATGGGAACGTTGTCTCTTCTACGAATCATAGCATTGGACTCCAGGTAGGCCTCCATCGTTGGTCTGTTTATTCGCAATTAGGAACTTGCGCTGTAGCATTTGATGATTGTTGCTAGACCCGTTCTGGGCTAGTAGGGATCGCCTCTGTCCGCAGAGGGGATTTACCTCTTCAACACCCTTAAAGGGGTCCATGAATCCATCTATAATGCTAAAATTAGAACACTTTTATACAATCACTATTAAACCAACATAGAAGTTGCTATTAAAATGATTAACCACAACACATATTAACATAGTCAATATCCTTGTCAAAAATAGAAAAAATTATATATATATATATATATATATATATATATAGTGACTTGAGCTACATCTGAGATGAACTGAAATGACTTCCACTCTAACCCAATATTTTTCAAGTCTATAATAGTAACATACGGTTTAGCAGGGGTCAAGGCAACTCTAAGTACACTTGTGGGGTGGTCGCACTCCTTGGGGAAACTTCCCTTCTAGATTGAAAGTCATGTTCTTTTTTACTTCTAGGAAAAGTTTATAGAGAAATCCAACACTGGTAATTAAATATCAAAGTGATTTGAGCTATAGTTGAGACGAAATGGAATGATTGCCACTATAACCCAAAAGTATATCCAATATGTTGCTAGTATATACTAATTATAACACGTGATTTAGTACGAAGGGTCAAGACGTTTGGAGATAGCAACATGGTCCTACTCCTTGGAGGCTTCTACTTTTCTAGTGTTAGAAAGATAGGACAAATGTCTCATCAGGAATTTGAACCTAGCTAGGGGAAATAAAGAACTAAACAAATACTACAACATTGATAATAATCAATTAAACCAACCAACCAACGAATTACTCTTTTTCCCTTAATAATCCTTTTTACCTAATTTATTATCGCTCTTGTCAAAATTTCTCCACAAATAAATATTACCCCTTCCTTGTATCTAACATGATTGTCTTTATTTACACATAAAAGTTTTATTTTCCAATCCTTAATGGAGTATTATTTTTATTGTGTTCACTCAAAAATAAAATACATATTTAAATTTTGTTCAAAAGAATCACTAAATGAAAACAATATTTGAAAATAGCACAAATAAAAACTGTGAACATTATTTGTCAAAGCCACTAGAGAGTCCCACCACACAGAGAGTTTAATAGCTTTCAAAAATCGCGCCTAATTCGTGCCTTGTGAAGCAGCAATGACATTAAATTTTTAAGGAGGACGACCTCTATGGAGTGTGGCGGGAAGTAGCAATCACATTAAAAAAATTGAGGAGAAAGGCCTCTATGGAGCGTGGCCAGAAGAGTGAGGCAAGTGGCATGCCAACGATGCACAACGTAGCAGGAAGCAACAATCACATTAAAAAAATTGAGGAGGAAGGCCTCTATTGAGCATGGCAGGAAGAATGAGGGTAATGGCATGCCGACGATGCACATCGTGGTGGGAAGAATGAGGGCAATGGAATGTCAATGATGCACATCGTGGCAAGAAGAATGAGTGTAATGGCATGCCGATGATGTACAATTCAGGAGACAAGGTAGTGGTATTTGAGAAGACTATTTTGCTTTTTCAAGAACTGATGAAACTAAATGGTACAACGAAATCACCCATTGCAAATCATTTTGGCGAGTCCATAGTAATAATAATGACCATTAGGGCTTTCAGGGTTGAGGACCAATTCTTGAAGAAGAACTTAAACCTTATTGACAAAAAATCGAGCCCCTTTTTCCATATTTTCTGAGCCATTCAATGGTTGATTTAGAGTCTATAGGTGTTAAATGCAATTGGTATTTTCTCCTCTGCTCTTGCTATGGTTCTACTCCCACAGGGAAGCTTCAATCCTAGTATGAACAATGAAACTAAATGTCAATTGTGGGTTATTTCTGTTGTTATTTTATGTATAAGATGATCATTCCTAACGATTTCAACTGGTGCAGGTTTCGTTGGGATGGCCTTCTCTTATGGTCTATGTTGAACGGATCGTTTGTTAAAAGTATACAATACCAATTTACACTTGCAAACTACATTATTTCTATAGAACACATCAAACAATATATGCACATTCCTAGTGAGGCCCCAACTATTATAGAAGATCACATACCACCAGATAATGGAGAAATTCGTGGCAAGATGGAGTACCTAGTACAAACTGCCCCATACCACCAGGAAATAACTTTATGTACAAGTTCCAAGTGAAGGATCAGATAGGTAGCTACTATTAATTTCCATCATTGTATCCGCAAAAAGCTGTAGGGGGCCTTGAAGGACTAAATGTAGCTAGCAGGGAATTGATCCTTGTTTTATTCCCTCCGCGTGATGGTGATATAACTCTACTTATAGTTGACTGGTACAAAACCAACGTTTCAGTGAATTATTAATCCATCCCTAAAACATGTACATCTCTTGAAATTAAAGAGAATGGCTATGTTCAACTTGAGCATGTCCACCACAATGCTCTCTTACAACATATCAATATCTGACTATATTCTATCTTTGGGCAGATCCTTAGAAGAACACTTGATGTGGGCAGATCTATTGGTAATCCTGATGTTATTCACATTAATGGCCGTGGGCTACCAAATGAAATAATAGATATACTGGAACAAGGTACTTATCATTGATCTCTATCACAAGGCAATTTGTTGGATTTAGGATAGGTGTGCCTATCCTTTCAACGATTCACAAGATCTTGTTTATTTTGATTTTATCTTATGGCTATCGAATCCATTGCTTCTTCTCTTAAGATGTATCTAAAATGACCCATTTGTTCATTAATTTTTTTTTCCCAATATTTTAAAGTGATAATAAATGAATTCGTGATAATGATTATGCACCCATTTAGTTGGGATGCATTTATTTGATTAAATAGAGTTTGAGAAGTCATTTTTAGGAATATTAGGATGTGAAAAGTAAATATTATGTTCAAAGCTACAATCGTGCAAAGAAATTCAAAACAAAACATGCAACAAGTTTTCAACAACATGGTAACAACTCATCCTCTTACAATGATCACAATCATGTAGAGACATTTCACACATGCTAAATATTTCCCAATCCATATGAATATATGTAAGAAAATATAATGAATCAAGCACAATAGGGTGGAAAATACTAGCACAACTTGACTTTGGCCAATGTAGAGATTACAATGCAATCCTTTACCACAAGCTCAAATTATTTCACGAATCCAACACAGTGAACAACCCAAACCCAAAAACTGACTTAAGAAAGTTAGTGCACGAATAAATACAAAAATCATCTCTTTACAATGCTATTCCTCCATCGAACCTAAAACTACCAAGGCATATGCATCCAGTTCTCCTCCTAGATAGAAGTACCAAACATCCAAAATTCTAGAAGCACTTCCTATGAATAATTGAGGGGCTAGACTCATCATATTATAATTTTGAAATACACATATGCAATACACATAACAAGTGCATATTTTTAGGTGAATCCAAAACTTTTTCCTGATAAAATAAAAAAGAAATATTTATCAAAATTTAATTTTATCAAATTTGTATAAAATTGGCCTTGATGTCATTCTTATTATGTTGGGCCAACTGTTGGGGATCTTGCGGTGGTGGGATTGGGTTTTTGATAAAATCTCCCACCCCATTATCCTCCAATACTACTGTTACACAACAATTTGTCACCGTCCCTGCAATTCCCCGTCCCACACATTGGAGGGCTTATTTCGTGACCTGTGAGCAGTGACATGATCTGAAAACACTTTCATGACATTCCCCTAGACATGGAATTTCATTCCTCTGAAGACAACTCCTTGTGAAAAACCCTAAAAATAGCCTTTTTATCCTTGGCGTGACTGCTCAGTGTCATACCCATGCCAATGGGGGAAATCCTCCAAAGAGGGCGCGCCAATTGGCGCACTGTCTCAGTGTTGTACCCACGCCAGGCTTAATAAGGAGTGTTTTTTAAAAACAAATGGCGGAAGATTGACTCCAACAAACTCCTGAACTGGACTCTAAATCGAGTTGGGACGTTTGGCTCCGGTTCTCCATGTAGAGGAAGTAGTTTTCCACCTCTCATGGAAGCTTCCTAGAGGATAGGGCCAATCCCATGATTGTAGGGATCCCAACTCCTTTTCCACCATCTATATAAGCTTGCCATTTCCCTTTGAAATCTAATCTCCAAGAGCCTTCATAGCCTAAAGAATGCTGCAAGAGCTTTGATAGTCCTCATAGTGCCAAATCAATAGCAAGGAGATTGACGATTGAAGAAAGAGGCTTGTCCCCATTTTTGACAAGATTTACCGAGACATATTCCGTTGACGACCCGCCGAAGGAAGGTTCAACGTCAGAGCCAGGTTGTATTTTCCTTTGTATGAATTAATGATAAGCGACTATTGGTTATGGTTCCACTCGTATTGTTCATTATGATCATGAGTTGTGTCTTCTCTGACTGATACATAATTGCATATATCGGTTTTACGCTTGTGTTTGTCGTGTTTCTTGTGTGTGCAGGGGTTCGATCGCGGCAAGCGAGGGGATTGTGATCTGCCGGAGCAAGGAAACGGGAGTGTTAGATTCTCTACAAACAACGACATTGGACTTGAGGTAGGCCTTCTCCGCAATTTGGTCTATTGAAATTAGAACCTTTCACCTTAGCATGATACGATTGTTGCTAGACCCGGTCTGGGCTAGTAGGGATCGCCTTTGTCCGCAGAGGGGATTTACCTCTACAACAAATTGGCGACTTCATTGGGGAGTTAGCTTGTTTTTTGCTTTATAAACTACAGACAAAGCCTGAAGTTAGCCAGATAGCCTTCGAAACGCTCTTGGTTTGCATTAGCGGAAGTAGATGAATGCTTCTTTAGTCAATCTCCAGTCTAGTTTATGAACTGAACACTTGGAGTATTGTCTTGTATTTCGATCGATTCTTGACTTTGCTTGCTTGATCAGCTCTTTTGGCTGGCTCTTTTCGTGTCTTTGAATTTTGGTTTGAGCTTCAATATCACTGGTCTGCATCTTGGATTGCTCTTTTTTATTTTTTGCATAGCAAACTTGACTGGCGCGCTTATTAGCCTGACAGTCGCGCCAATTGGCGCTAGTTGCCAGTTTACTACCCGTGTCAATCCTGTTATGGCGCTAGTTTCAGCCTGACAGTCGCGCCAATGCTGTGAGGTGCTAGGGTTTGCTCTGTTTTGAGCCTTCTGAGCTTGGTCTGTGATTTTGGTTTCATTTTTCCGACTGCTTGAGTGTTCTGGAGCTTTGTTTGACTGACTGTGACCTTCATCCTTTGGTTGTTTGCCCGTTTCTATCGATTTTACATTCTAGCCCTAGGGCATCTAGGTGCTATTGTGCATCGAGCCTCCCTTGGGAGTTTGTGGTTTATGTCTGTTTAGTCAACTTTGTGATTGCTTCTCTGCATTCGTTTGGTGGTTTTCTATTGTTTTATTACGTTATTTGAGTGATTGGCTTCTTCTTCATTTGAATTCCGCCTTGTCTTGTTTTGGGCCTAGATTACATGGTTCATTTGAGATTTTGGGTGTCTTTTGATTTGAGGGACTTTTTGTCAATTTGAGGTCTGATTGTGTGCTTGCATTGAGTGAAATTTGATTGTTTTTCTCTTTTGCTATCGCTTCTCAAGTTGCTTGTCTCATTAGTTGTCATTTTTTTTAGTGCATTTTTCTCTTAAACATTGAAAATACAAAAAATCTCTTTTGCTTTGGATTAGTTGGTGTGAATTAAATCTTTTCGGTGTTATTAGTGATTAGTAACTTTGAAAGAAAAGCTTTTAGTTTCCATTAGCTGCATTAGAGACATCACTGGTTGTTGTCTGGTCAAAAAGCTCTTAACTCTCTTGTAATTAGCTTTCATCGAATGAAATGATATACTGTGGCATGTAGTGTGCATTTAGGCGATTTTGAGACATAACACTCGCTAGGGCCTGAAAACTGAAACATAATTGAAGATAAACATTAAAATTTATTCAATTTACACTAAGGCAGCATTGAAACATTAACGAAATATTTAGAGGTCTAGGCTAGAGACGTGTTTCGGCGTCTTTAAACCTAGTAGCTGTCGTTCGCCTCTTGGCTTTAGACAGCACTAGTACGGACTTGTGCTCCCCGTACCGTCGTGTATATAAAGGGAGACCCCACTAGGTTTCTATCCTTTATCCATAGGAAGCCGAGTCTGTTGCCCTATACCCATGATACACCAGACACAACATTCAGGGAGATTGCCTGCACGTACGTTAAGTCCTTGGTTGATTTCTTTTTCATTTTGAAACCAAGGTGTATATTGCAGTTCACGGTTATTTGGTACACCCTTTGCCTAGCATTCCTGAGCAGTCATTTTGATCTTATCTAACACCTTAAATTTGAAAAGATCACTAAGCGCTTGTCCTTTCACGCTTGCTTCAAAACTGAAAGAGATAGAGTCGTCTTTCATCCGTTTCTTGACTCTTAAAACATGAAACGGTGAAGTTTCTAAGTTTCAATGTCGTAAAATAAATCACTCGCGATCACACGCCATGTTAGATCTTGCTTGTTGGCCATTTGATTGTGTGCCTTGGATTCTTTTTTAGCCCGTGTGTTGTGTTTGATATTTTCCTTTAGTCATTACTGTCACAGTGGCGGAACCATCAATTTCGTTTACTGGTAGTCCATATACGGACGATTCATCAGAGGTCTCGCAATCCTCTGCTGAACATCAGCAGCCCATCGTTTCCAAGTTTCCCGACGAGGGACCGGTCCTGTCTGAGCTTCCCTTTGGAGGACCAGTTGAGTTCAATTGACCCTTATCTGACCCTTGGTTTGGATTTGGAGTAGGGGAACATTTCCCTCCTCTTACATCGGGTTCGCCTTTTATAGCTGCTGTTATTCCTCCTAGTCCTCACCGTCTATTACGAGATCTAGCAGCAGGTTCAGATATGGGTGCATCCAGCCATTATCCTAGTGAGGAAATCCCCATGTCTGGTGAAGATTACCAGTTGTTCCCAGAAGACAACCCTGAATTATCTGTCATGTCTTCGCCCGGTCCTTCACTACCAGCAGGGTATAGATCTTTAGGTCAGATTATCACCGCCGTTGCCTCTATGGGGATATCGACTCCTTCTACGAGGCCCATTATTCCTTCATTGGGGATGTCTCCTAGGACACCCATCACGTCATTTCCTCAGGCCACTTCTAGACCCGTCAGGCCCACTGTTTGTGTGGCTGCATCTACAACTGTTGTTACCACTCAGTCCGTAAGGACCACATCACTTCCCGAAGATGTCTATATAGCATCTGTTATGCCGGAGAACATCTCTCCTGAGGAGTATCGATTGTCACTACAACAATCGAACCCCGAGGTCGGACAATCCTCTCAAGACCCCAACCGCTCATATTTTTCGCATTATGTATAGGATGGTATGCCCGTGTACGTATTTCCATATCAGTACGATGAGCACGGGAATCCTTTACGTTTACCCGCTCCAGAGGCTCAACTTCATGCTTAAGGTTTTCTGTCTACCCAGGCTGGGCAATCTTATAACCCACAAGGACAACCTTTTCAAGGCCAACCTTCGGGCCAGCCTGGCTATCCTTATGACCCGCAAGGACAACCCTTACAGGGCTACCCTTCGGGCTAGCAAGGGCCATTATACGGTCCGCAAGGACAGTATTACAACCCTTCAGGTCAACCTATGCAGCCTCTTCCTAGAGTCCAACCTGGGCAACCTCAAGGACTCACAGGTCAACCGGGGTACCAACCGGGGCCAGTATATGGTCCTGGGGGGCAAGTCCAACCTTCCCAACCCATGCAACCTCAGTATCCTATTGGTATGAATGTTGCACATCAGCTAGGATCATCTTATGGTCATGCGGAAGGTCAAACCGGTTACCAGCCACCACCTGGATCTATTCCACCACCAGGCCAACCAGCCCATCCAGTACAACCTGGTGTTCTACAACAACCAGGTCAACCTGTGCAACCGACACAACCTGTTCACTCGGGGCAACCTGTTCAACCAGGTTAGCCCGTTCAGCCTGTCCAACCAGGCCAGCCTACACATCCTGTCAACCCTGCTCAACAGTCGATTTACTCGATGTCGCAACCAAATCAACCGGTGCACCCTAATTATCGCGCTCAGCAGGGTCCCACCTATCAGCAGCCTGCTCAACCTTAAGGCGGTTACTACCCTCACGGTCAATATCGACCGACTTATAATCCTCCCCAAGGTTCCCATTATTACACTCAACAACCCAGCTACAGCTATACTCAGCAACCTAATCCACAGACTGCTCAAATGGGACCGACATATAATCAGGGTCCATACTCTGGTTATCAACCCCCGTACACTGGTTACCAGCAACCGAATCAGAGTGGTTATATGCCCTATACCCCCTATGGTCAGAATCCTTCGGGACAGAACCCATGGGGGCAAGGATACACTCAACCAGCGTGGAGTACAGGTACAGGTCCTTATCGAGGGCCTGGCAAGCCGTTCAATCCGCAATTTCCGTTCTTGGCTACCTTCGAGTTACCGGACATTTCTAAATTAACCAATGATCCGATTCTTCATAATCCTTATTGGCCTCCGGTTCCGACCAAGATACCCAGCGACAGCCCTAAGTTTGAAGGTAAAGCTGGTGAAGACCCCCAAGCTCATGTAATGACCTACCATTTGTGGTGTTTGTCTAATTCTTGGGTCGATGATTCAATTCGTCTACGTCTCTTCCAGCGCACTCTTACCGGTGCTGCCGCTAAGTGGTATATTGAACTACCCCGTGGCATCTTTCAAGATTTGAATACTTTAGCAATGGATTTTCTGACCCACTTTTAGTTACCAGTTCGCTATGAAGTCGGGACGCATCTCCTGACTTCCTTGAAGCAGGATAAAGCCACCCACATATCCGATCATATTCATGAGTGGCGACGTCGTCGTAGGCTGATCAAGTTTGATATACTTGATCAACTACTAACTCATTGGTTCACCACATCCTTCGTTAACAAAATCATGCAAGATATTGCTATGGGGGCATGTGTGACTGAAGAACATGCCATCACGCGTGCCTAGTATCTTGATCTGGTATACTCTCATTCCGGCATGCTGTATGATATTTTGACTGATGCTCCATGCCCAGGAACCTCTAAAGCTCCACCTACCCCAGCGGTGGATGGTGTTATTGGTTCCGTGTCTCAAAATTCTCGAAAGCTTTCGAATGGGAAGCAGAAGTCCAATTCTTTCAATAATTCTGCTCTCCCCGCTCCTCCAAATTCTGGCAATACTGCGAAGGTTAATGCCGTTCAGGCTAATCCTACGAAAAACGCCTCGAAAGGAAAGAAGAAGGGCAAAGGGAAATCCAAACCTGACACCCCAAAACGAGAGTCTCCCAAACCTCGTACTGAGGACGGTTTTCAACGTAAACCGAAGTACCCCTGTCTTATTTGTGAAGGAGATCACTATACCAAAGATTGTCCCCGACGATCTGAGATTACTCAACTCCTGAAAGGCTCCAAAGGGACTTTGGTAGTTCTCAAAGAACCGTTCCCGTCTCAGCAGACCCAGATGGTTGAGCAGCCCTCACCATCTGCACCATTTGGGTCCCAGGTCTTTATGTTGAATGGTGCTGCACCTGTCTCAATTTCTACACGTTCGAAGGATTATGCTGGACCACGTCAGGCAGCTGGAAAGGAAGTTGTGGATGGCCCACCTCCCCCACCTGTCTCCGGTCCTTTGGAAATTGAGAAGCCTACTGTTGAAGCTGTTGTGAGGCCACCTTCTAAAGGTGTTCTGCGAAGATCTTCCTACAACCCAAATGCCCGTGCCACTCAGCACTACAGTATTGTTGAGGATTTGGCTCAGGCGCCTTCTGCTATGTCCGCATTGGAAGTCCTTCAAAGTTTCCCTTCGCAACAGAAAGCTTTGTTATCTGCGATCGGTGGAATCGATCCCACTAATTCTAGTCTTCTCACCTTCGACCTATAAAACTTTACCCCCCGACTTCCGCATCAAATCTCTCTTATTATTCAAGTCGGGATCAACGGTCTTAACATCCATAGGGCCGTTGTGGAAGAAGGTGCTTCCACCTGTGTCATGTCCTCCACCTGCTGGAAGGCCATTGGATCTCCAGCGCTTTCATCATCTCCCAATGCCTTAGAGGCATTCGATGGTCGGGAATCCAAACCCCTGGGTGTTCTCGCGAGTTTGTCGATTACGTTACAATGGAAGACAGTCAACGTAGAAGTAGAAGTGGTTGATGCCAAACTTAATTACAATCTGCTTCTCGGCCGCAGTTGGACTCACGCCATGTTATGCGTGCCGTCCACCCTCTTTCGGATTTTGAAGTTCCCTCATGAGGGAAAAATCGTTATTGTGGATCAGTTGTCTTTCTTCACTTCATCCTCTGAGAACAACGTTCCTTACGTGGATAAAATCCCCAATCCCCCTGACAGTGTAGGACCCGATCTCTTTAAGGACCCCATCCTCATGGGTATTTTTCCCGCACCACCACCTCACACTGTTCAAGCTAATATGATCTCTAGGTTTGACGACCCATGGATCATCCCTTCGCTTGAACAGGTGACTTATTTTGGAGAATCGATGCCCCTAACTCCAGTAGAGATTAATTACTGCAAAATCGTCGCCGCATCCGATCCTCCTCCTTCTCCACATGCTCACTCGAGCATGGCTTTACATATCTATTCTCAATCCCCCTGGCTCGGCGAGGCCGAATCACCTGATCCTCTAAAAGAGATTTTCCCTTCTGACGAAGCCATTGTTGAAACAATGTCTCTTGAGGATCTGCCTTGGAGCGATGGGTATCATCGTTCCTCCTTCATGCCCAGCCTGGGGGAAATGTCCGATTATCTAGAGCGTGATGCATCTCGTCATATTTCTTCTAAGCCTCCTCCATTGAGATCATTGGAGCACAGTTCCCCTTCTTGTGTCAAGCTCCTAAAACAATGAAACAAGTTGATGCGAGGACAGTTCTTTTAAGTGTGTCAACCTCGGCAAAATAATGAAACACGAGCACGTTCAATTCAAGTTTTGTTAGATTTAATTCAAATCTCTTATGTTTTCAACCTTCACTCCATTTCCTATGGACAGAAGCTTGGGGGGCATGTACCTCAAATTGAGACACCATGCTGGGGGCATGCCCGTCTTCCTCAAGCATAGTTTGTGTTTTAAGCTTGCATAAAAATAAAACTCATTTCCAAGCATAGTTTGCATGTGTGTTTTCATGTGTGCTTTTAAGCTTGTATAAAAATAAAATGTGTGATTAGATACATTTTGTGAACTTTTTCGTTGGGTCGTTTGTTATGCAACTGATGCATTAAGATACCATTGTATTATACATTTGCATAACATATAAAAACATCATCACATATAAAAAGATCCATCCAGAAATAGATATATAGATATATGTGTCGAATAGTTTGCAGTACATCACATAGAGTCAAAAAATATACATGTTTGTCTGATAATAGCCGGAGACAACATGTCTCTCAAAAAATATGCATATGAAAGCCCTAAATAATCTAATCAGCATGGTACTCGTGGTAGCACGCCACCGCGTGCACCAATCGCCTCAGCAGTCTGTGAAGGCGACTAGGCACCCGCACAGTGTGTCGCTGGTAAGCTAATGGGACGTCTGCCAGTCGTGCATAGTTCGGAATTCCCCAGGCAATGCCCTCCAAGTTATGGATCAGCTCGCTCCCTTCACCACCCTCAGCTTGAGGGTCATGTACAAGATGGGTCCTTCGTGCAATGGGCGACATGCCCGCGGGCCTCTCTGGGCCAACGTCTGCATTCATATGGAATTGTTGTTAGAACAGACATGTATTACCAAAAAAATTCATAAATACATAAAAATCAAAAAGAAAATCATACCCAGCTCCTCATCCCAGTCCTCCCCCTCTGGGAGCGGAAGATCGGGATCTCCGGTGAAATCGGTCCCAGCATAAGGCCAATCTTCAACCACGATCAATTGACGCCGTAACCACCCAAAGAACTCAGGTCTCCAAGACATCTGTTGACCTCCTCTTGACCTGGGCATAAGTGCTTCCCAGCGAGCCATCCTTGGCTCCCTCGGTATCAGCTCGACAAATATTTCCCCTTGGCCTTGGAAAATAGGTAGTCGTTCTAGGATGAATGACACCAGTATGGAACCGTAGCCAAACTGCTTTAGTTTGGCTTGCTTGCATCTTGTTAGCTGCCTCTTGATATTTCTTGTCACTGATGTAGCCCAATCAAACAGTGTAGGATTCATACACTCGGAGGCTAGTATGAGTTGGGCCTTGGTTGCCTCATGTGGAGCTTGCGATCCTGCAAATCGTGTAATGGTATGAAGCAGTACCCTGAGTGCTAGGTCGCGGATAGTGTGGATGTCCACCTTCCCGCTTCCTGATCCTATTCGTGCCCCTGGGCACACTCTTGCCATTACCATGTCCATTTTCTCTCCGGAAGGTCTGCTGCCGGTTATGATTGGCACTAGACCTCTGCATGACAATCCGGTTATAAAATAAACATCAGAGACCTCAAGAGCTAATACTTGGTCCCGAAGTTTGAATACTTCCTCATTTTCATCCCATATGCTGACCAAGTATTGTAGAAGCTTAGGTTGAGCCCGTAAGCATGGCGTAAGGACGAATTTTTTGAGTCCACAATTCTTGAGTGCATTCACATAGGCTTCGTTTTCCATAGCCATTTCATCTTCCTCCCCATGTTCCCTCTCCTTCCATTCGATAACCATTGTGTCTAAATATCTGCATCAACACAATAAAAAATGCCTTGTTAGATCTCTGGTGCATTTGGAAATCCATATGGACAACTCACATTTTGAAAATTTTAAGCGGAAAATTGTGTTGCGCCATTGGCGCGACCCCTTTGTGAGAAAATGTCCATTGGCGCGGGTCCGTGCCCGATACCCGCGCCAATGGAGTGAGCCCTAAAATTTCAAAAGGGTCCTCTCAGAAGTCTAATGCATAATGAAAACTCATAAAAAATAGATTAAAACTGAGCTTAAGGGAACACCTTTTACCTGGAACAGACGAGGAGCTGAATGATGTCCCGGATCAGTCACAATCACCGCCGCAAGTTTGCACACAAACAGACCACTGTTGCTCTCCAAGTAATGTAAAAAGTAAAAGTAAATTTGTTTTACCATTTGAAGCATATTTATAACTTTTCAAGTCAAAAATTAGGTTTTAAATGTCATTTTTCTCAATATTTTAATATATTTTGTCAAAGAATGGATTTTACACTTGCTTCTATGTGCAGCGACGGGTTTTTACACGACTTGGACAGTGATACAAGTTGTATTTTATACTTTTTGGACTCGGTAAAAACACGAAAAAGTCATTTTGGAGTCATCTTTCAGCTCTTTTCTGACTCTCTAAACATGAAAAAATTGTCGATTCCCTTGTCGTTTCGATCTCGTTAAAGTGGCCACAAAACGACATCTACCCAGTATACGTTTACCCCTTTTTCGGGCTGGGATAGGTTATTTACGAAAAAGGAATACCCTAGCCTATCGCAACTAGGAGGTTTTCTCAGACATAGTTTTCTACCTTTTTGGATCTGAGGAGCTATTTACGAAAAGGGACTGTTGGAGTTTACTTTTCCGTTGTCTTTTCAAACTCTGTAAATATGAAAAGACGCCTAGTTCTTCCTTTGTCAGACTCGTTAAACCCTGATGACATCAGATTCAGTCGTAATGACGATATTCGAGTTTCTCCTTCCTAGGGAACGTTAAATGTACTAGGATGGATTTGTCCAAAGGACGGACTTATATTACAAGCATATGCTATCCCCTTCAAGCTTGTTTTCAAAAATAATTGGGGTACTTGCCAAAAATGGTGGGGAAAAATGGAACCAGCATCATTGTCGTGTCAGCAGTATGTCGCTCTTGAACATGGCACTTGTCTGCATTCGTGTCTGGTTGGAGACATCTCATCTCAATTTTCACTTGCCTCCGTGGGTTTGGGCAATCCCTTTTGACCTCTCATCTGCTCTTTGCCTCATCATCATGACCTTTGATATTTTGATGTCAAATACTGCCAAATCCACTGTCGTGCCGCCGATATGTTCAAGAGAAGTTGACCTCTGCAAAGTTTCAACCTTCCTCTGATTCTCATCTGATATTGATTCACAAAGACATTATGTTCCTCTGTCTCGTGTCGATGATGTGGGAAACACTATGGCCCACCTTCGATCAAGGTCACTTCCTATCGACTTCAGCTCATTATCCAGGAAGCTTATCTAGAGACTCCTTTCTGGTACCTTGGAGCTTGCATGCCTCAATGGCAGGTTTTTCGCCGTTTGACGTGAGGTTTTCATCATTGGCCTCCGATCGAGTGATTCTATGGGTGTTAGACGCCAGCTCACTGATTCACATGCCGTAGATTGTACCTATAGTACCTTGAGGGCCATTGTCATTATTGGTGGTACCTCTCACGTCTATTAACAACTTTCATCATTGGCTGGTAATCAGGCGATGTTCTCGCATGTTCGACTTCAGCTCACTTACTCACATGCTTGAACTTGTACTTTTTTCGGGTTGAGATGGAGTGCAAGACCCTTGATTTTGTCTGTTTGGAATCCAGGTTGCGATTTTGTAGATTATTATGATTAGTTACATGACTCATTCATTGGATGGCTGCGACCATACCTGAGTCTGTTTATCGATCCTCACTGGATGGCTGCGCCCATACCTTGGATCTGGATTATTGTATACTCTATTATGGATGGCTGCGCCCATACCACATATATCATGTATTTGAGATATTAGTTGTACTTCTCTACGCAGGTTTTCCGACGACAGTGTTTTCAATTGGACACGTTCTTGTAAATCATTTCACCCCTCTCTCTCTTTCGGGCTTCATGCTTTAGGGGGCATCTATTACACAACAATTTGTCACCATCCTTGCAATTCCCCGTCCTGCACATTGGAGGGCTTATTTCGTGACCTGTGAGCAGTGACATGATCTGAAAACACTTTCATGACATTCCCCTAGACATGGAATTTCATTCCTCTCAAGACAACTCCTTGTGAAAAACCCTAAAAATAGCCTTTTTATCCTTGGCACGACTGCTCAGTGTCATACCCATGCCAATGGGAAAAATCCTCCAAAGAGGGCGCGCCAATTGGCGCACTGTCTCAGTGTTGTACTCGCGCTAGGCTTAATAAGGAGTGTTTTTAAAAAATAAATGGCGAAATATTAACTCCAACAAACTGCTGAACTGGACTCTAAATTGCGTTGGGACGTTTGCCTCCGATTCTCCATGTAGAGGAAGTAGTTTTCCACCTCTCATGGAAGCTTCCTAGAGGATAGGGCCAATCCCATGATTGTAGGGATCCCAACTCCCCTTCCACCATCTATATAAGCTTGCCATTTACCTTTGCAAGCTAATCTCCAAGAGCCTTCATAGCCTAAAGAATGCTGCAAGAGCTTTGATAGTCCTCATAGTGCCAAATCAATAGCAAGGAGATTGATGATCGAAGAGAGAGGCTTGTCCCCATTTCCGACAAGCTTTACCGAGACGTATTCCACTGACGGCCCGCCGAAAAAAGGTTCAGCGTCAGAGCCAGGTTGTATTTTCCTTTGTATGAATTAATGATAAGCGACTATTGGTTATGGTTCCACTCGTATTGTTCATTATGATCATGAGTTGTGTCTTCTCTGACTGATACATAATTGCATATATCCGTTTTACGTTTGTGTTTGTCGAGTTTCTTGTGTGTGCAGGTGTTCGATCGCGGCAAGCGAGGGGACTGTGATCTTCTGGAGCAAGGAAACGGGAGCGTCATCTTCTCTACAAACAACGACGTTGGACTTGAGGTAGGCCTTCTTCGCAATTTGGTCTATTGAAATTAGGAACTTGCACCTTAATGTGATACAATTGTTGCTAGACCCGGTCTGGGCTAGTAGGGATCGCATCTGTCCGTAAAGGGGATTTACCTCTACAACAACTACCATGATCCTACCTTTCCAAGAGACGATGTTAGAGGCTCCCTCTAAATAGTGATCTAGTCTCAATACTTGGTAGGCCATACTTCTTCCCACAAACATCCTTATAGTCCTTCTCAATAGGTTGAATTGTACATATATTAATTTAAAATTAAGGATTCCATTTGTAGGTGAGGAAGAGAGTGGAGAAAGAAAATAGACCTGGATAATTGATATAGGCCCATAGACAAATAAATCAATCACTCTGAACTCAAATATAATACCTTTTGTATTGATACATATAGTGGTAAACCCAACTACGCTTGATTGGATCTATATCAATGAAGTTACCCCTCCTGAATTTATTTAAAAAAATGTCGCCAGGGGATCTGCTTGGGCGTGAGGCCCCCAAGGCTTAGACAAACCCAAAGAGACGTTAAATTCCCTCCCAAGATTATAATAAAGTTGTTTATGAGAGGCATTGAGAAGAAAGAGTTCCAAAAGCTTACTCTATCTTGGTAGGGGTCATAGATATTGATAATGGAGAATTGTAACCGGAGATCAGAAGAAAATACCTCCTCCCTGAGAGCCAGATCAGATACCTGGGAATTTAGAAGTTTTATGCTTTGATCTCTGAATCCCAAAGCCAATCCTCCTGATTTCTGAGATGCATCAATGGGAAAAAAGAATTTGGGTTAAAAGCTTCATCACCATGTCCACTTCACCCATGGTTTCTTGAAGTAAGATAATATCACAATGCATTGAACTGAAGAGACTTTTTAGAGCCAGCTTTTTTGTGGGCACTGGCCATCCCTCTATAGTTGTAGGACATCGTAATCATTGAGAAACAATGACAGGGGACATCGCTTCTCTAAGCGCCCCTTTAAGGGATAATTTCTTTCCATCATCAATATCGAGTTTTTTCTTCATCTTTGCTTTGGAGATGTTCAATTTTCTGCCTCTCATTTTATTAGGAACATAGGGTTCTAAGTGGATTCCAAGACCTCCAATAGGGATACAAATAACATAATTTTTTTCTGTCGGCCTGAGGTTATAGTGAGGAATTTTAGTAGGGCACACAGGGCTCGGGGGATGCTCTTCAGGTAATAGGGGAATGTCAGATAAAGATAACTCATGAATGGAAAAGATGATACTTTCAAGAGCTTTAAGATCATAAACATGGGAACAAGACTGAACAAGTTTGTAGTTGGAGGGACTAAGCTTGAGATAAACAATCTGAGGAAATAAATTAACATACATAGGAGTAGTAGGGGGAGTATTAGTACCGGCGGGAAGAGGCACTTGTCGCATGAGTTCCTCTCTGCCCTGACTTTCCTGAGTTGTGTCTACTTCTTTTGTCTATCCCCCTTGTGGTGGCAGCTAAATTTGCATGGGCTCAATGAAGCCATCCTGTTGAGTATCCAACTCCGCCTATTGTACGTCGACCTCCACCTCTTCCCCAATACTGCCCTCAAGTTCGGGCTCTTCCTGTGTCTACGGAAGCCTAAAGGACAATCCCTTGCCAGATGACCATACTTATGACAGTGATGGAAACATAATGCTAACTTCTCATAATCTAGAATCTGAGAGAAAGAGTGGCCATGCACTTGAATCTGAATCATATTTGCTAGCGCTTCTCTTGGGTCCAACTGAACCAATATTCGAGCCACCTTCATCTCTTTTGTCATGAGGTTTGACATATTCGCTTCAAGAAATGTGCCCAACATATTTCCAATGGCTCTGAACCCTCCCATCTGTTGAGATTTTGAGTGTTTGGGTAGCATTGTATGTGATCTATCTACCAAACTTTGTGAAGGGACTAGAGTACATCAGATCTCCAAGACCCAGAAAAGGATTTGGGAAATTCCATCCATTTTGGGAGATAATTAATTAATTAATATTTTTAATTAAGGACCCTAAGTCTAACTTAGGAAAATTAAAATATTAAAGGTAATTAATTTAAACATGTGATGGAAATGACTCAAGTCACACAGATCAAGTTTTATTTTAATCTTAGCCATCGATTCAAGATTAGATCATGGTCATTGGTTTCCCAACGAGAAATTATAAAGGAAATGCTTGGGGTCAGTTGGAGAACACACACGAAGGCAGAGCACTGAGACTAAGGTGAAATTCTAGGGCAGGTCCGCTAAGAATTTTCAGAAGTGTTTTAGCTGCAAAGAGGGGTAGTTTTGGCAAAGAGGATGGTCTGATCCCAGTGCCAAGAATCAACAAGAGGCAGAGAGCAACAACCATAGGTAGCACAGAGAATCAAAGGCAACAACATCAGTTACACAGTGCAGGGAGTAACTTCAGCTACGTAGGTGATATGCAGGCCCAGAAAGGGAAGCAGGGGACCCTCCAGGGTTACGCAGAGACCCTTCTAGGGCAGCGTAGGGTCTGCGTCACCCATTCTGGGGTTACGCATCCCTCTCCAAGCCAGTGCAAAGGCTAACAGGGCTTACGCAGAGGCTTTAGGGGCAGCGCTAGGGGTTCTAGGGCCAAAAATTGGTTGAGTCTTGTAAATCGCATTTGAGGGTGTGGATCAGTCAGTATTTTGGTCTCATAACAACATGTTAGCTGAAGATCTATCTTTTTCTCTGTCGGGTTAACCAGTAAGGTGCCCATATTTGCTGTATTCAAAAACTACTTAACAACATAAACCCTCCAGCAATTAGAAGGCTGATTTTCTCGCATTGGGTTTTTCTGGGGACAGTTGTCCAGAAAATCTTCTGTGTCACTTTGTCTATGTGTGCATGTATTTATGTTTTAGATCTGAATCAGTGAAAGTCCGTTATGTGTTTATTTCGATGTTAATCTAAATATTTCAGCATTAATAACTTGTTTAAGTGGGAGAAGTATAACCAGATCTAACATTATAATTTCTGCATAAAGTAACATTAAGAAATTTTCACATGGTATCAGGGCAATTGCAAATCTATCTGGGTCACCAGCAGAAGACTGAAGAATCTTGCTGCAGAAAGTAGCAGAGAGAGTAGTAGCAGCCATAGAAATCCAGATCTGAAGGGACAACGCAACAACTGAGGGAGCAGAGCTACGCAGAGGCCAGGGTGATGCAGTCCTATGCAATATCCATGCAGGCCCACGTACTTATTGCACAGAGACAACGTTGGGACTATCTGCTCACGCAGAGGCCAGCTAGGGTGATGCAGATCTGAGGCTATGTTGATTTAGAAGTGCCAAAAAAGAGCTGTAGAACCTCAGAAGTTGCTGGTGGGGTTAAATTTTTGAAGATTCATAATTTAGCCTAAGCACTAGGTGACAAAGAGCGAGAGGAGATCAACTTCTGAGAATTTTTCTAGCAAAAGAAATCTATAGATCAATCAGAGGATCAAAGAGAGCTGTTTCGTTATTGATTTGGCAGATTTCCAAGAGAGGAAATCAGTTGTCAGAGGGAGCAGAGGGTGATTTTTTTCACCAAGGACCCTAGATCCGAGCTTCAATAGAGAATCAGGGAGAGGAAGATTTGTTCCAACAAAGTAGGTCTAAGAAGATGACACCTCGCGGACTACATGATCAGGATAGGTTGGACGGCTTGTCCAAATTTGCAGTCTGGAAGGCCAGAATCCTAGTAGTCATGGAGGCATACGGTCTAAGGGACCATTCAGAAAAGGTCCTGGCCATGTCGACTGATGCAAATCTCTTGAAGAAGCATGAGGAAGCTGCGACACATGCCAAACGTTTCATAATGGATGGGGTTAAGGACCATATAGATCCACATATAGCTGAAAAGAAAACAACTAATGAGATGTGGAAAGCCTTAACAACCCTATATGAGGGGAAGTCAGTCTAGAGGAAAATGCTCCTGGAGAATCAACTGCAGTCATTCATGACCACCAAGGGAGAAGAAATAGAGCCCTTCCTTTTCAGATTATAGACGATCAAATATCAGTTGTATGCCATGGGAGCAAACATGGAGGATGATGTGATGGTAAGGATTGCACTCAATGCAGTCACAGAAAGGTGGGAAACCTTTGTCCAAAGTGTCTTGGGCATAGCAGAACTTCCCGACTGGGACAATATGTGGGCAATCCTTTGTCAAGAAGAACTTCGCCAATTCACCAAGAGGTAGTACACCATGGGGTCAAGTAAGGTGAAGAAGGAAGAGGAAAAAGATGTAGCCTTGGCATCAAACAGGCGGCAAGGGAAGAAAAAGCGTGATCTATCTAAGATCAAGTGTTTCCAGTGCGGCGAACTAGGACATTTTGCCAACAATTTTCCACAGAAGAAGAAGGACAAGGAAAGTTCTACTTCCAAGGCTAGTGTGGCAGATGATGGGTCAGGAGATGACATAACCATGAGCGCTCATGTACCACGAAAGTGGGGCGACATGGATATGTAGAGAAGCTACAGAGTGTGGGTGGGATCCTTGAGAAACTCATATTTTGGATCACATCTGAGCTACGAGAGCCTTAAGATAGTAGCGGGACAAATAGAACAGTTGGTGCAGAGAATCATGGATGAAGCAAAGGCAAAGTTGAAGGCTAAAGGGAGCAGTGCAATGCAAATGCAACAGTAGCAGCGTAGGGGCTGATGTGACTTCAACAACACAGAATAGAGATGCTTACACAAAGCAGAGCTGCAACAACATAGAGACTTCAAGAGGACAATGCAGCGCAACAACAATGTGGGAGATTTCAGCGCAGGGGATGATGTGATATATGATGGGAAGAGACACAGTGAAAATGAGAATTCAGCTGATAAATCTCTTCCAATATATTCCATAGTATGTGCACGTGACATGATGAATGAATATTGAACCAATCAATGATGATATTTGAGTTTCCAAATATCTGAAATCTATTGCAGTCTTTGGTGAGTGCAAAGGATAGAAGAGCTCCGAGGCATGATAGTTCAACATAGTTGTTTGTACCCCTACCAAGGCCAATCTTGACCTTGTATAAATGTTGATCTGATAAGTACAGTGTTGCCTCCCATCCACAACCAATATGTTGAGCTGATCCATCAAAATAGGCTAGGGAAAATATTTATCAATAGTTTCTAGAGTGATAGACCGGGGAGGAGGGTGAGTAGGGTCATCCAAGATCAAATGGTAAAAGGTGGTGATGTGTCCAAATATGATTGTCCAATATGGATGGTGATCATGGAAGATGGAATGATTTCGGGCGATCCAAATGCCTCAACAAATTAGGATGGGTAGGTTGCGAAGTTTGTACGAGTGGGAGGAGAGCCACCAAGATTCCCAAGCTTGAGAAACATATAGGCCCGTCGAGTTCAAGTTGAGATTGAGGTCAAACAACACATGGGTCCAGAGGGAATGGTTGATAGGAAATAGTAGGAAAAGATGGTCAGAACCCTTAACAACCCCTTTACAGAGTGTGCACCAAGAAGGACCAATGAATGAATGCTTTTGTATGTAGGCACCAGTGGGGATGTTGTTAGATAGAATGAACCACATTAATAATTTGGCCTTTGCAGGGAACTTCAGCTTCCATAATGAGCTCCACCACCAACACAGATCCAATGGTTTGTAGGAATCATATATAAGCATATATTTGTCCTTCGGGGAGTATTATCTATGTTTAGAGATCGCCCAAATGATCTTATCATCTCTGTCACTTATTCTGACATCAGTTTCAGCCATAGAAGATGTGAAATGTGCCCATTATTCTCCCCAATGATGATGGATATGAAGATCATGGAAGTTCTTCCATCCCTGTGAGAAAATGGTTGAGTCGGCTGGACCAGTAACTTGATCAAGAGTATGGTAACCAGCATTGTTCAATGAGAGGATAAATTCAGGAGGTAAGGTATGTGCATTGCCACTACTGGACCAAGGGTTGCATCCAATTCAAACAAGCCTGCCAGAACTAACATTCCAAGCCAGACCAGATCTTATGTATTCAATGGAGTTCAGTATGGCCCTCCAAATGGTTGAAATATTTGTTTTGTGCCAATTCCCATATCTGACCCACTCAATTGGTTGTGATGGATGAATGTATTTGTGGATGACCACCTTGGTCCATAGGCTATCATCCATGAGGATCTTCCACCCTAGTTTTGCAGCCAACGCCATGGAGAAAGAAGGAAAATCCTTAATGCCCCATCCCCCCCACTTTTTAGGTAGTGCAATAAGATTCCATCTGGCCCAAGAAAATATGTGTCCTTCCTTTGTGTGATTTCAAAGGAATCTGTAGTAGATTTTTTGAATCTTGGTTAGAATGCCCTTGGGGATCCAGGCCAAGGACATCCAATATACCGGGATTGCCTCCAAAACTGTTTTTATGAGTACAAGGCGACCCGCGCGAGAGAGCCATCTATGATTCCAAGTGTTAAGCCTCTTGTTAATCTTTGTAATCAGCCAGGTGCAATCAACAATTCTGTAGTTGGATGGTTTAAGATGGAAACCTAGGTATTTGAGGTCCTCCTCAAATATCATAGAGGCAAAAGGGAATTGCTACATCACAAAATGGATCTCATGAGGCGTACATCCATGAGTGGTGATGGTAGATTTGGAGTTATTGCATGTCATAACTATATCTTTGCAGAACAATTTTAGACAAGAGTTGATAATAGATGTATCACGAAAAGATCCATTCAGAAATGTAAGGACATCATCCACAAAGAAAGGATGAGTCAAGATACAATTATCTATGATTTTAATGCCTTCAACCTACCTCGATCCCTTTCTTCAATTAGGGTTCTGCTCAGTACTTCCATGACTAGTAGGAATAATAGAGGGGAAAGGGGGCACCCCTGCTAGAGACCCCGATCAACATGGAAAAAATTGGTTGTTGCCCCATTAATAAGGACACTGTATGAAACAAAAGTTATGCAACACATAATCCAGTTGATTATAGAGTTGGGGAATCTAATATGGGTGAGGAGCATTCTGATGTAGATCCAACTAGTTTGATCAAATGCTGTAGCTAGATCAATCTTGAGGATCATTCCTTTGATATTTTTAGTATGCTTAGAGTATAGACCCTCCTATGCAACACCTCTGGCTTCATGAATCTGTCTGTTCTCTAGAAAGGCAAATTGCTCAGGGGAGATATGTTCAGATAAGATAGGTTTGAGTTCGTTGGATATAATTTTGGTCGTGATTTTGTAGATACAATTACAAAGTGATATACGTTGGAAGTATTCGAAGGTAGTGGGAGGTCAGACTTGAGAATGAGGGCAATGAATCTAGAGTTGAAGGCATCATACATTCGGCCAGTAATTTTGGTTTCTTCCACCACCTCCAGAAGTTCCAGTCTAAGTAATTCCAAGAAGGCCAGGTAGAATTCCACCGACTAGTCTTGTCCTTTTTGAACCATTCTTCCATAGTTACAGGTTTGTATAGGTCCTCGACAATGTCCCTGTCCACATACTTAGGGCGAACATACCAACAATTTTGATGGGTTTTTCCAATTTTTCATCCCGTTGAGCTTTGTAGAGATTCTTGAAGTGTGAGGTGCCCAAATTCACCAGCTGTTCAAAGGTGGAAGCAGGTAGACCATCCTCATTATTAAGTTCCCAAATAGTGTTGATGGCCCTACGACCTTTGGCATATTGCTGAAATAATTTGGTGTTTTCATCCCCTACTTTTAACCATATGGCACGACTTTTGAACCTCCAAGTTTCTTCCCTATCCTTAAGGATTATGAGGTGAGCCAACTCCAGTTTGATGATATATTCTTTGGCTAAAATGGAGGAAAAACCATCGTTTATAGGGTCCTCAAGGCGAGAAATCTCCTGCTCAATCTTGTCTAGATCAAGGTCATCCTATCTTCTCTTGGCCTTGACACATTCAATGGATTTCCTCTTTACAAAATGAAGCTTATTTGCAAAGGTAGATGAGCTAGAAAGGTCAGCAGTAATCGAAGCACTCATCCATGCCAGATTAATCATTCTAATGTAATCCTCATCCTACAACAAAACCGAACAGAACTTGTAGGGACCTGATGGTTTGGAGGAATTTCTAGAGAGCTCCAGATAGATCGAGGAATGATATGATATTCCCCCAGATCCAATCCATTGTCTATATGATACCATATGTTGAAATAGTCCTTCCTTGATAAGAAATATATCTAATCTGCAAGCAATCATAGCCCCTCCAGTGCGCCTGTTGCAACAAGTATGCCTAGATGGAGCCATTGGGGGATCAAACAAATGATGGAGTGCAATTAAGTGTTGAAATAAATCAGTTAGGGATCCATTTGTGCATTGGATCCCCAATATTTGGCAAAACCCAAGGAGAAATTGAGGTCTCCACCCAAAATTATGTTATTATCTTGCTTGAATGATTATAGTAGTAAAGAAATCCAAAAATCCTGTCGATTATGACAGGGTCCAAACACGTTTACCATCCTTAAGTCATACCCAAGTTGCTCAAAGAAAATGTATACCACGAGTACACCATCCCTTCCCCAAATGTTGTTAAGTCGAATGACTCAAGGGTTATAACCCAAAGCAATTCCCCTCAATTTCCCTCGAGCATCTAGAGCATGGAAAATACAGGAGGGGAAAAGAGAGGTAAGAGCAGCAACGATGGCCTCAGATGGTCCAAGGGTCTCTTGAAGGAAAATAATATTCACTTTAACAGAGTCAAAAAGTCACCTGATGGCTAGGTGATTTATAGGGCTTGCAAGCCCTCGACAATTGAAGGAAAGACACCTCATTGGGAAACCAGAGGGGGGGAATTTCGTGCTCTATGAACCCCTTCAATGGAGAGTTTCCTGCCAACCGCAATGTCTAGAACAACCTGTAGGATAGCCTTAGAAATTTTTGAGTGTTGTCCTCGAGAGTGTTTAATTGGTAAATGGGGAGGTATAGGTCCGATGCCCAATCCAACATGAGCGGAAGTGATCCGAGGAGGTTATAGGAGTGGATGGAATGTAAATCAGATGGGATCTCCACAAGATATGATGAGAAGGGAGGTTGGGGGAATGGATGGAGGGGGGAAGAGTATACCTCCGGGGAGAATACAATGGAGCAAACAATTGATGAAACACGAATACCAGATGGTAAATAATTAGAACACAAAAAATGCAGGGGAAGACATGAGGGATGATAAATTAAAAGGAGGGAGAGGAGAGGTACCAATGCCCGGAGAATATCCCGATGCTACAAATGATGTCATGGATCTGGTAATCCTGGTAGAGGAGCAGGAAGCAGCGCATTGACGACCCCCAAGGGTGGCATGTCCTGCGAAAATGAGTGTATACCTACCGACTGATTCAGCCTGTTCAGAGTTATAGTGATCGGTTCATGTGTAGCACGAGGTCTCGCTGTAGTGGATGCAGAGGAAATTTTGTGAGCAACAAACAATCCTTATAAACATGCCCAACATTGCGGCACCATCTACATCTGAAAGTAAGTCCTTCATAATCCAGAATTTGAATTCTGGTCGTATTTTTCTAGTGTATCTTAAGAGATTCCTCCAATCCTTCCCGGGTATCAAGGTGAACCAATATTCGGGAAAAGGCCATATTACCAGTGTCTGTGAAATATCTATTTTGACCAAGGTAGGTACCGAGGATGTTTCCAATACTGATGAATATCTCCTCCTTCCAAAGGTGTAGAGGTAATCCAGGGAGGCACGAACCCAAATGGGGTCGACACCCAAATTTTCCCTTTTCGGATAAAAAAGGGGGCTCCAACGTTTGAGATTCATAGGGGCAAGTTCAATATACCAAAAATGAGAGAGAACCCAATCTATGAAGTCCTTTGATGTGAATTCTATGGCAAACCAAACCTTCGTAAGTGTGAAAACTGTTGGGAGTTCCTACAAGGTATTTCCCCAAATCTCAGATGCCAACTGTCTGAGTCTTTTTGCGTTGTAGTTCCAGCCACGTACCCGACCCACCAACACACGGTCCACCATCCCCTTAACATCTTCCATGTGTAAACCTTCACCAAGGGTGAGCTGACTGCATTTATTGTAGACTCAGACACACTTGGTTGTCATGGCCGCACGAGGGTGTGTATAGATGAGAGTGGCTCTGAGGCAATCGAAGAAGGTGGAGTAGTGATTGAGGCCAAGGTTGCAGGGATATGGAGGTCAGGAAGGCATACATTGAATCTACCAAAAGGTGGGTGAGACGAAACATGGCTTGTATAGAGGGGAGGGGTGGAACTGCAGACCGAAATAGGGATAGCCGAATGTAGTGCCCCAGAGTACCCAGGTTTAGAAATAGTTGGGGAGGGGTGACCCTGGAGGCCACAATGAGGGATAAGAGGACCGAGGGTTGTGGGAGCGGTAGAGGGAATGTCTGAGCCAAAAATGTAAGAGAATATGGGGAAGGTGGACGAAGATTTGGAGATAAAATATTGTTGTAATCAACAAAGGTACAATCTACAAAGGGGCTACCAGCAGCATTGAGGTCATCCACAATGAAAGAGTCAAAATCCGAAAGAGGGTATGATGAGGTAGGCTACACTGGAGAAGCCCTAGAGACCTCATCAATAGAAAACAAAGTAATAGTCGACAGGGTGCATGGCATACCTGTAGCATTCTGAGGAGGGTATGACCAGATATCAATTGCGGTATATGGGTCTTTGGTGAAGTTGACGAGCTCGTCATCCGTATTTGTTGCCATGGCAAAATCTAACCGAAACTGGTAAACCGCTAGTAGGAGGTTACCGAACTTCCATGAATATCCTTCGCAATCCCTAGTGAGAAACGATACACCGTTTAATGGGCAGGTAGGAGAAAACCTTCAGGGTAGCGGAGAACTAGGGATGACCATCATCGAACTGTCTCGCGCTTTCAGTGGTCACGTGATCAAGCCCCCTAGATAGCCATAAAAAAGGGTGTTTTTTTTTATTCAGGCTAGATATTTTCCTTGCAGTTGCAAATCTTCATCACCAACATGGGCCTTATGTTATCTGATGGTTATTGTGTTGTAGGAGTAAATATTCTTCATTTCAAACTGGATGTTTTGGATCCTGTTATCACTCATAATAGTGTGAAACATTACTTGACATGGTCATTAAGTTCACTCCTCAAAAGGATAAGGTCTCCTTAAGCCTTTTCAACTTGGTATAGGAAAATTTCATTTTTTTTTACATGTTTAACCTATCCTAAGGTTCAAGGCCACCTCCATTTAGGTCATGTCATGTCCCATCAGTCATCATATGATATCATTTTTCATTCCCCAATAATTTAAATTTAAAAAGGACACTTAAGCCAGTTTTACATGTTTTCGTAGCGATTTATACAATGAAATAGTATTTTTTGCTGCGAAACTGCCTAAGAGTTTCATAGCGAAACCGTCAAAAGTTAAACTAATCATGCTACAAAAATTGTTTTCTTGTCTGTCTTGTCAAACCTGATGCGAAGTGTCAGTTCATGATTGGAGGAGTTAGGATGGATGTCATTCGTGTCTGTTAGGGTTAATTCCAAGGTACAAAGTCATGTCTAAGGTCATCATTACCATTTTTAGCATGCATGTGTCATGATTAAGGCACGAGTTGTCATTTACACCATAAAACATTACCCAATTAGTCTTTTTGTCATACTTCGCTTTATCTTCGCATGTTATTGGATTTTTGGAGAGATGCTTCATCGAGCCAAGTAGGTTGCTGGAAGATTCAAAAGGTTACAGGTGTCATCAAGCAAGCAAGGTTGAGAATATATAAAGCACCCATGGCTGCAAGGAAGAAAACTAAAAAATGTCAAAGGTTGCAAGATTGTCATCTACAGGTTTCCAAGGATTTTGCTAACAGTTTCACTGGAACAACTTCAAAAGTTAGAATGCTAAACGTTACTGTGACACCAGACAATATTTCAATAGCAACAAGAATCCCTAGAGGAGGGGAACAATGGTTTAAAGGCATCAATTTCACCATGCAATATTTCAAAGAGTTCATCAAACCAGAGCATAGTGAAATTGATCTTACAAATGCCATCCCTAGGAGTTTTATGAAGGAAAACTATTAAAAGATGCTGATGATCATTCCGAAGTATTTTTCCTGTGAAGGAAGGTTTCACATGGTCTAATCCTACCACCTTAGGCTTATTATACATTTTGTGGGTAAGAGGTCACTTGACTTGCCCTTTTATTTATACAGAACTCTAGGTAAAACGTCAAATAAGGTTCAAGTTAAAATAGAAGGCAAGGAAACTTCTCTCTTTCAACATGGTTTGGTTAAGTTGTTGGTGTTAGAGGAGTTGAAGAGACTAGATAGATATTGGACCTCCTTTCTGTTCATGAGTGGTTTTGAAGTTGATGCTGTCACTCCTAAACGAGTTTCCAAACCTAGAAGTATTTCATCACCAACAGTGGTAGAGGAAGCTGAAGAAGGGAATAGATCATCCCCACTAGGACCAATGAGCGTGGAGACAGAGCGTTTGCAGAAGATTGACACACCTAAAACTACACTTGCAAAACAGAAGTAAACAGTCAACAAACAGAGCAACAAGAGAGTTACTAGGAGCCAAACTGTGGTTAAGGGTAACTTAGAGGACATCTTGCATGCAATTAACATTGAAGAAACTCCCATTTTCCAAGCTGAAGACATAGAAGATGGAGGAAGAAAGCTTAAGAAAGGAAAGACAGCTAAAAAGTTAGAGTTTGCAGGTGATGATGCTAGTTTCGTGTTTCAACCTAGAAAGCTAATGACCAGACATGCAAGAAAGGTCATGGAAAGCAGCAAAGAGACTCAGAAGGTCAATGAAGCTGCTCAACCACCAAACATCATAGATCTCTCTTCACCTGCAAAAGAATAGCTGGTTATCAAAAAAAAAAGGGTAAAGAGAAAATCACTGAAAAATAAAAAATTGAAACCATTAAGGAGTAGTTGAAGGAGGTAGGCAAGGAGATATTAGTCTTGAAGCAAGAAGAAAATAAGCGTAGAGCTGAGAAGATTCAGTTTGAACAAATGAGGAAAATCTGGGAAGATCAAGTCACAAGTGTCTCAAAGACCTTGGACAATACAGAAAAGCCGATAAAGTGGACTCAACCACTAAGAGAAGAGGTCAAGCACATCAAAAAGGTAAACATACACTTGCAATCCAAGAACAGGGCATTGAAGGACCAAGTGAAAGATCTTCAAGAGAAATTGGATTTGATTCATGAAGAGCTGGAAAAGAAAGGTTTGAAGATGACAGTGGTAGAAGAGCCCATTAGCCAACTAATTGTAAATGAGGAAGAAACACCATAGGAGTAATAATTTGAGATGGAATATGCCTTAGGAGGTTCATAACATTCAAAGAATCAAAATTTTGCAGCTGGAGGTTAGTTCTTGAAGACAATTTTGAAAGAGGAAATTTCTGGATTTTTACACAGTTTCATAGCGTACCTCATGCTTGAAGCCATAAATACGCTACGAAAAAACCTGTAGGTGCCTTTTTGCATTTAAAGTCAGTTTTTGAATGTTTTAAGGAGGAGGATCCATGTTGATAAGGTGTCATGACATGATTAACATGATGGAACAACAAAGAATTGAAGAGGATGGATGGAAAATCTAATTTTCTCACGCTACTAAAACTCGCTACGAAACCATCCTGTTTTCGTAGCGAGCATTTGATGAAGGATTTTGAGCATCTTAAAAACATTTTTTGCTAGCTGGAGAACTCCAACATGTCAGAGGACCTTACTAGTAGATATTTATGACTCAAAGGGAGTGCCATGTAGCCAGGTCATCAGTCAAAACAACGTTGAAGATGGAGGTCATCCATTCCTAGGGTTATGTTCCATAGATATAGGAGGGTTTTAAATATGTAAAGTGGTGGTGAACTTGGTCATGTGTCCTTCGAGCATGTGAATATTTATTTTGTAACCATCTTGTAACTGTTTCATAGATAGGATAGAGGAATGTAATAAATAGGAGACAGAGTCCTATTAGGAGTTGGTTTCTTTAAAAGGTAGCTAGCTGTTAGTTTTCTGTTGTAAGTCATTGATTTCGGTTATGAAAGGTGTCATAGGAGAATTCGAGGATCTAGCCACTAGGAAGATCATCCTTATTGTAAATAATGTCTATTTATAGACAAAACATTGAAGTAGTAAAGGGTTGGAGAACATTTGCACCAAATTGCTGCTTGTATGCTTTTGACTATTATCGGTAATACAAAGTGACATTCTTCTTTCCAGACCTGAGATTCTCATGAGGTTTTTGATGTCTTATTGACCTATATCCTTTACGTTTTATCACTTGCAGTAGATTTCATCTCTAATTACTCAGAATTCATAATTTTATGCTCTGAATTTCTTTAATGATGAAAAGATTGTGTTTTCCTATGTTTGTGTGTGAGTTGCCTTTGTTAAAAACCTCTATCTGCCTCAGCTTCCATTTGAAGAACCACCGTCACTAAAACTATTGATTGTTGACTCCATAAGCCCAATGGTAGCAAGCCTACATTTTTCAACCTGAAATCATAAAAACAAGTTACAATTTCTATAGAGTTAGCCATTTAGTACTATCATTATTCAAAATAATAAATCCCCTTGAGAGAGCCCTCTCAGACTGAAGAGGCTAATCTTCAGTTAGAAGTGGTTTGAAACAATTACACTGAGTTTTTGGATGTGCAGCTAATCAAGTTCAATTTGTTGATAATAGATCCTTTGATCAAGGCAAGCAAGTTGGTTGTGGGCAAGACCATGATAATAATATCCAATAAGAAAATAAAGGGATATGAGTTTAATGAAATATGCAACATTCTTCATAAAGGTAAGTGGGGACCGGATGTGGAAGAAGTTCTTGAAAGGATCAATAGTAAGTCTTATCTTGGATATGTTGTAGAAGTATTGAAGAGGCAGCAGAATGTGGACATGATAGTTAATTACTTTAGATGGGTCCAGAAACAAAATTGTAATCAACATAGTCAAGAAGCATATGATGCACTTTTAATATTCCTAGCTAACAACAAACACTACGATAATCTGCAAGAAATATTTGAGGAGATGAGTATAGCTGGATTTGAGCCAAATAATGTTACTTGAAAGCTGTTTTTAAAATGGTACATATATTTATAAATTCTAAAATGCTGATGAAAGCTGTTGATATGCTTCTTGCTATGAGGAAGTTTAAATTTAGGCCCACATTCTTTGCCTTTACAACTATCATTGGTGCACTTGCAAAAGCTCATGAACCAGACATAGCACGAATAATGTTTAAATAAATTCAAGAGATATAGTATGAAGTGAAGACCCGTCTATTTACAACCCTTGTTCGTGCATTTTTCAAGGAAGGTAAGCTTTTTGTTGCATTTTATTTTTTGGATGAAATGAAAAGTAATGGATTGTGTTCGGATATTGTCTTGTATAGTGTCTGCATAGACTGTTTTGGAAATATAAGTAAAATAGATATGGTCTGTAAGTTCTTTCATCAAATTAAGGCACAAAATATCACACCAGATGAGGTAACATATACAACTATGATTGGCATAATTTGCAAGGAAAATAGATTAGATGGAACAAAAGAATTGTTTGAGAACACAAAACTCACCAGAAATATTCCATGTTCTTATGCATGTACCATGTTAATTATGGGCTTTGGAAATTCTGGAAAGTTTGATGAAGCTTACAATTTACTAAACATAATGAGATAAAAAAGGATGCAAAATGACGCCATGGCATATAAATGTATTCTTACTTGCCTTGGAAAGAGAGGCAGAGTGGATGATGCTTATAGCCTTTTCATTGAAATAAAAAAGGATGTAGAACCTAAACACTCCACCTACAATATTATGTTTGATATCCTATGCAAGGGAAACAAATTAGATGATTCTTACAAAGCGCAAGAGACAATGGCACAGGTGGGTTTGTTTCCAAATGTCATGACAGTTAACATCATGATTGATAGGTTGTGTAAGATTCAGAGGCTAGATGATGCCTACAACCTTTTTGAGAGTTTAAGAGAAAAGGCTTGTAGGCCAAATGCAATGACATATTCTTCTCTGATTGATGGTTTAGGCAGGCAACGTAGGGTTGATGAAGCATACAGGCTATTTGAAAGGATGTTGGATGACAATCATGAACCAAACTTTGTTGTATATGCATATCTTATTAAGAACTTTTTCAAGTGGGGTAGGAAATATTATGGGCATAAAATATTTAATGACATGATTCGTAGAGGTTGCACACCATATCTAACACTTTATAATGTATATATGAACTCTGTTCTTAGAGCACCTACAATAATTTGTTTGATATCCTGTGCAAGGTAGACAAATTAGATGATGCTTACAAAGTACAGGAGACAATGGCACAGGTAGGTTTGATTCCAAATGTCATGAAAGTTAACATGATGATTGATAGGTTGTGCAAGATTCAGAGGCTGGATGATGCCTACAACCTTTTTGAGAGTTTAAGACAAAAGGCTTCTAGGCAAAATGCAGTAACACATTCTTCTTCGATTGATGGTTTAGGCAGGAAACGTAGGGTTGACGAAGCATATAGGTTATTTGAAAGGATGTTGGATGACAATCATGCACCAAATGCTATTGTATATGCATCTCTTATTAAGAACTTTTTCAAGTGGGGTAGGAACAATAATGAACATAAAATCTTTAATGACATGATTCGTAGAGGTTGCGCACCATATATAACACTTTACAATGTATATATGAACTCTGTTCTTAGAGCAAGGGAGATTGAAAAGGCCTGTATAATTTTTGAATAAAATAAAGAGCATCGATATGTTCGAGATGTTTGTACTTACTCTACACTAATGCATGTTCTTATAAAGGCTAGTGAAGCACATGAAACATACGAGTTGTTTTATGCAATGAAGGAGAAAGGTTGTGAACTTGATATTCTTAGATATAACACTACCATTGGTGGTTTTTGCAAGTCAGGAAAGGTGAACAAAGCCTACAAAATCCTCGAAGAAATGAGGATAAAGGGCCATTCTCCTAGTGTAGTTTCTTATGGATCACTTCTTGATGGACTTGCAAAGGCTGACATAATAGATGATGCATACATGATTTTTGAAGAAGAAAAATACAAAGGCATAGTTTTGAATATAGTTGTTTATAGCAGTCTTATAGATGTGTTTGGAAAAGTAGGCAAAATAGATGAGACATACTTGATTATGGAGGAAATGATGCAGAAAGGCTTGAACCCTAAAGTATATACATATAATTGTCTACTTGATGCTCTCGTCAAGGCAGAGGAGATAAATGAGGCATTAATATGTTTTCGGGCAATGAAAGATTTGAAGTGCTCTCCAAATGTTGTGACTTATACTATACTTATAAATGGCCTTTCCAGAGTGTGAAAATTTAACAAAGATTTTGTGTTTCGGCAAGAAATGCAAAAGCTTGGTGATCCCCTTGATGTGATTACATACACCACTATGATTCATGGTTTCGCTAAGTCTAATTTTGCTTTTTGTTTATTTTCAAGTCTTAAAGTTTATCTTCTCTTAAGTTTATCTTCAGAAACTAGCAAGTGTTTTTCCCTTTAGCTATAAGGAACTATGGGAAAAAGAGCTCACTCTGCGACTGAGTCCCCTGTTTCCATCTCCTACATCTAATCAATTGATGGAATTGATTTGGGCCATATTATGTCT
The DNA here is from genome assembly GCA_034641835.2 of Pinus albicaulis. NCBI lineage: Eukaryota > Viridiplantae > Streptophyta > Pinopsida > Pinales > Pinaceae > Pinus > Pinus albicaulis. The sequence continues at coordinate 483,976,484 of CM076577.1, forward strand.
ATTATGTTATCTCTTTTAGAGGTTGATATTATTTCCACTGGCTAAATCTATTGTTGTGCCAATACATCAAAGGGATTGTTGTTCGCCCACTCCAAAATTTCTTTAACTCATTCTTAGGTTAATAAAGAGTCTTGGCCATATGTGGGTTTAAAAAGTATCAAGAAACATGTAAGGGAATGCGTCTACCTATCTAAAATATTGTCAAGTATGTCCTAAAGAGGTATATTTGGTTGCTTCATCTTGATATCCTCCTTTGATGGCTTGTTCGATTGATCCATCATGCTAGGTTGGAAATGTAGTGTGGGAAGAAATTGGGCTTTGAATAAATCATGTTTCTAGAAATTTATGTACGTGGGTCTGATGTTACCACTTGAATTTCCTTTCAATGTGATATGACATGAAGTGTGTAAGTACCATCATAGGATAATCTCATGACATCGGGTATGAATCCACTTTTTAACTTCTAAGGTCCTTCCTCTATCTATTATGAAAATAAGTATATGGTAAATTTTCATTTAAGAACCTACATGATAAATTTTATTTAAGAATCCAAGTAATAAAATGGTAAATTTCTATAGATTGATGCATCCTTCAGCATATTTTCTTATGTTTTTGGCAAGTGAATATGGAGCTTATCATCTCATCTAGCAAGTAGACCAAATAAACTTTGTCCTTTCTGTCTATGGCTATTACATTAGTTTGCTTCCATTCTAATTTTTCTTTTTGTTTCTTTTCAAGTCTTAAAATTTATCTTCTCTTAAGTTTATCCTCAGAACCTGCATGTGTTTTCCCCTTTAGTTATATAAGAAACCATGGGAAAAAGAGCTCACTCTGTAACTGAGTCCCTTGTTTCCATCTACATCTAATCGGTTCCATGTTTCCAATAGTTTCTTTTAGAAACTTCTAGATGTTTCCACATTTTGTGCAACTTATCGAATGGCACATTTGAAGTGACAAATTCACAGTTGTTTCATTTGTGAAGGTCAAACAGGTCTTGGGGGTCTCACAGATTTGGATTTTAAGGTGATTGGTCTTTGTTGTTTCTCCGACTGGTCTTGGCCAGAAAAATAAAAATAAAAAATGCCAAGGTACCCTATGGAGGCTTTGAAAACCTCCCCTATTTAGTTCTCAAGTATTCTCTCAGGTTAGAGGGGGTAAGCTGCGAATATATTCAACTTTTGGTTGTCTAGCGCCACTTCAACAACATCTCTCCCATGCAAATTTCAATGCCAATTTTTAGTGGTTTTGGAGTAAAATGTTGGAGGAACAATGAACTAGACACATGAACCCCATCTAATCTACACACTAGTGCCTTTCCATTGGGCACCATTATCTTGTATTATTGAAATATAAAGTTGATTAGATGGATGATATAGAAGAAATTAAAATATGATGTCTTAGGTAGCAATGTGAATGGGATGTAAATCCTTGGAACTCAAAGAATACATTAAAATATAAGAAATTCTAGTGAATGTGGTAGTGATTAACTGTTATTAATAGGAAAAAAAATCCATGGACATTATTCAAATGAATTCAATAGAACACAGGAATACATATTGGACAATCTTCACATGAATCCCTATGGTTCATAGGTAAACTATAAAGATTGGATAACCTTGAATTCAGATCAAGTCACTCCTTAATACTAAACAGGTTGGTAATAAATTTCCAAATCATCTAAAGGTAAATACTGTACTCAATCATGATGATAAACCAATGCGGGAAATAGAAAAATAGAAAGTATTTGAAATCAGTCACTACCTTGCATTATATTCAAATATAATCAAAGAAACAATGTTGACTATAAATCTTGAATATTCATCTTGATAACTGAAGAAAGTTATCCATAACTTCATAGACAATTGGGTAAATTTTCTTGATTGAATAAGAAAACATACAAAAACTAGGATACAAATTCTACAAAAGGGAGGTGAATCTTCTGGTACACTCTCAGATATTTTGTGAATACAGTGGCCCCTTGGGCATTAGAGAAATTCAGCCTACAGGTTTCAAAATTCCAACTCTTTACAAAGTCTTTGATTCTGTCTTTTATCCCCTCTTGCATACTAAGTTCCAACCTTCTTTAGTGTAACTGCTTTCCAAGAAGAGAAAGGAAGATGAGGTGTCTTGAGTAGGTTTGTCACCTTAGGTATGAAGGGTCTCAATTGTCTTAGAAAATAGTGTACTTTGTTGGCATTAATTCTCCATGAATTCGTACATTTATAAAAATTTGTCAGTTGTCTTATCTATAGTCATAAAGTGAAGATGCTATTATTGTATTTCCAAGTAATCATTCTAAATGTCGTTTGTCATTCTGAAAATACTATCCACTCAATGAATGTATCAACATCCATTCAGAAATTGATTGATGGAATGCTTTATGAAGCAAATGAAAAATGATTTTTCCCAACCTATTTTTCCATATGAATGCACCTTTGCTGCTCATCTGGTAATTTTAATTTGGAGTTGTTTCCCTTGAACATTATTTTTTCTTTTTCATAGGTATACCAACACTAGATCTTGAAACAATGGAAAACAAACTTGTTCTTTTTCTGATTCTATTTATTGTTGTTAATATGTCCCTCATAGGTTTCTAGTTTACTAGCCATGTAAATTTAGCAGCAACATTTGGAAATGGACCCAAACCCAACAACCATATTTCAAATTCTGAGCGAAGTCCTTTATTGGAAGGTTGGTTTACATGTTACCAGCCATTATTTTAATCCTCCTTTTGGATCTAGTGTAGAAGCATGCATATGCCCGAAGGACTTACACCACTAAATATTAAGAAGTTGCCTCTTTCTTCCAATAGACAAAATAAAAGAGCATGGGATTTCATGTTTAAAATTACTAGATAAAAGTCGCACAATATTCACTCTTCCTGCAATTTTGGAGAATCAGGGGACTCCATATTTTGCACAATGATTCTAAGCACTCTTGAATGATTTCCAATGAGAACAAGATTCAAATGAAGTAACAAGTTGTCTTCAAGTGAGAGGGAGCTGGAATTTGACTAATAGAGTTAGTGCTGTAAAAGCTTCATAAATAGCAATGCCAAATTAAATACAATTTGTTGGATCTAGCACTAGCACAAGGCACACCATTATACTAGAAAATTATACTGATGCCACAATGTGAAGAAACAAAAAATACCTTGCATCTGACATTTGTAAGAAACATTCAATGATGCCTGCTAGCTCTAGATATGCAGGTACATTTATATTCATAAAATATGAAGGCCAAGTAGACAGTTGATGTTCACTAATGCTTGCAATAATGGGAATATACTTGCTTGCATAATTTGGATCAAGAGGGCTTAAGACTTCATTAAATATATGCCTTTGTGGGGCTTTCTGCTACTAATGCAACCAATATTGCTAAAAATGCAATAGAGACAAACATTCAAACTAATATTACAAGAGTTACTGCTACTTTGAACATCTTAGCCAACATAATGCACTTTTTATAATGCCTAAATGTGACAGCTGAACTATGACAAACATCAGAAATGTTGCAGACTGCTCAGAAGTCATGACTGCATTGAAACTGACAACTGGGACAAGAACAACCAACATAGCACTTAGAGGCTAGAACCTGAATATAAATTGCACATTTTAGACCTCATATAAAGGTCATATATATTATGTTTTAATGGATCTCCATAGTTTGGGAATGACTAACTAGAGGGAAATCATGTACAAGTCTTGAAAGTTGATAAAGAATTGGAACAGTCCCATAAAGAGGCACTTGTTTTTTCCAATTGAAGGACTGTTTGGTGGCAGCTATAAGGGAGTCAAAGACATGTTTAAAGAATCTGAAGAAGAAAAATCAAATGGTGGTGTCTTCCCTGTTAGAAAGGGGAGTCTCATGGGCTCCCTTGAGGATGATCACGTTAACTAAGATGAAAATTATGAAATTTTTTCGTTTGATGCCTTAAGTAGTGATAAAGACACTACCAAAGGAGGATCAATGTGATTTTCTTAAAGAAACCACTGGATACAAGAAAATGGGCATGGAGTACTGGGTGGATGATCCTCTTTTTAGCATCATCAGAGACCACCATGAAAGTTTGCTACCGAGTGAGACAAGGGTGGTATTACAATAGTAACGAGCAAAGAATCCAAACTAGGGTCTAGAAGAGACAACATCATTGGCCTCATGGGCTATGATTATATGCTCACTTTCCTATAAGAGACAATCGAAATTTCAATCTCAGCATATTTCTCTTGATGATGACATAGATACTCCATTGTCGATCAAAATTTTGGTAATGGAAGTATCATTTATATAGACAGTCACAACAATACTTCCGGGGTCAACATACTTTGGATGTGTAGCTTTCTTGAGCATGATATCAGAAATTTGTCCCATACCTAAACGATGGGAGGATTATTTTCTTTCTACATGACCCTTTGATACATGATTCATTGATGAACTTGTTGTAAATGAGTATTTATTTGATGCCCTGAAGAAGGGGGACCTTTACATAAATATTTCTAAGCATATAGCGATAGAGGTATGGTAAGTGACTCACCTAACAAAGGAAGACGAGATTAATTCGACACGAAGACCCAAAAATTGCAAGTTGAAGTTAGTGACTCACCCATCCATCATAGCCTTTGACATACACCATAAAACTTGCTAGAACGTATCTTTCCAATAAATCCATTAAATATCCCCAAAATAACAGCCATGTGATACATAGACATCATGTAAGAGACATGCAGGACTGACATCATAAAACATTAAACTAATAGAAGTGAGTATGAAGTTATGAACATATTCAGAAGAATGGCCTGCCAATGACTGCTGAATATGCCAAGTCTTTGTATCCACAAACAATGCAGTTTTTTAAAGTGAATTTACATTCTTGTTTCTTTCTCCATAAACATGAAGAAAGGAAAGCTTAATAAAGCTAAACAAGCCAGATTAATCTTATCAAAGTTTGGATTCAAGGTATGGTTTTCCAAGTAATAGATCTCATTTATCCAATTTACTACAACCAAAGAAACTCCAAAGATTTGAATATTTTGAGCATCTTTTTTTGTTGTAAGAGTGATTAGTGCGATGAACTTTGCCAAATTATTTGGGCCACTTCCCAATTCAGCTTTGAAATTTAGAACATGATCATTAGATAAATATCTCATCACCAACTCCACTAGATGGTGGATCACCTTGACTTGTGCCATCAAATCTGCTTCTTTTGAATCACTCTAGGTGCTTTCTTGTTTTAAACTAACTGAAACCTGAAGAATATATATGGTCTGAACATTAGAGTGAAGAGTAGGAATATATATGTGTGCATTATGCGGCAATCCAATTTTACAAGTTGCTAACAATGCCAATGATCTTGAATTTTTGAACAGTTGAATCCTTGCATTATTTATGCATCCCCTCATCAATAGTGAGGCGACTCCATATCCGTCTTGAACATGAGATCCTTTCCATTCCTTGCCATATCTGAACTGCAGAAGGACACCACCATAAGGAAGAGCTCATATAATCTCGGTACAATTCTTGCACAAAATATACCAACCTGGACCACCATAGCTTGTTTCTTTGTAAAATATCCCAAGAAAGGAGTTGTTGCTTAGAGATAACCACATGAAAATTTTGGGCATTTGGATTTCCAAATTATCTTCCACCGTTAAACCACATTCTCCTCTGCCAAGCACTTATAGCGTCGTTACCAAATTTTGGGTTATATATGCCATAGGCTGGCCTCTGTCCCAATATAAGTTCATCCTACTCAATTACCAAACCCAACATTTCAGCTTTTTTCCACTCTTGTCTCCAAATGGTAGTAATTTATGGATAAGAAATCTGGAAAAGAAAAAAATATCCATCTCTATGTAACTTCTCAATCAAAACACCCAACAATATAAAACCCTCACCACATCCAACTCAAGTGTCACACCCATTTCTCATTCTTGACCCTTGGCCAACTTGAAATTGTAGGTAAGTTGTGAATGCTATTAAAAATATTCACCATATACAACAAGATATTTACCTCTTCCCATACCTTCATTTGGTCTGGAAACCTAATTCAGACTCAAAAGATGTAGCCTGGATATGTTTGATTATTGATACCAGAGAAACAAAATATAAATACTTTATTACTTATATTTTGTATTCTTAGAGTTTTGAATATTTCCCTATTAAGTTATTATTTTTTATATCTATAAAGTAGTGTTGCAAACATCCTGATTTTATTGTTAGAGATGTGACTAGTATATCAAATTGTTGAAGACATAATGATAAAATAACCTTTACTGAATGTGCCAATAATTCCATCCTTATCCCTGTTAAAAGATCACATCTATAAAGTATAAACTTCTCAAGCTGTAAAAATAATGATTAGACCTATTACCAGATAAATACGTGACAAAAGTAGTTGTATGACATTAGATCTCTGTATTATAGTCTAGAATTATCTTCAAAGAGGGTGCTCTAGTGGTTCTTTTCTTAAATGCAATTGGAGCATTAAATTGGAAACTGCCATTTAATCTTGACGTTTGAAAATAAAAAATCCTTATCATGAAATTTTTTCTTCCAAGTAACGAGCAGTGGAATCTAGATTTTTCTTATGGACCTACTCCCTTGTTCGAATTGGACAACATTTGGAAAGGGATGAACCAATAGCTTAAAATGTTAGCTACGCGCCTTAATTCAATTTCTTTTTTTGTATGTTATGAATGGTTTATACTGTTTTGTCATTTCCTGATCCAACTTGAAGGTCATAATAAAGTATTGCATGACTTACTTATTGAGTATATCATGTGGTTCATATTTCCCACAATGGCTTATTGCTTCTGAAGAATTTTTGTAACTGTACAGATTGAGAAATTAAGATTTGATGTAGTACACTCTTGACTCTTAATCAACAACTTGGATATCCTCACTGCGATTGTCTAAAATTTTCAGTGGTTGAGGAGGATAGTTTCCTGTAACAGAGAAATTATAATTTTCAATTTATTAGACATTATCTATTAATATAACTTGCATTGTGTAGACATGAACTATGCATATATATCTTATAATGTGTAGACATTAAATATTTACATATAACTATATAAATGAGGCAATAGGACATGGAAACAATTCATCGTAGAATTTGAAATATAGGGGTTTTCTAATATGCTTCCTTTGACTATTAGTGTTTGTCCAATTAACACCAAAGTGGAAAGCCATTAGCACTAGGGCTATGAACTTTGGTCATCAGCATGCCTGGCTTGCTTCCATGACCACAATGGCTCATGAGAGAGTTGAAATGGTTAAATGAACCCTGGTGGGGGGATTATTACCACCCCTGCTTTACCAACCAGAGAAGCCCTTGTCATGATATAAGAGTTGGGCAGGACAATGATGGTTGTTGGTAGTGCATTTTGGGAAAGCATCCAAGGTTGAACATGAAAATATATAAAAGAATTATAAACCCATGCAGAAGAATAACACACTAAAAATGACTTTTTTTTATACCACATGAATAATGGAGAACAAGCAGACAACACTGCATGCAACATTGAAATAATTCCCACCAAAATTTGGCAAAAGGTGCTAGAGTGAAGCTACATGGTTGGTGTTTTTCTTGCTTACATTTTTCCATCTCAATGCTTTGTAGATGTTAAAGAGTTGTATTTACTATTTTATTGTTTCCTCAACCGGTATGTGACACCAACAAGAACATTTTCGTCCAGTATACAGAACATACATGGTGTAGTGCCCCCATTGGCACTACAAGACTGTTACATAAATGTCTTTATCTTCTGTGAAATGCATAGTTGGCCGAATCCACCAACAAGCATATTGAAATGAGGGTCCTAATAAATTATTCCAAAAGTCCCAAAACTATGTATGAATATATTTAATTTCAAATCTTTCACTGCCTATCTTGGGCCAAACAAAAGTTTCCCAATCTTCCTTTTTTCACAAGTATAATTTCGAGGGCTTATATAGGCCGCTTTTAGGTTGCCTTGGGAAAATAATTGAACTTTTTATGCAATCCTTTTTCACTAGGGCATGTAAACCAGAGATTTGTAGGTTCATGTGTATTTTAAAGAGGATACTGTGTTCACAAAATGTTTCTATTAAGTTATCCACACAACTCAATTTCATTGTGATGTTATACTTCTTACCAACATTAAATTTCTAGTTTCAAATCTACTTTGCACTATCTCTCTAATCTTGAAGCTCTCAAAATTTTCTCATTTTTCCTCAATATATTTTTGGCATTGAAGTTCACTTGGGAATTACATTCATCTCTCTCTAGTCTGTAAGCGAGAATGAGATTTTTTGGTACCTTGTCAATGCCACACAAATATCTGGAAACAATTGTTTTCTCATGTGTACATAACTTACTCCCCACTAGAATTGAATATGTGACATCCAAGGAGAAATCACATGTTCTTAACCATTAGGCCCAGTCAGGTTGTACAGTCCCAAACTACCCTCATGTGAGGAAACTCAGCCTGTTATGAGGTCTATCCAATTTTACAGTTATAGCCCATGAAATTGAATTCAAGGTATAAGAAAAAAGATAAATATGAGAACCAACATACTAAATTTGAATTTACTAATATGGTTATAATAGTGTTTCACATGTGTAATTTTTCTATCATCTATCCTGACCCAAGTGGCATTTTATCTCCAAGCTCTGCATTGCTATAGTTTATAGGCTACAACAAATACGTCTATTGTAGGCCCAATTATGTCAAATGCATGTGGAGAGCCATGGGTTGATCATATATATTTTTAAACTACAAGTGCTAATATAGATATTGGGTAAATAGGTCTTCACAATATGGAAAGCCTACCAACAATGGTCGCTATTTTTTTTGTTCATATTCTTTTTTTTTTAACTTTAACGGGTATGAGATTTTTATTGATAAGAAAAAGAGAGGGCAGGGCTGTGCCTTAACGGCCCAGAATACATCTTAGAGTTCCAGCAGCAGCTGATATTAAAGCTAGCCGTTAACAAGGCATTTCAACATTTCTTTCTTCGTTTATAAAGAGTAGCCCTTTCTGCGTTGCGCTCCCCTTGTTGGCCATCAAGTCTGCTTCGCTGTTTGAGCTTCTGAGGATGTGATAAAATTTATAAGATTTGAAAGCTGTGAGTACCCTTTTCAGTCTTTCCAGAATCCTGTTTAGGCCAACATTTCTGAAATTCTCTTCCATGTTCAGATTTTTGATGAGGATCTCCGAGTCACCGAAAATCTGTATGTCTTTGATCCCTTTTTCCCTAGCAATTTGACAGGCTTTGAGGAGGCTTAGAAGCTCCGCTTGATTATTAGTTTTCCGTCCGAGACCCCAGTAGAAAGAGTCACGGGAAGCGCCAGTTGGGGAGTAGATGATCCCACCGGCACCAGAAGGACCAGGGTTCCCTTTGGATGCCCCGTCGAAGAAGATGGAATTTGTCTTTTGTGCTCTCCACCATTGCTGAAATGATGCATTAGGGTCTCTCTTTCTCCAAGAAGGGGAAGTTGTTTGGGGAGGGAGAAGGTACTTTCTGTGATGGGGATCAAGAGACTCTAGCCACCTCTTCTCGTTGGGCTGAAGCATAGTATCCTCTTTGTAGTACTTCTGTTGGGCCGCTTCCAAAAGGAATGTTCTGGCTTTTGCAGCAACCTGCAATGGAGTTTGAGACAATTCATTAAAAATCTTCTGATTACGCGCAATCCAAATCTGCCAGCACACAAACTTGGGGAAGGCATTCCAGACTTTGCGCCAAAAGGAATTTTGAGGGATACTATGAGGGTAGAGATGTCTCCAATCTGCAAATAGCTCCGAAACAGTATTATGTGAGGGAGGATTTATGTGAAATTCCTGAAGCATAAGTTCCCATACTGCCTTAGCGAATTGACAGTCAATAAAAAGGTGCTGTGAGGTTTCATTGTTGCTCCTGCAGAGAGCGCACCTGTATGGGCCGGCGAAATTTCTTTTTGCCATATTGTCCCCAGTTAAGATCTTATTTTGGACCAACGTCCAGAAAAAAAAATTTACTTTTGGGAGTGCCAGAGGCTCCCAAACGTTTTTCCAGAATTCTGCGTTGTGCTTGCTGTTCCTAGAGGTTTGAAAGGCTTTGTATCCAGCAGATGTTGTGTATTCACCAGATATACCCCATCCCCATCGATCCTTCATGATGCTGTGTATTGGTGCTGCGCCTTCCAGAAGTTCGAGCAATCTGATACGTTGAGCTTGCAGCCAAACAGGGGAGTCGATTTCCCAACCGGCCCAATCTCCACGGGCGTCCCATGACGTGATATCACAAACTCTGTTCTTGCCTTCAGTAATTAACCAGTCTTTCAATTCAGCGATTTCCTCATGATCGTTCAAAGGCTCTCTCCCCATAATACTGTCGTGCCAGAGGTTTGTTTCTTTCCCATTCCCTGGAATCCTGTACGCAAATCGTTTGAACACTTTACTACTCTTATAACAAAGCTTCCACAGCAGCGTGCTGTATGCTGTGTACCCCAGCTGTAAGTTTCTGAAAGCTGCCTTATTTGTGTATTTAGCTCTCAACAGAGCGCTGACAGGGTGCAGAGGCTCTTTGAGCATCTTCCACAGAATTTTGCATCCAAGAGCATGGTTGACCAGTGTGGGGTCCCGGATTTGCAAGCCGCCCTCATCTCTTGGATTTTTAACGAGGTCCCAATTGACCAGGTGAAGTTTCCTTTCATTTCCCTTCCCTCCTTGCCAGAGGAAGTCTCTTATGAGAGTGGAGATCTGGTCCATAACAATCTTAGGGGCAAGCAAGAATGCAGCTTGATAGATTGGTAAGGCAGACAATTGTGATTTTATCAAGATGACCTTTCCTCCTTTTGTAAGCCAGAAACCTCCCCATGAAGAAATTTTTGTTTTGAGTTTGCTGATAATGTCACTCCAGAGCGACCTCCTATTCGTTCCAGAAATAATGGGAAGCCCAAGATATTTAATCTTGTCCCATTGGGAATACCCTTTGAAACCTAGTATATTAGCTATGTTGTTGAGCTCCTGCTGACCAGTGTTCTAGCTAAATACTTCGCTTTTCCTTTCATTTACTTGGGCTCCCGAGACTTTGCAGTAGTTTCTGATGACTGAATCGAAGGCCTTAGCAATTCTGGAAGAGGCTCCTCCCAATAGTATCGAGTCATCTGCAAAGAGAGCATGGTTCAGGGAGTTAACTCTGCTGGTGGGTTTGAGTCCCGGAAGAGAGCCAGCCCTTCTTTCTGCTTCGAGTTTTCTACTTAGAGTTTCAACCATTAAAATATATAAGAAGGGGGAGAGCGGGCATCCCTGCCTGATGCCTCTCCTAGCTTGGAAGAAGCTGGTTGGCCTGCCATTAATGAGAGGGGCAATCCATGGGTTGTCCGTGCAGGCTTTGATGAGATTTACAAACTGAGGAGAAAATCCAAAGGAGAGCAAAACTTTGCTGAGGAAAGTTCTGTTGACTCTGTCAAATGCATTCGCCATGTCAAGCTTTATGAGCATGCCTTTCTCTTTTCTTTGCTTGCTTGAGTGTATGGTCTCCTGCACTTGAATGACATTATCCAATATATGTCTGCCTTCTACAAAACCTCCTTGGGAGCTAGAGATCAGTCGTGGGAGAAAGGGCTTTAATCTGCTGGCCAACAGTTTTGCCAAGATCTTGTAGGAGGCATTACATAATGAGATTGGTCTGAATCTTGTGAAGGTTTCCGGATTGGTGTCTTTGGGGATCAGAGCTAAATAGGTTGAGTTGGTGCTGCCCCCTACTTTCGCTTTTTTCATGAATCCCCAAATCATCCTTTTCAGGTCATGTTTGATTATGTCCCAGCATGCTTTGTAGAAATGTATTGTGAAACCGTCGGGTTCTGGGGCCTTATCTGAATCCATGGACCAGATGACTTTGATTATTTCTTCCTCAGTGACAGGTTTACAAAGATCAGAATTGTGCTCCGGAGAGATGAGGGGAGGGATGTGACTGAGAAAATCTGCTTCTTCTTCTTCTTCACATTGGATGTCTAAACTGTAAAGATTTTTAAAGTGCATTTCTGCTGCTTCTTTGACTTGTTGGGATCCTTTACAGATATGACCATCAGCATTCTTTATTTCTGCAATATGGTTCCTTGACAGTCTAGAACGATACTGTCTGTGGAAAAAAGAGGTATTACGGTCCCCAGCTTTTAACCAAAGGCTTCTGGACTTTAATCTCCAGTATTCTTCCTCTTTTCTAAAGGTTTGAAAGGCAGCTCTCTGGGCTTTAGTTTCCTTGTCCAGCAGCTCATCATTTATGTTTTTGCTTTCCATTTCGTTTTGAAGAATGTGCAGAGTCAGAACTGCTTCAGCTCTTTGAGAAGTAGGATTGGGGGCAGGTTTTTTGATCCATTCCTTCAACGCTTTTTTGGTGGCCTTCAACTTTTGCTCCCAAACGTAGCTGGGAGAACCTGAGATGGAGGAGGCCCATGCAGCAAACACCGTTTCAGAGAAACCCGCTCTCTCAATCCATAGTGGAGAAAATCGGAATGGGATGGGGCCCAGATCCTCTTCATCATCTATACAGAGCAGAATAGGCTTGTGGTCAGAGGTGAGCTTGGGCAGGATTTTTGTTGTTAAGATCTTCTTATTCATGAGAAGAGAGGATTGAACTAGAAAGCGATCTAGCCGGGCAGAAATATGCTCTGCCCTAGTTCGATTATTTGACCAGGTGAAGAGACCTTGAGTTGGGTTAAGATCTAATAGATCCCATTGCTGAGCAAGCTCTTCAACTATGGAAACCATGTGATCTTTGGAATTGGATCCACCTCTTTTCTCTTTGGCTTTCAGAACAATGTTGAGATCCACAGCAAGAATGATATTGTTGGGGGATTCTTGTTCTAAAAAAGCTGCCAGAGAGTTCCAGCAGTCTCTTTTTTCTGAATAAATGACAGGGACATAAAGATTGACAAGAGAAATTTTCAACTTACTTGCAAGATGGCAGATTTCCGTGTAGATCCAGTGTTGGGTCTCATGAGATTTGATCAGCTGGTGTTTATCTTCGGACCAAAGAGTTGCCAGGCCTCCCGATGAGCCCCTCGCACTGACCGCTTTGCCTGCACTTTTTTTCCATTTTGTCTTACTGATTTCTAGCAGAGTTTGCCCTGCTATCTTTGTCTCTTGGAGCATGAGGATGTCTGCAGGTTCCAGTTTCAATAAATCCTTTACTGCTTCTATTTTTGCATGGTTCCCCAGACCTCTGCAATTCCAAGAGACTAGCTTCATTATTTACCTGAGAGCGGAGTGGTGCCACCCTTGTGTGGCCTGGACCTGCTATTTCTTCCAATCGACATTTCTATCGTGGACTGGCTTCCTTGTGTTTTAAGCCTTTCAGCTTCTTCTTCTCTCTGTTCCTTGCGGGATTTCCTTCCAGCTCTTTTTGATGGACGTTCATAGATTTCTTCTTCTGAGGAATCTGAGCTTTCAGCTGCCTTTTTCTTTGTGACTTCTGCATAGGTAGGGTTGGGGGGGCTACCTTGAGGTACTTCAGATTGATTGGCAACCCCACCCTCATTGCTTGGAGGAGAGAATTCTCTTTGGTTCTCATTTTCTTGAGCAACGGTCGATGGGTCAATCTGAGCTCCCTCAGTTTCTTTTAAGATTTCTTCCGTCTCCTGAGTGGGTGTGGGAATGTTCCTAGCTCCTATTGCGGCGCTTTTTCCTGCATCTTTTTTTGCATGGCCAGCTCTCTGGACTAGTGTCCATTGATCCTTGTTATGTTTGTCCGTTTGCTCCTCTGCTCACTTCTTACAATGCTTTGCAAAGTGTCCATGTCCGTGGCAATGTCGACATTTAAAGGGGAGTTGTTCGTAGTCGAGTTCTTGGACATGCGTCCATCCTGCTACCGTGAGCTTGATCGCTTCAGGCAGTCCTTCTTCGAGGTCAACTTCGACACAGATTCGGGCGCAAGAGTACTGGTCTTTTCTTACTGCTTGATCAATGTATTTACCTAGCGCATTCCCGATGACTTGAAGCGATTTTTGGTTCCAGCAGTGGAGAGGCAGATGGGGAAGTCTCACCCACACCGGCACAGCTGATGGAATGTCCTGTGTGGGATCAAAGTCCAGAGACCATTTGTTTAAATACAAGCCTTGCGGCCCCATGAAGTAGGGGCCATTTCTGAAGATTAAGCTTCTGTCTTCCGGATTTTCGAAGACGAAAACGAAGAACCCTTTACCCACGAAGTAACTCTCGACGTCGTCTTTTATCAAAGGTTTCCAGTTTCTTTGAGACCAATCCTCCACGGATTTGGGGGACGGCCAAAGACCCGTAAACTGGCCAATGAGGCCCCTTTCTGCCAGGTTAAGCGCCGCTTTACAAGTATCTTCCTCAGGCAAAGCAACAGCAGGGATCGAATCCATTTTTTTTATGAATTTCTGTTGAATGGCGGAAGGGGGGCGTTTCGATCCGGCAGCTATCAATGTTCAAAAAGCAGTGACTTCAGGTGGAACAGGAGGGGGGCAGAGCCCCCAGGCGACCCCATCGAGCAGCAGAGAGTGGGATCAGGGCTGTGCGCAGGAGCGCAGCAGCCAGGGCGGCGCAGTGGGCTCCAAGAACCCTAGCTTCTCAGGGCACAGGGGGGAGCAGCGCGCGCAGCTTTGTAAAATATGAATGCATAAATCCTTTTTGTTCATATTCTTACTCATGGGAGGTTTGTGCATATATTTTTTTAGAATCAAAGTTAACATTAGAGATCAACATTTAAGAAATTGTCAAAGCAAGTGACTATGAATGGGGAGACGCTACCAATATCACATGTTTAACATTTTAACTCGACAATCATATTTAACTTGAGAATTCTAAAACTACTGATGTATATGGAATTTCATGTTGTTATCACGTGTCTACATTGTTGGTGAAAATTGAAGCTGATGTTACAATTTGGAAATCAAATTAGGGGAATAGGGATAAGCAACATCATCACATGTTCAAAAAAGAGGACTAAAAGTGCATGGAATGTTTCCTCCCAACCATAGAGCTTGAGCTCACCCTCTTGTCGAGAAACTTATTTCCAAAGGCCAATCTATCATACTCAATGCTCTAGGGAAATATGAATCCAAAATTAACACATAACCATCATTTAAAAACCATACATTCATTTAACAACAATAATTCATCAAATCATGTCTTCAAATCCAAGTCAATTGTTAAGTGTAGCTTGCTTGGTCAATGAAAGTGAGTAGCTAATATATTCCCCACTAGGGTTCAAGTCTTCTAGTAACATGCTAGTGTATGCACTTGCACATAGAACAATTGTTGTTGCTAGGGGCAAGTCTTGAGGACTTTAGTTAAATATATACTCCCCACCAAATTTTTCTCTCGAAAAGAAACCATGGTTAATTTGTCTAAGGGATCCATTGCTGTAATGTTCCAAATTTTATGGAACATTAAATTTTGTTAAGGAGATGAATAAAATGGGTAGGGGACCCATTATTTACATCATTGGAGAATAAAAATCCTCTAAGTATGAAAGAGGATCATATTGGAGCTGGATTTCACACCTCCATGTGTGAAAGGAGGTTTTTGCATATATGCTTGGACAAGGTTGACCAAGTCAAACTGCATTGGCATGAGTTGGAAAGCATTATGTGGAACAACACAGGAGGGAAGATTATAGAGAGAGGAAACCCTAGTTCGAAGTAGGGCCCATGGAGGGAAGGCTCATTGTTTAAAAGAGGGGCAAGGCAGCCATTGAGATTATCTTTGATCATTTTTACATCCAAGTCTGGGAGACTTGTTGCTGCCTCTTGCTGTTCAGCAGAGCTGCAGTGCCTTTGGGCACGAGGGAGTCCTGTTTAGGATTTCCTCTCCTTCTTGAGTAGCTCATGAAGGATTGCACTCCATTCCCCATATTTAGGCATTCAGGCCATAGCTTCAGCCATCCACATCAGCGCAGTTTCTACAGCAGATATTGTGCAGTGTTGTTGGGTGTTGTTGGGGAGGTTTCCACACACCATCCAGAGCTAGTTTTTCAGTGGAGAGAGGTTCCATCCATTGGGATATCAATAAAGGGGGTTTATGAGCAGATCCCATCATCTTTGGCATCAGTCCAACCACATTCCATCATTGACAACACAGTCCCTCTCTTAGACAACGTTTTCCTTGGTGCATATTTGCTGTGAGGGATTAGCAGATTTTGGAGGGGAAGTCTTGGGTGAAAGGATCAACCTTTCACTTCAGATTTTCATTGGAGAAGGGCTCTGCATCTACAACAACTATTTCAGCCTTCTCCATCCATTTCCAGTTCTTGAGTTGCAGCAGCTACTGCAACTCTGACATTTTGTATTATAGTGTTTCTGCATAGATTTCAGCCAATCCTCTTAAAGGATTGATGCTATGTATTTTCAGGGGTTGAGATCATGCTCCCCATTATTATTTGAGCCTACATTTTAATATCATTGTATTTTCATTATTTATACAGTAGTTCCTCTCTATAACTGCGCAGTCATGGCCTAGGGCTTTCTTTATGCAGCTGTGTTTCTCATGTTTCCTTGTACATATTTATTGAGGCTTGTTATGCCTTGCTTGAGTGAAAATTTCCTCAAGAGGTTGTATATTTTATTGCTTCTATGATCTAATATGATGGCCATTGTACTCTCCGACATTTCATGTGTATATGATTCACTTCTATTTTCCATTTGATGTATTTTTTATTGCTGTAGCTACAATGTTGGGGTTATCTTAAGAGATTCCCAATCTTGTTGTATTTCCCTATTGGGGATATTGTCCTTTGACAATCACTCTATAGACAGAGTCTGCTAGTGGGCCAGGTAGCCTCTGGAGCTCATCCTTTGTTTAAAGGTGAAAAATCTAGTAAATGCCCCTGCAACCCATCTCTGGAATAGATTTTCTTTGTCGATTGACAATGTTTCTAAAAAAGGAACATTACAGTGGTATCAGAGCATCGAACTGGCACAACCTGTGAGTTCGATTTCATAGGAGAATGATGAAGAAGATGAGCCTAGCCTCATCTATTTTTGAAATAAAGAAGAGCCTCCCTAAGGAGGAGGAGAAGAAAAGAGGAGAAGAGGAAGGTCCATGCACTTCCTATTCATTTGAAGACCAACATGGTAGATGCTTGGATTTCTAGAACTTAAGCAAGTACCTGGGTGACTATAAACTCGATTCTGCAGCATTCAGGAGAGCTACATCGTTCTCATAGTCTATTCAGCAGATGGAGGAGAGAAGGCCCTATGGAAAAAGGGAATTCAGAGGCATTAGGCTTCTATTGTCTACATTTGAGGGGGTTACTTCAGCTAGAGCTTGGGAGAAGAAGCTGGAGGCATTTTTATTACTACATCCAGTGGCAGAGAAAGAAGCAGTGGAGATGGAAGCGCTGCACATGGAGGATAAAACCTCTATTTGGTGGTTCAAACCCTTGGTCCATTCAAGGGTGAGTTCTTTTGGATACTTTACTCAAGGGTTGATCCAAACCTTTGATGGAGGCAGGACAAAGGAAGAAAAAGCCATTCCACCATGGGAGGAGAATTGCACCAACGCTGCTACAGCTTTGGAGGAGAAACCTTCTACATCTATGGATGAGGAAGCCATTGGAAGAAAATCCATTGCAGCCACACAAGAAGGTCCCAAGATCCACCAAGGTATGAGTAAAGTTCCACTTTCTATTTCAGCAAATAATCTTAAGGATGGTGGAATTTCATATGAGGAGGTCCCAGGATCAAATCACATGGCCACTTTAGGGCCTCATGTGTGCACTGCACTGTGCAAAGGGTTCAAGGAGGAGAAGAAACCTATTCCTCATACATATTTGGTGATTTTTATTCATCCTTCAAGGTAGGAGTGCAAACTTTTGGAGGATGAAGTAAACCATGAAAACTCCATGGAGAATCATGAAACAAATTCTAAACCGGAGGAAGTGATAGCTGCTACATCATTGGAGGAATCAACAACGCTGTTGAACATGGATGGAGAGGAGACATTACCTCCATCACATTTGGATACTCATAGATCCAACATGGTCATGGGAGAGAGGCCTTTCCTAAGAGGTCTCCAAGAAGCTGCATTTCAAACTCTCATGAAATGCAAGGAGCAAGAATTGGTTTGGGAGGATGGTAGCCCTCATGGGAGGAGTATCAAAATAATGGAGAAAAAATGGCAGGATTTTTACATCATTGGGTAGTAAGGAGAAGGGATACATATTGCTGATATGACATATATATATCAGTCATGATACCTTCATCACATGAGTCATATGATGTGAGCATGAGGAGGCATCAAGCACTTGAGTTGCTTGGGATTGATGGGAGAGAGCACAAGAAGATTTGCTCTCATATGATTGATGGTGTTGTAGGAGTAGAGGAGGGCACTCTCATAGTGCAAAGGGATCACTCCTTAGTTGGGATTGATTGGGAGGAATTTCCCTCTTGGTAGAAGCTTCATATTTGCAGCAGCATCATCTGAAGTGTTCTTGACAAGGAGCATGTCAAGGAACAAAGATTGGCATGGACAAGGGCCTTTTTGCATGAGCTCACAGCGCTGTCATTTGGGAGGAGGATCACGTGCATAGATCCATATATCATCCCACTTCCAGCCTATGGTAAGAGTCTTGTGTGTATCTTTGCTGATTTACATACTCTTATCATTATGATGCAGTGCAAAGTTTTTCAAAGGGGCAGATTTTTCATGTTGCTCCATGAGCAAAATTGGGCTAAACTATGTGATGGAGACAACCATATTTTATATGGCCTTGGGAAAGTGTTACCTTCCATGTATGTTCAGCATTCATTTTTAGCCACTCACCATGCACTATCATATGTAAGAACATACATTTTTATTAATGAGCTGAAAACAACTTGCCATATCATTTCTCAAAGCAGCAGTTTGAAAATTGCGCTGTTGCTGCTTGGGAGACTGTTGGTGTCATCAAGCATCATGTAAAACCATCAGTACTTCTGATATTTTTGATGAGAAGCATATTTCCATTTTCTGATATTGTCCACATTATTGGAAGCATGATCAGAAGATTGACACATAAGGTTGGTGTGTCCTTGAGGGAAGGTGATTCCCATAGTTTATGCATGGCATGTTCTAATGGGAACATGAGGAGAGACATGGTCACCACAGCCACTTATTTGCTTCCTTTGGAGGTAGACCATGAGTCTAATGATGATATCCATCCATTGTATGTATATGGGCATGTATTTGATTGTGTATTGCTGATTCACTCATCTATTCAGTATTCAGTAGTAGAGGTGATATTTTCTGTACAATGCTTGCCATGCTCTTTTCTGCAGCTACAGTGGGTGAGATTGCGTTGTAACCCTATGGGACATTGTTTGCATTTTCTGCACATGGTATAACCTATAGAAAACATGTCATGGGGGCATTCTATGGTGATTTTTTCCTATTCATCATAGATGACATGTCTTGGGCCAGCCAAATTATCATTGATGGAGGGAAGATCTTTGGAGGATTGCTCCTCATTTTGACACTTGAGGGCAATATTTTTGCAGCCCAGGATCAGAATACACTCCACACTTGTCATAAGTGGGGAAGAGGACAACATGGGGAAATTTATAGTGCTTGCCATGATCAGATTTCAACCCACCTTCATTTCTGGAGCTCAAGGTGGAGGGAGATTTTCCATGTGTTGCCTTGTTGGGAGGCAGCTTATTTTTATGATGGATGGATTGGGGATGAGAGATTCACATGGGGATGATTAGTCCCATTATATATCAGACCTCATGCCTCAAGGAGGCCCTTGGAAAAATCTTAGTTCCTTCATGGATATTTGTTTCTACATGATAGCTATTTGGGAATGTTCACCCCAAGGCTAGATTGCATTTGTTGGAGGGACAGTTTGGAGATTTGATTGTTGATATGGCATCCTTTTTTCTTGAGGAGATCATCACATAAGGATGTTATAGGAGGAAGGGCAGAAAGAAACTCAGTTCATCCTTGCAATTTCTTGAGGGCAAGCAATATTTTGAGAGGGGAGGACTGTAATGTTCCAAATTTTATGGAACATTAAATTTTGTTAAGGAGATGAATAAAATGGGTAGGGGACCCATTATTTGCATCATTAGAGAATAAAATTCCTCTAAGTATGAAAGAGGATCATATTGGAGCTGGATTTCACACCTCCATGTGTGAAAGGAGGTTTTTGCATACATGCTTGGCCAAGGTTGACCAAGTCAAACTGCGTTGGCATGAGTTGGAAAGCATTATGTGGAACAACGTAGGAGGTAAGATTCTAGAGAGAGGAAACCCTAATTCAAAGTAAGGCCCGTGGAGGGAAGGCTCATAGTTTAAAAGAGGGGCAAGGCAACCATTGAGATTATCTTTGATCATTTTTACATCCAAGTCTTGGAGACTTGTTGCTGCCTCTTGTTGTTCAGCAGAGCTGCAGTGCCTTCGGGCACGAGGGAGTTCTGTTTAGGATTTCCTCTCCTTCTTGAGTAGCTCGTGAAGGATTGCACTCCATTCCCCATATTCAGGCATTCAGGCCATAGCTTCATCCATCTACACCAGCGTGGTTTCTGCAGCAGATATTGTGCAGTGTTGCTGGGGAGGTTTCCACACACCATCCGGAGCTAGTTTTTCAGTGGAGAGAGGTTCCATCCATTGGGAGATCAGAAAAGGGGGTTTATGAGCACATCCAATCA
Organism: Pinus albicaulis; assembly: GCA_034641835.2. Classification (NCBI taxonomy): domain Eukaryota; kingdom Viridiplantae; phylum Streptophyta; class Pinopsida; order Pinales; family Pinaceae; genus Pinus; species Pinus albicaulis. The sequence continues at coordinate 483,997,099 of CM076577.1, forward strand.
TCTTTGGCATTAGGCCAACCAAATTCCATCATTGACAGCGCAATCCCTCTCTTAGACATCGTTTTTATTGGTGCATATTTGCTGTGAGGGATTAGCAAATCTTGGAGGGGAAGTATTGGGTGAAAGGATCATCATTTCACTTCATATTTTCATTGGAGAAGGGCTCTTCATCTACAACAACTATTTCAGCCTTCTCCATCCATTTCCAGCTCTTGAGTTGCAGCAGCTACTACAACTCCGACATTTTGTATTATAGTGTTTCTGCATAGATTTCAGCCAATCCTCTTAAAGGATTGATGCTATGTATTTTCAGGGGTTGAGATCATGCTCCCCCTTATTATTTGAGCCTACATTGTCATATCATTGTATTTTTATTATTTATGCAGCAATTCCTCTCTATAACTGCGCAGTCATGGCCTAGGGATTTCTTTATGCAGCTGTGTTTCTCATGTTTCCTTGTACAAATTTCTTGAGGCTTGTTGTGCCTTGCTTGAGTGAAAATTTACTCAAGAGGTTGTATATTTTATTGCTGCTATGATATAATATGATGGCCATTGTATTGTTACACAGTAATTTGTCACCGTCCCTGCAATCCCTCGTCCTGCACATTGGAGGGCCTATTCCGTGACCTGTGAGTAGTGACATGACCTGAAACCACTTTCATGGCATCCCCCTTGACAAGGACAATTATTCCCCTGAAGACAGTTTCTTGTGAAAAGCCCTAAAAATAGACCTTTTGGCCTTGGTGTGACTAGCCAGTTCAGCCCTCGCGCCAATGGGGGAAATCCACCAAAGAGGGCGCGCCAAGATTAATAAGGATTTAAAAAAATAAATAAATGGCAGAAGTTTGATTCCAACCAACTCCTGAACGAGTCTCTAAAATGAGTTGGGAGGTTTGGCTCTGGATCTCCATGTAGGGGAAGTGGTTTTCCACCTATCATAGAAGCTTCCTTGAGGATAGGGCCAACCCCACCATTGTAGGGATCCCAACTCCCCTTCCACCATATATATAAACTTGTCATTTTCCCTTTGCAAGCTAGCCTGAATAGAGCTGAATCAACAGTAAGGAGACTATCGTCAGACAACCGAAGAGAGAGAGCCTTGTCCCATCCCGACGAGCTTCATCGAGACGTGCTCCACTGTTGATTCGCCGAAGGAAGATCCAACGTCAGAGCTCAGGTTGTATCTTTGTTTTGTTGTGATTAATAATAAATGACTTCGATTATGGTTCCATTCATATGTTCATGTCTTATGTTATGAATTATATCTTCTCTGACTGATATATGGTGGCATGTATTAGGTTTTACGCTTGTGTGTTGTTTTTTCTTCGTGTACGTGCAGGTGTTTGAACCTGCTAGGCGGGAGAATTGTGATCTGCCAAAGCGAAGGACGGAAGTGCCATCTTCTCTACAAGAAATAGCAGCGTGGGACTTAAGGTAGGCCTTTTGTCGCATCTTGGTCTTTTGTAACTAGGAACCTGCGTCTTAGCGTGACTCGGTTGTTGCCAGACCCGATCTGGGCTAGTAAGGATCACCTCTATCCACAGAGGGGATTTACCTCTCCAACAAACTGGTGACTCCGCTGGGGAGACATTGATTCGAGTTTGTCTTGTATTTTCGGTTGATTTTGGTCTTTTGTCTGCATGATCAGCTCTTTTGGTTCGCTTTTTTCTAGTGTTAAACCTCTTTTTAGCCTCACCATACCTGATCTACTCCCTGTTTGCTCTTTTTTATTTTTGTCCTTAGTAAACTCGACTGGCGCGGTTTTTTCACTGACAGTCGTGCCAACTGGCGCTTGTTGCTAGTTCAGCCTCTGCGCCAATCCTGTTCTGGCACTAGTTACAGCCAGACAGTCGCGCCAATCCTGTGTGGTGCTAGGGTTTTCTTTTTTCTGAGCTTTATTTTTGGTTTTGTTTTCATTTTTTCGACTGCCTAAGTGTCCTGAAGCCTTGGTTGACTGTGTGTGACCTCTATGCTCTGGTTGTTTTCCCTCTACTATCAGTTTTACATTCTAGCCCTAGGGCATCTAGGTGCTATAGTGTGCTAAGCCTCCCATGGGAGTTTTTGGTTTTCGTTTGATCAGTCAATTTCATTGTTGCTTCTTTGCATTCGTTTGGTGCTTTTTCATTGTTTTATTGCGTTATTTGAGTGATTGCTCTCTTTCTCATTCGAATTTCCCCTTGTCTCGTCTCGAGCCTAGATTACACAGTTCGTTTGAGCCTTTGGGATTCCTCTTTGATTTGAGGGATTTCTCTATCAATTTGAGGTCTGATTGTGTGTTTTGCATTGAGTGAGCTTGCTTGTCTTCGCTCTTTTTCCTTCACTTCTCAAATTGTTCTTTTCATTAGTTTTCATTTTGTTTAGTGAATTTTTTCTCTTAAAAAATTGAAAATACAAAAATCGAATCTCTTTTGCTTGTGATTAGTTAATGTAAATTGAAATCTTTTATGCGTTATTAGTGTTATATAACTCTGAAGGAAAATATTTTAGTTTCATTAGCGTGCATTAGAGACACTAGTGGTTGTTTTGTGATCATTTTGTTATTGTGTGAAAGCTCTCAACCTTCCCATAGTTAGCTATTCATCGAACAAAGTGATATATTGTGGCATGTAGAATGCATTTAGAGGATTTTGAGACATAACATTCGGTAGGGCCTGAAAATTGAAACATAATTGAAGATTAACTCTAAAATTTATTCAATTTACCTTAAGGCAGCATTGAAACATTAACGAAATATTTAGAGGTCTAGGCTAGTGACGTGTTCCGGCGTCATTAAACCTAGTAGCTGTCGTTCGCCTCTTGGATTTAGACAGCACTAGTACGGACTTGTGCTCCCCGTACCGTCGCGTATATAAAGGGAGACCCCACTAGGTTGCTATCCTTTATCCGTAGGAAGCCGAGTCTTCCGCCTTATACCCGTGATACACCGGACACAGCATTCGGGGAGATTTCCTGCACATACGTCAAGTCCTTGGTTGATTTCTCTTTCATTTTGAAACCAAGGTGTATATTGCAGTTCACGGATATCTGGTACACCCTTTTCCTAGAGTTCCAGAGTAGTCATTTTGATCTTTTCTGACTCATTAAATTTGAAAGGATCATCAAGCGCTTGTCCTTTTACGCTTGTTTCCAAATTGAAAGAGATAGAGTCACCTTTCATCCGTTTCTCGACTCTTAAAACATGAAACGGTGAAGTTTCTAAGTTTCAGTGTGGTAAAATAAATCACCTACGATCACATGCCCTTTTAGAGTTTTCTTGTTGGCCGTTTGATTGTGTGCCTTGGTTTTTTCCCATGTGCTTTTGTTTGATCTCTTCCTCTTGTCATTACTGTCACAGTGGCGGAACCCTCAGTTTCGTCTACTGGTAGTCCTTACACAGACGATTCATCAGAGGTCTCTCAATCCTCTGCTGAACCTTAGCAGTCCATTGTCTCCGAGTTTCCCGATGGGGGACCGATTCTATCTGAGCTTCCCTTTGGAGGACCAGTTGAGTTCAATTGGCCCTTATCCAACGCTTGGTTTGGATTTGGAGTAGGGGAATATTTCCCTCCTCTTACATCGGGTTCACCCTTTTTAGCTGCTGTTATTCCTCCTAGTCCTCGCCGTCTTCTAGAAGATCTAGCGGTAGGGTCAGATATGGGATCATCCAGTCCTTCTCCTAGTGAGGAAATCCCCACTTCTGTTGAAGATTACCAGCTCTTCCCAAAAGACAATCCTGAGTTATCTATCATGTCTTCGCCTGGTCCTTCGCTTCCAGCGGTGTATAGATCCTTAAGTCATATTATGACCGTCGTCGCCTCTATGGGAGTATCAACTCCATCTACGAGGCCGGTTATTCCTTCGTTAGGGATGTCCCCAAGGACACCCCTCACGTCATCTCCTCAGGTCACATCAGTACCTGTTAGGCCTATTGTCTGCGTAGATGCATATACACTCGTTGTGACTACTCAGTTCGTAAGGGCCGCATCGCTTCCTAAAGACGTTTACATAGCATCTGCTATTCCGAAGAATATCTCTCCTGAGGAGTATCAGTTGTCTCTATAGCAGTCGAACTCCGAGGTTGGTCAATCCTCCCAAGATCCCAACCATCCTTACTTTTCTCATTATGCACAGGATGGTACACCCGTTTATATTTTTCCATATCAGTATGATGAGCAAGGAACCCTCTACGTTTTCCTGCTCCAGAGGCTTATCAGTATGTTCAAGGTTTTCTGTCTGCCTAGGCTGGGCAACCTTCAAACCCGCAAGGACAACCCTTTCAGGGCCAACGTTCGAGCCAGCCTGGTTGTCTCTATGACCCGCAAGGACAACCCTTACAGGGCCAACCTTTGGGCCAGCAGGGGTTGTTATACGGTCCGTAAGGACACTCCTACAACCTGAAGGTCAACCTATATAGCCTCACCCTGTGGTCCAACCAGGACAACCTCAAGGACCCACAGGTCAACCGGGGTACCAACCGGGGCCGTCGTATGGTCCTGGGGGGCAAATCCAACCCTCTCAACCTATGGTTCAACCTTTGCAACCTCAGGTTCCTATCGGTCCGAATGTTGCACAGCCAGGACCCTCTTATGGTCCTGTTACAGGTCAAACTGGTTATCAAGCACAGCCTAGTGCTATCCCGCCACTAGGCCAACCAGCCCATCTGGGGCAGCCTGGTGTCCCTATTCAGCCAGGTCAACTTGTTCAACCAGGGCAACCTATTCACTCGGGTCAACCTGTTCAACCAGGGCACCCCGCTCAATCAGGTCAACTTGTCCAACCAGGCCAGCCTGCACATCCTGTCAACACTGCCCAACAACCAATTTACTCTATGCCACAGTCGAATCCACCTGTGCGCCCAACTTATCAGGCTTAGCCGGGCCCCACTTAACAATAGCTCGCTCAACCCCAAGGCGGTTATTATCTCCAAGGTCAATCTCGACCGGTTTACAACCCGCCCCAAGGTTCTAATTACTACCTTCAACAACTAGGCTATACCTATGCTCAGCAGTCAAATCCATATACTTCTCAAACGAGGTCGACATATAATCAGGGTCCATACCCCAGTTATCAACCCCCATACACTGGTTATCAGCAACCGTATCAATCTAACTATAAGGCCTACACCCCCTATGGTCAGAATCCCCTGGGACAGAACCAATGGCGACAAGGTTATGCTCAACCAGGGTGGAGTACAGGTACAGGTCCTTATTGAGGGCCTGGTATGCCTTTGAATCCTCAGTTACCTTTCCTTGCTACGTTGGAATTTTCAGATGTTTCTAAATTGACCAATGATCCAATTCTTCATAATCCTTTTTGGCCTCCGGTTCCGACCAAGGTGCCAGGTGACTGTCCTAAATTTTAAGGTAAAGCTGGAGAGGACCCCCAAGCTCATGTAATGACCTACCATCTGTGGTGTTCATCCAAATCTTGGGTGGATGATTCAATTCATCTGCGTCTCTTCCAGCGCACTCTTACCAGTGCTGCCGCTAAGTGGTATATAGAGTTACCCAGTGGTATCATTCAAGACTTCAATACGTTAGCTATGGCTTTTCTAACCCATTTCCAGTTATTGGTTCATTATGAGGCCAGGACGCATCTCCTGACTTCTTTAAAGCACGATAAAGCCACCCACATATATGATCATATTCATGAGTGGCGACGTCGTCGTAGACTGATCAAGTTCGATATACCTAATCAGCTACTAACTCATTGGTTCACTACCTCCTTCGTTAGCAAGATCGCTCAAGATATTGCTATGGGGGCATGTGTGACCGAAGAACAAGCCATCGCGCGTGCCAAGTACGTTGATTTGGTGTACTCTCAGTCTGGGACGCTTTATGATATCTTGAATGATGCCTTGTGGCCAAGGACCTCTAAAGCACCAGCTACCCCATCGGTGGATGGTGTTATTGGTTCTGTTTCTCAGACTTCTCGGAATTCCTCTAATGGGAAGCAGAAGTCCAATTCTTCCAATAATTCTGCTCTTCCCGCCCCTCCGGATTCTAGTAAAACTGCGAAGGTCAATGCCGTTCAGGCTAATCCTACAGAAAAGGCCTCCAAAGGAAAGAAGAAGGGTAAAGGAAAATCCAGACCCGATGCCTCGAAACCAGAGTCTTCTAAACCTCGTGCTGACTATGGTTCCCAACGTAAGCCGAAGTAACCCTGCCTTATCTGTGAAGGAGATCATTATACCAAAGATTGTCCCCGGAGATCTGAAGTTAGTCAAATTCTGAAGGGCTCCAAAGGGACTTTTGCAGTTCTCAAAGAACCATTCCCGTCTCAGTAGACCCAAATGGTTGAGCAGCCTTCACCATCTGCACCATTTGGGTCCCAAGTTTTTATGATGAATGATGCTGCACCTGTCTCAATTGTTACGCATTTGAAGGATTATTCTGGATCACTCCAGGCAGCTGGGAAGGAAGTAGTTGATGGCCCACCTCCCCCACCTGTCTCTGGTCCTTTAGAAATTGAGAATCCCAACGCTGAACCTGTTGTGAGGCCACCTTCTAAAGGTTTTCTGCGAAAATCTTCCTATAACCCAAACGCCCGTGCCGCTCAGCGCTACAACATTGTTGAGGATTTGGCACAAGTGAATTATGCAATGTTTGCATTGGAAGTGCTTCAAAGTTACCCATTGCAACAGAAAGCTCTGTTGTCCGCATTCGGTGGAATTGACCCTGCCGATTCTAGTCTTCTCACCTTCGACCTAGAAAATTTTGTCCCCCGACTTCCACATCAAATCTCTCTTGTTATTCAAGTCAGGATCAACGACCTTAACATCCACAGAGCCGTTATGGATGAAGGTGCTTCCACCTATGTTATGTCATCTGCCTGCTGGAAGGCCATTGGCTCTCCGGCTCTTATTTCGTCTCCCAATGCCTCAGAAGCATTTGATGGTCGGGAATCAAAACCCCTGGGTGTTCTCGAGAGTTTTCCGATCACGTTACAAGGGAAGACAGTCAACGTAGAAGTAGAAGTGGTTGATGCCAAGCTCAACTAGAATCTCCTTCTTGGTCGTAGTTGGACTCACGCCATGCTGTGTGTTTCGTCCACCCTCTTTCGGCTTCTGAAGTTCCCTCATGAGGGAAAAATTATCACTGTGGATCAGTTGTCTTTCTTCACCTTATCCTTCGAGAACAACGTTTCTTACGTGGATCAGATCCCCAATCCCCCCGATAATGTAGGACCCGGTATTTTCAAGGACCCTGTCCTCATGGGTATTTTTCCCGCGCCACCACCGCACACCGTTCAGGTTAACATGATCTCTTGGTCAGATGACCCTTGGATCATCCCTTCGCCTGAACAGGTGACCTCTTTCAGAGAATCAATGCCTTTAACTCCAGTTGAGATTAATTATTGTGAAATTGTCGCCGCATATGATCCTCCTCCTCCTGAACATGCTCCTTCGAGCATGGATTTGGATATATATTCTCAATCCCCTTGGCTAGGCGATGTAGATTCGCCTGACCCTTTAAGAGAAGTCTTCCCTTCTGATGAAGCTATTGTTGAAACAATGTATCTTGAATATCTGCCGTGGAGCGATGGACATCATCGTTCCTCGTTTATGCCTGGCCTGGGGGAAATGTCGAATCGTTTGGAGCGTGATGTATCTGGTTATCCCCCTCCTAAGCCTCCTCCTTTGAGCTCGTCGTAGCATAGTTCGTCATATTGTGTCAAGTTCCTAAAACAATGAAACAAGATGCTACAAGGACAATTCTTTTAAGTGTGTCAACCTCGTTAAAATAATGAAACACAAGCCCGTTCAATTCGAGTTTTGTTAGATTTAGATCGAATCTCTTGTGTTTTGAACCTTCACTCCATTTTCTATGGATTGAAGCTTGGGGGGCATGTACCTCGAATTGAGACACCATGCTAGGGGGCATGCCCGTTTTTCCTCATTTTCAAGCATAGTTTTCATATGTGTCTCCATGTGTGCTTTTAATCTTGCGTAAAAATCAAATGTGATTTAATGCATTTTGTGAACTTTTCCGTTGGGTCGTTTGTTATGCAAATCATATAACTAATGCATTAGATAACATTGTATTAGACATTTGCATAGCATATAAAAAACATCATCATATGTAGAAGGATCCATCTAGAAATATATATATATATATATATATATATATATATATATATATATATATATATATATATATATATATATATATATATATATATATATATATATATATATATATATATATATATATATATATATATATGTCAAATAGTTTGCAGTTTGTGTACATCACATAAAATCAAAAAATATACATGTCTATTTTAATAATAGCCGAAGACAACATGTATCTCAAAAATATGCATATAAAAGCCCTAGATGACTAATCATCATGGTGCTCAGGGTAGCATGTCATCGCGTGCACCAATCGCCTCAGTAATCGATGGAGGTGACTAGGCACCCCCACAGTGTGTCTCTGGTAAGCCATCGGGATGTCTGCTAGCCGTGCGTAATCCGAGATCCTCCGGGCGATACCCTCCAGGTTTTGGACTAGCTCACTCCCTTCGCCACCGTCAGCTTGAGGATCGTGTGCGAGAGGGGTCCTCCGTGCGATGGGCAACATCCCGGCGGGCCTCTCTGGGCCAACATCTGCATACATATAGGATTGTTTGTTAGAATATGCATGTATCACAAAAAAAAATCATAAATACATAAAAAATCAAAAAGAGTCTTACCCAGCTCCTCATCCCAGTCATCCCCCTCCGAGAGTGGAAGATCTGGGTCTCCCGTGAAGTTGGTACTGGCATAGGGCCAGTCCTCAATGATGATCAACTGTCGCCATAGCCATATAAAAAACTCGGGCCTCCATGACATCTGTTGGCCCCCTCATGATATGGGCATGAGTGCTACCCATCGAGCCATCCATGGCTCCCTCAATGATGGCTCAGCGACTATCGCCCCCTGGCCCTGGAATATTGATAGTTGTTCAAGGATGAACGATACCAGGATGGAACCATACCCAAACTGTTTCAATTTGGCCTTCTTGCACTTTGTCAGTTGCTGCTTGATGTTCGTTGTTACGGTAGTGGCCCAATCAAAAAGTGTTGGGTTCATGCATTCAGATGCTAGTATGAGCTGTGCTTTGGTCGCCTCATGCGGTGCCTATGAACTCGCAGCCCGCGTAATGGTGTGGAGCACTAATCGGAGTGCTAGATCTGGGACCATGTGGATATCGACCTTCCCACTGCCTGATCCTGTCCGTGCCCCTGGGCACACTCTTGCCATCACCATATCCATTTTCTCACTAGAAGGTCTACTGCATGTCATGATTGGCACTGGACCTCTGTGGGACAATCTAGTTATGAAATAAATGTCAGAGACCTCAAGTTCCAACACTTGGTCTCAAAGCCTGAACACTTCTTCGTTCTCATCCCAAATGCTAATCAAATATTGTAGTATCTTAGGTTGTGCTCTCAAATATGGTGTTAGGAAGAATTTTTTTAGACCACAGTTTCAGAGAGCATTCATGCATGCTTCATTCTGCATGGCCATTTCATCCTCTTCACCATGCTCCCTTTCCTTCCACTCGATCACCATTTTGGCCGTGTATCTGCACCAACATGGTCATAAACACCTCATTAGATCTCTGGAACACTCAGAAATTCATCTGATTGGCTCACATTTTGTTAAATTGAAGCGGAAATTTGAGTTGCGCCATTGGTGTGACCCCTTTGCAAAAAGGAGCCAATTGGCACGGGTCCGTGCTCGATACCCGTGCTAATTGGCTGAGCCCTAATTTTGCAAAGGTCCCCTTTGGGATCAAAAAACACAATGGAAATCTATAAAAAATGAATCAAAACAAAGCTAAGGAGAGCGCCTCTTACCTGGAATGAACGAGAACCGAAATGACGTACTGGATTGACCACAATCGCCGCCGCAAGTTTTCACAGCAAAGCTCATTGTTGCTCTCACAAAAGGTAAAAAGTAAAAGTGAATAAGTTTTTACTATTTTTGGCATATTTATAAAATTTCAAATTCAAATTAGGTTTTGAAAGTCATTTTTCCAGTATTTTATTATATTTTTTTTCGAAAAATGGATTTTACGCTCGCTTTCATGTGCGGAAACAGGTTTTCACGCAGCTTGGACGACGATACGAGTTGTATTTTATACTTTTTCGGACTCAGTAAAAACACGAAAAAGTCATTTCTGGAGTCATCTTTCAACTCTTTTCTGACTCTCTAAACATGAAAAGATTGCCGAGTCGCTTGTCGTTTTGATCTCGTTAAATTGGCTGCGAAAAGACATATACCCGGTATACCTTTACCCCTTTTTCGGGCTGGGATAGATTATTTACGGAAAAGGAATACCCTAGCCTTTCGCGACTAGGAGGTTTTCTCAGACATAGTTTTCTACCTTTTCGGATATGAGGAAATATCTACGAAAAGGGACTGTTGGATCTCTCTAAACATGAAAAGAGGCCGAGTTCTTGCTTTGTCAGACTCGTTAAAACCTGATGACATCAGATTCAGTCGTAATGACGATATTCGAGATTCTCCTTTCTAGGGCTCGTTAAATGTACTAGCATGGATTCGTCTGAAGGACGAACTTATATCACAAGCATATGTTATCCCCTTCAAGCTTTTTCTAAAAAAAAAATTGGGTACTCGCCAGAAATGGTGGGGAAAATGGAACCAGTATCGTCGTCGTGTCGACAGTATGTCGCTCTTGAACATGGCACTTGTCTGCATTCGTGTCAGGTTGGGGACATCTCATCTTGTTTTCCGCTTGCCTCCATGGGTTTGGGTGATCTTTTTTGACCTCTCATCTGCTATTTTCCTCGTCATCATGACCTCTGATCTTTTGATGTCAAATACTGCCAAATCCACTGTCGTGCCGCTGATATGTTCAAGAGAAGTTGACCTCTGCAGTTTCAACCCTCCTCTGATTCTCATCTGATCCTGATTCACAAACATTATGTTCCTCTATCTCGCGTCGATGATGTGGGAAACACTATGGCCCACCTTCGATCAAGGTCACTTCCTGTCGACTTCAGCTCATTTCTAGGAAGCTGATCTAGAGACTCCCTTCCGGTACCTTGGAGCTTGCATGCCTCAATGGCAGGTTCTTCGCATTCGACGCAAGGTTTTCATCATTGACCTTCGATCAGATGATTCTGCGGGTGTTCGACGCCAGCTCAATGTTCACATTTCGTGGATTGTACCTATAGTACCTTGAGGGCCATTGTCATTATTGGTGGTTCCTCTCGCGTCTGTTAACAGCTTTCATCATTGGCTGGTAATCAAACGATGTTCTTGCATGTTAGACTTCAGCTCACTTATTCGCATGCTAGAATTTGTACTCTGTTCGGGTCTAGATGGAGCGCAAGACCCTGGATTTTGTCTGTTGGAATCCAAGTTGTGATTTAGCGGATTATCATGATTGGTTACAAGACTCATTGATTGGAAGGCTGCGACCATACCTGAGTCTATTTATCGATCCTCATTGGATGGCTGCGTCCATGCCATGGATCTTGATTATTGTACACTCTATTATGGATGGCTGTGCCCATACCACATATCATGTATTTGAGATATCATTTGTACTTTCCTACATAGGTTTTTCGATGGCAGTGTTTTCAGTTGGACATGTTCTCATAAAGCATTTCACCCCTCTCTCTCTCTCGGGCCTCATGCTTTAGGGGGCATCTGTTACACAGTAATTTGTCACCGTCCCTACAATCCCCCATCTCACACATTGGAGGGCCTATTTCGTGACCTGTGAGCAGTGAAATGACCTGAAACCACTTTCATGGCATCCCCCTTGACAAGGACAATCATTCACCTGAAGACAGTTTCCTGTGAAAAGCCCTAAAAATAGACCTTTTGGCCTTGGCGCGACCAGCCAATTCAGCCCTCGCGCCTGTTGATTAATTGCTCGTTACCTTTAATATTTTCATGGATTTCCTTGAGCAGCAAAGCATCGAATGTCATTACTCGTGGTCAATATTTAAATGATGGCTAGAGAGAAATAATGTTAAGCTAAGTCACGTGCCAAATAAATGAACGCAAGTCTATAAGGAGGTAGAAGGACGTAAAGGTTCTGAACATAAATAAAAAAAGGTATGGTTTAAAGGGTCTAAAGCAAATAATATTATAACAGTGCTCGCCTTTACTTCATACACGTTGGTACGAGTTCCCGCATGTACCATTCCGGGGGGGTCACAGAGCGGAGGAGGGAGGTAGAGCCATACCCCCACAAAATTGTGGTGACGTGTCACGAGGATCGACACGAGGTAAGGGTTATATGGGAAGTAAAGCGCAAGTCTTCAAGAAGTCGCGCTATGTACTTCACGTTCCACAAAGAGTATGTTTTGAGGACAGAGTTGACTACGCGGTAGAAAGGTAAGGTAAAGTTCTTAGGTTAACTAGTACTGAGGCCCGTACCAGTATTAAATCCGGCACGTGGTGTTTACCTACCTGCAGTTAAACACCCAATCCCTATGCACTACGTGCTTCATTTTCATTGTCCTTATGACGCTCATCCCACTTGCTTCACCATTCTGCCTTTTCCCAAGAATCCTCAGCTCTATATAACGGTCCCCCATCTTTTACTGCGGTAAAAATTTCAGGTATTCGACTACGGTATAAACTAAAGTGGGAGCCTAGTGCCAGGTCCACCTAGTCACTGTCAGTACCCCCTGCGTCGCTTTCCCGAGCAGATTTCATACTGCATAGGTATTGTCCCTCATACCCCCTCTGGTTTCTTTTCGTTTTTAAAAGTTTTCATATCAGTCATGGGAAAGGTCACCCCCAAGAAGAGAGAACTAGAGACCCCTCAGGTCTGTGAAACCAGAAACCATCCAAGGTTTGAACCTTTCTTAGACTTGCAAGCCGAAATATGTGACCTGCAATACCCTTTTCCTATCAGTAGCATCAAACCTGAGCTTTTTAGGAGACATGTCGAAAATAGGGATAGATATCGGGTGGTTTTATTAGGTCTATACCATCAAATTACCCCTCCAGTTAATCCAGTGGTCGAGTTTGTCTGCTGGCTCAGGGATGCCTATGACGAACATTGAGGCATGTTTCTCTCGGCTTAAGGGAACAAGATATTCACTCTTTCCTCCCATATTATCAGAGAATCCCTTCGTTTTCCCACCAGTGCAAACTACATCAGTTTCAATGAAATTACTTTAACCCCCCATTTTGCAAAATTGCCATGGGAACAATAAGGCAATTTCATCTCCTCCATAACCGACGACCAGACCACATCCCTTCCTTCTGCAGAGCCTTTCCCTTTGAGTCTGTTCAAAGAAGAAGTGCAGCCCCTTCTTGCTCTCATTGCAGGTCTATTAGGTGTGGACGGTTTGGGGCAAACCTCCAGGGCATGTGTCGCTTTCTTATGGTTAATGTCTCAAACTGGGGTAGTTCTAGACATTCCTGGTTTCCTAGTCTCGACCATTCAGACCCAGTTCCAAGAAATCTGTGAAACTGGGTCTGAAGGTATCTTCTTCTTCCTTTATCAACATGCTGATAAATTTGAAGGTTTGGGTCTAGATATGGTATACAAGGTAAATTCTCAGCCCAGGCCAATTTTCGACTGGAGCTTTGCGACCCATCAGTTACCAAATGGGGTGGGCTATTCCAGATTTCTAAATGAGTTCATGCCTATTGCCTACACTGTCATCCACGACTCTCCCTCACCTAGGGTTTTTCCTGAGATGAAGAGATGGTTACAGTCTAGTCAAGCGCAAAGTACTGGGGGTTGGTACCTGTTTGATACCTACACCGAAATTCGAGTTTATGGAGCTGAAGTTCCCCCCTATCAGTTGCCTGTGTTCCCTGCCTGGTGGATTTATGCTTTGGAGTACATTCGGCAGACCCTGAAATCTGACCAGCTCCACTTCCTCCCTGCAAAAAAGGGGTTTATCCTTAAAATTCCCATTACCATTGCCCCTTTTGTTGTCAATTCAAGGCACGCCCTCCCTATCGTTGAGAAGCTGATTCAAGACATAGATTTTAGACAAGGGAAAGTTTGGCCCTATGATCCGAGGGGCATCATCTCTAACAGAAGGAGAAGGAACAAATCAACTCCTTATGTGCATGAAATGAGACCGTTCATAGAATGGAGGGCTAATCTTGAAAATTAGCCTTTGTTTTCGTAGATGGAGACAGATTCATCTACGACAGGGGAAAAGGTAGAGGCAGCTTCGGGAAGAGAAGCTGGTAAAGGTCAAGAAGCGGAGGAAGCAGGTACATCAGGAGCACGTTCTCCTCCTCATAAAAGGCAGAAAACAATAACTAGTGAAGTAGAGGTAATTGGGGAAGAACAATTGCTTGAACAAGAAATACCATATGGCAAACCCGAAAAGAGTAGGATAGGGCTCAAGGTGTTGTGAGATAGTGTTACGTCTTCTGACTACTCAGAGGTCTCACAGGATATCACAGCAACACTTCACAGATCGCAACTGAAAGAAGCCTGAAAGCCAGAGCCATCAAAGATAAGTACAGGGCGGAGATATATGGATTCGTTGAAAAATACCACACCAGAGTCTCAACCTCAATGAACCTAGACACAGAAAATTTAGTGATGTCCATGGCTGAGGCCCTCCTGGACCCAGATGCAGGTACTACCAGTTACAGAGTGCTAGAGTACGCGGTCGACATGTCAAAGGTGCCGGAAATTGATAAATGCAACCTATTTTAGGTTTTTGGTGATATGTTAAAAGATGAAGTGATGTGGCATACAATCACTTTAAAAAAGTTGGAGAGAAAGCATGCCCAAGTGAGGGAGAATTTCAGAAGAGAATAGGTAAATTCCTGTGCCCTCGCGAATCAAATACGTTCTCTCCAGGATTCGATTAAAGGAAAAGAGACTGGTGAAGCCAACCCACAACGTCACCTCATCGAGGAATTGCAGAAGGAAGTGGCATCTCTGAAACACGAAATTAGCATACTGACCTCCCATCATGTACAAGCAGCCGAATTAGCCTAGGCTGAAAAAGACAAAGCAGACTTGGCTGATTCTCTTGCAAAGGAGAAGGAAGAAAAAGAAAAGATAGCAGAAGAGATGGCTGTTCTTCAGGGCAGGATAAGGGAATTACAAACAACTTGGGATACACATAAGTGTGCACCACTGCCAGCCCCATCGCAAACTAGTTCGCTATTCGAACAACTAACTACAGCAGTGGCTACAAATGATGCATTAGAGAAACGAGTTTCTACAGTGAGACTAAGAATCGAGGAGCTGGAAGCTATCTTGGCTGAGAATTTCCAAAAGAATTGAGGCCATGCAGAAAGAAGTCGAGCAGGGAAAAAAAGAGAAAGCCGACCAGCAGAAGACCATCGACGAACTCAACAATCTCCTGAAAGGTAATATCACCCTTAGGGAAGCCAGACGAATAATCTGGGCAGAAATTATCACGGAGGTAAAAGGGCATTGGGCTTTTATAAAGGTCATTGAGGAAGTAAAGTCATCCGTGCTTTATCTCAGAAGAAAGCTTCATGAGGAGAACACTGATATATCCAGCAGAGCACAACACACAAAGAGTTATATCTCTTTCCTGAAAGGGTTGAGGTCTGAAGACGTGGAGAAACATGGTATAGCGAGCAGGTTCAAGGAAGCCGTTGAATATCAAAAAAAATTGATAAGGAGTTTGCTCGTAGTATAGCTTCAAGAACGTTGGAAAACGTGGCTGTCAATTTGGAACGGTTTGAAATGATTTCGGCCGAGATCACAGCTGCCGGACTTCCATCATGCTGGGTCCTACCCCTACCGTGCTACTACCATTACCAACATATGAGGCACGTCTCAAGGAGGAGATGAACCAGACATATGTACTTTCAGGTAAATCCACTCGGCTGAAATCTGAGACTATAGTTTCAGCACTCCGCCAGGAATTTTCCCTCCTGCACCTGGTGAAGCACAAAATCCTTGCCGATGAAAATTTAGATGATCTCACTGAAGCTTATATCAGAGTGGAAGGTTTCGCGTCAATGCCTAAACCTGCAGCAAACAGTCAGCAATGGTGCACCAAATATGCCAGCCAGTTAGCCAGCTCATTAGCAAATGTCCCGCCACCGACGTCAGCAACCGCATCAACTCCATCGCACCAATGAACGTGGTCAATTCATGATTCGGCCCTAGTGGCATTTAATTTTACTTTACTTTGTTACTTTTGAATTTAGAGTTAAACTCACATTTAACTCCTACATTTTACTTTTTATTAAAGACAGTTTTAAATATTTTGTTTTGAAACAGCCTTGACCCTAACTGTAAATGATGAGATGCTCCATCCCTCATCATGAATTTTGGTTATTTTTGATTAGGACCTCAAACTGATTATTAGCACGCAGGGAAGATATTTTTCCCAAAAATATCTTCCCGCTCATGTTTCTAAGGATTCTATATAAGCTGCAACCAAATAGGAAAAAGGGTTCCAGATTTTCAGAAGAATATGCTATGAAAGAATTTTGTATGCATTTTGCTGAACTTTAATATGAATGCAAAGAGCCCGTTGGGTTTCAGTGATGAGGAGTTCCATCTTTAATGAGGATTCTGGCCTTTGTACTTTATAGTCTGTAACTCTCCCCTATGTGTTATAGTTTAGCTATTCATTTTATTTACATCCATTTATCTTGTATCATGTTTTGGAGTGCGAGTAGCTCACTGATTTTGGTATGAATTTATCCTAGTTGATACTTATGCTAGAACCTGTCCAACACTTTAAATATGGCTCATGCATGATATACTGTTTCATTTTCACTTCAACCGTACTTATGCTATATTAGCTGCTATGGGATGTTATTTTTAAAAGGTTATTGTCATGTGTGGATTCTTAATTTCATAATCCCATTACATGTTAATATTTTCTTCTGGATATCATCTCAGTGACAGCTAGTATTCTCTCTATATTTCATTACGCAGTAAATACCTTCTGATTATTCATCTCTGCAAAGTATTTTAGAATCTAGCCCTCCTTTCAAAAAACTGCCTTTGAATTGTCTGATACATTCGTATTAGAGTTTCACACTTTGCCTCTACAATATTGCTTTCCCTATGTCAAAATTTTGAAGATTTTGGTCCCATTCAAATTAAACCTTCATGTTTACATAATATAGCATGAGAGCCTTTTTCTGATAACTTTCCATGTTATATCATATGCTCCTTGCTGTACAAGATGTCCTAGGCACTAGTCTTTCACAACTCAAGGCTGTCTCTAGGGTTGACAACAGCGCCAATGGGGGAAATCCACCAAAGAGGGCGCGCCAACTGGCACTCTGTCCCAGTGTATTACTCGCACGAAGCTTAATAAGGATTGTTTTTTTAAAATAAATGGCGGAAGTTTGATTCCAACCAACTCCTGAATGAGTCTCTAAAATGAGTTGGGAGGTTTGGCTCCGGATCTCCATGTAGGGGAAGTGGTTTTCCACCTATCATGGAAGCTTCCTTGAGGATAGGGCCAACCCCACCATTGTAGGGATCCCAACTCCCCTTCCACCATCTATATAAGCTTGTCATTTTCCCTTTGAAAGCTAGCCTGAATAGAGCTGAATCAGTAGCAAGGAGACTATTGTCAGACAACCGAAGAGAGAGAGAGCCTTGTCCCATCCCGACGAGCTTCATCGAGACGTGCTCCGCTGTTGACCCGCCGAAGGAAGATCTAGTGTCAGAGCTCAGGTTGTATCTTTCTTTCGTTGTGATTAATAATAAATGACTTCGATTATGGTTCCATTCATATGTTCATGTCTTATGTTATGAATTATATCTTCTATGACTGATATATGGTGGAATGTATTAGGTTTTATGCTTGTGTGTTGTTGTTTCTTCGTGTATGTGCAGGTGTTCGAACGTGCTAGGCGGGAGAATTGTGATCTTCCAAAGTGAAGGACAGAAGCGCCATCTTCTCTACAAGCAATAGCAGTGTGGGACTTAAGGTAGGCCTTTTGTAACATCTTGGTCTTTTGTAACTAGGAACCTGCGTCTTAGCGTGACTCGGTTGTTGCTATACCTGATCTGGGCTAGTAGGGATCGCCTCTGTCCGCAGAGGGGATTTACCTCTCCAACATGTATTCTCTGGCATTTCATGTGTATATGATTCACTTCTATTTTCCATTTGATGTATTTGTTATTGCTGTAGCTGCAATGTTGGGGTTATCTTAAGAGATTCCCAATCTTGTTGTACTTCCCTATTGGGGATATTGTCCTTTGACAATCACTCTATAGACAGAGTCTGCTAGTGGGATAGGTAGCCTCTGGAGCTCATCCTTTGTTTAAAGGTGACAGATCCAGTAAATTTCCCTGTAGTCCATCTCTGGAATATATTTTCTTTGTCAATTGAAAATGTTTCTAAAAAAGGAACATTATAGTCGTATCAGAGCATCGAACTGGCACAATTGTGAGTTCGATTTCAGAGGAGAATGATGAAGAAGATGAGCCTAGCCTCATCTATTTTTGAAATAAAGAAGAGCCTCCCTGAGGAGGAGGAGAAGAAAAGAGGAGAAGAGGAAGGTCCATGCACTTGCTATTCTCTTGAAAACCAGCATGGTAGATGCTTGGATTTCCAGAACTTAAGCAAGTACCCGGGTGACTATAAACCCCATTCTGCAGCATTCAGGAGAGCTACATCATTCTCACAGTATATTCAACAGATGGAGGAGAGAAGGCCCTATGGAAAAAGGGAAGTTAGAGGCAATAGGCTTCTATTTTCTACATTTGATGGGGTTACTTCAGCTAGAGCTTGGGAGAAGAAGCTGGAGGAATTTTTATTGCTGCATCCAATGGCAGAGAAAGAAGAAGTGGAGATGGCAATGCTGCACATGGAGGATAAAACCTTTGTTTGGTGGTTCAAACCCTTGGTCCATTCAAGGGTGAGTTATTTTGCAGACTTTGCTCAAGGGTTGATCCAAACCTTTGATGGAGGGAGGAAAAAAAAAGAAAAATCCATTCCACCATGGGAGGAGAATTGCACCAATGCTGCTACAACTTTGGAGGAGAAACCTTCTACATCTATGGATGAGGAAGCCATTGGAGGAAAACCCATTGCAGCCACACAAGAAGGTCCCAAGATCCACCAAGGTATGAGTAAAGTTTCACTTTCTATTTCAGTAAATAATCTTAAGGATGGTGGAATTTCATATGAGGAGGTCCCAGGATCAAATCACATGGCCATTTTAGGGCCTCATTTTTGCACTGCGCTATGTAAAGGGTTCAATGAGGAGAAGAACCCTAATCCTCATAGATCTTTGGTGATTTGAATTCAGCCTTAAAGGTAGGAGTGCAAACTTTTGGAGGATGAAGTAAACCATGACACCTCCATGGAGAATCATGAAGCAAATTGTAAACCGAAGGAAGTGACAGCTGCTACATCATTGGAGGAATCAATAGCGTTGTTGAACGTGGATGGAGAGGAGACATTACCTCCATCACATTTGGATCCTCATAGATCCAACATGGTAATGGGAGAGAGGCCTTTCCTAAGAGGTCTCCAAGAAGCTGCATTTCAAACTCTCATGAAATGTAAGGAGCAAGAATTGGTTTGGGAGGATGGTAGCCCTCATGGGAGGAGTACCAAAATAATGGAGAAGAAACGGTAGGATGTTTACATCATCGGGAAAAAAGGAGAAGGGATACATATTTCTGATATGACATATATATATCAGTCATGATACCTTCATCACATGAGTCATATGATGTGAGCATGAGGAGGCATCAAGCACTTGAGTTGCTTGGGATTGATGGGAGAGAGCACAAGCAAATTTTCTCTCATATGATTGATGGTGTTGCAAGAGTAGAGGAGGGAAATCTCATAGTGCAAAGGGATCACTCCTTAGCTGGGATTGATTGGGAGGAATTTCCCTCTTGGGAGAAGCTTCATATTTGCAGTAGCATCACTAGAAGTGTTCTTGACAAGGAGCATGTCAAGGAACAAAGATTGGCATGGACAAGAGCCTTTTTGCATGAGCTCACAACGCTGTCATTTGGGTGGAGGATCACGTGCATAGATCCATATATCATCCCACTTCCAGCCTATGGTAAGAGTCTTGTGTGTATCTTTGCTGATTTACATACTCTTATCATTATGATGCAGTGCAGAGCTTTTCAAAGGAGCAAATTTTTCATGTTGCTCCATGAGCAAAATTGGGCCAAACTATGTGATGGAGACAACCATATTTTATATGGCCTTGGGCAAGTGTTACCTTCCATGTATATTAAGCATTAATATTCAGCCACTCACCATGAACTATCAGATGTAAGAACATACATTATTATTAATGAGTTGAAAACAACTTTCCATATCATTTCTCAAAGCAGCAGTTTGAAAATTGCGCTGTTGCTGCTTGGGAGACTGTTGGTGTCATCAAGCATCATGTAAAACCATTATTACTTCCTCTATTTTTGATGAGGAGCATGTTTCCATTTGATGATATTGTCCACATTATTGGAAGCATGATCATAAGATTGACACATAAGGTTGGTGTGTCCTTGAGGGAAGGTGATTATCACAGTTTATGCATGGCATGTTCTAATGGGAACATGAGGAGAGACATGGTCACCACAGCCACTTATTTGCTTCCTTTGGAGGTAGACCATGAGTATAATGATGATATCCATCCATTGTATGTATATGGGCATGTATTTGATTGTGTATTGCTGATTCACTCATCTATTCACTATTTAGTAGTAGAGGTGATATTTTCTGTACAATGCTTGCCATGCTCTTTTCTGCAGCTACAGTGGGTGAGATTGCATTGTAACCCTATGGGACATTGTTTTCATTTTATGCACATGGTATAACCTAAAAAAAACATGTCATGGGGGCATTCTATTGTGATTTTTTCCTATTCATCATAGATGACATGTCTTGGGCTAGCCAGATTATCATTGATGGAGGGAAGATATTTGGAGGATTGCTCCTCATTTTTCCACTTGAGGGAAATATTTTTGCAGCCTAGGATCAGCATACACTCCACACTTTTCATAAGTGGGTAAGGGGACAACATGGGGCAATTTATAGTGCTTTCCATAATCAGATTTCAGCCCACCTTCATTTCCGGAGCTCAAGGTGGAGGGAGATTTTCCATGAGTTGCATTGTTGGGAGGAAAATTATTTTTATGATGGATGGGTTGGGGATGAGAGATTCACATGGGGATTATCATTCCCATTATATATCAGACCTCATGCCTCAAGGAGGCCCTTGGACAACTCTTAGTTCCTTCATGGATATTTGTTTATACATGATAGCTATTTGGGAATGTGCACCCCAAGGCTAGATTGCATTTGTTGGAGGGAAAGTTTTGAGATTTGATTGCTGATATGGCATCCTTTTTCCTTGAGGATATCATCACATAAGGATGCTACAAGAGGAAGGGCAGAAAGAAACTCAGTTCATCCTTGCAATTTCTTGAGGGCAAGCAATATTTTGAGAGGGGAGGACTGTAATGTTCCAAATTTTATGGAACATTAAATTTTGTTAAGGAGATGAATAAAATGGGTAGGGGACCCATTATTTGCATCATTAGAGAATAAAAATCCTCTAAGTATGAAAGAGGATCATATTGGAGCTAGATTTCACACCTCCATGTGTGAAAGGAAGTTTTTGCATACATGCTTGGCCAAGGTTGACCAAGTCAAACTGCGTTGGCATGAGTTGGAAAGCATTATGTGGAACAATGTAGGAGGGAATATTCTAGAGAGAGGAAACCCTAATTCAAAGCAGGGCGCATGGAGGGAAGGCTCATTGTTTAAAGAGGGGCAAGACAACCATTGAGATTATCTTTGATCATTTTCACATCCAAGTCTTGGAGACTTGTTGCTGCCTCTTGCTGTTCAATAGAGCTGCAGTGCCTTTGGGCACGAGGGAGTCCTGCTTATGATTTCCTCTACTTCTTGAGTAGCTCATTAAGGATCGCACTCCATTCCCCATATTCAGGCATTCAGGCCATAGCTTCAGCCATCTACATCAGCGTAGTTTCTGCAGCAGATATTGTGCAGTGTTGCTGGGGAGGTTTCCACACACCATCCAGAGCTAGTTTTTCAGTGGAGAGAGGTTCCATCCATTGGGAGATCAAAAAAGGGGGTTTATGAGTAGATCCCATCATCTTTGGCATTAGGCCGACCACATTCCATCATTGACAGTGTAGTCCCTCTCTTAGACAACATTTTTCTTGGTGCATATTTGCTGTGAGGGATTCACAGATTTTGGAGGGGAAGTCTTGGGTGAAAGGATCAACCTTTCACTTCAGATTTTCATTGGAGAAGGTCTTTTCATCTACAACAGCTATTTCAGCCTTCTCCATCCATTTCCATCTCTTGAGTTGCAGTAGCTACTACAACTCCGACATTTTGTATTATAGTGTTTCTGCATAGATTTCAGCTAATCCTCTTAAAGGATTGATGCTATGTATTTTCAGGGGTTGAGATCATGCCCCCCCTTCTTATTTTAGCCTACATTGTCATATCATTGTATTTTCATTATTTATGCAGCATTTCCTCTCTACAACTGCGCAGTCATGGCCTAGGGCTTTCTTTATGCAGCTGTGTTTCTCATGTTTCCTTGTACAAATTTCTTGAGGCTTGTTGTGCCTTGCTTGAGTGAACATTTCCTCAAGAGGTTGTATATTTTATTGCTGCTATGATCTAATATGATGACCATTGTATTCTCCGGCATTTCATGTGTATATGATTCATTTCTATTTTCCATTTGATGTATTTGTTATTGTTGTAGCTGCAATGTTGGGGTTATCTTAAGAGATTCCCAATCTTGTTGTATTTCCCTATTGGGGATATTGTCATTTGACAATCACTCTATAGACAGAGTCTGCTAGTGGGCCAGGTAGCCTCTGGAGCTCATCCTTTGTTTAAAGGTGACAAATCCAGTAAATGCCCCTGCAGTCCATCTCTGGAATAGATTTTCTTTGTCGATTGACAATGTTTCTAAAAAAGGAACATTACAATTGTAATGCAAAATTTTGGTGCAGTAGTCTTAATCATGATAAGAGGATGCTTGTTTAAAAAAATACATGTCAACTTAAGCGTACATCATTCAATCAAACCAAGTCAAAACATGGGGAACTCATTTAGAGCTTAAGTAGGTCAAGAGGCATCCATAAAGTACAAGTAATACAAGATAATAAGTGACCAATACGTTTGACCATAGGAGTATGGAATCCAAGCTATAATCAATGTTCTACCAAGTTTATGGGATGAGGGAGCATGGGAGCAGGGAGACACATGTGGGGGGATGTGTGGAAGCACCCCCAAATTTTGGGTAAATTTAGGGGGGGTGTGGGGATGTCGGGGTCCTAACACAGGGGTCCTTGTCTCTCAAAATATAAAAATAAAAATAATAATGGAAAAACCCCAAAACAATTATTCCCATGCAAATTCATCATTATGCATTGTAAATACTAAATAGTAAACAATACAATAATAATTAATTCAAATTTGTTTATTATATAAACATGATTAAAATTCATATTTAATAATTGAATAATTGATTCATAAACTATAAATGAATCATAATTGGTAAACACCAATACATTGATTTAAATCCATCATAATCTAATTAAGTAATTGGCATTAATAAATTAGTAAATACTAATATGAGTCATTAGTATCTAGAGTCAAAGCTAAAAAGTTAAGATTAAAAAATAACAATGGGCAATGAACGTTGAAAATAAAATGAGGATTAATGAGTGAAAGTGTATAAAAGATAAAGAAAAGTTAAAGTGAGGTAGGGTTTTTTCATATGTTACTTTTCATTTTTTCATTTTTTAAGCCTTTATATGAAAAACATTGAGGCAGATGCCAAGAAGTACCTCTTTTTTGGAAGAGTAAGCCCAAAATCCCTTGTTTTGGGGAAACATGGCCCCTCCTTGGGAAAGAATTTCCCCTCGTGTTTCCTAATTGTTCCATGTTGCTACAAAATCTAGCAAGGCCATATGGTGGTGTTTAGAAGGTGAGGGATAGACTCTGTAGCAACAAAGAGGAACAAAAAATCAGATTCAAAGTTCATAGATATAAAAGATAAAAAAAAATTCAATGCCTTCGTTTGATTGTTACTTGAATCTGGTGTGGGTAGGTTACAAGAAATTTGATTGGAAAAAGGATGGGGAGACAATGCATAACATGTCTTGGTTATGAATCATTTGATGTTGGAGGAGCATGTCTTGGTTATGAATCGTTTGATGTTGGAGATTCTTCGGGCACCTGAGCCATCGACTTTGGAAATGTTTCTAGTATGGATTCCTATGGTTTCTAATGTTGCTATTCTTTCACCTCATGGTTATTTTGGGGAATCAAATGTTTTAGGAATGCCAGACAAGACATCAATGGACAAGTAAATAATTTTCTTATAATTGCAATGTCCATTCCATGGTATCCTCTCTTTATTGTTTAATTGTATTTTGAACGTTTCTTTTTATTTTGTTTTGCATTTTAACTACGAAATTGAAAATACTTGTATCATTTCCATTTAACCAACCACAAAAGCTTGAAGATGAAATCAATATTACACAATATTGATTGAAATCCTTTTAGTTGTTTTGTGTTAGAATATTTTCATGACTATTAGAAAAGTTTACTTTCATGTTGTTATTTGAGCACATGTTGTTTATATACTTGACCAAGTTCATGCGTTAGAGAATGAAATGTTGTTGCGAATAAAACGACAAGGATTAGACATCACACCTTAGATTATTTGTTTTCACAAGTTATCTACAACTTGAGTTTTTTAGCATGTAACTTAGCTGGCATGATTGTGTCTAAGCTTTACTCTAAGGTTAAATACTAAGTTATTATGGTATTTTTTTTCTATGGTGATGTTTTATTTTCTTTGTTTATACAGGTCATCTGGCCCCATAGTGACCACTATCGCCCAAATGAAGAAAACTTGTTCGATTTTCTTGCTTTTTTGGGGAAAAATGGCTTTGACATTGGTGATGTTGAGGTATATGTCGTATAAATATTTTATAATCTACTTTATTTTATATTCTAGTGTTCATCATATTTCATGTCTTACATTACATTGTAACTTCTTTTGTTTTCAGAAAAGGAACTCAGTATTGATGGTAAGAAGCAAGAATTGAAGAAAGAGGATAACAATAACATTGGAGCGACACATGCAAAAAGGGAGAGATAAGAGAACTGGTATAGTGATACCCTTAGAGTCAATATCCTGCATAAGACACACACATAGAGACAAATGTTCAAGTCTTCAGAGTTGTGAATTCACCTGCAATGTCTTGGAAATACAATGATAATGTTTTGAAGTGATGAAACAATATTTCATGTCTAAATTGTAGTCCAACAAATATTAAGTTGGAAACTCATATTGTAATACTTGACATTTCATATAATATAATTTATGTGGTTGAAATTATTTATAATTGCACTTGATATTGTTTAGTATTGTAATTAATATGTGTAATTTTGTGTTATCATATTATATTAACATGCACATTGTATAACATTTTTTTTTTTAATTTAGTTGCAAAATCATATTAATTAATCTATGCTAATTAATAATGAACACATAAAATAAATCTAAAACTACTAAATTAGTAGTTTATATTGATTGATGATGAACAGAAATAAAATGAATATACAGCTAAAGTAGTCGTTATAATGATTATTAATGAAAATAAATGAAATGAATATAAGCTATTAAATTAGTCGTTTATATAATAAATATGAAACTACCAAAAAAAATATATGACTACTGCAAATGATAAATTTGTGACTACAAATGACGACTAAATTTTGCATATATAAGATTACTAGTAGCTAATTTACAGTATCTTATAACATGACCAAAATTTATTTATATTTCTTTGGTCATTAATTGGTTTCAAACGATGACTAAAATTTGCATATACATGACTATTAGTTGCTAATTTACAGTATCTTATAACACGACCAAAATTTAATCATATTTCTTTGGTAATTAATTGGTTTCAAATGATGACTAAAATTTGCATATATATGACTATTAGTAGCTAATTTACAGTGTCTTATAACACGACCAACATTTTGGTCAAATTTGTTTGGTCATTAATTGGTTTTCTTAGGCCATCATATAGTAATATATTTGGTCATTAATTGTGACAATTAATGACTAAATCAATGACTAAATTAATTACCAAATTTATGACTAAATATACTACTAGATGATAAAATTGAGACAATTAATTAATGACTAAGCTAAAAACGACTAAAATTTGGTTGTGTTATAAGATACTATAAATTAGCTACTATTGGTCACCGATTGAAAACTAGTCGTTTATGTGCAAATTTTATTCATTTTTTAGTAACTAATTAGCTATTTTGTACTAGTGATTGTTGAATCATTTGTTTCTTTGGTTTGTAGGCAGAATTGATGGTTTCCCCAACAGAAAAGAAGGATAAATGAGGATCGAATTGTGACTTAATAGCTTAATTTATTCACTTAAGGTCCTTGGCATATCAGAGTTAGTGAAATAAAATATTTTTCAAAGGCTACAGTTTAATCGGGCCAACCCAAACCCATACACATAATATCTAAATATTTCAATGGAGTTACATCCAGGTGTCATTATATCTCGGTTAACGAAAGTATGAATTAATAGAGATCAATTATTGTTTATATCGGTAAAGTTTATTAACTAAATCAAATAATAGTTTCTTATTTTTCCTAGTGATCCAACCCTCCCAATGGGTTGATTGACAGAAACATTTATTTTACAAATATTGAATACAATTTCCCATTAGTAAAGTTTACCAATATAACTAGGCATGCTTCCTCATAAACCTAGTGGGCTAGTGGTTAGTTATTCAATTCTTCAGTGCACTAGTCAATCAGTTCACAGAACAAAATTTGACAATGCTGGGTTATGTTATTTGATGTTTATCAACCAAAATGGTTAAATAATGAGGTCCAAGTCATATAGTTCTTAGAGGATCGATTAACAATTATGGAAAGCAATGGAAATTAGAGTATAATAATTAACAATACCCCAAGTGAATTAGACGAAGGAAATAAGGAAGGGAGAAGTTTAACCAATGGCCAATGGCAGGTTAACAAAAGTGGTAACTGATGTTACACATCATTTTGTCACCATGACATTTGACGGTCAATATGGATCTATCACCATCCATACTCATGCTTCTTTAGAATTCAAACATCTATATTCATTAACAAAGTCTTAGAAATTGGGAAAATAGCTCTTAAATACTCTTAAAGATGGCCTGCGCAGTTTTTGCGGTCACTTCCCGTGCATGTGCGGATACTACTAAGCTTACCTGTAGACATCTGCGCTCTATTTTCCGTTAAAACCTGCGCACCCTGTTAGCAACCTATAATATAGGGGTCATAAATTTTGACTTGACTATTGGTAATTTTGTAAATTTGTACACACTTTGCCTTCTGCAAGTTGTATTCACATATTTTGTAAAAAATTAAAAAAATCAAAAAATCAAAAAGAGGGTAAAAAGTCCTAAAAGAATCATCAAAGGAATTAGAAAAAATAAGATACCCCAAAAGAAAAAATGAATAAAACATGAAAGTGAGCAAGCATAAATGCCACTAAATGCTGTGAAGGTTGCTAGCTTAAATGCGCCTTGTTACAAAAGAAGAAAAAATGTTAGCATGGTAAGATGGGTAGGTAGAAGAAGGTGAAAAGTCTCAATGTAAATATCATTCATCATGAGCTTCAAGATAACTAACTTCCCCTTCCCATAGTCATGAAACATTCTAGACTATTAGTCAGAAAGGCTCAAGGCATTTCCTTAACTTTTGTTGGGACCGAACCCAAGGCTTTATGACTAATTAGTTAAAAATGTGAAATGTCTATATTAATCCCTTAATCACATAATTTACCATTCATGCACTCATTTCCCTTGAAAAATCCTAATTAAAACTTCATTTTTACTTAAAGATACTCTAAATCCTCAATTAATTAACCTCCCACATCATTTCAAAGCAAAAAACCCTCAAAATCACATTTTATCCTAAGTCTAAGTGATGAAGTTATTACAATGCAATTTGCTTTTAATCTTCGCTTTCTTAGTTATATTAATGTGTTTTGAGTATACATTGTCGCCTTGTCATATTAACTCTGACTTATGTATTAATTCCCTACAATTGACCTTTTCCTACTATATAACTCCTTTTATAAATAAATCCCAAAAAACCCACTTATTAAAACTTAAGCCAAAGTAATTTATTCCCACATGTTTAAATAAAACCCCCCTTATAACCCCTTTGGCTAAGAGTTTATCCTTATATTTAATCCTGCCCCTATGGTAATTAAGTATTTTTGATTTAATTCACCGTATAAATAAAATATGAAGAAAATACATCGTAAAACATGTATTATGCGAAGTTTTGTTAAAACTAAACTTCAATAAAAATAAACCTTTCCCTGTATTTTCCCGCTCCAAGTCCCTTAACCCAAGGTCAAAACTTTAACTTATTCTTCTTCCCCGCATACATTCCTCCTAATCCCAGTCCCTAACCTCGGTTAATTCCTTGATTAACGCTCCCGATCATTCGATTTTTCATCAAAATAGTCATTTCTGTATAACTTATTGGAGTCACTGCTGACCGTCCGATCCCCAGAAGACCATTTGATCCTACGGTCAACCACTTTCGCGAAAGATCCCAATACATTTATCCTACTCTCATTGCGTAAGATTTCCACCGTTCGATCTATCCTTCATCTCCCAAGATCAACGACCCTCGTTGAATCCGATAACACATTGTTCGCAGCACCTTCCCTTTTAATCTGAACCGTTCACTTCATAAGACCAAATCTGATGGTGATTATTAATCTTCATGCTCCAAACATAAACGATTGAAGTTTTGACAAAGTCGTGCGAAATGGGTGGTTTTTCCAAACCACCCCGCACTTACGTGTTGCCACCACATTGTACCGCGTTCGAAATGCATTATACCACTTACCTCCCTTCACTAACGCGAATACCACTGGAGGTATTCCCTAAACCTCACCCGCTTAACCACAATTTAATGTTATTTAACTATGGTTTATACCATCGGTTCAATATGTTAAAGTTTAAAGTTTTTATTCAACTTTTCACCATTTTCCTTTAAACCCGTGAAAGCATCCACAAAACCCCTTTTCTTCGAATTTGCGCCATTAAACCCTGAGAAAACCACGCAGAGCCTTTTTCAACTTACCAGTGCCACTTTTCAATGCCCATTTCCCTGAATTTCAATTACAAAGTGCTGCATTGTCCTCTGAGAAGCCATTTTCGAAGAAGTGAAGACTACCCACCTCTGCGAACATCTTCAAACGAATTTCACTAGTTTTCCAGGTAATTTTCTTCAAGCTTGCACTCTAAGACTTCAAAATTCCCGTTATTTTCAAAATCATTGCCAAAATTGTACAATTGAACTGCATAAAAGTGTTCATTTTACAGGGGAAACTCTGTCAAAATTTCCCTGGAATCCCTAATTACCCTTTCTCACAGTTTTTCCCATACCACTGGTTTGTTTTTCTGTTGAATCGATCTTAATATACATTCTGAGCTTTAAATACCTTGCATTTCCCTAAAACTCTTCTCAGAAACCCCATTTTCCAGGAGAAATTCATCAAGAAACCCCTATTTCTCACAAAGGATCTTAGAAAACCATTTAAGCTTGCTTTGTTCATATTAAAAATGACCAAGAAATAGGTAACCCCCAAGAATGGAGGCCCAAAATCTCAAAATAAATCTTCTGCAAAAATCCCTCAGCTTAAGTCCTTCAAAATCGATAAGCCAACGCTTGCACTCACGGCTGATTCTACAGAAGTGGTCAGACCGGTCCAGCCTCTAGTCATTTCCCCAGAGAATAGCCCTTTAGTTGATCTGGACTATAGAATACTAGACCCTAATGTAGAATTTAACCTGCTTGATGTATATAATTGGTGCTATGGAAAATCAGTGGAAAAGGGTGACAAAGATATTCCAATTTGGGAATCCAATCTGCCTAGATATATTGTCCCTCTTGTTAGCTCCCTGTAATCAACAAGATTGGAAAATTTTGATCTCAGGGAGAAACATCGTTTCAACCAACTTTGGGATTCTAGGATCTAGCCCTCTTGAATCCGGAGAGGGATCTCTCCAATAAGTGCAAAGATGGATTTGTCTTTGAAGTTTGGGGTAATAATATTAGGCTAGTTATGAAGGCCAAGGGTTTGTTTTGGTTTTTGGATGGTTGAGCATGATAACTGTTTGAGGTGGAAAGTTCTCAAGGCAAAGAGTTCCAAAGGTGAGAAGTTGCAAGCAATAAGAGTAAGCTTTGGCCAAAAAGATAGATAATTGCAGGTTTTAGTCCATTGGGCTATGAGGTCAAAATAGGGTTTAATTGGAACAGCAAGAGGCAAGAGTGGTCCATGGGGCAAGTCATCTATGTCTAAGGATCTCTTTGAAGATTGATTTATGGAATGAAATGATACAATAAGAAGGAAAATTAAACATATGCAGAACAAAGAGCAGCCCAGGATCTGGTAAGTACTTTTAAACTAGCCAACCTTTGACAAACACTTAAGAAGAACATAAAAGCAAACTAGGATCTGGTAAGTACTTTTAAACTAGCCAGCCTTTGATACACTTTCAATAGAAAACATTTTAAAACAAAGGGGAAACTTGAAGGCAACCTTTGGAGTAGAAACTAGCGGGCCGGGCTCACCACAAATCCTCTCCTAGCTTTGCTTTACTTGGTCACTTTCAAGACAAACACAAAGATAACACAAAATGGCCTAAGATATGGTAAGTACTTCTAAACTAGCTAGCTTTTAAAACATTCCACGAGAAACATTCAGACAATTGTGGAGATAAAATTGGGACCAGGGCTCACCATATCTTCCTCAGTTCATCTTCACTAAACATATACTGAAAATAACATTTAAGAATAATGTCCAGCTAAGACAATAAGACGAGGGGATGCCAACATTCCTATTCTTGAACTGAATTAAATCATTCCTAAATAACACAGTTTAGAAGAAAACATTCAGATAAATATTTTCAGTGAGAGAAGGTTACTGATGTACAGTAGGTCCTAACTCTATGCATGCTGTCCTTTATAAGAGAAAATGGAACACAATGAAAATAGAAACAAAATGACAAGTTACAATGAGAAAAACATCACCGTCAACATAGACCAGGATCCCATA
Source organism: Pinus albicaulis (assembly GCA_034641835.2). Classification (NCBI taxonomy): domain Eukaryota; kingdom Viridiplantae; phylum Streptophyta; class Pinopsida; order Pinales; family Pinaceae; genus Pinus; species Pinus albicaulis. The sequence goes on from CM076577.1 coordinate 484,028,195, forward strand.
AATCAGCTTGTATTGATGCTCCAAACCAGTTACAACTTCAAGTCCAGTGCTTTAGTTTAGCACTCATCTACACATCTCAGCCTAACTTATCTATCACAAGCAGAGCTCCAAGAGCCAGTGAATACTATTTACAAACAGAAGTTTGAGCTCAAGTGTATATCAAAGTTCTGCAACCAACGGTTTCTCATCTTCTACAGAGGCATTTATAGAAGAATGAGGAGGTGAGATCTAATAAAAGATCTCTCAGGATAATTAATACAGATTCAAGACTTCTCAGCCTTTGAGGGGCTCGATGGAGAAGTTTACAGATGGTCTGTCTATATTAACTGTTTTTCATTTAAGATTAATCTCGGTGGGAGCTTTTGTTGACTTTGAGGCTCTGCATTATGTTGGAGTAACTCTGCAGATATTTTTTTCATTAAGTTGCTTGCAGAAGTAACTCTCTGGCTGCGCTGAGGCAAATATCTGATTTCGAACAATAACTTCGGCCTCTGTTTGAATGGTTTGAGGCACAAGTGGCACTTATGGTAGCTAAGGAATCAATTCGCCTAAAATGTGGCGGTGGAGGCCTTTCCGTCTGTTAAACACTCATGATGTTCCCTTAATTGTGTTTTAATTCTAGGAATTAGGTTTTTGATAATCATTATTAGCCGTAATTCCCCAAACCTGTCTTCAAACTTCTGTTTTGCTGCGCTTTGTTCTTCAACACTGATACTCTTTTAACTGTGTTGTTAATAAAACAATGTCTTGTCGATGTGTAGGGCCACGCTGGGCTATAAAGGTATCAATGCCCATGAAGCATTGATAAAACGTTGAATATGATCCTTGCAAATGGTTTCCATTGATAAATCAAAGGCACGGGAAACGTCTTTCCCGGCCTTTGGCATTTCTTTCGAACAAATGAAAAAACCATTAATCCTTGCAAAATACACTAAATATTAGAAAATCTTGCATTTTTAGGTTTAACTGCTTCAGAAGGCATGGGAGGAGCGTAGCCGTTGGATGAAAGCATCCAACGGTGGAGATTTATTCAGAGGAGGTCAAAGAAGAGCGTGGAAATGAACAAGACAGAGTGATTTTGGACTTTCCGATCTAGACACGTGGACGGTCCGGATCCAATCGGAGGATCACAATCGGGGGATCGCAATCGGGGGTGGCGAGCAAATGCACTGATTGAAAGTTGCGATGCGATTTCGCACGGACCGTTGATCTAAGGATCAGATCGACGGCGGAAAATGAATCGGGGGATGGCTGATCGGGAAAAGAAATATAATGCATGCGATGAAAGAGAGTGAATCGGAGGGGTTTAAAGTGGAGGTAAGACCTGTGATCGGAGTTAATGAGGACCGTTGGATCACGGAAGGTGGAGAGGAGATCAACGACAGATAATCAATCGAGGATCAGCGATCGGGGGTGGAAAATAAACGCGACCGATGAAAAGTTGCGATGCAAGTTTGCGCGGGCCGTTGATCTAAGGATTAGATCAACGGTCAATATCTTTTCAACTTTGCACTAACGGAAACCCTTATACTTTATGAAAAACCCACAAATTGTTAATAAAACCAAGGCTTTAGTGGATCGGGGCAAAAAATATATATATGAAGTGGCTAGGCGACCGAATGTGGGGCCTTTAGTTATATGGAACGTGATGGGCCAAGGGCATATATATTCAAAATAGCCAATCGCAATCAGAGCCTTGGGCTTGGTATTTTTAATCTACCCATTTTATATTTAACACGTGACTTTAGCTCTTTAGACCAAAACTTTGGATAAATGGGTTTTATGAATTTACAAACGAAAAAGGTGATCGGGAATGGATTTTTACAAGGTTTTAAGAGCCGAAGGCGGCCCTCAGGCTATAAGGAAATGATAATACGATCGGGGTTTATAAGCACGGGCTAATCGCATCGGAACTTTTGAAACATGGCAAAGACTTGCGCAGTTGGATTTTTGCGCTGTGATAAGCACCAAGAAGGGTTAGCGCTTGGTTTTATCGCTAAGGCACATGGAGGGGAAGTGGTTAGGACTTAGCCCAAGGGGGCTTAAGTCTTTATGCAAAAATATGTATTTTCCATGAAATTTTTCAAGTTTTTCAATGGATTTGGGGGTTTCGGTAAGGTTAAAGAGTGAGTCTTTAACCTTGTAAAAATGATTTTCATGAAGGGAAGAAGAGGAATCATGAAAAAAAAGGAGATTTATGGAGAAAAATGGGAGCAAATGGAGGTTGTTTAAGAGTGGGAGAAGGGGGAAAATGATGGTTTCTCAGCAGTCTTTTCTCATGAAATCAGTAGAATTTCTGAGTATAAAATGGGAACAACAATGAAGATTTTGGACAGAGGCATGAGGCCTTCAAGAGTCTTCAAGAGCCAACACTTTTTAGTAATAAAATTTGTTCCTTGAAGGCTCAAAAAGTCTTAACCACCTTTTGCTATAACAAATATTATAGGTGGTTAACACCTCTCACTCATTCAGTTCCTGACTTTATCAGATTATGCCAGGCCTATTATATGTCAGAACAAATATGCATTGTAAACAAAGAAAAAGAGATCCTATTTTATATCACTGAAGAGTCAATAAATTCCATGCTGCAAATGAATCATGACCCCAATTCTGCTTCCCTATCAATAGAAGATTTAACCCAACTATATCTTGACTTGCATTTCAATACCAGATTCAAAATATACCATAATTTTTGTCCAAATCAAGTTGATATTCCTAAGTTAAATCCTCCTTTTGACACCTTTGATTTCCCAGATGAGACCAGACAAATTGTCTCAATGCTCTCCTTCATACTAGGATACACTAGTGATGAATTCACTGATGTAGCTATCCTAGGTTTTTTGTCGACTCTAAACCCTGGTCAATCACCATCCATTCTGTTCAATTTTTCCAGATTCATTGCTGAAAGTATGCATTATCAGTTGTCCAAGTTATCAGAAGAAGGAGTCTTCAGATACTCCTCTTATCTAATCCACCTCTTCTTATATTATCAAACAGATAAGTTTCCCATTGAATGTCAGAAAGTGGATGCAGAAGGAAAAGTTATGTCAGTAGTATTTTGGTCATCTATTCTAAGAAATTGGAACAGAGAGTATAGTTTTGCATATTTCAATGACTCTTTTATAGCTCCTGCTATGTATCTTTTGGAAAAAGAGGAGATCCCCAGGATCAATGATGAAACAAGAAGAATTCTACAGCTATCAGAGAGCTATAAAACTGGGGACTGGTATTTATATAAAAATCACACAGAAATCAGAGTGTATGGCTCATCCCTGGCCCCATATAAATTACCGAGATTTGTTACTACAAGAATATTCGCTCTGGAATATCTGAGACAACTATTGAATGTAGATGAAATCAACTTCATAGCTTCCAGGAAAAAGACCCAATCTAAGCTGAAGAATTAAATTGGGCTATTCATTGTGAATAATAGAGAAGCTGCCAATGAAATAAATGTCAAACTTAAAGAGTACAAGTTCCCATGTAGTTTTACATGGAATTATGACCCACAAGGTATTCTGAGTACAATAAGGGTAAAATGCAAGTTGCATGTTTACTTGCATGATTCTAAGCCCCATATTGAAAGATATGCTAATAAAATTGAATGGGAGCCAAATACCCTATTTGATGATGATTCACAGGTAGTATAGGTAATACAGGTAGACAGTGGAAAAGGCAAATAGATTGAACAAACACAGGTGGCTTCCACAAGCCAAGAAACTGATAATGTACATAAAATAAACAGGGAAGGAGACAATTTTGTAGCTGAGACTATTGAGGACAAAAAATTTAGAATTCCTTATATTAAAAGAAGTAAGATAACATAAGAAGAAAGAGATAAGGTTGTAAATATTGAAAATAATGAAATAGATGATGAAGCTACAAGAATAGTCACTGAAACATTAAAAGAGCTTCAAAATGTAAAAATTGGAACACAACAAAAAGATACAGTCATGAAGGAAAACCATGCTACTGTTGATTTGCCTCCTTCTTCTAAGGAAACTGAAAATACAGAGTCAGAGATTTAGATCAGATTCAAATAGGTTAAGGAGAAAAATGAAGAAATCAAGACCTAAGCATATTCTATATTTCTTATGGAAAAACCTGGAAACAAAGACAGGATTCTTTCAAAATTTGATTATTCATCCAATAAATTGATAATGTCATTCTTGAAGCCTATAGTGGCTGAGCCAAAATCAGTGGCAGATTATTCTAAAACAGATTTTGAAGTGGGTGCAGATGCCATTCATGAACTAGATCAAATTGAATTTCATAGGAGCAATACTGAAATGCTATATTCCAAAATTGTCAGTAAGACTATGAAATCAATTAGGCTTGAGAAAACAGTGCTCAACCTCCAAAATCAAATGAAGTTGGACAAGGCCTCACTATATGCTAATAATTTGAGAATAAAAGCACTAGAAGATATAGTGATTGAAGCAAGGGGTGACCTAGCCAACATTGAAGGGGAAAAAGTCCTAATTAAACAGAAAAATGAGGATATAGATGCTCTTAGAAAATAATTGAAGTTGCCTTAGAGTCAAAACTCTCAAGCAAAAGAAATTCTACAGCAAAAAGCAGAGAATGATGAATTAAAGCTGCTTGTACATCAAAGGACAAGTCAGATAAAAACAATGGAAATTCAAATAGAAGCTTTAATGAAAGAGAATGAAGAACTAAGAAAAGCACAACCGGTGGTCATTCCTACAGTGATTCCCACTGTAAGCACTGCTATACCATCCACTTTGGCAGAACAATTGGCACCAAAAGGAGTACTGGAAACTGCAATGCCAGTTACTTCTTAGGAAATCTCTGCCTCTTCTTCTTCATCCTCACAAATGAGCACACTACAAGACCAAGTAGCCATGATCAAAGCAATGGAGGACATATCTGTTAAAGATAAAGAAATTCTTAGTTTGAAAGGCATTATCAAAAATCTATAAAGTTCCAAAAATGATGCCTTGATTACTTCTAGAGGACATGAGCAAAGGGCCGATCGACTACAATAACAGGTGAAGATTCTGAAAACACAAGTAAATCTTACATATCAAGTGGCCTATATAAAAAATCATTTATGGACCAAAATTATTGAAAGCATTCATTCTCAATGGCCTTCAATTCAGATAATTTATGAACAAAGAGAGTTACTTCAAGTTGCTAGTGCAGAGATTGACAAGACTAAGAGGGAAATTGACAATAAACCAGCTCAAGCAATCCAACTCATAGCTTTCTTAAACAGTAAAAACAGAGAAGAGTTGGAAGAATTGAAAATTGTTGATAAAACAGAAACCATTCTTCAAATCAAAAAGGTCCTGAACAAAAGAAACATAATGAGTAACCTAGAGGACAGGTGTAAAGACATGAATGTATCCATCTCAAGATTTTTAGCCAAATACAAAACATTATCAGAAGCAGGTTTTCTTGACATTCATGCATTAAATGACAAACTGATGCCTCAGAAAGATTATGATCTAAAAATCAGAAATCATGCAAAAGATCAAGCCAAATAGCCTCTGCCACAAGGATCACCAACAGGCAAAATACTTCTTCAGTATTTTGAAAATATGTTCTTTTTGGATAATGAGATCAAACATTTGTTCAATATAAAGCCTAATTTTGCCAAGTATATAGAGGCAGATGAAAGTTACAGAAAATTGAAGACTATGAAGATCCCCTCTGCAGAAAAGTGGCAAGAATTCACAGATCTGCTGTGAATTTGATGGATAAAAAACAGAAAAATCACTTGGAAATTCATATTTTACTGTTACCTCAAAGGTAAAAAATACAGGGTTAAAGTGTATCAGTAGGTGAAAGAGTATCAGTGAAAATAAAGTTATTGTTGGTTACTTTTTGATTACCACAGTAAAACAACTCAAATCAAATGAATAAAGGGTATCAGCGTTGAAAGTTAAAGGAAGGAAAGTTCTTCAACCACTTTCCACGATAAGATGCACCTAATGCCAAAAATACTCACATCACATCAACAATCAGTTCAAATTAGAACAATCGGTTCTATTTTTGCTTGTAAGAAGGTAACAGCTTGCAAACTGTTTTGCAGCTGTCCCTCTTATTAAGTTTTCTTTCCTATTTTTTATTAAAACATTATCTCAATTCCTGAGATATTTTGTAAATAGTTTTTTTGTATAAATACTTCACAATTCGAAGTATTCAGTGTGAATAAAAATTTCTCAAGACAACTATAGTCTTTTTTGCTAGTTATATTGAAGTTGGTGAGTCAATTAGCGAAAGCAGCAGACTGGAAAGAGATCAAAGACATCATAGCTAAGGATTCTCGTGGTGACAAGATAAGTCTCATTCTTTCCTTGTTTTCATTGTATTTCTTTAAATTTTACATTCATTCATATTGTGTATTTCTTGTCTGTAAAGATCAACTAAGAAAAATTAAACAGGATTAGTGATAACAAGGTCCCTGTTTCGAAACTTGTTGGCAGTTTAATGTTTTCTACTTGATAACCGGACCATAGAATTCTTAATTGCTCTAGGTCCCAGTTAGCCCCCTTCTTCAATCTTCTTATCTGTAGCTTAAGGATTCTTAAGTGCCCTTTTGCTCAGATTCCACCCACTCCATCAAATCAAGCCTATACATAGCCTTAGAAGGTCACCTATCTTGCACTTAGCACATTTGCATCTCTGAGCCTTATTTCTTAGTTCTGCTTGCCTAGATAGTTGACTCCATTGCCCAATATTCTGGTAGATCCTTCTGGTTTACCTTGAAATCTCTTTATTCCCACCAATCTTTTAAAATCAAACCCAACTGCACAATCATAGCTAGCCTAATATCTGTTACTAAAACAAAGCTAAATCATATAGAGAGATCCCTCTCTGGAGTTCAAGAAGGCTAGATCTTGAATTCCCAAAGCGGTTCTTGGTTGCCCTTAGTGTTCTTAACTACAAAAATCCCCATCCCACAACCTGAGAATTACTAGGGTGATAACACACCCCATTTAAAATAAAGTAAAGGCAAAAAGTAATTTCTAGAAGCATAGTTGGGTGCAGATTCTTCCAACTAAAAGCCTCTAAGTCGTGCCAGTTCAAGCTAAATCCCTCCATTCATGGAAATTATCCCCTTGGATAAAGGATCCCTAATCCCTTAATTTGAAAATCACAACCCTCTATTGGTGGATTTGAAACCTCCTCAATTTATCCTATAAATTGAGCTAAAACTTCAGGTTAGGCGGTTCACTTATGATAATTTTATGCTGGTCATTCTAGAGTGGAAATCTTGTTAAACCAAGGAGGAAGATTGGAAATGCATACAGGAGGAATTTGTACGACATCAAGGCTCGATTTTAAGATTCCTCTTTATATTCTAGATAATACATTTGGATACTTTTCTCATTGTGTTGTTTTCAGATTCATTAAAACAATGACAATTCTTAATCTCCATGATCATTAAGTTAAGCTAGTATTTGGATTGTTACATACTACAGGTGACTTTGAATCTTTGCATGTTTGTGATTGCAGGTTCTTCTCAGCATTGAAGGACTTCTATGGGACAAAAGGAAAGGTCTTGAACAAACATCTCATTGAAAGGTAAGAGCACTATCCTCTCTTTTCTAGTTTTGATAATCTGAATGCTTATAACTTAGGGAAGAGATATTCTTATCCCTGTTTGTTTCTAGTTATCTGTTGGGATATTAGGGAGATCGCTCTTGGCCGCAAGAGGGATTTATCTGGGTAACAAATTGGCGACTCCACTGGAGAACAAGCTCAGTTTTCTCTTGGTTCTTTTTGGTTTAGCTCTCTGATTTTTCTAGTTTGATTATGTTTGAATGTTGTTGGGTTTATGAAATTTTATATCCTATGAATTTGAGCACCTTGTGTTTATTTATTTGAAAGTTTCTCCCCCTTTTGCGGTTTTATTTCATAAAAAAAGCATAGGTTTGTGCAAATTCTCATTTTAATACAGTGCGCATGCACACTAGTTTTCGCTGACTACCTGCGCACCCCCTGAGAATTTTTGAAAAAATGAATATTCTCTCTCCTAGAGTCTAATGATAAATTTCTATAGGTTCAAACTGACTTATACCAACCCTTAGAGTCTGTTTGTGAACTCATATTAATTACCTTGGTGTCTTTTTGAGAAATCATCCCTTTTGCATTTTCAGGTAGGGTTTTCCCTGGTTTGATGAATTGCTCTGTTTGGAAAGATAGATTCCCTACTTAGATCACTATTTTTTTGTCCTTTCCCTCTAGAGCTACTAGGTGTCTTGTTAGTCCTGCGTGTTTGAGCGATTGTTTTTTCTCATTTGCAAAGGATAACTTCTAGATAAGTGAAGTATGATTTTTCTAAAAAAAGTAGTCTTTCATGAAATTGCTTCTGCTTTTTAAAGCGAAAAAATGATTTATTTTGCTTTCAGCTGGAAGAAATAATGAAAGTGCACTTATAGGTATCATTAGTTAGATTATTAGTTTAGAGCTTTCATTTTAAATTTTTTTTTTTATAATTTTTAGGGATTTTCTAGTTGTTTTTTCTTTTGAAGAATTGAAAGGTTGTTTACCCATGAAATTGTATATTTTGGCTTTGAATCAATGAATATTTTCATTACAAATTGATATTTGTTATGCTTCAAAATGAAATTGATTTCTTAATGAAAAAGAATTGTTATGGGATGTTTTAGGGAACTTGCATGAGTTCAAAAAATCCTTCTACTTTCCCTTAACTAGGAATTCATTGAAATGAAGAATTGCATATTCATTGTTGATGCATTTAGAGTAATTTTTTGAGTTGGCCACAACATCATTGAGTTTCATTTCCATACGCCTCTACAAACGACATCCAAATTAATACAACGCTTAGTAAAATGAATCTATATATTTTTACATTTTATAGGGCTCTTTCCACCAATCTAGTTCAGGATTAGTGTTTTAGAATAGGGAGTAAAACCCAATTGTTGCAATTTTTCTCCGGGAAGCTCTTCTTAAAAGAGTCAAGCACGAGGTCATGTCGGACCTAGTGGAGTAATCGTACATAAGTCATTGGTAAAGATAGAAGATGTGCACATATTACAAATGGTAAACCTCATATTAACCATTTTCAAGGAGCCTGTGATCACTTGTTAGTAAACCTTGTATTTAACATGTCGAGGAACTTTCAAGGGGATTGAACTTTGAAACTCTTCCCTTGCGTGTATATCGGGCCACAGGTTTTTTCCCCAAGTTGAATTGTCTCAGTTGGTAACCTTAGTGGCTATAATATTTAGAATTTTTCCCAAGGTCATGGTGGAGGGAAGGTGCCACTATACCTGGAGCATATGTTGACTAGACTCAATTGGACTTTCTGGAGGGTAGTCTTCACTTCGAGATGCCATAGTGGAGTTACTTGCACCAGACTGTTTCATTAAGCAGGTTGTCAGGGTAAATGTTCTAACCGATAGTTTTCCACATTAATCTTTGCGAGGTTGGATTTCATCACTAACTAGTGATTTTATTGTGGAAACATATTGTTTGTGTGTCGATTGTTTCTTCGATTTTTGTAGTGTGTCTTCATTTGTTTGATTACTTTTAGAGGCCTCAAGTGTGATTTTTTGAATTTTTTTTATTTCGCGTGTTAAAGAAATTAACCGTGGCTGAATTACCGAGACATTCATGTAGGATGCAAGGGATAACCCATGAATATACACCTAGTCAATTGGAAAAAATAAAAACTGAAAGGGTTCAATACATCTCAATTTCGAAGTTAATTGACCTCAAATAACACATCTCGATTTCGAAGTTAATTGACCTCAAATAACTGAAACATAACAAGATCAACTAGAAATTTCTAAAGTAGTCACAGTTGAATCTGTCACTAGTGATTTTTCAGATATGCGGCTTACTGAACCAGAAATATCTGAACCTGAGTCTGATTCCACTTAATCTAAGTCACCTTCGAATGTTATAGCCCCTACTCCTAGTTGTCCTCGAGTAAAGCTTCTCATCACTGAGAATATTCCTCCTAGCCTTACTAGCATTGAAGAAATATTTGACGAAGAAGAATAAATTGAAATTCCCTCTTGTCAATAATCTTTAGATTTAAGGTATAGTTAACCAATCTACCCTTTAGATTTTCCTTTCACTCCCATTAGACCAGATCCTTAGTATCTTCAATTTACAGATTTTTTATATTCTTCTGGTTACAGAAATCCACGACACTGAATTCCATTTTATTCTTTACCCATGTATAGTAACATGGCTTCTGAAAGAATGTCTACTGAGTCATCCATGTTTTCCTGTTAGGTACCAGTTGCTTTCTGGGACTTTTTCAGGAGAATCTCCTTCCTCTGAAACTTTTACCATGTCAATTGGTTTATTCGAGTCTAACACCCAAACTTTGACTACAGACCATATTTATATGTTTTTCGGGAATACCCCTCAAGCTAGCTCACAAGGTGGCGACATTGCACTTGGGGGGAAACATCCTCTTCAAGGGAAACAACCTATTCAAGGGAAACAACCTTTTCAGGGAGGGAAACCTTTCACTAGAACCTATCCGATGGTTGTAGGGAAGCTTATTCTCAGTAATTATCAAACTTATGGTCTAATGCCTTAAACTGGTTATGCTCAACCCTATGCATCACAACCCTTAATGGGAACTCCTTATCCAGGGATGAACACTATGTGGAACCCCTCATTTAGTCAATAGTATTTGCCACCTACCCCGCAAATGCCATATAATCAACTTGCTTAGCCACTTAGATAATTTGGTTGCACCCAAGTCCAACAACCTGTTCAAGGCGCACTTAAAATTACCCCAAGGGCATTTGTGTCAAGTAGTTAGCAAGTTGGTTTGAGTACTCCTAGTAATATTATCCAATTTTCCATGAAAACATCTATTCAACAACTAGGTACACCCATCCCAAGAGTTCCCAAAGTTTCTGTTGCTACAACCCTTCAAATGTCAATGCCAGCAGTTACACAAGCTATCCTTCATACTACTACCCATCAAACTGGTCCTACATTCCAGTCAAGTCCTAAAACATATTTGGGATAACTTTCCATAACAGCTATGCAAACAAGTAAACCTTTTGTAGGTAAATTGTTCAGGGCAACCTTTTTCAGGTCAACCTCTTCAAGGTCAATTTGTTAAAGGCCAGCCATTTCAGGGCCAATTGAAATATGGAAAATTGTGACAAAATCAATCTTTCCAGAGTCAACCATACCCTGGTTATACATTTCAAATATCAGCTCAACCCCCATTAGGAATGGCTACCCCTGGATATCCTGGAGGTGTGCCAATTCCAACTGCTCAAGCTATCCTAGGTTTTCCTGGATACCCTCCTTCAGGTACTGGAATTGTCCCTCAGGGTTATCAATTTGCTCAGCAAGGCCCTAACAGGCGGTTACCTTTTATATCAACTTTAGATTTACCAGACTTGTCTCAGTTAATGAATGACCCAATTTACTATCTTCCGTTTTGGCTATCCATGCCTACTAATTTTCCCAGTGACATTCTAAAGTTTAAAGGAAAGCCAAGAGAGGACCCCTCAAACCATGTTATGAATTATCATCTGTGGTGTGTGTCCAACTCTTTGATCGATTATTCCATTCGTTTAAGAGTTTTCCAAAGTTACCACGAGGCTCTTTCAACAATTTCAATGCCTTGGCAACTGCTTTCCTTACTCATTTTCAGTTACCAGTACGTTATGATAATGGCACGAAACTTTTGACTTCACTTAAAAAAAGTACATCTATGTAAATTTCAGATCACATCCACGAATGGCGATGTAGATGTCGTTTAGTCAAAGTTTTAAGCCTGGATCAAGTTCTGGCTGAATGGTTTTTCAAATCATTACTCCCTAAGATTACTGAAGACGTAGCTAAAGGAGGCGTTGTAACAGAAGATCAGGTTATTGCTCAAGCCCAATATCTAGACCATGTTTACAAACAGTCTGGTACTTTGTATGAAAAAATTCCTGATTTACCTCGCCCAGGTAAACTTACTACAACTCCTTCCAGTTCTCATGCCGCAGATGGTGTAATTGGTACAGTTAACACATAAAAGAGTAAAAATAAACAATCCAAGTCTACTACTCCAATCATAAATTTACCTAATTCACCTAAAGGAGACTCTTCTATAGAAAATTCTGTCGAAATCCATGTCGTAGATTCATCTACTGCCAAAACTAAATCATTTGGGATTAAGAAGAAAGGGAAGGGTAAAAACAAACAAAACAATTCTCCAAAAGAGAAGGCAGAAAAAACCAAACCATCTGACGAAAAAAGGAAACCTCATTATCCCTGTCTTATCTATGACGAGGATCACTACACAAAATAGTGCCTGCATTGGGCCGAGGTATCTAAATTTGTCAAATATTCGCCCACATTGTTGAGGAGGTAAATCCCCTCTGCGGACAGAGGCGATCCCTACTAGCCCAGCAGGGGTCTAGCAACAATCAAACAATGTTATGACGCAAGTTCCTAATTACGAATGAAAAGGCTGGAGATAGAAGCCTACCCGGATTCCAACGCTAGGATCTGAAGAAGAAGCGTCCCCGTTCCTCAGCCTTGGCAGATCACAATCCCTCCACGATCTCCGCGGATGAACACCTGCACATGGAAGAAACGAACAGATACAAGCATAGAAACCAACATACGTAACTAAACATCAGTCAGAAAGGACGTTACTCACATTAACATGATGGAAAACAGAGTGGAACCATAATCATAATCATCTATTAAATAACCAGCGAAGAGAGATTACAACCAAGTTCTGACGTCGCGGTCTCCTTCGAACGGGTCTCCAGTCGTCCACGTCTCGCAAAGCTCGCCAAGGAAAGGGAAAACCTCTCCAGAGTCTTGTGACAATGGTCTCCTTACTTGAGTCAGCCTTAAGGGAAAGAGAGGATTCTTTACAACACAAAGGCTCTTGGGAATATGGAGATTCAGAGCTTAGGCACTTCAAGACTATCAGCCTTTCAGCCCCTTCATCAATGGATGAAGGCTATATTTATAGAGGAGAGGAGGAGGTTGGGATCCCTACAATAGTGGAAGGAAGGCCTTATCCTTTGGGAGGTTCCCCATATGGTGGAAACAAGAGGCCAAAGGAGGAAGGCCGTGGTTATTCAGGCGAAACCACTCCTGATGACTCATCCACGAAGTTGTTGTAATCGAAACTTCGCCTCTTTTTTTTAAAAAACTTTCCATAAACAGAGTGGCGCGGGTGCAACACTGGGACAGAGCGCCAATTGGCGCGGGCTCAGTGTTAATTTTCCCCCATTGGCGCGAGTACATAACGGGCTACCAGCGCCAATGCAAAAACAGGTGTTTTTAGGGGTCTGCTCAGGAAATGATCAACAGAAGGAATGTTTTCCTCATGGAAAGGGATGCAATGATGGTGTTTGCAAGGCATGACACTGCTTATTGGTCACAAAAACGACCCTCCAATGGGCGAGATGGGGATTGCAGGGCCGGTGACAAATTACTGTGTAACAGATGCCCCCTAAAGCATGAGGCCCGAGAGAGAGAGGGGTGAAATGCTTTACGAGAACATGTCCAACTGAGGGCCCGCCGTCGGAAAACCTGCACAGAAAGATACAACTAATATCTCAAGTACATGATGTATATATATGGTATGGACGCAGCCATCCGAACAGAGTATGCTATAATCCGGATCCAGGGTATGGGCGCAGCCATCCAACTAAGATCAAACAAATAGACTCGGGTATGGTCGCAGCCATCCAATCAGTGAGTCATGTACATAATGATAATAATCCACAATCGCAGCCTGGATTACAACAGACACAATCCAGGGTCTTGCGCTCCATCCCGACCCAACAAAGTACAAGTTCAAGCATGTGAATATGTGAGCTGAAGTCGAACATGCAAGAACATCGTCTGATTACCAGCCAATGATGAAAGCTGTTAACAGACGCGAGAGAAACCACCAATAATGACAATGGTCCTCAAGGTACTACAGGTACAATCCACGGCGTGCGAATAAATGAGCTGACGTCGAACACCCGCAGAATCACTCGATCGAAGGCCAATGATGTAAACCTCTCGTCGAATGCGACGAACCTGCCATTGAGGCATGCAGGCTCCAAGGTACCATAAGGAGTCTCTAGACCAAATTCCTGGATAATGAGTTGAAGTCGACAGGAAGTGACCTTGATCGAAGGTGGGCCATAATGATTCCCACATCATCGACACGAGACAGAGGAACATGATGTTTTGTTGTGAATCAAGATCGTATGAGAAACAGAGGAAGGTTGATATTTGCAGAGGCCAACTTCTCTTGAACATATAAACGGCACGACAGTGGACTTGGCAGTATTTGACATCAACGGATCAGAGGTCATGGTGACGAGGCAATGAGCAGATGAGAGGTCAAAAGGGATTATCCAAACCCACGGAGGCAAAGTGAAGAAATGAGATGAGATGTCCCCAACCCGACACGAATGCAGACAAGTGCCATGTTCAAGAGTGACATACTGCCGACGACAACGATGATGGTTCCATTTTTCCCCCACCATTTCTGGCGAGTACCTCTTTATTTTTACACAAGCTTGAAGAGGATACCATATGCTTGTCATATAAATTCGTCCTTCGGACGAATCCATCCTAGTACATTTAACGAGCCCTAGGAAGGAGCGACTCGAATAACGTCATTTCGACTGAATCCGATGTCATCAGGGTTTAACGAGTCTGACAAAGGAAGAACTCAGCATCTTTTCATATTTAGAGAGTTTGAAAAGACAGCAGAAAAGTAAACTCCAGTGGTCCCTTTTCGTAGATAGTTCCCCAGACCCGAAAAGGTAGAAAACAATACTCGAGAAAACCTCCTAGTCGCGATAGGCTAGGGTATTCCTTTTTCGTAAATAATCCATCCCAGCCCGAAAAAGGGGTAAACGTATACTGGGTAGATGTCGATTCGTGTCCACTTTAACGAGATCGAAACGACAAGGGCCTCGGCAATCTTTTCATGTTTAGAGAGTCAGAAAAGAGCTGAAAGATGACTCCTCCTGGAGGAACGAGTGGTATAAAGGGTAGCAACTGGTTCCGATAATGATGGAACTGCTCAAAACAAGATAAAGGTCAAGAGGTTGGCTAACAAGACCACTCATCGCAGCGGTTCCTCAGGAATGGGTGAAACAACGAAATGAAGGCATATGATCGGCCAAGCAGATAATGACGATGGAATGAGAAAACCAAGGCTCATCTGGCAAAAACAGGCTGATAAAATGGCAATCACGAGAGGTAAAATGGGAAAGGTTTCATTTTTACACAAGCTTGAAATCAGGAAACTCTGCTTGAAGTTGGTTCCATTTTTACACAAGCTTGAAACAAAGGTAAACTATGCTTGAAACCGGTTTCATTTTTACACAAGCTTGAAACGGAAACAAACTATGCTTGAAAAAGTAAGCATGCCCCCAGCATGGTGACTCAATTCGAGGTACATGCCCCCCAAGCTTCAGTCCATTGAAAATGGAGTGAAGGTTCAAAACAAAAAGTCGAATTGAACATGCTTGTGTTTCATTATTTTAACGAGGTTGACACATTTAAAAGAACTATCCTCAAACAACTTGTTTCATGTTTTAAGGAGCTTGACACAAATGAAGGAACTATGCTCCGAGATCCTGGTTTCATTTTTTAAAGAGCTTGACCCAGGGAGGAAACCGTGCTCTAACCGACTTACATCAAAATAAACCAGAAGGCGGTGTTTCCGAGAGTTCCACTCCCGATGGAAGGGAAACATCCTGGAAGTCAGGACCCAGTGCCCCCAGCACATTATGCACAACGGCATCATCACTGAGTATAGGCACGGGGTAAGTAGCCACATAGTTGACCTGCGGTGGAGCAGATACAATGGGTGGATAGAAACCAGGAGGGGGTGATGGCGGACCAGATGCCATATTAGGACCAAAGAACGAAAGCTGATCAATGGTCACGATCCGTCCTTCATGTGGAAAGCACATCACGTGAAAGAGGGAGGAGACAAGCGCTCCCATGGCATAAGTGTAATCGCGCCCCAAAAGTAGATTGAAATCCAAGGGGCCTGGAACCACCATCACGTCCATATGGATGGTTTTACCTCCCAAAGTAACAGGTAACCTGGTTCAAAATCAACCCGCTGACTCGTTTTTCTATTGAATGTCACCGCATTCTCCACAGGGCTGTGCGCAAGCGGCGGTGAATCGAAAGCTTGACAGGTAGTTGAGGATAGAACACTAACAGAGGCGTCTTCATCTATAATGGTACTGGGTATAACCAGACCAAAGGCCTGTACCGTTATCTCAAAAGGCACATAAGACGAAAGGCGGTATCCTGCAAATGGATTCCAATCAAAGGAAGCGACTAAACTACTCGGAGGGGTTACCATTGAACCGAGATGGTCTTCCCCTAGTGTTACGGAAGAAGAAGAAGCATCCTCCATAACTCCATCTCGGCGTAAGGAATGTCCTCCGTTTCTCCATCTCGGGAGCATGGGAGGAGCAATGCCCTTGAAGCACAGTGATGGAGAATCTTTCTCTCAAGTCCGAAAAATCAAGAGACTGTATGACAAGGGGTGTGAGATCCACTCGACGCGTAAAAAGACCGGTGCACCGTGGACGGCCGCCAACCGATCCTACGACCAATTGGTTGGGCACAGATTCGTGAATTTGAATTTCGGGGAGTGGGATCGACCAAGGATGACTTCTTGACCAATCGTAGGATCAACAAGTGGATTAAGTGAGGATCTAAAGAAAATTCACGGGAATATTGAAGGCGCAGTAGAACTGAGATAGACGACTGGGTTGTCTAAGATTTGCTTGGCTTCATCCATATAAGGACAAAGGTAAATGGCATGGTGCCCTTCACACAACTTACAGGGATTGGTGATCTTACCATGCTTCTTAGAGTTCTTATCAACAGCAGCTGAAGACGTGCCCCCAACTTGACTCCCGGAAGCCAAAGGCAATGGTGGGCGGCCGTTGGACCATACTTCGAGCACCTTGGAAATGCCAGGGCAGTCTCGAAGAAGATGGTCTCCCGTGCACAACAGGCAAGGGAACTTGACTTTCCGTGGAGGGTTGGAAGGTTTATCAAGAGGAGATATCTCGGAGGCAGTAGCCGTACATTTAGCCTCTCGCTTATCGGACTTCTTCTTCTTTGTCTTCTTCTTCTTCTTCTTAGCCACCTGGTTACTCGAATCCAGGCTTTCACCAGGCGAAGTAGAAGATGAGGACGCAGAAACAGGCGAAGAAGGGGAGAGGTCTACCTTGGAATCAACATGATGTTGTTCCGTCGGAGGAACTGACTGAACAGTAACGGAGTTATTCGGGACAACAGAGGTTGAGAACAACTAAACAGGCAACCCAACAGTTAACCCAGGAAGGGACAACGTCGCCATGTAAGGAGCACCAACATTTCCAAAAGGAGGAAAATGACCAGGACTCCCTTCTGAGGGGATTCCTTGGTTGGTAAACTCTGAAAAATTTTCCATCAAACTCAAAACCACACACGGGCTGAAAAAGAGTTAAGGGCACACGATCAAACGGTCAACAAGCAATATCTAAGCAGGCGTGTAATCGTGGGTGATTAATTTTACCACATTGGAAAATAAGAAGTTCTACCGTTTCATGTTTCAAGAGTCGAGAAACGATAAAAATATGACTCTATCTCTTTCAGAGTTGACACAAGCGTGAAAGGACAAGTGCTTGACGGTCTTTTCAAGTTTAGGGAGTCAGAAAAGACCAAATGACTGCTCAGGAAAAACTAGGCACAAAGGGTGTACCAAATATCCGTGAACTGCAATATACACCTTGGTTTCAATAATGAAATAGAAATCGACCAAGGAATTTCCGTACGTGCAGGTAGTCTCCCCGAATGCTGTGTTCGGTGTATCACGGGTATAGGGCGGCAGACTCGGCTTCCTGTGGATAAAGGATTGAAAACCTAGAGGGGTCTCCCTTTATATACGCGACGGTACGGGGAGCACAAGTCCGTACTAGCGCTGTCTAAAGCCAAAAGGCGAACGACAGCTGCTAGGTTTAACGACGCCGAAACACGTCTCTAGCCTAGACCTTCTAAAAATGTTTCGTTAAGTTCCAATGCTGCCTTAGGTTAATTGAATAAATTTTACAATTGATCTTCAATTAAGTTTCAATTTTCAGGCCCTATCGTATGTAGTGTCTCGAAATACTCCTAAATGCAAAGCTATATGCCACAGTGCAACATTTCGTTCGATGAAAACTAGTTAGAGAAGAGTTGAGAGCTTTTACACAAACGAAATGAACGGAAGACAAACAATGATATCTCTAATGCAACTAATGCAATTGAAAACTTTTCATTCAAAACACTAATCACTAGCGATATGGAAAAGATCACAATTTGCACTAATTAACAAAAGCAAAAGAGATTTTTTTTTTGATTTTCAATGTTTAAGAGCCAATATGCACTAAACAATCTTGAAAACAAACGGAACAACTTGAGAAACGGTTTCCAAGAGAGCGAAACAAACAAATTTCACTCGACAACACAAGCAATCAGATCCCCAAATCGACCAAAGTCTCTCAAAACGAAGAAAAGACTCAAAAGCTTCCAATGGACCGTGTGATCTAGGTCCAAGGCAAGACAAAACGAATTTCGAATGAAGGAATGAATAATCACCCAAAAATCACAACAAAACAATGAACAACTGCTTAGAGAATGTGGAGAATCAATCAGATAGTTGACAGGACAATCAAAACACCAAAACTCCCAAGGAGGGCTCGATACACCAAGCCACTAGATGCCCTAGGGCTTAAAACGTGAAATCGGTAGATAAAAGCAAACAACCAAAGGACAGAGGTGAATTCCCAGCCAAACAGGACTCCAACATACTCAGGTAGTCAGCAAATCAAGAAGAAAAACACTGATCAAATCCAGAGAGCTCAGAAATGAGAAAACTCAAAAAACTTACAAGGGTGGCGCGACTGTAAGTGTGAAACTGGCGCCAGAAAGCAATTGGCGCGGGCTGAACAAAGGCAAAATGCGCCAATTGGCGCGACTGTCGGGTTAAAAACCGCGCCAGTCGAGTTTCTCAGCCAAAAATTAAAAACAAGCTACTCCAGAAACAGACCAATGCAAGCTAAGCAATCCAAGGAGCAAAAACAAACAAAGAACCCAACCCAGAAGGTTCATCAAGCAAGGAAAAGCAAGATACAAATGGCAAGGCAAGACAAAAGACTCAAAGTTGTTCAGTCCGTAAACCAAACTGGAGATTGACTGAAGTAGCGTTGATCTACTCCGCTAATGCAGGGCAAAAGCGTTTCGAAGGCTATCTGGCTGTACTTCAGGCTCCGTCTATAGTTTACAAATCAAACAACAAGATGGATCCCCAGCGGAGTCGCCAAATTGTTGAGGAGGTAAATCCCCTCTGCGGACAGAGGCGATCCCTACTAGCCCAGCAGGGGTCTAGCAACAATCAAACAATGTTATGACGCAAGTTCCTAGTTACGAATGAAAAGGCTGGAGATAAGGGCCTACCTGGATTCCAACGCTAGGATCTGAAGAAGAAGCGTCCCCATTCCTCAGCCTTGGCAGATCACAATCCCTCCACGATCTCCGCGGATAAACACCCGCACATGGAAGAAACGAACAGATACAAGCATAGAAACCAGCATACGTAACTAAACATCAGTCAGAAAGGACGTTACTCACATTAACATGATGGAAAACAAAGTGGAACCATAATCATAATCATCTATTAAATAACCAGCGAAGAGAGATTACAACCAAGTTCTGACGTCGCGGTCTCCTTCGGACGGGTCTCCAATCGTCCACGTCTCGCAAAGCTCGCCAAGGAAAGGGAAAACCTCTCCGGAGTCTCTCGACAATGGTCTCCTTACTTGAGTCGGCCTTAAGGGAAAGAGAGGATTCTTTACAGCACAAAGGCTCTTGGGAATATGGAGATTCAAAGCTTAGGCACTTCAAGACTATCAGCCTTTCAGCCCTTTCATCAATGGATGAAGGCTATATTTATAGAGGAGAGGAGGAGGTTGGGATCCCTACAATAGTGGAAGGGAGGCCTTATCCTTTGGGAGGTTCCCCATATGGTGGAAACAAGAGGCCAAAGGAGGAAGACCGTGGTTATTCAGGCGAAACCACTCCTGATGACTCATCCACGAAGTTGTTGTAATCGAAACTTCGCCTCTTTTTTTTAAAAAACTTTCCATAAACAGAGTGGCGCGGGTACAACACTGGGACAGAGCGCCAATTGGCGCGGGCTCAGTGTTAATTTTCCCCCATTGGCGCGAGTACATAACGGGCTACCGACGCCAATGCAAAAACATGTGTTTTTAGGGGTCTGCTCAGGAAATGATCAACAGAAGGAATGTTTTCCTCATGGAAAGGGATGCAATGATGGTGTTTGCAAGGCATGACACTGCTTATTGGTCACAAAAATGACCCTCCAATGGGCGAGATGGGGATTGCAGGGACGGTGAAAAATTACTGTGTAACACACATCCATTGTCATTAAAGATCCTTTTCCATCACAAGACAATAAAATGATTTCTCACAATGGATATTCTTCCAATTCATCAGTAGATATCCTGATGATTTCCTCCCAGGTCATGGTTGCAACGTGATCTCAAGATTATGGATCTAAGAGTCCTGTAATTGGAAATGAAATTGGATCATCCAGTCCACCTCCAACGTCAACTCCTCCTATTTCCGAACCATTACATATCGAGAAACCTAGTCCTAATTTAGTAATTGAACCTTCTGATAGAGGTGTACTTCGAAAATCGGCTTTGAATCCACATTCAAGAGCCGCTTAGAACTACACCATTGTTGAAGATCTCTCTATGTCACCTTAAGCAATGTCGACCCTCGAAGTGCTGCAGTATTTTCCAAATTAGAGGAAGTTACTATTTCCAACTATTGGAGTGATTGACCCTCAAGACTCTAATATTATCGTCTTTGATCTCGAGAAATTTGTACCTAGACTCCCACACCTAATGGATTTTCAAATACCTATTTTAGTCAAATCTAGGTGAGTTTTTCGCATAGTGATTAACGAGGGAGCGTCTACATGCATTATGTCTTTGGCTTGTTGGATAACTATTGGTTATCCAAAAATCAATCAATCACCCATGATTCTAAAAGCCTTTGATGGAAGAGGCTTTCATCCATTCAGAATACTCTACGATTTACCCATAGAGGTAGAAGGAAAAATCGTTATGCTTGAGGTGGAAGTCGTTGATGCCCCTCTTGACTACAACCTTATTTTAGGTTGGAGTTGGTCTTATGTTATGACCACTATCATTTCATCAATATTTCGGTATGTTTCCTCATAAAGGAAAGATTTTCAAAATTGATTAGTTGTCTTACTATACTTCAGATCCTGCCTCCACGGATAGTATCCCATATGTTGGAAAATTGGTTATCCCTTACGAAGATGTTGGAGTAGGACTAGTTAGGGATTTCGCTCTTATGGGAATTTTGCTATATCTCCTCCTAACGTGCCTCGTACTATTTCCAATATCAACATGATTACATCAAGCACAATGAAATTTGATGACCCATGGATTGTGCCTTTAGAATATGAGTTGGACTACTACGACAATGAAATGCCTTTGATTCCATACGAATTGGCATATGTAGCAGTTCAATCGCTTTCTAACCTTTCATCAACCGATATTGGTCAAGTGAATGTGATCAGTGATGAGTCTTCTTCTCTACCAGGTTTAACCACAACATCTTTTTCTGATCCTTTTCAACACATATTTTCAAGTGATGAAACTGTTCGATAAATTTTGTCATTAGACAAATTACCTTGGGACGATCTTCACCATTGCTCCTCTTCTCTTCAAGACCTTGATATAGTTGAAAATGAGTTTTCAACAATATTTCTGATTGATTGTGTTAAGGAGCCTAAAAATCCTATGTGAATCCTTCATTCATATTATGAGATGAATTTAGGAAACATTTCAGCAACAATTCCAATTGACATATCAATCAAACCAGGAATAACTGAAAACATTCATATAGGTGCTTCATGCTCAATTGATGAAATTAACATGTACAAATCTCTATATCAGGAATTTCGAGACATATTTGCCTGGTCTTACAAGGAAATGTCAGGAATTGATCCTAAGATTGTAGCTCACGAAATTAAGTCATACCCAGATGCTAAACCTATTAGACAAAGATTATGTCTAATACATCCATGAAAAGCTGCTGCTATTAAAGTTGAGGTTGAAAAACTAATTCGTGCAGGATTCATTTATCCTATTCCGTTGACCGATTAGTTATCCAACATAGTTCCAGTGACCAAGAAATAGGGAAATATCAGAGTATGTGTTGATTATAGGGATATTAATAAAGCTTTTCCCAAGGACAATTATCCCACCCATGACATCGACCAAATTGTTGATGATTGTGCCAAAAACGAAATCTTTCATTCATGGATGGATTTTCCGGTTACAATCAAATAAACATACTCCCTGCCGATTAGCCCAAAACATCATTTATCTATCCGTGGGGGACATTTTCATATTGTAAATTACCTTTTGGATTGAAGAACACTGGCGCCACTTTTCATAGGGCCATGTATTATGCTTTTCACGACATCAAACACATTGTGAAACCCTACTTGGACGACTTACCTGCTCATTCTATGCATAGGAAATATCATCCTACACATTTACGTGCCATTTTTATGCTATGTAGGCATTACAATATTCGTTTGAATCCACAAAACAATGTATTTTGTGTACAATCAAGATGATTGTTGGGTTTCATTGTTTCTAAGGAAGGCATTCATGTCGACCCTTTGAAGGTGAAGGCTATTGTTAATTTACCTCCTCCTTCTACTGCAATGGAAAGAAAACTTTCTACATCATTTTATCCCTAAATATGCACAGTTAACTAAAGGTTTCACTCAGTTATTAAAACAGGATGTTCCTTTTATTTGGGATGAGATTGCCGATAAAGCTTTCAATGCACTTAAACACGCGTTGACCCATGAACTTTTGTTGCATCCACTTGATTATCACCGAGATTACTTTTTGTATTAAGTTGCATCCGATTCCACCATTGGAATGGTCTTAGTTCAAGAGGATGAATTCGGCAATGAACATGTGATTTATTACTTAAGTCGTAACCTTACACCGACCAATATCAAGTATACACATGTGGAGAAATTGGCCTTGGAAGCCGTTCAAGCTGGCCAAAGATTCTGTCACTACATATTGTTAGGCAAAACAACTGTGATATTTGAATGTAACCCTATGATGTACATTTTGAATAAAAAACTGCTCAGGGGAAAATACTCGAAGTGGATATTTATCCTACAAGAGTTAGATTTGGAATTTGAAAAATCCAAATCCAAGAAATCACTAGTCTTTGTGGAACTTATGTGTGACTTTCCCTACTCTGAATCATGAACTGTGACAGAAGATCATACTCCTGACGAATCTTTGTTTATGATCAACACAATGGATCCTTGGTATGGAGATATCATTATATATCTTCAAACCCAAAAATTTTGGCCTGAAATTTCATGCTCTGATCGACGTAGGGTTCGATACCAGTCTCAAAAACATAAAATTGTTGGTGACACTCTTTATCGTTGTGGTGTCGATTCTGTCTTTCGACATTATTTAACTCATGAACAAGCCGAAAGGGTTTTAAATGACTTCCATTCTAGAGCATGTGGTGGTCATATGTCTGGGTTTGCCACAACCCAAAATATATTGTGTGCTAGCTATTTTTGGCTGCCACTCTTCAAATATTGTATTCTTGCCGTTAGAAAATGTCACAATTGTCAAATTTTTGATCGAAAGATGTGTGCACCTCCCGCTCCTCTTCACACAATCATAGCTGTCGGCCCATTTTCAAAATGGGGAGTCGATTTCGTTGCATGTAACCCTCACTTGGTTGGGGGGCATGGGTATATTATTCTCGCTGTAGATTAATTTACGAAATGGGCCGAGGCGATGCCTACATATAAGGCTAACGGAAAAACTGCAACTATTTTCATATTCAATCATGTGGTTGCTAGGTTTGGTGTCCCTCAAGCCATCGTTACAGATCATGGTAGCCACTTTCAAGCATTATGATGACTAAAATTTCTGCTCAACTTGGCTTATGCCATGATAATTCTACACCTTATTACCCACAGGCGAATGGTCAGGTTGAGGCTGTAAATAAATTTTTAACCAACATGATTAAATGGATTGTAGGAAGTCATCAATCGAATTGGCACACCATGCTATTTTCAACATTGTGGGCATACTTTACCTCTGCAAAAACATCTACAGGGTTTACTCATTTTCAACTCGTTTACGGTTTGGAAGTTGTTTTACCCATCAAATGTGAAATTTCGTCACTAAATTGAGTTATTACTAGATACCCATGATGAGGAAGAGCACTTATTATACTTAACACAATTAGATGAGACTTTACACACCGTTGCATTAGCTGTTGAAGCTCATAAAAAATGTGTTAAGGCACAATATGATCAAAGCGTTAAACCTCGTGTCTATTCAGAAGGTGATCTATTCTTAGTATACGATCAAGCTCATGATAAGCTAGGCACTGGTAAATTTGAGCCAATGTGGCATGGCCTTTACATTGTTAAGCACATGCTTGCAAAAGGGGCCTATGAATTAGTTGATTATGATAGTGTCTCTTTAGATAAGCCCATAAATGGTCTTTATCTGAAGAGATATTATGCATGGTTTATCTTGTGGAGATATTTATTGTACATTAGTTACATTTTAAAGTGTGCCTTAGATTAGTTATTTTGCGTGGCGAGTTTCTACTATTTTTCTGCTTATCTTAATTACTCTCAATATTGTAGATGTCGACATTCCCTTAGACTTAAATTGGCTTTGCTGACGACGCCTGTCATAGTACACAAAACCTATATTCTGCTGCTTGGGTTATCTATTCACCCATTGATGAGTTAGTTTCGATGTCTTTGAGCTATTATCTGATGCCATTGCATTTGGAATTCAACGTTTGATTGTTAGGTTAGATTCACAACTCATTGTATAACATTTTAGTGGTGTTTATGCAATAAAAAATCCATTATTGTTATGAATGTTTTAAGGGTATGTCTCTTAGAAATACAATTTGATTACATTGAATATCAACACATTTCAAGAAATTTAAACATGTTAGCTAATGCATTGGCTAATCAAGTTTTAGATAGAATTTGCAACATTGAACGTAGATCAAAACAATATTCAATCCATACTGAACAAGGTACTTAGAGACCAAAATTAGTAATCATCATTAGGTCAGAATAGTCGTTTATCATAGTTTTTCAAAAAATATACATCATCTGTGATCATAGGTCTCAAACACCTTATGATATAAATATACTGATACAAAAAAAAATGTCTAAAACGACCATCAACTATCCATGATTATGATCATGATAACAGAGTATAACACGCACCACTCGGCATAGGTATCGCCTAAATGGACCAGGAACCCTAGTCACATGCCTCTAGTATTGGAGAGGCAAATCATCTGTCCCATTCTTAGGGATATCTATGGTCAACCTCTCCAAATTGTGTTCCAACTCTGTGCGGGCCTTGCCTACACCATTTTGTAGTGGAACTAATGATATAGGTTGTGCTCTTCGTCTATCAAAATGACAAATTACTGCTGGTTGTATTGGGCCTACATATGCGTTAAAATGTTTTTTATTATCAGTATTAGATGATAAAAAATTAAATAAAAATTATAAAACATAAAAACTAAAAATGAGACTTTTTACCTAACTCATCCCACTTTGCTCTAGGAGGGAGTGTTGTATCAGGGTCACCCTTGAAATACACCCTTGCATAGGGTAAGTCCTCGATCATGAAAATCTGGCTTCTCAGCCATACAAAAAACTGAGGTGTATATTAGATAATAGGATCGCCATTGCCGCCATGGCGAGCCATCAACGTAACCCATTGCAACATGCGAGGATCTCTCAGTCCTGTATGAGCCACTAATTGCTGTTGTGGTAAAAGGAGTGGGATTCTCTCTAAACCAAAAGATATAAGAATGACATTATAACCAAAATTGTTTAGCTTACCATTCTTTGCTCGCGTGAATTGTCCTTTCATATTGAAAAGTACTCCTTCGCATTAGTTGAATATTTCTCCCTTGGAACACTCAAAAACCATTTGCATTTGTGGTTTGGTGGCCACATGAGGAGCTGCGCTGCCACATAATATAGTAACTGTGAAAGTAATAACCTTGAGATCAAGTCGTTTGACAATTTTTATATCGATTTGACCATATTTCAATTGTGAATTCTGAGTGCAATATTGCACCATATGGGAAGCAATGGGTTGTCCTCCTGGCCGTGTGCCAAACAAAGAAATGTCTCTTCCACTTCGGGGAAAACCGGTGAGGAAATAAATATTCTCTGCATCAATGATGAGCATATGATCCCTAATGACAAAACATTGTTCCTAGATATCCCAGTCATTTACCAACCAGGTCATCATCTCTACTTGGGCCTTCATTCCTTGTATGGACCAAATTTTGCATAGTCCGCAATTCTTTAAAACCTGAAGCATTGCTGGGCTATCAATTGCCTCATTATCATGCATTTCATGCTTGAGTTCTATCCACTAAAGCATGGTTGTTTCAATTTTCATGTAAACAATCATTAAAAAGCATTATGAATCTTTTGGAAGAACTTGGAGAAATTTTGATGGAAAGAAAACCATTTTTGAAAAACCCCACGACGCCTCCGCGGTTTTTCTTTGAAGATAGTGCATTTTTATGCACGATTTGTACATAAAAAACGCGGTGACACAATACTTTTTTGTGTTAAATATTATTGGGGTGCGCAGGTTGATAAGGAAAACCTGCACACCCCCGAGGGAAATTTCTAAAAAAAAATTTTCTCCAAAAAAATAATCTGAAAGCCTAAAATGAAAAAGAAAACAGATAGAATGTAAGATAATGGAGTAAAAAAAATTACTTGGAACTGATGTTTTGTGAAAAGGTTCACCGGTTCACCTGATATCAACTTCAAAAGATCTATGGTAAAAACCAATTTTTACTACTCCATAAATCAAATGCTGAAAATGACTTGTTCTTTCGAATTTTTATAGGTTTTTTATGAATAAAACAATATTATTTTATTTATTTTGACCTCTAGAAGTTCAAATTTTAAATATTTTTACCATAATTGAGAACAAATTATTGTAGTTTTTGAGTTTTCTATGCAGAGAACAGGTTTTGTTTAAAAACGAATCGTTTTGACGATAGAGTAAAATTTTATCACTTTTTGGACTCTCGAAAAACACGAAAAATGAAACCTTGGAGTTCTCTTTTAAGCCCTTTTCAGACTCTCTAAACATGAAAAGATTGTCGAGCACTTGACTATTTGAAATCGTTAAAATAAATGAACAGTCGTCTACTCAGTATAAGTTTACCCCTTTTCCGGACTGAACTAGACTAAATATGAAAAAGGTATACATTGGCTAAGTATGGTCAATAGAGTTCTCTCCTACATTATTTTATCCTTTTTTGGGTTTGAGAGACTAAATTTATGAAAAACAACACTATGGAGTTTACTTATGTTTTTCTTATGACTCCCTAAAACTAAAAAACACTGAATTAATCCCATGTTGGACTTGTTAAAATTAAACAATACATGACTTGTCGATCACAACAGGACCGAACCACACCTTAGGGTTTGTTAAAATTACTAAGATGGACTCATCCGAAGGATGAGCTCACACAAAAAGAAAATTTTATCCTCCTCAAGCTTGAAAAAAATAAAGAGGTACTTGCCAGTAATGGTGGGGGGAAATTGAGAAAAAAGAATCCACATTTTATACTTATTTTAGAAGTAGCATGTCACTCTTGAACACGACACTTTGTCACACTCTTGTCTGGGTTAGGTAATTCTTTTGTCTTACAATTAATCAAACCTCATTGAAAGTCTTCCGTTGGTTTTGGGTATTATCTTTAAGTCAAATGACGCCAAGTCATTTACAGTGTCGTTATGTGTTTAAGAGAAAGTTCAACTTCAAATCATTATTCATTGCAAATATTTTCCTCCATTCGCGTTGACCATACCTGAGTTAATCCTTGCAAAATATTTATTCAAAAGTTGACATAATAGTTTCATGTCGTAGGACATCCCGCGACATATCACTTCCTATCAACTTCGGCTCATTATCTAGGAAGCTGATCTAGAAATCCTATCAGTACCTTGAAATTTGCATGCCTTAATCGCCGGTTTCTCGCCTTCGACAACAGGTTTTCATCATTGGCCTTTGATCGAATGACTCTGTGAGTGTTCAACTGAAAATAATTCATTCACATTTCATAATTTGAGAGCCATTGTCATTACTGGTGGTTTCTATCACACTTTTTAACAGTTTTCATCATTGACTAGTAATCAAGTGTTTTCTACCATGTTCGACTTCGAAACAATCAATCTCATGGTTAGATTCGTACAGTTCGAGAAGCGGAAATCAAGACCCTGGATCTAGTTTCAACCATCCAGGCTGTGAGGAGTTATGTATTCATGTTTCAGTAGACTAATTCATAACAGATGGATGCATCCATATTGTGTCTACTTTTGATGTAATTCTAGGTCACTTCTGTACCATGACATATATTTAGTTTTTCTCTAAGTATGGGAATTGCTACCTCAGTGATGATTATATATTTGCATTGAATGTTTCTTATAGGTTTTCAACCGATGTCTTAGATCCAATCCTTGGTATGATATAACACTCCATTCTCTTGAAATATTTTCTCAGACTTCGCACTTTAGGGGGCAATCTGTTACACGTCATTTTTTCACCATGAAATTTGACGGTCAATATGAATCTATCACCATCCATACTCATGCTTCCTTAGAAGTCAATCATCTATATTCCTTAACCAAGTCTTGGAAACTGGGAAAATAGCTCTTAAATACTCTTAAAGAGGGTTTGAGCACTTTTTGCAGTCACTTCCCATGCATGCGTGGATACTACTAAGCTTACCTGTGGACATTTGCACTTTGTTTTCCATTAAAACATGTGCACCCCATTTAAAATAAATTAAAGGTGAAAAGTAACTTCTATAATCATATTTGGGCACATATTCTTCCAACTAAAAGCCTCTAAGTCATGTTAATCTGAGCTAAATCTCTCCAATCATGGAACTTATCCCCTTGGATCAAGGAACCCTAATCCCTTCATTTGAGGATCAAGCCCCTCTATTGGTGGATCTGAAACCCTCAATTTCTCCTATAAATTGAGCTGAAACTTCACGGTTAGGGGGTTCACTTATGCTAATCTTATGCTAGTCATTCTAGAGTGGAAAGCTTGTTAAACCAAGGAGGAATTTGTACGACATGAAGGCTCGGTTGTAAGATTTATCTTTATATTCTTGATAATACATTTGGATAATTTTTCTCATTGTGTTGTTTTCAAATTCATTAAAACGATGCCAATTCTTAATCTCCTTGATCATTAAGTTAAGTTAGTATTTGGATTATTACATACTACAGGTGCTTTTGATTCTTTGCATGTTTGTGATTACAGGTTCTTCTCAACATTGAAGGACTTCTTCGGGACAAAAGGCAAGGTCTTCAACAAACATCTCATTGAAAGGTAAGAGCACTATCCTCTCTTTTCTAGTTTTGATAATATGAATGCTAATAGCTTAGGGAAAGAGATATTCTTATGTATTTTTGTTTCTATTTACCTGTTGGGATACTAAGGAGATCGCTCTTCTCTGCAACAGGGATTTATCTGGGTAACAACTGACAAGATTTTAAAGGCCCACTAACATAAGTTTTCAAAGTTGTTTATCATTCATGGTAGCTAATGGAAATTTGGCAAACAAAAATCAAAAGTCTGAGAACACTACAAGTAAAGATCAAATTAAGGAAATATAAAGGTAAGGATCAAAGCTGAGTTTGGTTGCACTAACAACATTCAAGGCCATCACTTTAGCATACCAGGGAATCAAAAGGTATGGATAAGGGTATGGTTTATCCTTCTTAGTTTGTGCCATGAAATATTGGGCAAGTATTATTGTTGGAAACCCTCAATTATATCATATAGCTATGTTGCTTGACACTCATTTACTCCTATAACCCTATAAACTTTAGCCTATGTAACATAAGCAATGAAATTCCTAAATAACTTAGATAAAATGAATTTGAGAATTCTATCAATAAATTAGTACTCAATAAATAATAATACTCTAGTAGGAATAAAAAAAAGAGTTTGGGGTTTAACCAAAACCATTACAGGAGACCTGTCTCAAAATATTCTTTGTGCAATGTTGATTGCATTAGTATAGCTTTCTAGTAACCTTTAATGGATACCACAATGACCCAATTAGAAAGCTAGTCTCTTAGATTTAATATTGAGTCCCTAAGATTGACAACCTACAGGAATAGGTCTCTAAGATCAATAACTTGGAAGAATAAACATTTAAGATATACGACTTTTAAGGGTTTCTAAAACCAAGCACCAACTATGGACCATCATTGCATCCCCATAAAGAATAGGGTATTAATAAGAGCCATTAGGGGCATGGGAAAATGTTGAATAATCTATAGGAGGAAAGCATCATAAAATCAACCCTTTTGTAACAGCCCGAGGTTGATTTTCCATGTAAATAAATTAAACCAAGGTCATGGGACATGTATTCCAAGTTGAATGAGGAGGAAAACATTACATTGGGAGTCACTTGTGGCTAGTTAATTATTGGATATGGAAATTGGAATTAGAAAAAGGCAAAGGGAAATAAATGGTAATTAATTAAAGAAATAAAGGAAAATAAGAGAAAATGAAGATGAAGAGACAAGAAAATTCATGCAAGGGAAAATGAAGGAAATTGAAGGAAAATGAAAGGAAAAAGGTAACACAAGGAGATACAAAACATTATATGTATCTCTTAGTCACTCTCACTTACTCTTGATCACTTCTTGGTTACTCTTGGAGAATTATAGCATTCACTTGGGCACTGAGGCATTCACACTTGGACTTGGAGAGAGAGAGAGCACTTGGACAAAATCAAGCGAGTAAGAAAAGGAATTAGTGGGCAACGAAGAAGAAGTTTGGAAAAGTAGGTAAAATAGGAGAACATTGCAGGTAATAGGTTTCATGTGTGATTTCCTTGTTGATATTTGAATGCATGTTACATGCATTTGGTTATTTGGTTACTTGTTGTCATTGGCATGGGATTTTCCTGGGTTGACAATTGTTTTAACCTTGCCTTTTCCATTTCCTAGATAGCCATGATGTAGGGGGTTCACTGTTTTGGTTAAGCTTTGGATGAGTATATTTTGGATCTTGGTTGAGGTGGTATCAGGAAAATTCCCAAGGGTCATGGGTGGAGATGGTGTTTCTCCTAGAAATATTGATGGATGGGTGGAGACAAAAAAATTCCTCTGAGTATGGTGAAGAAAGTTGGAAGGCATCCAAGCATGTTTTTGTGTTAGTGATTTTTGGACCGGTTGAGGTGAAATCACTGTGATTGAGGGTAGAAGTGGTTTAGCCTCTAGATTCCCTAGTTGGTTTTGTTTTGGTTTATCCCATGTGATCCAACATTCATGCTTGGAATATGGCATGGGGGTGATTGGTTGGAAGAAAAATTTGGTTCAACCCAATCTATGGTCGGGTGGTACGTGGAAGTCCCTGACTTGGTTGGCTTCATGCATATGCTATTATGTGTTATTTATTATTGTGATCAATGGGCACATGTATTGGTACTTATGTTGATTGTATGTTTGATTTGTCTTGAATTAATTCTGGTTAAATGTTGTTTATAAGCATGTCATATTCTTGTCATCTTATGTACTCTTGTTATGTATCTTTCTTATGGCATGGAAAGTTATTGAATGGTTATTTGAATGCATAGGCTAGCTAGTGTTTGATGAAACTAGCTTGAGAGAGCATTGATAATTATTAATGAACCTGTGATGAAACTAATGAATTAGTGAACAAATATGCATTTATGATCTGCAAGTACTATGTATACAAAGTGTTGGTATAATGAATAGTTTTTATTGCCAACATCTTGGGGTCATAACTTTGGCATATGATCCTCATTTGGCTATCATAATTCCTCATTTTAAAGAACTCCACAAGAAGGTTTAAAAATTTACATTAAGAATCACATTCTGGAACTTTTCTAGTCTCTACGTTTTCCCTGAAAATGTTGTTTAGACCCTCAAAACAACCTTGAAAGTTTAAGACCTGAAAAAACTACAAAAATTAGAAAGTTGTGTAAATTTAAGGAAACAAAACTAAAAGGAAATTGGGTCAATTTAGGCTGATAACAACATGATCATGTGTCACTAGGTGTTTTTATTCAATTATGGAGATATGGACCTCATTTTACAGAAGCGCATCTTGGAAATTAGGTCATGTATAGTAACTCTCATCTCGTGTTTACCCTGGTGAGCAAGTTAAAATGGCCAAATGTGGGGTGCGGTGTTACACCTTTTAGGACAATCAACACTATATGTTTCACATATTTCAGAAAATAAATATTGACAAATTCTATGGTTCTCACACGACACAATGGGTTACTTAGATGGAAATCTAATTTTCCCTCCAATGTATTAATGATGAGTTGTTGAAAATCCAAGTGGATGTGTTATACTTGGATTGAGAATGTTAGTGATAGTGGCAGAGTCATATAAAGGCATATGGAGGGCACATTACCTAGAGTTAGTTTGTGAAGGTCATATATGCTAGTTTTGAAGTAAAATATTTTAGGGTAGTTGACCAAGTTAGGCCAAAGCAACATAATTGAAGCCTTTATTGCTTCAGTCGAGTAATTAGAAATCTACATGAAAGGTAAGATTGATATTTTTTTCAATTTTTTTTGTTTTTGTTTTTGTTTGTTTGTTTTGTTTTTTTTTGTTTTTTGTTTTTTGTTTTGTTTTGTTTTTTGTTTTATTATTATTATTATTATTATTAATGGTCTAAAGGAGGGGATTAGAGCACAAATCGAGATGGCCTACACCACTACTTTTTGGTGGCATCTAAACTAGCTAGAGCATAATAGGTCGTTGTAACTACATAGATCAAATGACCCATTTTTGTTCCACAACAAAATCCTCCTTTTATTTCTTCTCCACCTTCTCAAAACCCTAAGGTTCAGTAGTTGATTTGGGTGGAAGCAACAAGATGTTGATACCAAATCCTCTATTATCATTGTGATGAAATTTTTTAGTGAGTACTGATGTAAGGAGCAAAAATGATTTTACATAAATATGGCTCCATCCAACACACCTAAGGAAATTTCATAGCAAGCCACTACAAATTTGGATTTAATAGAAGCTATTCTTCCACCTCATGAAAAAACCACCTAGGAACCTCCTTGTGATGAATCCCATATTTTTCCCCATATTTAATCATGGATTTCAGCTCCTTGTACCATGAAGTGTGATGCCTTCAAAAAATGTCTTGGTACAATGTGAATGCAAGAGGGGCACCACACTAGCATTCACCAATAAAAAATTATGTGATCAAAACTTGGTAAATTCCACATATGATAAAGAAATGATAGCCATCATTAATGCCACAAATGCATGGCTTTGCATATCATTATGAGGTGTTTCAAAACTAATATGCATCATCAAAACTTGAATTTATTTTTGGAGCAACAATTTTCATCACCAAATAAGAACAAGTAGTTCATGGAGATGTAAGTTTATAATTATGAGATCATATACAAGAATGGCAAGGAGAACACGATGGTTGATGCTTTATCTAAGAAATATGAGAAAGAAACGTCCTGGTTTTACTTATTCTTACCAAACCTATATTGGATTATAAAGGTACATTGTCAATGGTTGGTTATTGACAAAGTAGTTCAACTCATTAAATGACTCAATGAGGACTGTTGAAGCCTAGTAGGCCATGGGCCTTCCAAACATTGAAACTCTTCAGTCGGGACAAGATACTCCTTTTCCGTTTGGGATGGTGGCTCCGACTGGATTTAAAGGACCAGTTTCCTTATAACTAAGTGGATTGAATTGAATGGGTGAAAATGGGACTAAATTAACAGAAAATAAAACTATCTAATCTAAACTAAATGCTGATAAAGAAATTCTAATTTTAACCCGGGTAATTATATGTGAATACAACTTAGGATTGTTTCAATCTAATAATAACCATGTAGACCCCAACCCCATTACAAGCTATATTAGGCGTCATGACACTTTGAGGTACAAAGGTTGCTTTTTTTGGCAAGGAATTTTGCTATAAAAGAAGTAAGAAAGAATTGTATTCCTCTCCCACTATGGGTCACTCAAGCTTTCACAAAACATACAAAAGAGCTAAGGGATCCTTCTTTTTGGACATCAATAGAAAGGCTATATACACCTTCATAGCTAAATGTGACACATGGCAAAGGAACAATGGTGAAACATTAAAAACCCTTGAGGTTGCAACTATTATCCATCCTTACCATAGTCTGGCCTAACATTTCCATAGGTTTTATCATTGGCCTTCTTAAAGTTGACAACAAATTTGCCATATAATGGTGGTAGTTTAATGCCTTCCCAAATATGCTCAATTTTGTGCCTTGTAGCAAACATTTATATCATACACATTTTGCCATGTCTCCATGGATCATCTTTTTAAATTACATGGTTTCTTACTTCCATTGTGATAGATGGTGATCCCACCTTTACCAAAATCTTACAGTAAAATTTGTTTAAAGAAATTGGCACACACATGAAAATGAGCACAATTTATCATCCCCAAATAGATGATCAAACAAATATAGTCAATAAGTACCAGTAAACTTATTTATAATTTTTTGCATTGGATTGATGGGACCAGTGGCTTTAATGTCTACCACTTATAGAGTGGTGGTAAAATACCACCTATCATTGTGCTACCACATTGTCACCATGTGAAGATATATAATACAAAAATCTCCCTTGGTTATTTCATATTTTTGAATCATGTCTAAGGTTGAAGAAGTGGATCACATTCTGACCACAAAGGTGGTCATTCTCAATACACTTAAGGAAAATTTGGCTTTATCTTAAAATAAAATGAAGCAATGAGGGTATTAGCATCACTTGGAGCACTCTTTGAAGGGGATCAAGTGTTTCTTCATCTTCAGATCCATAACCAAACATCTTTTGAATGTTAGATTTCTTAGATGTTGGCACCAAAGTTATATGGACCCTATCAAATCCTCCAGTGTATTGGACAAGTTTCTTATATATTGGATCCCTTGACTAACTCCAAGATCCACTTACTATTCCACGGGTCCTATTTGAAGAAGGTAGTGGGGCCAAATTAATGAATTCAAACCAATATTCCCAAGCTTGATGAAGAAGGCTTTATTTAGTCAAAGCCAAAGGTAGTGCTAGCCACAAGAGAGCATCAATTATGTCACACTATTCATTAAATCCTCATACAATGGGAGGATATATAAGCCAGTATGCCAACTGCGAACCAACAATGATATTATAACATTTTGCACACCTTCAACCTTAAGGACATTATTTCTTTTGAAGGGGAAGGGCATGGTGTGGCCCTGTGCTAATAACCCTTACAACCCTTGTGGTCGATAAGCTCGAAAGAAAAGATAGGAAGGTAGTTAGGTTTAGCTCGAAAGAATCATATGGTCCCTATGTTAATTACCCTTAGAAACTTTATGGTGTGCATGTTAATAATATGTATAAGCTTTATAGTCTCTATGGTCACTATACTAAAAAAATGACATGATTTTTTTGCTACTAAGCTTCATAGCCCTTTATAAACCCTATAATTAATACAAAATTTATGTTAATAAGCCCTATGGTCCTCACTCTAATAACCTACAAAATCTTCATCGTTATGTTCAATAAACCTCATGGTACTTTAGAATGTCTATTGCCATTGTGCTAAAAAACCTTATAATTCTTACCTTACTAACCTTTATAGCCCCTTATAAACCCTGCAATTGAGATGGTCCTTGTGTTAATAAATATTATGGTCTTTATTTTAATGATCATTATAATCCTCATGTTAATAATCATCGTGATTGCTTAGTCTATATGTTGATACTCCTTATGGTCTTCATGCTTAAAGCCCTTTTATCCCCTATAATACCATGCTCCTAGTGTAATAATCCATATGATCCTTATGCTTATAATCCTTATAACCTTATGTTAGTAACCATTATGTGCCTTGTATTAATAATCCTTGTAACTCTTATATCCTCATCCTAATAACCCTTACATATATTAAACTGATAACTTCTATAATCTCACGCTAATAACTCCTATAACCCACACAGACCCCTCACTAATCCTTTGAATTTAGGTAATTCATATGGTCCTCATGCTAATAGTGTTTATAGTCCTGGTAACTCTCATGGTCTTCATATTAATAAGGTGTAATAATCCTTTTGTATCAATAAATACATATGGTTAATATTAAATGTTAGAAAAATTCAATCAATAGATATAAGGTTATACTATAACTTTAATAAACAATTATTGGGGAATGGCTTACATGGTTAAAAGAAGAAGTTATTTCTGTCTAGCTAGGTTCAGATCACGTTTATGATATGATTTCCCTAATGGGTTGATTGCCTCCGAAGGAGCTATTTCATATAGATGGGGCTAGCTACAATCTCTCTCAATTTTATGGATTAGGTTCCTTCCAATCACGTTCACTAGCAAAGAGATGATTCCACAAGTCCATCAGAGAAATTGCTATCACTGGCAACAAGCATTTTAAACAAAAAAACTACACATACACATGACTTTTAGCCCAAGTGATTGTTCAACTAATTGTCATTGATGTTACTAGGTTTTGCATAATTCCATGTTCACAAGTGCCTAGTTTTAATCCCTTTAGACAAGGGGCACTAATTTATACTAATAAATGTATAAAATATGTCATACATAGAAAAACATCTATTAATTTTCTTATTAAAATTTAAAAAATAAAGAAAGGAAAAAAATAATAAACTTAATATGTTAAGGTTTCTTTTTATAGGACAAAGGAGGAGATCATTTTCAAGAATAAAAATAATTTAAAAATATTATCATATCAAAATTTAAGGAGAATTTGTGGGGTGATAATGAGTTAGAGGGGAAAAGGAAACTAAGATATTATAAAAAGGTGATCAACCTAGTCTCAAAAATAAAAAAAATATCTCTATGTCTTCACTAGTCTAAATAAGAAAATAAACATTGCTAAAATAAGAATAAATTCACATGAGCTTCATAGTGAGATTGCTTGTTGGAGAATTTCAAAAACACCACGGGGTAAAAGAAATTGTCACACCATTTGATGAAAAAGTGTATCACTTTTGCAACACTTAGATGGTCGAAGACGAAAAGTACTTTCTCTTAGATTGTCGAGCTTATACTCACATTCGATTAAAATTTCAAAACATTTGTCATACTATCAACCTTTTTTACCTTTTAAGTTAGTAAATTATAATAATATTGGAACACTTCTCTTAATGTTTTTCAAAAATATAAATAAATTATTAAAAGTTTCAAATAATCTCTTACCTTCGTAAAATAAACTATTTCAATATCACCGAATGTTAAATTATCATTATAATATAATAAATGTGGAAAATAAATAAATTAGTTTAGATCCATCTTCACCCCGGATTTATCAAGCATCGAGACATATCAAATCTCTCTAGGTGTAAACCTTTTTTTTTAGTGCAAAACTTGAGGAAAGGTTTACACGTCGAGAGATTTTATCCCTCTTGTTGCTTGATAGATCTAGGGTTAAGATGGATCTAGGTTGGTTTTAGTCGTGCACGGTCACAAAAAATTGTTGAACATATAATTATTATGATAATTTTGAATATGCTAAATATGTCTAAGATTAATATGGCCGTTTTAATTTTAATTTTCTCAGTTGCTGGAAGATTCTTGAGATGATAGAGATTGTTAATAACTTGAATGAAGAAAAATGGTGAAATATAAATTTTGAATGCAAAGCGACAATGTAACAATGTTAAATGATAGAAAATATGAATAATAATAATGTAGTCAATTATAAATAGTCTTCATTATGATCAATCTCAAGTTATTTTCTTCTATTGTTCTTTTTGTTACACCTGTTAGTTTTTGCATCTTTTCATATCGATATTATGAAAAGGGTAGTTGAAATCCTATACCATTCACATCTCTAACTCGAGGTAATGTAGTAAACGTCACACTTTGTATCTTTTGATCTATAATATTAATGATAGTTTTCTCCAAAGTCAATCATTGTGACTTATAAAGTGTTAAACCTCGAGTAAGTTTCTCTAATCTCCCCTAATAATAATAAAAATAACAATAATAAATAAGTAAATAAATAGTAAATAAATAATAAGTTGATAATAGTAAATACATAATAAATAATGAAGATAATATAATAATAATAAATAAATAAAATAGTAAATAATAAATTGAAGTTCTAAATAAATATATATAAAAATAAACTATAAAAATAGTAAAAAACAAGTGAAGTTAAACAAAAAGTAAAAACGAATAAAATAAGAAAAAGTTAAATTAAGAAAACTATAAAATAATAAAAATTAGCAAAGTTAACAAAAAGTAAAAATGAATAAAATAATAAATAGTTAAATTAAGAGAAATATTAAATTAAGTAAAACTTAAAATAAAGAATTAAAAGTTGGATGTTGACATTTGGAATGTGTTCACTCCAATAATTCTCAATGGTTGTTAATCTTTTGGTTTAAATAATATTAGAGATAACCACAAACCTACTTTTAAGCTTTAGGATCTAGCCTTCCTCATGCTCAGAGAGGGCTCTTTCTTTATGATTTATCTTTGTTGATTTTAGGCTAGTTATGTAAGACTGATTGGTTTTTGATTTTGGGTTTGGTTTGGTTTGGTGGTGGAATCACTAGTTCAGATGGATAGATGAAGGCATGAATTCCATTGGGCTAATAGAGTCAATATGTCAAGCAACAGAGCAGAATCAAGTTTCTAAAGGGAAGTGTTCATAGGGAAAGATAGCTGAGTAACTTCAGATCTTTAGGCTAGATAATGAAATGGTTTCAATCCGGATGAGAGCGCAATTAAGAATTCTCAGATATGGATAATGAGGGAAATGACTAAGGTCAATCGAAACTAGGGAGAAATTAAGAATTCCCTAATCTAGATATCAGTAGAAAACATGAAAATGACATAAAAATTCAAGACAGAGTGTTTTTAAACAAATTCTGAAATAATATTCCTGTTATACATTTGGATTTAGAAAACATGCAAGTATGTGAAAACTTTAGATAATAAAAAATAACAGTTGAAAGTACTTCACTAACGTGGCCCAACACATGAATCCTGTAATATAATGTCTTTATTGCTTAATCCAGTCTGCTGACTTGAAAATGGTACAAAGAACCCTATGGTTCAGATCTGTACATCTATAGAAATGTTTAGCAATCCACAATCCACACACAATAATCTGAATTGTGAATTATTTATACAAAAATTGAATACAAATTATCCTAAACTGTCTTAGGAATTATTCAAGGAAAAATAAATATCTTCATGCAAGAAGATAGAGACAGCTATCTAACTAATGCAAGCCATCCCTGATTTTATTGAATTTGCTGTTTGATCTTTGATTATTTGCTGATTTGTCTCTGACTATTGCTCAACAAAGGCTATCTTTTAGGCTGTTGAGTGTCCTTTATGCTGGCTGTTTATTTACTTTCAACTCTACTTTTGACTTTAACCATTTGACTTTCATCTGGTACACTTTAAACTCTGATACTCTTTACTGTTACTGATGTTTTTAAACTTTTATCCTGGCTGATGATTTTCACTTTAAACTGCCTGCTCTGTTTACTTTGACTGCCCTGTTTTACCTTTTCACTTTTGCAGTAAATCATTCAACTTCTACCAAACTTCTGCATCTGGTAACTTGATCTTTACCATCCTTCTGAATATCTCATCAACTGCTGTATACTTTGCAAAATTAGGTTTGTTGATGAATACATGTTTTACCTCATGTTGTAGGTAAAAGAGGTTCTCAAAAATTTTATAAAGTAATTTCCCTCTTGGAATTCCTTGCATGGCTGAATTATTAGCTTGCTCCTTTGCCACTTCTCTGATTTTCTTAACATTATATTCTTGTTTCATTAACCTGTCATTAATAACCAGAGGATTTGGAAGGCCTTTCTGCCTTAATCCTGAATCTGGTTATGGCAAGCTCCATGTTCTGACATTTTTCTTCAAGTTGAACCATTAAGTTTCTCTTAGAAATCACCTTTCTAACTTCAAGAATTGTTTCTGTCCTGTCACTAATTCCAATTTCCTCTAATTCTTGCTTATTTTTGGAATTAAGAAACTTTATGATTTCATTGGCTTCTTCTAGCTTTTTACCAAGTTCTTCCTTGATCTTTTGAATGGCTTCACTAGCTTCTTTGATAAGATCTTTTTGTTCATAAATAACCTGAATGGATGGCCAAAAATCGTTGACAAATTCAATGATATTGGCCCACAGCTGCTGATTGGCTTGAGCAAGTGGTTCTTTCAACGTTAACTCTTTCTCTCTTGGAGTTCCTATCCTGTGGGGCTGGAGTCTGCAAGATAGAACTAGTATCACCTTGCTTCTCCGCCTCTTTCAAAGTGTTCTCCAACCATTCAGACTGATTGGAGTATTTCTCAATGTCTGGCTTGGATTCATGTACATAAGGAGTTAATTTACATTTGACTCTTAACTTGCTTATAACTCCTAAAGGATCATAATACCATTGGAAACTTTGACTGAACTTAAATTCCTGCAAATATTTTTTAGATTGTTGACCTGCACCTCTATTGTTTCAAATAAAAGGACCAATCTGATTCTTTATCTTAAACTGTGTCTTCTTTTTGGCTGACAAGAAATTTACTTCATCAGAGTGAAGGATTTTCTTGATATATTCAAGTGAAAATAACCTCATTGGGAGATATTTGGGCAGCTTATATGGAAAGAGATTAGATCCATATACCCTAATATCTGTGTGGTTCTGATAAAGGTACCAATCTCCTGTCCTACTATGTTCTAATAACTGCAGGACCTTTTTAAACTCATCACTGACTCTTGGTTGACTGCTGCTGTTCAGCATGTTGACAGTAGGATGGATGAATGAGTCAATAAAGTCTGTTTATGTGAACTTTGTTGAATCTTTCCTGATTAAGGAATTCCAAAATATTATTGACTTTGGATTACCTTCCACATCCAGTTTCTGAAAGTTGATGGAAATATTTTAGGTTGAAAGTATAGAGACATGTGGAACATAACAAATGAATATTTGAAGACACCTTCTTCAAGCATTTTAAGAAGCTGTTCATGGATTGTATCAGCAAGGTACTGGGAAAAATTGAATATGGTAATAGGAGGCTGACTAGGGGAAAAAATAGATAGAAACCCTAAGACTGAAGCAACTACATGCTCATCAGTGAAATAACCTGGAATAAAAGACAACATGCTAATAATATGCCTAGTTCTCTTAGAGAATATAGCTGCTGGATAAGGATGGTTAGTCTTTGGAGTCTCTACTGATGAGGGAATGAATGTTTGGAATATCTGGAACCTATTGGGGAAGTCCAGCTTCAGATATAACTCAGTGAGGATCTTTATAGATAGAGGGGCTTCATCAGGTATAGGTTAAACTTGAAACATTTGATTTATTGATTCAGTTGTGATGGTGAATAAGGTTTCTTTACCAGGGGTTACAATGGGTCTTTGATCAGGGAAATAACAAGTTTGGCAAAGTCTAATAACCTCTAGACACTGGAAGGTCTTTGGGACAATATACTTGGGCAAATTGGACTCCCAAAGGAAAACCTCATCGGCTTGGTCAATTGATTTATCATGGCTCCAGTAGTGGAGCTTAAGAAGGTTAAACTTAGTGACAGGGTCACTAATTTTAAAGTCTCTATCTGCTAAGGGAGTGTGTTCTACATCCATAACTGGAGGTTGTAGGGGATTAACTGTTACAATGCTTTGAGATGCCATTTTTTTTGTTAATTTTAATCAATTGATTACTCTATGGGTTTAGAAAACAGTCTCAGGCCTTTAAGAGCACCTCTGAAAGATTATTACAGTCTGCAAAAGAGTTTGGGATAAAACAATAGCTTTTCCTTTGGTCTACAATGCTTCAATTGATCAAATAATTAGTATCTGTGATAAAAAATAGTCTCAGGCCTTGGGAATTCTGTGAAAAGATGAATAAGGTTTGCAGAAAAAGGATTGGGAGGCAATAGGGGCTTTCTTTTGGTCTGCAAAGGCTCCTAAACTGATACAATTAATTTGTTACTTTCTTGTTGTAAGTACAGGCCTTAGTATTTTAGGAATACCTAGAAAAAACAAAGATTTTATGTTTGCAGAAGGGTCCTGAGGCAGCGGAGGTTTTCTGAGGCTTCCTTGGTCTTTATAGGGCTTTGGATTGGTTCTGCAATGATTGTGGGAGTGAAAGGCTTCAATTCTGGTTGAATTAGCCTTATAACAGGTCGACACCGATTCTTTGGCTCAGAAATAGGTCGACAGAGCTGTATTTGTGCTAATCTAAACATACAATGGTGAAAATTTATGGAAAAGGCAGTCTTATGCATTTTAACCAATCAGTGGTTAACTTTAATGCGTGGGGTCAAATTCAAATGATAGAGTGGTATTGCTAACGGGCGGAAAATAGACTTGATGGTTTTCGCATCGTGAAAAGTAGATGGGCGGTATTATTTTGGAGGATGCGATGCAATAAGGGACCGCCACGTAGCAGGGAGCGGGGCTTCGAAAATAACTCACTTCGCAAGCTCTGCATAATGTTAAAAGTCGGGCATTCGGGGTTGCGATAGAGATTATTGGTCGTTGGATCCGATCAATGTTGATTTGACGATTGGGAAAATCACAGTGATCTATCGGGGATTTTGATATGTGTGGGGCCCGGGTTTTAAATTAATGCGATGGGATATGTGTAAGGTTTTATGTAGCGGAGTTATAAGGTAGGCCCAATATATATTGAATGCGGGAAAATTAAAACTATATGTTATAAAAATATAAGGGGTTGGGGATAATATATATATGCGGGAATTAATTAAATACGGGGTAAATGTGTATATACAAGAGCTAATATATAATGTAGGTTAATAATATATAATGAAATGTTAATAAGTGCGGGATTTTAAAATACACTAAGGATAGTGTTAAAACTAATATCGGGGAGGGATGTTTCATAGTGGGACTAGATGCATGTTTTTAAATAAATAGTTAGGATAAATGTATTTTTGGGGTATTTTGAATAAAAAAGGGAAGTTAATACAAGTTTTTTAATTTTCCAAAGCTAATATATGTTTTTTAACTAAGGAAAAGGGATTTTTGTAAGAAAAAATAAGTGAAGTAAGGGGAAAGGATATTTTTCAAGGGAGATGAGTTTGAAAGGAATTAGTAATATGAAATGACCAATTTTTGCAATCCATGCCTTGTGAAAACTGCTTTTGCCTACCCATCATCTACCCTAACATTTTTTCTTCATTTACATGGGTGCATTTGAGCTTGCAGACCCTTTTTAATTTTTCTTTTAACAACAAACTATCTAATTCTAACCTTATTACTTCCAATGGCTCAGATTAAACTACTGAGCTCACTTATTATTCTCTATCTAACTACTAATCTGCCAAGGTTAAACAATTTGGTTAGATCTTTATTCTTTTTTTATCGCATGAAATTTAAAGCATGAATAATCAAGATTAAGCTGTTTGACTATCATGGATTGTAGCATTTTTTGACAAGCTGCACACAATCTTATTTTGCAAAGTAAAGTAAAAAGTAGTGGCATTTGAATTTGCATCACTTTTAATATTATTTTTATCTCTTTTTTGTTGGGGTTCATTTTTTATATTGTTTTTGATCTTTTTCTTTTAGTCCTTTGATTTTTCTTTTAGGACTTTTACCCTCTTTACATTTTTTATTTTTAATATGGGAAAACAATTTGCAGAAAGCAAAGTATGTACATATTACAAGACTAATCACAGTCAATTCAAAATTATGAATCCTATTATTATAGGACCTTAACAAAATGTATGCATGCACATCCTTTCCATTGTTTGAACTATTTAATGGATGGTGAGAAAGATGAAATTCATCATTCCTTCATCCATTCTCTTGGGAGAAAAGTGTTGTGAGACAAAGGATTACTTGACAGTCGTACGTTGATTGAGGGCTTGGGGGTGGCCAACTACAAAAATATTATGTGCAACATAGCCTATAGTTGGGAGGAGAGTCATCCTCAAAACTTTGTTGCAGTTTGCGAGATTCAAATACCGTTCAACTCAAGAATCACAAGTAAGGAAAATCATCGCTTCAGGTAAGTTGTTTATGCTCATGATTTTCAAAATTCTATGCTAATTAGTTGAATGATTGTGGGTTGAACGTAAATCACATAATTGAGATAATTACTTTTATATTTAATTTCGGGTTATTACATATGGTACCAGAGCCAAGTTTCAAACTCTTTTGGGCCTTTGGATTATCTTCTTCATGACT
Organism: Pinus albicaulis; assembly: GCA_034641835.2. NCBI lineage: Eukaryota > Viridiplantae > Streptophyta > Pinopsida > Pinales > Pinaceae > Pinus > Pinus albicaulis. The sequence continues at coordinate 484,072,609 of CM076577.1, forward strand.
GATTTATTTTTTAATTAATATTACTTATGATATATATATAAAAGTTAAATTATTTTAGGTAATAAATAATTATATATATTAAATATCATTTATACCTAGATGTATTTTTTAAATTTAATTTGAAAATAACAAGTGCTATATATTAGCTAGTACCTGTCGCTTAGTTGAAATATAGCTAAATTGAAATAAAAACAACGAGGAAATAAATTTGAAAATATTTCATCTTGCAATATCACGAAAAATGCATTTAGGAAAGAAAATGTAGTAGTCTTTGATGCGTTTATTATTTATTATATTTGTTCATTCTACCATTGAGTGTAGTATGCAATAATTTTGGATATAGTTGCATTGTGAGCTTTTTGTTTATCAAGGTTCTAGTGTTCATATTTCCTATGTTAAATACGCTATATACTAATGGTTGGATGTTTAATTTCTTCAATGCATGTAAATACCTAGAAAATTATTTCAATATTTTATTTAAGTATATATATATTCAATTGGATTTAATTGTAGTAGTTAAGAAGATTGATTATTATATATATACAATTAGTTGAGTTTGGTTTTATTATTTTTATTATTATTTAATATAATTCTTACTATATTAATCTCAAAAATATATTTGTTTTTTGTCTGTCAAAGGCTGTATTATATTATCATATGAGAGAAAAAATTTACACTAGGAGCCAAGTTGGCTGTATTACATTCAGTCAACCCAGAAGGCATGCATTGCCTATAATAACTTGGGTGCTTGCCAAGGCATTCAAATCTCTTGGTTATTTACCTCAAAAATCACAAAAAAACATACCGAAACTATCATCATGGGGGTTGGTGCAGGGGGCCAGGCGGAGGAGCCGCGAAGAGACGATCTTGATGGTGCATATGGTAGCTGATGTAATCCACTTGGGTCTCTAGGCCTCAGAGGTGGTCTTGGGAGTGTCTCAGTAAACAACGCAGACTCTCCAGAGCCTCAAGGGTCTCTGTCTGTAGGTTTTGAACAACATTGATGTAGGCCAGTAATTCATTGCGATCCTCGTACTTTTGTTCACACAGGGTGTCCAGATTGAGCAGGATCTGTTGGAGCTGAGTAGAAATGGCGTCAAGGGAGGCTGGAGTCTCAATCTGGCTTGGTGATTGGGCTGGATAAACGATCATGGCCATTGCTGATTGCTGGCTCTCTGTAGACTCTGAATGGGAGCTCGAGTCCCCGGGTACCTCGCGATTTTCCATGCCACATCCAAGACCACCACGCCGAGCCTGATCATGTTCGCGTGGCATGCAATCACCCTCCTCTTCCACTCGCTGTGTTAGGCTGCAATGCCAAGTTACCCCAGTTCCAGTAGCCTATGAAACCCATGCTCCACCCCTGCACCCTCGGCTGAGCTTGTCACTGGCCGCGCCCCGAGTTCCATAGACGAGAGACACACGACCACCACCCAATTGCAGGGGATCTTGAATGTTTCGTGAGCCCAAGGCAGAACCACCATGGTGGTGGACCAAGGAGGGATTGCTATTGCGCAGTTCACCAATTTTGATCAGGCACCCAATTTTTGTACCAGAACCATGCTTTCGGAGATGCGTCCTCCACACTGAATTCACCTCCACCACCCTTGTCCGTCTCTTGGTGCAGTGTGCTCGTTCCCGTGCCGTTTCCAGGATGCCTCCTGGCTACCAACCTCACGCCATGACAAACCGATGGACCTGTCACCCTCCTCGTCTCAAGCCGACAGAGCTCAAGCCAGGGTTTAAGAGCTAGCAGTTGCTATGCTGCACAGTCCAAAGCATCAACCTTCACCATCGCTTGCGGAAACCAAATGCCTTGAACGATGTCCATCCCGCTCTTAACATTCATTTTACCTTCTGTAGGAACACCTGCCTCGAGGCCCTTTATCGCTCGCGCATGGGAGGGTGGTGAGTCGGCGAGCACATGACTGGGGACCGAGCGAGCCTTAACTGCCAACCTCCCACTTGTCCTGGTGATTGGACACCCTAGTGGTGATAATCCCATACATATTTATTATAAACCATATATTTAATAAACATATATCTACTTTATTAAGTTTGATGATTCAATGTAAACACATTGGTTAATAGTTATATATTTTGTGAAAGTGAAAAAAAATTTAAACTTTAGATATTTATATTTATTTACTTTATTAGTTAAATTTGAAGAATTCCTAAAAGGATTTGAAAAGTATTTTAGTGTCATCAATAATGAAGAACCTACCACACCAATGCTATATTAAAGTCTCAATTAAATCAATTTTCAGTTATTCATAAGAATTAGTTCCATTTGTATTTGACAGTTTCAAACTGATTGTGAGTTATGAAACTTGAGATAATGTTTAAAAAACTATCCAAAAATGCTACACTTGATAAACTAATAAAAAATTGAATCAAACGACTCCTATTATGAAGTTTGAGATAACATTTGAGAAACTATCCAAAAATGCTAAAGTAATTGGTGTTTATAAAAATAAAAATAAAAATACTAAAGAAATTGGTGTTTATAAAAAAATCATTATATTTATATATTAATTAATACAATTATATTATATTTTATTATTATTAATATTATTATATAATGAATTTAAAAAATATTAAAAATAAAAATATAGATATTCTTTTTGGTTTTACAATTATGTTTTGTTTATTTTCAAGGCCGTATGAAAATGATATATTCGTGTTGTGAGTCGTTTATATAATTTGCATGGTCATGGCTATTGAGACTTTTTAAGTTTTGGGAGGTATTTTTAATGTTATTGTTATCAATAACATTGCAAATCTATGGTTGCTCTGTAAAAATGTCTCACGCGTAAATATTTTGATCATCGTCAAACACGTTGCAAGGTATCTGGGTTCTCTGCAAGGTTGTCCCATATGTACATTTACACACATCTCAATGGACTAAGTACAAAGTCCATAAAACCACTAAAGCTTCATTCTTTGTTTGTGCATTCGCAATGGATAGATCCATAAATAAATGGATAAAATAAATAAGTAGCTATTGGCATACTGCGATCTTCACTACCATCATGTCAGTACTATTATTGTAGGACTATCATCGGCAATAAGAAGTAAATAATATCAACCAATCAGATGCAAAAAAAAATATATTTAAATAATAAAAATATTAAAGTTAAACTATAGTAAAAATAAAAATAAAAATAAAAACTAGTCAAAGTTAAATTAATATACAGTTAATCCAAAAACTGATGTATATGGAAAAACTAATGTGTTATACCTACTGCCCAGCAAGTATAATAATAATAATAATATATTTAAAATCTATTTAAATTAAGAGAAATATATATATATATATATATGAGTAGTAATTATAGATGTTAAAAAATTACCATATATATTCATTATCTTTAAATCAATTTAAATAAAGAGTTTATGTATGAAAAATCTTAGATTTATTAATAGTAAATATGCATTTTTGGCATGCAATATCTAAGTGATGCATTTTAGGTTTTTATTTATGCTAGTTCTGATTTTGATATAGAAAAAAAAAATGTAAAGAAAAGAAAAAAATATTTATTAATGTTAATGATGCAAATACCCCATCACGATTTGAACTTGATTTCAAAGTTTTATATTATTTTATATAACTAGTGCATCCCAAATTTGTGTTCATCACCTTTGTAAAGTGATTACGGAAGGCACGACAATACATTGTTGTTGTTAATCTCGAAGTTTGGCATCATACCTCTCCAAAGAATAAAATTTGCCCTCAAAGAGGATAAAATAATAATTTCCTTGTCGAAAATAAAAGGTTTGCGTGCTCTTTATTAATCTCATAATAGTCTTGCTCTTGCCATTTTTAACATTAGCTATAAACCTTGTTAGATTGTTTTGTCTAGAAGAGGCCAAACTAGCCAACATAGGCATTAACCATGGTCCACCGTTCAGTAATGGTGTTAACCGCGGTAACCAGGGCCTTGGGATGGCAACCTGAAAATTTCTGCCCGTATTGTTAGAAGCTTATAGAAAAAGGCATTAAAATATAAGTGCAGAATATGATAGGCATCAACTGTGTGATTTGCACTTGGAATATGATAGAAAGAAAGAAATAAAGAAAGAGTATTTTAACGTCCACGAGGCTAAAAATAGCCTATGAGACAAATTTATTTTCCTTTTGGCTCTTGTATTCGGCCCTTTTCCCGTGGAGTTTGATAATAACTGCTACCAACTTCTCAAAAAACTCTTCACTGAATAGATTATCCCAAGAGCTAGCTGCCAGAATATCTGCATAATTTTCCCTGCTATCTTTGAAGGCCTCACATTCTAAAATGAAATGCTTTTCTGTTTCCATTTTTTTGGAAGAGCAAAAAATACATACTCTTTCCTCCCACATTTCTTTTGGCCTTTTCCAGTGCCCTATTTCACAACAGAGTTGATGAGAACTAGTCCTTAATTGAGCAATAAGAATTTTGGATCTCTAAGAAATATTGGCCCCTATGTATGCTTTTTGTTGATGATTATGAGTGGAGTTAAAATCTTCAATGTAGTACTTATTCTTTCTCCTTGGATCTTTCTCCCAAGTACACTTGTAGAACTTATCCATGACAAATTTTTTTATCTATTTACTGTGTGTGGGACACATGCTCAAGCAAATACCCCATTTACTAAACCATTTGTTGTTTTTTTGCATCGAAGTCTTCTTTCTTTTTCACAACCTGTCATTAAACACAACCTTAGGCAATCTACCCTCTTCCATTTGCTCAATTTTTTTTAAAATACATTTGACTCGCACCATATGCAATATTCCCAAATGGGAAAAGCAACAATACAAGACATAAACATGGAAATAACAGTGAAGATTAATGCATAAATATGAGAGACCAATATGGAACCTTTTTATTCATCATAATAGCAGCAAAGAAGTGTAATAGAATGGGGATCAAATCATACACATGAGCTAACAATCCTCCAATAAGTAAATCCCCCTCAAGAATGAGGTACTCCTACTATAACAAAATGCCGGAAGACTGCTAGAGTGCAGTCATAAGAGCACTGCTACAACACATGAACATACAATAATACAAAGGGCTGATATATGCCTCAAGAGATACATAAAATAAAGATCTAGGCTCTATAATAGCCTCCAATAAGAACCCAAGGGGGTTTTCAAAAAATACACCAATATACAAATGGTGAACCAAATCCCTAGGGCTGAATATTCATCGCAACTAAACGGCTGGAAAGACGTGGCTACTATGATGTAGCAAAGAATGAAGCCTCCTCCAATAGACTCTCTAGATGAAAGGCTGATCCCTTCACTGGAAAACATTCTCCCCAAATGGTGTACTGAAACCACCCCTGCAACTCCTCCCTAAAATAACGCAGTCCAAGACTGAAACTGCGCTGTAGGGGTAAATGATAGTGTGGCCTGGTGCCAAATGCTGCAATAAAGCTCAAGGGCCTTCCTTACTAGCCTTTCAATGGAAGGAAACCTTCCTCCACTGAAATCTAGCTCAGAAATCACCCAAATGAATTCTCCACTACTGCACCCTGCAACACAACACAACCCTCTGCAGAAAATACAGTGTAGAAGAAATATGGAACTTGGCCTAATGACAGAATGTGGAAATATAGTGCATATACTTCTCCTGAGTAGGCACTCGAAGTCCCGTGAGGATTAAGGTGGGATTCCCGCCTAGGAACACCCTGTGCTAAACAACACTGCAGTCTTAGCTAAACAGATGAAGAGAGCAAACAATCATACATAACATATCAAAATAATAACAAAAAAAAAACCACAATGGATGCCATCCCCTTCCTTATATTCTTGGTGAGCTTCCTCACCTTGGGCCCCACTCGTTAAAGCCACTACTTCTATGCATGGAGTCTCCCTCCAAAATTGCATTGTCCCACAATGAATGCCACTCCTTCCATACTAGCGCTGTTGATTTGGTCAAGGTTGACCCAGTCTACATGCTCCAACCCTTTTTCACACACAAGGGTGCTTTATCAAGCCACTAAAATGATCTCCATTCACATTATCAGTGATTTTATTCCTACTAAGGAGATTTATGGGTCTCCATACCCTCTCATTCATCAAACTTAGAAGCAAAAACAAAAATTAATATTCCAACTAGCTTATAGCTAATCGGGAGTATTACAGTCCTCCCCTCCCAAATGTTGCTTGTCTTCAAGCAACTGTAAAGGTGAGTGCTACAACTCTTCATCTCCTTCCTTGGTGACACCTCCATGTGATAAGATCTCCTCATAAGTCAAGTGTCTCCCAATCCATCCCTCCATGAAATGCTCCTCCCAAGTACTCATGAGATGCCAATGATTCACTTATCAAGGAAGCAAAAGATCCAATGTAGCAATCATGGTTTGCCCAATTTTCTGCCTAAAAATTGAAGCATAAGAAGCATGGAGAATCTCTCTCCCAAAGGCACATTCCACCCTTGAATTCTTCCTCCATTCAATCCCATAATCAGAATGAGGACATCATCAATGTATGGGAATAAAGCCAAGGATACATAAGCTGCCATATACAATAATGAAGGAGGATCATAGTCCCACATGTGGAACCATCGCAATATATCTCTGGACTACCTCAGATTATGATATAATAAGTTGTTACCCCACAAATTACTTGCTGCCATAGTCTTCTCACATGTTTTGAGAAGGTGGGTGATGTTTGGTGCCTTTGGAGTACACCCTGAATGATATACCATCTCCCTATATCCTCCTAGGGAGTGGCCATGCTCAACACTGTTTATGGCCCCAAGTTGACCATGAAGTTTATAAGGAAGAATGCTCCCATTTGGAGCAATGCGTTGAGATTAAACAAGATGACGATCCTAGTGAAAATTAAACACCTTCATTAGGTGGGGCCCATAGGCTATTTTTAGGTGTATGTCTATTTTTAAAACGATGAGCATATTCTAAAATTAGTAGGATGTTGATTCTAGATGGTTCAGAAAATTATATCTTTATATGAGTTTCTGTTTTTAGAACATGGGCGAAGTCTATTTATAGATCACATATCTAAAAATAGAATGCATGTCGATTATTATTAGCGCTTAATGATAATCAGACAATAAATAATAACTTATTCTCTTGGAGCACTTGATTTCAGTTAACTGATGCAACAAACCAGTTAGCTAAATGAATTACGAGTTGCAAGGTTGGTTGGTGACTAATGCATGATAGAATTTGTTGTAACTGAGTGTGACACAATTGTAACAGAGTTGGAAGAGTATTTATGGGAGTTGTTATTTAGTTTAACTCAGTTAAGCGAGTTAAACTCATTTGTGCTAGTTGTAACTAAACATACACTAGTGAAAGATGAGTGAATTAATTGTTTAATTAATTCACAAGTAGTGTCTTACTTGCAACTGAAGAGATACAACAGTTAACTACTTGCATATCAGATCCAGTGGATACCCAGTGGAGAGATAGGTGAAAGGGTGTGTTTGACTATCAGTTGTGACTATAGTGATGCATTCAATGCATCTACACACACATTGGAGTTTCCAATGAGAATTGTGCAGTCAAAGAAAGGCAAGATCGAATTCATTCAGGGATCTTCTTCAGCAGGGATTACGTAGTGGAGGCAGGCTGTCAAGAGGCAGTAAATTGGTGCATGTGTGAACCAATTTTTGTATGATAGCGTGAGACAATTGTATATTGTACTGAGAGCTCTATGAGCCGAGATTTGTATGAGATTGTTTCATGATTCCATGATATACATAATATATGATAGTTGGGGTTTTTAGCTTTAATATTTCCTGTTGCACTAAAAACTGTCACCTTGACATTCTGCTGATTGTATGAGCTCATTGTCACTCATACTTACCTCCTATGCAAGTCTTACAAACTCTAATCCTCATGTCAAGCCCTAAAAACAGAAGAAAAACCCTAAAAAACTCCAAAACCCTCGGTACGCAGGTAATGGGAAGCTTACCTGCATTCCTGGCTGGGATACCCTGGTAATGTGAAGCTTACCTGCGTTCCAGAATGCAGTTTCTCTGTGTAATTCCTACGTAACCCTGTCAAAGTCAAAAGGGCGAGAAATTAAAGTGAAAAAGCTGATTTTTTGGTCAATTCTAGAAGCTTTTGGATGAGATTTTTTGGGGGTGAGTATGCTCTTATAAGGTTCATGCATCCCACACCTTAAGGAGCTAACCCCTTGATGTGAGGAGCCTATCCCTTTGAAGGACGATTTTATCCCTTCATAGGTGGAACCCTAACCTCCTCATCTGCACTATAAAAAGAGGCATTGGGTAGCCTCAAGTGGAGTTCAAGCTTTAGTGTGTGATTGAAGTGAAGTGCTATTGAGATTTAGACTCCTTTCTGCTAAGATTTTGTGAGGAAAGATCACATACCTCTATGTGATCCTGGTGGAAGAGTGCAAGGCTTATCAAAGTAGAGGAAACTCCTGCTTCGGACCCCGGGAAGGCCTGTTCAACATCAAGGCTAAGGTCGTAAGGTTATTCTATTATTTAAAAGTTAATACAATCAAGTTTGTTTTTCTCAATAAATTGTTGTTCGATTGTTTATTTCATAGATTCCCTGATCACTATGATAGGTATGTTTTATAATTATTTGTTATACAGGTGATATTTAATATTTTCTTGTTTGTGATTGCAGGTCTTAAAAGACGACACTTTCAAGCGACGGAAGAACTATTGTTGTGACGGAAGAAATACTGATGCGACAAAAGAACTACGGTTGCAAATAAGCGTTTGGATCTAAGGTAGGATCGACACCTTTATAAAATTTACTTGTAAAACGAATATATTTAGAGAAAGATAAACTTAGTTGTTCATTTGTTGCTAGATTGTCTTCTGACACTAGGGAGATCGATCTTGTCCGCAAGATTGATTTTTCCGGCAAACAAATTGGTGACTTCGCTGGGGAAAAAAATTGTTTTGATTTTTCTTTGTTTTGTTTTGAGAAAATGCTTTTTTTCTGATTTTTGATTGATTTGTACGGGCTTGGGTAACTTAGATTTACTTTGATTTGAAAATTTTTGAAGTCTTTTTTGTTTTTCTTGAACTTTTCTGGGGACCGCACATTGTTGCATACCCTGTTAAAAGTCTTGAAAAACTTAGATCTCTCCTTCCAGTTTGAGTTTAGATTTAATTTAGGATTCTTAGCATCTACCAAGATCTGTATTTTTATGTCAAAAAGCCTTGTTTATGAGTTTCTGTCAACAAATTTTTCATCTCATCAATCTCCGTTAAGTTAATTGGGTGTTTTGAGTCTCTTTTTTGAGAAATTCTTAATTTGATTTTCTTTGGTCATTACTTGGAGGTTTGTCTTAGTCTTTTCGCAATTTTGCATCTTTTTTCTTTTGTTTTTGCAAAAAGATGTATGAGTGTTAATCGCCTTTGAGTGTTTTTATTTTTTGATCTTTGGAACTCTCACCCAATTTTCTTTACTTGCACTAGATTGGTTCTTAGATTACATTAGAATCATCTTGTGTTTGAGAATTCTCTTGCATAGATCACATTTTCATAATTGGAATTCTCATTTTCAGAATATGAGTGAATTGTGCATAGATTACAACTGCACAGTTTACATTCTGAAAAATCAATCGTAGATTTAGATCAATTTTCTTTGATTTGAATTTAGATGTTTTTATGCTTGTTTTAAAAACACAAAAATAAAAAAAACTGTTTTGGAATTGATTTGCATTAGTTTTTCTTAATGAAATTAGTGCATTAGAGAATTTGTTATATTTTCTCTTAGTGATCAATTTTTTGCATTGTTGGAAGTGAATGGAAACTCTCTCCTTACTTTAGTTAGGATTCATCGAATTGAAAATATTACATTATCATATTCGATTGCATTCAGTTTTGGGTTGGGTCATAACACCATTGGTTTCATATCCATTTACCCTTTTGAGTAATAACAACCTAAATAACACGGCGCTTAATTAAAATTCATCTAGAAATTTTTACATTTTTAGGGCTCTTTCCACCACTCTCGCTCAAGATTATTGCTTTGGAATAGGTTGTAGTTAACTTTCCAAAGCAAATAAAACAAACAAGTAGATAAATCTTGCGGTAGGAAATAAATCCAATTGTAATTGGTACAATCTGGGAAGTTTCTCTTAAAGGAGTTAATCACGAGATCATGTCAAAACCTTTGAGACAATAAATTTTTTTTCATCAGGGAAGATAGAAGATCTGCGCGCATTACAAATGGTAAACCTCGGATTAACCATTATCGAGGAGCCTGGGGTCACTTGTTGGTAAACGTCGGATTGACCATGTTGAGGAGCCTTCAAGGGGATTGAGCTTTGTTACTCTGCCCTTGCACGTAGAATCGTATCGTAGACTGTTCCCCCAGTTGTATTTTTTTCTATTAGTAACCTTAGTGTCCATAAAATTAATATTATTTCCTAAGGTGACAGTGAAGGAAAGATCTCACTGTACCTGGAGCAGATGTCGACTATACTCACTTGGACTCTCTGGGGGGTTCTCTTCACTTGAGATGGTTTTGTGAAGAAACTTGCACGAGTCTGTTTCATTAAGTAGGATGTCGGGGTAACTGTTCCAACCACCATTTCTGCATCAAAATTCTACGATGTTGGATTTCATCACCAACTAGTGTTTTTAGTGCGGGAATCTACTGTTTGTGTGTGGTTTGACTCCTAGATTCGATAACACGTGTTAATTTGTTTGCTTTTACTTTTAGAGACAATAGGTGTGAATTGTGAATTGTTAATTTTAGTTTTAAATTGTTAATAAAATTCACTGAAGTTGAATATAATGGCAACTGTTCCAAAATTTACCAACCAAGGAACCCCTCTTAACGAGAATCCTAGTACTTTTCCTTGCTTTGGAAATGTTAGTCCTTCTTATATGGCTACTTTTTAATTACTTGGATTTACAATAGGTTTACCGATATGGTTATTTTCAACTTCGTTGGCCTCGAATACTCCAATTGTTCCACCTCAACCGGATGCTTCACCTCAACAGAGTTCACCATCTCAACATCACCAACCTTCTGTTGACCCTTTACCTTCTTCGCCTAATATTTCTTCCTCCATTTCTTCCTCTTCACTTGGTAAAAGCCTTGATGCTAGTAACCAGGTGGCTAAGAAGAAGAAGAAAGGGAAGAAGAAGAAGAAGAAGAAGAAGAAGCAAGATAAGAAATAAGTCAACCAACCAACCATGGTTGTAAGTGTTATTTGTGTTGAGGAAACCTCCAACATGCATCGTAAACCCAAATACCCTTGCAGGCTTTGTAAGGGTGACCACTTCCTTATCAATTGTCCCGGTATTCCAAAGGTCTTGGAAGTATGGTCAGAAAAATCTCATCAACTTTCTGTTGATCCATCAACCAGTGATAGTCAGGTTCTTGGGAAAAAGGGTAAAGTTAGGTTTCCTTGTAAGTTATGCAAAGGGAGTCATCAAACTCACATTTTCCCTCACATGGATGAAGCCTCAAAATTGTTGGAAAACCTTACTGTTCCACAGCAAGAATTTCCAACTGGTTATCGTAAACTTTCTCCCAACCTACCGTCAACTGACGGAGTGATTGATCTAATTTCAAGTACAGTCGATCCCACTCTTCCATTGGAGAGTGAAACTCATATCACTCAGGTTGATGATCCATTAGTTGATCAAGTGGTCGATTCGATTTCACATTCGGTCGATCCCATTCTCCCTGTAGAGAGTGAACTTCATACTGCTCAAGTTCTTCTTGTTACATCAGATTATTCTATGCTAGGGGGCATTTCACCTGTTTCTACAGAACCCCCTCCAAGTACTGAGGTATTTTCCTTTGATTGGAATAGACTGACACAACATCGTCTTCCTTCTTCCATCCCTTTCCAAATCATGGTGAAGTTTGGTGGTAGGGACATACACCGCACACAGGTAGATGAAGGTGATTCTGTTAGTATTTTATCCTCAACTGCTTGGAAAGCTTTGGGTTCCCCTCAGCTTGTGCCTATTACGCAAAATCTGAAAGCTTTTAATAGAACCATTAGTGAACCTTTAGGGATCCTTCCTAAGTTTTCTATTACTTTGGAAGGTAAAACTGTCTGTATTTATCTTATGGTAGTTCGAGGCCCCTTGGATTTCAATTTACTCCTTGGGCGAGACTATGTCTATGCAATGAAAGCTGTAGTATCGACACTCTTTCGCGTGATGTCTTTCCCTCACAATGGAAATATTGTGATTGTAGACTAGATTTCGTTCCCTAGTCTTGATTCGACTACCAATAATCCGACATCCCTGAATGTTCCTCATACGGAAGTGGTATCTACCCCGCCACAGGTTAATTATGTGGCAACTAGTCCCATGTTTTCAGTTACTGATGCAAGCAAGCCTCTCACTGTTTTCTCGAATTCCTTTGACTTAGATCCGATAATTGACATGGAAAACTCTATGGGATTATTTTAACGTGATGTTCTTATCCTTTTTGAGTCCCTTGACACGTGTTCCTTCCAGAGAAATATTATTCCTTTTGATGAAGACCTCTTGGAAGCCATGATCAAGGTGTGTCCATTGACACGTGTTTCTTCCAGTTGGAAGCCATGATCAAGTCATCGAGGATAGTTCCTTTTACTGTGTCAACCTCATTAAAAAATGAAACAATGGCCCGTGAGGAGAGTTCCTTGTCAACCTCATTAAAAAATGAATCAGTTAGTCGAGAGCATAGTTCGTTTTCTTGTGTCAAGCTTGTTAAAAAATGAAACAAGCTTCCAAGAGGATAGTTCCTGTTACTGAGTCAACCTCGTTAAAAAATGAATCAGGTGTGAGGACAGTTCTTTTCCTATGTCAACCTCATTAAAAAATGAATCAGTAGGTAGATTGTAGAGAGTAGATTGATAGATTAGAAATAAGTAGTTTCTGAGGATGGTTCCTGTTACTGAGTCAACCTCATAAAAAATGAATCAGGTATGAGGAAAGTTATTTTACTGTGTCAACCTCGTTAAAAATGAATCAGTGAATCAAGAGGAAAGTTCCTTTTACTGTGTCAACCTCATTAAAAAATGAAACACATTTCCATGAACATAGTTCTTTTCCTGTGTCAAGCTCGTTAAAAAATGAAACAAATCCTCCCCTAATTGAGTCGAGTCTTTGACTAGATCTCGTAAATGTTAAGTCATATATTTAGGTTAGTTGTTTTAGTTTTTGCATAATTTTCTTACAGTTTTAGGTCGGGTCTTTCATATGATCTCGTAAATGAACCTTCATTCCATCTAGCTATTAATTACCAATAGTCTATTTAGTTGAATGAAATGAAGCTGGGGGGGCATGCACTCTAATATATTACGCTTAGGGGGCATTAAAACCTATATGAAGCATAGATTTTCTCTGTTTCAAGCTTTTGTAAAAATGAAACCTATCTTGAGTCGATTTTGGTTATTATTTTCAAGACTCATTAAACTCATGAAAATCCCAAGACTATTTTGCTATCTTTCATTCTCGTAAAACACATGAAAATGCTGAGTTCTTTCCGTCTTTTCCTACTCGTTAATTAAATTGAAATTCAGCCACAGGAGTATATTTTTATCCCTTTTTCGAACTCGATAAAACTTACGAAAAAGTGAAAACCATGAGTACATTTTATCCCTTTTTCGAACTCATTAAAACTTGCGAAAAAGCAAAACCCTGGAGTTCTCTTTTAAGCCCTTTTCAGACTCTCTAAAAATGAAAAGATTTCCGAGCACTTGATTATTCGAACTCGTTAAAATAAATGAATGATTGTCCCTTCAGTATAAGTTTACCCCTTTTACAGACTGAAATGGACTATTTACGAAAAAGGCATATGTTGACTAATTATGGTCAATAGAGTTCTCTCCTGCATTATTTATCCTTTTTCGGGCTCGAGAGACTAAATTTATGAAAAAGTACCCCCATGGAGTCTTCTTAAGTTTTTTCTTCTGACTCCCTAAAATTGAAAAAACACCGAGTTTCCCCTATACTAGACTCGTTAAAATTTAGCAGTAAAGGAACTGTTCAATTTTAAGCAGGAATGACCCACTCCTTCTTAGGGTTCGAATCTTAAACTAAGTTGGACTCATCCGAAGGATGAACTTATAAACACGCAAATTTTATCCTCCTCAAGCTTGTCAAAAATAAAGAGGTACTTGCCAGAAATGGTGGGGGAAAAGAGAGAAAAATGAACCTGTTTGTTGTATTTTGATTATTCGAAAAGCCGATTAACCACTCTTGAACACGACACTTTTTTTCACCTGGGTTGGGAAATCCATTGCCTAATAGTTAATCAAATCATATTGAAAGTCTTCAGCCAGTTTCTAGGTATTAGCTTTGGGTCAATTGTCACCAAACCATCTGCAGTGTCGTTATGTGTTCAAAAGGACAGTTCAAACCAACCATTCATTTGCGAAATATTTGTCTTCCATTTTGACCATCCCTGAGTTAGTCCTTGCGAATATATTTCTTCAAGACTTGATCTATGATTTCGTGTTGTGGGCTTACCTACGACAGATCGCTTTCTATCAATGACAACTCATTATCTAAGAAGTTGATCTAGAAATCGTCAGTACCTTGAAATCTGCATGCCTCAATGGCAAGTTTCTCGCCTTTGACGACAGGTTGCATCATTGACCTTCGATCGAATGATTCCATGACATGTTCGAATTCAGCTCATTTATTCACATTTCATGGATTGTACTGAGTACTTTGAGAGCATTTCATGGATTGTATTGAGTACTTTGAGAGCCATTGACATTACTAGTGGTTACTCTCACACTTGTTAACAGTTTACATTATTGTCTGGTAATCAAGTGGTTTCTACCATGTTCGACTTCGACACATTTATTCACATGGATAGAATCGTACTGGTTCGAGAAACAGAAATCAAGACCCTAGATCTAGTTTCTACCATCCAGCCTACGAGGAATTTTGTTATTCATTTATACAGTGGACTATTCATAAATAGATGGCTGCGTCCATACTGTGTCTACACATCTCTATACTATTGATGTATTGAAAATCATTCCTGTATCAGAATAATTTAAATCAGTTTTCTAGTTAGTTTTGATCTGAGTATGGGAATGCCTACCTCAACGATGATATGTTTACATATATATGTTTTTCATTGAATTTTTTTATAGGTTCTAACTGGGGTGTCCACAGGATGATCCTTGAAATGATAAAGTACTTCACTCTTCATATGTGACAGACTTCATCTTCATCTATTCCAGACTTCGCACTTTAGGGGGAAATCTGTTGCACTAAAAACTGTCACCTTAACATTCTGTTGACTGTATGAGCTCATTGTCACTCATAATTACCTCCTCTGCAAGTCTTAAAACCTCTACTCCTCATGTCAAGCCTTAAAAACAGGAGAAAAACCCTAAAAAACTCCAAAACCCTGGGTACGCATGTAATGTGAAGCTTACCTGCATTCTTGGCTGGGGTACACAGGTAATGTGAAGCTTACCTACGTTCCAGAACGAAATTTCTTTGTGTAATGTCTGCGTACCCCTGTCAAAGTCAAAAGGGCGAGAAAGTAAAGTGAAAAAGCTAATTTTTGGTCAATTCTAGAAGCTTCTGGATGAATTTTTTTGGGGGTGAGTACGCTCTTGTAAGGTTCATGCATCCCACACCTTAAGGAGATAACCCCTTGATGTGAGGAGCCTATCCCTTTGAAGGAGGATTCTATCCCTTCATAGGTGGAACCCTAACCTCCTCATCTGCACTATAAAAAGAGGCATTGGGTATCCTCAAGGGGAGTTCAAGCTTTAGTGTGTGATTGAAGTGAAGTGCTGTTGAGATTTAGACTCCTTTCTGCTAAGCTTTTGTGAGGAAAGATCACATACCTCTATGTGCTCTTGGAGGAAGAGTGCAAGGCTTATCAAAGTAGAGGAAACTCCTGATTCAGACCTCGATAAGGCTTGTTCAACATTAAGGCTAAGGTTGTAAGGTTCTTCTATTATTTCAAAGTTAATACAATCAAGTTTGTTTTTCTCAATAAATTGTCGTTCGATTGTTTATTTCAATAAGCTGTCGTTTGATCGTTTATTTCATAGATTCCTCGATCACTATGATAGGTATGTTTTATAATTATTTGTTATACAAGTGCTATTTAATATTTGCTTGTTTGTGATTGCAGGTCTTAAAAGACGACACTTTCAAGCGACGGAAGAACTATTGTTGCGACGGAAGAACTACTGATGCGACGAAAGAACTACGGTTGCAAATAAGCGTTTGGATCTAAGGTAGGATCAACACCTTTATAGCATTTACTTGAAAAACGAATATATTTAGAGAAAGATAAACTTAGTTGTTAGTTTGTTACTAGATTGTCTTCTGACACTAGGGAGATCAATCTTGTCTGCAAGATCGATTTATTTGGCTAACATTTCCCGGTAAAACATCTTGTTATGTGCGATTGATTTTTCTTCATATGTTTGCAATTGGCGATTTAATTTCCACAAAGAATTGAGTAGAAGGATTCTGTATTTAACAATGGATTTAATTGTTAGATCAAGGGAGTCTGGTAATATACATGCATAGTGGATATAAATTTCTACATGGTATCAGAGCAGTGTTAATCACTAAAGATTGCAATATTGAAGCAGTGCTGAGTTTTATTGGTGGAACAATTTGAATTTGTTGCAATAATTTCTTGGTGCGACAGTTGAGTAAACATTGAAATGGATTTCAATGGGTTGCGATTGGAGTATGCACTCAAGGGCAGCTCAAACTACATAGCCTAGAAGGACAAGATGGAGGCAGTGCTTGAAGATAATGGCTTGAAGGAGTTCATCGATAGCGATGTTCCTAAGCCCACTTCGACGGATGCTGCATTACTTGACGCCTGGAAAAAGCAAGTAGCGAAGACGAGAAGAATTTAGTTGGAAGCTGTGAAAGACCATATTTTGTCATGCCTTCACGAGAAAGCCACTCCATTTGCAATGTGGAAGGCTTTGACAAATATTTTCCAAAGCAGCAACGATCATAGGAAGTTGGCGCTGAAAGATAAACTCAGAAAAATCAAAATGGAGAAGGGCGACAGTATTCCAAAGTATCTCACAAAGTTTTTCCAATGTAGGGATGAGCTGGGGAGTGTGGGAATTACAGTTGCTGACGATGACTTGGTGAGCTTGGCTCTCCTTGGACTTCTGAAGAGTTGGTATAATTATCAAGACTCTGTCAATGGGCGGGAGAAACTCCTAGATTGGGAGCGACTTTTTGTCAGATCTAGTGCAGGAGGATATAAGGCGGACTACTAGGGATGGCTCTTCATCAAAGCATGATGATGAAGAGGATTGTGCTTTGGATGCCAAAGTGAGGAAAGGGAAGGGGAAGAAATCCCTTTCAACATCTGAGGCTAAAGGCAAGAAGCTTGATTTTTCCAAGGTAAAGTGTTTTCACTGTCACGAACATGGGCATCTCGCAACTAATTGCCCACATAAAAAGAAGAATAAGAAGGCTGCTGGAGCTGCAGCTGGTGAGGCCCTTACCTTGCAATTTGAACTTGATTTCTCTTTGATCTCATGCTTGGTTTCAAGTGCAATGGGATCGGTGTGGTATCTTGATAGTGGTGCTTCATTCCACATGACAGGAGATAAGGAGATTTTCAGCGACTTGGAGGAGAAATATCTCCAAATGCATATAGAGATGGATGGCGATGGAAGATACAGTGCGACCAAAATTGGTACCATAACCTTTGAGAGGGAGTCAGGTAAACCATTTCTGTTGAAAGATGTTATGCATGTTACAGGTCTAAAGAAGAACTTGGTCTCAGTTGCGATGTTGGAGGACAGAGGTTATGACGTTGTTTTCAGCGATGGAAAAGATTTCATGCGACATAAAACAACGTGTCAAACCAAGAGGATAGGGATTCAAGTCAAGAATATTTACAAGATGGAGGTAGATGGCTGTGCTGCACTGGTGGGCAAAGAAGAAGAAGTGGTGATCCGGGATGAGGGCGTATTATGGCACAGAAGATTGGGCCATCTTCACCATGGCACCCTAAAGATTTTGCAACAGATTTCTACTGGACTTCCCAAGGGTACACTTGCGCTGATAGATAAGTGCAAGAGATGTACTATGGGTAAGTTTGCGAGGACCACCTTTCATGAGAAGGAGAACCGTGCTTAGGTGATCCTTCACACAGACGTGTGTGGGCCATTCTCGGTTGCTTCAACAACAAAACACAAGTATTATGTTATTTTTGTTGATGAATATTCTCGTAGATGCTGGATCTTCTTCATGCAGAAGAAGGATCAAACATTCTCAAATTTCTGTGAGTTTAAAGCATTGGTGGAGAAAGAGTCGGGGAAGCAAGTGAAGGCTCCGCGGAGCAATAATGGTGGTGAAAATATCTCGAATGAATTCAAAGACTTCTGTAGCAAAGAAGGAATTTGAAGAGAACTCATAGCACCTCATAACCCACAACATAATGGGATCGCGGAGAGGAATAACAGAGCGATCATGGGTGCTGCACGAGCTATGCTGCATGATCAGGGCCTATCGATGCACTTGTGGGTGGAAGCATGCAACACTATGGTTTATGTGCAAAACTGTTTTCCTCATAGAGTACTTGGCATGAGTACACCTGAAGAAGCTTTTACTGGTAAGAAACCAGATGTTTCTCACTTTAAGATTTTTGGCTCATTAGTTTATGTTCATGTGACTAAGAATGCCAGGAAGAAGCTAGAGCCGACTGTTGAAGTTGGGATATTTTTGGGGTACACAAAAACATCCCATAATTATCGTGTGTATTTTCCAAATATTTGGATGATTGTGGTGCGACAGGATATAAAATTCAATGAGGAGAAAGCCATGAAGTTGTCACTTGAGAGGGAGCTACACTTGCATGCAGAGAAGGAACTGCTTGTTCCCAACGATGAGCCTCAAGATGTGGATCAACCACATGAGGAGGATCATGGAGTGGAGGATTCCACTCACGCAGAGCCAAACATCAGAACTAGAAGAAGGCATACCACAGAAGCTGAGAGGCCGAAGCTTGATGTGGCACAGAATGTAGGAGTCCCTAATTCATAGCGCAGGCAGAGATATTCTCCTGAACGATATACTATATACATGGCTCTCATGAGAAAATTTATTGTGACAAAGCCATCTTCTTTTCAGGAAGCAGTGCAGGAGACCACATGGGTAGATGCAATGGTGAAGGAGTATGAATCCATTGTTAGAAACAGTGATTGGGAAATTGTTCCAAGGCCGGTTGATAAATCAGTGGTAGGTTAAAGATGGATCTACAAGGTAAAGAAAGCTGCTGATGGGAGTTTTGAGAAGTATAAGGAAATATTTGTTGCCCAAGGCTTCTCATAGATTGAGGGGATTTATTATGAAGAAACCTTTGCACCTATTGCACAATATTCTTCCATAAGGACCATCCTTGCTCTCTCAGTGCAGATGGGTTGGCACTTTCATCAGATGGATGTGAAGACTGCGTTCCTTAATGGAATCATTGAGGAAGAAGTGTATATTGAGCAGCCTAAAGGATTTTAGATCTTCAACAGTGAGTCACATTTGTGCAGACTCAAAAGAGCGCTATATGGGCTAAAGCAAGCACCCCCGTGCTTGGTACACTCGGATCGACAACTATTTCACTAGACTTGGCTTCATCAAGAGTGAGGTAGATGCAAACCTATACCAGAATGTGGTGGAGGGTAAGATTTTAATCCTTTTTATTTATGTTGATGATTTAATACTTACTGGTGATGAGCAGCTGATACACTCATGCAAGGAGGACCTTGAAAAGGAGTTCTGAATGAAGGATATGGGCCTCCTTCATTATTTCCTTGGATTGGAAATATGGCAGCGAGAAGGTGAACTGTTTGTGTCTCAAGGCAAGTATGCAAGGGAGATACTCAGTAAGTTTCACATGGAGGACTGCAAACCCATGGATACTCCTCTTCCAAGAAATTGGAGGAAAGAGGATGCTACATCGGCAGAGGTAGTGGATGCTATTGTCTATCGACAGTTGGTGGGTTCGCTCATGTATTTAGTTAATACAAGACCAAACATATGCTATGCGATGAACCAGCTTAGTCAAGCGATGGTTAAGCATACCAAGCTCTTTTGGAAGGCGGGAAAGCATGTCCTAAGATATCTTAGGGGCACATCTAAGTATGGCTTATGGTACAGATAGACGGATGAGGTGAAGTTGCATGGCTTCACGGATGCAGATTGGGAAGGCAACCCAACGGATATAAAGAGCACATCAGGAGGGGTTTTCAGTATCAGATCTATAGCTATTTCTTGGTACAGTAGGAAACAAAGATCTATGGCACTCAGTTCAGTGGAAGAAAAATACATGGCAGCAAGTCAAGCTGCATGTGAGGCTATCTGGATGAGGAAGACCGTGGTCAGTTTTTTTGGTTCTCATTTAGATCCTACAGTGATTCATTGTGATAGTAAAAGTTGCATTAAACTCTTGATTAATCATGTGTTTCATGATAGATCTAAGCATATAGATATCTAGTATCATCATATCAGAGATTGTGTGCAACAGAAGATCATGTTGCTTCAATACATTCCTATGGAAGATCAGGATGCAGATATTTTGACAAAGGCACTCACCATGAGAAAATTCGAATACCATAGAGACAGGATCAGGGTGAAGGATAATCCATTTCTTGTTGAGAGGGAGTGTTGAGATTCAACAAGATGATCATCCTAGTGAAAATTAAGCACCTTCACTAGGTGGGGCCCGCAGGCTATTTTTAGGTGTATGTCTATTTTTAGAATGGTGAGCATATTGTAAAATTAGCAGGATACTGATTCTAGATGGTTGATCAAATTCTATATTTAGTTGAGTTTCTATTTTTAGAACATGGGCGAAGTCTATTTATAGATCGCATATATAAAAATAGAATGCATGTCGATTATTATTAGCCCTTAATGATAATCAGACAATAAATAATAACTTATTCTCTTGGAGCACTTGATTTCAGTTAACTGATGTGGAAAAGCAGTTAGCTGAAGGAATTACAATTTGCAAGGTTGGTTGGTGACTCATGCATGATGGACTTCGTTGTAATTGAGTGTGACATAGTTGTAACAGAGTTGGAAGAGTAGTTATGGGAGTTGTTATTTAATTTAACTCAGTCAAGTGATTTAAACACAGTTGTGCTAGTTGTAAATAAGTATACACTAGTGAAATATGAGAGAATTAATTATTTAATTAATTCACAATTAGTGTCTTACTTGCAATTAAAGAAATATAACATTTAACTACTTGCATGTCAGATCCAATGGAGACCTAGTGGAGATATAGGTGAAAGGGTGTGTTTGACTATCAGTTGTGACTATAGTGATGCATTCAATGCATCTACAGTCACATTGGAGTTTCCAATGAGTATTGCATAGTCAAAGCAAGGCAAGATCAAATTCATTCATGGATCTTCTTTAGTAGGGATTGCATAGTGGAGGCAGGCTACCAGGATGTAGTAAATTGGTGCATGTGTGAACCAATTTTTGTATGACAGTGTGAGATGATTGTATATTGTACTAAGAGCTCTATGAGCTAAAATTTATATGATATTGTTTCATGATTCCATGATATACATAATATATGATAGTTGGGGTTTTTAGCTTTAAGCTTTCCCAGTAAAACATCTTGTTATGTGCGATTTATTTTTCTTCATATGTTTGCAATTGGTGATTTAATTTCCGCAAAGAATTGAGTAGAAGGATTCTGTATTAAACAATGGATTTAATTGTTAGATAAGGGGAGTCTGGTAATATACATGCATATTTTATTAGGTGATCATGTCCTAATTGGATAAAATTCTCAAAATTTTATTTTCTCAGAATTGTTAAAACCAGAACGACAGGAAAGGTCTCGTCAAAATGATCCTGTAGCCGCGAAAGACACTCAAAACCGATACTGTATGTGGAAGATATTCAAGTTTGAAGTTTCTCAAATTGAGGGAAAAGCCAAATTTGACTCAGTTTGACTTTGAATAAAAATTATTAAAAAAGGAATATTCCACAGAATATTTTGGGAATATTCCACAAAATATTTTGCAAAATATTCTGTGCAGTCCAATTAAAGGGCGCCACGTGGCTTGCCCAAAGGCCGCCACATGGCCCCAAGACTTCAAACAATGCGTATGCAAAATTTTGTATGGCTACCGGGTTCGACCGCGGGTCTATGGGCTAGCAGCCAACACGCCCAACTGCCCGCTCTATGTGTGGTGCTTAACCCTTATGGGTCACAACTACTATTTGAATTTTAAACTGCATATGGGCGGGGCAGAAAGGGGGCCCTCTACCACGTGACCCATCACTCGGAACCACAAGTCTACATTCCGGAGATTTTAGAATCGTTGTGGTTATATGTGGATAGGTCACATGTCAAGCGGCGGTGGGTTCAGAAGGTTTGTTATTACGGTTTTAAAACCATTGTCCCAAATTTTATTGTAACGAGTGCGGACATGTGACTGCAGATTCCAGCATTTAATGCCAACCCCTAACCATAGTGGAGATTCTGGCGGAGCGCGCCAGGTTTGGTGCCGATCCCTAAAATAGTGGATCTATCTGCAGTTCCACCACATTTGGTGGAGGTTTTCTAGCCCTAATTAGGCAAAACGTTGTTTTGGTCATAACTTTTGCTAGGAGAGACCATTTGGAGGGAATTTTTTTTTGATTTTGGGTAATTTGAGCATTCCAAAGCCAATGGTGTAGGTTGCAGAGGAAACAGAGCTTATCTTCAGGTACCTTTTCAGCAGAGAATCTTGGAGATCCATTAGGGCCTAGGGAGTGTTGGAGCTGTATTGGGCTATGGTTAACCTTTGGAGGTGAAACAAAAGCCTATCTTTACTATTTTCTGTGTTCTGAACTCATTTCCACAACTTGTTTTTCCTGTTTAGGCTTTTTGATCACTTTATAATCAATTTTGAGCATAATAAGAGTAAGGACATGCCCATTTGGGGGCCTTGGACCCAACAGATGCAACCCCGGAGGGGTGAACTGCCTTATCATATGCTGTGTTATATTCTGTGATTTATTTGTTGTGTTTTTCCAGAGTTAAAGATGTTAAATAGTAAAAATAAATAAGCCTCCTACACACAAAAAGACTCATAAATTCACCAAAAGCATTTTGTTTCAATTGCAAAACATATTAAATAGTTTGCACACATAATTTTATGGATAATGAATACCTTGCACCAGCAAACAAGTAGTTTCATTTCCAGATCACTAGTGTTTACTTCTATTATTTCTTTAGGCAGAGTCTGTAAAGGGCCAGATAGCTTCTGGATCTCATCCTTTCTTTAAAGGTGACATATCCAGTAAATGCCCCTACAGTCAATATCTGTATTAGAAATAAGAAGTTCTCACTTTTCATATCAGATTGGTATCAGAGCATAGGTTGAGCTCAAGTTTTTAATTTTGTGCAAAGAAATATTTTATTGTTTTGCAAATTTGATGCTTACTAGGCTTAAACTTGAAAGAGGGGAAGGAAAATTGGTTAGAGCATAAGATAATCCTCAACCAAGGAGGGCCAGGGTGCCATTATCTCCACCTTCTGTCTCACCCTCAATAGCCTTAGAAGCAGCTACAAGCATGTCTTCAAGAGAAGCAGAAACTCATGAAGAAATGGATCCCCAAGGAAGAAGAAAGAATATTTTGGAAAGCTTTCTTGGATATGACTGAAATGGTAAGGATCCTCTATCAAGAAAGAAATGATAGGATTGTTAAGAGAAGAAGGTGAATCTTCAAGAGGAAATAAGGACAATGATAAGTCAAAGAAAGGGAATGGAGGAAATGGTGATCCACCATCTCCATCGTCATCCTCTTCCTCAACATCATCCTCTTCAACTTCAGTAAATCAGTCACATAAGTAAAAAACAACTGGTAAAAATGTTTAAAGCTTAATGTCAAATTTGAATTGCCAATATTTAATGGTGATGTTAATGCAGAGAAATTAGATAATTGGATTAGACAACTGGAGGTCTATTTAAGGATTCAAAATCTGCATGATGATGACACCAAAATACAATTAGCCTCACTAAGGATGGATGGAGCAGCATTGGTATGGTGGGAAGCCAAAACCAGGGAGGAAATCAAGAAACATGGTAAGATTTCTTTATCATGGATTGAGTTTATTACTGCAATCAAGAAAAAATTTTATCCTCTTGCTCACCCTCAAAAGGATATAATGAACTGGCAAAACTTTAGACAACTTAAGAGACAGAATGTGCAAGACTATACCCAGGAATTTAGGAGAAGAGCACTCTTACTTGGGGTAGATTTACAAAGCCAAGACACTTTGTTGAAGTATATAGGTGGATTGCACAGTTACCTTAAACACACTATTCTTATGTTTAATCCTACTAGTCTAGACGAAGTTTGTGTACAAGATACACATTTAGAGGCTAGAGGGAAAAACACTTTTGATGCACTGAATGAGGGTAGTGATTTTAAAGGCAAAGGAAGAAAAAGGATTTCAAACTATAGAAAGGAAAAGGGGAAATTCTTTTGCAAGAATTGTTCAAAAACAAGTCACGATGAAGATCACTGTTGGAAGCTTCATCCGGAGCTGAAACCAGAGAAATATAAAAACAAAGACAAAACCAAAGAAAAGAGAGAAATTGTTGCAAATTTTGAACAAGAATTAGGTCTGAATCAGGTGATGAGACAAAAAGTATCACCATGGTATTAAAGAACATAAAAGGGAAAGAGGTTGTACAAGAAACAAATCCTAGTTCTAGCACATTAAACTGTCATAAAGAAACTCAAAATGAAAAGAGGAGGATAGAGCTATTTCATGTGAGGATAATCTCAAACCACATAAAGATAGAAATTTTTTTTGATAGTGGGTCTCAAGCTAATTTCATTTCAGAAGACTTGGTCAAATAGCTGAAACTTGAGACAATTCCACATCCAAAACCTTATCCACTTGGGTGGATATGCAAGGATGCAAACTTACAAGTCTCAAGAAAGTGCATCTTGGGCTTCGCCATAACAACTCAGTATGTTGATTGGGTAGTACCACTTGACATTACAGGTGTTGTGTTGGGTAGTCCATATTTATATGACAGAAAGGGAATCTTCCATCGCCATGAGAATAAGTATCACTTGTTCAAGGATGGAAAAGAGTACATTGTGAGAGCACATAAGAAGAAGCTAGAATCTTCTTTAGTCCATGCAGGGCAATTGAAAAGGCTAGTTAATGCAACTCAAAATTTGACTTTGTTGATGGTTAAACAACAAGATTTTGTACATTTTCCTTTTCATAATATTTTTGATATAAATGATGGTATGTTTCAGTCTGATAACAGTTCGTCTTTGAAAGAAGATGACATTATGTTGCACAAGGTACCTTTGGTATCGATCGGTGCAGAGAACGAAGTGTCGGTGCAAAGCAGTGCAAGAGTCCATGAGGTGGAAAGGCATGCAAGCAAAGAGGGCACACAGTTCAGCATGGGTCAATGTTGGTTTCAGAATGGCAGATTTGTATGACGATAAAACTTGGTCAGGATTCAGCACAAGTACAGGGTTCATTCAACAAAAATTCGCCATGTGAACAATTGGTAAGGTGAATCTTATTATCAGTCTTCTTTGAAGTTTGTCCATTGTAGAAATAATATTCTTTCTGCAAATTATAGTTCCTATTCTGCAAATTTCAAGAATTTGCGTCATGACTCAGTCAATTTTAGCAACAGTCAATTAGTGAATTCAAGGAACAATTTATCTTTTTATGAGAAGCTCAATTTGATGAAGTCGAGAAGATTTCAGTAGTTCAAAGTTGGAAGAGTGGAGAATCAGTCTCCTCATCTTCATTTTTTGTGATCAGAGAGATTTTGTGGGTTCAAAAGCTTCCCATTTGGGAGCTGTGATCAGGTAATCATGTCCTACTTGGATAAAATGCTCAAAATTTTATTTGCTTAGAATTGGTTGAAACTAGAACGACAGGAAAGGTCTCGTTAAAATGATCCTGTAGCCACGAACGACACTCAAAATCGATACTGTATGTGGAATATATTCAAGTTTGAAGTTTCTCAAATTCAGGGAAAAGCCCAATTTGACTCAGTTTGACTTTGAATACAAAATTATTAAAAAAGGAATATTCCACAAAATATTCTGTAGAATATTATTTGCGGTCCAATAAAAGGGTGCCACGTGGCCCCAAGACTTCAAACAATGCGTATGAAAAATTTTGTATGGCTACCGGGTTCGACCGCGGCTCTATGGGCTGACAGCCAATGCGTCCGACCGCCCGCTCTACGTGTGGTGCTTAACCCTTATGGGTCACAACTGCTATTTGAATTTTAAACTGCATATGGGCGGCGCCGAAAGGGGGCCAGCCCCCTCTACCACGTGACCCATCGCTCGGAACCAGAGGTCTACACTCCGACGGTTTCAAAACTGTTGTGGTTATATGTGGATAGGTCACATGTCAAGTGGCGGCGGGTTTGGAAGGTTTATTATTACGGTTTTAAAACCGTTGTCCAAACTTTTATTGCAACGGGTGTAGACATGTGACCGCAGATTCCTGCATTTAATGCCAACCCCTAACTGTAGTGGAGATTTTGGGGGAGCGCGCCAAATTTGGCGCTGGTCCCTAAAATATTGGAGCTATCTGCAGTTCCACCACATTTGGTGGAGGTTTTCTATCCCTAATTAGGCAAAAAGTTGTTTTGGTCATAACTTTTGCTAGGAGAGACCATTTGGAGCAATTTTTTTTTTTTTTTGGGTAATTTGAGCATTCCAGAGCCAATGGTGCAAGTTCCAGAGGCAACATAGCTCATCTTCAGGTACTTTTTCAGCAGAGAAGCTTGGAGAGCCATAAGGGCCTAGGGAGTGTTGGAGCTGTATTGGGCTATGGTTAAACTTTGGAGGTGAAAAAAAAGCCTATATTTACTGTTTTCTGAGTTATGAACTCATTTCCATAGCTTGTTTTTCCTGTTTAGGCTATCTGATCACTGTATAATCAATTTTGAGCATAATAAGAGAAAGGACATGCCCATTTGGGGGCCTTGGACCTGGCAGATGTAGCCCAGGAGGGGTGAACTGCCTTATCATATGCCGTGTTATATTATGTTATTTATTTTCTGTGTTTTTCCATAGTTAAAGATGTTAAACAGTAAAATAAATAAGCCTCCTACACACAAAAAGACTCATAAATTCACCAAAAGCATTTTATTTCAATTGAAAAACATATTAAACAGTTTGCACACATAAGTTTATGGATAATGAATACCTTGCACCAGCAAACAAGTAGTTTCATTTCCAGATCATTAGTGTTTACTTCTATTATTTCTTTAGGCAGAGTTTGTAAAGGGCCAGATAGCTTCTGGATCTCATCCTTTCTTTAAAGGTGACATATCTAGTAAATTTTCCTATAGTCAATCTCTGTATTAGAAATAAGAAGTTCTCACTTTTCAGATCAATATTATATATAAATTTCTACATGATGGCCTGCACATGTATTGTAAAGGAATGCAAATATTCATCAAGTAAATAATTATGCATAAAAACATGATCCTTACCATATACCTTGATCACACTAATGGAGTAGCTCATAGATAGACCCCCTCTCATTCCCAAAGAGGAAAGAGGTGGATGTGATAACTCCATCAAAGAGTTATGTATTTCCTCCATCTCCACATGATCCATGCATATCCTCAAATGCTGATAAATCTCCTCTCCAAAGTCTTCCCAAGTATATCCCTCCATGATGGTATGGTATGCTCTCATGGAATAAGTGTGGCTGAAGAGAAAATATTCATGTGCTGCTTGTATGTAATGTTCCTAATTTAGCTTTAGCTAATGGGAACATTAATTTTTCTCTTAAAACTTAGATTGGTGAATAAATGGGCAAGGAGGCTCATAATTTGCTCAAATATGAATAAAAATCCTTCCTAATGTGAAAGGGGATCATGTAATAACCAGTTAAGCATCCACATGTATGAACAAGGCCTAAACTATGTGGGCAAGGTCAATTTTGACCAAGTCAACAAAATTGTCTAGATGCATTGAACCATCTTGTTGGACAACACAGTTTTTGTGGAGGAGCCTTTGCATGGAAGCAACCTCATAGTGGGTGGGACCCTTGGTGAGGAAGCTCATCAATTATATAATGAAGGAGATGGCTAGCATATGGGAATATTGGAGATTATATTTTCATGAGGTCTTCTTAGACTTCCTGCATACTTAGCTGTTTAGCTAAGTTGCTGCACTGCTTAGTGCAAGGGTTTTCTCATGTGGGAATAACCTGCTTTTTCTTGGAGATCTTGTAGCAAGAGATCTAAGGAGCTCTTGATCTGAAATTTCCACATACTGGTCTTGGGCCAAGCACTTGTATTCAGTGACAGCGCAGTCTCTTTAGAAAACTCGCCATATTTCAAGAGGTGCAGTGGAAGGAGGTTGAAACCACAAGCTTTGAGCTAGTTTCCCCAAAGGAGGAGTTGTATTTCTTTGGGAGAGTGAGAGGAAGGTGTATAAAGAAATTTATTTGGATGTTCAGTTGATATTGAGTAGAGGTTCAGCCATATAGCATCATTCCAACCATAGATCTGCAACATTTCATCTTGTACATCTTTTCTGTCAAGAATCCCCTTGCCGGGTGATCTTGGATCTATGTAAAAGAGACTAGATCTCTGTTTTTGTGCCTTATTGATTCATATAATGAAATATCTGATTTTTATCTATAATTTCTGAAGCATAACCTATATTAACTGCGTAGTCCCTTTATGTAGTCATTTTATTCTTGCAGCACCTCAATCTTGAAGGTTTTTTCATGAAAATATTTTTTTATCTTTTGCTTATTGATCAAGTCATGTTCTAGATCATATTTTATGATATTCATACTATTCCCCATCTAACGCCTTCAGAAAATCACGCTGATTCAGCTTCAGAACTTTCTGCATACTCTAAGTCATGGGAAACTAGGGTTTCTGAGCATAGTCAGGGGTGGGTGATCTATTTAACATAGCTAGGATTATTTGTTTGAGCTGAAATTCGGTATGCAAATCCCTCATAAGCTAATATATCAGATTCAACGGTCACTTTCCCATGTTGTTATGCAGAATGCTGAAATTAAGCTTTTTAGGGTTGATTTAGCTACTTTTCCCCACTTTCAGGGTCATAAAATGAAGTATAAGCTTCTGCTGTAGCTAAAGATGATTTCTATGTGTCTCTTATACATATTTTAAGCTTATTAATCATAGTAGAACCGTTATACAGTTGGTTCATTTCTGAATCCTGAAAAAGGATCATTACAGTGGTATCAGAGCTTCAATCTTGGCTTAGCCTATGAGCCCAATAATTATGGAGTATTATCATGGGGAGGAGGATATATACAAAATAAATCAGAGAAAACCCTGGTTTTCTGGAGAAAATAGGTTCTCAGAACTTCTCCTTTCAAAACTGCAGGGCAAAAGCAAAGGCAATAAAGAAATGAGGAGGGGAAATGAAGGTCCCTCGACAAGATCTGCAAGATCTGCATATGAAGAAGGTTTTACATCTTCATATTATGGATATGAGCACTAAACCATATCATCATACCTACCACGTTCTATCAACAATTTCCTCATGAAGAGGAAGAAAGGAGATGTGCCAAAGAAAGATACTCTTGGTGATTATTGGCAGGAATATGAAGATCAATCCGAGGAGTTCAAATATCACTTGAAATTCCAATGGTTTTTCCAAATGAAGGAGGAAAAGAGCACAAGGAGCAAGAATCAAGGTGAGGGTAGATTCTTTCTATCCACTTTTGATGGATCACCTCTATGTCCAGCTACGGCTTGGGTGAAGGAGCTAGACACCTTTGTGCATCAACATCAAGTTTCAGAATCTGAGGCCATCAAAGTAGTAGCGCTACATTTTGAGGGTAAGGCCTATGCTTGGTGGTTGTTTGAAACATTTTCCTTAAAGAATTCAAATACATCTACTTATGTAAAGTTCGTTGAAAGTTTAGTAGTAAGGTTTGATGATATTTCTTGTGAAACATCTTCTATTGCAACTATCAAACCACAACTTTTGCATGAGTTGGGAGGATATATAAATCCAACTCCATTTCTGAAAACAAATGAAGATGAGGTGAGCTTGTTTGATGCTTTTCCAAGGGCAAGATATCCTTTGGATGAAGGGCTTTCTTCTCAAAGTAAAGACATGAAGATTCCTTCTTCAAAAGAAGACCAAGATTTGAGGTCTTTTATTGAAGATAAGGCAACTTCAACTATTGAAGAGGAGAAAGGGAAGGCATGGGAGAATAACGCAGTCATGACAAGAGCACCTCAAGCACCTCATGGAGAAGAGGATGGAGCACTTTCTCCAAGAAAAGAAACTCTTGCACTCTTGCAAGGAGTTTCAAAAGGTCTCACACATAGAGCTCTTGGCATAACACATGAGTAGCATGTACTTTCATTGCCAAGTGATGGGATCTTGAAGATGAGAGGAGGAAAAGAGAAGAAATGGCATCATGAGATGAAGAGTATGAACCCTTCTCTATTTCAGGGCTTGAAAGAACAAAGGAGGTAAGAGGACCCATGCAACAAGGGTAGGGGAAAATCTATCCTCCTACATTCACATCTTACTCTATGCCTTGATGCCTCTTTGCAAGGAGGAATTTCAGCAAGAAGACCTCCTGATTGGAGGGAAAATAAAGTGTTCTATCAACTATATGTAGCAGCAACATATTTTTTTAAAGAGGGAACCTTGGAAGGATCCACTACATCACTGAAAACCATTGATGGAAGGCTAGGCAAATTTCTGAAATTGACCTTGTTTTCTTGCATTCATCTATTTGTGTTGGAGGGGATAGATTCAGAAATTTGTGCTGATATGAGCATAGTATCAAGAGGCTATTCCATAGCTTTGGGAAAGCAAAGGATACTCCAATATATAATGAGGATTTCTGAACATAACAAAAAATCAATTTCATTCTTGCATACAGGAGCAAGGAGGTGGAAGTTTTTGAGAAAGAGAACCTTTCAAGGGAAGGGTGACTTTCCTAAACTTCAATATTGTCTTGCACAAGATCAGCTGCAAGGAAGGAAAAAAAATAAAGTTGGGAATACTCCAACAGGTGACTTTGACATCAAGTATGTCAAGGAGGAGATCCATCATGTGACAAATGCATCATTTCATACTCCTACAACGTTGTCAATGTTGGGAAGCCTAGACCCTTATTGGGAGTCCCAACTCTTGATGGAATATTCTAAGGACCTATTGTTGGAGAGGTAAATCCCCTCTGCGGACATAGGCGATCCCTACTAGCTTAGATCGGGTCTAGCAACAATCAAGTCATGCTAAGACGCAGGTCTCTAGTTACAAAATGACAAGAAATGATAAGTTTCCTACCTCAGGTGCTACGCGATGGTCGTCGAAAGAAGGATGACGCTTCCCGTCCTCCGCTTTGGCAGATCACGATCCTTCTGCTTAGCGTGTATGAACACCTACACACATGCGAAGAAACACGATTATGTACAAAATAGAATCTAAATCTTGTAACTAAACATCAGTCAGAGAAGATGTAACTCATTGCATCAAAGATAAAGATACACGAGTGAAACCATAATCAAAATTGCTTATTATTAATAAAATAAAGGAACGATACAACCTTAAGCTCTGATGCTGGATCTTCCTTCGGTGGGGTCAATAGTGGAGCACGTCTCAATTAAGCTCGTTGGAAATGGGACAAAGCTCTCTCTCTTCGGCTTGGCTCTCAAAGGCTGTCTGGCGATAGTCTCCTTGCTACTGATTCAGCTCTTAGTTCTAGCTTGCTAAGGGAAAATGGCAAGCTTATATAGATGGTGGAAGGGGAGTTGGGATCCCTACAATTGTGGGATTGGCCCTAT
The DNA here is from genome assembly GCA_034641835.2 of Pinus albicaulis. Lineage (NCBI taxonomy): Eukaryota > Viridiplantae > Streptophyta > Pinopsida > Pinales > Pinaceae > Pinus > Pinus albicaulis. The sequence continues at coordinate 484,104,344 of CM076577.1, forward strand.
CTTCAAGGAAGCTTCCATGATAGGTGGAAAACCACTTCCCCTACATGGAGATCCAGAGCCAAACCTCCCAACTCATTTTAGAGACTCGTTAAGGAGTTGGTTGGAATAAAACTTCCGCCATTTATTTAAAAAAAAAAATCCTTCTAAGCTTGGCACGAGTAATACACTGGGATAGAGCACCAGTTTGTGCGCCCTCTTTGGTGGATTTCCCCCATTGGCGCGAGGGCTGAATTGGCTGGTCGCGCCAAGGCCAAAAGGTCTATTTTTAGGGTTTTTCACAGGAAACTGTCTTCAGAGGAATTATTGTCCTTTTCAAGGGGGATGCCATGAAAGTGGTTTCAGGTCATGTCACTGCTCACAGGTCACGAAAAAGGCCCTCCAATGTGTGGGACGGGGGATTGCAAGGACGGTGACAAATTACTGTGTAACAGATGCCCCCTAAAGCATGAGGCTCGAGAGAGAGAGGGGTGAAATGATTTACGAGAACGTGCCCAACTGAAAACACTGCCGTCAGAAAACCTGCGTAGACAAGTACAAATGATATCTCAAATACATGATATTTGGTATGGGCGCAACCATCCATAATAGAGTATACAATAATCAGGATCCAAGGTATGGGCGCAGCCATCTAGTAAGGATCAGTAAATAGACTAAGGTATGGTCGCAGCCATCCAATCAATGAGTCATGTAACCAATCATGATAATCCACAAAATCTGCAGCCTGGGTTCCATCAGACAAAATCCAGGGTCTTGCGCTCCATCTCGACCTAAACAGAGTACAAGTCCTAGCATGTGAATAAGTGAGCTAAAGTTGAACATACAAGAACATCGTCTGATTACCAGCCAATGATGAAAGAAGTTAACAGACGCGAGAGGAACCACCAATAATAACAATGGCCCTCAAGGTACTATAGGTATAATCCACAGAATGTGATCAGTGAGCTGGCGTCGAACACCCGCAAGTTCATCCGATCAAAGGTCAATGATGAAAACCTTGCATCAGATGCGAAGAACCTGCCATTGAGGCATGTAGGCTCCAAGGTACTGGAAGGGAGTCTCTAGATCAACTTCTTAGATAATGAGCTAGAGTCGACAGGAAGTGACCTTGATCAAAGGTGGGCCATAGTGTTTCCCACATCATCGACGCGAGGCATAGGAACATAATGTTTGTGAATCAGGATCAGTAGAGAATCAGAGGAGGGTTGAAACTGCAGAGGTCAACTTCTCTTGAACACATCGGCGACACGACACTGGATTTGGTAGTATTTGACATCAAAAGTTTTGAGGTCATAATGATGAGGCAAAGAGTAGATGAGTGGTCAAAAAGGATAATCCAAACCCATGGAGGCAAGCGGAAAACGAGATGAGATGTCCCCAACCCGACATGAATGCAGACAAGTTCCATGTTCAAGAGCGACATACTGCCGACACGACGATGATACTGGTTTCATTTTTCCCCACCATTTCTGGTGAGTACTCCAATTATTTTTGAAAACAAGCTTGAAGGGGATAACATATGCTTGCGATATAAGTTCGTCCTTCGAACAAATCCAACCTAGTACATTTAACGAGCCCTAGGAAGGAGGAACTTGAGTATTGTCATTACGATTGAATCCGATGTCATCAGGTTTTAAAGAGTCTGACAAAGGAATAACTCTGCGTCTTTTCATGTTTAGAGAGTTTGAAAAGACAACAGAAAAGTAAACTCCAAGGGTCCCTTTTCATAAATAGTTCCTCAGATCCGAAAAGGTAGAAAACTATGTCTGAGAAAGCCTCCTAGTCACAATAGGGTAGGGTATTCCTTTTTCGCAAATAATCTATCCCAGCCCGAAAAAGGGGTAAACGTATACTGGGTAGATGTCGTTTCGCAGCCAATTTAATGAGATCAAAATTAAAAGTGACTCGACAATATTTTCATGTTTAGAGAGTCAGAAAAGAGCTGAAAGATGACTCCAGAAATGACTTTTTTCGTGTTTTTACCGAGTCCGAAAAAGTATAAAATACAACTCGTATCGTCGTCCAAGCTGCGCGAAAACCTGTTGCTACACATGAAAGTGAGCGTAAAACCCATTTTTCGACAAAATATAATGAAATATTGGAAAAATGACCTTCAAAACCTAAATTGACTTTGAAAAGTTATAAATATGCCAAAAATAGTAAAAACATATTCACTTTTACTTTTTACCTCTTGTGAGAGCAATAGTGAGCTTTTCTTGTGCAAACTTGCGGCGGCGATTGTGGTCGATCCAGTACATCATTTCAGTTCTCGTTCATTCCAGGTAAGAGGCGCTTTGTTTAGCTTTGTTTTAATTCATTTCTTATAGATTTCCATTGTGTTTTTGGATCCCTAAGGGAACCTTTGCAATTTTAGGGCTCGGCCAATTGGCACGGGTATCGGGCATGAACCCACGCCAATTGGCTCCCTTTCACAAAGGGGACAAAAGAGTCGCGCCAATGGTGCAACCTAAATTTCCGCTTAAATTTAACAGAATGTGGACCAATCAGCTGAATTTCTGAGTGTTCCAGAGATCTAATGAGGTCTTTATGACCATTTTGGTGCAGATACATGGCCACAATGGTGATCGAGTGGAAGGAAAGGGAGCATAGTGAAGAAGATGAAATGGCCATGGAGAATGAAGCATGCATGAACGATCTCCGAAACTGTGGTCTAAAAAAGTTCTTCTTAACACCATGTGTTGAGGGCACAACCTGAGTTACTGCAGTATTTGATCAACATTTGGGATGAGAACGAAGAAAAATTCAGGCTTTGAGACCAAGTGTTGGAACTTGAAGTATCCGATGTTTATTTCATAACTGGATTGTCCCGCAGAGGTCCAGTGCTAATTTTGACAGGTACTAGGCCATCTGGTGAGAAAATGGAAATGGTGATGGAAAGAGTGTGCCTAGGGGCACGAACAGGATCAGGCAATGGGAAGGTTGATATCCACACGGTCCTCGATCTATCACTCAGAGTGGTGCTCCACACCATTATGCTGGCTACGGAGTCATAGGCACCACATGAGGCAACTAAAACACAGCTTCTACTAGCATCTGAATGCATGAACCCGACACTATTAGATTGGGCCACTGCCGTAACAATGAACATCAAACGAAAATTGACGAAGTGAAAGAAGTCCAAACTGAAGCAGTTTGGGTACGGATCTATCCTAGTATCGTTCATCCTTGAACAATTACCAATATTCTAGGGCCAGGGGGCAATAGTCACTGAGCCACCATTAAGGGAGCCAAGGATGGCTTGATGGGCAGCACTCCTGCCCAGATCAGGAGGGGGCCAACAAATGTCATGGAGGCCCGAGTTCTTTGCATGGCTTCAGCGACAACTGATCGTCGTAGAAGACTGGCCCTATGCCGGTACAGACTTCACGGGAGACCTAGATCTTCCACTCTCGGAGGGGGATGACTGGGATGAGGAGCCGGGTAAGACTCTTTTTGATTTTATGTATTTATGATTTTTTTTGTGATACATGCCTATTCTAACAAACAATCCAATATGTATGCAGACGTTGGCCCAGAGAGGCCCATCGGGATGTCGCCCATTGCATGGAGGACCCCTCTCGCACATGATCCTGAAGCTGAGGGTGGCGAGGGAAGTGAGCTAGTCCAGAATTTGGAGGGAATCACCCAGGAGATCCTAGATTATGCTCGGCTAGTAGACATCCCATTGGATTATCAGAGGCACACTGTGGGGGTGCCTAGTCGCCTTCATCGTTTACTGAGGCGATTGGTGCGGGCGGTGACATGCTACCATGAGCACTATGTTGATTAGTCATCTAGGGCTTTTCATTTGCACATTTTTGAGAGACATGTTGTCTCCGAATATTATTAGAACAAACATGCATATTTTTTTATTTTATGTGATGCACACAAACTGCAAACCGTTTCGACACACACACACACATATATCTATATATCTATTTCTGGATGAATCTTTTTACACATGATGATGTTTTTACAAGTTGCGCAAATGTCTATCTAAAACCATATTAGCTACTGCATCTATTAACGCATTCATGTGTCTGGGTATGTGTTGATATGTAATGTAATCAAAATTTCTTTCAAGTAAATGAATACGTATATACAATCGTAAAATGGATGGGTTTCTAACTGAATAATGACCATTAAGTTGTAACACTACAAGTTGTGAGTCCAGATATACAAGTAATGCACGAATACCAAGGTTAACAGCCTTGTTCAATAATTCCAAAACGACACTATATTCCACGACATTATTTGTGGTAGGCCCTAGACAAACACCTTGTAAATTAACTAACTCACCAGCAGGATCGTAGATTACCCAGGCTACCGAGGACAGATTCCTGGTATTGCGGGAGGCACCATTCGTGAAACCGACAAAAGGAGTAATAGACATCTGCACAATCAAGAAGACCCAGTCAGCAGAAAGACGCTTACAAAGCACACCACACCACACATGCACAAAAAATTAAATCACTCACTTATGTACATACACACCACACAAGAATAACTCAAGCTACGTAGTACTTCTTGAGGTACAACTTATTCCTATGCTGCACCAGAGGAATACCTTCATAGTCGATTAGCTCATAGGCCCCATTCTTTAATACTCGCTTAACGATATAGGGCCCATGCCACATGGGCTGGAATTTTCCCGCTCCAAGTTTATCATGTGCTTGGTCATATAAGAGGACGAGGTCCCCTTCAATGAAATAACGTGGAGAAACCGATTGATCAAAATGGCCTTTAACCCACTTTTTCTGTGCCTCAATAACCAAGGCAGCCAAGTGGCAGGTTTCATCCAGTAGTTCCAGATACAAGAGACGTTCTTCCTTCGAAGAAGTGTCAGGCAATAATTCCACAGCCAATTTCAGAGAAGGAATTTCACATTCAACCCAGAGAGTCGCTTCCAGACCATACACCAATTGGAAAGGTGTGAATCTGGTCGCGCTCTTTATTGACGTTCGATAGGCCCAGAGAGCTGAGAAAAATTGGAGATGCCAGTTGGATTTGTGGATACCAATCATTCGTTGAAGCATCGTGACCAATACCTTGTTCACGACCTCAACCTGGCCATTCGCCTGGGGGTAGTATGGAATTGAGCTATCATGACGCAAGCTAACTTCGATGTTAGCTCTGTCATCATGTAATCCTGAAAATGAGTGCCATGATCGGTGAAAATGGCCTGAGGAACTCCGAAACGCGTAATAACATGGTTGAAAATGAAATGAGCAGCTGTCTTACCGTCGACAGCTAATGTAGGCATCGCCTCGACCCACTTAGTGAAGTAGTCCACGACAACGATTATATAAGCATTCCCCCCGGCCGAGTGAGGGTTCCATGTCATAAAATCTATGCCCCATTTAGCAAAAGGGCCTACATTAATGACAGGATGAAAGGGTAGGGGTGGCGCGCACATCTTGCGCTGAAAGACCTGGCATGCATGAAATTTTCAAACTGCAATAATACAGTCCTTGAATATACAGCCAGAAGTAACCCGCACGCAGAATCTTCTGGGTGGTAGCATATCTGGACATATGACCGCCACAGGCGCCACTGTGACAGTCATTCAAGAATTTCTTAGCCTCTTCTAGGGTCAAGCATCGGCGGAGTACAGAATCAACTCCGACACAATACAAAAATAGCTTCATTAGAAGGGAAGACTTCTCTTAAAGGATCAGGCGAATCTGCATCGCCGAGCCAAGGGGATTGAGAATATATATCTAATGCCATGCTCAAAGGAGCATGTTCAGGAGGATGAGGATTTGATGCAGCAACGATCTCGCAGTAATTGATCTAACCTGGAGTCAAAGGCATTGATTCTCCAAAAGAGGTCACCTGTTCAGGCGAAGGGATGATCCAAGGGTCATCTGACCTAGAGATCATGTTAACTTGAAAGATGTGCGGTGGTGGCGCGGGAAAAATACCCATGAGGATGGGATCTTTGAAAAGACCGGGTCCTACACTATCGGGGGGATTGGGATCTGATCCACGTAAGGTACGTTATTCTCAGAGGATGAGGTAAAGAAAGACAACTGACCAACAGTGATAATTTTTCCCTCATGAGGAAACTCCAGAAGCCGGAAGAGGGTAGACGGAACGCATAGCATGTCGTGAGTCCAACTGCGACCAAGAAGAATATTGTAGTTGAGCTTGGCATCAACTACTTCTACTTCTATGTTGACTGTCTTACCCTGTAATGTGATCGGAAAACTCTCAAGAACACCCAGGGGTTTTGATTCCTGACCATCAAATGCCTCTAGTGCATTAGGAGACGAAGTGAGAGCTGGAGAGCCAATGGCTTTCCAGCAGGTAGATGACATAACACAGGTGTAAGCACCTTCGTCCACAATGGCTCTGTGGATGTTGAGGCCATTGACCCTGACTTGTATAACGAGAGCAATTTGATGCAGAAGTCAGGGGACAAAATTTTCCAGGTCGAAGGTGAGAAGATTAGAATCGAAGGGATCAATTCCACCGATTGCAGATAATAGAGCTTTACGTTGCGATGGGAAACTTTGAAGCACTTCCAACGTAGACATTGCAGAAGGTGCCTGTGCCAAATCCTCAACAATGCTGTAGTGCTGAGCAGCACAGGTGTTTTGATTATAGGAAGATTTTCACAGAACACCTTTAGAAAGTGGCCTCACAACAGGTTTAGCACTGGGCTTCTCAATTTCTAAAGGACTAGAGACTGGTGGGGGAGGTGGGCCATCAACGACTTCCTTCCTCGCTACTTGGCGTGATCCAGCATAATCCTTCGAATGAGTAGCAATTGAGACAGTTGCAACACCATTCATCATAAAAAATTGGGACCAAAATGGTGCAAATGGTGAAGGTTGCTCAACCATCTGGGTCTGCTGAGACGAGAATGGTTCTTTGAGAACTGCTGGAGTCCCTTTGGAGCCTTTCAGAAGTTGACTAACTTCATATTGTCAGGGGAAATCTTTGGTATAATGATCTCCTTCACAGATAAGGCAGGGGTACTTCGGTTTGCGTTGGGAACCATCGTCAGCACGAGGTTTGGAGGATTCCGGTTTTGGGGCATCAGGTTTGGATTTGTCTTTGCCATTCTTCTTTTCTTTGGAGGCCTTTTCCATAGGATTAGCCTGAACGACGTTGACCTCCGCAGTCTTACCAGAATCCAGAGGGGTGGGAAGAGAAAAATTATTGGAAGAATTAAACTTTTGCTTCCCACTAGATGAATTTCGAGAAGTTTGAGAAACGGAACCAATAACATCGTCCTCCGATGGGGTAGCTGGTGCTTTAGAGGTCCTTGGTCGCGGGGCATTAGTCAAAATATCATAAAGCGTGCCAGAATGAGAGTACACCAAATCAAGGTACTACGCATGAGTGATGGCTTGTTCTTCGGTCACACATGCCCCCATAGCAATATCTTGAGCGATCTTGCTAACGAAGGAGGTAGTGAACCAATGAGTTAGTAGCTGATCAGGTATATCAAACTTTTTCTGTATACGATGACGTCGCCACTCACGAATATGATCAGATATGTGGGTGGATTTATCTTGCTTGAGATAAGTCAGGAGATGCGTCCTGGCTTCGTAACGAACCAGTAACTGGAAATGTGTTAGAAAATCCATAGCTAACGTATTGAAGTCTTGAAAGATACTGCGGGGTAATTCTATATACCACTTAGCAGCAACACCGGTAAGAGTACGCTGGAAGAGACGTAAACGAATTTAATCATCCACCCAAGAGTTTGAAGAACACCATAGATGGTAGGTCATGACACGAGCTTGGGGGTCCTCTCCAACTTTACCTTCAAATTTAGGACAGTCACCGGGCACCTTGGTCAGAACTAGAGGCCAATAAGGATTGTGAAGAATCGGATCGTTGGTCAATTTAGAAACATTTGAAAATTCCAACGTAGCAAGGAAAGGCAACTGAGGATTGAAAGGCATACCAGGTCCCCAATAAGGACCTGTACCTGTACTCCACCCTGGTTGAGCATAAATTTTCCCCCATTGGTTCTGTCCCGGGGGATTCTGACCATAGGGGGTGTAAGCCGTATAGTTAGGTTGATACGGTTGCTAATAACCAGTGTACGGGGGTTGATAATCGGGATATGGACCTTGATTATATGTCGACCCTGTTTGAGTAGTATGAGGATTTGACCGCTGAGTATAGGTATAGCCTGGTTGTTGAAGATAATAACCAAAACCTTGGGGCAGGCTGTAAACCGGTCGAGATTGACCTTGAAGATAATAACTGCCTTGGGGTTGAGCGGGTTACTGGTAAGTGGGGTCCTGCTGAGCCTAATAAGTCGGGCACGCAGGCAGATTTGGCTGTGACATAGAATAAATCGGCTGTTGAGCAGGGTTGACTGGATGTGCAGGTTGGCCTGGTTGTGTAGGTTGAGCAGGTTGACCTGGCTGAGCGGGCTGCCCTAGTTGAACAGGTTGACCCAGGTGAGCATGTTGTCCTAGTTGAACAGGTTGACCTGGCTTATGAAGGGCACCAGGCTGCCTCAGATGAGTTGGTTGGCCCGGTGGCAGGATAGGGCCAGGTTGTGCCTGATAACCAGTTTGACCCATAACAGGACCATAAGATGGCCCTGGCTGTGCAACATTCAGACCAATAGGAAACTGAGGTTGCAGAGGTTGCACCATAGGTTGAGAGGGTTGGATTTTCCCCCAGGACCATACAATGGTCCCGGTTGATACCCCGGTTGACCTGTGGGTCCTTGAGGTTACCCTGGTTGGACCACAGGGTGAGGCTGTATAGGTTGACCTTGAGGGTTGTAAGACTGTCCTTGCGGACCGTATAACAACCCCTTTTGGCCCGAAGGTTGGCCCTGTAAGGGTTGTCCTTGCGGGTCATATAGATAACCAGGTTGGCCCAAAGGTTGGCCATGGAAGGGTTGTCCTTGCGGGTTGGAAGTTTGTCCAGCCTGGGCAGACAGAAAAGCTTGAACATAATGATAAGCCTCTGGAGCAGGAAAACGTAGAGGGTTTCCTTGCTCATCGTACTGATATGGAAAAACATAGACGGGGGTACCATCCAGTCCATAATGGGAAAAGTAAGGATGGTTGGGATCTTGGGAGGACTGACCAACCTCGAAGTTCAACTGCTGTAGAGACAACTGATACTCCTCAAGAGAGATATTCTCCGGAATAACATATGCTATGTAAACATCTTCGGGAAGTGACGAGGTCCTGGTAGGCTGAGTAGTAACAGTGGGTGTAGATGCAGCCACGCAGACAGTGGGCCTAACAGGTACCGATGTAACCTGAGGAGATGACGTGAGGGGTGTCCTTGGAGACATCCCTAACGAAAGAATAACCGGTCTCGTAGACGGAGTGGATACTCCCATAGAGGCCACAACGGCCATGATCTGACTTAATGATCTATACCTTACTGGAAGCGAAGGACCAGGCAAAGACATGACAGAAGACTCGGAGTTGTTTTATGGAAAAAGCTGGTAATCTTCACCGGATGTAGGAATTTCCTCACTAGGAGAAGGACTGTGTAAGTCAATATCTAACCCTGCCGCTAGATCTTCTAAAAGACGGCAAGGACTAGGAGGTATAACAATAGCTAAAAAAGGTGATCCCGATGTAAGAGGAGGGAAATATTCCCCTACTCTAAATCCAAACCAAGCTTTGGATAAGGGCCAATTGAACTCAACTGGTCCTCTAAAGGGAAGCTCAGATAGAACCAGTCCCCCGTCGGGAAACTCAGAGACAATAGGCTGCTGAGATTCAGTAGAGGACTAAGAGGCCTCTGATGAATCGTCTGTGTAAGGACTACTAGTAGAAGAAACTGAAGGTTCCGCCACTGTGACAGTAATGACAAGAGGAAGAGGTCAAAACAAAAGCACACGGGCAAAAACCAAGGCAAACAATCAAACGGCCAACAAGAAAACTCTGAAAGGGCATGTGATTGCAGGTGATTAATTTTACCACATTGAAACTTAGAAACTTTACCGTTTCATGTTTTAAGAGTTGAGAAATGGATAAAAGGTGACTCTATCTCTTTCAATTTGGAAACAAGCATGAAAGGACAAGCGCTTGATGATCCTTTCAAATTTAATGAATTAGAAAATATCAAAATGACTACTCTGGAACTCTAGGCAAAGGGTGTACCAGATATCTATGAACTGCAATATACACCTTGGTTCGAAAATGAAAGAGAAATCAACCAAGGACTTGACGTACGTGCAGGCAATCTCCCCGAATGCTGTGTCCGGTGTATCATGGGTATAAGGCGACAGACTCAGCTTCCTACGGATAAAGGATAGCAACCTAGTGGGGTCTCCCTTTATATACGCGACGGTACGGGGAGCACAAGTCCATACTAGTGCTGTCTAAAGCCAAGAGGTGAACGATAGCTACTAGGTTTAATGACGTCGGAACACGTCACTAGCCTAGACCTCTAAATATTTCGTTAATGTTTCAATGCTACCTTAAGGTAAATTGAATAAATTTTAGAGTTGATCTTCAATTATGTTTCAATTTCAGGCCCTACCGAATGTTATGTCTCAAAAATCCTCTTAAATGCACACTACATGCCACAATATATCACTTTGTTCGATGAATAGCTAACTATGGGAAGGTTGAGAGCTTTCCAAACAATAAAAAAATGATCACAAAACAACCACTAGTTTCTCTAATGCACGCTAATGAAACTAAAAGATTTTCCTTTAGAGTTATATAACACTAATAATGCAGAAAAGATTTCAATTTACACTAACTAATCAAAAGCACAAGAATTGATTTTTTTGTATTTTCAATGTTTAAGAGCAAGATGCACTAAAAAAATTGAAAACTAATAAAGAGAACAATTCGAGAAGTGATAGTGAAAGAGTAAAGACAAGCAAGTTCAGTCAATACAAAATACATAATCAGACCTCAAAGTGATGGAGAAATCCCTCAAATCAAAGAGGAATCCCAAAAACTCATATGAACCGTGTGATCTAGGCTCGAAATGAGACAAAAGCGAGACTTGAATGAGAAAGAGAGAAATCAGTAAAATCACACAACGAACAATAAAAACCACCAAACGAATGCAAGGAAGCAAAAACGAAGTTGACTGATCAAACGAAAACCAAAAACTCCCACGGGAGGCTCAGCACACTAGAGCACCTAGATGCCCTAGGGCTAGAATGTAAAACCGATAGTAGAGGGCAAAAAACTGGAGGATGGAGGTCACACACATTCAACCAAGACTTCAGGGCACTCAGGCAGTCGAAAAAATGACACCAAAACTATAAATCAAGCTCAGAAGGATAAAAAACAAGCAAACCCTGGCACCACACAGGATTGGCGTGACTGTCTGGCTGCAACTAGCGCCAGAACAGGATTGGTGCGGGGGCCTAACTAGCAACAAGCGCCAGTTGGCGCGACTGTCAGGTCAAAAAACGCACCAGTCGAGTTTACTAATGACAAAAAGAAAAAATATCAAACAGGGACTAGATTAGGGATGGTGGGAGTTGAACATAGGCTTTACACTAGAAAGAGACATACCAAATGAGAAAATCAAGTAGACAAAAGCCAAAATCAACCGAAAGAGACAAGACAAACTCCAATAAAAATCCCCAGCAGAGTCGCCAGTTTGTTGGAGAGGTAAATCCCCTTTGCGGACAAAGGCGATCCCTAAGACGCAGGTCTCTAGTTAAAAAATGACAAGAAATGATAAGTTTCCTACCTCAGGTCCTATGAGATGGTCGTCAAAAGAAGGATGACGCTTCCCTTCCTTCGCTCGGCAGATCACGATCCTTACGCTTAGCTCGTCCGAACACCTGCACACATGCGAAGAAACACGACGATGTACATCATAGAATCTAAATCTTGTAACTAAACGTCATTCAGAGAAGATGTAACTCATTGCATCAAAGATAAAGATACACGAGTGAAACCATAATCAAAGTCGCTTATTATTAATAAAAAAAAGGAACGATACAACCTTAAGCTCTAACGCTGGATCTTCCTTCGGCGGGGTCGACAGTGGAGCACGTCTCAATGAAGCTTGTCGGAAATGGGACAAAGCTCTCTCTCTTCGGCTTGGCTCTCAAAGGCTGTCTGGCGATAGTGTCCTAGCTACTGATTCAGCTCTTAGTTCTAGCTTGATAAGGGAAAATGGCAAGCTTATATAGATTGTGGAAGGGGAGTTGGGATCCCTACAATTGTGGGATTGGCCCTATCTTCAAGGAAGCTTCCATGATAGGTGGAAAACCACTTCCCCTACATGGAGATCCGGAGCCAAACCTCCCAGCTCATTTTAGAGACTCGTTCAGGAGATGGTTGGAATCAAAATTCCGCCATTTATTTAAAAAAAACAATCCTTATTAAGCTTGGTGCAAGTAATACACTAGGACAGAGCGCCAGTTGGCGCGCCCTCTTTGGTGGATTTCCCCCATTGGTGCGAGGGCTGAACTGGCTGGTCGCGCCAAGGCCAAAAGGTCTATTTTTAGGGTTTTTCACAGGAAATTTTCTTCAGAGGAATTATTATCCTCATCAAGGGGGATGCCATGAAAGTGGTTTCAGGTCATGTCACTGCTCACAGGTCACAGAAAAGGCCCTCCAATGTGCAGGATGGGGGATTGCAGGGACGGTGACAAATTACTGTGTAACACCTATTCACATGTAAGGTTCTTGATAGGCAAGCAATGGATGGGAAGTATAAAGTAGTTTATGGAATCATTTATGTTCATGATCAGATTTACTTAACTAAAGATTCCAAAATCAAGAATAAACTACTTAACACAATCTATGAGGTATTTCTTTCAAATCCCGCTAGTTTCATTAAAGCATGTCATACTATATTAGATGGATTCATGTGGGAAAATTTCAGAGAGGAGATGCAGTCTCATATGAGTAAGTGCATGGATCATTTGCTGGTTGAGGAGGAACATAGCTCTTGGGAAGAGTTATCATTATCACCTCCTTATTTATTGAGTGTGAGAGGGAGCTCATCCATGAGCTACCTTGCTGATTTAAAACAAGTGTATAACAAACATTGTATTGCTGAATCTCATGATGTATTCATTATATACTTGTATCTTCTTAACACTCATATGCAGGTCTTGGATCCAAGAGGGGGACTTTTGCTGATGAGCTTCATGAGCCACTTTGGGCCATGAACAATGGTGATGTTGGCCATTCTTTGGGAGATCTTGGAGAGATGATGTACTCTTCACGGTGTGGTTTCGTAACACCAACCATCATACACCTTCTCCAAGCATGCAAGAAGGATGGGGCAGCAAACAAGTGTTGGGGAGAATGCTTGTCATATCATCTCTTATGGCTGTTAGGATGAAAACTGCGCTAGTTTCACATAAGGGACCATTTTCCTTCTCCCTTATTGTATATGGAAGCTAGCATGATATTAGTTATGCTCCCATATGCTGAAGATGTTATTGTATTTGTTGGAGGCATGGTTGGAAGAGAGGCACACTTGTTGGATGTGTCTTTGGGGGAAGAAAGTCCCCACTTTTTCTACACTACATGTTCCAAGGAAAGCATGAGAAACTATATGGCCACCATTGCATATCACTTGTTTCTTTATGATGTGGACCATATGATTTGTTGGAGCACTTGGGGCATGCCTCTCATAAGCAATTGGGAGGAGCTTTTCTATGAATTACCAAGCTGGAGGGTGATTCATTTTATTTGGATGATAGCATGGAGGAGGGAGACCTCCATTGATGATGAAATTCCCCATGATTGTCATCACTTCTATCTTGAGGAGGCCATGGATCAGCAAGAAGGTTTCCATAACAACCTTCCATTCTTTCATGATGAGAGTCATTGGGTTTATTCACCAAAGGCCAACTTGCACACTTGGGAGGAGCCATTGGGAGATGGAGTTTTCGCAGAAATTCTGAAGCAATGGAGGGGGCTATGGGATGAGAGGGCCACAAGAGGAAGAGGGGAGATTTTGCAGCACCCTTGTAGTTGCTTGAGGACAAGCAACATTTGGGAGGGGGAGACTGTAATGTTCCTAATTAGCTTTAGCTAATGGGAACATTAATTTTTCTCTTAAAACTTAGATTGGTGAATAAATGGGCAAGGAGGCTCATAATTTGCTCAAATATGAATAAAAATCCTTCCTAATGTGAAAGGGGATCATGTAATAACCAGTTCAAGCATCAAAATGTGTGAACAAGGCCTAAAATATGTGGGCAAGGTCAAGTTTGACCAAGTCAACAAAACTCTCTAGATGCATTGACCCATCTTGTTGGACAACACAGTTTTTGTGGAGGAGCCTTTGCATGGAAGCAAACTCATAGTGGGTGGGACCCTTGGTGAGGAAGCTCATCAATTATATAATGAAGGATATGGCTAGCATATGGGCATATTGGAGATTGTATTTTCATGAGGTCTTCTTAGACTTCTTTCATACTTAACTGTTTAGCTAAGTTGCTGCACTGCTTAGTGCAAGGGTTTTCTCATGTGGGAGTGCCCTGCTTTTTCTTGGAGATCTTGTAGCAAGAGATCTAAGAGGAGCTTTTGATCTGCAATTTCCACATATTGGTGTTGGTCCAAGCACTTTTATTCAGTGACAGTGCAGTCTCTTCAGAAAACTGCGTCATATTTCAAGAGGTGCAGTGGAAGGGGGTTGAAACCACAAGCTTTGAGCTAGTTTCCCCAAAGGAGGAGTTTTATTTCTTTGGGAGAGCTAGAGGAATGGTGTCTAAAGCCATTTATTTGGATTTTCAGCTGATATTGAGTAGAGCTTCAGCCATACATCGTTATTCCAGCCATAGATCTGCAACAGTTCATCTTGTACATCTTTTTTGTCAAGAATCCCCTTGTCTGGTGATCTTGGATCTATGTAAAAGAGACTAGATCTATGTTTTTGTGTCTTATTGATTTATATAATGAAATATATTATTTGTCTCTTTAATTTCTGAAGCATAACCTCTATTAACTGTGTAGTCCCTTTATGCAATCATTTTATTCTTGCAGCACCTCAATCTTAAAAGTTTTTTCATGAAAATCTTCTGTTTATCTTTTTCTTATTGCTCAAGTAATTTTCTAGATCATATTTTATGATATTAATACTATTTCCCATCTAAATCCTTCAGAAAATCACGTTGCTTCAGCTTTAGAACTTTTTTCATACTCTAAGTCATGGGAAACTAGGGTTTCTGAGCCTAGTTGGGGATGGGAGATCTATTTAACATAGCTAGGTCTATTTTTTTGAGCTGAAATTCGGTATGCACATCCCTAATAACCTAATATATCAGATCCAACCTTCACTTTCCCATGTTTTTACGTATAATGCTGAAATTAAGCTTTTTAGGGTTGATTTAGCTGCTTTTCCCCACTTTCCAGGTAATAAAATGAAGTATAAGCTGCTGCTGTGGCTAAAGATGATTTCTATGTGTCTCTTATAAATATTGTAAGATTATTCATCATAGCAGGACCGTTATATAGTTGGTTCATTTCTGAATCCTGAAATAGGATCATTACATTGTAACAATTTCTCCTTGAGATTGGATGCTCTAGATAAGAAGATACTAATCTGATAGTAGATGAACCCATCTCTCTGAATATCCCTCCTCTAGTAGCTGGTCATCAAGTATCATGCAAGTAAAAATATCCTTGGAATAATCCACCAACAACTGATATTTCCAATAAGAATCTATCCTCCATAGTGACAACGTTGATGATCTATCATATAAAGCATATGTCATGTGGCTACCCCCTTCTTTGACATCACCCATGCCAAAGTCACATACTGGGATGCTGCTATCCTTCCTCTACTCCTCCTCCTGTAGTTGTTCATTCTCAAGTAAAGGTTGAAGCTTTTGGAGGTTAGTCTTTCATGGGAAACTATCACCTATCCAAAACTTCCTGAGTTTGGCCAATGCATGCATGAGTGGCCACCATGATTTACCATGTGTAAAATATTTCTCCCCAAGTGAGAACATCTTCTGAGCCTCCCAAGTAAAGGAGAAGTCTCCTTTAACCATGATAGTTCCATCCTCCATCCTTGTAGCATCCTCTCTCAGCGCAAGTTGTGAGGTGAGAGTGGGCATTGATGATATTGGGAGAATGTCTTCCTCCTCCTTGAGTCTACCCATGAATCTCTACGCTGTACCATGACCTCCCAATGTTCCCAATCCTCTTGGATCTATGAGTGGTGCAACATGTTGTGAGACATTTCTCACCAACTCCTGATCAGGTGGCCTCCTAGGTGGTTTTCCACTAAACAGTAATGTCCCATGGGCCAAATTCATCCGCATACATGATGGGACTGTTAGGTCCTTGCTTCCACTACACAAATCCAACTCTATTTTCTGCGTGGAGGTTTTTTGTGAGGGACATGTGTGCATGCCCCTAATCATCTAATTTTTTCCACTCTTTCTGTCCACCCATTCCGTCTGCAAAGTCTCCCAATCTGTGGTGACCTTCCCCAAAGTAATCAACCACTGTACACCCAATATCACATTGGTGTCAGGTATGTCAACCACAAATAAGTGATCAGTCAATGTATATGTCCCCATGGTGACAGATAAAGATGGAACATAATGCATGCACTGCATAGTTCTTGCTCTTGGGACCAAAACTGAAAATCCCTCAAAATCATCAGTGGGTATTTCCCTCCTCTGCACTAGTTGGGCATCAATAAAGTTGTGGGTAGCCCACTGTCAATCAGAACTAAAACCCTATGATCCTAAATGTAACCTTGAACCCTCAAGGTCAAGTACTTGGGTACTCCTCTCAATGATGCAAGGGCCCCTCCAATAGGAGCAAATGCTCCATTCCCACCTCCTAGTGGTGGTGGACCCTCTCCTGCTATCCCATCGTTGTGACCTCCTTCTGGTTCTTATTATTCTTCCCCCTCATCATCTGAAAAGACCTCTATATAGTGTGCCTTTCCTGCTACACATCTATGTCCGGGTGCCCATGATTCTTGGCATGTGAAGCAAAGCTTCCTTCTCCTCAAATCTCTTTGGACATCATCACTAAGAGGTACTTTCTTTTGGCTCTCCTTTGAAAAAGGAGCCTTCTCATCTTTTCCATTTGATGGAAAAGTGGGCTTTTGCTGAAATGTTGCCTTTGCTTTTGCAAGGCATCTTGTAGAGCTCGAGCCCTTTCAATGGCATCTTGAAGGGTAGTGGGTTTGGTAGATTTAACCAACCCATGTAGAGGTTCTGCTAGCCCATCAATAAACATATAGACCCTCCTTGCTGCAGATAAATCAGGAACCATAACAAATTTTTTTAGAAATTCAGAAATATAAGTTTCTAGATTAGCTAATTGTTTGAGCTTAGCTAGCCCCATGAAAGGTGCCTCTCGATCTCTTCGATCAAACCTCTCCACCAACCTCCTTGTGAACTCTGAATATGCAGTCACATTGGCATGACCCAATGTAGAAAGACCATGAAACCACCAATCATGTGCTTCACCCTCAAGGTGCAGCAATGCTATTTTGATGGCCTCCATCTCTGGTACTTGGTTCAGATGGAAGTAGATGTCTAGCTTCTCTCCCCATGATTTGGCAATGCACTTTGATGACACATCAAAATCGGGTAATAAAAATCTGCCCATAGTCTAGTGTAGATCATGATTCTATATGAATCCTCCACCTATATTATTATGTCAGGGTCTCCTATTGTCCTTGATTTGACAGAACTCTTGAAAGCTCAAATGGTCTTTGAATCTCTGAGATTGATACTCATACTCAAGAAAATAATCTTCAAGAGTTTCTTGTTCTTGAAACCCTCCATTTCCCACTGCTAAAAATGTAGGCATTTTGGAGCGTTAGGAAACATGCTGCTTCACTTGTTGATCACTCCAGTGATGAGAAATGTTGGAGCCTTCACCATGTAGAAACCCTTTAGGGTATTCTTTGTGTCTATCCATCCTCATCTCCTTTGTTTCTCTTGCAATGTCTTGCATAGTTCGAAGAAGAAGCTTAGGAAACTCCTTCTCCTCATATTCTCCTGATAAAGGGGTTCTACCATTGTCTTCTTTATCATCTGTATAACCATACTTTCAGTTTATTCTGAGATACCTCTTCTCTCTATCTGTGAGAGGATCTCCTTCTTCTGATGACATATTGGCTTAAGATGCATAAGCTGAGCCAAGATTATGCTCTAATACCACTGTAATATTCCCAAATGGAAAAAACAACAATACAAGACATAAACATGGAAATATCAGTGAAGATCAATGCATAAATATGATAGACCAATATGGATCCTATTCATCATAATAGCAGCAAAGAAGTGTAATAGAATGGGGCATAAATCATACACATGAGCTAACAAGCCTCCAATAAGTAAATCCCCGTCAAGAATGAGGTACTGCTATTATACCAAAATGCAAGAAGACTGCTACAACGTAGTCATAAGAGCACTGCTACATCACATGAACATACAATAATACAATGGTCTGAGATATGACTCAAGATATACATAAAATAAATATCTAGGCTCTATAACAACCTCCAACAAGAACCTAAGAGGGTTTTCAGAAAATACACCAATATACAAATGGTGAACCAAAGCCCTAGGGATGAATATTCACTGCAACTAAATAGCTCAAAAGATGTGGCTGATTTGATGTAACAAAGAATGAAGCCTCCTCTAGTAGACTCTCTAGATGAAAGGCTGATCCCTTCACTGGAAAACCTTCTCCCCAAATGGTGTACTGAAACCACCCCTGCAACTCCTCCATAAAATAACGCAGTCCAAGAATGAAACCGTGCTGTAGGGGAAAATGATAGTGTGGCCTAGTGCCAAATGCTACAATAAGGCTCAAGGGCCTTTCTTACTAGCCTCCCAATGGAAGGAAACCTTCCTCCACTGAAATATAGCTCAGAAATCACCTAAATGAATTCTCCACTACTGCACCCTCCAACACAACACAACCCTCTGTAGAAACTGCGGTGTAGATGAAAGATGGAGCTTGGCCTGATGCCTTAATGTGGAAATATAGTGCATATAATTCTCCTGAGTAGGCACTCGAATTCCCCCAAGGATGAAGGTGGGATTCCTGCTTGAGAACACCTTGTGCTAAACAGCACTGCAGTCTGAAGAGAACAAACAATCATACAAACCATATCAACATAATAATCAACAACATACCACAATGACTGCCATCCCTTTCCTTATATGCTTGGTGAGATTCCTCACCTTGGTCCCCACTCATTAAAGCCACTACTTCCATGCATGGAGTCTCCCTCCAAAACTGAGCTATCCCACAATGAATGCCACTCCTTCCATACCAGCGCTGTTGATTTGGTCAAGGTTGACCCAGTCTACATGCTCCAACCCCTTTTCACACACAAGGGTGCTTTATCAAGCCACTAAAATGATATCCATTCACATTAGCAATGATTTTATTCCTACTAAGGAGATTTATGGGTCTCCATACCCTCTCATTCATCAAATTAAGAAGGAAAAACAAAAATTAATATTCCAACTAGCATATAGCTAATTGGGAATATTACACCATAGAAATTACTTCAATAGGAGAAACCCTTGTTTCACTTAACAAGATAGCATAAGGAACTAAAATTTTAATTTTGAATTTGTTTGTAATCAAACACTTCTGAATTTTCTCAATTTGTTTCCACTGCATCTCGATTGTGCTGCTGGCCCATAGTTCACAACTATAGAGAATCACCGGGATCACTAGAAGCCCAAAAAGAGTTAGAGTCATTTCCAGTGCCATAGCGCTACCTATCTACACCTATTTTGAAGAGCATAAAATGATTTCCAACCCCCCAAAGTTCTTTTCTTTCTACAACCATCCCAACTTAATTTTTTTTTGAAGTCAATTATGAGGTATTTGTAATCTGCAACTTCTTCCAGAATGTTTCCTTCAAAGTAGAACTTATGCTGGTTATGCTTTCTTTTGTTAGAGAGAACTACTAATTTCCTTTTGATAATATTGACTTGCATCCCCACTGATGAGCTCCATCATTAGACATATTTGGAGGGGTTAATAGTCACCTTTTTTCCTTCTTAGATCTCTTTTTCTTGCATTTTTATTATTATTTGGGTTTATGATGCTAGTATAGGTGGTGATTAAGGCTAACATACTCTGAGTGCCTAATATAAGGTAGAGTGTAGAAAATCATGATTTATTAAGCATTTTTATAAAGATTTTATCACAAAGGCTTGGAGGAGACACCAAGGAGAAATTATAGGAGGATTTTCCACCCTCAAAGGCAGCCGAAGGATCCCAAAGATTCTCTCCATCAATTCAAATTCCACAAGCAGCCGAAGGATCCCCAATGATTATCTCCAACAATTCAAATTCCAGAGGCTGCTGCGCAACTTAAAGAGGAGAGCACTCAATCTTGGTTTACTTGGAGTCCAGTGGACTCAATCACCATTTTCTAGGGAGCTGTTAGTAGCTGCCCCGTAGAATAAATAGAGCAGAGCTAGAGCTAGGAAGAGTTAGTCTATCCTAGTCTCGCTTCCATTCAGAATTATTGTTGTGAACTATTGAAGCTTTTTGTTTTATTCAGGGATTGAAACTTTCAGAGATGTATGCAGTTATTCTTTTATGAAATGAGAAGAATGATTTCATTTGATTGATTTAAGTTCAGAGGGCTAGGATTGTTGGTTAGGGCCCAATCCATGTGCCTCAGCTTCTCTACCATTATTATCTTTTACTTTCTGACATTTAGCTAGTTTTTCCTCTATCATTTAATTTAGATATGCTTTTGATAAGTTTCATTTATATTTAGTTTTTGTGCTACTGTAGTTTTAATTTCTTATGCATAGTGAAATAGAGGAAAAACTTGAAAACTATGGTCAAGTCTCCCCCCTCTCATCTATGTCAATAGAGTTCTAGTAGGGGTAGATCTTCCCACAGGCCAAAATTGCTTTCTGTTCAAGTTCGGGGAAGAAATTTTATTACCAAGTCCAAGCCTTTCCTTCACTATTTCATTCTGCATTTCTGTCTGTTTCCTGAACATGAATCCACAGGTGTGCTTCACTTCTGAGCACTGCTCTTACGCTTCCATTTCCCTCCTTTACTTCTCACCTTAGTGCTGCACTTACCTTCTTTCAAACACCCTTAAGCTCTTCAACCTTACTTCTCTATTTTCTCCATTCATGACCGCCTTACCCTTCTTACAAAAAACACGTGAAAAACCATATAGAACCACCGAAAACCCAACCTCCACCTTTTCTCCTCGAGACTCCCACCATCGTACGTCGCACTTTGCAATCATAACATTTAGCGATTACCTTAACACTTATCGCCCATTCCTTGCGATTGTGATATTGCGAAATTGCAAATCGCGCTTCGCATCAGTTACCTTCTACTGTTAACACTCCCTGCTCATTCTTTGTGATTGCGAAATCGAAAATCGAAACTCTTAGCTTGTTCCACTGCCACATCATCCCCATCACACATCGCATCCCGCAGAACTTACCACATCGCAAATCGTATTCTGCTGGAATTACCACATCGCAAATCGCATCTCGCTGGAATTGCCACATCGCAAATCGCATCCCGCGGAACTTATCACATCGCAAATCACCATCCTCAACCTTTACCGCAGTGAAAATTGCATTTTGAACATTTTAGTTTATTCTCATTAATCCTTACTGCTATCCTTGAAAACTTGCGATATTGCGATTCATGACCCACCACATCACTCTTCGTACTTTGCACTGCGCACCATTTAGTTTATTCCTGTTAATCCTTACCGCTATCCTTGTAAACTTGCGATATTGCGATTCACGACCCACCACGTCACTCTTCACACTTCGCACTGTGCACCATTTAATTCATTCCGTTAAGTCCTTATTGCCATCCATTTAAACTTGCGAAGTTGCGATTGCGACATCGCACATTGCAAATTTTGCTGTCCATCACATTCCAGCATCGCATTTATGAGTTTTTCTCGCTCCAAAGTCATTTCTTGCATTATAAAAAGGTTTCCTAAGGGTTTAACCCCCTCTTTCTACTCCAAATACATTTCTCACACTATCATAAAGTTTTCTAAGGGTTTAACCCCCTCTTTCCGCTTTCAAACCTCATTTCATGTGTTAAACCCCCCATTAGCCCTCTTAGCCATTTTTCTTCCCTCTAAGCTGCAAATTAATTATTTTTAATTAAAATTAGGGCATGGATAGTTTAGTTGCATGGATAGGAGTATGGTAGATAGATCATAGGATAGGTAGAGTGAATTTAGCCATTTGGCTAAGTTAAGTGTGGTTTAGAATTAATTTCATTTTTGCCATCTGTTTTCTACAAATAAAATTAGTTTCATTATTTGAATTCCTTTCCATCAATTTAGTTCAGTTTCCTTTCTGTCATTTCCTTCTAGCAATTTACTTTCCATTCGTTCTCATAATTTAAGAAATAGCACCCTTTCGTGAAGCAGAAGAGGATGACATGAAAAGAATGCATCTGCTGTGTATATAGCACTATCACCTCAAAGTTTGTACGAACCCCGGGTTGATAAAGTAAAGTAGGGCAACCCCTGGGAGTTGCAGCATTCTTGGTGCAATACCAGGGCTCACCACTTTTTGGTGCCATTGCTGGGGATGTGTCTAGTAGATATTTTGATTTTGTTTTAGCATTATTTCCTTCTTTCCTTTATTTTCATGTCACTTTAGAAATATTGAAAAAGTAAAAAAAATATATGATTTTCATGCCTCGTAGGACTAGGAATACTCAAAGACAAACATTACTTAAAACCCCCAAATCACCTCCTAGCCACCCTTCAATCTTCTTTAGTGGAAGTGAGATTGAACCCATATAGGAGAGCCTTCTGAATATTTTGAGGATCCTATTGGGGAAGAAGAAGAAGACCTTGTTTCAAGTGAGGGACCTGCTTCACCTATCTTAACCATGGCTGGGACCCAAAGAGCCTTTCCCATAAGAGAGGCAGATGGGGACACTGAGATGAAAAACATTAGCCCCTCAGCTCTTTCACACTTCCATGGACTTACCTCTAAGGACCCTGACACATTCATGTTTGAATTTGCTGTTGTCTGTAGGACTTATGACTACACCTCTAATGATCAAAAGTTAAAGCTATTCCCATCCACCCTTAAGGATGAAACCTTGCGCTGGTTCATGGGTCTTCCTAGGGATAACATCACTACCTGGGAAAAAATGGAAGAGAACTTCAACAACAAGTACAAAGACTACTATAGGTCCAAGGAAACTAAGGACTCTAGGGTCTGATGAATCCCTGGAGGATTATGAAGAGCGGTTTCAATTGAACTATAAGAGAGACAAATGTACTCTTAATACTAACTCACTTAAACTTGTACTTCTTCGAGGGATCAATGAAGAGATGATAGAAACCTTGATTATGTTATCAGGAGGAGATATCTACCAACAACCCTATGAAACAATCAAAAATATCTTTCGGTACCATTCTAGGGCATTTAGGAAGAAGGGCAGAGCTAGCCAAAGTACATCCAATACCCCTTCCTCTTCCACCTTCATAAAAAATTAGATTGGAAACATGCTAAAGGACTTCAAGAATGTCATGTTGCACACCTTTTCTTTGCATATGGACACAATGCAGGTCAAAAGGAAGCAAGAGGAACCAAAGAGAGCCCTAGCCATATTTTTTCCAAGATGTACCGGGATACACCCAAGAAATGAATGTCCACTGAATGCCATAGAGGTTTTCTTAGTTTGTGAAGAGTATCATGCCACAGACAAGTGTCCCTCCTTACCTGGACTTAAAGCTATATATCAAGGTGGGGAAACAATGCCAGAGCAACTCTGTTTCATCAACCAGAGAATGTCTCAGCCCCACCTGGCCATATCAACAAGGTATGAAAGGTGCACCTCACTCTTACTATTACAACAATCAGAGTGCACCCATGCAACCTTGGTACACCCCCACTCCTCCATCCTGGTCTACACCTCCTACTTGGCCTTCCAACCCTTCATATCATCCTAATCTAGTAAACCAACCATTTCAGTAGAATGTTCCACAACAAACTCAGTGGAAAAATCTATCCCAAGGGTGGGGGCCTCAACAAAATAAACTACCTGCTCTAATGCCTCCACCCCAACCTCAACCTCAACTTACTCATGCTGCTCCACCTAGGCTACCTATACCTGCACAACCCAATCCGAACCTGAACAACAGACAAGCACAACAGGCTCCCAATGGAGAAACATTCCATCCAGCTTATGCTGTGGAGATACAAGAGGTTAATATCAGGCCGGGAAGTGTACTCCCAGACAACCATCCCCCATCTCCACCTGTAGAGGTTGAGGAGGAAAAGGAAGAAGATAACACTCAGAACCAACAACCTCCTTTTCCCAAGCACTTCATCCACCCTAGTCAACACATCACAAAGGAGACTAAACTCCTAGGAGAATTGGAAAATTTTTGTGTAAATATACCACTTCTCCATGCCATTAAGGATGTACCTATCTACAATATTCTCATCAAATAAAACTTCTTCAAGAAACCTGCAAGGAGGAAGAGAGATACCCACACCATCAATGTGGTAGGACAACTGTCTAATCTGATGCTAGGGAAGGTGATATTTCCAGAATACTTGGACCCTGGTAGTCTAGTTATTGATGTACATATAGATGGTGTCATAGTCCCCAACACTCTGATTGATTTAGGGGCTGCCATCAATATCATGAAGAAGGAAACTATGTTGAAACTTAATCTCCAAGGGACTTTGAGGAAAACCACAATAGTTCTGCAACTTGCAGATGGGTCCACAGTAACTCTGAAAGGAATTTTTGAGGATTTAATGGTGACCATTGACACTTCAGAGTTTCCTACAGATTTCCTGGTCCTGCAGCCAAAAACCAAGTTTAATGGTTATCCTCTCATCTTAGGGACACCTTGGTTAGCCACTGCAGACACTTATATTAGTTGTCGGGCTAGAAACATGACTATCAAAAATGGGCCTTTGTCTAAACATCTAGCGTTATATCCTCCAACCTAGCGTTCCATTGATCATGATCTCCATATATGGTTGGAGGATGAAGAAGATGAGTTATATAACACTACCCTTACGTGTACCATAGATGCTATCCTTAGAGGGGGGCAGCTTGATGAAGATGAACTCATAGACCATGCCATTCAAAACCATTCCTCCATTAACACTCCTCTCGAAACCCTAGTCAAAGAGTCTGAAAGCTAACCTTCGATGGAAGTGAAATCATTTGAGAAAAAATCTGAAACCACCAAGTCTGTCAAGTTTGGCCCATCCAGATCTTTGAAAATCAATCCAAACCTCTCAAATGAAGAAGAGAAGCAGTTATGCCAGCTTTTGAAAGAAAATCTTGAATCGTTTTCTTGGGATTACAAGGACATGAAAGGGGTGCATCCTTTAGTATGCAGACATCACATTTACATCAAAGATGTAGAAAATTTAAATAACTGATATATTATTCACCTAGATTCTCCTGATCACACACTATTTTAGCTTCATGCATAATACAAAATCTCTTCTACTATTGATCATCACATGCGGAAATAAAATCAATTGCATGCACACATTAAAACCACGAACAGTCACACATATGAACACAATATTTAATGGGAAAGCTTAAAGCTGAAAACCCCAACTATCTGTATATTATATGTCATGGAGATCATGTAACAATCATAGTACAAAGCTCCTCACAAGCTCTCAGCACACCCTCAATTGCTACACACTATCAAGCTAGATCTAGCAAAACACATGCTCCAATCTTTTGCCACTTGATAGCCAGCCTCTATTGCGTTTTAAATGCTATGGGATGGCTTCATTAAATAGATAAACCACCTGGCTTGTACTGCGCAATCCTCATGGGCTTCTCCACCTATCTGTGTGTTGCAAATAGCAACTGTATAGTCACAATGTTGATATAAAACATATCTTTTCACTATCTGCACTTGGTCTCCTTTGGCTTGTCCATGCATAGGATTAGCGATGCATTCTTTGAGGTGATTAATGAGTTTATAATTAGTGAATTAATTAATAATTAATTCACACCACTCTCACTAGTGTATCAATAAGTTAGACTAGATACAACTAGCTCAACTGTGTCTAACTGAGTTAAATTGAACACAACTCCACCAAATACTTCTACAACTCCACCAAACTATGTCACATAAGTTCTAACTAAAGTCTCCATGAAATAGCTCCACTTAACCCTCGGGAATAGCGTAATTCCTTCTGTCATCTTCTGTGCCACATCTGTGCACTTAACTGAAGTGCTCTAAGAGAATAAGTTAATGTTTATAGTTCAAATATTATTAAGAGCTAATAATATTCGACATATCTATTTTTAGACTGGAAATCTAAAAATAGATTCCACCCAATATGTCTAGAAATAGAAGTCCATCAACCTTGCATGAGTGTATCAACAACTCATCACCTGTCAAAATCAAATCATCTACATAAAGTACAATGATCAACAACTTACCCTCCACCACAATCTGGTATAGGTTAGGATCTGCCTCACTCTTGGAGAATCCAAGTCCGGTGAAATAACTGTCTATCCATGTGTACCAAGCACGAGGTGCTTGTTTCAACCCATACAACGCTCTCTTAAGCCTGCACACATGCGACTCACTGCTGAAGATCTCGAAACCTTCGGGCTGCTCTATGTACACCTCCTCCTCAATCACCTCGTTTAGGAACACAGTCTTCACATCCATTTGATGAATGTGCCACCCCATCTACCCTAAGAGAGCAAGAATTGTCCGTATGGAAGAATACCTTGCGACAGGTGCAAAGGTCTCCTCATAATCGATCCCCTCAGTCTGTGAAAAGCCTCGGGCAACAAATCTTGAATTGTACTTCTCTACAATCCCGTCAGCTGTCTGCTTCAATTGTAGATCCATCTCGAACCCACCACTGATTTCCCCTTCGGCCTCGGGACAATCTCCCATGCACTGTTTTTGACAATCGAATCATACTCTTCCACCATGGAATCTACCCATGTGGGGTCCTCCACAACTTCCTCTAAATAGGATGGCTCTGTCATGATACACTTGCTCATAAGAGCCATGTATCCAGTATACCAGTCAGGTGACTGTCTCTGTTTGCGCTGTGATGTAGGTGCTCCTACAACCTTCTCTGCATCTTGATCCAGTCGCTCAGCTTCTGTAGTGCGCTTCCGCCCTCTGATGGTTGGCGCTGCCTGAGTGGTCTCTTCCACTCCATGAACTTCCTCTTGTGGCTGATCCACATAATGAAGCTCATCCTTAGGAAATAATAGCTCCTCATCTGCATGCAAGTGTGGCTCCCTCTCAAGCGAACACTTCATGGCTTTCTCCTCATGAAATTTGATATCCCGTCGCACAATAGTCTTGCGACTGTCTGGCAAATACACATGATAGTTGTGGGGCGTATCAGTGTACCCCAAAAATATCCCAACCTTCGCAGTCGGCTCCAGCTTCTTCCTGGCATCCTTCGTCACATGAATGTAAAAAGGTGAACCAAAAATCCTCAAATGGGAAATATCAGGCCTCTTACCAGAAAACACCTCCTCGGGTGTACTCATGCCAAGTATCCTTTGAGGACAATGGTTTTCCACATATACTATAGTATTGCATGCCTCCACCCACAAGTGAATGGGTAGGCCCTGATCATGCAACATCGCCCATGCAGCACCCACGATCGTTCTGTTCTTCCGCTCAACAACCCCGTTCTGCTGTGGGTTATGAGATGCTATGAGCTCTCTTCAAATTCTTTCTGCGTTGCAAAATTCCTTGAATTCGCCAGAGATGAATTCACCACCATTGTCGCTCCTCAGTTCTTTCTCAACCAGTGCCTTGAACTCACAGAACTTTGAGTATGTCTCGCTCTTCTTTTGCATGAAGAAGATCCAACACTTTCGAGAAAAAACATCAACAAATATCACATAATACCTGTTCTTTGTTGTCGAAGCTGCTGAGAAAGGTCCACACACGTCTGTGTGAATTCTCTCAAGGATCGTCGTGGCATGACTATCCTTCTCATGAAAGGTGGCTTTCACAAATTTTCCCAAGGTACATCCCTTGCACTGAACTGAGTGTGCAAGAGTGCCTTTAGGAAGCCCAGTAGAAATCTGCTGCAGTATCTTCAAAGCTCCATGGTGAAGGTGGCCCAATCTCCGGTGCCAAACCTCGCCATCATCCTGGCTCACCACTCCTTCTGCCTTGCCTACCATTGCTGCACAACCATCTACCTGCAATTGATAAAGGTTCTTAACTCGAACCCCTATCCTCCGGGTCTCACCAGTTGCCTTACTGCGCAGGAAATCCTTTCCTTCGCTAAAGACAACATCATATCCCTTGTCTTCTAACGTCGCCACAGAGATAAGATTCTTCTTCAATCCTAGAACATGCATCACTTCCTTCAATATGAAGGGTTTACCAGACTCCCTCTCAAAGGAAATGGTACTGATACCGATCGCACTGTATCTACCATCATCGCCCATCTCGATGTGCACTCCGAGATCTTTCTCATCTAGATAAGTAAACAAATCTCGATCTCCTGTCATGTGAAAAGATGCACCACTGTCAAGAAACCACATTGAACCCGTCACACTTGAAACCAAGCATGGGATCAGCGAAAAATCCAGCTCAAAATGTGAGGCTAAGGCCTCTCCAGCTGCAGTCCCAGCAGCCTGCTTATTTTTCTTCTTCTGTGGACAATTTGTGGCGTAATGTCTGTGTTGGTGATAGTGAAAGCACTTCACCTTGGACATGTCCTACTTCTTGCGTTTCGCACCGGAATGAAAATCTTTCTTGCTCTTCCACTTCTTTGCTTTGGTAGCCAAAGTGAAATTCTCTTCATCAGAATTCTTTGATGAAGATCTGTCCTTCGTACTCCGCCTTATCTCCTCTTGCACAAGATCCGACCAAAGTCACTCCCATCCTGGCAATTTCTCCCGACCATTGACAGAGTCCTGATAGGAGTGCCAACTCTTTGGAAGCCCAAGGAGAGCCAAGCTCACCAAGATATATCATCAACAGTCACCCCCACACTTCCCAGCTCATCCCTGCATTGGATGAACTTTGTGAGGTACTTGGGCATACTGTCGCCTTTCTCCATCTTTATGTTCCTGAGTTTATCCTTGAGCGCCAACTTCCTCTGGTCACTCTTTCTTTGGAATAAATATTTCAAAGCTTTCAACATAAAGAATGGAGAAGCCTTACCATGAAGGCTGGATACTATGTGATCCTTCACACCTTCCAACAGAATCCTTCGACACTTTGCTATCTTCTTTTGCCATGCGTCAAGTACGACAACATCACTAGAAGTAGGCTTTGGAATTTCTGCATCTATGAACTCCTTCAACCCATTGTCATCTAGTACCGCCTCCATCCTATCCTTCCATGCAATATAATTCAAGCTACCCTCAAGGGCATACTCCAATCGCAATCTGTTGAAAGACATCTCAACTTCGACACCAAGAAAACACTGCTGCAAATTCGAATTCCACCAACACAAAACTCAACCGCTTCAATGTTTTGCAATTGCTCCAATGATCAATATCCCTCTGATACCATGTAGAAATTTGAATAAATGATATATTATTCACCGAGATTCTCCTGATCACACACTATTTTAGCTTCATGCATAATACAGAATCTCTTCTACCATTGATCATCACATGCGAAAATAAAATCAATTGCATGCATACATTAAAACCACAAACAATCACACATATGAACACAGTATTTAATGGGAAAGCTTAAAGCTGAAAAACCCAACTATATGTATATTATATGTCATGGAGATCATGTAACAATCATAGTACAAAAGCTCCTCACAAGCTCTCATGCACACCCTCAATTGCTACACACTATCAAGCTAGATGTAGCAAAACACATGCTCCAATCTTTTGCCACTTGATAGCCAGCCTCTATTGCGTAATCAATGCTATGGGATGGCTTCATTAAATAGATAAACCACCTGGCTTGTACTGTGCAATCCTCATGGGCTTCTCCACCTATTTGTGTGTTGCAAATAGCAACAGTATAGTCACAACTGATAGTTAACCTGCTCTTTCACCTATTTCTGCACTGGTCTCCACTGAAACTGTCCGTGCACTGAAGTTAACTGATGCATTCTTTATTTGATTAATGAGTTTATAATTATTGAATTAATTAATAATTAATTCACACCACTCTCACTAATTGTATCAATTAGTTAAACTGAATACAAATAGCTCAACTATGTTTAGATTAGTTAAACTGAATACAACTCCACTAACTTCCTCAATCAACTCCACCAAACTCTGTCACATGAGTTCTAATTGAAGTATCCATGAAATAGCTCCACTTAACCCTCAGGAATAGCATAATTCCTTTTTTCAGCTCCTGTGCCACATCTGTGCACTTAACTGAAGTGCTCCAAGAGAATAAGATAATGTTTAGAGTCCAAATATTATTAAGATCTAATAATATTTGACATATCTATTTTTAGACTGGCAATCTAAAAATAGATTCCGCCCAATATGTCTAAAAATAGAAGTCCATATATTTTTTCCGACTTGACCAACCATCCACAAATAGCATCCTGCAACTCATAGAACACGATCCATATGTCTAAAATAAACATAGTCTAAAAATAGACTTTGCGCCAAAAATAGCCTGTGGACCCACTTAGTGAAGGTGACTTCTTTCCACTAAGCTCATCATATTGTTAGAATATCAACAAAATAAGGATGAAAACCTATGAGACAACCCCAAATAAGAATGAACTGGGCTCTAAAGGACATAGTCAATGAAGAGCTGCAGAAACTATTGGATGCGAGGTTCATATATCCTATATCCGACAGTGAGTGGGTATATCCTCTTGTCCTAGTCCCAAAGAAGAATGGGAATTAGTGAATTTGTGTTGATTATCGATAACTTAACAAAGCCACCAAGAAAGACCATTTCCCTTTGCCCTTTATAGACCAAGTCCTGGATGGCCTTGTAGGGAAGAAGTTCTTTTCTTTCTTAGATGGGTTCAGTGGGTACAATCAGATTCAAATCGGCCTTGAAGACCAGGATAAGACTACTTTCACCTGCCCTTGGGGTACCTTTTCTTATAGAGTCCTACCCTCTAAGTTATGCAATGCCCCATCCACCTTCCAGAAAGCTGTCCTAAGCATATTTTCTGAGTTAGTCTATGAATCTGTTGAAATTTACATGGATTATTTCACACCATATGGGGATGAATTCTAGGAAGCTCTCTCCAATTTGTGTAAAGTACTAAGAAGTTGCATTGAGATGCATCTATCCTTGAGCCCATAAAAGTGTGAATTCCTGAAGAAAGAAGGGGTTGTATTAGGACACTCCATATCCCAAGCAAGAATACAGGTAGACCCGAACAAAATCACTATCATTAAAAGGGTACCTACTCCTCAAAAGCAGAAAGATGTCAGGAGTCTCTTAGGCTTAGCTGGTTACTATGGAAGGTTCATAAAAGGTTTTAGCAAGATGGCTTCACCATTATTTGGGTTATTGGCCAAAGATTCTGAGTTTATCGGTCTGGTCCTTGTCAAGAGGCTTTTGAGCACATTAAGAAGCAGTTGACTACTGCCCCCATCCTCAGAGGTCCAAATTGGACTCTGCCTTTCCACATCCAGAATGATGCATTTGAAAAAGGTGTATGGGCAGCATTAGGACAATTAGAGGACAAAATCCCTTATGCCATTTATTTCATCAACAAGAATTTGTCCTAAGCCAAGCTGAATTATACTGTTACTGAGAAGGAGATGTTAGCCATTGTCCATGCATTGAACAAATTCAGGAACTATGTTAGTGGATATAAGACCTTTGTTCACACTGACCATGCAACCATCAAGTATTTAATGAAAAAAGAAGGTGTTAATGCTAGAATAGTTAGATGGTTGTTACTTTTGCAGCAATTTGATTTGACTATTGTTGATAAAACTGGAAAGGAAAATGTTGTTGCAGATTTTTTTTCCACATTAGTTCTTCCTGCAGGTGAAGAAGGAATGGTGGATGACCAACTGCCAGATGAACACCTCTTTTCCATATCAACACTTTCAACATGGTTTTCTAATATAGCCAACTACTTGGTTGCTGGAATAGTCCCTCCTAATCTTTCATTCAGGGAGAGGAGCAAAATCATCAGAAAAAGTGCCCATTTCATATGGATTGGGGGGAATCTCTTCAAGCTAGGCCCTGATCAAATCCTAAGAAGATGTGTGAGGGAGGAAGAAGTTTTTGATATCCTCTCTAAATGTCATGACATCCCATGTGGAGGCCAATTTTCTGCAAAGATAACTGCTTACAAAGTTTTACAGGAAGGTTACTATTGAATTACCCTTCACCAAGATTCCAGAAGATACACTAGCAGGTGTGACCAGTGCCAAAGGATGGGGAAACCCACGTAAAGGGATGAAATGCCTTTACACCCTCAGGTGGCTCTTGAGCCATTTGACAAGTGGGGCATGGAATTTGTTGGACCCTTCGATCCACCATTTGGACAAAAGAAGTATATCATAGTCTGCACTAATTACCTAACAAAGTGGGCTGAAGCAAAAGCAGTGAAGGTAGCAACCGAAGAAAAAGTAGAACAATTTTTGAGGGAGAATGTGTTTTAAAATTTTGGATATCCCAGAGAAATACTCATTGATCAGGGATCACAGTTCACCTCTCACCTCATTGAGAATATTTGAGGAAGCACAAGGTTAAGCATAGAACTTCTATTGCCTATCACCCTCAGGCGAATGGCCAAGTAGAAGTAACTAACAGTTAGAGAGAATCCTCACCAAGGTTGTGAGCAGCAACATAAAATATTGGGCAGATAGATTGGTAGAAGCTACTTGGGCCTACAACACCACTTGGAAGACAACAACAAGATTCACTCCTTATAAACTAGTCTATGGTAAGAAAGCTATACTTTCAGTTGAGTTTGAATTCAATACTTTAAGAATGGCAGTTGAATTAAATCTAGCTTTAAAAAATTCCCCAAAAGAGAGGTTGCTGCAACTAAATGGATTGGTTGAGTTCAAAATGCAAGAACTTCTTCACACAGAGGTAGTTATACTACAAAGGAAGGTATGGCATGACAATAACATCAAAGAAAATACCTTCCAAGAAGGAGATTGCACACTATTGTATGATTCAAGGTTTAAAGAATTCAAAGGCAAGATGATGACAAGATGGTTGGGGCCTTAAACAATGGAGAAATGCTTTGATAATGGCACAGTTCAAATCAGGACCATAGATGAGGAAGGGATCCCCTTGCTTGTGAATGGTCATAGACTTAAAATTTACAAGAAGCCTTTGTCAAGGGAAGAATTCATCAATTCAATAAGCAGAGAGGTGTATGTGATGGGAAAATTCATAGTTTTCCACACCTCCTGAAAGAAAAAATAAAAAGAAAAAAGAATAAGCTTGTGGGTTGAAAACCTTGATGGAGGAAGCTCACTTGCTCAAAAAAAAAAGAAATAAAAAAAAGAATAAAGATCCATGAGTGAAAACCTCTTTGAGGCGCCCAAGGAAATTTTGTGGGTTGAAAAACTCCATGGAGGCAACCCACTTTATTTTGAAAAAAAGAAAAAAGAGAAAAAGAACAAAACCAAAAAAATGCATCTGCATCACTGTGTTTTTCTGTGTTTGCTGTTTTGCAGGTTGTTAATGGTTTCTGGAAAATACAGGGAAGCATTCATATTATTTTCCCTTCGTCTATCTTTCCGTACATCCCATAATTCACTCCATTAATATTCATAACTTCCTCCATCACCTCCATACAACACACTCCTCCATTCCCAAGCACAATGTAGCAAGAGAAGCATCACACAAATAGACTGCTACAATGTAATGTCCCTTTTCCAGGAACTTGTTGCTCAATTGGGAACATCTTAGATGTTCCATTTTTCCTTCTTAGTGAGACACTGCAAGTCCATTTTAGAGATTTAATGGTGGGGCATTTACAAGATATGACTCCTTCGAAAGAAAGGAGAAATCCTGAGGCTAGCTGGCCCTTCTCAGACTCTGCCTACGGATATGAAATATTCCACCTCGGGAAATCTTGCTACAGGGTCCTTGAGGACACTCTGTAAGGAAGCTGCATAAAGAATAAGAAAATGCGGCACTGGGATGCCCTAGAATAGACCCAATACAACTCCCTTACAGAAAATGAGCTTAAATAAATGCATCTAGATGGGTTATTCAGATCTCCCCAAACTAGATCTCTAAAACAATGCTCGAAGAAAGATCTTACAGTAATATACAAAACATAAGTCTGGAACTTTGAAAATATGAATATACCATAAGAGGGTAAATATCATAGCCATAATTGCATTAATATATCAGCAATATTATACAGAAATATCATGAGGAACAAAGCCCTCAAGCATTAGAACCAATCTCCAATGAATAGACAATGTAATGCCGAAGTAGCTGCAGCTACACAGAAATGAAGGAAAACCATAACTGCGCAGTCTCTATGAGAGATGCAGCTGCTGAATACATACAAAATGATGATAGAGCTGAAGGATTACAAGAAATGCCCATGCATGAGAAAATGGGCTGAATATAGGATTTCTAGCCAATCTCAGGGAGATTGCTAGAAATGACGGACAAAATACAATAGTGACAAAGAAATTGTCACTGAAGTTGGAACCAATGATCATGAGGCTGTGGCTGATCTGAAATAATGATGCCCTCCTCTGATTGAAGTCCTCAAGGGAAAAGGGGCTGATCCCCTTTCACTCAAATCACTCCTCCTGGTGAGCACAAGAACCCCACACAACACTGCCCCATGGAATAACACAGTTTCTCCAAGTGACTGCACAATGGGAGTTGGTGAATGAGTGGCCTGATGCCACAGATCTGAAATATGCTCCAAGAGCCTTCTATACATCTCCTCCAATGAAGAAAGCCATCCTCCACTGAAATGGCAAGTAAGGAATAACTCTATGAGTTCCTCTGCTGCTACCCCAACTACACAACACCAACCTGCTACAGGAAAATTCTGCAACTGAAGGAGTAAGCTTGGAAAAATGCCATAATGAGGAAATGTAGCTCAAATCCTCTCCTCCCATGAGGAAAAGGTGGGGGATCCCCACCGTGAAAACCCCCAGTGCTCAAGAGCACTGAAATCCTGCTAAACAGCCCGGATATGCAAGTCCTTGGCCTCACCATGAAATTTCTGAATCAAAGAATGTATCAAATGAGATGCTCCTTCCTTATTATAAATCAAATGAACACTCTTCACCATAGGCCCCACAATTAGGGTTTGCATTCACTTTTTAATGTTTTCCCTCCAAAAGCTGCGTTATCTTCTTAAGTAAGCCAACTCTCTAGGGCAACGCTATTGACTTGGTCAAAGATGGCCAACTCAAGGTGATCCTCATCATGTTCACACCATTAGGTGTTTATTTCAGCTGCTTCATTATTTCTCCTTCCACACAAGGAGTGTTATTCTCCATAAAAAGGGTTTAAGGAGTTTCCTTACCCATTTTTGTTTAACAAAATACAAATATGCCACTATAATTTCCATTTTAGCTTGAGGCTAAAATTGGGACATTACAGTCCTCCCCTCCCACATGTTGCTTGTCCTCAAGCAACTGCATAGAGAGAAAAAAAATTTCTCCCCCTTCTTCTCTTGTGGCCTCCTCATCAACAATCTCCACGACTGCTCAAGATATGCTGCAATTAAACTGCCCTCCAATGCCTCCTCCCAAGTATGCAACCTAGAATGGTGTACATCCTGAAAGATAGAAGGTGTAGGTGGAAATATGCCTACTAAACCATGGCCTCTTCAAGGTAGGAGTGATGACATGCATGGGAAAATACAATCCCATTAGTGATCTCCTCATCCATGCTATCATCAAACGGAAATCTTGCCCCCGATTTTGCAATGTAATGGAGCTGAATGGAGAGTTTTGTTGCTTTATCCCAATAAGCTCTTCTCCCCCTCTATAGAACATATGGGGATGCCTCTATCCTTAGGCTGAAATGGTATGGCCTCCAAGAGTGGCCCAAGCTACCCCATCAAAATATGCAGCCATGAAATGCCTCTGCAAATTCTCCAAGTGGTTTGCCCCACAAGAAGAGAAAAGTGATAGTATGGCAATCATGGTTTGCCCAATGGTGTCTCCTGCAATATAGAACATGTGTAATGGGGAGAATAATGCTCCCAATGGGCTGTCCCAACATATAAGTCACTCTCCAAATGGTGCTCCCTGTGAACATATAAGCATCAACAATACAAGGTAGCATAATAAAATGAAAACAAGTTGTCACAAGACAACTAGAGAGTGGGTCACTTCTCCTCTCATGGGACCTGTGCAGTGAGCCTCTTGCCTGCATCAAGAATATATATAACAAGTGCCTTTCCCAGCCACTTGTAGCTGCCACACACATCTCAAAAGATAGGAACATGAAAATATAAATTGGTGCCAATGGTGCACACCAATGAGCATGTGGCTTCCTCCATAACCCACCATAAGAATAGTCCATTATTCTACTACAAAGGTTACAAATACATCCTTGTACATCATGCAAGAAGGGATCAACTCTTCCTGACTCATCATGCTACTCAAACAAGGAAGGAAAGTACAATATAGAATGATTATACCTTCTCCAATTTGTACTTGAACTCTTGAGCTTGAAATGGCCCAACTGAAGTTTCCCTCTACCCTCAATGAGTAGGTAAGTGGCTGTGAGGTTCTATCCACCATAATCAAGTAGGATATGCATCTCCCAATGCTGATAGGTGCCATGATGAATGCCCTCCAAGTGAAATCCTCTAGCCAATCAAAGTATGCATCCAAGTGCATAGCTAGGAAGCCCTCATGGGCTGCATGTAAAAGCTTCTCCTTGAGACTAGAAGCTCTAGTCAAGAAGAGTCTGCCATGATGATAGATGCTCATATCATCTACTAAGTGTCCTCCATCTCCATCAAGGCCATCCAAGAATCATGCATGCACCAAGATCCTGGGACCTCCCAACCAAAAGCTGAGTCCTCCAACACGGATCAATCCTCCTCATAGATAGCGCTGGTGTTCTGCAATGTGGTGCTCCATCACGCTGCTGCCTGCTACCTTGACATCCCCTCATGCCAAAGTCATCCTCCAAGTTGCTGCCATGCCATCAAGCAACTACTCATGCTCAAATAGAAATAGGGATCTCTGAAAATGAGCCTCCATGAGAGACTCTCACCTCCAAAGAACCTTCCAATCCTGGGTAATGTAAGCATGAGTGGCCTCCATCTACTCCAAAGCATGAAAGAGTTCTTCCCCAAAGGAAGTATCATCTCTCTCACTAAATATATGGATCAGTCATCTTGCATCATGAAGATGCAATCCTCCATCCATACATAAACTCTATCTACGCAGTATAGCTGATGAGAGTGGGTGAGACTGAAAATGAGAGGGTGTATCCCTCCTCCTTGTGCTTATTCCCAACTCACTGCACTGTAATGGACTCCTCTAATGTCTCCAACCCTTCGGAATCCAATGAGTGGTGAACCAAAAGGCATGATGCCTCTTATCATCTCTAGATCATGTGGCCTCCCAAGTGGAAAGCCTCCAAAAGCGAGATATGAAGATTTGAAATAGACTGCATGTATGAGTGGACTGATTTGTCCCTCTCTTCTCTACGCAGTGCAGTCTCTTTCCTTTGTGCAGAAACCTTCTGGAATAGACAAGGGAGAATTCTTATCATCCCTCCATGCTGATCCTTCTAATCTTTTTCCTCCATCTCACAATCCCCAACAAATGCTACATATGGCTCCGAAATTGTGCCTTGGTACCCACATGCAAAAATATTTGGAACTCCTTGCAAAGACACAAAGGCTCCTCTAGTAGAAGCAATGGCTCCCTTTTCACCTCCATGTGGTGATGGATCTCCTCATAATGTGATAGCGCTGTTGGTTCTTTCCATTGCATGAAAAGTGTTTATGTTTATGAAAAAATGAGTTTCACCAAGTTTTCTCCATCAAACCCTTAGTGAATGCATCACATGTTCTTGCATTTGCATGACAATGAAAAATGAAACCCTCAACCAACAATCATGAGCCATACTTTGAGTTGTAGTGTTGCTCCTCCCATGGCCTCTTTTCTTCCTCCATCCCTTTTCAAAGCAAGTGAACAAAGGACTACGCTGTAGATCTGCATGTGTGGCTGAATGCTCACACCCTTCATGTAGTAGCTAGGATTTGTCTCATCAACAAACCCTTCTCAGAAAATTTCTTCAAATTTTCCCTTTCATAAGATCTTCAATAATCTCCTCAATGGTCTGGAAAAGAAGAAGGGAAACCTCCTCTTCCTTCATTCCTCTTTCCTTGTCTCCTTGTAAATCTCCTCTCCTTGGAGAGAATATCCTCTTCTAATAGCAATGGATCTTGGGCACAGGCTGAGCCAAGATCATGCTCTGATACCACTGTAATGTCCCTTTTCCAGGAACTTGCTGCTCAATTGGGAACATCTTAGATGTTCCATTTTTCCTTCTTCAGTGAGACACTGCAAGTCCATTTCAGAGATTGATTGATGGGGAATTTATAGGATATGACTCCTTCCAAAGAAGGGAGAAATCCTAAGGCTAGCTAGCCCTTCTCAGACTCTGCCTATGGATATGCAATATTCCACCTCGGGAAATCTTGCTACAGGGTCCTTGAGGACACTGTATAAGGAAGCTGCTGAAAGAATAAGACAATCAAGCACTGGGATGCCCTAGAATAGGCCCAATAAAACTCCCTTGCAGAAAATGAGCTTAAAGAAATGTATTTAGATGGGTTATTTAGATCTCCCCAAACTAGATCTCTAAAACAATGCTCGAAGAAAGATCTTACATCAATATACAAAACATAAGTTTGGAACTCTGAAAATATGAATATACCATAAGAGGGTAAATATCACAGCCATAATTGAATTAATGTATCAGCAATATTATACAGAAATATCATGAGGAACAAAGCCCTCAAGCATTAGAACCAATCTCCAATGAATAGACAATGTAATGCCGGAGTAGTTGCAGCTACACAGAAATGTCGGAAAACCATAACTGCGCAGTCTCTATGAGAGATGTAGCTGTTGAATACACACAAAATGATGATAGAGCTAAAGGAATACAAGAAATTCCCATACATGAGAAAATGGGCTGAATATAGGATTTCTAGCCAATCTCAGGGAGATTGCTAGAAATGCAGGACAAAATACAATAGTGACAAATAAATTGTCACTGCAGCTAGAAACAATGATCATGAGGCTGTGGCTGATCTGAAATAATGATGCCCTCCTCTGATTGAAGTCCTCAAGGGAAAAGGGGCTGATCCCCTTTCACTCAAAGCACTCCTCCTGATGAGCACAAGAACCCCACACAACACTGCCCTCATGGAATAACATAGTTTCTCCAAGTGACTGCGCAGTGGGAGTTGGTGAATGAGTGGCCTGATGCCACAGATCTGAAATATGCTCCAATAGCCTTCTCTACAACTCCTCCAATAAAGAAAGCCATCCTCCACTGAAAGGGAAAGTAAGGAAGAACTCTATGATTTCCTCTACTGCTACCCCAACTACACAGCACCAACCTGCTACAGGAAAACACTGCAACTGAAGGATTAAGCTTGGCCAAATTCCAGAATGAGGAAATGCAGCTCAAATCCTCTCCTCCCATGAGGAAGAGGTGGGGGATCCCCAACGGGAACACCCCCAGTGCTCAAGAGCACTGCAATCCTGCTAAACAGCCCGGATATGCAAGTCCTTGGCCTCACCATGAAATTTCTGAATCAAAGAATGTATCAAATGAGTTGCTCCTTCCTTCTTATAAAGAAAATGAACTCTATTTCACCATAGGCCCCACAATTAGGGTTTACATTCACTTTTGAATGCTTTCCCTCCAAAAGCTGCGTTATCTTCTTAAGCAAGCCAACTCTCTAAGGCAGCACTGTTGACTTGGTCAAATATGGCCAACTCAAGGCGATCCTCATCATGTTCACACCATTAGGTGTTTATTTCAGCTGCTTCATTATTTCTCCTTCCACACAAGGAGTGTTATTATCCATCAAAAGGGGTTAAGGAGTCTCCTTACCCATTTTGCTTTAACAAAATAAAAATATGCCACTATAATGTCCATTTTAGCTTGAGTCTAAAATTGGGACATTACATACAAACATCATGAAGTTCCTTCAAAAACAAAGTTTTTCATGGAATACCAAGAAGAACAACAAGGGTAACTGCATAACAGACTACAGGAGAACGAGAATGCCACCCACGGCATCTCAAGCACCCCATACGACATCCACAGTAGAGAGAAACAACAGACAAAGATTAGCAGCTCATTCAGGAAGCTTTTATTTCAGCAAATTGCTCACTTAGAGAACATGAATATGGTGAAGAACACAACATCTAAAAAGGCTTGTCTCAAACCTCCAGATCCTGCAACCACCTTGGAAACAATAGGTAAACTCAGGTATAAGCTCTCACCCCTTGCTATGCATTCATAATTGCTAGAAATAATTAATTTGTAGACTTAGAGTTTGAGTGGCAGAAAGGTGGCCAGTTAACTCAGCCACCACCATGAGGTCTGGCTAGAATAAAACTAGGAGTACACACCTCCTGGGCATGTGCAAAAGAAAAATTTTAAATCAGTGGGTTAGAGGAGAACAAGGGGAGGAAAACACACAGTCCATCCTGAATTAACAGGGAGGAGGAACCAATTGTGTATGACAGAACTAGAGTTGAGCGAAGTTATATTGGCACTCCAAATTTAGCTACATCATCTAATAAAAGGAGATGACATCTCATCGAAACCAGTGAATTGAAATTTTTTAGAGGGAGAGGACCGATGGAAGCACACAATGCTTGAAGAAGAAGAAGAAGAACTAGAAAGAAAAAAATGAAAGAAAGAAGAAACTCGGGGTAGAACCAGAAGAAATAAGAAGAACCTAAAGAAGAGGAGGAAGAACCAGCAGAAAAAAGAAGAACCAGAAGAAGAAGAGAGAGAAAGAAAGGGCCAAATAAAAATAGAAGAGATGGCCATAGAAGTCATAGAGATAGCAGAAAGTGGGCAAGACACAGACTCACAACCTAGCGTCACATCCCCTCACTACAAAAAGATAACTACCACCATGGATCTTCTGAGCGCAAAAAGAAAAAGGCAGACCTCTAGGTATTTCAGAGCTAAAAAGAATCAAAGAAAGCTAGAAAATTCTCCCATAAGCTCGATCATCCTTGAAGAATCACCAAGGGGGGAGGAAAGAATTGAAGAAATATTTCTGAAGGATTATTTGTAGAAGGCACTGGCAGAGAATGTATTGCTAAGGAGAAATTACACCAAAAAGAGGAGCAAGTAACCACCATGGAAGACTTATGCATAGAAGCCCTTCAACACAGATTCCCCTTTGACTCATATGAAAAAACAATGGCTTCTATTTAAAATCAACACTTTAGCCTCCCATGGATCACTCCCTTTCCAAGATTGTAGGCAATTCATGAAGTTCTACAAGAAAACCAACATACCTGATCAGGAAAACATGGCAAAGTTTTATATGGATAACTTTTTGCTGACAAACCTGGAGATTTGGGACCCCAATCCTATAATGGGGGATATGCAGTTAATGGCTCTAGCATATTGGATGGTGAATGAGGACAATAGAGCCAAAGAGATATGGAAGGTCATGGGAAGAAGAAATAGAGAACCCTTATATCTCAGACCAGAAGTGTTCATCCCAAGAGGAGTCATCCTTAACCATTGAGATGTTGAAAAGGACCCTACACTGGTTGAAAGATACCTTCAGACTCAAAAACATGTGATAGGCCACTTTGATGATGTTTCTAGGCAGATAGAAGAGGATTGCATTATGGCCAGCCAGAGGATATGGAACATCCTCCCACATAGCCTCAACAATAG
This sequence comes from Pinus albicaulis, assembly GCA_034641835.2. NCBI lineage: Eukaryota > Viridiplantae > Streptophyta > Pinopsida > Pinales > Pinaceae > Pinus > Pinus albicaulis. Next base: position 484,146,077 of record CM076577.1, read on the forward strand.
GGAGTATCATGCTCCAGAAAGACTGAGGGGTGCATTGGAAAGGGCACCATTATACAAGAGGGCCATGTAGGCAAAAAATATCCAATGGGTGGGACTAAAGCTCAACCCACCTTTGCTGCTGGGGCATACTGATGAAGAGGACACAGATGCACAAGATAGATAATGGGAGAATGCAGAAAATAATGATGGATTTTAACCCCTTGGGGAAACTCCCACTCTTATTCCTCAGGAAATCAGGGGGGCTGTCAAAGCTTTGAAGGAAATGGAGGAGGAGGATTAGTTTCTCAGAGGATGAGCAACCATTTAGTAGGGGGGTGATGATGAGCGCCATCATTAGACATATTTAGAGGGGTTAATAGTCACCTTTTTACCTTCTTAGATCTCTTTTTCTTGCATTATTATTTTTATTTGGGTTTATGATGCTAGTATAGGTGGTGATTAAGGCTAACATACTCTGAGTGCCTAATATAAGGTTGAGTGCAGAAAATCATGATTTATTAAGCATTTTTATAAAGATTTTATCACAAACGCTTGGAGGAGACAACAAGGAGACATTATAGGAGGATTGTCCACCCTCAAAGGCAACCGAAGGATCCCAAAGATTCTTATATTATTATTATGAATTCCTTAAAAACTTTGTTGCTTTATGCTAAAGCCAAGTTTTCAGCTGTTATTATATGAATTGTACAATCTATTTCCTTCTCTTTAGCTTCTACTACCTCCAACCTCTTTTTTACATTTAACAGTTATTTCACATAAAGATCAGATGGCCAAGTGAGAGGTGTGGATGTCTGACTATATAAGGCATAATCATCAATGACTTTTCCTTTTCCTTTGGACCTATTGTTGCCACATGTTTGCAAAGAGGACTTTTTTGAATATTGTTTCTTTTGAAGGACCCGAGTACTTTCCATTTGAGACTTTTTTTTTCCTTGTGTGCTCCCATTTTGGACGAGCTAGTCTTCATTTTAAAATGCCGTGATACTGTTTGGCATTGACCCAAACCCACTTCCTAGATTTGACTGATGAGGCAATTTTCACTTGCCCTATATCATTTGTTTCCACGGGTTATGAAGTTTCTTGTCCTGTTATCATGTTTGAACACATTTATATTATATTCTGAAATCAAACCCTTGAAACCCTATTTTTACTTGATCTGGTTTCTTATGTCAAATATCTATTCAGTTGTCTACTTCAAGTAGAAATACTAGCACAATAAAATGGCAAAAATTTCCTGTACCGAGATTTCACATTTACTTGTGGTATGCCTCAATCGATGACTCCTTCCTTTGGTTCTTTGTTACCTTTCACGTGTTTTCCTTGCTAAGAACAAAGTCAAATGACTTCCCTTCAATAGCTTGCATCGAGGCGTAGGATGATCTTGACACACTACTGCCGACTATGACCCGAAATTACATCCACATCAAAGAATTGAGAAAAGATTCATTGCGCACACTTAATGTAACCATTGATTTTTTTTTTTTTTTTTTTTTTTTTTTTTTTTTTTTTTCAGGTGAGCTGTCTCCTATTCCATGGCACTACCGATCAAAATCCAAAACTTCTCTCCATGACTTTCAATGTCATAACTGAAGTAAAAACAAATTTATTTGGAATGACCCATCGCTTTCTTTGAAGGAAATTATTGTATCGTCAATGAAGTGCACCAATGAGTTTAGCTTTGGAAAAACCATCTGGCCAAAGTTAGCAGGATAAAAAATTGACCCATCTAGCCATATTTGGTAAGCCTAAAATTTCACCAATGAACCTGAACATATGGAAACTATGTAAATTGAGTTTTCCAACATTCAAATGAGTAAAAAGGCATCCACATTTGGATAACCCATGTTGCTACAGTCAATTGGCGTTGGACTTGAGGTACATTCAAGCAACAAAACAACTTATTAGAAGAACCCACCTGGCTTGATAACTTTCCCACCAAATGTAGCAGTAAAAAATTAGGGTTCTGCTTTCTTCTTTGCTTTGCTGTGGTGAAATTTCTGCTCTGTTTGTTGTGGTGAGTTATTTAAGATAAGAGGTCCGCTGTCAAGTTTTGCTCTATGTAGATGCTGTGGAAGGGTATTTGATTGAAATTCCTTTCCAATGTCTAAATCCTCAACATCCAGTTTGAAAGTATGAGGGTTAAACTTCTTAAACACAATACAAATGCGGATTATCTTTCCTCCACATGTGGTACACGAAATTCCACGGTACATGATGGGCATGAACCGTGTGATATGCACTCGGAATAAAAATGAATGAATGAATGAAATTTTAACGTCCACAAGACTAAAAATATGATGGGCATGAACCGTGTGAGGGTACAAAACCAAATGAAAAAAATAAATTTTATATTTTAAAATTTGACTTAAAAATCCATATTCATTATATAATATTTAATAATTTCATCTCTACATAAGAGGGACGTTGTCTAATTTTTCTGGGTTTTGATTTTCCTAGGTTGAAATATGAAAATGATTCATCAATTGAGAATGATTGGATTAAATGAAATAGTGGTTCTAATAAAATTATATTATTTAATAATGAATTTGTATGTGTTATATATTATATAACAAATAAATAATTTAACATCTAATTTAATTATAAATTTATATATATAAACGAAAACGATTGCAAGTGAAATGATGGTTTAAAGAAAGGAAACTCTAGTGAATTCAAAGTTTTATTTTTTTAAATATTTATTTTATTGAGTATTAGATTTTTTAAAGATTTTAATATAAGAAAGGGTGATTTTTTTGTTGTTGTAATCTTGGAGGGACTATGTCTTAACATGTCCAATATATCACTCTGGTTGGGGCAGGGAATTGAAACAATGACTTCACATCAAGAAGTGCCTTAACAAAACAATTGATCACCGTCTATCCAAGACCTTGTGGACCATAAGAAAGGGTGACTTTTATTAAAAAGATATAATAAATTTTATATATTCATCTGTTTATTTTTTTAAAATAAAAATATAGAAATAAGAAACTATTTTTGTGAGTTAGGATAAAGTATTAATAAATATTTTCTCTATATCTCATTGATTAATAAAATGGTTTGAGACATTTTGCAATATAAAGTTTAGTTTACATAGTGATACCTTTAACTGAAAATTTAACACAAAGATTGAGACGCTAATTATTGGAAGGGGTAGTTAATGAAATAACAACGTACTAATACTGTTGTGAATCTAGTTATGGTTAGGCTGATGTGTTAATTCATAAAGATTAGTAACTTTCTACGATTACAAAGCTAAGGTGGATTGAAGAAGATTTTATTAGTCCATTCAATATGAGCTCTTAGGTTAGCAAAGTTGTGTGTTTATCACATAAATTGATGTAATTAGTTGCATATTTAATATTGGGTCATTACATATTTAAAGCTATGTATAATGACAACTATATAATAATAATTGGAATGATGATCATCCTAATGTGTCTTTACAATTACATGTTGATCTTACCAAATAGTGTGCTACATAGATAATGCAACACTAATAAGATTGAAGTATAAATATATATTGACAAAATATTTCATGTACTAATGTAGGTTTCTATTATATTCGAGTTTCAAAACATAATGAAAAAAATGATGAGGTCCGTTCTTCTATATGTAATTATAGGAGACTTTTAAGCAATAACTATCCTATAGACAAAAAAAAAATATAATGAAACATTTAAATCATAGTCTAATGTTTATTTATACAATATGGTGCTATGGTTTGAATTATTTGTTATGTCAACATGGAAATGTTGAAGTATAATGTTATAAGGATGTTTCATGATATGATGGTATGTGGTAATTGGACATACTTCTGATGAGAGGATAATGATGCACATGTGGTTCTTATTTATTTATTTTGTTATAATAATGCTGTTGCATGCCATGATGGACATGATATGCATAATGTGGCATATGAATTATGATGTTATGAGATGAGGGATAGTGACATGTGGTTCATTTATTCTGTGATGTCATGATATATCTTTGATGTTGATATGTTGATGTTATAACTTATGAAGGTATTTTATAATGTGAAGCATGTGGTAATTGCATGTAGATTTTATGACATGCAAGAGTATGCAATTCTTTACTATTCAGAATGTGGTGATTAACAATGGTGTTATGTTATCATGATGACATGAAAGAGTTGGCATGTGGATTATTTTTTATGATACTATGATTATAACTAATACGTTGGTTGCATGTTGAGATGTTGTTACTAATAGGAACTCCACAAATGGGACGAGAGGGCTGGGTTATTTGATGATCTCGTGGGAGCCCATACCTACGAGGGAGAATATGTAACACCATATTTGGGGACATACTCATGATCAACACAACATATGCGAGTGGTTCCTTTGTCTTGTATATATATTGATGGATAGCTCTTGAGGAGCCATGGGACCATCTTGAGGAGGCAAAGTGCTTGATATTATAGGCCAAGCGCCTGATATTGGATTGGGATGTCGAAGTTTGGTGGGGGTGTAAGGACTTCGATGCCTAGGGATGCGCAGCTTAGTGAGTGTGGAGGGAGTGGGCCAACCTTGCGAGATGCCCAAAGTCACTGAGTACTCGAATCAGATGCCTGCCTTGGGGAAGATGAGGTCTAAGCCTTGGTACAAGGATTAGGGTCAGCCATAGGCTAGGGTATAGACCGATGAGGCATATGCCTAGTTCCAAAAGTGGGAAAAGAGAAAAATATTCCTTGGGATATCTCGAGTATTGTGAAAAATTTCGATGCTTGCTGGTTATATAAGTTCAACAGAGGATGTAGGGCAAACATGAAGTAATAAATAACTAAATAAAATAAAATTTTAAATGGTTCAACTCAACTTCAGGATGAAGTTCCTTAAAGAGGGGGATTATGTAATGTCCCCTAATAATAATTAATATAAAAATGATAAATAAATAAAATAATATAATATTAAAGTAAATAGTAAATAAATAATAAGTTAATAATAGTAAATACATAATACATAATGAAGAGAATATAATAATAATAAAAAATAATAAACTGGAATTATATATATATATATATATATAAGTGAAGTTAACAAAAAGTTAAAATGAATAAAATAAGAAAGAGTTAAATTAAGAAAACTATAAAAATACTAAAAATAAGTAAAGTTAAAGTAAAAATGAATAAAATACAAAAGAGTTAAAAAAAGAGAAATATTAAATTAAGTAAAACTTAAAATAAAGAATTAAAAGTTATATGTTGACACATGGAATATGTGCATGCATACAATTTCCATTGTTTGATCTATTTAATGAACGATGAGGAAGATGAGATTCATTATTCCTTCATCCATTCTCTTGGGAGAAAAGTGTTGATAGACAAAGGATTCCTTGGCAGTTGTACATTGATTGAGGGCTCAGGGGTGGCCAACTATAGAAAGATTACGTGCAGCGGAGCCTACAGTTCGGTTGAGAGTCATTCCCAAAAATTTGTTGCGGTTTACAGGATTCAAATAGCATTCAACTTTGGAATCACAATTAAGGAATATCATTGCTACAGGTAAGTTTTCTATCCTCATGATTTTCAAAATTCTATGCTAATTAGTTGAATGGTTGTGTGTTGACTGTAAATCACATAATTGATCTAATTAGTTGTATATTTAATTTCGAGTTGTTACAGTTTGTGTGGTAGTTGTTTTCCATTACCTCATTTGAAAACAAAGTGACTAACAATGTTGAATAGTGGAAAATGAGAATAATAAGAATGTAGTCAATTACAAATAGTTTACAGTTTCAAGAAGAAAACATTTTAGGTGAGAGAACATACTATTTAAGATGAAATTTCAAGTACTTTATTTATGGTTGACTTACTGTAACACAAAAATCAATGCATGTCGTTGATAATTTTTTCTTGCTTACACTGAAATCAATGTACACTATTAATTTAATTACTTAGAAATTAATGTGCATCATACATCTAGTTACATCAAATCAGAAATATAACAGCTCGTGGTTGATTTTACATGTAAATAAAAATTAGACCAAGGTCATGAGACACGTATTCCAAGCTGAATGTTGGGAAAAACACTTTAGTGGAAAACACTTGTGATTAATTGATGGCTATGGAAATAGGCAAAGGTAAAGAGGCGAAAAATGATATTTATTTATGAAAATAAAGAAAATAAGAGAAAAGGAAGGTGAAGAGATAAATTTCCATGTAAGGGACATCAGAGGGAAAATGAAGGAAAATTAAGAAAATAGAGGCATAAAAGATAAAAAAGCTTCAAAGAAACAATTCACAACTTTTGTTGGTTTAGATTTGGTCAGTTAAGTTTTGGCTCTCTTATTTCGTTCTCTCATTCTCTCAAACTCTTTCACACTTAGAGTAACCTTAGAGCACTTGGGTATCCACTTGGATCGGAGAAAGAGGGCAAAAGGAAAGTAATGAAAGCATGGAAATAGTTGGATCAAGAAATACAATTGGATTTTTTTGCAGGTAACATGTTGCATGTGTTATTTCCTTGCTAATTTTTGGATGCATGGTATATGCATGTGATTATCTGGTTATGTGTTGTCATTGGCATGGAGATTTTCTTGAATTTACAGTGGTTTCAGCCTTGCCTTTCCATTTCCTTAATGGCCATGGTGTTGTGGGTTTCACACTTGTTTTTTGATTAGTGCTCAACTTCTCGATGGCCATGGCTTGGAAAAAAATGATCTGGAAGACCTGGAACAATTTGGCTTGAGTTACTAGTTCCCGAAGTTGTAGGTTGGGACAAATGTTGTAGAGCCCTTGGTGGGTTGAGTTACTAGTCCCTGTATCCATGGTTGGAAAAAAATCTCTAGAGACTTGGAAGGCTGTGGGTTGAGTTACTAATGCTTGGAGCCCTAGGCAGCTTGGGTAGTGTTATGCAAACAACTCATAATATAGAAGAAAACATTGATCAACGACTTAGAAATCATCCTCTTTGAGGGGGAAACCTCCTTTACATTACATAAATGAAACATTATTGGATGATACAAAATACTGTTGGACGGATAAATCGTTCTTGCGGACAAGACCGATCTCCCTAGTGTCAGAAGACAATCTAGCAACAAACGAACAACTAAGTTTGTCTTTCTCTAGATATATTCGTTTTACAAATAAATGTTATGAAGGTGTCGATCCTACCTTAGATCCAAATGCTTATTTGCGGTCGCAGTGCTTCCATTGCATCAATAATCCTTCGTCGCAACAAGGGCCCTTTTGTCACAAGAAAGTATCATCTTACGTTGATCTGCAATCACAAACAAGAAAATATCAATAGCACCTGTATAACAAATAATCATAAAACATACCTATCATAGTGATCAAGGAATCTATGAAATAAACGATCAAATGACAGCTTATTGAAATAAACAATCGAACGACAATTTATTGAGAAAAACATAACTTGATTGTATTAATCTTAAAATATACAGAAGAACCTTACAACCTTAGCCTTGATGTTCGAAAGGTCTTCCCGGGGTCCGAAGCAGGAATCTCCTCTACTTTGATAAGTCTTGCACTCTTCCTTTAGGAGCAAAAAGAGGTATGCGATCTTTCCTCTCAAAAGCTCAGCAGAAAGAAGTCTAAATTTCAACAGCACTTCAGCTCAATCACACATAAAGCTTGAACTCTAATCCTCAATCTCCAAAATCTCCATCAAAACTTAACCCTCTTTAGGCTACCCAATGCCTCCTTTTATAGAGCAGATGAGGAGGTTAGGATTCCACCTTTAAAGGGATAGAACCTTCCTTCAAAGGGATAGGCTCCTCACATCAAGGGATTAGTTCCTTAAGGTGTGGGATACATGCACCTTATCAAAGCGTACTCATCCCCAAAAAATCTCATCTAGAACCTTCCAGAATTGACCAAAATTCAACTTTTTCAGTTTAATTCCGCGCTTTTTTAACTTTACAGGGGTACCGCAGGCATTACATTGGAAAAGTGCGTTCTAGACCGCAGTTTCTCTTCACATTACCTGCGTACCCTAGCTAAAAACGCATGTAAGCCTCATATTAACTGCGTACCCAAGGTTTTTTGAGCTTTTTAGGGTTTTTCCTCCATTTTCAGGGCATGGAAAGAGGAACAAAGGTTGTAAGACTAGCAGAGGAGGCATGTATGAGTGTTAATGAGCTCATATAGTTAGCAGAATGTCAAGGTGACAGTTTTTAGTGTAACAAATACCAAACCTACTTTATATTTATAGGAGTCTAAAGGGTCAAAATATAATCAAAGCCTACATAAAAATAATAATGTAAGGGCACACCAATAACAACAGTGGGATTCTATGGGGCACATTAATAACAATATGGGGACTACATGGGCACAAAAACAACAATAAGGGGGCTACACTAACAATAACAATATGGGGCTACACTAGTATTATAGGGACCTAACATGCCCCTCTCCTTAAAAAAAGTGTTGTCGAGTAGTTTTGGATGCTTCTATATAAAATTCTAATCCTCCCATGTGGAATCTTCAACGGGTAAATTCTTCCACTTGATGAGAGACTTTGAAATTTATCGAATTCGTAGTTGTCAATTTCTTGTTTCCATGAATTCTTCAGGTGCCAATATGATTTTTCCTTCCTCGTCAAGTTTTGGCAATATTTTTTGAACTGGGATTTTTCAGCTATAATCTTATTTAAGCATGAAACATGGAAAATTGGGTGCACTCAGGAAGATGCAAGAAACTCTATTTTGTATGCCATAGTACCAATCTTTTGCAACACCTTGTAAATACCAAGTACTTTGGCGATAATTTATTATGTTTCTTAGCTTACTTGAGGGACATTTGTTTGTACGGTTGTAGCCGTAAAAATACCCCGTCGCCTACATCAAAAATTCTTTCGTTGTGATGTTGATCTGCCTATTGTTTCATTCGATTTTGCGCCAAAGTTAGGTTATCCTTTAAGATTTGGAGAAATTATTGTTGATGCTTGATGTGTTATTCCACTACTTGAACCTTAGAATTTTCCCTTAAAGATGATGTGATGGACAGTGGATGATATCCATAAAGTGCCATAAATGGGGTAATTTTACTATAGTGTGGAAGGAAGTGTTATGCCATCATTCAGCCAAAGCTAACCACTTGAACCATTATGTTTTTTTATCAGATACAAAGCAACGAAGATATCCTTCCAAACATTTGTTCACTTTTTTAGTTTTCCCATCAGATTGAGGATGATAAGATGAACTATGAGCTAGTTGAGTACCTAGACAAGAATATAATTCCATCCAAAAAATTCCAGTCAAAATGGGATTTCTATCGCTTACAATAATATTTAGGTTTCCATGTAGCTTTTTAATTGTTTCCATAAATTCAGTAGCAAATGCAACAAATTTAAATGGATGAGATAATGCACAAAGGTGTGCATACTTGGTAAGTCTATCAGCTAACACCATGATGACACTCTTTCCTTCAGACTTGGTAAACCTGTGATAAATCCATTGAAACCTCCTCCCAACATTGACTTGGAATGGATAAAGGTTATAGCAGACTGTGGGTATTAATTGTTTCAACTTTATTTTGTTGGTAGACCAAACATTCGACCACAAAATTTTGAATATCTAATTTAAGGTCATTCCCAAAAAAATCTTTCTTGACCCCTTGGTAAGTTTTTAAAAACCCTGAGTATCCTCCTAAGGGAGAGGTGTGCAATTTCAAAAAAATATTTTGTTTTAGTTGGGAATTATTACAAAGATATAACCGATCTTTGTACCATAATGAACCATTTTTCCAGCTAAATGTATCAGATGTACTAGGATCTTGCTGCAACTTTTGAATGAGTGTCCACACTTCTTCATAATTATTCCATTCCTTTGTTGATTCAATAATCCAATTTGATTGGATAATAGAAATGGCATAAAGCAATGCTTCCACATCCTCATCGTTTCTTGAGAGTGCATCTCCAATAACATTTAGCTTCCCTTTTTTGTAGATGATTTCAAATTCATAACCCAACATCTTGGTGACCCATTTTTATTTCTCTTATGAAGATAGTATTTATTCCAAAAAGTATTAAATACTATCAAGATCTGTTTTTACCTTGAAGTGTCTTCCCATTAGGTAAGATCACCATTTCTTTAGTGCATGTAGTATTGCCAACATTTCCTTCTCATACATCGGCTTTTGTAAATACTTTCCTTCGATTGGACGACTTTCAAAAGAAATGGGTCTTCCTTCTTGCATTAAAACAACACCAATTCCATTTACCGAGGCATCACATTCTACAATAAAGGTTTTTGTGAAGTTTGGCGTAGCTAAGACCAGTGCTTGACACATTACCTCTTTAAAATGTTTAAAGGCCTTAGTTGCTTCTGAAGTCCAAGAAAATGCATCTTTCTTTAGTAATGTTGTTAGAGGTGGTGCTATTATCCCATAATTCTTAAAGAACTTGCAATAATACCCTGTTAACCTGATAAATCATCGCATATGATTTATGGTTGTGAATATTTTCTATTCCTTAATGGATTTAATTTTGTTAGGGTTTACCATAATACCCTCACGAGATACAATATGACCTAGATACTCCACCTCCTGTACTCTAAAGAAACATTTGGAGGTTTTTGCATATAATTTTTTCTCTTCCAATAGTTTTACCAACCTATCAACATGTTGAACATGACCCTTCCAAGACTTGCTATAGATTAGCATATCATAAAAAATTGTTAATAAAATTTTTCTAAGGAAGGGTTTGAAAGTGGAATTCATCAACCCTTGAAATGTAGAAGGTGCATTGGTAAGGCCAAAAGGCATGACCAAAAATTCATAATGACCCTCATGAGTTCTAAATGATGTTTTTGAAATTTCTTTAGTCTTCATTCTAATTTGATGATATCCTGAACGAAGATCCAACTTGGTGTAGTAAATTTCTCCATGTAATTCATCCATTAATTCATCAATGAAAATAATGTGAAATTTGTATTTAATAGTGAGCTTGTTGAGCTCCCTATAATTCAGAAACATGGGCCATGATCCATCCTTCTTGTGCACCAATACTACTGGAGCAGAGAAATTTTTTTACTAGGTTGAATTATACTGACCTCTAACATTTCTGCCATCATGCATTCAATTTCGATCTTTTGGGCATAGGGATATCTGTAAGGCCTGATGTTTGTAGGAACACTTCCTGGATTCAAATGAATAGCATGATCATGATCATGAATATGTGGGAGGCCTTTGGGAGTCTCAAATACCTTGGGATTATTGTCCAAGACTTTTTGGAGATCTAGAGAAATATATTATTTCAATGTTTGAAACTCTAGTGAGCATAATTGTGCAATTATGTCTCATTGTTATTTATTGAGAAGAGTTGTCATGTCATTAGAGCTGATTATATTTTCTGCTTTCCCTGTGATGCCCCTTAATTCAATTTCATTTCCTTCCCTAAAAAAATTCAAGAAACGTTCTTGAAAATTAAAAGCTATGGTACCCAAAGATTGTAACCATTGAACTCCTAGTACAACATCAACACCACCCATTGGAATGGAAAGCATTGGGCTATTCAATACATATTCCCCCATGGTTAGCTTGATATTATGGCACTTTCCAAAGAAATTTATATTTCCTCCATTTGCAACCATCACTTGAAACTTTGGTGCTGGATATAGGAAGCATTTCAATTCCTTGGCTATCTTACAATTAATAAATTTATGGGTACTACCTAAATAAATCAACATTATTACATTTTTTTTCTTGATATGTCCTTCTATCTTGAGAGTTTGAGGGGAGGTAATTCTCGCCAATGCATTACAAGATATGGTCAGATTAATTTATTCTTTCTCTAAGGTCAGATCCTAGTGTATATCATCTTCTTTTGAAGTTTCTTGTTCCTTTTCTCCCTCCTCTTCACAATCTATGTAAAAAAAATTCTTCTCAGCACACTTATGACCTTTGGTGTATTTTCTATCACAACTGTAACAAAGCCCTTCTGTTATTTTTTCTTTCAATTGTTGTGGTGTCAACCTTGTAGGTTGTGGAAGGCAAGGAGAAACAACACTTCTATATTTATAGTTGTGAGTGTTAGGCTTCCTTGTTTCCACAATTTGGCTTTCATTTTTTCTTGCCAACCTGAATGCCTTCTCCAATGAATCAGGTTCCCAAAGGCGATCCTCATGTTGGATGTTATCCTTCAAAGTACCTATGAAGACATAAATCCTATGCTCCTCTGGAATATCATTTACCCTTATATTCAATTTTTGAAAGTCCTCAATGTATTCCACCATTGAGCCCTTTTGTTTGAGATTTACCAATTGGCTAAAGAAGGTTTTGATTTTTGTATCCTCATAATGTGCTATCATTTCCTTCATAAAAATATTACCAAGTGAAAAGTGGTTTACCAGAACAAAGCCATCGATACCATAAAAACTGATTGGGTTCTAAATATAAAGTTGCAATGCGTACCTTTTATGTCTTTTAAACATTATGGAGATCAAAATATTGCTCCATTTGTAGTATCCATGTTACGAGATCCTTGCCATCAAACTTCCTCATATCGATTTTTGGAATATGGTGGATCATAAATCCAGCATTAGATTCTATAAAATCACAATTAACATTTCTTTTTTTTCTCATCATGAGTTTCATATACTACATTTTCGCCATTAGGAATCATTTCTTGTAGCAACATTGTCAAACTTTACTTCAAATCTTCCATGTATGCTTTTAGACCATTCTTCATGTCTTCCATGTTTCCTTCCAGTTTTTCTTGTATACCATCGATATTATCTTCCACGCAATTCTTACAAACCATCCAGTATTTCTTCAAACCATCCATATTAGCTTCCATTTTGTTGGGCCAGAATTGTAATCTACGGATAAATTACGCTTCCCTAGACAGGTGTTAATCTAGAACAACAGGTGAACGACTATACTACCATTTCTCCTAACTCAGAACATATACATAGAGGCGATTGGATTGGATTGGATTCAACACATAAAAAATCTAATAACATGTACATAATTCAGAAAGTCGTCTACATTGGAATTTTTCCCAATACAGACATGCTTACAGATATAGGCCCATGTTTGGATGAAAATTTGTATGTAAGGTCACCGTACAGATGATGTGTACAACAATCCTGAAATCGCAGCCCGGATGGATGAAACTAGATCCGGGGTCTTCTTATCTCATTCACTCGATCATTCAGGTACAAGTCTAGCCATGCGAATATATGATTTGTAGTCGAACATGGAAAGAAATTGTTTAATTACCAGCCAATAATGTGTGCTGTTAACAAATGCGAGAGAACCACCATTAATGTCAATGGCCTTCAAGGTACTGTAGTACATTTTGTAAGGCGTGAATAGATGATTTCATGTCGAATGCCAAAAAAAATATTTCGGTCAAAGGTACGGAAGCGAGGATCTTGTCGATGCTGTAACAAGCCTCATGGTACTAGAATCTGATGTTTCTAAGTGAACTTCCTGTATATTGATTTGTTGTCGACAGGAGGTCACCTTATTGCAAAAAAGGAGTTACTGATTTCAGAGACAAGGGTATGAATTGATATAGAAATTCTTAGGGATGACGGTCATGAAAATGAAGGTTTACGAGTATTGCAGATGGATGAATTTTCAATCACTGGATGACTTCTCTTGAACATATCGGCGACATTGTGATGAGTTGGAAGCATTTACCCAAAATCGAAGTGAAGGTATGATGAACCGTCAAGATGATTACCCAACCCAAACAGTCACGGAGATGGAGTGAAAGAAGTGTCATGTTCAAGAGCGACTTGCTACCAAAAAGAAACTTTGGTTACTTTTCCCAAATTTTCCCTGGTCATTTGTCGACTAGTACCTCTTTATTTTTTAACAAGCTTGAGGAGGATAACATTTTCTTGATCTATAATTCAACCCTTCCGGCGAATAGAGTATCGCTATTTAATAATTTAACGAGTCTAGCGATGAATGAAACTCGATTCTTGCCATGATCGACAAGCCCGTTGCTATTTTATGTTTTAAAAAGCTTAACGACAGTGATAGCCTGATTCTTTTTCATATTTAGAGAGTCTGAAAAAGAGGATGAAAGAGAACTCCAAAAGAAATTTTTCGTAAATTTGTCACTCAGATCCGAAAAAGTGTAAAATGATATCCAAGAGAACCTATTTGGTCATGTTTAACCAAGGTATTCCTTTTTCGTAAATAATCCATCTCAGTCCGGAAAAGGGTTAAACTTATACTGAGTAAATATCAATTCATTTACTTTAACGAGCTCGAAATGACAAGTGCTCAACAATATTTTCACATTATCGGAGCCTGAAAAGCGCTGAAAGAAGGCTCCGGGGGTTCCTTTTTCGCTGTTGTCAAAGCTCGAAAAAGAGATAAAAGTGCGCTTCAAATCCTTTTTCGTTTTTATCAAAGCTCGAAAAATAAGGGAAAAAAGTATGTTTTGTGGTCAAGTCATTATTTGAATAAATATGCAAGACTAATATGCTCATCAGTTGTATTTCCTGTTTAGAACAACATCAAATGGATTAAAAATACCCATTTCATGATAAAAACATAATAAAACTATAGTCATAGAAATAAATTTAACTTGCAAACAATTAAATGACTATAAAAGCAGTTTCACTATTCATTTTTACCATTCCATAGTTACCATTTACATTTTGGAGCTCTGAACCTGATTTTGACCCTGAACTTCAGTCATTGATTGCAGTCATTTTTGTGGATGAATTTCGTCACCGTTTGATCCAGGTTAGTGCCATGAACCTCCTATTTCTTTCAGTATTCATTTCATTACCATTCCTTGTAGTTTTTTAGGGTTTTGAGGCCCCTAGGGTAAATTATACCTAAAATGAGGGCAACACACCCCTGGATGTTGAAACTTGCGTTGCATAGCAGGTACAATGAATGTTACTTGCATGTGCAATGCACCGTCTCAGCCCAGGGAGTGCGTTGGGTGCAGTTGACGTTTTTAGTTTTCATGCTGTGTCCAAAATTTGCCTAGTTTTTTGCAATGAATGGTATCTAATGAATCTTATGGTTGATTTTCAATTTTCCATCAGATTATAATGACGATTACATGGAGAGAAATAGAACATGAAGAACAAGATATGATTGCCTTGAATGTTCCAGGTACTGTAAGAGCCTTAAGAGATTGCGGGCTGATTAAGTACTTTAAATTATCGGGAATGAGGTAAGAAATAGAACTCCTAGAGTTCCTTGTTCGAGCATGGGATTCGACGATAGAGGCATTTCACATAAAAAATCAAGTGTTGTCCATAACAGTTGAGGATGTGTATTTTATCACAGGTTTTTCAAGGAGAGGTTTGCCCATTTATCTCACAGGGTCTACCGTTGGAGGAGAGACAGTGAGGGATTATATTATGCAGTATTGCTATCCAGGGTCAGAACCTAGGAAAGATGGAAAAATAAACATCCAGGATGTCAGGGATTTGCCTTTGAGAACCATCCTTTTCATGATTACTAAAATTGTTGGCACCGTTACACTCCATGTAGCGAACTGATCGTATATGCAGTATGTGCTATAGTGTTTAGAGCCAACGATATTCAACTAGTCTGAAGCTGTTCTATCTCAGATAAAGGAAAAAATGAATAAATCAAAGGGAGGAAGGAAGGAAATTTTCAGTTATGGTTCCATCCTCATCTCCTTTGCTTTGGTATGGATTCCACTGATGCAGCCACAACATGTAACATTGGATATATCTAGTCCTAGAGATCCTCGAATGCAGATATGGGTAGAACTCATGGGTAAACATGCAGGCCAATTGACCGTTGTGTTCTCGACTGCATTCTTCGCTTGGTTTCGGTGATAGATCGTCGCCATCGATGAGTATGCATATGCAGGCATCGACTTTCAAGGAGATCCAGATCTAGTATTACCAGAAGGCGCTCAGTGGGGTGCAATGGGTAAGAATGATTCGACCATGTTTTTTGATTTTCCTAAGGTTTATACAATGTTTTTGTTTTTTGATTTATTTCCAAGACTAAACTAAAGGTTTAATGTAATGCAGATATCGGTTGCCTTCAACTAGTAGAGGAACCAGAGCGCGAAGCAGATGCGCCAACAGAGAGGGCTATCGGGAGAGCAGTCCTTCAGGACCTTGATATGGCTGAGACTGTAGCTGAGCTTCAACAGCACATAGAGGGATTAACCTTCGGGATTTCCGGCTCGAATAGTTACCCATGCGACTGTAGTGACACACTATTGGGGTTCCTAACCGTTGGATGCGGTTGGTCTGTAGAATTTCTAGATCTATAGCGTGCTATCATGAGCACCACTAGTTTAATTGTGATTTTTCGCATACATTTTGAGGTCAGATGACCAACATGTCTTGGGAACAAATTTTGTAAAAACCTATAACTATCTATCTATGTGTTTTCAGAGTTTTTCCTATGTTTAATGCGCAATCCTGTTAAATGATGTGAATATTTTCTTTACCTATGTCGCAAATGTCTATCTAAAACTTGATTATCTAATGAATCAGTTAAAGTGTTCAGATTTCTGGAAATGTGTTGATATTGAATGAAATCAAAATGTCTCTCCAAAATTTGAACTCTTAGGAACAATCTAAGAAGTGTTGAATTTCTAACAGTATAAATACTAGTAAGTTGCAGTACCACAAGTTGTGAGTCTAACCTTATGATTATGCGGTTAATACCAAATGAAATGGCATCAGAGAGAAGTTTGATCAACGAGCTATACTCCGTGATACTATTTTTCGATATACCGATACAAATCCCTTGAAAACTCACTAGCTCACCGTTCGGAGCAAGAATGGCCCACACTGTAGAGGATAGATTCTGCGTACTACGACTAGCACCATCAACGTATCCAACAAATGGTTCTGAAGATTTAGACATTTGTCATAAAATTTAAAGCAGATTACTAACGTTAAGAAAAATCTAAAAAGCAAATTAAGATAGTGAATGCAAATCAAAAGCATATAAAAAATATAATACAAAAAACTACTATGCTCATGATTAAGCATAGTAATGTTTCAAATACAACCCATTTCTAGGTTGTGCCAATGGAATTCCATCGTAATCAACTAATTCGTAGGCACCCTTAGCAAGAACTCTTTTGACAATGTAGGGGCCATGCCATAATGGTTCGAATTTCCCTGTACCTATTACATCAGCTTCTTGATCATAAAGAAGGACCAAGTCTCCCTCTGAGTAGATGCAAGGCTGGAAATTTTTGTCGTATTGTGCCTTTATATGTCTCTTATGCAATTTGTTGGCCAATTGGGCTTCACAACACATTTCATATAGATGGATGAGGTTAAGGAGACACACTTCTTCTTCTGAGGTATTAGGTAACAAGTCTATCGTGAGTTTTAATGATGATATTTCACATTGGATTGGTAAGATAGCTTCCAGACCATACACCAATTGAAAAGGAGTGAATCCGGTTGCGTTTCTCACCGAGGTTCGATACGCCCACAAGGCAGAGTACAGGATCAAGTGCCAGTTTTTTTTACGGATTCCAATCATTCGTTGAAGCATTCGTTTGTTAATAGCCTCAACTTGTCCATTTGATTGTGGATAATAAGGAGGAGAATTATCATGTGAAAATCCTAGCTTGGCTGTCAATTCATACATCATATGGTTGTGAAAATGCTTCCCATGATCCATAACTATAGCTTGTGGGACCCCAAATCGTGCAATAACTTGGTTAAAGAAAAACAATGCAGCTGTCTGTCCTGTGTTGTTGAATGTAGGCATCGCTTCGGCCCATTTGGTAAAATAGTCGACTGCGACAATAATATAACCATGCCCCCCAAACAAAGGAGGGTTACAAGTCATGAAGTCAATACCCCATTTTGTAAATAGTCCATCAGAGACAATAGGATGCATTGGCATTGGCGGTTTGCGGATTTTACGGTCATAAATCTGGAATGCATGACAACTTCTGACCGCGAGGATACAATGTCGAAAAATAGTAGGCCAAAAGTAACCAGCGCATAGTATCTTTTGCGTGGTAGCATATCCAGATAAGTGTCCACCACAAGCCCCAACATGGCAATCATTTAACACTTTTTAGGCCTCCTCATTACGTCGCTGATCAGAGCGAGAGGTATTAGGTTGAAAATTTTGGGTTTGGAGATAAATGATGAAATATCCATACTAGGGATCAGATGATCTGATCAGAAACAGAGACTCGTTTGGATTAGATGGTTCTGACGTAGTAGCAGTACTATCAGAGGGAAGGTCACAGAGAAGCTCAGCCAAAACTAAAGACTTCTTTGACTTGGATTTGATGAATTCCAAATCAAATTCCTACAAAATGACAATCCATTTTAAATATCCCCCCGCCAGCAATTGACGTGATAAGATGTAAGTCATTGGGTTGCAATCCAAAACTATTGTTGTTTTTCGGAGCAGGATATAATGGCGAAATCTTTGGACAACTTGAACGGCTGCCAAGGAAATATTTTTTACGTATGAGTACTTAACTTCCTATCATTGATATTACGACTCAAATAATAGATCAGATGTTCAATTCCATCTTCTACTTGGACCAAAACCATAATGATGGTCGTTTCAACCGCGACAATATATAAGAAGTAATCATTTTGATGATTAGGAGGATACATTAATGACGCTCGGACAAGATGGTCCTTGACAACATCAAAAGAGGCTTGCGCAACCTGGTCCCAATGGAAGGGAACTCCCTTTTTCAATAATCGAGTAAATCCTTTAGCCATTTCGGTGTAGTTTGGAATGAACCTTCTCAGGAAGTTAGCCTTTCCTTGAAGTTTCTGTATCTGAAGTAAGTTTGATGGTGCAGACAAATCAAGAATAGCTTGTACCTTTAGTGGGTCTATTCAAATTCCTTCTTTTGAGACTACGAATTTGAGCAATCGACTAGAACCAACACAAAACACACATTTGTGTGGATTGAGGTATATCTTGTAGTGTCGGCAGCGTAAGAAAATGGCTCTCAAATGCATCGGGTGATCAGTCTGATTTCATGAATGCGCTGGTAAATCATCTAGATATGGTTGAACAATGTGCTTGATGTCGTTGAAAGCATAATCCATTGCTCTCTGAAAATTTTCCCTAGCGTTCTTTAAACCAAACGGAAGTTTCCTATATGCGAATGTGCCCTAGGGACAGATGAATGTTGTCTTATGTTGTTTGTCTAGGCAGATATTTATTTGATTGTAGCTGGAAAATCCATCCATGAACGAAATATTTCACATCCACCACAATCGTCAATAATCTAGTTGATAAAGGGAGTAGGATAGTTGTCTTTTGGACAAGCCTGATTAACATCCCGATAATTGATGCACACTCTAATGGTTCCTTTTTTTTTCATAACAGGAACGATATTGGAAACCCACTCAGTTAGCAGAAAAAGGTAAATGAAACCAGCACTCAAATTTTTTTCAAATTATGCTTTGATGGCAGCGACTTTCTTCGGATGAATAGGACGAAGTTGTTGACGCACTGGTTTGACATCAGGATACATATTAATAGTGTGTTCAACTATACTAGTATCTATGCTTGCCATTTCCTCGTAAGACCAAGTGAATACGTCATGAAATTCAAGAAAAAGAGAGAGATATGAATCAAGTTTTGATGGAGAACAAGATACACCGACATGAATATTTTCTACAATGCTAGGTTTAGTCGAAATATTGATAGAAATCGTTTCTTTGATATTTGATAAATTTCGCTCAGATTCAATTGCATTAATCGGAAAAGAATTCGAAAAGAAAGTTTGAATGGATGGGTGATATAGTTCACTAAGATTATTTTATTCATAATTTGGAAGATGGGAACGATGATGATAATCTTCCCATGGTTTTCCTTCTGCCATTATAGCTTCCAAAATATTTTCATCTGTAAATTTTTTTGAGGAAAATGGATCAGATGGAGTACCAAAATCTAATGAACGATCAACCAAACACTCGGCGAAACTGATTTCGGATTTTCCGCCCAAGCCGAATAGATTTATTTCTATTGTAGCTCAATGGGGTTGAGAGGTAAAGCATCATCCAATGTAGAAATATCAGAATCACCCGTACTCTCCCTTAAGCCAGATAGAGTGGAAGAGATCATGTAGCAGGTCTTTATGCTTGCAATTTCTACTGGCATCGCTGGCGGTGGTAATGCAAAGGTTCCCATAAGAGTGGAATAATTTAAGAGTCCTACACCAATGTTTTGGATTTCTAGTTGGGGTAAGTGAATATATGGAACGCTTCTAGTTACCTGCGAAGCGGAGGAAAAAAAGGATAATTGATTAATGACTGTGATTGTACTTTTATGTGGAAAGGCAATCATTCTAAAGTATGTAGAAACAATGGTAGTCATCGCATATACCCATGGTATTTCGAGTAAAATATTATAGTCAAGGGGTCCGTCAAAAACCTCAACATCAATACTTACTATTTTCCCCCCTAATTCAACTTGCAGGTTATTTATAATACCACAAGGTTTATATGTTCTTCCATCAAAAGCCTTCAACATCGTTGATGATTGTGATAATTGCGGCGAGCCAAGTGACTTCCAACAGTTTAGATACATAATGCACGTAGATTCTCCCTCATCAATAATAGTGTGATGAACAAGGTGATTGAGAACATTTATTTGGATGGAGAATGCCAATTCTGTTGGTAATTGCGAAACATAGCCCGTATGGTTAAAGATGAAAAGATTAGAATCAGTCGGATCAATTCCACCAATTGCTGACAATAAAGCTTGCTTCTGGGAGGGAAAATTTTGTAATACCTCAAGAGCAGACATAGCTGAAGGGGATTGAGCCAAATCTTCAACTATATTGTAATTTTGTGCATCTCTTGCTCGAGGATTATATGTCGATTTATGAATTACTCCCTTTGGTGTTTTAATTGTCAATTCAGGAATAACAGGAGGCGGTACCAATTCATTATATGGATTAGTTATCAAGGTAGTAGGTTGATCAGTGGCCGGACTACCATAGTATTTATTTCACGTCGACACCAAAATATCTTGTGAAGGTTTTGTGGTGGATAACATTAACACTTGGGAACTAGGAGCTGGATCCGTAGCAACCAAATTTGTGTCCGGATTTGGAAATGGGTCTGTCAACACAGCTGATGCATGAGAAGTCTTGATGATTTTTGAGACTTCAGCACGATGAGGACAATACCTAAAAAAGTGTTCCTCATTACAAATTATGCATGGATAACAAGGTTTCCGTGGTACATACAGTTGATTAGATGATCGTTCCCACGGGTTAGAAGTTTTCTTTTTCTTTGATTTCCCCTTTTTCTTACTTCCTGGTTGCTTATCACTTTGCCTTTGTCAAAGGACATGGCATTAATTTTGGAAGTAGGAGCAGGATCAGATTCAGTAGGGTGGTGTGTGTTTGCAGTGCCTATCAAGTCGTCTCTGGCATGGGAGTCCTTTATTGGAGGAGGAACATTGAAATTAGATCGCGACACATTTGGTATTTTCTCATAGAGCATGCCAGATTGAGTGTAAATCAAGTCTAAATATTGGGCATGAGCGATAACTTGCTCTTCTGTGATGATGCCACCTTTAGCTACATCCTCAGTTATCTATGGTAATAGGGACTTAATGAACCATTCAACAAGGAGCTGATCGGGAACAAATGTCTTAACCATTCGTCGACGACGACGCCACTCATGAATATGATCGGAAATGTGAGTAGCATTAGTTTGTTTGAAGTTGGTCAAGAGTTCCGTTCCAGTTTCATATCTGATCGATAACTGGAAATGGGTCAAAAAGACAATAGCTAAGGCAGTGAAATTATCGAAAGAAGCTATAGGTAATTCAATGTACCATTTAGCTGCCGGACCTGTGAGTGTTCGCTGGAAAAGACGTAATCGAACATAATCATCATTTAGGGAATTTGAGAACACCATAAATGATAAGTCATAACATGAGTTGATGGATCTTCTCTAGGGTTTCCATTGAATTTAGGAATATCAGAGGGTAATTTATGAGGTATCACCGGCCACCAAGGAGCATAATTAATAGGATCATTGGTTAACCAGTTTAAATTTGGTAATTCCAAGGTTGCAACAAAGGGCAACTGTCTATTAAGGTCAGGTTGAGCATAGCCTAGATAAGATGGAATTTCTTGGGCAACAGGTCTTTGAGCACCAGCATATGGAATTTGAGGCTAGTAACCCAGATAGGGGTTGTTTTTCATAGCAAACGCTTGAGAATTCTATTGACGAAAACCTGGATATGATACTTTTTGAAATGAAGTTTGAGGCATTTTTGCCTATGGCTGCCAAGGGGTTTGTCCACAAATGTTATAACCCAAATTAGTATAAGTTGGATTCAGTTGATTTGTATAACCAGGTTGCATTTGTGACATCCCATAAAATGGTATACCATCTTGTGAATAAATGGTCTCGGATACAGGTTGTTGTAAATTAACCAAAGGATTTTGAGTCTGTGGACGCAATATTTGATGATATTGAGTCGAAGAACTTGCCTGATAAGGTTGATGTAAAATATTTTGATTCTGTAACAAGGGTATAGATGTGTTAAGAAGAGGTAATGAAGTTGGTGTAACAAATTGAACTGGTTGATACGAGTTTACAACCGTTTGTGGTTCGATAGGCATAGTGGGCTGCCATTGACAAACATTCATGTCAACATTAGTTTGACCAAAATTTAACTGAGTACTGTCATATTAGGTGACCATAGGTTTCTCCCCAACATAAGGAGGATAATAAGATGGAAAATATTGTTCCCCGAAGGCTGAAAGTCCAGTTGATATGGTACTTAAAGGAATTGACCCATAAGGACCGACTTGATATTGCCCTGATGATGTGTGTAATGTATCAATTCATTCAGTACTGACTGTAGGAATACCAGTTAAAAAACTAGATGATGACATTGGTAAAGACCATGGTCTTAAAGAATGACCAGAGAAAGTGCTAGACAATGATTTGTAGCCTGTTGGGACCGAAGGGCCACCGTGCAAATATGACTCTAGTGAGGTTGTGAACATCGACGGAGTAGTGAATGTAGGACCTAACATATTTGGAACAATAGACCCAACCGAAAATGTTGGTTCAGGCATGGTTATATGAAAAAATGTATACTCTCTGAAATCAATGGGAGATTGAATGGAAATGGGATCAACAAAATCATATGGAAACGATTGAGGAAAATACTGGTACAGGTAAAGGTCTCCCCCAAAATGGGTTGGACTAGAAGGTGTATCAGATTGTGTTATTTCTTCAATCGCAATTAAACCAGGAGGAAGAACTTCATCGTCAGGCCCAAAATATATTTCAGATGGTTGACTGTGTGATATAGGAGTTTCAATGGCTACATATATTTGTGGAGTGACCAAGGTAGGAACAACTTCCGGTTGTTCAGGATTCAGATTTTCTGGCAAAGAAGAGACATGATCTGGATCAATTTGTGATTGAACAACGTCGGGTCGAGGAGGTATGGTCTCAGTGATTGAATGGATCGTGACAACGGGTAGCTATGAAGACTCTGTTTCAACAACAGTAAATGAACTGGGATGTGTGTGTTTCGGGGAAAATCACCCTAGATGTTTGTTGGGTCAAAACCTCCACAGAGTTGGGCATGCCATTCAGAAGGACTCACACACAACCATACTTGAATGCAAAAAACTAGATAACAACGATAGCAGAACTCACCCGTAGTCCTACGTTCGATGTAGATCCCGCGGGGTCCAAACCCCCAGCAACCTTTCTTCCTCCTTCAACCTGGAAAACAAGAAAGAACATGCACGGAAACCTAGTTGTACATCATATATTTCTCCTAAATGTTAGTGTAATCCATGTGAAAAATGATATAAACGATAATAACTGCTTAATGTTCAATCTTTCCACATATACAAATAGATACTAACACAGAAGTTCAGGAACAAGATGGTTCTTCATTATTATGAATAGCATGTACAGAAGTAAAGAGTGGAGAGATCACCTGAATCCTTCCACGATCTTCGAACAGACCGTCGTCCGGATTCGTCTCACCCTTGCCTCGCTAAGAAACATTCTGGACTTGTGCACTCAAGATGGCATATAAATGGATGAACATCTCCAGGAAACAAGGGTTTCCTGTATAAATCTGGGAAAGTGCAAGAGGCATGGGGAATCAGACTTGAATTGGGATTCCAACACAGTATAATGTCTATAAAATTTCTCTCTCCCTTAGGCCATGCACATGAGGGGCTTTTATACTCCCTAAAAGTAGTTTTAGTCAGTTGGAAACAATTGGCCACGTACTAGGGTGGTTGAACTACTGAAGTAACCATCAACCCAGTCCGAAAATAGGGAATTTATATATATTTTTAATGGTTTTAATGGCATACGCAGAAAAGTACATGTGGACTCGCGTATACACGCAAAAAAGTCTGGGCATACCCGCGTATGGGAATTTTAACACTGTTTTTTAGTGATTTTGTTCAAGTCTGTAGGAATGGGTGCCCAAAGCCATAAAGACAATCATGAATCACCTGAGGGTGAAAAATTATGCTATAACAGATGCCCCCTAATATATGAGGTCAGAAGGGGTACATGATGGTCGAAATGTATTATGCACATAGAAAGAACTTCGCAAGGACAAGAGAGGACGTCACCATATTTCAGCCTGCCAAAAACCAATGAAAGAAAACAGAGAGTCAACTCATGCTGAGGCGGGCATACCCATGCTCAGTCAAAAATACATCATATGGAAAGTACAGAATATATCCAAAATGTATGCAAGTATAGCTGAACTGAAAGTACACAATGAATCATCTGAGCATGGCCCGGAAGTACAAGTCTGAATGAATGTCCAAGTATCACATATATAGAAAGCTGATCAATGATGCTGAAACTGGATGTCTGATCATATAAGTAACTGAATCTCCAAGTACCAAATCATAAGAGGTGGAACAAACGGTACAATCACGCAACTCGGGAGCCAACATATAGGATGCTGCTGTACTGACATTGCAACATATAAGGGTGAACGACATCACTGGCAGAAACTGAATGGACTGTCAAAAGTGAACCGAGAAATGCTGATGCAACCCGAGGTCTTCACCGATCACTATGGCACAATTCTACACAATGGGAATAAATGAGTTGAAGTTGACCATGTGAGAAATCGTTGGATTACCAGTCAATGATGTATACCGTTAACCAACACGAGACAACCCACCAATAATGAAAATGAGTGTCAAGGTGCCCCAGTACAATCTAACAAGTGCAAATAAATGAGTTGAAGTTGAACACTTGAAAGAATCTACCAATCAGGAGGCAATGATGAATCCCCACTGTCGATAGCGAAGAGTCTGCCACTGATGACTGCAAACCCTAAGGTACTGACAAAAAGACTCTAGACCTTATTCCCAAAGCAATGAGTCGGAGTCGATGGGAAAAGATCTGCTGGAAGGAAGGCATTAAGGCATCCCACATCAGTCCAGCGCGAGTGTAACCCGCAGGCCAAGATTTGGAAGGAATCGGACGAAGTAGAGTGATGGAACCAAAAACCGAAGTACGTTTCCGACATGCACAAGATGAAGCTAGCGCACGGAAGAAACCCTCTGAACCAACCAATAATGAAAGCTGACACAGAGGCGAGAAATCCACCGATAGGGTCAAATGGAAATCAAGGTACCGCACGAATCCCAAGTGTGATAATGTGTGCTGACGTCGAACACAGGGGAAACCACTCAGTCAAAGACCCATGATGATGATCAAATGCTGAGCACGAGGTCACCTATCAATAATGGAAATAGGGCCGGTGCGGCTCTGGGTTTGCTCTCGGCCGGGCAATATGTTGTGGTCGATAAGGAACAAACCTCCCGGCCAGTCAGCCAGGGCCTTCTCAGCAATAACGGTGAAGACAAAACATACGATGTGATAGAGACAAAGATCTTGTTGAAAGTTGGGAAGAGCCCGGCCGAATAATGAGTCAAGAGACACTGCAGAATGGCCGACTCTGGTTAGACTTCCCTTGAACAAAAGCACGACTCATGATGACCATGGCAGTAAAAAGTGACACTGTATAAGTCTGTTATGCAGGAGGCAGAACAAAGTCTCCATATGATTGGAAGAGATAACCAACCGAGGGAGGACTGACAAGTGAAACATGGTAGAGGCTGAACCTAGGTAAAAAATAAAACCATCCCAAATGTAGGAAATATATATAAGTATATGTTCTTTGTTCAAGGGCGACAAACTGACTCTGTACTGCCATCAAAACAACGAAGATACATCCCGTTCCCGCTCTTTTTGTTATATTTTATTTTTTTGTCTTTTTCATATAATAAGCTTGAAAAAGAATAAAAGAATGCTATGGTACAATGGATAGAACGAGTATCAAGAAACAGATGCACTAGTTCCTGGGATTGGAACGATCCTATGCTCAATGCAAGGTGGCGGAAACTGGTAAGCGATACTCAGAGGAATGTTCCATCCATAGGTAAAAGGGTGTCAAGTCGCGATAGCTAAGTGCATGCAATGGTTAACTTGTACGGATAGACAAGGTCAAAATTTGGCTTAAACATTGAGTCCGAATGAAGCCGGCTAAAGGCCAAGATAAACAAGTAGCCAATATGCAATGCAGTAATACAACTCAACAACACCAGGGAGCCTCTAGGGTAATAACCAGAAAAAATGATAGTGAGGAAGAAGAAGAATGAAGCTTCAACACATAAGTCATGGCGGGACTAAAGAGGACTCTTGAGCCTACATAAAACGTAGCATGGGCAACAAGTGATAGCGAGGAACTAACTAAGAATCCCATGTAAAGGAAGGCTCTACCATCAAGTCATGATTAAATAATCGACGAGTGAAATGGGTGTAATAGTCATGACCTGATGGGATCGACCCTATGGTAAGTGATCAGTATGGAGGCTAGTATGCAAGATGTAACGGAAAGTGATTTCCCTAACCTATATGCCAGTGAAGATCATATACCTGCCATGAAGAGTCAGTAGTCATGGATCAAAAACCGGGAAAAATCTCAAATTCGTCAAAATGTACCTAAAAACATACCAAATTGGGCACTTCCAAGCATCCGGGTTATGCAGCTTAAGATAGATTGAAAAAATAAGCATAACAAATTTTTGCGAAAATTTTCAACTTTTTGGACATAAATAGAAAAATTACCTCATATTTGGTTCATTGTTACATTGCTGATTTGAAAAAAAGTGCTCTGGAGAAAAAAACTTCTTTCGTCAAAACAGGAGCAACCGACCGTCAAATCGCACCGAATTTGTCAGGTAAGCTCATCAACCATCCTTGCTATTCATTTTGTCCATTCATAAATTAAAATTTAGTAATTTTCACCATAGAATCTCTTGCTAAAAATCACGGGTTTGCGCATATGCGGGTTGGTAATGATAAAGTTGCGTATACACACGACTGTGCACAAATAAAGTCGCATATGCGCAGGCCCAAATGAAAAATGCGTAGCTAATGAAGGAATTATTGAAATTTTACAGGATGACCATATCATGGAGAGAGCGTGAACACAGTGCAATTGATCAAGAAGTCATGCGAGATCGAGCATCACTAAATATTCTTCGGAATTGCGGATTGCTCAAGTTTTTCAAAATGCCAAATATGAAGAGTAATGTCCGGTTGCTCGAAATGTTTGTGAACTATTGGGAACCGGAAGAAGACTGCTTCATCATAGATCAGATGCCCATACGCATCGAAGTGGAAGATATATATTTTATTACTGGACTCTCCCGGAGGGGGGAACCAGTAGACTTGCACGGGAAGCCCTTGGGAGGGCTAACCGTGGAAGATTATGTCCACGTTTACTGCGTAGAGGGTTCGAAGAAAGTGGGAACTCAAATTGAAATCAAAGATTTAAGAGACTTGCACATAAAAATCTTCCTTTTTACCATTGGGAGAGTAGCAGGATCAACTTCTCTTCACCAGGCATCCAGGACGCAAATGAGTATAGCAGTGGAATGCTTAACTCATTTATATGATTGGTGCACAACTCTACTGATGAACATGAAGCAACAATTGACTTCAATCCAAAAGGAAAAGACAAAACATTTTGGATACGGTACAATTTTGATGACATTATTCTTCGAGAAGATTCCAGCGCTGAGACCCAGAGTGATCTCTACCATCAGCAGCCCTAGAGATCCAAGAATTTCCCGCTGGGCAGACATGATGAAGAGGTTGGGGGGAAGTGAAGTTCCCCGGACCACTTGGGATGATGAGTTCTTCCTTTGGTGGGGAGAAAAAATCATCGCCGTGGACGACTATCCCTATGCCGGGATGGACTTTCGTGGCGATCCAGATCTTGTCCTTCCACCAGGCATGGCATGGGGAATAGTCGGTAAGTTTGCAATTTTTTGACTTATATAATTTTTTGGATTTTTTTTTTTAAATATGTATGAAAAAATGAAAAAAAAACATGTTTTTGATTGGATTCATAATGACTTTAAAAATGATCATGATACAGATATTGGACCAGTTCGACCTGAGGGTTTCCCGCGACACAAGTGTCGCTAAGGCGAAGCGGATACAGTGGATTCATACATGACCCTCCAGGCTGTACAGAGGAACTTGGAGGGATTAACCCGCCAAGTACCTATGGCTGCAGTGGAAGATCTACTGGAAGCCATCCAGAGACGGGCGGTAGGAGTGCCCCGAGACTGGGTACGGTTATTCCGTCGAGTTGCCACCATGATCGTGTTCTATAGGAACACAACTTCTGGGCAGGGACCTCAGGACTAGATAGATATGATGTATCAGATGACTGTATATTATTTGAGACTGAACATGATCGGGCATAAGCCCAATTTTTGTATGACTTTATGGATCCAAATTTTGTAAAGTTTTTGAACACTCTGATGATATATATACAGCGATGTTTGATGTGATGTGATAAATGTATCAAAATATATGATGTTTTTTATGATTAAATTTTATTGTATGGAATGATTGATATGCCAATCCAGTGCCTGATTAGCTAATGAGTCTGCCAACCAATTGTCAGCTCGAGGAATATGAATAAAAGTTAAAAAATGAAATGATCTTTGTAACAAACGTACCCTCAAGAACAACCGTAATAAAAATGGATCTCGAACCCGATAAGTATTGTTCAACTGCGACACCACCAGCTGAGAGTCCAAGAAAAATACCAACGAATCAACACCCAAAGATATTGCGTCCGAGAGTAGATAAACAACTGCAGTGTATTCTGCTATATTATTGGAAGCAGGACCAATGCAGACCCCTCTTGATACTAACAGCTGACCGGATGGATAATGAAGCACCCAAGCCGCGGAAGCTAAGTTCCGGGTGTGTCTACTAGCACCATCGGCGAAACCAAAATGAATCATGACATCCAACACAACCTGCCAAAGCAGATCAAAAACATCACCACCTCATCAAAAATCGAAAATCAATCAGATATGTACAAAACAAAAACTACTATATACAAAAGCAACATGCCAGGCCAAAGCCTAGGCATAATACTTCTTCAAATAGAGCCCATTTCGGGGCTCCGAAAACTCGTTCCCTTCAAAATCAACCAAGGTATACGCTCCTTTCTTAAGGACTTTTTTAACGATGAAGGGGCCATACCACATAGACTTAAACTTTCCTGCCCCCAGGGCATCTTTTTCTTGGGCATAGACCAAAACAAGGTCACCTTCCGAAAAAACCCTAGGTTTGACCGCCTTATCGTACTGAGCTTTAACTCGGTTTTTATGTGCGTCATTCATCGTGGCGGCATCCCGACGCTGCTCATCGAGATGTTCCAGATGAAGGAGCCGTTCTTCAAGACTAGAAGTGTCAGGAAGAAGTTCAACAACTAATTTAAGAGAAGGAATCTCACATTAAATGGGAAATACGGATTCCAACCCGTGCACTAGCTGAAACGGAGTAAAGCCAGTTGCAGTTTTCACTGACGTCCTGTATGCCCAAAGTGCAGGATATAGCATAATATGCCAGTTGGATCTAGCTTTATTAATTGTCCTTTGAAGAATTGTCTTCAAGGATTTATTCACGGCTTCCACTTGCCCATTGGCTTGAGAATAATATGGAGATGAATGCTCCTCCCGGAAACCCAATTTGAGAGCCAACTCAGCCATCATGCTATTCTGAAAATGATTGCCATGATCAGTGACAATCTCTCTAGGAATACCAAAACGAGCAATAACCTGGTTGAAAAGAAAAAGAGTTGCAATCTCACCATCGTTCCCAAAAGTAGGCATAGCCTCGACCCACTTCGTAAAGTAGTCTACTGCTACAATAATGTACTTGTGACCTTTAGCCGAAGGCGGGTTACAAGTAGTATAATCAATACCCAACTTTGCAAAGGGACCGACAGTAATGACTGGAAAAAGCGGAGCTGAGATATTTTAACATTTTTGATATAAACGTACGGATGACACTTTTTGACTGACTCCATACAATCTTTCAAAATCGAAGGCCGAAAGTACCCAGCACGCAAAATATTTTGGGCTGTAGCAAGCCCAAATAAATGACCACCACAAGCCCCACTATGGCAATAATTCAGCACAGCCTCAGCTTCTTCGAGAGTTAAGCAGCGTCTCAGGATTGAATCAACCCCTCGACGGTATAAAGCATCACCAAAAATCAAGTAATTCTTGGCCAAGTGACGCAACTTACGACGCTCATCTTTCGAAAAAGTAGAGGGAAACTTTGCAGTCTGAAGATACACAATGATGTCTCCATACCAAGGATCCTGTGGAGAGATAAGAAACAAATGTTCATCCGGAAAGGATTCATCATAGACTATCTCTTCCCCACAGGGCAACTCGGAGATCAATTCCGCGAAAACCAATGATTTCTTGGACTTGGCAGACATAAACTCAAGATCAAATTTCTGCAAAATCACAATCCATCTATTGTATTTGCCCCCAATCACTCGCCTACTGAGGACAAACTGAAATGGATTGGCTGCTGCCAAAACATAAGTTTTTCGTAGAATAATGTAATGTCGGAGTCACTGCACAGCATGAACTGTTGCTAAAGCTAAATTTTCTATCGGAGTGTACCGAAGTTCAGGTCCTACCAATCCTCGACTAAGATAGTAAATAACATGCTCTGCAAGAGCATCATCTTCCTGAACCAGAACCATACCAATAGTAGATTCTGCTGCTGCAAGATACAAAAGGAAATCCCTGCTATAATCAGGTGTACTCAATAAAGGAGTAGAGGTCAATGCTTTTTTCAAAGCATCGAATGAGCGTTGAGCGAAGTCATCCCAAAGAAATGGAACTCCCTTCTTCAACAATCTCATAAATCCATTGGTAACTTCAACATAATTTACGATAAATCTCCGAAGAAAATTAGACTTTCCTTGTAGACTTTGAAGTTGAAGAATAGAGGATGGGGGAGGCAACCGAAGTATTGCCTCAACCTTGAAGGGATCTACCCTAATCCCTTCCCTAGACACAATGAATCCCAATAACCGACCGGATGTAACCGCGAAAACGCACTTGTTCGGATTCAACCTAATCTTATAGAAATGACATCGTTCAAATATTTGCCGGAGGTGAGCAGGATGATCCATCCTCTTTCGAGAATGAGCAGCTAAATCATCCAAATATGCCTCGATAATCTTTTTGATGTCGTGGAAGGCATATGACATGGCTCGCTGAAATGTAGCCCCAACATTTTTAAGACCAAAAGGCATCTTCTTGTATGCAAATGTACCCTAGGGACAAATAAAGGTAGTCTTATGCTGATCTTCAGGACGGATAGTAATCTAATTATATCCGGAGAAACCGTCCATGAAGGAGAAAATCTCATTACCGGCACACTCGTGAATGATCTGATCGATAAATGGTGTGGGGTAATTATCTTTAGTACATGCTTTATTAAGGTCTCTGAAATCAATGCAAACTCGAATTGTTCCTTGTTTTTTATCTACGGGAACAGGGTTCGAAGCCCATTCAGTCAAAGGAACAGGGAAAATGAATCCCACCTTAAGCAGCTTCTCCACCTTAGCTTTGATAGCTGCTGCCTTCCTAGGATTGACCAGACGAAGTTTTTGCCTCATATGCTTAGCGTTTTCGTAAGTATTGATCTCATGCTGGACAATAGATGGATCTATACCAGGCATTTCCTCATAAGACCAAGCGAATACATCCCTATACTCTTTAAAGAGCTCGGTATAAATCTGAATCTCTTCACGGGAACATTCAGCTCCGATGAAGACATTCTCAATAATATTGGGATCCCTGGAAATGTTCACTGGGATAGTAGGAAAAATCACAGCCATGTTCCCTTCAGCATAAACCTGTGTTGGTGCTAAAGGGTTCAGGACTGGGTGAACAGGACCAGGAGACTGAGGACTTGGAAAACTTGTTTCAACTTCGCTCAAATCAGGTAAAAATTAAGA
This sequence comes from Pinus albicaulis, assembly GCA_034641835.2. Lineage (NCBI taxonomy): Eukaryota > Viridiplantae > Streptophyta > Pinopsida > Pinales > Pinaceae > Pinus > Pinus albicaulis. Next base: position 484,178,376 of record CM076577.1, read on the forward strand.
CCGATGATGCAAGTGCCCACGATCCTATCACTGCAATCATGCTTCCCGGATGGCCTCTTGAGATGGAAGAGTGGTATATCCAAATCTGAGCGAGAAGAAGAACTAAGTGTCCAAAAGCTAAGACCCATCTCACATCAACTCTTCCGGTCGAAAGAAAGGCGTGCAATTTCGGATTTTGCGAGTCAACAATAGGCCGGTAAGTAATCTCGGTACAGGATATCGGGGGGGGGGGGGGGGGGGCACCGATCTTGTGACCTTCAACTAATGTGCAAAGGCGGTGAGAGGAGGCAAGGTCCAAAAGTCGAAAAAATAGCGAGTTGCGAAGAACTCTCTTGTCGAGCCTTGGAGGATGAAAATGCATTTATATGCACGGTAAGGAGGAGGAATATCGAAAGTACCCATCAAGGAAGAATACATTCCAACTCCTAAATTCTCAACAGGCGCCTTAGTATTATCCAGTTTTGGAACAGATGAGTCAGTAGACGCATTCGGGTCTATAGGAGGACAGTCCAGTTGGTCCACTGTAACGATCCTCCCTTCGTGAGGGAAACAAATAATCCGAAATAATGAGGATGCGATGGCATCCATCTCATAAATCTAGTTTCTCCCCAACAGAAGGTTGTAGTCCAAGCTTGCATCCACTACCTCAACTTCTATATTCACATTTTTGCCCCCAACACAGATGGGCAAAGCTGGGACAATACCATGCGGTCTGTGAGAATGACCATCAAACGTAGTCAGAAGAGTGGTAGATTGAACAGCTTTGGGAGATCCAATCTTCCAACATGTGAGGAACATCACGCATGTGGAAGCACCCTCATCAACAACCGTCCGAAAGATGTTGCACTTTCGGTACGATGATTTAATATGAAAATCCATATGATGGGGGAGTCTCTTCTTAAAATTAGACATATCAAAAGTAATCAGAAGAGAATTTTTTGGATCAATAGCCCCAATGGCAGTGATCAAAGCACTGCGTTGAGCCGGACAAGACTGGAGCACCTCTAAAGCCGACATAGCACAAGGACTCTGCGCCAGATCTTCCACAATAGAGTAGTTTTGGGCAGCCCTAGCATTTGGATTAATCGTCGACTGCTTAGTAGATGCTTTGGGCATCCGAGGCATAGACTCAACAGTAGGCCTTGTAATGTGAAGCTGCTCAGTAGCATCAGGAGCATCCTTAGCTTTCGAAGACTCTTCTCTACCATAATCACGGGATCTCGTAGTGACATCCACGTGAGCACTCATCATGAATATGTTCGATGGAATTTCCCCTTCCTGGGTGCCCCTAGAGGAAGCCCCAAGATTTTGATTCGCGCCAACAACTAGTTGTTTCCCTTGGGGAAAAGGGTTTGTCAACACAACCTGGGAACTAGAAGAACCCTGCTGAGCTAACAAGCGCTGCGCATCCTGAATTTTAGGGCAAAGGTGTGTAAGGTGGTCTCCGACACCTGCTTGCATGGAAACTTCACTTTCTTTTTATCCTTTGGACCCTCACCAACATGCTAGTTGGTTTTATTAGCATTACCCTTCCCATTCTTGCCCTTTTTCTTATTATTTCGTCCCTTCTTCTTCCCTTCGGATTGTTGATTTCCTTTGGGATCAGAAGTTTGGACAGCATTTATCGACAAAGATTGGGAAGGCAATGACTCAACAGGCACAGCCTGACCAGAAGGAGTAGATTGTAAAGACAACTACTGCAATTGAGTAAGCAGGCTGGTTGCACCACTATTGATCGATCCATTCAGTCCGTCACCATGAGGACCAGGCTTAGTTTTGGATAAATCTAATTTGGAGCGAGGAGCATTAGGCAAATATTTGTGAAGGACCCCAGACTGAGAATATATCAATTCCAGCTGCTGGGCCTTAAAAATGGCCTGCTCCTCAGAAAATACCCCGAACAAGGATACATCCTTAGAAATGTCTGACTGCGGAGATTTCAAAAGCCATTCCAAAAGGAATTCTCCTGAAATATGAGCTTTAATAAGCCTCTTCCTTCTCCTCCATTCCTGAATATGATCAGAAATGTGGGTTGCGTCGTCCTGCTTAAAATTAGCTAGGAGTTCAGTCCCAGCATCATATCGGACAGGAAACTAAAAATGGTTTAGAAATGTAACAGCCAGTTCTCCAAATGTAGCAAAACTGCCCCTAGTTAGCTCAATATACCATTTGGCAGTGTTTCCAATTAGGGTGCGTTGAAACAATCTCAACCTAATCGAATCATTGATCAGGGAGTTAGAAGAACACCACAAATGGAAAGTGGTGATGTGGTCATCCGGATCCTCTCCATTCTTTCCTTCAAACTTTGGAATGTCTGAAGGTAGTTTGGTCGGGACCGGAGGCCACCCCAGGCTATACCGAATCAGATCATTCATCAATTTTGACAGATCTAGCAAGTTTAACGTTGCCAGAAAAGGTAAACGAGGCGGAGCCTGAGGATTCCATCCTTGATGGGATAAATTCCCTACATTCTGAAAATAATACCCTGGATTTGATGAGGCACCAGGTTGCTAGAAAGAACTCGTAGAAAAAGGAGAAGAACATCCTCCCAACGCAGAGTTACCAAAGACCGGACCAGTTCCCCCTCCTGAAGTATTGAATGAAGAGGAAAGCCCCTGATAGGGGTTCCAGGCATTAGAAAGAGGGGAAAAAGTCTGATAAGCACTCGACGAAGGGAAAGAAGAATTCCCTCGGTGACCCAGCCAGAACCGACTTCGCCTATGAGTCGCCGTCTGCTGAGGAAAATCACCCTAGAGGTTTGTTGGGTCAAAACCTCCACAGAGCAGGGCATGCCATTCAGAAGGACTCACACACAACCATACTTGAATGCAAAAAAATAGATAACAACGATAGCAGAACTCACCCGTAGTCCTACGTTCGATGTAGATCCCGCGGGGTCCAAACCCCCAGCAACCTTTCTTCCTCCTTCAACCTGGAAAACAAGAAAGAACATGCACGGAAACCTAGTTGTACAACATATATTTCTCCTAAACGTTAGTGTAATCCATGTGAAACATGATATAAACGATAATAACTGCTTAATGATCAATCTTTCCACATATACAAATAGATACTAACACAGAAGTTCAGGAACAAGATGGTTCTTCATTATTATGAACAACATGTATAGAAGAAAAGAGTGGAGAGATCACCTGAATCCTTCCACGATCTTCGAACAGACCGTCGTCCAGATTCGTCCCGCCCTTGCCTCGCTAAGAAACCTTCTGGACTTGTGCACTCGAGATGGCATATAAATGGATGAACATCTCCAGGAAACAAGGGTTTCCTGTATAAATCTGGGAAAGTGCAGGAGGCATGGGGAATCAGAATTGAATTGGGATTCCAACAGAGTATAATGTCTATAAAATTTCTCTCTCCCTTAGGCCATGCACATGAGGGGCTTTTATACTCCCTCAAAGTAGTTTCAGTCAGTTGGAAACAGTTGGCCACGTACTGGGGTGGTTGAACTAATGGAGTAACCATCAACCCAGTCCGAAAATAGGGAATTTATATATATTTTTAATGGTTTTAATGGCATACGCGGAAAAGTACATGTGGACTCGCGTATACATGCGAAAAATTCTGGGCATACCCGCGTATGGGAATTTTAACACTGTTTTTTAGTGAATTTGTTCAAGTCTATAGGAATGGGTGCCCAAAGCCATAAATAAAATCATGAATCACCTGAGGGTGAAAAATGATGCTATAACAGAGTGGAAACAATTTGAGCTAACTTTGGTTTAAATGATAATGTTTCGCTAGAGGTGCGAATTGTACTTGATTCGGTAGATCGTGATCGCCTTCGCCTACCAAAAGTAACTTCCGGTGGTAAAGGTTGTTTTAAAGCTAATCTACGCGAACCACAGGGGGTAGGATTGTGTTCTTCCATGATTATTGATTTATTTTATCCAAAAACAAATAAACAAAAGAGGGTAATGCTAGGCAAAAGGGTTTACCAAGAAAATGTGAACTGCAGAATACCTCCTAGCGAACCAAGAAGTATGGGCAGGTAATCTCCCCGAATGCTATGTTCGGTGTATCACAATTTCAGTGCGGCCAACTTGGTTCACTATGGATGGATAATACCTAAAAGTTGTCCTCCAAAATATACCCGAAAGTACGTGGAGGCCCAAGTCCATATTAGTGTTGTTTGATGCGAAACCAGACAGTGAGAGCACCCCTTTATACTTATCGTATTGTAACACCGCCCTATATACCCGAGAGTACGTGGATGATCTAAAACATACTTACGTACGTGGAGTGAGGTATCACACTCGGAATGTATCGTAGACAAGTTAACGACAACTGCTATGTTTTACGACGCCAGAACACGTCTCTATCCTAGACCTTCTAAATGTTATAGCCTAGAACTTATAAATGTTATCGTTATGGTTCCAATGTGTTGTTAAGTAAATTGAGATTTATTTTATGTTGATCTTGCTTAAAAAATTTCCTTTCAGATTCACCACGATGATGTATATGAAATTCCTAAAATGCAAGCTAAGAATGATAAAAAAACTTTCACTCTCAGCTTTTCCAATGAAGAACCTAGCTACTAAGGGAAGAAAATGTTAGTTTGTTTGAAAAAGAGCAAATAATTTGTGAGCAAACAAATAAATGAACAAAAACAAAATCAATGAATCAAAAACTAAATGCAGATTTCCTAATGTTCCTTTTGTAAAAAACACACAATCCTACATGAAAATGCAAGTTTTTCTTTTCAGTTTCCTTAATGTTATGAATGCAAAAAAGAAACTAGGTGCACTAGATTAATAATCAAAATGCTTTTTACTTTTGAGAAATGAAGAATACAAACAAAAATTACTCTTTTTAAGGAAAAAAGAGGATTTCAACAACAATTTCGCCTATTAAGGAAATGAAGATTTTACGACAATTTCCTATTTCTAAAGCAAATGATTCTTAATGCGACCATAAAAAATACTTTGAAATCAACTTTTCAATGATAAAGAAAAATTTTTCTAAACAAAAATTGAACAAATTTTCAGCCAAAGGAGGAAAAAGTATATAGAGACACTGGTCAATTGAGCATCAAAATTTTCAGAACATAGCAGCAAACATAACTGAAGCAATTTTCAGAGTCAATTTTAAGGTATTTTGGTCCCTTTCAGGATCCAACGCAGTCTCCAAGGGGAGACAGTGCTTTGCAACGTAGTCTCCAAGGGGAGACAGTGCTCTGCAAAGCACTGTGCCCTGACTAAGGGTGCGTTGGGCGCAGTAGGCAAGGAAAAATACTACTGTTTGGCTCAATGTATCTGCAAATTAAGGCCTAAAAAAGTCTAATATTTATGTGTAACAGCTACTGGGTGGATAAAAAAAGAAAATCAGAGACTAAAACACCTAAAACTAAGAGAAATTCTCCCCAGTGGAGTCGCCAGTTTGTTGGTCCAGAATCGTAATCTACGGATAAATTATGCTTCCCTAGACAGGTGTTAATCTAGAACAATAGGTGAAAGACTATACTACCATTTCTCCTAACTCAGAACAAATACACAGAGAGGATTCGATGCTTACTTGTTTCAGTCGCTTCCAAATGACTCCTTTTGTCACTTCTGCTACATCTTCAAATTCAAGCGGTTCATTGGCTGAATGCTTCTTGCAAGAAAGAACACTAAAACAACGGAAGATGCAATAATATAGATATCTATTCAAGATATTTAGCTAAATCAGTTAAGCATAAACTACATTCATCAACCAAGATCTTACAATATGGAAAATCAAAGTTAACATAGATGCATGTAGGGAAAAACAAGAAGTACTCTTTATTGATGATAGAAGGAGAGGTTAAAACCTAGTGATTGATTTGAAGTGACCTTCCAACATAGTTTCCAAGTCTCATCACAGCATCAATCGCTCCAGCAGTAGTTCTACAAACCAATCTCTCAGTTTAAAATTCTCCAGCATTTCTCAACTCAAATTCTTCCTTCTCAAACACTTATATTTGTGTTCAATTTATAGATGAACTGTAGGTTTTTTTGCAATCAATAGCTTTCCAAAAATAGGCAAGACATGTTTCCATTCATGTAGATGTCAAATGGACATTTGGATCCGAAGCTTGACACATGTGAACACTTCTAGAAGGCACTGGCCAAGTGGAGATTCCGAAACAATGAGAATTTCGCTCCCAATGTGACCAATGCACCAGTGAATGTTGGGAAGTGCTTTGCAGAGCAGCCCTGCATGGGGCTACTTGCATATGCAACACACTTAGGGCCCTTAGAGCCCGCGTTGGTGAGCTCTCATATGATAAATAATAAGCTTCAAACCATGGAAACCTTTTCTTGATGAAAGTCTTGCTTGATTTGTCTTGTTTCTTATCTTAGGGCATGTAGCAAATGAAATGATGGGGAATGATAGACCCTTGATCAATGGTCTTGGAGATGATGCCCAGTTAACTAGGTCATTGGGAATGGTGCCCAAATTGACCTATAACACATTTCATTTTTGGTTACTCTTTGCGAGAGCGAAATTGTTACACTTGGTCTCGTAATTTTGATATATCATGTTGCGCTTCTTCCTCTTCATGCATCATAGTAGAGATTTCTAAGGGCTTAATAGGCATGGAATTATTTTTGGGAGGAAATTTAGAACCCAATACTGATATCAAAGCTTCAATATTCCCTTGGAATCATTTCAAAATTATTTTTCAAACAAAATATGAAATTTAAAAAAAAATACACACCTTTTTGTTGCTTTTGAGGAGCTCGATATTGAACCTGATGTATCTTTGTGATTTCAGATCCCTAATATTTGAAATTCGATCCTATAATATACCTCTGATTCTTATTTCCAATGCCACAGGTCAGAACTAATTTTGATTCTAGATAGTAGAGGTGGAATCATTGTGGTTGAGGGTCGAAGTGGTTTGGCCTCTAGAAGCCCTAGTTTGGTTTTTTTGGTTTATTCCATGAGATCACACATTCATGCTTGGAACATGGTGTGGGGGTGATTGGTTGAAAGAGATATTTGGTTTAGCCCAATCTATGGTTGGGTGGTATGTGGAATTCTAAGACTTGGTTTACATTTTCATATGTTAATAATAGTTATTTTCCTATTGTGATTTATGAGCATTTATAGTGATTATGCTGGTGATATTTATGTCTAATTTTCCATGGTTTCTATGTTAGTTATATTTTGGTTATATGCTGTAATATAGCTATGGATATTTCCATGTTATAATAAGTTATTTATTGGTTGATGAATGCATGGACTAACAATTTTTATTGCAACTCGCTAGAGACGGCTTAGAGCCTTCTTGGTGATCCTCTGATGAAGGCTATCAATTTATGATTAGATATGAATTCATGACTTGTAGCTTACATGTTTGCCATATGTTGGAAGAAATGTTTGTTATGGATTAGGAATATTTGGTCCAAGTTATTTCTTGGGTTTTTATTGGATTGATTTTTTGTTACATTTGATTGCATTCTAGAAAGTTACAAGCAATTCCGGGCATTGGACTGGAGGCTAGTCTAAAAAAGTGGCTCATATCTTAGAAATGCTGGCAATGAATTGGGATATTTAGGCCATAACCGCATAGAAGTAGTCCTATGTGTGCGGTTGGAGGCCTATAACCACACTCTTGCCTTGTTGTGCATGGAATTGGGGTGTTAGGTTAGAGAAAAATGGATTCAACTTAGGGATTGATCATCTGGGGTGGTTATTCAGCTCCTGAGTGATTTGTAGTCCTTGTAGGATGTTAGTAAGTGTTCAGTTGTAGGACCCACTTCATTAACTCGAACTTGGAGGTTGGTTCACGTCAAAGTGAAACTTGTCTCATGTTTACCCTGGCAAGTTGGTGAATTTGGGTAAATGGGAGGAGGCAATTACAGATTGGTATCAGAGCGAGGTTGCAACACTGTACCTCAAGGTAGGTGTGATTGTTATGCATGCATGTTAGATGTTGATATGTTTGATATGCATGCATTGTGATGGTCATTGTTGTAGTATTGTGTCATGTTTGATTTCATTATGTGTATATATAATGTGATAATTTGGATTGATTGTGCAGATGAGATAGGATCCCTTGAACTTAATTAAGGTATGATTTTGATTATGTTTATATTTGGTCTATCTAACATGACATGTTTATAGGAAATATAATATCAAATATGACATGTTTATAGGAAATATAATATCAAACATGACAAGCAAAATGGTGGATCATAGTTCACATGAATCTCCTTATAGATCAGTTGAGAAACATGAAGAAAAGTATTCTCCTAATATAGCAGATACACTAAGAATCTTGAAGGTAGAAATAGAAAGTTGCAAAGCAGATAATGACAGGATAATTCAGTCACAGGAAAGGCTTTCCAGAGCTCAGGAAAAGCAAGTCGAGGTTAATGCAGTGATCCTTTAGAGCTTATGATATTTGCAGAGACATGGAAAACCAAGAATTAGTCATGGAAATAAGGAAATAACTAATGGGGCATATGGAAGTAGGTCTCAATTAGGACACAATTTTGACAGGGATGACACACTCAGAGGTGGAAAATGGTTGGATACACCTGACAAGAGAGGTAGTGGTTATGGGTTCTATTCTAGTTTTGGTTCAAAGAGACATCATGATCATCACCACTAACATCGTTACAATAGGAGTGAGAGGGGGTACTTTCCATATAATTTCAAGAAAGCCAAACCTCCTACATTCGATGGAGAGATGAATAAAATGGAAGATGCAAAAGCATGGCTATTTGGGATGAATAATTTCTTCGAGCTACATGATTATACAAATAATTTGAAGGCTAGGACAACTATTTTAAATATAGAGGGAAAAGTGGATATCTAGTGGGAAGATGTGAATCGTGTTAGATGCATCAAAACAAAGGAGTTGAGTTGGCATGAGTTTAAGAGACTCTTTAGAAATACGTACTTATCCCAGAGATATTATGATGGAAAGGCTAAGGATTTCTATGAGCTTAAGAGGGGTTCTATAACGGATGAAGAGTACATGACTAAATTTTTGGAGTTTTTGAGGTATGTGCCTTATCTTAAGGATGAGAAGATAAAGGCCCAATGGTTCATCAGTGGATTGTCTTTAGCATTTAAAGATCATATTGAGTATGACGATACTTGGTCATTGGAAGAATTCATCGAGAAATTGAAGCATTGTTATGAGTAGTCTAAGCGTAGGTCTAAGCCTAAGCGTGGTTGGAGAGGAAATGATAAGAATAAAGGAAATTGGGTTAATAAGAAAAGAATACCTCAGGATGCAGGTTATAAGGAGAATGTGGCACCTTATAAGAAGTTCAACACAATTGACAAAGGAGATGGATTTTAGTATGAGTAGAATAAAGGCGATGGGGGGAATAATTTGCAGTTTTGGACTTGTGGTGGAGAGTGTCGTAGGAGAGATTGTCCACAACATCAACGTGGTATACCTCATACTTACAATGCTAAAGAGGCATAAATAGTTGGCGATGTTGGGCAGATTATTCCTTGGATCTATGCAACAATGGACAATAGGCAAGATGATCATCAGACATCTATTATCGATATGGAATAAATGCATGAAAAGTCTTGGTTTGTGCAGTTGGCTATATGAACCAAAATAAGAGTTCATCATTGGGTGAGATCTTGTGCATTTGAGATGAATGGTATGCCTACATCAACACATATAAATGTGCTTCCTTTGGGTTCATATAGTATGATTTTGGGCATGGATTGGTTGTAAAATCACAGGACTAAGGTAGATTTATATGATAGGGCTATTGAATACCTAGATGATGACGTGGAAAGAAGAATTTTGTAGGGTAAGAAGAAACCTAAATCAATGAGAATGGTTACAGTTATGCAAACAAAACCCAGTTGTAGAAAAGGACTTGTATTGTTTGTAGTTCATATTTCCAGTGAAAAAGGGAAGGATGTTGAGGATGATGAAGTTATGAAGAGGTATCCGGTTTTGCAGCAGTTTGAGGATGTGTTTCCTGCAAATATTTCAGAGTTTCGTCGTCATAGGGAAGTGGATATCTCTATTGAGTTGGTACCAAGAGCAACAACAACATCAAAGGCACCGTACAAAATGACTACTCCGGAGTTGGTGGAATTGAAGTTGCAACTTAAGGAAATGCTTGATAAAGGATACATAAGGCCAAGTGTGCACCTTGGGGTGCACCATTGTTGTTTATAAATAAAAGGGATGGTACTCTTAGGTTGTGCATTGATTACATGCAGTTGAAATAGGTGAAGATTAGGGACATGTATACATTTCCGCATATTGATGACTTGTTTGATTAGTTTAAGGGAGAAACAATGTTCTCAAAGATTGATTTGAGATCAGGATATCATCAGGTGCCCGTCAAAGAAAAATATATATTTTGTACCAAGTATGGACATTATGAGTCTATGGTGGTTTCTTTCAGTCTTACTAATTCTCTACCTACTTTCATGTGTTTGATGAACAATGTGTTGCATCCTTATGTAGGAAAGTTTGTGACAATGTTCATTGATGATATATTTATCTACTCTAAGAATGAGGAAGAGCACGTAAAGCACCCGGAAGTAGTATTGAGATTGCTGAGAGAGCATTAATTGTATGCCAACCTTAGCAAGTGAATTTTCTTTCAGACTCAAGTTCATTTTTGGTGCATGTTGTTTCCAAGGAAGGTATAACAAGGGATCTGGAAAGTATTAAAGCTATCATGGAGTGACCAACTCCCAAGAATGTGGATGAGGTCATATTGTTCATGGGATTAGCAGGTTAGTATAAGAGGTTCATGAGGAACTTCTCACAGATTTCCTATCCTATTACATCTTTGTAGAAAAAAGGGAAGAAGTTTGAATGGACTAAGGAGTGTGCAACTAGTTCTTTGCAGTTGAAGCATTTGATTACAAATTCTCCAGTTTGAAGATTGTAGATTGCGACAACTATTTTTTGGTATGCATAAATGCTTGAAAGAGAGAAATTGGTGGAGTCATGATGCATGAAGGACAAGTGGTATGCTACGAGTCAAGAATGAGCATGAGAAAAACTATGTGACTCATGATCTTGAGTTGGAAACGATCATTCAAGCCTTGAAGATGTGGAGATATTATCTTATTGGCAAGAGGTTTATTGTGATGAGTGATCACAATGGACTAAGGTACTTGTTTGACCCACCCAATCTGCATGCCAGACAAGCTATATGCTTAGCTACTGTAAGTGAGTTTGACTTCGAGATTAGGTGCATCAAGGGTAAGGATAATAGGGTTGCAGATGCTCTCAGTGGAAGAGTGCAAGTGAATCACATTGCAATATAATTTCTTATGGGATAGACTTGAAGGAGAGAATATTACAGGCATGGAAACATGGTGACAAATACCAGAAACAGACGTAGAGATTGCAACAACAATGTGAAGGTGATAAAGTTGAGGAGTATCACCTCATGAAAAATGGCTTGGTCAAATTCAGGAACATGAATTATGTGTTAGATATCAGTGAAATGAAGAATCTTATCTTGAGGTAATTTCAGGTCAAGCCGTATTTAGTTCACTCGGGTTATCATAAGACATTGAAATCTATTAAGAAGTTCTATCATTGGCCGAACTTGAAGAAAGAGTTGCACGAGTTTGTTGCTGGATGTTTGGATTTTCAGCATGTAAAATCATAGTGTAAGCATCCAAATGGTCTACTACAACTTATTCTGATTTCATAATGGAAATGGGAGGCAATTTCCATGGAATTCAGTACATGTTTGTTGAGGATATCGAAGCAGCATGATTCCATCATGGTTGTGGTTGACAGGTTAATTAAGGTAGTTTTATTCATCCCAGTGAAGTCTACGAATTCAACTAGTGAGGTATCTCATATTTTCATTAGGGAGATAGTGAGGTTGCATAGTGTTCCCAAGAAGATTATATGAGATAGAGATGCCAAGTTCACTTCAAGGTTTTGGAAGGATTTGTTTTCGTGTTTGGGGACATATTTTGCCTTCATTACTCTGCAGACAAATGGATATACAAAGAGGTTCATAGTTGGCCTTCATTAATTTGTATATAGATGTATATACAGAGAGGGTCACCAAGATTCTCGAGGACATGTTGAGGATATATGTCATGCATCAACAACGGAAGTGGGAGGAGTATATACCAATGGTATACTTTTCATATAATAATGGGTATCAAGAATAATTGAAGATGAGTCTATTTGAGGAATTTTATGGGTGGAGTTGTAATACTCCTATCAACTGGAGTGATCCAGTGTTGATTGGACTGAATATGTTATCTGAGATGGAACATGATATGCAAGTTATCAAGAGGAATTTAAAGGCAACACAAGACATGCATAAGAGTTATGTAGATCAACATAGAGCATTCAAGGAGTTTCAGGTTGGGGAACATGTGTACTTACACATCAAGCCCAAGAGGAACTCCTTTAGGATTGGATCATGTGCCAAGTTGGCACCTTGGTATTGTGGGATTTTTGAGATCCTTAAGAGGATTGGAACAATGGTCTACAAACTTACACTTCCTTAGAAACTAAAATTACATGATGTTTTTCCATGTTTCATTGCTTTAAAAGTATGTCTAGGATGTTGATTATATGATTGAATGGTCTGTATTGCAGGTGGATCCAGAGGGAGAATTTCAGCCAGAACCTTAGTCCATTTTTCAGTGGAAATAACTCATGCTCAGGAGCAGAGAAATCAAGCAGGTTAAAGTGTAGTGGAAGCACTTTGGGCCTAACGAGGCTACATGGGAGATGGTTGGATCGGATGCAGGCTATGTATCCTTCCTTATTTGTTGGTTGAGAATATGTGTTTGATGTACATGATTTGGTTTATATTTATATATGCATATGTGTATAGTGTATAATGCAATGAGATATGTTATAAGCTCCAATAAGCAGTGTGTTATAAATACTGCATCAAGCTATGGTATAAAGCTCCAATAAGTAGTATGGTGTTCATGTTTTTAGCAGTTTGGTATGTTGTAAATGTCACATCGAGTTGTGTTATAAAGCTCCATGGGAGGCATGTTTTGCTGGTTATAAGCGTCATTGAACACTGAGGATGGTGTTCCCCCAAGGGGGAGGGATTTTTAACAAACCCTGGTTGATTTTTGATGTAAATAAAAATAAGACCAAGGTCATGGGACCTGTATTGCAAGCTAAATGTTGGGAAAAAAGCTTTAGTGGGCATCACTTGTGATTAATTGATGGCTATGGAAATTATTGGCAAAGAAAAAGAGGTAATAAATGGAATTTATTTGTGAAAATAAAGGAAAATAGGAGAAAAGGAAGGTGAAGAGACACATATTTTCATGCAAGGGAAATTAGAGGAAAAATGAAGGAAAATGAAGAAAACAGAGGCATTAATGGTAAAAGTTTTCAGAGAAACAATTCAAAAATTTTGCTGGTTTATATTTGGTCAGTTCAGTTTTGACTTTCTCATTTCATTATCTCATTCTCTCATACTATTGCACACTTAGAGTAATCTTGGAGCATCCTTGGAGCACTTGGGAATTCATTTGGATTGGAGAAAGAAGGAAAAAGGAAAGCACAGAGTGTAAGGAAACTATTGGATCAACAACTACAGTTGGATTGATTTGCAATTAAGATGTTGCATGTGTGATTTCCTTGCTGATTTCTAGATGCATGGTATATAAATGTGATTCTTTGGTTATGTGTTATCATTGGAAAGCATATTTGCCTAGATTGATAATGGTTTCAACCTTGCCTTGTCATTTCCTTGATAGCCATGGTGTTGTGGGTTTTACACTTGTTTTCCGATTGGTGCTAAGGTTCCTGATGGTTATAGGTTGGGATAAATTCTCTTGATGCTGCTGAACAACTTGGGTTGATTTACTAGTTCCTAGAGCCATAGGTTGGGACAAACATTATGGAGCCATTGGTGGATTGAGTTACTAGTCCTCAGAGCCATGGTTGTAACAAATGCTCTGGAGCTCTGAAATGTTTTGGGTTGAGTTACGACTTCCTGGAGCCTTGGACAGCTTGGGTAGAGATGATCTGGTTAATGTTAGTGATTTCTAGACTTTAGAGGTGGAATCACCATGGTTGAGGGTTGAGGTGGTTTGGCCTCTATAAGCCCTGGTTTGGTTTGTTTGGTTTATCCATGAGATCCCACATTCATGCTTAGAATATGGCGTAGGGATGATTGGTTGAAAGAGAGATCTGGTTCAGCCCAATCTATGGTCAGGTGGTACATGGAACTCCCTGAATTGGTTGGAATTTTCATATGTTAATAAGAATTTTTTTCCTGTTGTTATTTATGAGTATTTGTGTTGATTATGTTGGTGATATTATGGTTGATTTGCCATGGTTTCTATGCTAGTTATTTGTTGGTTATATGATGTAATCTATCTATGGCTCTTGACATGATTTGATAAGTTATTGATTGGATGATGAATTCATGGAATAACAAGTTTTATTGCAACTACCTAGAGAGGGCTTAGAGAATTCTTGGTGATTCTTAGTCGAAGAATATCAATTTATGATTAGATATGCATTCATGAACCGTAGCTTACATGTTTTCCATATGTTTGAAGAAATGTATGTTATGTATTAGGCATATTTGGGTCAAGTTCTTAGTTGAGTTTTGATTGGATGGGTTTTTAATTACATTTGATTGCATTATGTAAACTTACATGTAGTTCTAGGTGGTGGTCTGGAGGCTATCCTGAAAAAGTGGCTCAAATCTTGGAACCCCTGGCACTGAACTAGGAAATTTAGGCCATAACCGCATCGAAGCAGGCCTATGTGTGCGGTTGGAGGCCTATAAAAAAACTCTTTCCTTGTTTTGCATGCAGTTGGGGTGTTGGGTCAAAGAAAAAGGGTTCCGAGGTGGTTGCTGAACTCCTGACTGATATGTAGTCCATGTAGGATGTCAGTAAGTGTTCAGTTGTATGCCCCACTTCATTGATTGGAACTTGGAGGTCTAGTCATGTCATAGTGACACTTTTATCATGTTTACCCTAGCGAGCTTGTGAAATTGGGTAAATATGGGAGGATGTGTTACAAGAAATCAAGATATACACTAAAATGAATATCTCTAGTGTAAGAAATAAAATAGGATTATAAATCAACATCTACACTGAAATCAAGCCATATAGTGCAATCAATCAAATAGGATTAGAAATCAACATCTACACTGAAATCAATGCATCTAGTGCAAGAAATCAGATGGGGTTAGAAATCAACAACTACACTGAAACTAATGCATCTAGTGCAATCAATCAAATAGGATTAAGAATTAACATCTACACTGAAGTCAATGCATCTAGTGTAATCAATCAAGTTGGAATAGGAATAAACATCTACATTGAAATAATTGCATCTGTTTCAATGAAAAACCAAAATATTCATAACTTTCTAAATCCGGCTTCTTTTACCTTTTGTAAAAGCGTTATTTACTCCTCCTTAGTGGTTAATAATGTTCAATATTATACAATACTATATAATATTTTTATTTGTATCTATGTGTCTCTTTCTTCTTCCCTCTCTCTCCCCCCTCCATATTTATGTCTAACTCCCTCCCTCCCTCTCTCCCCCCCCCTCTTTCTCCCCCTGCCATATTCACACACACATCTCCATATATCTCCCCTTTGTCTCTCTATATCATCCTCTCAAACCCATATACTCTCTATCTTCATATCTAACTATCTTTCCCTCCCTCCCTCTCTCTGTCTCTCTATACTTCCCTCTCTCCGTCTCTCTATACTTCCCTCTCTCCTCCCACCATCTATATCATTATCTCCCTCTAGATTTCCTTCTTTGTCTCTTTATCTTACCCCCAAAAGACACTATCTCTCTCTCTCTCTCTTCCCTCCCACTCTCTCTACCTGACTCTCTCTCAATATCTCCTTTATCACTCCCTCTCCCTCTATGAATTTTTTCTTCCCTTCCTCTCTCTACCCCTTCAACTCCATATGTCTCTCCCTTCCTCTCTCAAGTCCTCTCTCTTTTCCTAACATTTATCCTTTTCTCTCCCACCTCCCTCTATCTCTTCCCCCATCTCTCTCTCTCTCTCTCTCCAAATTTTTCACTATCTCCTTCCCTCTCTCTCTCTCTCTACTAATGTAGGAAAATTCATTCCTTCCCTACAAATTTCAACTTCTCAAGCCTGAAATTTTAGTTAACACCAAAATAAAATAATAATTTTGGAGTAAAGTGTATCAAAGGATGGAAAACACCTTTGTTGAAATCACCATTAAATTAAGGAAACAACCTAAGGATTATTACCTCTCCCAATCTATTCCATTAGCACTTAAAAATTTCGCTCAACTGAATGGAAATATTAGTCCATGCCATAACATGAATTTCAAGTTGCTCATATTTTAATTTAACACCAATTTGAAATGCACACAAATATTGAAATTACACCAATTCTAGGTTTCACATAGATGTTGGAATTCTTCATTCACACACGCTCAGAGAAAATATTCACACATTCTCAGAGACAATCATGAGTATAAATATGTTTTCATTCAACAAAACTCTATACATACAATATATTTTAGAAACATGTATTTCTCTCCAATCACTCTCTATGGCCCGATTCTACATTCATTTGGCCATTATCTCATTGCGCGTAGGATTACAATAAGTATAATTAAGAAATGCGATAGCTTTTCCTAAATCATAAAATCAATCCATAAGTCTTCCACAAATCACTCCATAAATCATATTTTCTAAATTATAAAGTCACTCAATCTATCCCTAGAATCTCTCATGATTTTAAAGGTAGATGTACTTTTTCCTTATGTAAAAAATCTCACCTATCCATAACTTTTCTAAAACTATGAATCATATAGTTCTAAAAACTCGTAAAATATACCAAGTTGAAAAATACAATTTATTTGTATAGAAGAATACAAATTATTCTAAAAACTCAAGACCCATTTTTTGAATATTTTTCTCAAAAATGAATTAATGACTTGGAAGGTCTAACGCTCTTACATCATCTACCCCCTCCATCTATGTGTCTCCCTCTCTAGCTCCTCCCCTTCTCTCCACTCTCTCCATCTCTCCCTTTTCACTCCCTCCCTCTCTCCATATTTGTCTCTCTATGTCTTTTTTATTCCCTCCCTTTATCTCCCCCCTCTAACTCCATCTCTCCCTCCCTCCATCTCCCCATATCTCTCTCCCCTCCTCTCTCTCTCTTCCTTCCTCTCTCTCCCACCTCCCCCCCTCTTTCTCTCTCTGCTCTAACTCTGTCACTATCTATCTCCCTCTCTCCTCTCTCCCCCCAGTCTCTCTCTCTTTATCTCTCTCTCTCTCGCTCACACACACACACACACACACACACACACACACATTGGAATAATACTTATCGATATTAATGATTATTATACCATTAATAATATGTTAAAGAAACAATAGTATGTTAACTTTACATAGACAAACCAATTTCTTGTGATCAAATTGGTAGATTTTTGCCTTACATTTTAGATTTTCATTTTGCATTTTGAATTTACATTACAATACATTTATATTTATATATATTTTAATTTGAATATTAATTAAAACATTTGAAGTCGACTTTTATTGATTTATTGTTATATTTTTCCTAACATTTAAAAGATGTCGACATACAATATTTCTTACATTACACCTACACATCTCCACCATATTGGCCTATAGAGCACCTCTTGACATAAATATTAAAATATATCTAATAAATTATTGAAGTGATGGATCTCTTAATCAAAACTCATGACTTCAAAACAATCATTTTATGGAGAAGGAAATGAAATATCAATGCAAAATCTGCCATTTATTGCTCTAAAGTGATCAAAAACACCATGTAACTCATATTGAAGTGCCAATTTATGCTTCATCATATCTCTATATTTTCATACCATTCAAATATGTTCAAAACATCACCACACCTCCCACGATACTTCTGTGCATTTATATGGTGATTATTTACGATGTTGTAGTGATTATTTATGCTCTTATGTTGATTTTGAATATTGCTAGTGTAATTATGGACACAACTACAATGCTTTGGTATGTTCATACAATATTTCCATATACCACTAAATACATGGATACAATCATTTGGATATTGTGCCATAAACTAAGAATTTAGTGATCACAATTTTTTAATGTGAAACATGGAGTCCTTATATTTTATTAACAAATCTATCATGTTTTATTGAAATAAACCCAAAATGATTGTTAGGTTTAAAACTGTAATAAATCTATGATTAAATATTAAGTTAATAAGTTTATAGTGACTTGTACAATCAATGAAAATAGGGTGTTGTGATTTTCTTTATCATGGTTTAAGTTTATTCAATGACATGCATGCTTGTTGTGTGTTTGTACTTGAAACAATGGTTAGGACTAGGTGCAAAGTTTTTGGTGATTTTGGTAGAATAATTACCCCCCACCCATGGATCTTTATTTGATAAAATGGGAAAAGGTGAATTTGCAACAAAGAGATAATTGAAGACTATCTGAAATGAATGTGACTAGATTATTAACTAACAATATATAAATTCAAATTGATAAATCTAATTCAAAGCGACATGAAGTCCGAACACATCAAGTTAAAATGTTCATCACTCAATCTTATAGGGATCATTTGTTACATTCACTAATAAAACAATAATTAATATCTTAAAATTTTGATGGATGATGCCATTTAGGTAAACAAGGGTGAAAAGTACTTCAAATATGTCTATGATAAATGATGACAAGGGAGAATTCATGTTGCATATATGTTTTAAAAAAAATCTAATTTACAACTATTTTTTATGTCAAGGTTAAACAAAGCTAATGATTTACGAGTTGATAGGGCTTTATTTAGTTTTTTGTTTAAGTTTCTATGACATGGAAGAAAATGAAGTATTCACTGCATTGACTAGGCTTCCATGAGTTGGATCGGTTGAAGACTACACTTGAGAATGGGATGCATTAGCACTTAAATTGCACAACAAGATGAATAATTGGTCATATATGCCTTTATATCAAGCCTACTATGAAACCAGCTCCCAAAATAGAAGAAAAGAGAGATCAATGCCTTATAAATCAGCCACTTCGAGGGGGAAACCTCCTTTACATTACATAAATGAACAATTCTTGGATGATTCAAATGAAAAAAATTCCTTTATATATATAGGAGTCCATGGGGTCATAATATAATCATAGCCTACCTAACCATAATAATGTAAGGGAACAACAATAACAATAATGGGGTTTTATGGGGCATAATAATAAAAATATGGGGAATACAAGGGTACAACAATAAAAATAAGGGGGATACACTAACCAAAATAAGTGACTACACTAGTAATATAGGGACCTAACATGCCCCTCTCCTTCAAAAAAGTGTTTTCTTCAATTCTTGAGTATCTCTGGATGATTTTGTATAAAATTATCATCCTCCCATGTGGAATCTTCAGTGGGAAAGTTCTTCCACTTGATTAGATACTCTAAAATTGATCGATTTCATAGCTGTAAAGTTCTTGTTTTCATGACTGATTTAGGTTCCAATATTATTTGTCCTTCCTCATCAAGTTATGGAAATATTGTTTGAACTCAAAGTTTTTCACCTATAACCTTCTTTAAGCATGAAACATGGAAAGCTGGGTGCACTAGAAAAGAAGTAGGAAGCTCCAATTTGTATTCCATAGTACCAATATTTTGCAACACCTTATAAGGACCATAGTACTTTGGCGATAATTTATTATCCTTCTTAGCTTGCTTGAGGGAGAGTTTTTTGTATGGTTGTAGTTGCAAAAATACCTAGTCTCCTACATCAAAACTTCTCTTGCTGCGATGTTGATTTTCTTGTTGTTTCGTTCGATTTTGTGCCAAATTTAGGTTATCCTTTAAGAGTTGGAGAACTTGTTGTTGATGCTCGATGTGATCTTCCATTTATTTAACCTTAGAATTTTCTCTTAAAGATAATGTGATGGATGGTGGATGATATCCATAAAGTGCCATAAATGGGGTCATTTTTGCTACAATATGGAAGGAAGTGTTATACCACCATTCAGCCAGAGGTAACTACTTTACCCATTGTGTTTTTTTATCAAATACAAAACAACGAAGATATACTTCCAAAAATTTGTTCACTATCTAAGTTTTCCCATTGGATTGAGGATGATAAGATGAGCTATGGGCTACTTGAGTACCCAAACAAGAAAATAATTCCGTCCAAAAATTTTCCATTGAAAATGGGATCTCTATCGCTTACAATAATCTTTAGGTTTCCATGTAGCTTTTGAATTGTTTCCATAAATGCAGTAGCAACTGTACTTTATTTAAATCGATGAGATAATGCACAAAAGTGTGCATACTTGATAAGTCTATCCACTACCACCATGATGACACTATTTCCTTTGGACTTAGGTAAAACTGTAATAAAATCCGTTGAAACCTCCTCCCAACGTTGATTTGGAATGGGTAATGGTTGTAGCAAACTCGAGGTCTTAATTGTCTCAACTTTATTTTGTTGTAAAACCAAACATTTTGCCACAAAATTTTGAATATTAGATTTAAGGCCATCCCAAAAAAATTCTTTCTTCACCCCGTGGTCAGTTTTTAAAAATCTCGAGTGTCCTCTTACGCGAGAGATGTGAAATTCCAAAGGAAACTTTTTCTTTAGTTAGGAACACTTACAAATATATAAGTGGTGTTTGTACCATAAGGAATCATTTTTCCAACTAAATGTATTAGATGTACTGGGATCTTGCTGCAAATTTTGAATGAGTGTCCATACTTCTTCATCATTATTTCATTCCTCCCTTGATTCGGTTATCCAATCTGGTTGGATAATAGAAATGGCACAAAGAAATGCTTCCACCTCCTCATCCTTTCTTGAGAGTGCATCTGCAACAACATTTAGCTTCCATTTTCATAGATGATTTCAAAGTCATAACCCAACATATTTGTGACCCATTTTTGCTGCTCTTCTAAAGATATTATTTTTTCCAAAAAGTATTTAAGATTATCATGATCAGTTTTTACCTTGAAGTGCCTTCCCATTAGGTAATGTCGCCATTTCTTTAGTGCATGTAGTATTGCCAACATTTCCTTCTCATAAATAAATTTCTGTAAGTACTTTACTTTGATTGGATGACTTTAAAAAGCAATGTGTCTTCCTTCTTACATTAAAATAACAAAAATTCCATTTCCTAAGGCATCACATTCCACAATAAAGGTTTTTGTGAAGTCTGGCGTAGCTAAGACTGGTGCTAGGCACATTACATCTTTGAGATGTTAAAAGGCGTTAGTTTCTTCAGGAGTCCATGAAAATTCATCTTTCTTCAATAATGTGTTAGAGGTGCTACTATTCTCCCATATTTCTTAACAAAATTGTGATAATACCATGTTAACCTGATAAATCCTCGCAACTTCTTTATTGTTGTGGGGACTTTCCATTCTTTAATGGATTTAATTTTTTAGGGTCTACCTTAACACCCTCTTGAGATACAATATGACCTGGATATTCCCTCTTGTACTCCAAAGAAACATTTGGAGGTTTTTGCATATAATTGTTTCTCTTGCAATAGTTTTATCACAGTGTCAACATGTTGAATATGATCCTTCCGAGACCTGCTGTAGATTAGTATATCATCAAAAAATACTAACAAAAAGTTTCTAAGGAAGGGTTTAAAAATGGAATTCATTAACCCTTGAAATGTAGAAGGTGCATTGGTAAGGCGAAAAGGCATGACCAAAAATTCATAATGACCCTCATCAGTTCGAAACGCCGTTTTTGGAATATCTTCTGTCTTCATTCTAATTTGATGATATTCTAAATGGAGATCCAACTTGGTAAAATAAATTGCTCCATGTAATTCATCCAATAATTCATCTATCACAAGAATGGGAAATTATCTTTAATAGTGAGCTTATTGAGCTCCCTCTAATCCGGACATATGTGCCATGATCCATCCTTATTTCGCACCAATACTATTGGAGTAGAGAAAGAACTTTGACTAGGTTGAATTATACTAGCCTCTAACATTTCTGCAATCATACGTTCAATTTCGCTCTTTTGGACATAAGGATATCTATAAGGAATTATGTTTGGAGGAACACTTCCTAGAATCAAATAAATAGCATGATCATAATCACGAATAGGTGGGAATCCTTTGGGAGTTTCAAACACCTTGGAATTATTGTCCAAGAATTTTTGGAGATATGGGGAAGTAGATGATTTTGATGTTGGAAATTCTAGTGAGCATAATTGTGCAATTACGCCTCATTGTTATTTCTTTAGAAGCTTTGTCATGACATTAGAGCTTATTATATTTCCCGGCTTCCCTGCGATACCCCGTAATTCAACTTCCTTTCCTTCCAATTTTTTTTTTCAAGAAAATTTCTTGAAAATTAAAATTATCGTCCGCAAAGATTGTAATCATTGTACTCCTAGTATAACATCAGCACCTCCCATTCGAATGGAAAGAATTGGACTATTCAATACATATTCCCCCATGGTTAGATTAATATTATGGCATTTTCCAGAGCAATTTATAGTCCCTCCATTTGCAACCATCACTTGAGACTTTGGTGCTGCGTATAGGAATCAATTCATTTCCTTGGCTACCTTACAATGAATAAAATTATGGGTACTACATGAATTAATCAAATCTATTACATTTTTCTTCTTGATATGTCCTTCTATCTTGAGAGTTTGAGGAGTGGTAATTCCTGCCAATGCATTACAGGATATGGTCAGACTAATTTCTTCTTTATCTAGGGTTGGTTCCTGGTGTATATCCTCTTCTTTTAAAGTTTCTTGTTCATTTTCTTCCTCCTCTTTACAATCTATGTAAAATAAATTCTTCTCAGCACACTTATGACCTTTAGAGTGTTTGATATCACAACTGTAGCAAAGCCCTTTTTCTCTTTCTTCTTCCAATTGTTGTGGTGTCAACCTTGTAGGTTGTGGAAGTCTAGGAGTAGAAACACTTCCATCTTTATAGATGTGAGTGGTAGGATTCATTGTCACCATAATTTTACTTTCAATTTTTCTTACCAACCTGAATGCCTTCTCCAATGAATCAGGTTTCCAAAGATGAACCTCATGTTGGATGCTATCCTTTAAGATCCCTATGAAGACGTTGATCTTGTGTTCCTCTGGAATATCAGTTACCCTTATATTCTATTTTTGGAAGTCATCAATGTGCTCCACCATTGAACCCTTTTGTTTGAGATTTAGCAATTGGCTAAAGAAGATGTTGCTCTTTGTAGCCTCATAATGTGCTATCATTTTCTCCGTAAAAATTGAACAAGTGACAATTTTTTTACGAGATCAAAGCCATTGATACCATACAAATGTATTTTGTTCTAAATGTAAAGTTGCAATGCATACCTTTTGTGTGTTTTGCACATTAAAGAGATCAAATTATTGCTCCATATGTAATATCCATGTTATAGGATCCTTGCCATCAAACTTCCTCATATCCATCTTTGGAATATGGTGGGTCTTCAATCCAATATTAAAATTTATGAAATCACAATTAACATTTATTTTTTTCTCATCATGAGTTTCCTGTACTACCTTTTCGCCATTAGGAATCATTTATTGTCAACTTTTTCAAACCTTCCTTCAAACCTTCCATGTTTTCTTTTAGATCATTCTTCATGTCTTCCATGTTAGCTTCCATGTCATCCATCTTAGCTTCCATGCCATCCATCTTAGCTTCCATGCCATTCTTCAAACCATCCATCTTAGCTTCCATGCATTTATTCAAACCATCCATATTAGATTCCACTCCTTTCTTCAAACCATCCATCTTAGCTTCCACACCTTTCTTCAAAGCTTCCATTTCATTTTTTGTCTCTCTTTGCGAGAGCGAAATTTGGTGCACTTGGTCTTGTAATTTTGATATATCATGTTGCACTTCTTCCTCTTCATCAGTCATAGTAGATAATTCTGAGGGCTTAATGAGTGTTGAATTATTTTTAGGGGCCATTTTAGAACCCAATACTAATATCTATCCTTCAATATGCCCTTGGAATCACTTCAAACTGATTTTTCAAACAAGAATTATGCAATTTGAAAAATAAATACACACCTTTTTCTTGCTTTGGATGAGCTCGATATTGAAACTGATGTATCTATGGAATTTTGGATCCCCAAGATTTTATCTTTAGTCCTTTAGTAGCCCTATGAATCTTATTTCCAATGCCACAAGTCTGAATTGATTTGGATTCTTCAAGGCAAAGTTATGCCTAATCTCCCGCAATGACCTAATTATGGACTAGTTCAGTAGAGAAAACTCGTATGTCATGCCATGTGTCACTACTACTATTATTATTATTATTATTATCATTAGTATTTTATTTTATTTTTTTCGGCTTTGAAATTGATACACAGTAAACTACGATCCATGTTCTTTTAGCCACTTTTTACAGAATTCCAATATGATGCTCAGAGAGAGAGTTATGACTTCTTTCCCAAGGTAACCTCTTTTAGATGAAATTCGAGAGCCTCCAAAAACCCTGACTTCCACAGATCATATCTTCGAAAATATTGTGAACCAAGATCTAAAATTTTTACACGACGTTCATCAAGATTTCTTCACAAAGGGATTTTTCGTTTAGCTTCTGAACCTTCGTAGAAAAAAATTTATAAAAAAAATTCTACGATGAACTATTTGATGTAGCGAAACCCTATTATCCAAAGCTCTAATACCAAATGTTATGAAACCAACTCCTAAAATAGAAGAAAAGAGAGATCAACGCCTTAGAAATAAACCACTTTAAGGGGATAACCTCCTTTAAATTACATAAATGAACAATTCTTGGATGCTTCACATGAAAAAACCTCCTTTCTATATATAGGAGTCCATGGGGTCACAATATAATCCTAGCTGACCTAACCATAGTAATGTAAGGGGACAACAATAACAATAGTGGGGTTTTATGGGGCACAATAATAACAATATGGGGACTACAAGGGTACAAAAATAACAATAACAGGGATACACTAACAACAATAAGGGACTACACTAGTAATATAGGTACCTAACATGCCCTTAAACTAAATAAAAGGGAAAATATTGAATTCCTAAACATCAAAATCATCAAGAAAGAGAGATAAAAAAAGAATCCATGGTTATAGAAAGATAGTTTCAGAGTTACAAAGAAGTATTTTTTTTCCAGAAG
The DNA here is from genome assembly GCA_034641835.2 of Pinus albicaulis. Classification (NCBI taxonomy): domain Eukaryota; kingdom Viridiplantae; phylum Streptophyta; class Pinopsida; order Pinales; family Pinaceae; genus Pinus; species Pinus albicaulis. Next base: position 484,203,466 of record CM076577.1, read on the forward strand.
GAAAACTCTAAATACATCCTTCCTCATGAAAAGTGTAAAAATCTCAAAACAAGGTTACCAATGAAAGAACACTACGAATAAAACACTTGTTCAAAACATTTATGACATAATGGGAGGCTGGAAATTTTAGTGAAAATGTGTGCGTGTTTTGATTTTTTTGTTTTGTTTTTGTATTCTTTTTTAATATGTTCCATCCATATATGTTGCAACAGTGCATTAATTTAACAAGCACATCATTACATATTAATACATTCTCGTCAACATCATGTTACACTATTATGCAATAAAATATTAGTTAAAATAAAATATCATTAGTGTGTATTGTACCTATACACATTGTCCTTGCCATTGCAGTTTTTCTTTCAAGAAGTCTCTTGCAAGGTCAAGAGTAAATTCATTTTTCCCATAGTCTTTCATGCCTTTAATAATTATGTTTGTTGCTCCATCTTGTCTTCCATTTCTTTCTCTATATTGCTCGTTGTCAACCTGAATGTTCGTTTCTCCTTCCCTCTCAGTAGAATTGCTAATAACTTGAGCCCATGTTTTGGAAACTTTTGCAGATTCTCCTTTCCTTTCTTCTCTTGCTGTCTCTTCATGGTTGTCTATTTGGGCAACTACTTTCCCTTTATCCTAGGATGGTTTCGTATTCATCACCTTTGTATTCTCCACTACAAATTTATTCATGTTTTTCACATCTGCCTTTATGCGTTGCCATTCCGTCTTCCCTATCACGAGAGCTTCCTGTAGCAATGCCACTTGTTCCTTTAGACCTTTGTTGATTTCTGCTAAAGCCTGCCTTTCAACTGTTATTATATGGATTGTACAATCCCTTTCCTACTCTTTAGCTTCTACTACCTCCAACCTCTTTTTTACATTTAACAGTTCTTTCACATAAAGATCAGATGACTAAGTGAGAGGTGTGGATGCGGGACTATATAAGGCAGAATCATCAATGAATTTTATTTTTCATTTGGACTTGTTGTTGCCACATGCCTGCAAAGAGGAGTTGTTTGAATGTTGTTTCTTTCGAAGGACCCGAGTACTTTCCCTTTGAGACATTTTTTCCTTGTTTGCTCCCATTTTAGACGAGCTAGTTTTCGTTTTAAAATGCCCTGATATTGTTTGGCATTGATTCAAACCCACTTCCCAACTTTGGTTGATGAGGCAATTTTCACTTGCCCTATATCATTTGTTTCCACGGGTTCTGAAGTTTCTTGTCCCGTTATCATGTTTGAACACATTTATGTTATATTCCTAAGCCAAACCCTTGAAACCCTAGTTTCACTTGGTTTGGTTTCCTATGTCAAATATTCATTCGTTAGTCTACTTCAAGTAGAAATACTAAGACAATAAAATGGCGAAAATTTCGTACCTTTTGTAAATTATATAACTAATGCATTATACATCCAATATTCTCCCGGTCATACACTATTTTACTTCATGCACAATATATAATCTCTTCTACTATTGATCATTACTTGCGGAAATAAAATCAATTGCATGCACACATTGAAACCATAAAAATTCACACATATGAACACAGTAATTTATGGCAAAGCTTAAAGCTGAAAGCCCCCAAATATATGTATATTATATTTCATAGATATCATGTAACAATAATCATACAAAGCTCTTCACAAGCTCTCAATACAATCTCCAATTGCTACACACTAATCAGGACCGATCTAGCAAATCCCATGCACCGATCTCTGCCACCTGCTAGCCTGCCTGTACTGCGCAATCACTGCTGAAGAATGTCTCTGAATGAACTCGAATTGGTCCAGCCTTTCTCATGCAATCCTCATTGGCATCTCCAACCACTATGTGTTGCTAATCATGCAACACTATAGTCACAACTGATAGTCAACTCGCTCTTTCACCTACCTCTCCACTGGTCTCCACTGAAACTATCCATGCACTGTAGTTAACTGATGTATTCTTCAGTTGATTAATGAGTTAATAATTATTGAATTAATTAATAATTAATTCACACCACTCTCACTAGTGTATCAATCAGTTAGACTAGATACAACTAGCTCAACTGTGTTTAACTAAGTTAAATTGAACACAACTCCACCAACTACCTCAATAACTCCACCAAACTATGTCACATGAGTTCTAACTAAAGTCTCCATGCAATAGCTCCACTAACCCTCAGGAATAGCTGCAATCCTTCGTCGTCCAGCTACATCTCGTGTACTTAACCGAAGTGCTCCAAGAGAATAAGATAATGTTTATAGTCCAAATATTATTAAGAGCTAATAATATTCGAGACATCTATTTTTAGACTGGCAATCTAAAAATAGATTCCGCCCAATATGTATAAAAATAGAAGTACATCTATTTTTCCAACTTGACCAACCATCCAAAAATAGCATCCTGCAACTCATAGAATATGATCAACATGTCTAAAAATAGACATAGTCTAAAAATAGACACAGTCAAAAAATAGACTTGCGCCAAAAATAGCCTGCGGGCCAACTTAGTGACACTTAGTGAAGGCGACTTCTTTCCACTAAGCTAATCATCTTGTTGCAATCTCAACACTCCCTCTCAACAAGATAGGGATTATTTGCCACCCCGATCCTACCTCTATGGTATACAAATTTGCTCCTGGTGAGTGCCTTCGTCAAGATATCAACATCCCGATCCTCCGTAGGAATGTAAGAAAGTAACATGATCTTCTGCTGCACATAATCTCTGATATGATGGTACCGGTCTGTGAAGCCATGCCACCTCAACTCATCCTCCTGTCTGTACCATGATCCATATCCTTTGAGATATCTTAATACTTGCTTCCCTGCCTTCCAAAATAGCTTGGTAGGCTTAATAATAGCTTGTGAAAGTTGGTTAATAGCGTAGCATATGTCGGGTCGTGTATTGACCAGATACATGAGCGACCCCACCAACTATCGGTAAACTGTGGAATCCACTACCTCTATCGATGTAGCATCCTCTTTCCTCCAACCACCAGGAAGAGGAGTGTCGATAGGCTTGCATCCATGCATGTTGAACTTCTCCAGTATCTCCCAGGAATTCTTACCTTGAGACACAAAGAGTCCATCACTGCACTGCCAAATTTCCAATCCCAGGAAATAATGAAGGAGGCCCAAGTCCTTCATCTCAAACTCTTTTGCAAGATCAGCCTTAAATGAGAGTATCAATTGTTCATCGCCGGTCAGTATCAAATCATCTACATAAAGTACAATGATCAAAAACTTACCCTCAACCACTATCTGGTACAGGTTGGGATCCGCCTCGCTCTTGGTAAAACCAAGTCCGGTGAAATAACTATCTATCCATGTGTACCAAGCACGAGGTGCTTGTTTCAACCCATACAACACTCGTTTGAGCCTGCACACATGCGACTCACTGCTGAAGATCTTGAAACCTTTGAGCTGCTCTATATACACCTCCTCTTCAATCACTCCATTGAGGAATGTAGTATTCACATCCATCTGATGAATGTGCCACCCCATATGCGCTGAGAGATCTAGGATGCTCCGTATGGAAGAATACCTTGTGATAGGTGCAAAGGTTTCCTCATATTCGATCCCCTCAATCTGTGAGAAGCCCCGAGAAACAAATCTTGCCTTGTACTTCTTAATGCTCTGCCGCTACTTGCTTCACTTTGTAGATCCATCTCGAACCTGCCGACCGATTTTCTCTTCCTTCCGGCCTTGGGACACCATGCACCGTTTCCGAGATTCGAATCATACTCTTCCACCATGGCATCTACCCACAAGGTGGTCCTCCACAACTTCCTCGAAAGAGATGGCTCGTCACGATACACTTGCTCATCATAGCCATGTATATAGTATATCGGTTAGGTGACTGCCGTCTACGCCGTGATGTAGGTTCTCCTACAATCTTCTCTCGCATCAAGATTCGCCAACTTTGTAGTGCGCGCTCTCCGGGATGGTTGGTGCCGTATGAGTGGTTTCTTCTACTCCATGGACCTCCCCCGTGTCAGATCCACATCCTGAGGCTCATCCTTAGGAACTAATAGCTCCTCATTTGCATGCAAGTGTGGCTCCCTCTCAAGCGAACACTTCATGGCTTTCTCCTCATGAAATTTTATATCCCGTCGCACAACAGTCTTCCGATTGTCTAGAAAATACACACGATAGTTGTGGGGTGTATTAGTGTACCCCAAAAATATCCCAACCTCTGCGGTCAGCTCTAGCTTCTTCCTAGCATCCTTCGTCACATGAATGTAAACAGGTGAGCCAAAAATCTTCAAATGAGAAATATCAGGCTTCTTACCAAAAAATGCCTCCTCGGGTGTACTCATGCCAAGTACTCTGTGAGGACAACGATTTTGCACATAAACCACAGTATTGCATGCCTCAGCCCACAATTTTATGGGAAGGACCTGATCATGCAACATCGCGAAGGCCCTGATCATGCAGCACCCACGATCATTCTGTTATTTTGCTTTGCGAACCCATTCTGCTGTGGGTTATGAGGTGCTATGAGCTCTCTTCGAATTCCTTCTGCGCTGCAAAATTCCTTGAATTCGCCAGAGATGAATTCACCACCATTGTCACTCCTAAGAGCCTTCACCTGTTTCCCCGATTCTTTCTCAACCAGTGCCTTGAACTCACAGAACTTTGAGTATGTCTCGCTCTTCTTCTGCATGAAGAAGATCCAGCACTTACGAGAAAAATCATCAACAAATATCACATAATACCTGTGCTTTGTTGTCGAAGCTATTGAGAAAGGTCCACACACGTCTGTGTGAATTCTCTCAAGGATCGTCGTGGCGTGACTATCCTTCTCGTGAAAGGTGGCTTTCACAAATTTTCCCAAAGTACATCCCTTGCACTGATCTGACTGCGCAAGTGTACCTTTGGGAAGCCTGGTAGAAATCTGCTACAAAATTTTCAAAGCACCATGGTGAAGATGGCCCAATCTCGTGTGCCATAGCTCGCCCTCATCTCGGCTCACCAATCCTTCTGCCTGGCCTTCTATTGCTGCACAACCATCTACCTGCAACTGATAAAGGTTCTTAACTCAAACCCCTATCCTCCGGGTTTCACCAGTTGCCTTACTGCGCAGGAAAGCCTTTCCCTCGCTAAAGACAACATCATATCCCTTGTCTTCCAACATGGCCACCGAGATCAGATTCTTCTTCAATCCTGGAACATGCATGACATCCTTCAATATGAAAGGTTTACTAGACTCCCTCTCAAAGTAAATGGTCCCGATACTAGTTGCACTGTATCTAACATCATCATCCATCTCGATGTGCACTCCAAGATCCTTCTCATCCAAATCACTGAACAAATATTTGTCTCCGGTCATATGAAAAGATGCACCACTATCAAGAAACCACACTGAACCCATCATACTTGAGACCAAGCATGCGATCAGCGAAAATCCAACTCAAACTGTGAGGCTAAGGCCTCTCCAGCTGCAGATCCAATAACCTGCTTATTTTTCTTCTTTTGTGGACAATTAATGGCGTAATGTCTGTGTTGGTGACAGTGAAAGCACTTCACCTTGGACATGTCCTGCTTCTTGCCTTTCGCACCGGATTGAGAAGCATTATTATTTCTCTTCCCCTTCCTTGCCTTGGCAGCCAAAGCGCAATTTTCTTCATCTACATTCTTTGATGAAGATCCATCCCTGGTACTCTGCCTTATCTCCTCTTGCACAAGATCCGACCAAAGTCGCTCCCATCCTAGCAATTTCTCTCGACCAATGACAGAGTCCTGATAGGAATGCCAACTCTTCGGAAGCCCAAGGAGAGCCAAGCTCACCAAGTCCTCATCATCTACAGTAACCCCCACACTTCCCAGCTCATCCCTGCACTGGACAAACTTCGTGAGGTACTTGGGTATACTGTCGCCTTTCTCCATTTTTATATTCCTGAGTTTATCCTTGAGCGCCAACTTCCTCTGGTCGCTCTTGCTTTGGAACAAGTCTATCAAAGCTTTCCACATCAAGAATGGAGAAGCTTTACCATGAAGGCTGGACACTATGTGATCCTTCACACCTTCCAACAGAATCCTTCGACATTTTGCTGTCTTCTTTTGCCATGCGTCAAGTGCGACAGCATCGCTAGAAGCAAGTTTTGGAATTTCTGCATCTATGAACTCCTTCAACCCATTGTCCTCCAGCACCGCCTCCATCCTGTCCTTCCATGCAATATAATTCGAGCTGCCCTCAAGGGCATACTCCAATCGCAATCCGTTGAAAGACATCTCAACTTCGACACCAAGAAAACACTGCTGCAAATTCGAATTCCACCAGCACAAAACTCAACCACTTCAATGTTTTGCAATTGCTCCAATGATCAATATCGCTTTGATACCATGTAGAAATTTGAATAACTGATATATTATTCACCGAGATTCTCCTGATCACACACTATTTTAACTTCATGCACAATACAAAATCTCTTCTACCATTGATCATTAATTGCGGAAATAAAAACAATCGCATGCGCACATTAAAACCATAAACAATCACACATATGAACACAGTATTTTATGGGAAAGCTTAAAGATGAAAACCCCCAACTATCTGTATATTATATGTCATAGAGATCATGTAACAATCATTATACAAAGCTCCTCACAAAGCTCTCAGTACAATCTCCAATTGCTACACACTAATCAAGCCCGATCTAGCAAATCACATGCTCCAATCTTTGCCACCTGATAGCCTGCCTCGATTGCGCAATCACTACTGAAGAATGGATCTGAATGAACTCGAATTGGTCCAGCCTTGCTCACACAATCCTCATTGGCATCTCCAATCACTGGTTGTTGCAAATCATGCAATAGTATAGTCACAACTGATAGTCACACTGCTCTTTCACCTACCTCTTCACTGGTCTCCACTGAAACTATCCATGCACTGTAGTTAACTGATGTATTCTTTAGTTGATTAATGAGTTAATAATTATTGAATTAATTAATAATTAATTCACACCACTCTCACTAGTGTATCAATCAGTTAGACTAGATACAACTAGCTCAACTATGTTTAACTAAGTTAAACTGAACACAACTCCAGCAACTACCTCAATAACTCCACCAAAATCTGTCACATGAGTTATAACTGAATTCTCCATGCAATAGCTCCACTTAAACCTCAGGAATAGTGTAATTCCTTCTATCAGCTCCTGTGCCACATCTGTGTACTTAACTGAAGTGCTCCAAGAGAATAATATAATTTTTATACTCCAAATATTATTAAGAGCTAATAATATTCGACATATCTATTTTTAGACTGGAAATATAAATATAGATTCCACCCAGTACGTCTAAAAATAGAAGTCCATCTATTTTTCCAACTTGACCAACCATACACAAAGAGCATCCTGCAACTCATAGAATATGATCGACATGTCTAAAAATAGACATAGTCTAAAAATAGACTTGCGCCAAAAATAGCCTGCGGGCCCACTTAGTGAAGACGACTCTTTTCACTAAGCTCATCATCTTGTTGCAATCTCAACAGTACCGAGATTTCACATTTAATTTTCATATGCCTCTATCTATGACTCCTTCCTTTGGTTCTCTGTTACCTTCTACGTGTTTTCCTTGCGAAGACAAAGTCAAATGACTTCCCTTCAATAGCTTGCATTGAGGCGTAGCCTGATCTTGACGCACTACCACCAAATACAACCTAAAATTACATCCACATCAAATAATTGAGAAAATATTCATCGCGCACACTTAATGTAACCACTGAAAACAATTTTTAGGTGAAATGTCTCTCTGTTCCATGGCACTACCAATAAAAATCCAAAACTTCTCTCCTTGACTTTCGATGTCACAACTAAATTAAAAAAAAAAATATTTGGAATGAACCATCGCTTTATTCGAAGGAGATGATTGTATCATTAATGAAGTACACCAATGAGTTCAACTTTTCAAAACCCATCTGGCCAAAGTTAGTAGGACAAAAAATTGACTCATCTAGCCATATTTGTTTTTTTCACACAATTTCGGTTATGGTGTATTATCAGAAAAAGAGAGGAGGAGAAGAACTTCCTCATTAAAAAATCACCCCACTCAACTTACAATATGGATTTATGTTCTGGGGGTACATTGCTCGTTCAGTGCTGCTTTTTCTGTTGTTTCTATCTATCTTATCTAAAGTAGATACTATTGCACTCGTGTTATATTACCGAACAAATTGCTATAATAGAAGGTTACATTTTACTTTCATTTTTAAAGTAGATTATCATCTATTAAATTGATGGAAAACATAGAAAGCCTGGAAAGGAGATGGATCATTTGTTAACAGTGTTCTCGCTGTCTTTGTATCTACTTCCATGATCCATAGAGGTGGATCCTTGCTCCGATTTTTTGGTGATGTCTTCCCACAAAAAATTGATTGACTCTTCCATATGATTGCATCAGTTCTTCACCTCCATTAATTACTTATTGCATGTATTCCATTTCTCGTGGAGGATGGCCATGTCCACCTTAGAACACCCTTTGTCTTGCTAGATTTGATTCTTCATATTTTCAATCACCACTCTGTGAGATTTGAAAAAGGAGCAGGGGTGATTTTTATCTTCTGAAGAGTCCATAAGCTTGGAGAAGAGAAGAAGGGAAGAGCTACTGCCTTCTCTATTATTCGGAGATAACATTGTTTTGTGATTGATGGCTATATATCCTTCTTTGGTGGGCTCGTTTCTATATCCTCTTCTGACTGTGCAACAGCCTTCTTTGCTGGAATTAAAATTGACTTTGCTATTGTAGGAAATACCGGTGACTGAGATTAAGAGATTAAAGGTGGGACTTCCCAGGAGGAGAAAAGCTAAAGATGAAAGGGGGAGGGTGCGAGAAAAGGGAAGGAAGGGAAGGGCATTGAGATAACACAAAAGAGATTCATGAGCCAGAGTCCAAGATAGTTGAGAAGGACAGGAACGCTTGCGAAAAAGGGAAGGAAAACTAGAAAGGTCCGAACAGAGACCAGGTGGGTCTTCGCGAGAGAGATAAACCAAGCTAGGAGGCAATATTGATGAGGGGCTAATAAGCTTGGAAAGAGGGGACATAGAAAACTAGTCAAAAAATATTGCTGAGAGTCGAGCCAACTCAATAATTTTATATAAAAGAAAAGGGACAACGTGATGATGGAGGGTCACGGGAAGGGTGATGGGAATCTGAGTAAGAGTACTCTACAAGAAGATGTATTGAATCTTTGTAAAATTTCACATGGAAATTTCGATGGGGATGTTGTCAGAGAGAGAAGTCTTGCCTTGGCTGCGAATATGCTATCCTTTGATACGATGGTAATGTATCTTGGTAGAGGATGAGAGAGATATCATCATGGAATAGGAAGGAGGATTGTGTGCCCATCAATTTTGGCATGGCCTGCATTCTTTTGAACTCCTTAATTGGCTTGGATGTCCACCTGTTTGTTGTTTAATCTGAGGATATGATAGTATTCTATCTTTCCAATCAGTTTTTCAAATTGCTTGGCTCTGTGCAAAATTTGACTGAGAGCTGCATTTTTTGGAAGTCTACCACTCACCATTTCTTGGATGATAATGGAGGAGTCTCCTAAGATTACAAAGTTGCTGATTTTCCTGTCTTTTATAATTTTCATACCTAAAAGAAGGCCATAAGCCTCTACTTTGTTGTTTGACATTGCCCCCATCCCCCAATTGTATTGAATTTAACCGATATTGTCTTTAAGGATTACGAGTCCACCTGCTCCTGCTTTGCCCATATTTTTCTTTGAGGCTTCGTCGAAGAAAAGGCAGGGTCTGTTGGGAGACTTGATCCACCTTTGGAACTCTTCCTCATTCTTCCTTATTTTCCAAATTGGATAAGCCTTTGTGGCTTTTGTCAAATGGAAAATGGTAATATTATTGAGTGCAAAGCTGATCAAATTCTTTCATCATGCTGCAGCTATGTCATATATGTTCCATATATCCCTTTAGATGTGAGAAAATCAATCATCTGCCCCCAAGCCTTAGTGGTCACTATATTCACTGTGGGATTTTTGTTTTTGAAGATTTTCCCATTCCTGGCTAGCCAAATTTTCTAGCAGAGAAAGGAGGGAATACTGACCCATAATATTTGAATAGTAGATTTGTTTTTGAAAGAGTAAGGGTAGCTTCTCCTCCATTTACTAATAAATTGATTTAAATGGAGTCTGTAGTTCAGATTTGCTTCAATGGGAGACACCATTTTCTCCCAGCACTCTCTAGAGAAAGGACATTCAAGGAATAGGTGTTGAATGGTTTCTTCTGCTTTCAAACAGGGAGGGAATTGTGATGGCCCATATATTCCATTTTTTTAAAAATTCTATGCTATGAGAGATTTGCTGTGAAGAAGGGTCCATAGGAAAATATTTATTTTTGGAAGGGCTTCCACTTGCCAGGCTTGCTTCTAGTATTTCCATTCCTGTTGCCTATTTTGATCTTATATCTTTTCATATCCTGTCTTAACTGTATACTCTCCTCCAATAGGAGTCAAAAAGTAGGAATCTTGGGTGTTTTTGTCTATTGGTGCAACTCCTTTTAAGAGAGAAGTCATGTAATTCCATTGGTCAGATAGATTGCTGAGCATGTTGGGTCTTTCCCATTGTTTCCAAGTGCCATAATTTTCCCATTTGGATATGTACCCTAATTTATTATATCCTTCTCCTATCATCCAGTTCCTTAGATCATTGATATCCGGATTGCTACCCAAGGGAGGGTTTCCCATTATGCTGTCAGTCCATAGGCAAATCCTTCCCTCATTTCCAGGACTTGTAGAGATGTGTTCCTTGATTATTTGAATTGAACTTGAGATAAGCTTCCAGATTTGATAGCAAGGTATAATGGGAGGGATTCTCACCAACATATAAATTCTTGGATATTTTACCTCTAATGCTGCTTTCCACCACAGTCTTTCTTCGGTGAGGAACCTCCAAGCAATCTTGGTTCCTAGAGCCAGATTCATTATCCTAAGGGTTTTGATTGAGAGACGTATATTTTTGTAATGTGCACTTACTTGGTTCCAATTGACAAGGCTGAACTTTTTTGTTTTAGTTTTCCCTCCCTGCCATAAGAAAATTCTAATGATGATCTCAATTTTCTTGTGAGTGCTTGTTGGCGCTGCTATTAAAGAGAACTGATATAAAGGCGGGCTAAAAGAATAGATTTGATGATAATGATTCAGACTGCTTGGTTAAGCCAAATAATCCCCCATGCTTGAATCTTATTTTTCATATTTTCAGCATATTTTATCCATATTTCTTCCTTGATATTTTTCTTGGTGATAGGCAGCCCAAGATATGGGAAGTGGCTCCAGTTATTCTGGAAAGGAATTCCAAGAATTTGAGACATATGTTGAAGAGTTCTTGGAGGGGTGTTCCAGCTGTAAATGCAAATTTTCCCATTGTTTATCAGCCCTCCTGAAACATCCATGAAATTTTCTAGGATGGTTTTAAATCTTCTGGCAACTATACAATATGTGCCACCCATTAGTAGGGTGTCATATGCAAATAGAGAATGATTAATTCTTTTGGTTCCTTTGTTGATTGTGAGGCTTTTTAAAGAAGAATTTCTTCTGCTGTGATCCAATTTCCTGCTAAGAGAATTTGCCATTAGGATGTAGATAAATGTGACAAGGGGCAGCCTTGTTGGAGGCCCCTGGAGCTTAAGAAGTAGTCACAAGGTCCACCGTTAACAAGAGGAGCTATCCAAGGTTCTATAATGTATGCCTTGATTGTATTGATGAAATCTTCGGAGAAACCAAATTTATTTAGGACAACAACAAAAAAGGTGAGATTAACTCTATCAAAAGCATTGGCCATGTCCATTTTTAGGATGAAGCCTTTTTCATTTTTAGAGAAACTTGAATGAAGGGCCTCCTGGACAAGGGTGATATTATCGACAATCTGACGATTAGGGACAAAGCCTCCCTGATTTTCTGAAATGAGGGAGTGGAGAAGAGGTTTGAGCCTTCCAGCAATAATTTTGGAGATGATTTTGTAAGAGGCATTGCAGAGGGAAATTGGCCAAAATCTATTGAGAGTGAAAGGACGAGGATATTTCAGAATGAGGGCAAGGAAGGTAGAATTAGTGAATCCTCCTATATTTTTCTTTTTGATAATGTATCTGATCATTTTTGTTAGATCCTTTTTTATAGTTTTCCATAAGGCGTGGAAGAATGAAATAGGGAAACCATTTGGCCCTGGTGCCTTCTCTGCATGCAGATCCCAGATGGTTGTCATAACCTTTTTTTATATGACTTCTTTGGAGAGTTTATTGTTTGTTTCCTCATCTATTAGCTTTGGGATATGCCTTAAGAATTCCTTCAGGTTTTCTTGGCTATCTACAACTATTAGAAGAGTTTTAAAGTGCTGGAAGACCTCCTTTTTAATGTATTCTTGCCCCTTTATTTCATGCCCTCCTTCTCCCATGATTTTTTTCTATATTGTTTTTTATCATTCTTGTTTTGGCAGAGTTATGAAAAAAGGTAGTGTTTTTTTCTCTAGCTTGAATCCAGAACTACCTTGACTTTAATTTCCATGTTTCTTCCTTTTGTCTAGTGTTCCTATAAATTTTCTAGTGTACCTCTTTTTCCGTTGCTTGGCTTTCAACTGTGTTGTCCATGCTTTCCATTTCCTCTTGGATTTTTGTTAGTTCTTGCTGCAATTCTTCTTTCTCTTTGTACGGTTCCTTGTAGTTGGTATTGGCCCAGGCTTTCAATCTTACTCTTGTGAATTTTAGTTTCATCTCCCATATATAAGTTAAGGATCCATTAATTTTCTATTTCCAATTTTTTTCCACCTATTTTTTGACCTCATCATGGATGCTCCATAGTTGGTTGTATTGAATGGGAGAGGTCCATAATTTTCAAATGTTCCAAATTCAATAGAGACTGGTTTATGGTCTGAAGCTACTGATGGAATAATTTTAGAGGATATTTTCCTGTAGCTGGCCAACATGTTGTCCCTAATGAGGATTTTTTCTAGCCTCTCTTTGATATTAGCCTTCCCTAATCTCTTGTTGTCCCATGTGTATTTTCCATTTTTGGGAGGGATGTCCAATAGATTGTTATGTTCCATGATTCCTTCAAGGACCTCTCTGTTTGGGTATGACTGAAAAGTACCTCCTCTTTTTTCTTCCAGCTTGAGAATGAGATTAAGATCTCTTCCTAAGATAAGATTTTATTCTTTGTATTCCATTGTAGTTTCATTTAATGTCTTCCGACATGTTTCTTTATCCCTGTAGTGATTTGGTGAGTATATATTATATATGCTGATTTTTTTCCCATTTGCTGCATTTTCCAGATTTGTGTTAATCCAATGTCCTTTCATTGTTTTGTTCTGTAGGTGCCATTTTCCTTTTTGCCATAAAGTGCTAATTCATCATGAAGCTCCATTTTCTAAAATTGTTTGTCCTTCATAATTTTTTGTTTTTGCTATAATGCTGTCCATCTTGTGGCTGCTGATTTTTGTCTCTTGAATAAGGAGGATATCTGGTTTTTCATTTTTTATAATTTATTTTAAGAGGTTTATCTTGGAGGGATGACCCAACCCTCTGCAATTCTAAGAGACAACTATCATTATTTACTAGTGGTTGTAGCTAAGGGACCTTTCCCTGTGTGGACCTGTTGGAATTTTTATTTATTATTGGTGCCTTTCTCGAGATAACTGTCCATTTCTTGCTGCATTCCCAAGGAAAAATCCTTGACAGCTGCCTCATCTCTTATTTCTCTATTGGATTTTCTTCCAGCTTTCTTTAAATTTTCAGTATAAAGGAGGGACTCTTTGGATTGATTTCGAGTTATGATCTGGTCAGAGGAGAGAGGAGGGGGGCTGGAGAGGATGGGGGGTTTCCTCTTGATGGGAGAAGAAGCCCTGAGGGGGAGGGGAGTCTTGGGGAGGATGGGAATGGGAGATCAAGGGGATGGAGGAGGGGGAAAGGGAGGGGATGGGGGGATCTAATGGGATGAGAGATTTAGGTAAGATATGAAATGGATTGGAACCGTCATAAAGGGGGAGGATTCAGGGATGGAGGAGGAGGGTTGGGAGGATTATTTGATAGTAGAGGAGGGGGGGCCAAATGGTGGAGGCGGTGGAGGACTAGGCTGATATTTAGTCACGGTCTTCTTTTTATTGACTTGTTCCCATTTTGGGTCTTGGTTTTCTTCCACATGTTTATCATTTTATTCTTTTTTAATGAATCTATTTTCAAAATGACTGTCCTTGTGACATACCTTGCATTTCAATGGAATTTGTTCGTAGTGCAGCTGTTGAATATGCATCCAATTGTCGACCTTGAGCTTGATGGCTTCTGAGAGACCTCTTTCTAGATCTACTTCAACACAGATCCTCGTGCAAGCCTACATGTTGTCCTTTGGCTTGCTTCTGTCACTATATTTACCGACGACATTCCATATTTCTCTCACTAAATCATCTCCCCAGTAGTGCAAGGGGAGGTGAGGCAGTTTGATCCAAACTGGAACAACGTTTGGGACATCTAGCTCTAGGTCAAAATTAGGGGTCCAACGATTCGGATACAATCCTCTGGTATTCGTAAAGTATGGGCCACTTCTGAAGATAAGGTCCCAATCATCCTTAGATTCGAAATGAAAGGTGTAGTAACCTCTGCCACAGAAACAAATGGAGATTTTTCCTTGAGTGAACTGAGCCTAGTTTCTTTCAACCCATTTCTAGAAAGTCTTGGGAGATGGCCAAAGTCCAGTAAACTGGCCAACCAAACCTTTCTCAGCTAAAGAGATCATTGCTTTCCGAGGCAGCTTAGGCGGCAAGATGATCTCAAGGATAGATTAAAGCTTCTTGACAAACTTGGATATTGTCGGTCTGGTTCATTATGGACCCATTGATTTGATTAATGAGGCGAAGGAAACAACAACCTCATTAGGATGAGCTTGTGATGGAGAGATGGTGCCATCGCTGAGGGGAGTCACACCCAGATTTGGCTCTGGGAGGGCCAAGACGGCTAAGGCCCAAGGCTGTGCATAGGAGACAGCTAGGGCTAGAGCTCGGGCTCACAGTGTAGCACAAAAATGGTTTTAATTATTGAACTTTATTATAATCAAAACTCATAGTGAATGCAAATTCATGTTGCAGATAAAAACTCTATCTATCCATATTTAGTAAGCCTAAAATTTCACCAATGAACCTGAACATATCGAAACTCGGTAAATTAAGTTTTTCAACATTCAAACGAGTAAAAAGGCATCCAAATTTGGATAACCCGTGTTGCTATAGTTAATTGGCGTTGGAATTGAGGTACATTCAAGAAAAAAAACAACTTATCAAAAGAACCCACTTGGATTGATAACTTTCCCACTTTGCTTTGCTTTGCTGTGGTGAAATTTCTGCTCTGCTTTGCTGTGGTGAGTTCTTTTAGATAGGAGGTCTACTATCCAGTTATGCTCTATGTAGATGTTGTGGAAGGTTATTTGATTGAAATTCCTTTCCAATGTCTAAATCCTCGACATCAAGTTTGAAAGTATGGGGGTTAAACTTCTAAAACACAAGACAAACGCCAATTATCTTTCCTCCACATGCAGTACACGAAATTCCACGGTACATGCTGGGCATGAACCGTGTGATTTGCACTTGGAATAAAAATGAATGAATGAATGAAATTTTAACATCCACGAGACTAAAAATATGATGAGCATGAACCGCGTGAGGGTACAAAAACAAATCTAAAAAAATAAAATTTCTATTTTAAAATTTGACTTAAAAATCCATATTCATTATATAATATTTAATAATTTCATCTCTACATAAGAGGGATGTTGTCTAATTTTTCTGGGCTTTGATTTTCCTGGGTTGAAATATGAAAATGATTCATCAATTGAGAATGACTTGATTAAATGAAATAGTGGTTCTAATAAAATTGTATTATTTAATAACGAGTTTATATGTGTTATATATTATATAACAAATAAATAATTTAATATCTAATTTAATTATATATATATATATATATAAGCGAAAATGATTGCAAATGAAATGATGGTTTAAAGAAAGGAAACTATAGTGAATTCAAAGTTTTATTTTTTTTAAATATTTATTTTATTGAGTATTATATTTTTTAAAGATTTTAATATAAGAAAGGGTGATTTTGTTTTTATAATCTTGGAAGGACTATATCTTAACATGTCCAATATATCACTCTGATCGGGGCGGGGAATTGAACCAATGACTTCACATCAAGGAGTTCCTTAACAGAGACTCGATCACCGTCTATACAAGACCTCGTGGACCATAAGAAAGGGTGACTTTTATTAAAAAGAGATAATAAATTTATATATTCATTTGTTTATTTTTTTAAAATAAAATTATAGAAATAAGAAATTATTTTTGTGTGTTAGGATGAAGTATTAATAAATATTTTGTATATATCTCATTGATTAATAAAATGGTTTGAGACATTTTGTAATATAAATTTTAGTTTACATAGTGATACTTTTAATTGAAAATTTAACACAAAGATTGAGACCCTAATTATTGGAAGAGGTAGTTAATTAAATAACAACGTAATAATATTGTTGTGAATCTAGTTATGGTTAGGCTAATGTGTTAATTCATAAAGATTAGTAACTTTCTACGATTACAAAGCTAAGGTGGATTGAAGAAGATTTTATTAGTCCATTCAATATGAGATCTTAGGTGAGCAAAGTTGTGTGTTGATCACATAAATTGATGTAATTAGTTGCATATTTAATATCGGGTCATTACATATTTAAATCTATGTATAATGACAACTATATAATAATAATTGGAATGGTGATCATCCTAATGTGTCTTTACAATTACATGTTGATCTTACCAAATAGTGTGCTACATAGATAATGCAACAATAACAAGTTTGAAGTATAAATATATATTGACAAAATATTTCATGTACTAATGTAGGTTTCTATTATATTTGAGTTTCAAACAATAGTGAAAAAAAATGATGAGGTCCTTTCTTCTATATGTAATTATAGGAGAATTTTAAGCAATTCCTATCCTATAGAAAAAAAAACCTTTTTGAAACATTTAAATCATAGTCTAATGTTTATTTATACAATATGGTGCTATGGTATGAATTATTTGTTATGTCAACATGGAAATGTTGAAGTATAATGTTGTAAGGATGTTTCATGATATGATGGTATGTGGTAATTGGAAATACTTCTGATGAGAGGATAATGATGCACATGTGGTTCTTATTTATTTATTTTGTTATGATAATGATGTTGTATGCCATGATGGACATGATATGCATAATCTGGAATAGGAATTATGATGTTATGAGATGAGGTATAGTGACACGTGGTTCATTTACTCTATGATGTCATGATATATATTTGATGTTGATATGTTGATGTTATAATTTATGAAAGTATTTTATAATGTGAAGCATGTGGTAATTGCATGTAGATTTTATGACATGCAAGAGTATACAGTTCTTTACTATTCAGAATGTGGTGATTAACAATGATGTTATGTTATCATGATGACATGAAAGAGTTGGCATGTGGATTATTTTCTATGATACTATGATTATAACTAATGTGTTAGTTGCATGTTGAGATGTTGTGACTAACAAGAACTCCACAAACGGGATGAGAGGGCTGTGTTATTTGATGATCTCGTGGGAGCCCATACCTACGAGGGAGAATATGTAACACCATATGGGCTGGGGACATACTCAATAAACACAACATATGCGAGTGGTTTCTTTGTCTTGTATATATCTTGATGGATAACTCTTGAGGAGCCATGGGGCCATCTTGAGGAGGCAAAGTGCCTGATATTATAGGCCAAGCGCTTGATATTGGATTGGGATGTCGAAGTTTGGTGGGGGTGTAAGGACTTAGATGCCTGGGGCTGCGCACCTTAGTGAGTGTGGAGGGAGTGGGCCAGCCTTGTGAGATGCCCAAAGTCATTGAGTACTCAAATCAGATGCCTGCCTTGGGGCAGATGAGGTCTAATCCTTGGTGCGAGCATTGGGGTTAGCCAAAGGCTAGGGTATAGACCGATCAGGCGTATGCCTAGTTCCAAAAGTGGGAAAATAGACAAATATTCCTTGGGATTTCTTGAGTATTGTGGAAAATTTCGATGCTTGCTGGTTATATAAGGTCAACAGAGGGTGTAGGGAAAACATGAAGTAATAAATAACTAAATAAAATAAAACATTAAATGATTCAACTCAACTTCAAGACGAAGTTCCTTAAAGAGGGGGAGTATGTAATGTCCCCTAATAATAATTAATATAAAAAAATAAAAATAAAATAATATAATATTAAAATAAATAGTAAATAAATAATAAGTTAATAATAGTAAATACATAATACATAATGAAGAGAATATAATAATAATAAAAAATGATAAACTGGAGTTTTATATATATATAAAATGCCCCCTAATAATAATTAATATAAAATAAATAAATAAATAAAATAATATAATATTAAAATAAATAGTAAATAAATAATAAGTTAATAATAGTAAATACATAATACATAATGAAAAGAATATAATAATAATAAAAAATAATAAACTGTAGTTATATATATATATATAAAAGAAAACTATAAAAATAGTAAAAAATAAGTGAAGTTAACAAAAAGTTGAAATGAATAAAAGAAGAAAGAGTTAAATTAAGAAAACTATAAAAATAGTAAAAATAAGTAAAGTTAACAAAAAGTAAAAATGAATAAAATACGAAAGAGTTAAATTAAGAGAAATATTAAATTAAGTAAAACTTAAAATAAAGAATTAAAAGTTGCATGTTGACACATGGAATATGTGCATGCAGACCATTTCCATTGTTTGATCTATTTAATGGATGATGATGAAGATGAGATTTATCATTCATTCATCCATTCTCTTGGGAGAAAAGTGTTGTGAGACAAAGGATTCATTGGCAGTTGTACATTGATTTAGGGCTTGGGAGTGGCCAACTATAGAAAGGTTATGTGCAGCGGAGCCTATGTTTTGGTGGAGAGTCATCCTCAAAATTTTGTTGCGGTTTGTACGATTCAAATAGCATTCAAATCCGGAATCACAATTAAGGAATATCATTGCTACAAGTAAGTTTTCTAAGCTCATTATTTTCAAAATCTATGCTAATTAGTTGAACGGATGTGTGGTGACTGTAAATCACATAATTGATCTAATTAGTTGTGTTGTGGATGATTTGGTCACCCCCCTAGAGACAACCTAGAGTTGCCATAGGCCAGTGCCTAGGACATCTTAATATAGCAAGGAGCTCTTCATATAGCTTGGGTTGTCAATCCAAAAGCTCGCTTACTATCTCTTGTAAAACAAGGAAATAAGTTTTGAATGGGACCAAACTCTCTCAGAAGCTGACACAAAGATAAGAATAATGTAGGAACATCATGTAAAACTCCAATACAAAGGCATCAGATAGTTAAGAGACAGCTTACTGTAAAGAGGGCCAGTTCAAATAATATATCACAGAAAACAAGTATCAAGAGTGAGTGCAGTGAGGAAACATGTAGAAGATATTAGTTAACATGAGACTCATACCCAGATACACAACAGAACCACATAAGGGCATATTAATCTATGAATCTTTATATGACAATGGCGTTTTAAAAGCACCCTCCTCAAGCAACTAATATAGAAGAAAACATGGATGAAGTGAACATGGAACAATATATCATGACTAGGCCTATTTAAAGCGCTTGACTAATTCCAGAAAGGGCACCAACAAGGATGAATCCTTACTGCAAACTAGTGAGCCACTCGCATTCTAGAACATGATACAAGAAGATAAATAGCATGAAAGGAGATATTGTATTAACACAAAAGAGAAATTACATACTGTGAGATACCAAAGACCAGAATCCTCAATACAGTTATAACTCCTCCTCACTGAGACCCTACGGGCTCTGAACCTTCATAAAAAAATATTACAAAATGTATACAAAAGCCTTTTCGCTGCACAGTTTGCTGATAGAAATCTGGAACCTTTTCAATGTCTTCTTTTCGGGCCTTTATAGAGGAGATGGAAAATTCTAGAGGAGGAGGTAGATAGAAAACATTTAATGACTTATTTTGAATCAAATGGTGGAAAGAATTCGCACCCACACTATGAATGACTAACTATAAATGACTGTACTTTACAATCTGTCTATAGAAATAAATGCTGGGAGATGAAAATCTCCTTTTATACAAGACACAAATAATAAAATATATACAGTGCTCGGCCTTTTGCTGAGGAAAAATCTGCTGCCGTAAGAGCCCCGAGATAGTCTGCAATTCTGTACTGTACTCTTGGCCCTTAACTTGGGATTTGAATCCTGGATCTTTAATGTAGGGCAAATTTCTCTAGAGGGTTCTGTAGGTCCATATCTTTGTCTTCTTTAATGGCGATCATTTCTCCCACCTACCCTTGGCTTCCTCTTTAAATTTTGCCAGCAATATATCACCCTTAAAATGCTCTTAACCTCTGCTACGGAAACCATGAATTAAAACGCCCTTTCTATTACCTTGAAACCTGCAAAACCCACAAAATATTAGAGAAAACTGACACAGATGGAGGCGGGGACAATGGATACGTGATCGACTGGGAGAAATACACAGGGTGGTGGAAGAGAAGTAATGGAGACATAGATTTAACAGGCAAAGCGCGAATTTTTACGTAAAACAGTTTGGATGTGAGGGGTGAATGAAAACGAAAGGTATGAATGAAAACATATGCACGCGCATATATATATATATGACGGGGGGAAACTATTTCGGATGTGCGGGAGTAAGACACGTGGGCGTACGGGGGACAGGTGGATGGGTGATGTGGCGGTAGAGTCAATGGACGGGGAGACTGGGATCTGAATCGTTGGATGGCAATCACAGATCAACGGTTGAGAAGCGACGAGAGCGGCACGATGGTGGGCCACAGAACATGGCAGACACACATTAACGAGCGAGCAGTTCTGGTACATATCCGCCGTCAGATTGACATCGCCAGATCCAACGGCGTGGGGGAGTTCCGCTACCCAACCTTTGTACAGTCATTAATGCGCGGGGAGAGCGGTTTTGGAACCTGTACCAAAGACGCGTGGCAAATTTCTAATGGAATCGCTGGCCTTGGGCCCAAAACAGCCGGCCCGGTGGAAGTGGTGCGGGACTATACCGCCGGTTTCCTGCGCGCGGGACCCTCCGCATGTAATGGTCACCACTCCGTTGATTTGACCTCGATCGGACGGCCACCATTGCACCCGAATCATAAAATGATAAGCCCCTTTTTCTTTTGACTTGTGGTTTTCAGCCTCGGGTCATGTGATGTTGACAGGAAAGGAGCTAAGGCCCTGGGGCTTTGGTCTAATAGATTTAAATTGCGGGTTTTAAACTTTGGCCAAGTGTATTTTCTGAACGGGAATGACGCTGTCAAGCGGGAGCATCGGGATTTAAGCCACGGTGGAGGTCTGAAAGAGATTTAGGAAAGGTGGCAGGCCGAAAATTTACATGCAGGAGTAAATATGTACAAGAAGTTGTATATTTAATTTCGAGTTGTTACAGTTTTAGTGGTAGTTGTTTTCCACTACCTCATTTGAAAACAACGTGATTAACAATGTTGAATGGTGGAAAATGAGAATAATAAGAATGTAGTCAATTAAAAATAGTTTACAGTTTCAAGAAGCAAACATTTTAGGTAAGAGAACATTATATTTAAGATGAAATTTGAAGTACTTTATTTATGGTTGACTTACTGTAACACAAAAATAAATGCATGTCATTGATAATTTTTTCTTGCTTACACTGAAATCAATGTACACTATTAATTTAATTACGTAGAAATTAATGTGCATAATACATCTAGTTACATCAAATTAGAAATATAACGTCCCGTGGTTGATTTTGCATGTAAATAAAAATTAGACCAAGGTCACGAGGCACGTATTCCAAGCTGAATGTTGGGAAAAACACTTTGGTGGCCAACACTTGTGATTAATTGATGGCTATGGAAATAGGCAAAGGTAAAGAGGCAACAAACGACATTTATTTATGAAAATAAAGGAAAATAAGAGAAAAGGAAGGTGAAGAGATAAATTTCCATGTAAGGTACATCATAGGGAAAATGAAGGAAAATTAAGAAAATAGAGGCATAAATGATAAAAAAGCTTCAAAGAAACAACTCACAACTTTTGTTGGTTTAACTTTGGCCAGTTAAGTTTTGGCTCTCTTATTTCATTCTCTCATTCTCTCATACTCTTTCACAATTAGAGTAACCTTGGAGCACTTGGGCATCCACTTGGATCGAAGAAAGAGGGCAAAAGGAAAGTAATGAAAGCATGGAAATAGTTGGATCAAGAAATACAGTTGGATTTTTTTGCAGGTAACATGTTGCATGTGTTATTTCCTTGCTAATTTTTGGATGCATGGTATATGCATGTGATTATCTGGTTATGTGTTGTCATTGGCATGGAGATTTTCCTGAATTTACAGTGGTTTCAGCCTTGCCTTTCCATTTCCTCGATATCCATGGTGTTGTGGGTTTTACACTTATTTTTTGATTAGTGCTCAAATTATCGATGGCTATGGGTTGGAAAAAATGCTTTGGAAGACCTGGAACAATTTGGGTTGATGTAATATTCCTAAATTAGCATGCAGCTAATAGGACTATTAATTTTCATTTTAAAATCTAGATGGATGAATAAATGGACAAGGAGGCTCATAAGTTGCTTAAGTATGAATAAAAATCCCTCATAGTGTGAAAAGGGATCATGAAATAACCAGATCAAGAATCCACATGTGTGAACAAGCTCTAAATTATGTGGACAAGGTCAAGTTTGACCAAGTCAACATGATTTATCCTCAAAGAGTGGATCTTAAATTAAGACATCTCAATGTGAATGGAGATCAATCCATCTAGTCAAATTGAAGACACCTTGAGTGTGAAAAGGGACAGGGCATGAAGATCCAGTCAAGGTTGACTAAATCAAACAATGCTGACAAAGGATGAGCAAGGCACATAGAGATAGCGTAATTGTGATGGAGGAGCCTTTGCAGGAAGCAACCTCATAGTGGGGTGGGACCCTTGGTGAGGAAGCTCATCCAATATATAATGGAGGAGATGGCAACCATATGGGGAGATTGGAGATTATATTTTATGTGGTATGTTTAGACGTCCTACATACTTTGGCTGTTTAGCTAAGTTTGCTGCACTGCTTAGTGCAAGGTTTTTCCCGGGTGGGGATTCCCTACTCTTTCTTGGAGATATTGTATAATAAATCTAAGAGGAGATTTCTGAGCTGAATTTTCCACTACTTGGTGTTGGGCCAAGCACTTACCTTTATAAAAAACACATTCCCTTCAGAAAACTGCGTTATTTATTAAGGTGTGCAGTGGGAGGGGTCAAAACCCCATTTTGAGGAGCTAGTTTCCCAAGAGGAGGATCAACCTTTCTTTGGGAGAGATAGGAGAAGAGTCTATAGCCATTTATTTTCATGTTCAGACATCATTATGTAGAGCTTCATCTATACAACGTGATTCAGCCATAGATCTGCAACAACTCTTCTTGTATATCTTTTCTGTCAAGAAACCTATGTCGGGTTTTCTTGGATCTGCATAAAAGAGACTAGATCTCTGTTTTTATGCCTCATTGAGTAATTTAATAGAATATATGATTTTTCTCTCTATTTTATGAGTTTTATCTCCATTATAATGCGTAGTCTCTTTATGCAGCAATTTCTTTGTGTTGCAGTCTTGGGGTTTCATTGATTTTTAAGTCGTTTAAGCATGGGAGGCCTGTTTAACTAGGCTAAAGACATTTGTTACTGAAACTCTTTTGCATGCATGTCATATATTACATATGATAAGGGACACAACCATTATTTCCACTGTTATAACTCCATCTTCAGAAAATAACGTTTTTGTGGCCAATATTACTGCTTTTCCCCACTTGGAGACATTGAATGAAGACATAGTTTGCTGCTTTGATTGTTATTTGATGGCTATGTGTTTTAATACACTAAATAAGCTGATTTCTTGCTACTCTCAAAATTTTTAATACCTTCAAATTTGTAATACCTTAAGTTATTCTTATTGTTGTAGAAAATCCCCATTTTGGGATATTACAGTGGTATCAGAGCAACTTTCTTGGCTCAGCTTGTGAGCTTCAAGCATTATGGAGTCTTCTTATGGGGAGGAGGAGATCTGCAAGAGATATGAAAAAAAATTCTTGTTTTCTAGAGAAAAGAGGTTCTCAAAACTTCTCTTTCCAAATCTACAGGGAAAAAGCAAGGGCATCAAAGAAATGAGGAGGGAAAAACATGAAGATCCCTCAAAAATATCTGTACAAGAGGAAGATTCTAAGTCCTCATATTATGGATATGAGAACTCAACCATATCATTAGATCTACCACATTCTATCCGCAATTTATTCATGAAGAGGAAGAAAGGAGATGTGCCAAAGAGAGATACAATTGGTGATTATTTGCAGGAGTATGAAGCTCAATCTAAGGAGTTCAAAGATCACTTGAACTTCCAAGGGTTTTTCCAAATTAAGGAGGAAAGGAGCACAAGGAGCAAGAAGCAGGGTAAGGGTAGATTATTTCTATCTACTTTTGATGGATCACTTAAATGTCCAGTTAGGGTTTGGGTGGAGGAGCTAGATAAATTTGTGCAACAAAATCAAGTTTCAGAAATTGAAGCCATCAAAGTAGTAGCGCTGCATTTTGAAGGTAAAGCATATGCTTGGTGGTTGTTTGAATATTTTTCCTTAAGAAATGAAAATACACCTACTTATGCAAGGTTTATTAAAATATTAGTAGGAAGGTTCGATGAAAATTCATGTGTAACATATTCTATTGAAACTATAAAACCATATCAAACAAATCTTTTGCATGAGTTGGAAGGGTCTATAAATCCAACTCCATTTCTGAAAACCATGGAAGGGGGTGTAATCTTGTTTGATACCTTGCCAAGGGAAATATCTCCCTTTTATGAAGGGCTTTCTTCTCAAGAGGAAGGCATGAAGATTTCTCCTTCAATAGAAGACCGAGATCTAAGGTCTCTTATTGATGATGAGGCAACTTCAACTATTGAAGAGGAGGAAGGGAAGGCAGGAGATGATAACGCAGTCATAATAAGAGCACCTCTTGATTGGATGAAAACTAAAGTTTTCTCTCAACTATGGGAAACATTTGCATACTTGGCCAAGGAAGGAGCCTTGGGAGAATCCAACACAGCGTAGAGAACCTCTCATGAATTCAGAAGAGAGCTAAGCAATTTTATGAAATGGAAATTGCTATCTCCCACTCAATTACCTGCACTAAGAAAGGAGGAATCAAAAGTATATGATGGCATGGACATGAGGACACATGGAAAATCCATATCTTTGGGGCAGCCCATGGTATCTTCATTCACAAAAGAGGTTTCTGAACATGATGAGAGGATGTTAACACTCTTGCATGCATGGGCCGAATTAAGGAAGTATTGGAAGACAAGGAATTTCCAAGGGGAAGTTGATTTCCATATGCTTCAATCTTGTCTTGAGAAATATCAAATGAAAAAGGGGTAGAAAAAGGAAGATTATAATGATCCAACACGTGATTTTGACATTAAGCATGTCAAAGAGGAGAGCCATGATATGACAGGCACTGCATTTCAGACCTCTACAACGCTGTCATTTTTGGGAAGCCTAGATCCTTATTGGGATTCCCAACTCATGATGGAATACTCCAAGGACCTTTTCACATGTGAGGTTCTTGATGGGAAGGAAATGGATGGGAGGTATAAGGTAGTTGAGGGAGTCATTTATTTCCATGATCATATCTATTTGGTTAGAGGCTCCAAGCTCAAGGAGAAACTACTAAATGCAACCTATGAGATCCTTCTTTCCAAACCCACTGGTTTCATTAGAGCATACCATATTATCTTAGATGGATTCATGTGGGAGAGTTTCAAAGAAGAGGTGCACTCTCATATGAAGAAGTGCATGGATTATTTGTTAGATAAGGAGGAACATAGCTCTTGGGAAGAGTCATCATTTACACCTCCTTACTCATTGGATGTGAGAGGGAACTCATCCATGAGTTACCTCACTAATGAAAAACAAGTGTGTGGAAGTGATTGTATCGCTAAATATTATGATGTATTTCCTATATGCTTGCATTTTTCTGACATTCACTTGCAGGGCTTTTCTTGAAGAGGGAGCACTATTTATGATGGGTTTCATAGGCCACTTAAGGCCATGAACTATATTGATGATGATCATGCCGTGAAGAGTCTTAGAGGGAGGAAGCACTTTTTAGGGTGGGAACCCTTTTCACCTACTATTATGCACCTTCTCCAAGCATGCAAGAAGGAAGGATCAGCACACAAGTGTTGGGGAAGTCACTTGTCATCTTCTATTCTATGGAAGCTAAGAGTAAAACTGCACTAGTTGCACATGAGGAATCATGTTCCTTCTCCTTTATTATATATGGCAGCTAGCATGATTCTAATCATGATTCCATATGTTGGAAATGTTATTAATTTTGGGGATATGATTGGAGGAGAGACACATTGGTGGAATGTGTCCATGGGGGAAGAAATTTCCCACTTTGGTTGCACTACATGTTCTAAAGGGAGCATGGGAGACTATATGGCCACTATAGTATATCATTTATTTCCTCAAGATGTGGGCCATATGATTGGGTGGAGCACTTGGGACATCCCTCTCACGAGCTATTGGGAGGAGCTTTACTATGGATTACCAAGCTGGAAGGTAATTCATCTCATTTGAATGATAGCATGGAGGAGGGAGACCTTCATTGATGATATAATTCCCCGTGATTGTCATCACTTCTATCTTGAGAAGGCCACAAGGAGAAAAGGGGAGATTTTGCAGCACCATTGCAGTTGCTTGAGGACAAGCAACATTTGGGAGGGGAAGACTGTAATATTCCTAAATTAACATGCATCTAATAGGAATATTAATTTTGCTTCTAAAATCTAGATGGATGAATAAATGGGCAAGGAGGCTCATAAGTTGCTTAAGTATGAATAAAAATCCCTCATAGTGTGAAAAGGGATCATGAAATAACTAGATCAAGAATCCACATGTGTGAACAAGGTCTAAACTATGTGGACAAGGTCAATTTTGATCAAGTCAACATGATTTATCCTCAAAGAGTGGATCTTAAATTAAGACATCTAAATGTGAATGAAGATCAATCCAGCTAGTCAAATTGAAGACACCTTGAGTGTGAAAAAGGACAGGGCATGAAGATCCAGCCAAGGTTGAAAAATCAAAAAATGCTGAAAAAGGATGAGAAAGGCACATAGAGACAACGTAATTGTGATGGAGGAGCCTTTGCATGGAAGCAACCTCATAGTGGGGTGGGACCCTTGGTGAGGAAGCTCATCCAATATATAATGGAGGAGATGGCAACCATATGGGGATATTGGAGATTATATTTTATGTGGTATGTTTAGACGTCCTGCATACTTTGGCTGTTTAGCTAATTTTGCTGCACTGCTTAGTGCAAGGTTTTTCCCGGGTGGGGATTCCCTACTCTTTCTTGGAGATATTGTCTAATAAATCTAAGAGGAGATTTCTGAGCTGAATTTTCCACTACTTGGTGTTGGGCCAAGCACTTACCTTTATCAAAAACACATTCCCTTCAGAAAACTACGTTATTTCTTAAGGTGTGCAGTGGGAGGGGTCAAAACCCCATTTTGAGGAGCTAGTTTCCCAAGAGGAGGATCATCCTTTCTTTGGGAGAGCTAGGAGAAGAGTCTACAACCATTTATTTGCATGTTCAGCCATCATTATGCAGAGCTTCAACTATACATCATGATTCAGCCACAGATCTGCAACAATTCTTCTTGTATATCTTTTCTGTCAAGAAACCTATGCCGGGTTTTCTTGGATCTGTATAAAAGAGACTAGATCTCTGTTTTTACGCCTCATTGAGTAATTTAATAGAATATATTATTTTTCTCTCTATTTTCTTATTTTTATCTCCATTTTACTGCACAGTCTCTTTATGCAGCAATTTCTGTGTGTTGCAGTCTTGGGGTTTCATTGATTTTTAAGCTGTTTAAGCATGGGAGGGTTGTTTAACTAGGCTAAAGACATTTGTTTATGAAAATATTTTGCATGCATGTCTTATATTACATATTCTAAGGGACACAACCATTATTTTCCACTGTTATAACTCCATCTTCAGAAAATAACGTTTTTGGGGCCAATATTACTGCTTTTCCCCACTTGGAGACATTGAATGAAGACATAGTTTGCTACTGTGATTGTTATTTGATGGCTATGTGTTTTAATACACTACATAAGCTGATTTTTTTCTTCTCTCCAACTTTGGAATACCTTAAGGTATTCTTATTTTTTTTAGAAAATCCCCATTTTGGGATATTACAGTTGAGTTACTAGTTCCCGAAGTTGTAGGTTGGGACAAATGTTGTAGAGTCCTTGGTGGGTTAGGTTACTAGTCCCTGTATCCATGGTTGGAAAAAATTCTCTAGAGCCCTGGAAAGCTGTGGGTTGTGTTACTAATTCTTGGAGCCCTGGGCAACTTGGTTAGTGTTATGCAACCAACTCACAAAATAGAAGAAAAAATATATCAACGACTTAGAAATCAGCCTCATCGAGGGGGAAACCTCCTTTACATCACATAAATGAAAAATTCTTGGATGATAAAAAATACCAAACCTACATTATATATATAGGAGTCTAAAGGGTCATAATATAATCAAATTCTACATAAAAATAATAATGTAAGGGCACACCAATAACAATAGTGGGATTCTATGGGGCACATTAATAACAATATGGGGACTACATGGGCACAACAATAAAAATAAGGGGCTACACTAGTATTATAGGGACCTAACATGCCCGCCTCCTTAAAAAACATGTTTTCCTTAACGCTTGAGTAGTTTTGGATGCTTCTATATAAAATTCTCATCCTCCCATGTGGAATCTTTAGTGGGTAAATTCTTCCACTTGATGAGATACTTTGAAATTGATCGAATTCGTAGTTGTCGATTTCTATCATGCCATCATGCATAAAATTTCTATCATGCCATCATGCATTCAATTTCTATCTTTTGGGCATAGGGATATCTGTAAGGCTTGATGTTTGTAGGAACACTTCCTGGAATCAAATGAATAGCATGACCATGATCACAAATATGTGGGAGGCCTTTGGGAGTCTCAAATACCTTGAAATGATTGTCCAAGGCTTTTTGGAGATCAAGATAAATAGACAATTTCAATGTTTGAAACTCTAGTGAGAATAATTGTGAAATTATGCCTCATTGTTCTTTCTTGAGAAGCTTTGTCATGTCATTAGAGTTGATTATATTTCCTGGTTTCCTTGCGATGCCCCTTAATTCAATTTCCTTTCCTTCCCCAAAAACATTCAAGAAACGTTCTTGAAAATTAAAAGCTATCCTACCCAAATATTGTAACCATTGAACTCCTAGTACAACATCAACACCACCCATTGGAATGGAAGCATTGGGCTATTCAATACATATTCCCCCATGGTTAGCTTGATATTATGGCATTTTCCAGAGAAATTTATATTTACTCCACTTGCAACCATCACTTGACACTCTGGTGTTGGATATAGGAAGAAATTCAATTCCTTGGCTATCTTACAATTAATAAATTTATGGGTACTACCTAAATAAATCAACATTATTACATTTTTCTTCTTGATATGTTCTTCTATCTTGAGAGTTTGAGGGGAGGTAATTCCCGCCAATGCATTACAAGATATGGTCCGATTAATTTATTCTTTCTCTAAGGTCGGCTTCTAGTGTATATCATCTTCTTTTGAAGTTTCTTGTTCCTTTTCTTCCTCCTCTTCACAATCTATGTAAAATAAATTCTTCTCAACACACTTATGACCTTTAGTGTATTTTCTATCACAACTGTAACAAAGCCCTTTTGTTATTTTTTCTTCCAATTGTTGTGGTGTCAAACTTTTAGGTTGTGGAAGGATAAAAGCAACAACACTTCCATATTTATAGTTGTGAGTGTTAGGCTTCCTTGTTTCCACAATTTGGCTTTCAGTTTTTATTTCCAACCCGAATGCCTTCTCCAATGAATCAGGTTCCCAAAGGCGAACCTCATGTTGGATGTTATCATTCAAATTACCTATGATGAAATCAATCCTATGCTCCTCTGGAATATCATTTACCCTTATATTCAAATTTTGAAAGTCCTCAATGTGTTCCACCATTGAGCCCTTTTATTTGAGATTTACCAAATGGCTAAAGAAGGTGTTGTTTTTTGTATACTTGTAATGTGCTATCATTTCCTTCGTAAAAATATTAGCAAGTGGCAAGTGGTTTACCAGTACAAAGCCATAGATACCATAAAAACTGTTTGGGTTCTAAATATAAAGTTGCAATGCGTACCTTTTGTGTCTTTTTAACATTATGGAGATCAAAATATTGCTCCATCTGTAGTATCCATGTTACCAGATCCTTGCCATCAAACTTCCTCATATCGATCTTTGGAATATGGTGGATCTTAAATCCAACATTAGAGTCTATGAAATCACTATTAACATTTCTTTTTTTCTCATCATGAGTTTCATATACTACATTTTCGCCATTAGGAATCATTTCTTGTAGCAAGGTTGTCAAACTTTCCTTCAAACCTTCCATGTCTTCTTTTAGACCATTCTTCATGCCTTCCATGTTACCTTCCAGTTTTTCTTCTATACCATCGATATTAGCTTCCACACCATTCTTTCAAACCATCCATATTAGCTTCCATTTCATTTGTGGTTACTCTTTGCGAAAGAGAAATTGCTACGCTTGGTCTCGTAATTTTGATATATCATGTTGCACTTCTTCCTCTTCATGCATCATAGTAGAGCTTTCTGAGGGCTTAATAGTCATGGAAATATTTTTGGGAGGAAATTTAGAACCCAATGCTGATATCAATGCTTCAATATGCCCTTGGAATCATTTCAAAATGTTTTTCCAAACAAAAGTTATGCAATTTAAAAAAAATACACACCTTTTTCTTGCTTTTGAGGAGCTCGATATTGAACCCGATGTATCTTTGTGATTTCGGATCCCCAATATTTGAACTTCGGTCCTATAGTATCCCTATGATTCTTCTTTCCAATGCCACATGTCAGAACTATTTTGGATTCTAGACAGTAGAGGTGGAATCATTGTTGTTGAGGGTCGAAGTGGTTTGGCCTCTAGAAGCCCTGGTCTGGTTTTTTTGGTTTACTCGATGAGATCACACATTCATGCTTGGAATATGGTGCGGGGATGATTGGTTGAAAGAGATATTTGGTTTAGTCCAATTTATGGTTGGGTGGTATGTGGAAGTCTGTGACTTGGTTTACATTTTCATATGTTAATAAGAGTTATTTTGCTATTGTGACTTATGAGCATTTGCAGTGATTATGCTAGTGATATTTATGGATGATTTTCCATGATTTCTATGTTAGTTATATGTTGGTTATATGATCTAATATATCTATGGCTCTTGACATGTTATAATAAGTTATTGATTGGTTGATGAATGTGTTATCACCAAATTGAGTCCTGTTGGGCTTCTACAATGGTCAACTTGGAGTCACTATTTAAAACCAGATTTTGACCGAATATTAGCCTCTTCAGCCTGAGAGAGCTCTCTCAATTTATCAAAGTATTTGCAATGAAAACTATATTAGATGGCTCTATGATAATGACTTGATTGTATATGATTGCAGGTGGAAAATGTAGAAGGTTTGCTACCATTGGGATTATGGAGTCAGTGCTAGGGAACTCAATGACATTGGCTCTCCTTATGGAAGATGAGGCATGTAGATATTTAAATGAAAGGAAAAAAAACACATAATTTTCTCAATAGATAAATGTTCAAAGGAAATTAGAGCATGATAAACATGAATTCTGAGTAATGAACATTAAGATATTGAAAGCAGGATATTGAGTAAGATATACAATAGTTTAAATCTTGAAGGAAGTGAGAGCATGATAAGAACAAATTATGAGTAATAAAACATTAATATATTGAAATAAAGTAGCAAGATACATAAGACAAGCTCCATGGAAACATCAAATGAATCTCAGGTGAAAGAGAAAAGCCCATAGTCACTGTCTATTACTGATCAGAACAATTTACAATAGTAGTAGCAATAAGTAACATCTTTGAACCCTTTGCTTCTTTGATGTTTTTTCTATAAATAGAAATTATTTAAAACATGGATGATCTTCCTAGTGAATAGATCCTCAAATTCTACTATGATACCTTTCAAAACTGAAATCAATAACTTAAAACACAAAACTGATAGCTACCTTTAAAGAAACAAACTCCTAATAGGACTCTATATCTTATTTATTACATTCCTTTATCCTATTTGTGAAACAATTAAATGATGGTTACATACTGAATGTCACATGCTCGAAGGACACATGACCAAGTTCACCACCACTTTACATATTTAAAGCACCCCTAGATCTGTGGAACATAACCATGCTTTTTGGGAATGGATGACCTTCATATTCAACGTTGTTTTGACTGATGACCTGGATGTATAATGGCACTCCCTTTGATTCATAAATATCTGCTAATAAATTCCACTGACATGCTGGAGGTCTCCGGATGGCAAAAACTACTTTTAAGGTGCTCAAAATTCTTCAACAATTGCTCGCTATGAAAACAAGGAAGTTTCATAGCGAGTTTTAGTAGTGTGGGAAAAATAGCTTTTCCATCAATCTTCTTAACCTCTTTGCTGTTCCAACACCTTAATCATGTCACGAGACTTTGCAGCTATCAATTTATCTCCTTAAAACATGCCAAAAATGAGTTTAAATGAAAAAAAAGACCTACAGGTTTTTTTGTAGTGTATTTCTAGCTTCAAGCCAGAGGTACGCTAAGAAAATGTGCAAAAAACCAGAAATTGCTCCTTTCAAGATTGTCTTCAAAAATTGTCCTCCAGCTGCAAAATTTTGGTTCTCAGCATGTTATGTGTTAGTCATCAGTAATTTTTTCCTTCATAGATGACTAAATGATTTCCCTAGATTTCTAGAAACAAAGTTCATGAACATTGTGAGTTCTAGAAATCTCACTGCCTTCATCATCCTTAAAGATAGTTTTTTACTATTTCATCTTTCCATCATGTCTAGCTTTGCTTACCAGTCCCAGAAAACCCATTAGTGGCTTATGTCACTCTTTCTGTCTATATGCTTTCATCTTTGGCCCAAATCCTCTATTTTGTTTTTCCTAAAAAAACCCCCCACTGCTACCTAAGCCCACCAATAAAACAACTTTGTTGTGTCTCCCATAATACTCTCAAACATTGATAGTCTCAAACTATCTCTGTAGGCTATTTAAGATGAATCAAGTTCATTGGATTTTGGATCTTCAATACATTAGTTTATCATAAACTCTATCTTACACTTGATGATCCCAAACTATAGGTCTCAGTCCAAAATCCAAGTCCAAGAAAGCCTCCACTAGGTCACCTAGGGTTTCACAAAGTCATAGGATGGATTTGGTGCCCTACAAACTCTTTTTTTCCTATATGAAGAAACTGCTTTCAAAGAAGAAAAGGACAGGTGATTTTGTCCAAACTGATCAAAAAGGTTATTCAAGGAAGGCTTTTTGGCCTAAAGCATGAACCTTGCAAGGGAAAAACTGCCCTTTGCTCACATTTTTGCAAGAGAATCAAATGGCCATCATCCTGGCATAAGGTAAGGTAATGAGGAAATCATCACAAGAAGACCATTCATAGAAAGAAGAAAGAAACAATCATATGTTTGATGAAAATCATGGGTTGTGACTGTTTTGACCAAGCAGGAATCAGTACTAGGGTTACAAGGGAAAAGGCCACCTCAAGCTTCATCAGTGCACTATTAAAGGTCTTTAGGACATGATTAATGATATTTGAGAAGTTTTTGAGAACTTAGAAGACAACACTAGTTACCTTTTCTAAGCAGCCCTAAAACCTAAGAGTTTGGGAAAGTTGAAAAAATGGTCAAAAGGTGATAACAGAACCTCCTTCATAACAGCAGAGGGTTTCAGAGGGTTTCAAGCTACCCTCTAAGGTTTGTCAAAGAGGGCACTAAATCCACCTCATCAAAAGGTAAAATCACAGGCCTTAAAGGGGTTAAAGGAGGCAAACATAAAAACCAATACTCCACTACACCAAAGGAAGAAAGATGATAAAGGGTATCAATAAAAAGAGACAGAAATATTAGTTCAAGGTTTGACTTCTCAAAGAAAGGACAAAAACATTTTTAAAGGGTCAAGGAAGCAAGCATGAGGGAAGAAATTGCTAAAGGAGGAAACTCTGACAAGCATAGGTTCATGGTTGATAGAATGAGTTGTCCAACTCCAAAAGAGATAGCGATCTAAGGCAGAAGTTGTGTAGGCACCTGCAAGAATAGAAGTGGCTAGAAAAAGAACAAAAATGGTTTAGAAAACTCACCTCCCTCACTGGACATACATCATTTGCAAACTGATTGAAGGAACAAACATATTGCTGGTTTAAGAGCAGTAAAGCCTCCAAAATGGTTTCTTTATCAAGGTATATTCTGAAAAATATAGGTTAGCCATAAATGGCACTTCTGTAGGACTGTCAAGATAATATACCTATAGGAAAATTGATAAAGACAAACAGACCAAACATTTTTCACCATAATGGCACACATAAAGATTAAAAGGGTTTTTGATGCTAGGGTTTTCACATTACGAATTTTTTCCACTGATTCACACTGAGATACATGACAGAGTGATAGTTATAGGAAAATATGGCAAATAATCACAAATTTGCTATTTGCAAGTGTTAAACATCATAAAGAAGGTTCATTTCCAAAGTGGGTTGAGGGAACATGTTTGAGATGGTTGAAGGGTTTGTGAGCACAAGGAAGACATCAAGAGGCTTCCAGCAAAGAAAAGAACCATATTTTTGTCAAACTGCCACCTACAGGACAAAAAGGAGCCAAGAAGATAGTAAGAAAAAGGAAGAGAGAAATAAACTTTATAAAGTGGGTTTTTACTCATAAATTCATTTTTCAGAAAGCTATAAAGCCTCTTTGACCTCTTTCCCATCTCATTGTCATTGCAAAATAGATAGAGAGCTGTTGAAAGCAAGTTTTGAGGGTTTTGTGTAAATTTGAATAAAAATTTTAGGCGATGTGCATCGAGGCCAACGCTACACACCTGGACATCAGTGCTGCGCACAAAGGAGGCAGCGACAGTGTTATTTAACACTACGCTGCATGCCAAAATCCTGGGCGCTACGCACCCAAGTGGGAACGTTCTTGCCTGGTCGGAAATGGCCCAGCACCCACCCACATTCACGATCTTTTCATCTTGGGTTCAGACAGACCCATTCTAGCTTAATGGATAATGGCTGATTTCTGACCTTAAAGGCTTGAATGTGTGGTTGGAGTGTTTTCCTTACTGAAGCGGAGTCTTTGCCTATATAGCAGCCCAATTTGCTCCAAGGGCCAAAAATTGATTTTTCCTCAAATCTCTTGCAGTGAGTGAAACCAAGGTTGGTGGATCTTTCCTTACCTTCAAGCGAGTCATTTTCTCCAGCAAGAAGGTGTTTAGAGGCCTAATGTGACCAAACCCTAATCTCCATAAAAATCAATTTATTGACCTCTTAGGGTAGGGTTTGCAATTTTAAGAGTTGTCATAGGGGTACAAATACTCAGTGCAAACAACCCTCCTCCTAAAACTCTGAATTTGTCCTAGACATACTTCATTTGGCCCTCATTTGCAAAAAATTTCCCTCACATCACTCATTTTCCCTCTCTAGACCTAAAGGCTCTCAAACAATTTAAAACCTTTGTTCTAGGCCAGTCACCATGTCTGAAGAAGAAATTCATACCAGCAGTGATGAAGACCAAAGGCCTATCAAGACAAAGCACAAGGGAGGAAGGGTTAATAGGTTTGAGCCCCTAGACACCATTCAAATTACTTCTTCTCCTATGATCCTTGCATGTTTTCAAGATGTTGGATGTTATCAGTTTTGTGAGAAGGTTAAACAAGTCCAAAGCCACTCAGACTTGACTAGGTTGTTCATCCTCAGCTTACAAAATCACCAAGTCAACCTAACAGGAGTGAATTTTGAACTCTCATCTGAATCCATTGCTAAAGCCACAGGAATACCAGATATTGGTGAGAGATGGTTTAAAAAAAAGAAGTTGGACTTGAGTTATTATGAGCCCTACCTCAAACCTAGCTATCAATAAGGCTGCAAAGTTGTCTTCCCCTTCTCCCACCTGCTAGAGAGGTATGCTCTATTGATGAGGCAGATTATCAAGTACTTCACCTATGAGGGGAGGTACTTCAGGGTTTATTCTTATCACATAAGGCTTCTAATGCACTTCACCAGGGTTAAATTGCTAAACCTACCATATTATCTTTACCAGAGCATTAACAAAATGGCTTCAGTGGTCAAGAAGAGGAGTTATTCCCACCAAATGCAAAGCCTTTTTCATCACTCCTTGGTTAAGATGATTGTTTTACACCAGCTGGAGGAGCAAGGAATCCCTTGGGAAGCTTTTATCTCACATGATGTATTTGTCAATCCCCAAGCCTTCATTCAACAAAATTTTCCTTCCACTTCACCTACACCTACCTCCACTCCTCCATCATCTCCACATATGCCTTCTTCACAAAGAAACTCACCTCCTATCTCTTCTCCTAACGCATCAAGTGAAGGAGCTGATAGTAGCCCTAATGAGGAGAAAACAAATGAAAATGGAGAGGAAAAGGACAGTGAGTTAAAAACAGAGTTTAATGAGGAAAAATAAGAAGACAACAATGCTAAGGGAGAAGATGATGGCATTAGCCATGAAGAACAAAAAAATAGTAGTAAGGAAGAGCAGAATCTAATGAGAAAGACCAAGAGGATGATGATAGCATGGAAGAAAGTAAAGAAAATGAGGCAAAGGCATAAAACAATGAGGAAAGTACAGAGCTTAATCAAGAAGATGAAAGTGATGAAAATGGTAAAGGTAGTGGGACAGAAACAAAGCCTAATAATGAAGAAGAGGATGATGATGAAATGGAGGAGGAGGATGAACATGGCAGCCATGAAGGGAAAAATAATGATGAATTTGAGCAAAACAGTGATAGTGATGACACCCAATAACGATCTCAAATGCATAAAAGAGTGTTGATGATGAACAAGATGAAGACCAAGGGGATTATGTAGAAAAGAATGAAGGTGACAGTTAGCAAGAGAGTGCACAAGACAGCCAAGAGGAAGATGTGTTTGAGCATGATAGTGAGCACAATGATAGTAAAAACAACGCTGAAATAAATGAAGACAATAATCCTGAGGAAATAGAAGGAGAGGTTGAAGAAATTAAAAACAAAGAGTAGACAAATGATGAGGCTGAAACAGATTTTGAAAATGAAGACAGTGACTAAGGCAGCGGCTCAAATGAGACAATCAGTGATAAGGAAGGAAATAGTCATGATAGTCATGACATATGTCATGAATATCATGACACTAATCAAACCTAGCTGTCAACAAGGCTGCAAATCTATCTTCCCCTTCTCCCACCTACTAGAGAGGTATGCCCTACTGATGAGGCAGATTATCAAGTACTTCACCTATGAGGGGAGGTAATTCAGGGTTTATTCTTATCACATAAGGCTTCTAATTCATTTCACCAGGGTTAAATTGCTAAACCTACCATACTATCTTTACCAGAGAATTGACAAAATGGCTTTAGTGGTCAAGAAGAGGAGTTATGCCCACCAAATGCAGAGCCTTTTTCATCACTCTTTGGTTAAGATGATTGTTTTACACTAGCTGGAGGAGAAAGGAATCCCTTGGGAAGATTTTATCTCACATGATGTATTTGTCAATCCCCAAGCCTTCATTCAGCAAAATTTTCCTTCCACTTCACATCCACCTACCTCCACTCCTCCATCATCTCCACATATGCGCCTTCATTCAGCAAAATTTTCCTTCCACTTCACATCCACCTACCTCCACTCCTCCATCATCTCCACATATGCCTTCTCCACAAAGAAACTCACCTCCTATCTCTTCTCCTAATGCATTAAGTGAAGGAGCTGATAGTAGCCCTAATGAGGAGCAAACAAATGAAAATGGAGAGGAAAAGGACAGTGAGGTATAAACAGAGTTTAATGAGGAAAAAGAAGAGGAAAACAGTGCTAAGGGATAAGATGATGGCAGTAGCCATGAATAACAAACAAATAGCATTAAGGAAGAGGCAGAATCTAATGAGGAAGACCAAGAGGATGATGATAGCATGGAAGAGAGTGAAGAAAATGAGGCAAAGGTAGAAAACAGTGAGGAAAGTACAAAGCTTAATCAATAAGATGAAAGTGATGAAAATGGTAAAGACAGTGGGATAGAAACAAAGCCTAATAATGAAGAAGAAGATGATGATGACATGGAGGAGGAGGATGAACATGGCAGCCATGAAGGGAAAAACAATGATGAATTTGAGAAAAACAATGATAGTGATGACACCCATAAAACAATCTAAAATGCAGAAAAGAGTGTTGAAGATGAAAAATATGAAGACTAAGGGGATTATGAAGAAAACAATGAAGGTGACAGTCATCAAGAGAGTGCACAAGACAGCCAAGAGGAATATGTGGATGAGCATGATAGTGAGCACAATGACAGTAAAAAAAAGTGTTGAAATAAATGAAGACAATGATCTTGAGGGAACAGAAGGAGAGGTTGAAGAAATTGAAAACCAAGATCAGAAAAATGATGAGGCTGAAACAGAGTTTGAAAATGAAGACAATGACCAAGGCAGTGGCTCAAATGAGACAATCAGTGATAAGCAAGGAAATAGTCATGACAGTAATGACAGCTGTCATGACTGTCATGACACTAATCAACCTCCAAATGACCAAGGAACTCAAAGTGACAATGCTGAAAGTGACAGAGAAGAAGACCTTAGTGAAGGACAAAGCCAAAATGAGGCAAGTGAGGAGGGTAGTGGTCAGTTTGAGAGCCAATATGATAGTGAAGAAAACAGTGAGGAAAGAAATGATGATGATGAGATTAAAGGTCAAGAAATTAGTGACCCAATCAAGCATGAAGTCACTCATGAAAGCCATGACAAAGATGAAAAGGCTTGTGACTTCATCAAGGATCAAGGCACCCTCATCACTCCTCTCACATGCACCTACCATAGAGGAAAAAGAGATGTGTTTGCTGCCTTAAAAAGGCAAAGGGCCATCTCTCCTCTAGCTATCAAGCACAAATACAAATGCAAGGAAAGTATGGACAAAGGTGAGCTATAGGTAAAGGTAAGGAGAATCAAAAGGATCAAGAGGAATTCTCAAGGGCCTCAATTAATTGATCTAGACAGTGAAAATGAGGACAAGGAGATGAACACAAGATTGCTTCTCTTGAAGAAATATGCACAGCTTCAGGAGTGGGAAAGAAACTTTGAGATGGAAAAACGTGTCATCCACTATTACAAAGAGGAGCATAATCATTTGAAGGAGGTAAAGAGAGGCCTTGCCCTACAAAAGAAAATGACCAAGCATTATGCAAGGAAAAACATGCTTGCTTATGCCGAACTGAAGAAGGCCCTCATAGAGCTAGAAGAACTAAAAAGAGAAAAAGTGCAGGACAACCTTGGAATTTTGGCTGAGGCTTCTCAACAGGTGTCCAAGACCTCTCCACAAATTTTGAGGCAAATTGGACAACTTTTTGTTTTTCCCAAATTTTGACCCCTTTGTGCACAACACCCTAGGCGCTATGCACAAAATTGGTGCATCCTCAGCTCTCAAAGTTTGCATTTTTGGATTTCCCACATCACGAGCAGTCTGATCACCAATTTTCAGATCATTTGGAGCATTTTTAGCCCCCCAAAGGGCAAAAAAAAAAAAATTTGACCTTTCTGCCTCATTTTCAGACCAGTCGTTGCGCACAAAGAAGTGTTGGGAGATTTTATTTTTGGACAGGTAAATAGCATCCAATTAACACAACTCAAGCATTTCTGGAAAGTAGACACATCAGACTTTCCAACGGGCCATCACAAAGCCAAATTTGGTTTCGGAAAGGGGTCCAAAACGCAGCTGCAAGAGGCCCTATTTTCTACTGAAGTGGCGCTACGCACAGACGTTGCCTAATGTGTTTTGGACCAAAAGTCAACAAAACACACTCATTTATTGCAAATAGATATTTTTGAGTTTTTTTGAGGCAAATTAAGCTAGAATTAGGTGCAAATAGTTATTTTAGCATTTATTTCTTGGGATATTATTTGCCTTGGGCCTTGCATGGTCTCTTGGCCATAAATGATATTTATGACTATATTTGACATTTTCCTACCACATTTAGGGTTTTAGTCCTCATTTGCTCCATAAATAGAGCATGAGGCCCCTATGTATTTTCTTGGCATTTGATGAGCTTGAAGAGCAATATACATGGTTTCATGAGCTTGGAGAAGAAATTGGTTTTGTGAAGTGGATGAATGGCTTGTTTGGCTTGATGATGGAGAAGCTTATTTGTAGGATTCCATATCTTGGTGAATGGTGATGTCTTCCTAATTTGTCTGTTGTTTCCTTTGTTATCATTATGTTTCATGTTTCTTGGCTGCTATTAAATAGAAAAGTATAGATTGAGACATGTTCTTTGAGGCACCTCAATCCTCCTGTTTGTTATAGCTTTGATGTTTTCTCTTTTGGCCATCTTAAAGAATTATTGATTGCTCCTTAGGTCCACCAAAACTTTTTTTTGTTTCATGTATGGTTAGTATGCTAGCTTACAAGTATGATTCATGGTATGCCTTGCTTATTTGAAGTTTTCAAAACCCTATCTTGAAGTCTTTCTGTGGAATATTGATTGTTAGGTTAAGTTAAAGAGGTCTCATCTGATCTTGCCCTTTGTCCATGCTTACAAAATTTTTTAAGAGTTCCCAATACCTTGATATATAGTGTTTAGGAGTTCCCTCTCCATAAATTGAGTTATTTGTATTGTCTTATGTGTTTTCCCAAAATCTGAATGTGAATTTATAAAGTTAGAAGCTCTTATGCTTTCTATGTTTCACTGGAATGTTTCTCTTGGATGTTTATTAGTTTAGAGTATTTTTTATTGAGCTTAATGGTTTGACCTACCTCATGAATTGTAACTTTTAAACTATATATGTTTAAGACCTCTTATTCTTTCCCAATCTTAATGTTCATTACACCACATACATCAGCTTAAGGATTCATTAACCTTGCTAAATCGGCCCTGCAACACACTCTATTTCATCATTTAGACACTCTTGACTTTCACTTGAATCCATAGCCCAATGGCTTTGACATACTCTCACTCCACCTATTTCATTTGGCCATCTTACCCAACCAAAACAATCAACAAAACTCTACACTTAATAACTAGCCTAAAATCAAAACCCTAGAGAAAAAAGGACACATCCTTTTCACCCAATAGAGAGATCTCTCTTTGAGTTTAGGAAGGCTAGGTCCTAGGACTCGAAAGACTGTTTCCATGTTATCCTGTCATTTGGTCTACCAATCTGCCAAATCATGAGACCCTAACATTATGGTGATCACGGTGGGACCTTATAAGTTAGTGGGAATCTAAGTATTCCTTAGAAATACAGAATCCCTTGACTAAGAGTATCTAGTGATCATTTTGCCACCTCATCACCACCCTAACATTCTGACGATCACGGTGGGACCTTCTGAGTGTATATTTTCCTAAAAAACTCCTATACACTCATTTAAACCTTCTATTGAGCTAAAAAATTGACTGATAGTATCTAGTGGCTTTTCTGCTACCCCATCACCACACTAACACAATGGTGATCATGATGGACCTTCTAAGTTAGTGACAAACTAAGTAACCCTTAGGACTTCAGACACCCTCATCAAATCATTCGGAACACACACTATCAGCCAAAGAGTAGACTCTATTTGTTTTATCATCCTATCGAAATGATGACTCAGTTATAGGACACTCTCAGAAATTTTAAGAGACTTAGAAAACCCCAAAACTCTTTTAGATTGGTTTCTTATTAGTTATTGGTGGTGGACCATAAACATACATCCTTAAAACAACAAAAAAATATCCACCTGGCGACTCCACTAGCCTCCAGTAGGCATATTAATTCATTAGCACTCATTTGAATTCCTAGATTTGTTTCAAAACAACCCTAAGAAGCTTATGAACCCATTCATATACTGTAATAAGTACCAAGCATTAAGAGAGTTCAACCTTAACAAAACAGTCCTAACACTTGCAGCCTCTTTTAATTTTGAAATTTGAAATCTGGCTTCACATAGGATCAATACTAGATCTCATCTGGACCCAAACCCTCCCAACATAGTTGATGACCCAGAGAAGATTTTGTGGAAAACTTCTAGATCTGGAGACTTAACCACTGTTAGGACCATCCATATAACAAGCTCTGTACCTGAACACCTTACAGCTTTGCAAGGTCCCCAGTTTGAATTGTACCATACCAGGAACCTCTTCAAAAACAGGTCTCAAACTGATATTGACCAAAATGACCTTGAACCCTTAGATTTTCACCAGAGTTTGAGTAGAGAAGCCTCTCCTTCCACACCACCTGATTTTTAGCTTCTCCATCATTTCAACTCTCTCCATACCAAGTCTACTCAAAATCAGTTTGTTGGTCCAACTACTTCCACCACACCCATCCATACCACCACTGTGCAAACCAATCCACTTCACCACACACCCCCTATCACGAACCCACCTGTTGTAAATCCTCCATTAGCTCCCATCATGGCAGCTTGGTATGCACCTTTGGCCTTACCTCAACCCCTAATACCTTTACCAAATGACTACCAGTCCAAGATACCTCATTTCACCGGGGTTGAATCCATCACTGCCCAACAACATGTAGATAGAATCAATGATGCTTTTGATTACATGGAGATAGAGGAAGAAACCATTAAGATGAGAATATTTTCACAAAGCCTAGAGGGAGAGGCCAAAAAGTGGTTTAAAGCATTAAATCCTAATTCAATACATGACCTTCCTTCTCTCTACCAAGCTCTCATAAAAAAATGGGAAATCAAGAAAAATCCCCTCCAAATCCTGTCTAAATACAACTATCTTATAAGGAATGTGGGGGAAAGTGTGCAAGACTATTACACCAGGTTCAACAGTGTGTATAATTCTCTCCCACCTCACATGAAACTCCCACAAGGCCTAGCACTAGTGAAATTCCCTGAAGTTTTTGACTTAGACATGACTTTCCAAATAAGAGAAAGAGACCCTGAAACCTTAGAAGAAATAAAAAAAGCAGCTGTTAGTGTAGAAGTAAACTTGATTGAAAAAAGAGCCAGGTTGAAATCAGAAAGGAGAGTAACCTACAAGGATGAAATCATGCCCTCAACCTCCTCTTCTGATACCAAAATAGACAACATAATGAGGACTGTAGATAGAATGATAGAAAAGATAAATCTAAATGAGAGGGCACCTCATAGAGAAAATCAAAACAATTCCCAAAACCGAAACATAACTCAAAACTTCAGAAGAGATACTCCCCAAATCAAGCAAAGGGAAAATGACCAACAAATCAGACCTCCCTTTCAACAAAACTGTGTAGATGAGGAAGAAGGAGAAATTATAGAACCTATGGAAAACCGTATAAATCTAATAGGTTCTGATAATGAAGAAGATGCTTTTCTCATGGAAGAAGAACAAGGATTCTTTTCCTAAGATCAAATTGACACAAACTATGAGTATTCTGAAGACTACCTCTTGGGATTTGAAAATGCCATCATGGAAATCCATAAGCAGTATGATCTCAGGAGCAAAAAATACCTAGATTCATCTAAGAAAGACCAAATAGATGCTACTGTTCGGAAATTACCTGAAAACACCTCTAAGGAAACAACAGAGAATGTCAACACTATGATTAAGAAAGATGAAGCAAACAAAGGAAAAATCAGCTTGCCAAGCGAAGACCTTAGCTATCCTAGTACCTCCACTAGTGACCCTAAGAAAACCATTTTGACTAATACTCCAAATTAGGATCAACAAATTAAGAATGTAGAAAATATCATGGTTGATAGAGCTGATGTTAATATGTCC
The DNA here is from genome assembly GCA_034641835.2 of Pinus albicaulis. Lineage (NCBI taxonomy): Eukaryota > Viridiplantae > Streptophyta > Pinopsida > Pinales > Pinaceae > Pinus > Pinus albicaulis. Next base: position 484,247,445 of record CM076577.1, read on the forward strand.
AAAACATTAGTGCCTTGCAGTTTTGAGGGAGAGATTGCCAAAATCAAGATAAATATGCCCCTCACTGAACTGGTTACTTAACCCATATATAGGTCTCAGATGTTGAAGGTACTAAATATAGGAAACAATGCTGACACTTTGCACTTCGTTGATGACACACCTGAGTTGTTGTTTGGACTCAAAATAGAAGGAAATTATCAGGAAGGAGCGATTCCCCCTTTCTATATCAGCCTAAACACACATGACAAAATCTTACATAATGTCATGCTGGATTCCGGTGCCTCTCACAATCTCATGCCAAAAGTTGTCATGGAGAGATTAGGCTTAGAAATAACAAAACCTTACAAATACCCGTACTCCTTCGATTCCAGTAGGGTCAAATGTTTGGGCCTTATCAAGGACCTTTGTGTGAACTTAGCACAGGTGCCTGCTAAGAATCTAGTCATGGACATAGTAGTGGCATATATTCCTCCCAAGTATAGCATGCTCTTATCCACATCTTGGGGAGCCAATCTTCAGGGGAACCTTCAACTAGATATGTCCTATGCAACCATCCCTGTTTTTAATCAGACAAGAAGATTATACCAAGAGTCACATATGAAGTATATGGTTAGCATTCCGGACAAACCAGACAACACTCCTCTTTATTCTATTCACTCAGATCTTGATTCTTTCATACTATATAATGAGGAAGATAATGATGAGAAGGTATATGAAGTTGAAACACATCAAGATGCACTACAACAGCCAAACCAATATTTACATAGAGAACTCAATATTCAGAACTTTAGAAATCTTTAACAAACACATTATGACAAATTCACACTTGAATCTCTACAAACTAACAATGAAACCTCAAAACCAATGGTCAGTTTGACATATAAACCAGGTTGCTCAAAGGGAAGACAAGCATAAAAAACACTACCCTTCCCTTTTACCTATTCCAAAATGCTAAGATGCCCTCACAGAACAAAAATATTAGGTGATCTAAATCAAAGAAATCTTATGTTCTTAACTTATCTAGACACCTCATTATCGAAGAGTCTTGTTCCTCCAGGAAAGCTATTAACTCTCACTTTTGTTGCCATCAATCCTAAAGGGATGTCGGTTGAAACTGATATAGAGGGATACAATATAGGCAGCTTAAGAAGACCCAAGGTAATTAACTTATCCAAAGCCTTGCCATTACACACAAAACTTAAATAATTAAGGTCATGCAAGAAAAACCAGGATTCCCTGGTTTATAGAAGTAAAAGCTCAAAGCCTGATGACATAGACATTGTTCAAAAAAGACCTTCTTCCAAGAAGAACTATGAAACCTTTGGGAAAATTATATCACTAACAAAGAAAACCAAAGGATGCAGACTGTGTATGAACTTTAGAAACTTAGGCAAACCTTCCATGGAATGAAAACACCCTTTTCCCAAGATAAGTCATCCTATGTGTTACACCATTTTTTGGTCATCCAACCCATTATCGTTAGATGAACCCAAGTACACCATGTAAGACTAATTTTACCCCAAATAAAATCGCTTTCACCACATTTGTTTACATTTCTTGGTCATATTTAACCCAAAACAAGGTAATCAATTAAATAAACCATTATTTATTTAATTATTTCCTAAGAATAAGTTATTTAAATCATTATTTAAATACTATTCCTAGTTAAATTTGACTAAATCATTTTTAAATAATTAAATAAACCATTATTTATTTAATTATATTCCCCTCATTTCCCTTAAATAATAAATAAATAATTTATTTATTTATTATTTATAAATAAAGGAATTGACCCAAGTCAAAAACCCTTTTCCCTCCAACAAATATAATAAAATATTCCTAAAGGGTGATTCTAAAATGTGATTAACAATATTTTATTCATGCACCGAGTTCTAGAACACCCCAATATTTTGTTATAAATAGAAGGGTTTTCCCCATTCATTAGTCACCTCCATTGCATTAGATCACACTAGATCTACTCTTGGTCACCATTTCCATTTGTTTGCATTTTGAACTCCCATTGAGTTCCATGTTTGTTAGGGTTTTCCACATTAACCAAAGAGAGGCATTTTAGATCTGAAACACTGAGGACTTCCAAGAACCCATCCCACCGAGGAGAACTGGAAAACACCTTTCTTGTTTTCCTCCCAGGTGCCCCATTCTTTAATATAATATAAAATTCTTTTTATACATTGTTCTTGTCTTGTTCATTGGATGCATGGAGCCATTTTACGTTTTATCTGCTTAATATCTTTTATGCTTAGATCTAATTTTATGCAGCAAACTTAAAGATATTTTGCAGCCATACTTGATGTTAGGGCTACTTGATATGCATATCTAAAGTGATCTTTTACGACGAAAGAATCATACTAAAAATTGGCGACTCCACACGGGTTTTCTTTTGCGACCATTGTCGTTTTCTATCTTCTTGCATATCCAGCTATTTCAGATCCTAGGGTTTCTCTTCCATTTTTTATTTTTCCTATTTTTTCCATTTTTATGCTAGTTTTCTCTCCAAAACCCTCAAACATTCAAAATTCTAACTTCCGTGTGTTTCTGGCCTTTTTGCGCAGGTGACCGACATCAGCCGCTGCTGAGACGACAAAATTTTCTGAAATCTGCCGCTGCCAGACCCGGATATGTAGGTCACACTTATCAGCCCAAAAAGTGCGACCTGGCCTTGAGGTCGCACTTTTCTGCCCTAAATCTGCGACCTGGCCTGAAAACAGGCCCAAACCTACGACCTGCAATTTTTTCTGCAATCTGCCAGCACTTTTTCTGGGTTTCACTGAAGCTTCTGTTAGGGTTTTCCAGCCTCTGTCTCCACCTGTTCAGACCTGTTGCTGATCTATTTCACTCAAATAAGTGGGACTCTTGCCCCTTAGGGCTTCAGTTCCCTCCACTTTTTGTGGGAGAGTTTGTTGTTGTTTTTAGACGTCTGAATTTCCAGAAGTTTCAGCGTTATTTCAGATCTGATACCTCCTATTCAGATCCTCACAAGTAAGCTTTTCTTCTCTTTCTATACACTGCCTTTCGCTTTGTTTGGGTTCATCTCTAGGATCACCCCTTTGACCCCCTCTTTTTAGCTGATCTCCTATTTTCTAGCAACAACCTTGCCCCTACCTCTTTGCTGCTTTCTGCACCACTTTCCAGCAGATTTCTCCATTAGATCCCAGTCCCTCCAGACCTTAGATCTATTGGTCTCTTGTTAGCGTGCTTTGCCCCTTCAAGACTAGTTTTGAGAGACCCACCTTCTTGGGTTCAATTGCTGCCTTTTTAGTTGCTAATTTTCTGTCCTTTCAGTCTTATTTACTGCAGATTTATTTTCCATTCCGTAGCACACTTTTTATTTTACGCTCAAAACGTCTGGGTTTAATCAATTAAAATTAACGCACGCCACACATTGACCCTAAGTGAAGAAGAGCCTGGTTAACACCACCTGGCAAAGACTCTAAAATTAATCGACACTGCATCTCCTTGCCCTTGTCGGTCTTTCTTCTTCCCGTCATCATTGTGCCTCCAAGGCATCTCTCCCAGCGAATTCTTGGCCTTCACCCTCAGTTTTCGGTTAGTCGACTTCCTCCTACCCATCGCCATCGAGTAAGTCCTCCCCCGAGTCCACACTCTGACTCTTCCTCTGATTGTTCAGGTTCTCCCCGTCCTTCTGGTTCTCCCCCCTTTACCTCCACCATGGCTAGTTCTGGACCTAGCCCTAACCCTAGTTCTACTGCTGGGTCCACTTCCAGTGGAACCACTACGAGACCTACCTCGACTGCCCCATTACTTCCGTATATGGCCGGCCTCAGTCTCCCCGAATTCAATCAGCTTATAAATGATCCTATCCACCGCGATGTCAGTTGGCCTATTATGCCAACCAAGCTCCCCTCCGACATTCCTAAGTTCGAAGGCCTTGCTAGTGAAGATCCTTCAAATCATATCTGATCTTTCCACATGTGGTGCTCCTCTAATTCCATCACTGATGACTCCATTCGTCTTCGTTTATTCCAATGCACCCTTACCGGCGCAGCATACAAATGGTATGTTGATCAAGCCACCTCTTCCCATACCAATTTTGCAACCATTTCCCAAGCCTTTTTGTCTTATTTCCAGCTCCCTCTCCGCTACGACACTGGCACTGAACTATTGACCTCCTTTTAACAATCCTCTTCAACACGTCTCTCCGCTCATGTCCAGGAGTGGCAAAGGCGACGAAGCTTATGCCATGCTCCCTCCTTTGAAGATCGAGTTTACATGGATTGGTTCCTTCGCTCTCTCTTACCTCCCATTGGCAAAGATTTCACCTCCCATTTCCCCCAAACCGAAGAAGCCGCCCTTCAAATCGCCTTAAAATATGACCTTATCTATGCCCAGTCTGGTTATGTTTATACTGTCCTTCCTGATCTCCCCAAGCCCGGGGGCACTAACGCCTCCAAGACCTCTCACTCTGCCGACGGTATCATCGGAGCCATGTCTCATACCTCTGCTCCGCCTCTTATGCCCTATGGCTTTCCTCCCAGCGGGGCTAGCACCTCCAGCACCTTTCCCCATCCCGGTAACATGTATCCAGGATTTTGCATGCCTCCTCCTTTTGCCCACTCTCCTGCTTACCTCAATGTTGCCCTATCTCACCCTTACCCTTATTCGCAGCCTGGTGTCCTAGCTCCTCCCGCTCCCTTGCCTCCTCCCACCCCACAGTCGCACTTACTACCCCCTCCAGGGCACGTATTTGTGCAACACGATGCGACTACTCCTCCTCCTTCTCAACGACGAAGGAGAGGCAATCCATCCGCCTCCGGTAATCATGGACCCAATATTTCTCGTATTGACCCAAACACCGCTACCCAGCCCTAGGGCTCCCAACCCAAGCCATACAGGCCACTTCGCACAAATAAGCCCTGTTCATGCTGCGGTGTTTTCGGTCACTACACTCACGATTGTCCCCTCTTACCACATATGCGATAAATGTGGGAGTCTCAGGCCACCATTCGGGGACAACACTCCTCTTCCCCTGTCCCCCCCATTACTTCTACCTCTCAGCCCGCTGTGTTTACCGATCCTTTCCCTCAACAAGGATTTGTGGCTACTCAATCCCCTCATGCTCCAGCATCCACTCAAACTTCTCCTTCTGGTTCTTCTGATTACCAGATTCTTATGATGTCCTCTGACCAACCTCTCACTGTTGACCTTAACCTTCAAACTCGGTCTCATCAATACTCCCCGCCTCCCATACCATTTGTCTCCGAGTCCCCCTCATCAACTTCTATAGAGCCTCTATCAACACCCAATGGTCCCTTACAAATACCTCCACCCAAAGTTGAGGTTCACACCAAAATTCCTAAGGGTCCATTACGCCGAAATGCTGCCTCTGGTTGGGATGCCCATTCCTACAGCATAGTAGATGATCTGGTGCAATCCCCAGCTACCATTTCAACACTGGAACTCCTCTAGTCGTGTCTTTCTCAAAAGAAAGCTCTACTATCTTCCGTGGGTGCTGTAGATCCTACTGATGACCTATTGATTGTTTTCGACGCCCGTCAGTCAGACCATCCCCCTCTTCCTCCTTCAGTTGCTTTCCAAATCCCAGTCAAAATCTGAAATGCCAATGTCGCTTGATGTATTATTGATGAGGGGGCATCTACCTGTGTAATGTCCGCTTCGGTTTGGAAACAACTTGGATCCCCTGAGCAGGCCCCTTCCACCATCACCCTCCGTGCGTGGTTTTGTTCAATTCTTAGCAATAGCCACGGAAGTACCTAAAGGACGAACAGGTCACATTAAAGTTGTATATCAAGTGGCAAGTGTTAAATCAAATCAGGCCGAAAAGAGAAAAGGTGGTGAAGCGCACATATATTGAAACCAATGGATAAATAGCACTAAGTGATGAAAGGCGGAACAATAGTGAACATCTAACACAAAGGTAATGGAGACGTGGCGTTACGTGTCAACTCATATATTGGAAAAGGCCTCGGATTATACATGACAGCATACGTAGTAAGTCCGAGGGGGTCAAGCCGTGGGGAAGGGACGAGGCCCTTACCCCCGCGGACTTCCGACACGTGGCATGGTAAGACTTCACGGCAGAGATAGAATGACAAGGATAGGCCGCGGGACGCTGTCTCGTGGCGGAGTTAAGGTGGGCCCGCGCAGGTGAGGAAGATAAGTGTAGGTCCGGCAAAGGGGAAGTCCTACATGATAAAGATTGGATCGCGCATATGGAATAACGGTAAGGTAAGTCTATTAGGACAGCTGGTACTAAGGCCCGTACCAGCTTTTAACCCGACACGAGGCGCTCACCTACACCCTGATTTACCCAATCCCCATGCGCCACGTGTCTCAGTGTCAGTGTCCTTACGACACTTGCCCTCTGTTCTCTTACATTTTCACCTTTTAACCTAAACAGTCCTCCCGAATGGTAAAAACTCCCGTATTTCTCTCTGGTAAATTATTTCAGGTAGTTTTCTACGGCGAATACCAAGTAGGGAAGAACGCCGGGTTTGTCCAAGTCACTGTCACGGTTCCCCTCGTCGCTTTCCCAAGCATTGTCACCCTCTGCTCAGGTAATCCATTTTCCGTTTTTTCATTGTTTTTCCTTTTCTCTCTTTTCCGATTTGTTGAATAACTGCCATGGGGAGAGGAACGCCCAAGAAGAACGAACCTGAAACTCCCCAGCTCCACGAGTCTAGGAACCCCCCTGGTTTTGAACCCCTTTGTGACTTACAGGCGGGTATCTGTGACCCGAAATACCCTTTCAACATACGAAATGTCAAGCCCCTGCTGTTTGGCCGTCACTGTAAAAGTGCTGATCGTTTTCGAGTCGTCGCGTCCGACTTTTATCACCACATCACCCCCCAAGTTCACTCTTGTGTCGATTTCATTGTCTGGCTTAGAGACTCCTACGATTCACATCGGGATGCTTTCATTTCCCCTCAGGGTAACATAATTTTCTCCCTTTCTCCCGATATTATAAGGCAGGCTCTCCGTTTCCCTTCCCGCGATGCCTACTTCAGTTTCAAAGATGAAACCTTGCTCGCACAGTTTAATAAACTGTCGAGGGAAGCCCGCCGTGCCTTCATAGCTGCCATAACCGTTGATCAGGCGACGGCCCTACCTCCGTTGGAGCCTTTCCCATTGAGTCTGTTTAATGAAGAAGTCCGACCAGTTATGTCCCTCATTGCCGACCTCCCTTCGTGTTGGGAACCAAACGCCCCTACCGTACTCATGCATCCCGATCAATACACAACACTTCTAGAAGCGGAAAGGGATCGGTCAGATCTTCAGATGGGCAAGGCAACTCAGCTTAAGGCTACTACCATCGTCACAGTTCTCAACAAGGAGTTTAGTCTCCTCCATATGGTCAGGTATCGGCTCCCAACCAATGCAGACATCCACACCCTCGGCGAAGCATTTACCAGGGTGGAGAGACTCTCAGAAATGTCAGAACCGAATCCAGATAGCCAGCAGAGGTTGACACAGTTCCTGACTCAGCATGCTAGTCCCTCCACCGATGTGCCTCCTCCAGCGTCTACTACAGCCTCGACCCAGCAGCACTCATGACACCTCATGTTTACTCATGACATGGCCTAAAACGGCCTTTTACTTTCATTCAGTTATGTTTTGTTTAAATTTACGAGTGGGTGGTTTTTCCCCCACTCTTGCATTTTTTACTTTTACATCAGACATTGGCCTAAGTTTTGGTTTTAAGTTTGGCCCGGGGCCTGTTACGCATGATGGAAGGGTTGTTTTCCCCATCATGCCATTTTGTGGTTTTGACAATGACTGTTAACAATTTTGTTCACGCGAGAGAGATATTTTCAGAAAATATCTTCTCGCTGAAAGGCAGAAGAGATCCTATATAATACAGGAAAAAGAAGAAAACAAGGTTCCACTTCTTCAGAAAATCGATTGTGTAAGAATTTCCTGTGTGTATGCTTTGTGAAAATTCAGATACTGCCCGGAAGAGCCCGTCGGGTCTCAATAATAAGAAGCTTCACCGTAATAAGGATTCTGGACATGGTTGTATGGTAGTGTGTGTTTCTCTATCGTTCGTTTCATCTATGCTCATGTCTCTTGTATTACATCCTGGAATGCGAGTGTCTTTCGTCTTTTGATATGAATTTATCGTGTTGATACTTATATCAGTAGCGGCTTGATACTTTAAATGGCTCAGGAGTAATATATTGTTCCACTTGCATTTCACTCGTATTTCTACTATGTTGGTTGTATTGAAATGTTATTGATGGGAGTTCTTGGTATGTATGGATTCTTAGATATTTAAGCCCATTGTATGCCATGAAGTTCTTCTTAGTATCATCTATTTGACAGCCGATATCTCCTTCTTGCTATACATCTCCGCAATCGTTTATATATACCTTCTCTGCCATATATCGTGAATCTGGCCCTGATTATGGTGACCTTTCTTAAAATTGTCTGATGCAGTAGTATCTGAATATTAGCATTTCATTTGTTCAGTGTTATTCCAAATACTTCAAACTGTCCAAAGTTCTGGTTCCATTTTAGTCTATTCTCTGTTTCAAAGGAAGTAGTGTAAGAGCTCTGTCATGTTAAGGGATGAAACGCTGTCTTAAATATCCTGCTCTTTACACCTCATAAGATGTCCTAGGCACTGGTCTATAACAACTCTAGACTGTCTCTAGGAGTTACAACACGTGGGATGGCCATGCCTCCCAACCCATTGGTCTTTTTCGTAACTTCCCTATCACCCTTTCCGATAAGACTGTCTGTGTCGACGTTGAAGTTATCGATGCCCCTCTCAACTACAACATCCTTTTGGGGCATAGTTACACCTATGCCATGTCTGCCGTCCCATCCGAAGTCCACCGCAAGATGTTTTTCCCTCATAATGGCAAGATCGTCACCATTGACCAGTTGTCGTATCATGAACCTAAATCTCAGACCTCACCTGCGTCCACCATCTCTACTGTCACCAATAAGAAAACTGTCGATTCTTTGACCAGTGTCTCCCCTGGCATCTACAAAGACTCCTCTTTGCTTGGAACCTTCCTCGGTCCCCCCCTCTCCTATCTCTGACCCTAGCTTGGCGAATGTTTTCATGATGCAATTGTCCCAAGCTCCCCCCCCGCAACCTGCTCTGGCTAGTCAGTAGCCTCCTCCTCATCTGACTCATCCTGCTCCTAGCCCTTCGCCTGAGCTGTTTCAAACTCTCCCATCGGGTCCTTCACCTCCCCCTCACACCTCGGAACCTCCTTATCCTCCCACCTCGGTTCCCTCCAGCCTCCCCCATTTAGGAACCATCCCTCCTGGCCATTACTCCGCTGGTCAAATCCCTTTCCTTGGCCCTCCCCCTGGAGTCTATTCGGTTCCTATCATGGCCACCCTTTCCCTAACAAATTTAACTTTGGGCATAATGGTATGGTATCTTACTCCTCCAACCGAAACCCCTCTCGGCCACCCTAAACCATACATTGCTGTGACACCAGTTCAACCGATTCCCGTTGCCCCTTCCACCGCTACGGTACCTCTAGCCCCGTCGCACGATCCTCCTCATGCTGAGAATGCTATGGGTAAGAAAAGAAAAACTCGCAGGGGGGCATCCAAAGATAAAGCCACCGCTCCCGATCCTACTCCCCCTCCACCCACCAAGCCTTGCGCTTTGTGTGATGCTGTCAGCCACACCACCCATACTTGCCCTGAGTTGCCCCGTCTCCAACCCATGGTCAAAGTCAGGTTCCCTGCATCGTCAGCCCCGGAAACCTCTGTTTCCTCCACACCCTTAACCAAGAACCCAAATGCCCTTCGCACCAACAAACCTTGCGCGTTATGTGGTGTCCATGGCCATTTTTCTCACCATTGTCCCCACCTCACGCATTACCGCGCCTCTTTAGAGGTCATCCGCGAGTATGAAGTGGAACAGAATCAATCCACCTTGCCCATCCTTGCTCAATATGCATCGAGTTTACTCGAAGATCCCCCAGCCTCCATTGACATCCCTCCCCCTGCTTTTGAAATGTCTGAATCTGCTGCTCCTCTCTTGTACCTATCATCATCTGTCCAACCCTCAAAGTATATCCCCTCCGTATCCACTCCGCCTTTTTCATCTGATCCATCTTTAGCACGATTCTTGGGCTCTTCATGTTGCAACCATATTTTTACTTGCTCTTCTGTCATTTCCCCTGACAACCCATTTCTGCGCCTTTCCTCCATGAACAATGATCTCGGTAGCTTTGCCGCCTCTTGCGGTTTCCACCACCTTCCACTCTCTTCTCCTAACCCCGATACTCCCATCCGTCTCTATGATGTACGTCACAACACAAGTCCCCGATCTTCCTCACTTCCCTTATCTTGTGACGGTGTTCCCTCGACCCTCTCGTCCACTCATTACATTGGTTACGCCGATGGCGAAAGTCGGTATTCCCGAAACCTCGTGTCAGCCGCCTGGGCCATCTTTACCCCTGTGCATACCCTTGTTCTTGCAAATGGGGTTTGCATTGGTACCGCCACCAATAACTAGGCCGAGTATGATGTCGTTCGTGGTCTCTTAGCTGACGCTCTCTCCCATCGCATCCTCCATCTGCAAGTTTATTTATATTCCCTGCTTATCGTATTACAACTTAATGGCGTCTACCATGTGCATAATCCTATCCTGTTTAGACAATATTTATGGGTGAGACTTTTGATACTGGAATTTAGCTTTATTTCATTCAACCACATCCCTAGAAGTCACAATCACTATGTAGATCAGATCGGAAACCATGTTCTAGACTGGCATTTATCACACATCAGACAATAAAATCCACAAAATACACATAAAACTCATATATATATATATAACATGTGTTTTAGAAGTCCACATAATTTGCAACATATGACATGCCCATAGCATGTTACAAAACCACTACTACAAAAATGGGGGGCACCACTTGCCCCTACATCACTACTAGGGGGCACCACCTGCCCCACACCTAGTCCCTCTCTGGTGGATCCCGAGCCAATGGCTCTACTCCCGCAGCTCGTAGATCACGCACTGTCTGCCCGGCCATCGCCATGCGTCGCATGATCCCTCGCCATTCCGAGGGGAGCCAAATACACAACTCTATGTATCGGTCGTCTAAATCCTTCCAACCATGCTCCGACACATCGGTCAGCAGCCCCTTACATCTACGACGAAGGTCCTCCACCAGTGCGGCCATCTCTTCATTCTGTCCTGTCCTCGATCCACTCATGCCTTTAGCGCCTGCTATTGCTGGTCGTCCTATATATCCGGCCGGTTTCACCGGAGCTATATCTGCATCCCAAAAAATATAAGGATTAGCACCATGAATACTAGTCACAAACTATAAAAAGGACCATAACAGGTTAGTTGCTTGTCACTTACCATCTGGTCCCCATACTCGACCAGGTGGCAGCGGCAAGTCCGGATCTCCCCAATAACTCATCCCACTATAGGGATAGTCTTCTATGTATAACGGCATATGATCCCAATGGGCAAAGACCTCTAGTCGAAACACCCTCCCGACCGCCCCTCCTCCTCCTCTACTCAGTAGTCGTCCCCACCGCCGCATTCGAGGCTCTCTCGGGCCCCCATCCGGCAACTGTATACGAGGTCATAAGGTCGGGATCTTCTCAAAGAAGAAAGAGCACAATATTGTCCCATACGCACAATCATGATTCACTTTCCACTTACATAGCGACAATTGTCGTTTCAGCGACACCAACATCATCTGGGCCCACCCATAGTAGGTCCCACCCAACACACTCTCTACAATCATCATCTTCCCTCCAGTGATGTGATGGAGCGCCTGACTACCCAAGATCCACAACACTGCTGCGGCCACTGCCCGGTTCTCCAACCTCTCTAGATCCCCAATGGATATCCGAGTCCCCTTGACTCGGACACTCGGTCGATAATGTTGCTCAACAAACTCCATAATGTTACGCCCCCGTGGTAACACTGGCTGCGTATTTCCCACCATCCCCAACGGTGGGAGACCAGTCAAGAAATACAAATCCTGGACCATCAACTCGATCCTGTGCCCCTACACTACAAACGCCTCATGATCTGGATCCCAATAACTGATAATCCGGGCCAACAAGGGCTCTCTAGCCCTCATCAAAGGGTTCTCCAAAAATTTCAGAACCCCATGACTAGCTAGTGCATGACGGACACCCTGATCCACCTGGATCTCCGTCCATAGTATACCTAAGTCTCTCTCTCTCCAGTTTATTCGTATATCTTCCAGATCTGCACAAAAACATCATTTTTGTCAGCCTCCAGATGAAAAAAACTGTATTATCTTATAACAAAACAGAATTTCAGCCCATAACAGCATTGAAACCTCCCACACCTAGTAGGTCGCACTTTTTTGGCCAAACCTGGGCCAAGTCGCACTTTTCAGGTCAAAAATTACGTCCTAGGTCGCAGATTTTGCCCCAAAAAGTGCGACCCGACTGTAATGAGGAAGTAGGGGCAGTTTCTGGAATTTAAAACCCTAATCTGCAACTTCAATCCATCAAAAACAAAGCTTAGGATTAGGCCTCTTACCTGCAACTGACGGATTGAAATTCCAACGGTCGGTTTGTCCGCTATGATTGCCGCAAGATTTAGGGCCTTCTCTCCTCTCCACATTCACCATAGCTACACAAGCAAATGAATGATTTTGGAGGGAAAACGCCCTATTAGAAGAAAACCCCTATTTTTTCTTTCGCCCACTGCGACCAAACCGTAGCCCCGTTTGACACACCGTCTGCACCGTTCGAAAGCTCTCACCGAGAAATCAAATGGGTATCTATCAGTTTTTTATGTTCTGATACTTCACCAGGACACATTTTGTCCATGAAGGCCCTTTTCATCTCTCCTCCAAATCAAATTTCTTCACTTAAAACACTTGTACCTGGGCCACCACTTTTCCTCCTTACTTGTCTTTGTTCTTGTTGATTTTCGTCATGAGATACCCTATTGTACTCATGTTTTTATGGTTCCCCATCGGACCTTTACTATATGGCAGCACCATCGAGTCGCCCTTGTTTAGAGCATCCGAGTTGAGTCATCATTAGTCCCAGAGTCTATCTCGCGTCCCTTTGTATCCCGCTATAGTTCTCCACCCTTCATTACTTGGTCCACCTCTCATGTTGCACAGTATGACCCTCAGTCCCATTGTCCCCTATCCCTCATGATGTTGTGTCCGTCGCTGCCAAGCCATCCATGCTTTTTATGCTCTAACAAGGGAAGTCGTCCATCCGCCACTTATAATCCCTCATTTCATCATCATTAGTGTCCATCTGTTCGTCGCTCCACTATTTTCTCTCGTGCCTTAGTTGGGGTTCCCTTATTGCCCTACCCATGATGGCCTGACTTCTGTCGACATCAGCGCCTTTAATCCAGAAGTCAGGTCTAGGGGGCAGTGTACCTTGGTCTTTTTAGCCTGATCGTGATCTATACACTTGATGGTTCAGTGATGCAGCAACAGCTATTGGTGATACCCGGGTGTGTGTGAGATGTCTCAACCCTCAGGAGGGGGTGGCCCTGCAGGTAGCCCCCCACATACCCGGATGACTTCTTCATTCCAACACTTGATGCATCTCCTCTCATTTGATGATATCGGCCTCAGTCACTTGTAGCACCTCTTCGATTTGCACGTGTTGGTCCGATTTCGCGAGCCCTTCCCCGTGTGTAGGGGGAATTTGGGTGTATTAATATCTCATGTACCACCATATTATTGTATAAGTCCTGACGATTATTCCAGGCATCGCATGTATGTGGGATTCATCATTCTTGATTTTTGGCTGATGATTAGGCCAACACTGGTTTTTCTATTGCGTTCCGTGGTTTTCCGGGCGCCTTATTCTTTGTACTATTGTCTCGGCGGGCATAGGTATGCCTCCCCCATCTACCTTTCACATTGGTACCACATCATACACTTGAGACTTGTTGCACCTGTAAGTCTCGTCTCCTCAGGGTCTAGTCCTCCACCACTTTAGATTACCTTACATTCCTCTATTTCATTTCTATCTTGCTGTTTAGTGATTCAGTTCTTACAACGTACTTCGGTCATACGATTTGCTCCTAACACTCGTACATTGGGGGGCAATCTGTTACACCATTTTTTGGTCATGTAACCCATTATCGTTAGATGAACCCAAGTACACCATGTAAGACTAATTTTACCCCAAGTAAAATCGCTTTCACCACATTTTTTTACATTTCTTGGTCATATTTAACCCAAAACAAGGTAATCAATTAAATAAACCATTATTTATTTAATTATTTCCTAAGAATAAGTTATTTAAATCATTGCTTAAATACTATTCCTAGTTAAATTTGACTAAATCATTTTTAAATAATTAAATAAACCATTATTTATTTAATTATATTCCCCTCATTTCCCTTAAATATTAAATAAATCATTTATTTATTTATTATTTATAAATAAAGGAATTGACCCAAGTCAAAAACCCTTTTCCCTCCAAAAAATATAATAAAATATTCCTAAAGGGTGATTCTAGAATGTGATTAACAATATTTTATTCATGCACCGAGTTCTAGAACACCCCAATATTTTGTTATAAATAGAAGGGTTTTCCCCATTCATTAGTCACCTCCATTGCATAAGATCACACTAGATCTACTCTTGGTCACCATTTCAATTTTTTTGCATTTTGAACTCCCATTGAGTTCCATGTTTGTTAGGGTTTTCCACATTAACCAAAGAGAGGAATTTTAGATCTGAAACACTGAGGACTTCTAAGAACCCATCCCACTGAGGAGAACTGGAAAAAACCTTTCTTGTTTTCCTCCCAGGTGCCCCATTATTTAATATAATATAAAATTCTTTTTATACATTGTTCTTGTCTTGTTCATTGGATGCATGGAGCCATTTTACATTTTATTTGCTTAATATCTTTTATGCTTAGATCTAATTTTATGCAGCAAAATTAAAGATATTTTGTAGCCATACTTGATGTTAGGGCTACTTGATATGCATATCTAAAGTGATCTTTTACGACGAAAGAATCATACTAAAACTATGCCAAAAATAGGAATTTCTAACAAGGTGACTTTGATTGTTAGTGTTTTAGGTTTCCATGAAATGATACCACTTCAAATCAATCAACACAAAGACTTTTTCAAAGTTCCTTAGGATGACTACATGCTTGACCAATTTTTTCCTAGAATAAGGAAAGCTAAAAACACCTTCCAAGAGGCCATGGCTCCTATTACCTACTTTTTCACTTTGTTGTACATGGATGACTTTGTCATTAGTTTAGGAGTTGACGAAGAATGCCTTTTTTACCTAGACAGTTTCTTTCTTAGAAACAAGGTTTGGGAGGAAAACTCAAAGAAGGAATGTAAAGGAGAACTTGGCATGTTTGAAAATCCTTGGCATAAATCTTGCACCATGCCCTCAAAAATAGATAGTCATGTTCCTTATCTGCAAGAACTGAATGACAAGGGTTGGTAGATGAAGCTGGGGAAGACATGGTAATTAAATACCATGGCCATTTAGAGTCTTAGTTAGAATTTCTCATTCATTGTACATATCACTGTTTGATGAAAAGATATTGAGAGAAATCACAAAAAAAATACAAAACAGAAAAATGGAAAAGAGGGAAGTTTTGAAAAGAGGTAAAGCCCCATACCCAAAAAATAGAACTATTGAAAGTGGGTAAGCCTAAATACCACAACTAGTGCATAAAGGAGTCTTGTTTCAGTCATCTAGCCTAATCATGGTTGAAACATGTTTTAAATTTATTGTTGATAAGTTAGTGAAAGATAGTGGGTCAAATTATTCAAGCTTAACTTGTCAAAAGATAGATTAGGGAAGAAAGATACTAGTTCCACATGCTTAAAACATAGCCAAAGAGGAAAATAGGGATGAGTAACAAACAATGTATCCTAGCCTTGATTTTTCTAGTCTTATTTTGTACAAAAATAACATTTGTGTGCAGCTTGTTTTTATGCCACAAACCCATGGTAAATTATATTGTCTAATCCTAATTTAGCCATGTTTTCAATTTCATGTTTGTAGCCTAGTGAATAAATCCTATCAAATAGTTTCACCTTGGAAGTTGAATAGTATAGGTAGAGAATCAAAGGAGTTCATTAGCCTAATCTGAGCTCTGGGAAGAAATAAGGTAGAAGTAAATAGATTATTTTTCTTTCAAAAAATAAAAAGATGTAAAGGTTGATATTCAAAATGCACCTAAAGAAGAAAAAATGTTATGCAAGTAGGTTGGGTAGGTAGAGATGGATTTGAGCTAATCATGTCTTTTAGATTATTGAGATCATAAGCTTTAAGCAAGCATCAACAAGAGAAAGAGGTAAAAATTTGCCCAATGGATGAGGCACTGGTCTCCATAAAGCTAGAAATCTGAAGTTCTGGACATCTCCTGAAAATGTGCCGCCCTCCCCAAGTGGAGCCACTATTAGTCATCAGTAATTTTTGCCTTCATATATGAATAAATGATTTCCCTAGATTTCTAGAAACAAAATTCATGAACATTGTGAGTTCTAGAAATATCACTACCTTCATCATCCTTAAAGATATTTTTTCACTATTTCATCTTTCCATCTTGTCTAGCTTTTATTACTAGTCCCAGAAAACCCATTAGTGACTTATGTCACTATTTTTGTCTATATGATTTCATATTTGGCCCAAATCCTCTGTTTTTTTTTGCCTAAAAAAACCCCCCACTGCTACCTAAGCCCACCAATTAAAAAACTTTGTTGTGTCTCCCAAAATACTCTCAAACACTGATAGTCTCAAACTATCTCTGTAGGCTATTTAAGATAAATCAAGTTCATTGGATTTTGGATCTTCAATACATTAGTTTATCATAAACTCTATCTTACACTTGATGATCCCAAATTATAGGTCTCAGTCCAAAAACCAAGTCCAAGAAAGCCTCCACTAGGTCACATAGGGTTTCACGAAGTCATAGGGTGGATTTGGTGCCCTACAAACTTTGTTTTTCCTGTATGAAGAAACTACATTCAAAGAAGAAAAGGACAGGTGATTTTTTCCAAACTGATCAGAAAGTTTATTCAAGGAAGGCTTTTTGGCCTAAAGCATGAATCTTGCAAGGGGAAAGCTGCCCTTTGCTCACATTTTTTCAAGAGGATCAAATGGCCATCATCCTAGAATAAGGTAAGGTAATGAGAAAATTATCACAAGAAGACCATTCATAGCAAGAAGAAAGCAAAAAGCACGTGTTTGATGAAAATTAGGGTTTGTGACTGTTTTGACCAAGTAGGAGTCGGTACTAGGGTTATAAAGGCAAAGGCCACCTCAAGCTCCATCAGTGCACTATTAAAGGTCTTTAGGACATGATTAATAAGTTTTGAGAAGTTTTTGAGAACTTAGAAGAAAACACTAGTTACCTTTTCTAAGCAGCCCTAAAACCTAAGAGTTTGGGAAAGTTGAAAAACTGGTGAAAAGGTGATAACAGAACCTCCTTCATAATAGCAGAGGGTTTCAATTTGCCCTCTAAGGTTTGTCAAAGAGGCACTAACTCCACCTCATCAAAAGGTAAAATCAGAGGCCTTAAAGGGGTTAAAGGAGGAAGACATAAAAACCAATAATCCACTACACCAAAGGAAGAAAGATGATAAAGGGTATCAACAAAAAGAGACAGAAATATTAGTTCAAGGTTTGACTTCTCAAAGAAAGGACAAAAACATTTTTAAAGGGTCAAGGAGGCAAGCATGAGGGAAGAAATTTCCAAAGGAGGCAACTATGACAAGCATAGGTTCATGGTTGATAGAATGAGCTATCCAACTCCAAAAGAGACAGTGATGTAAGGCAGAAGTTGTGTAGGCACATGCAAGAATAGAAGTGGCCAGCAAAAGCAAAAAAATGGTTTAGAAAACTCACCTCCCTCACTAGACATACATCATTTTAAAACCGATTGAAGGAACAAACGTATAGCTGGTTTAAGAGTAGTAAAGCCTCCAAAATGGTTTCTTTATCAAGGTATATTCTACAAAATATAGGTTAGCCATAAATGACACTTCTGTAGGACTGCCAAGATAAACTACCTACAGGAAAATTGATAAAGACAAACAGACCAAACATTTTTCACCATAATGGCACACATAAAGGATAAAAGGGTTGTTGATGCTAGGGTTTTCACATTAAGAAGTTTTTCCACTGATTCACACTAAGACACATGGCAGAGTGACAGTCAAAGGAAAATATGGAAAATAATCACAAATCTGCTATTTGCAAGTGTTAAACATAATGAAGAAGGTTCATTTTCCAAAGTGGGTTGAGGGCACATTTTTGAGATGGTTGAAGGGTTTGTGAGCACAAGTAAGACATTAAGAGGCTTCCAACAAAGAAAAGAACCATATTTTTGTCAAATTACCACCTATAGGACCAAAAGGAGCCAAGAAGACAGTAAGAAAAAGGAAAAGAGAAATAAACCTTATAAAGTGGGTTTTTACTCATAAATTCATTTTTAAAAAAGTTACAAAGCCTCTTTGACCTCTTTCCCATCTCATTTTCATTGAAAAATAGAGAGAGAGCCGTTGAAAGCAAGTTTTGAGGGTTTTTTGCAAATTTGAAGAAAAATTTCAGGCACTGTGCACTGAGGCCAACACTACGCACCTGGCCATCGTCCCTGCGCACAAAGGAGGCAAGGATAGTGTTATTTAACATTGCTTTGCACACCGGGAGGGCAACACTATGCACCTTAGTGGGTGCTATGCATAGGCCCAGAATGACCCGATTGCCGAAACATTCACCCGACGCTATGCTCTGACAGGCCCATTTTCGGCCCGAATCGACCAAGCACTGCGCACAAAACTGCCAGCCCAACCTGACCTAAACGTGTAGTCGGGTGGAACTATGCACCTGGGTAGACACTACACACATACAAAACTTGGCCCAATTTGCTCAAAAAGGGCAAAAAAATCAAGTTTTTGCCTCCAAATCTCTTGCAATCAGTCAAGCAAGGTTGGTGACTCTTTTCCTTACCTTCCAAGTAGTCATTTTCATAAGCAAGAAGGTGTTTAGAGGCCTAATGTGATCAAACCCTAATCTCCATAAAAATAAATTTATTGACCTCTTAGGGTAGGGATTGAAATTTTAAGAGTTGTCATAGGGGTACAGATACTTAGTGCAAACAACCCTCCTCCTAAAACTCTGGATTTGTTCTAGACATACTTCATTTGGCCCTCATTTCCAAAATTTTTCCCTCACATCACTCATTTTCCCTCTCTAGACCTAAAGGCTCTCAAACAATTTAAAACCTTTGTTCTAGGCTAGTCACTATGTCTGAAGAAGAAATTCATACCAGCAGTGATGAATACCAAAGGCCTATCAAGACAAAGCACAAGGGAGGAAGGGTTAATAGGTTTGAGCCCCTAAACACCATTCAAATTTCTTCTTCTCCTACGATTCTTGCATGTTTTCAAGATGTTGGATGTTATCAGTTTTGTGAGAAGGTTGAACAAGTCGAAAGCCACTCAGACTTGACTAGGTTGTTCATCCTTAGCTTACAAAATCACCAAGTCAACCTAGCAGGAGTGAATTTTGAACTCTCATCTGAATCCATTGCTAAAGCAACAAGAATACCAGTTATTGGTGAGAGATGGTTTAAACGGAAGAAGTTGGACTTGAGTTATTATGAGCCCTACCTCAAACCAAGTTGTCAACAAGGCTGCAAAGCTATCTTCCCCTTCTCCCACCTACTAGAGAGGTATGCCCTACTGATGAGGTAGATTATCAAGTACTTCACCTATGAGGGGAGGTACTTCAGGGTTTATTATTATCACATAAGGCTTCTAATTCATTTCACCAGGGTTAAATTTCTAAACCTACCATACTATCTTTACCAGAGAACTGAAAAAATGGCTTCAGTGGTCAAGAAGAGGAGTTATGCCCACCAAATGCAGAGCCTTTTTCATCACTCCTTGGTTAAGATGATTGTTTTACACTAGCTGGAGGAGAAAGGAATCCCTTGGGAAGATTTTATCTCAGATGATGTATTTGTCAATCCCTAAGCCTTCATTTAGAAAAATTTTCCTTCCACTTCACATCCACCTACCTCCACTCCTCCATCATCTCCACATTTGCCTTATCCACAAAGAAACTCACCTTCTATCTCTTCTCCTAATGCATCAAGTGAAGGAGTTGATAGTAGCCCTAATGAGGAGCAAACAAATGACAATGGAGAGGAAAAGGACAGTGAGGTATAAATAGAGTTTAATGAGGAAAAAGAAGAGGACAACAGTGCTAAGGGATAAGATGATGGCAGTAGCCATGAAGAAAAAACAAATAGCAGTCAGGAAGAGGTAGAATCTAATGAGGAAGACCAAGAGGATGATGATAGCATGGAAGAGAGTGAAGAAAATGAGGCAAAGGTAGAAAACAGTGAGGCAAGTACAAAGCTTAATCAAGAAGATGAAAGTGATGAAAATGGTAAAGACAGTGGGACAGAAACAAAGCCTAATAATGAAGAAGAAGATGATGATGACATGGAGGAGGAGGATGAACATGGCAGCCATGAAGGGAAAAACAGTGATGAATTTTAGAAAAAAAATGATAGTGATGACACCCATAAAACAATATCAAATGCAAAAAAGAGTGTTGAAGATGAAAAAGATGAAGACCAAGGGGATTATGAAGAAAACAATGAAGGTGACAGTCATCAAGAGAGTGCACAAGACAACCAAGAGGAATATGTGTTTGAGCATGATAGTGAGCACAATGACAGTAAAAAAAAGTGTTGAAATAAATGAAGAAAATGATATTGAGGAAACAGAAGGATAGGTTGAAGAAATTGAAAACCAAGATCAGAAAAATGATGAGGTTGAAATAGAGTTTGAAAATGAAGACAATGACCAAGGTAGTGGCTCAAATGAGATAGTCAGTGATAAGCAAGGAAATAGTCATGACAGATGTCATGATTGTCATGACACTAATCAACCTCCAAATGACCAAGGAACTCAAAGTGACAATGCTGAAAGTGACAGAGAAGAAGACCTTAGTGAAGGAGAAAGTCAAAATGAGGCAATGAGGAGGGTAGTGGTCAATTTTAGAGCCAAGATGACAGTGAAGAAAAGAGTGAGGAAAGCAATGATGATGATGAGACTAAAGGTCAAGAAATTAGTGACCCAAACGAGCATGAAGTCACTCATGAAAGCCATGACAAAGATGAAAAGGCTTGTGACTTCATCAAGGATCAAGGCACCCTCATCACTCCTCTCACATGCACCTACCACAGAGGCAAAAGAGATGTGTTTGCTGCCTTAAAAAGGCAAAGGGCCATCTCTCCTCTAGCTATCAAGCAAAAATACAAAGGCAAGGAAAATATGGACAAAGGTGAGCAACATGTAAATGTAAGGAGAAGCAAAAGGATCAAGAGGACTTCTCAAGGGCCTTAATTGATTGATCTAGACACTGACAATGAGGACAAGGAGATGCACACAAGATTGCTTCTCTTAGAGAAAGATGCACAGTTTCAGGAGTGGGAAAGAGACTTTGAGATGGAAAAACGTGTCATCCACTATTACAAAGAGGAGCATAAGAATTTGAAGGAGGTAAAGAGAGGCATTTCCCTACAAAATAAAATGAACAAGCATTATGCATGGAAAAACATGCTTGCTTTTGCCAAACTGAAGAAGGCCCTCATAGAGCTAGAAGAACTAAAAAGAGCAAAAGTGCAGGACAACCTTGGAATTTTGGCTGAGGCTTCTCAACAGGTGTCCAAGACCTCTTGAGGGACCTCTCCACAAATTTTGAGGCAAATTGGACAACTTTTTGTTATTTCCAAATTTTGACCCCTCTATGCGCAACACCCTAGGCGCTACGCACAAAATTGGTGCATCCTCAACTCTCAAAGTTTCCATTTTTGGATTTCCCATATCACTAACAGTCTTCTCACTAATTTTTAGATCATTTGGATCATTACCCCCTCAAAAGGTAAAAAAACATAAAAAATTTGACCTTTCTGCCTCATTTTCAGACGAGGCGCTGTGCACAGAGCAGTGTTGGGAGATTTTATTTTTGGATAGGTAAATGGCATCCAATCAGCACAACTCAAGAATTTATGGAAATTAGACTCATCAGGATTTCCAACGGGCCATCCCGAAACCAAATCCGGTGTCAGGAAGGGGTCCAAAACTTAGATGCAAGAGACCCTATTTTCTGCTGAAGTGGTGCTATGCACAGAGGTTGCCTAGTTTGTTTTGGACCAAAAGTCAACAAAACACACTCATTTATTGCAAATAGATATTTTTGAGTTTTTTGAGGCAAATTAAGCTAGAATTAGGTGCAAATAGTTATTTTAGCATTTATCTCTTGGGATATTATGTGCCTTGGGCCTTGCATGGTCTCTTGGCCATAAATGATATTTATGACTATATTTGACATTTTCCTACCACATTTAGGGTTTTAGTCCTCATTTGCTCCATAAATAGAGCATGATGCCCCTATGTATTTTCTTTGAATTTGATGAGCTTGAAGAGCAATATATATGGTTTCATGAGCTTGGCGAAGCAATTGGTTTTTTGAAGTGGATGAATGGCTTGTTTGGCTTGATGATGGAGAAGCTTGTTTGCAGGATTCCATAGCTTGGTGAATGGTGATGTCTTCCTAATTTGTCTATTTTTTCCTTTGTTATCATTATGTTTCATGTTTCTTGACTACTATTAAATAGAAAAGTATATGTTGAGACATGTTCTTTGAGGCACCTCAGTCTGCCTGTTTGTTATAGCTTTGATGTTTTCTCTTTTGGCCATCTTAAGGAATTCTCGACTACTCCTTTGGTCCACCAAAACTTGTTTTTGTTTCATGTATGATTAGTATGCTAGCTTACAAGTATGATTCATGGTATGCCCTGCTTATTTGAAGTTTTCAAAACCCTATCTTGAAGCCTTTATGTGGAATATTGATTGTTAGGTTAAGTCAAAGAGGTCTCGTCTGATCTTTCCCTTTGTCCATTCTTACAAGCTTGTTTCTGAGTTCCCAATAACTTGATATATTTAGGAGTTCCCTCTCCATAAATTGAGTTATTTATATTGCCTTATTTGTTTTCCCAATATCTAAAGGTGAATTTATAAAGTTAGAAGCTCTTATGATTTCTATGTTTCACTAGAATGTTTCTCTTGAATGTTTATTAGTTTAGAGTATTGTTTATTGAGCTTAATGGTTTTCCCTATCTCATGAATTGTAACTTTTAAACTATATATGTTTAAGACCTCTTAGTATTTCCCAATATTAATGTTCATTACACCTCATACATCACCTTAAGGATCCATTAACCTTGCTAAATCGGCCCTGCGACACACTCTATTTCATCATTTAGACACTCTCAACTTTCACTTGACTCCATAGCCCAATGGCTTTGACGTATTCTCACTCCACCTATTTCATTTGACCATCTTACCCAACCAAAATAATAAAAAAAAATCTACACTAATAACTAGCCTAAAATCAAAACCGTAGAGAAAAAAGAACACATCCTTTGCACCCAATAGAGAGATCCCTCTTTGAGTCCAGGAAGGCTAGGTCCTAGGACTCCAAAGACTGGTTCCATGTTATCCTGTCATTTGGTCTACCAATCTTCCAAATCATGGGACCCTAACATTATGAACCTCCTAAAGTATATTCCATATTACCTTATTACTCCTGTGGTGTTTCCTCCTCATTCACAATCAGTTGACTTATGGGCTCCTCTACCACTGTCATTTTCAATCCTTTCTTTTCCAACTCCACATGAATCAGATCCAATTGCTCCTGCAGATCTTGTACTTGGTTTTTAATGCCCTGTTCTTGGATTGCAAGTGAAAATTTATCTTTTGATGTGTTTGACATCTCCTCTTAGTGGCTGAGTCCACTTTATCACCTTTTCTGTATTTTCCAAGGTCTTTGAAACACTGGTGACTTGATCTTCCCAGATTTTTCTCATTTTCTCAAATTGAACTTTCTCAACTTGATGTTTCTTTGCCTCTTGCTTCAAAACTGACATCTCCTCACCTGCCACCTTCAACTTCTCTTTAAGGGTTTCAATTTCTGATTTTTCACTAATTTTCTCTTTACCCTTTATTTTTTTGATAACCAGCTTTTCTTTTGCAGGTGAAGATAGATCTATAATGCTTGGTGGCTGAGCAGTTTCACTGACCTTCTCAATATTTTTCCTGCTTTCCATGACCTTTCATGCTATCTGGTCATTGGTTTCCTAGGTTAAAAAATGAAACCAACATCATCACCTGCAAACTCTAATTTTTTAGTCGTCTTAACTTTTTTCAGCTTTATTCCTCCATCTTCAATGTCTTCAGTTTGGATAATGGGAGTTTCTTCAATGTCAATTTCATGCAAGATGTCCTCTAAGTTTCCTTTAGCCACTGTTTGGCTCCTAGTAATGCTCTTGCTGATTTGTTTGCTAACTGTTTGCTTCTGTTTTGCAGGTGTTGTTTTAGGTGTGTCAATCTTCTGCAAAGGCTATGCCTCCATGCTCACTAGTTCTGGAGGAGATGATCTATTCCCTTCTTCAAATTCATCTGCCATAGTTGGTGATTAAATTTTTCTAGGTTTGGAGGCTCTCTGAGGAGTGAAAACATTAATTTCATAACCAATCATTAACAAAAAGGAAGTCCAATCTCTGTATAGTCTCTTCGATTCCTCTAACACCAATAGCTTAATTAAAACATGATGGAAAAGAGAAGTTTCATTGCCTTCTTTTTCTATTTGAAACTTATCTGAAATTTTCCCTAGACTTCTGTATAAATAAAAAGGCAAGTCAAGTGACCTCTTACCAAAAAAATGCAGCAGGAGTTTGAGATGATAGGAGTAGACCATGTGAAACCGTCATTCACAGGTAAAATACTTCTTGATGATCATCAACAACTTTGAATAATTTTCTTTCATGAAACCCCTAGGGATAGCATTTGTCAAATCAGTTTCACTGTGTTCTGGTATGATGAATTCCTTGCAATCCTGCATTGTGAATTTGATTCTTTTATACCACTATTTCCCTCCTCTAGGGATTTTTGTTGCCGATGAAATACTGTTTGGTGTCACTGTAAGGTTCAAAATTCCCACTTTTGAAGCTGTTTCTGTGAAATTGTTAGCAAAATCCTTGGAAACCTGTAGATGAAAGCCCCGCAACCTCTGACAGAAATGAAAGCAACCAGTTCTTCTAAAAACCTCCATGGAACTTGGGTCTTTATTGAGAAAATTCATGTCCATGGGTTCATACCTGTGGCAATGACCACATTTGTTTGTTTTCTTCCTTGCAGCCATGGGTGCTTTATATCTTCACAACCCCGCTTGCTTGATGACACCTGCAAAGTTCTAATCTACTAGCAACCTACTTGGCTCGATGAAGCAACTCTCCAAAGATCCAATTACATGCAAAGCTAAAGCAAAATATGACAAAAAGGTTGATTGGGGTAAGGTTTTATGGTTTGAATGACATATCATGCTTTAATCATGACACATGCATGCCAAAAAGGGTAATGATGACCTCAAACACGACTTTGTACTTTTGAACTAACCATAATAGACTCAAATGACCATCACCCTAACTCCTCCAATCATGGAACAAAATTTCATATCGAATTTGACAAGACAGGAAAGAAAAAATATTTTTGTAGCATGATTAGTTTAACCTCTGACAGTTTCACTACGAAACTATTAGCCAGTTTTGTAGTGAAAACTGTTGTTTTGCTTTATCAAATGCTACGAAAACTTGAAAAATTGACACAAGCGCCCTTTTTGAATTGAAATGCACGGGGAATGAAAACTGACACCATATGATGACTGATGGGACATGAAATGACATAAATGGAGGTGTCCTTGAACCTTAGGATAGATTAAACATGTAAAAAAAGAAATTTTTCTATACCAACTTGAAAAGGCTCAAGGAGACCTTATCCTTTTGACGAGTGAACTGTATGACCATTTCAAGTAATGTTTCAAAATTTTATGAGTGATAACAGTGGCTCCACTTGGGATGGTGTGCCCTTGTGGTACACCAAATAACCTGTAGTTCCAGTTCCATCCATATTTTTGAAAATAAAAAAACTCTAAAATTTTCCAAGATTTCTTCAAACTCTAATGGCCTTCACCTCGGGCTCAAGCTTGATTATTACTGCTGAAAAACCAAATTTCTACCTACTAAAAAGAAGCTCAGTCTACTTTGAGCTTATTCACACACACTTCTACCTACCCTAACAACTGCAATCTTCACGTTTGATTCAAGCAACATGAAACCTCCAATAAAGCCAGTCAATGAACTAATTTGATGCTTGAACCCCTTGACTACACTTGAACCAAAAGAAAACTGTATTCTGAAATGGTAAAGGTAAGAGAAGATGGATCTGTTTTTAACAGTGAAAAAATAATTGAAAAGTTGGACTGTAGCCTACTCTTCCATGTAATCAACTATGGGATCATAAAAGACACAATTTATTGATATCTCTTTTAAGCTCTCAATGACAAATTGATCCTCGAAATCCTTTTCATTTTCTTCACCAAGGCTGGAACTTGATTCCAACTCTACAATATCAAGCTCATAAGCATATTCTTCCTCTATCTGCAAGTAAGATGGTATAACAATTTCCTCCTTTTTTGGAGGAGGAAGACCTTCCAAGTACCGTTTAGGATCTTGGAAATCATATGATCCAATTTTAACATCCAATAGTTCAATTTAATTCTCTAATCTTTTAGAACCTAAACCAAGAAATACTATTGTGGAGAAATGTTCATCTATCTGAAATTTTTCTAACTCATCCCTTACACTTTGTAACATTTCATCATATAAAGAGTTTGCCACATACCCTGTCATCTTGGATCACCATGAATGTTCTGAAATTTGGATTCTTCCCAGTGAAGTCGCTCTGAACTTTGAAGCTCGGGATGTTGAACAATGGAGTTGCCAGGTGAATGGTACAACCTTCCTGTGTTTGGCTTCTGTTCACCATCAAAAGTCAAATCTGAACCTTGCCATTATGCCCTGAGAAAATTTACACCTTCGTCCCCGACAATGGTGCCAAAATGTTATCACCAAATTGAGTCTTGTTGGGTTGCTGCAATGGTCAACTTGGAGTAACTATTTCAAACCAAATTTTGACTGAAGATTAGCCTCTTTAGCCTGAGAGGGCTCTCTCAATTTATCAAAGGATTTGCAATGAAAACTCTATTATATGGCTAACTCTATGATGATGAATTGATTGTATATGATTGTAGGTAGAAAATGTAGAAGGTTTGCTACCATTGGGATTATGGAGTCAGTGCTAGGGAATTCAATGACAATGGCTCTCCTTATGTAAGCTGAGGCATGTAGATATTTATATTAAATGAAAAAACACACATAATTTACTGAATAGATAAATGTTCAAAGGAAGTCAGAGCATGAGAAACATGAATTCTGAGTAATGAACATTAAGATATTGAAAGCAGGATATTGAGGAATATATACAATAGTTTAATGCTTGAAGGAAGTCAGAGCATGAGAAGCACAGATTCTGAGTAATCAAACATTAATATATTGAAATAAATTAGCAAGATACATAATACAAGCTTCATGGAAACATCAAATGAATCTCAGGTGAAAGAGAAAAGGCCACATCCATTGTCTATTACTGATCAGAACAATTTACAATAGTAGTAGTCACAAGTGACATCTTCCAACCCTTTGCTTATTCGATGTTTTTTATATAAATAGACATTATTTACAATCTGGATGATCTTCCTGGTGGCTAGATCCTCGAATTCTACTATGACACCTTTCATTACTGAAATAAATAACTTGAAACAAAAAAATGACAGCTACCTTGAAAGAAAAAAAACTCCTAATAGGACTCTATCTTCTATTTATTACATTCCTTCATCCTATATGTGAAACAGTTACATGATGGTTACAAAATGAATGTCACATTCTTGAAGGACACATGACCAAGTTCACCACCACTTTAAATATTTAAAGCACCCCTATATCTGTGGAACATAACCCTACTTTTTTGGAATGGATTACCTTCATCTTCAACGCTATTTTGACTGATGACCTAGCTGCATGGAACTCCCTTTGAGTCATAAATATATGATAATAAGGTCCAATGACATGCTAGAGGTCTCCATTCGGAAAAAACTAGTTTTAATATGCTCAAAATTCTTCAACAATTGCTCACTACGAAAACAGGGCAGTTTCGTAGTGAGTTTTAGTACCATGGGAAAAATGGGTTTTCCATCAATCTTCTTGACATATTTGCTGTTCCAACACCTTAATCATGTCATGAAACCTTGAAACCTTCAATATCTCTCCTTAAAACATGACAAACCTGAGTTTAAATGTAAAAAAGCACCTACAGGTTTTTTTGTAGCGTATTTTTGGCTTCAAGCTTGAGGTACTGTTTGTGCTCAACTTAGTGTTACTAAATTGAGTTCATTAATTGTCAACCAGGGCTAGTAAACTGCTGAAGTGTGGCGCACTATATGTTCCTAGGTATTTTTTTCTCACTACGTTGTGTTTATTTTTTTATGATGTTTTTGGTTTTATGGTTTTATGTTTGAAAAGGGAAAGAACTAAGTGCTGGTGAAAAGAAGCTATTGGTTATATTAAAACAGAAAAAATCCTAAACTATGGATGGCAAACAAAAAATTCAAAGCTTGATAATGACTTCATTGCAAGGAAATAAATCACAACATGAGCTTGAACTTATCCAATTCATTCATTAAAGATGTGTTGGAAGAGCTTGAGAAATGGACAAGTTAAGTGTAAATGAAATTCTCCTAAATAAACAATCAACTCACAATATTACAAAAAAAATGATTATTTGTAACACAGTAAGGTTTCTATTCTAGATTAACCTATGATGCTGAAGTTACCCTATTCTGCAACTTGACTTATCACTACTAGGCCTTATTCAGAAGTTTAGATATTTTCTAGAATAATGTTTGGGAAAAAGGCTATAGGTGAATTTGTAAAAGATTTGTAGAATAATCAAAGCCTTAAACTGATATTACTGACCCCTGTTCATGTGATGATGTATCAATATAAATTCAGAACAAAAGTAAGTTGTAAATAATGAAGGCCGAGAGACTAATTTTGACAACTAGTACTACTTGAAATACAATGGATAACACTAGGCTAGAACGCGGTCTATCAATCTTAAAATACAATGATTACAACTAAGCCATTAATCTTTTCTTGAAACAAAATGAACTGAGACTGAACTAGAGTGCTACTAATCTATTTGAAGTACAATGAACAGAGTTAAACTAGAATGCCATTATCAAACTTGAAATGTAGTGACAGAGCTGAACTAAATGCAATCAACCTTCGGAGTGTAACTAAATTAACATGCAGCTAGTCTATGGAATTCTACAGCCCATATCGTTTCAATATGAATGATATTTTGGAAGAGTTTGTAAAAACAAGTCTGGTTGTATTATTCAATGCAATTGAACATAAATATAAGATTTGAAAGCAAATACAACTAGGATCTAAGATACCACAGCTGTTTCTTATTCATTGTTAATGGTGTTTTGGAAGAGTTTGTAGGAGTAAGACCGGCTATGATACTTAGTGTAAACAAGCATAAATCATAAAATTCGAAAGGAAATGCAACTAAAATATACAAAACCACAGCTATGCCTTATTCATCGTGATAATATTTTGGAAGAGTTTATAAGAGTAAGTCTAGCTGTGATGATTAATGTAAACAAGTATGATACATAAACTTCAGAAACCTGCTTAAGCTAGAAATGAAAAACGAGATTAAAATACTTATCTAAGCCGTATGAACAAAGCTGCTCAGGTAGCAGGGGCCCTCTACCACCGGAGTAGCACGCAAAATATACTTCAATATTGACTCAGCGCTTTCAGTAAAGTGATGCTTCTTTCATTAAAAGAGAAATTATTTCAAAACAGAGTGTTTTCGGACTTCTGAAATCTAGCAATTAAACACAAAATCTAACTCCGTCCCTCGGTTTCCCGAGCCATATTTATAACAGATTTACATAACTGTCTTGAGATAACCTAGGGATAATTGTCTTTCCAAATAAAGATCAAACTAGGACTCTGATGGTGGTCTCGTAATATGATTAAGGACATCTGAACTGTCCTTGTCCTATTAGGAGTCTATCTCCTAGTTTGAGTTCCCACGTGCATAACCACCTACAGAATTCCATTCAAACTTCATGGAGAGCAAAAAATGATGAGGGAATTATGTGGAATATGACCATATGTGTTTTTCTCTGAGATGACACCTGGAACCTGTGTAGACATGAAGACAATTGCAGAATTGACAACTAGCTACAGAATGTCTGCATTCTGTAGCTAGATCTAGTTCAAAAAGTACTACAATGACAAAATCATAAAAACATAGCAAGTTAGTCATGATATACATTCTTAAAGAAATTTTAATTAATTCCATTGATCATTTGAGCCTGTAATTAATAATGGAAAAAGGAAATGGAGTGGAATGTGGTGGAAGAAAAAACATCTTTGGAGCTCAACATACCCCCACTGCTAGGTTCTTGCATGTCCTCATGCAACTATTCTATGAACTCTGAGACCTCTGCAAGGAAATCCAACCCTCTTCTTCTGCTTTGCCTGGCAGTCAAAGGCCTTCTGGGCTTCCTTATTACTAACTTGAATCTCAAATTTGTGAGTGCCCTAGTTAACTTTTTATTTCTCTTCTTCAATTTTTCACTGGCCTTGTGCAACTTTTGCATTTGTAGAGACAGAGTTGAATTCATATCAGTTTTCAGTTTAACCTGCTCTCTCAGAATTTCATTCTCATTCTTGATATGCCTGTTGGGTATTTCTAACTCATATATATCTCTTCTTAGGATATCAACTGCAGATTTTGGTGGATTAGGAGTTCTGTCTCTACCTTCTGAAGCTCTTTTCTCTAATGTCTCAACATAGTTGTAAATTTCTTGCTGTGCTGGGTCTATTTCAGGAGCTCCTTCATCAAAATCCTCCTCAGTAGGTGTTTCTTCATCCTCTATGTTTATGACTCCAGTTTGTTTAACATTTGTTTTCTTTAGTATCCCTCTAAGTCTGTGGCTCCGTCTTGGTTGAGATGGTCCTTCTCCTTTCCCTCTAGAAAATTTTCTTATTATCCTCTCTTTCTTAAGTTGTTTCCTAATCTGAGCCAATTTCTCAGAAATCATTTCTTCACTGCCTTCTTGTATTGTTTTACCAGTTTCAGTTTTGGAGGTTTTCCATCTTTTGCTTCTTTTTGTAGGTTTGTCTTCAGGTGGAGGTTCCTTGGGTTCTTCAAAGTGATTTCTCACTAAGAACTCTTCCCAATTATCTCCCATTTTTCTCAAATGATGTTCAATCAAATTTTTTACTAAACCATGATGGTATAAGGTTGTTTCTAGAAATTGAACTCTCTTTTGAACACTTGAGGCCATTTTCTTTAAACTATGAAGCAAGAAAAAGGGAAAATTGAGTTCTTCTTCTAAGAAATGCATTATCAACCGAATATGATAAACATAGAAGGTACCATATCTTCCTTCACAAGTGATGAATTTTTGCAAGATAAGCAACATGTTCCTCCATTTTTTCTTTAGTGCAGAGCTAGGGATACCCTTTTTAAAAATGGAAACATCCATACCTGGTGACTTGAGTATCTGCTTCCATGCCTCGTTATGAAATTCTCTATTCTTGAACCACCTTTCTCCTTGTCTGGGAAATTCTGTTGCTTTTGCAATGGAGGCTTCTGTAATGGTGAATTTAATATCTCCTATCTCGACCTCAGCTCCATTGAAAGACCGTGCAAACATTTTAGTCACCTCTTTGTGAAAACCACTGAATTTTTCAAAGAATTGCAACCACCCTGCTTGTTGTAACATTTCTCTGATTTGAGGATAACCTTCCAAGTACTTAGTCCCAACCGGTTCGGTCCTCATTATGAGACCCATAACTTCTCTTTCCAACCTTCAAATTTTTTCTCCTCTGTTCACGGTGACAACGACTGTTACAGAGATGTTTTTGCCTCACAGATGTTTCCTCTGTTTTGCAGGCTGAAATGGTTAAGAGTTGGTTACAGGAAAGAATGATATGGAGTGATTACAGAATGAATATAATGAGGTGAGGATGATGTATATGAGTTGAAAGATATCACGGAAGAAAAGACCGTGGAGATATTTTGTAACGAATTCAAAATCATCATTAAGTGCTTTGGCCTAGTGACGTAACTAATCCAATCACTTCAGCACTCTAACCGTTTATATTTTTAAATGATGATCGGATATGGGATTTGAAATGGTGAAATAGAAGGAGTTTTATCCAAAGTTTCTACGGGAGGTTTGTTAGGCATGATCAACAAAATTAATTAAAACAAATTTTTTGAATTATTCATAACTTAACTATACTAAAAATTTTCATGATATGTCATTATAATCATAACTTTTACCTTTGCATTTCCTCTAATTTTTGTGATCTTTATATGCTTTGTTCTCCCCTGAAAATCATTACTTTTTGAGTCTTCATAACTCCCTTGATTTTGCTTGTTGTCATGGATATGCAGGATCATTTTATTGCAGATCAGGTGATTACTGGACAGTGCTTTCAGGATCTCTGGCTGCAGAATGTCTGTCTAGCTGCAGAATGTCTGACTGGTTGCAGAATGTCTAACTGATTGCATAATGTACCTGTAGAAGACTTGAAACATGAAATGGAATGGTTTGGAGCATGAATGGAAAGTTGTATGGAATGAGTGAAGTTGGATAATAAAATATGGTGTAATGGAATATGAATGAAGTGAATAATGGAGTGGAATGGATCACAACTTATGAAATGGAGTGAAGTATGAGAAGTGGCCTGCAATTCATGATACGTATTATTCAATTGCAGAAAAACATCAAACTTAAAAATCTGGGATGGAAATGAGGTGGACCATGGGGTGAAATGAATGAAGTGTGGATGAATGAATGAAATGGAATATGGATGAATGAATGAAACAAAATATGGATGGATGAAATGATATGGACTATAAGTGAAATGGAACTGCTTGTAGAAAAAGAGAAAATTTGAAAAGCTAAAGTGTCAGAAAGATTCTGATTTTCACTCTACCTTTTCTGTATAAACATGCTAATTAGTGATTAGTTTTCATGTTTATACTTTA
Source organism: Pinus albicaulis (assembly GCA_034641835.2). Lineage (NCBI taxonomy): Eukaryota > Viridiplantae > Streptophyta > Pinopsida > Pinales > Pinaceae > Pinus > Pinus albicaulis. The sequence continues at coordinate 484,280,509 of CM076577.1, forward strand.
TTTATTTATTTATTTTTTAATAAAATGACTTCAGAAAATTCAATTAAGTTGATGAAGAAGAAATATTCTTCTTCATTAACTTCACATCACTGTTTTCCTGGAACTTCTTGACAAATTCTTCTCTTGAAAGTGGCTTATGATACAGCTTCAATATATGACCATTCACAAGAAAAGTGACCTCTTCTTCATCTATTGTCCTGATTTTTATTGCTCCATTGTCAAAAATTCTTATAATTTCATATGGCCCAAGCCAATGTGTTTGGAATTTACCTTGAAAATCCTTGAACTTTGAATCAAACAAGAGAGCCCAGTCACCTTCCTTAAACTTATTTTCCTTGATGTACTTGTCATGCCATCTAGTCCTTTGCTGTTGGACTAGACTTGTTTTCTGAACTGCATCTTGTCTGATCTCATCCAATTCATTAATTTGCTCCAATCTATGCTTCTGTGCCTCCGTCAAATCAAGTCCTAGCTGAACTGCCATTTTGAAAGTTTGAATCTGGAACTCTATGGGAAACAAAACTTGCTTTCCATAAACAAGTTCATAAGGAGTATGACCTGTTGTGCTTCTCCATGTAGTTCTATAGGCCCACAAGGCTTCAGGAAGCCTATTTTCCCAATCTCTTCTATGTAAATGAACAGTCTTTGTTAGTGTTAGACTCCTATACCAATAGGTGTCATTTTTCATGATAGACTTGGTGAACTATGCAATATGTTCAAACATTTTTCTTGTGCAAAGGTGTTCCATATTCTTAAAAAATCAAAAAATCAAAAAATGTAAAGAGGGTATACCCTAAAAGAAAAATCAAAGGGTGAAAAGAATAAAATGGCCAAAAAAGTGAAAGAAATGAACCCCAAACAAAAATAGACCAGGAAAGTGTGCAAGTATAAATGCCACTACTATTTCATTTTTTGTAATAAACAAAATTGTGTGCAACTTGTCAAACTTTTGCCACAATTTATGAAGAGTCAAACAATTTAAACTTGACTCATTCATTTTTCAATTTCATGCTGTAGAATAGAGAATAAATATCTGGCCAAACAGTTTAATATTGGCAGATAAGTAGATAGGTAGAGTGAATAAAAGGTGCTCAACAGTTTAAACTGAGCCCTTGGATGTAATAAGTGTAGACTTAGATAGGTTTTCCATGTAAAAGAGAAAGAAGATTGATATGGGTTTTCCAGTCTAAGTGCACCCTAATAAAGAAGAGAAAATGGTAGGGTAAAGTAAGTAGGGTAGGTAGATGTTGTTGCAGAATTACATGTGATGAATGATGGTTCTAATATTAGAACTCAAACAGAAAAATATTTCAATCTAGAAGCTGAAATAAACAAACTAAAGAGAGTTGTTCCCTTAGCAGAATTAGCTAAACATGATGTCTATAGAAGCCAAATCAGCAGATCCCTTAACATTACTGGAATGGATGATTCAGTAAATGTTTTTGATGATCAACCCAAACTACTTCTTGGCCCTGAAGTAAATGGAAAAACAGAAAGTGGAGGAACTCCTCCCTTTTATGTGAGTTTGAATGTACATGACAAAATACTTCATAACGCCATGCTTGATTCTGGAGCGTCTCACAATTTAATGCCCAAAGCTGTAATGGAAAGATTAAATCTAGACATTACCAGACCATATAAAGATCTTTTTTCTTTTGATTCGAGTCAGGTAAGATGTTTAGGTTTGATTAAAGATTTGTGTATTACTTTGGTGCAATACCCTGCGAAATCTATTCTGATGGATATAGTAGTTGCGGACATCCCTCCTAAATATGTTATGTTGTTGTCCAGATCCTGGGGTGCTGTTGAAGCCTAGAAAATCTCTGCTTCAAACATCGGGGAAAACCACCCGGTCGGGACCTTAAGACAGCTCCTTTTCCGTTTGGTATGGTGGCTCCGACTGGATTTAAAGGACCAGTTTCCTTATAACTAAATGGATTGGTTTGGATGAGTGGAAATGAGACTAAATTAACTGAAATAAAACTATCTAATTTAAACTAAATACTGGTAAAGAAATTCTAACACTAACCCGGGTAATTATATGTGAATATAACTTAAGATTGTTCCAATTTAACAATAACCATGAAAATGTATTATTATTTAAATTGAAATGTGTAGAAACAAATAAAGATAACTCTGTTTAAGAAATTAAACAGAGTTGTATTAACATATTGCATTCATCATTGTATACCATCTATATACACTTATGAAAGATAACGTTTCAATTATACTCAGAAATGATATATAAAAGGAAGCGTTGTGAAAATGAATATATATAAATGATAGCAATTTTAAAGCGAATATCATAAGACAGAAGAAATCAACAGTGAAAGGATAGAAATACCTCATTCATCTTGAAGACTTTCAAATGCAATGTGATACTCTAATCCAGTAACTCTGATGCAAAATCAAATTCCAAGGTACAGAAATGCAACACTTCAAAGATAATTCCGCATGAAAATCACCAGATGTGATCCTTTTTAAAAATATATAAGACAATGGAGTACAGAAATGCAATCTCCAAGTCAAAATATTAAGATCCAAGACCCTTCTCTAAATGCATGAGAAGGGTTTAAATACTACTTAGCTAAATCTAAAAATAGTCTTATTACAAAAATTAAGGATTCGGTTCAATGACCGTCCTTTTCCTAGGCTAAAATACAGTAAAATTAAAACTAAATCTAACTATCTATGAAATTGTTCTTTAAACTTGCAGGCATCTAGCATAGGTTTGAGAATATGTGGTTGACCGACTTCAGAATTCAACGGTCGTGAAAAGACAGAGTCGACAAGCATAGGAGTAATCTTCTCTGTAGCATTGATGATACAATTAAGCGCACTATGCTGACTGTGTGGCTTCACCAAGTACATCCAGTATGAGTCCCAATTCAATCTTGTCGGCCCTTGGATAGATTTTTCTCTTTCTTCTGCCTTTTGCCTCCATTCTGTTTGCAGTTGACTTGCCTGTGGGAGATATCCTGGAACAGTTTCAGGAATCAAATTAGCTTTGTGTAAATTGTCATTTACACAATCAGTAAGAATGTTTGCCACTGTAGCCGCCTCCTCTGCTGCCTTTTCTGCCCTTCTGATTTGTGCATTTTCCTTTATTTGAGCTTATTGCTCTGTTACTAATTTTGCAATTTTATCTTGATTTTTCTTCGCCATTTTCTCATATCATACTTTAGCCAAAGTAGTTTCGTTTTTATCGATTTGACCTTTCGCAGTAATTTTCCTCTGTGCCGAACACGCTCCACATTTTTTTCCTTAGCATGAAGTGCCTTGAATTTGGTCAATGTTTCCTCATTTTGTTTTACAGTTATTTCAAGTCTTCTTCAACTCCCGATTTTTCTCAAGAAGAGCTTTATGTTTCTCTGAGAACTTTTGACCTCCAACAGCTTCTTCAGTAACTTCTAAAAGCTCTATAGAGGATAAATTTTGACAAACTTACATATCTTATCTTGTGGTAGAAACTGGGTCAATTTTCCCACTTGGATGTTTGAACTTGTGAACAACGTCTAAAACATCCTTTTTTGGTACTGTCCACCCGTGTTTATTTTTCTTCAATGGCTCATCTCTTTTGGTCCATTCTTGCGTGAATTCTGACAAATTTGCATGTTCTCTGGCAAATTCTTTCATAACTTGCTTATTATAAGGCGCATGAGGTTCCGACAACTTATACATCAGCCTCACGTCTTCCGTGAAGAATGACCCGATTAGCTCTTCAGATGGAGTTTTAAATTGCCTGTCTGAAATATCAATGCTGTCCAGTACCCATTTTACCATGTCCGTATATGGGAGAATCCTTGGTCTTGCCGCTATCCTATGCAGAAATGAACAAGCCAGTTCTCTAAGGGTTGCCTCAGACGTATTATTGGAACCTGCTGTAGCTACAACTTTCATCACCACAGGATTTTCTTCCTCTAACAGATTATACATTCCTTCCCAAGTGGATATACCGGCATCCTTATTACAAGCGGTGTTTGCATACAACAAAGCCATTTCTATGTTTTTAGAACTCGAGCTCTTCTCCTTCTTACCCATAGTGTTTCGTGAAAGCTTTGTATAGACGTTTACTCCTTCGTGCCTGCGTTTTACGAATAAATGAGAGTAATGACATAAGAAAGGTGATGAGACTGTTTTAAATGTGAAAGCAGATGAAATATAATATTTTAATTGTGAAACGAATTTCAATCCAAACACAATCTCATTTACCATTAATCAATCCAATCATTTAATTTAATCATTAAGCGCATAACATATTTGATATATGGGAAGATTGCCTTTGGACAACGCGCCTACATGAATCTGCGACATTGCGATCTGCGATTTGGTGCGCAATATCGCAATATCGCAATGTCGCAATATCGCAATATTGCAAAATGAAGTCGTCGCAGTTATGTAAAATAGCGCAAAAGCGGAAATTGCGCAATAGCGCAAAAGCGCACATCGCAAATCTCGCAAAAGCGCAAAATTGAAAATAGCGCAAAAGTTATTCATTAATTACTTCTGTTTTCTGCGCTATGCGATCTGCAACCAATACGTTTATTGTACAAGCTTTTGGGATCGCATTTATCGCAAAAGCGCAAAATCGCATTTTAAGTTTTATAAAAGATATATACCATTTTGCTATGAATGCGCTATTTTGTTTAAAGAGCAATTTTATCGTAATATATCATAAACTTAAGTGTTTCTTAATGTTCTTTCTAAGGGATTTCTATAATTTTATGATAGAAAGTTTTATTTTGAAAAGGCAAACAAATCCTAATTGATTTTTTTGGATTTTTTAACTAAGGGTCCCCATTTATTTAGTATTATTACTAATATTAAATAAAAAGGGGGGTTGTTGCTGGTCACAACAGGTGCCAAACTCGGAGGATCTCTTCAAATAGATATGTCATATGCTACTATTTCAGTGTTTGGTCAACCTAAAAGACTATACAGAGAAAACTTGATGAAATATTTAGTCAGTAGTCAGGAAAAGCCTGAAAACTTCCCTGTCTACTCGGTACATTCTGATATGGACTCATTCATCCTTTATAATGTTGAATTTGACCTTCCTACTGAACTAGAAGCACCAGCAATAGAAACTGCAAATAAATCTACTGTTCAAATCGAAGAAATTTCTGAAAACAAAGAAACATCAGACATTCAAGAAATACCAGAAAAAATTGAAAAACCAGAGCTCCCTGTTAAGAAAGTTGTTAAAACCATCGATGAAGATTATGAACATGAAATTTTATGGCATTTAGAATTTTATGGTTCAGTAAATAAGTTAGGGGCAGGAGCTGGAATTTGGATACATGATGTTGAAAATGATCATGCCAAAGGCCATGCTTATAGATTGAATTTTAGATGCATTAATAATATGGCAGAGTATGAAGCTCTTTTGCTAGGGCTTAAACATGTCAAAAAGTTAGGAGCAATTAGAGTATCAATCATAGGAGACTCTGAGTTAATTATTCAACAGATTAATGGTGAATGTTCATCAAAAGACCCCAGATTAAGACAATACAGAGAAACAGTTGTGGAAATTCTCAACACTTTTCTACAAGATCAACTTGCCAAAATTCCTAGAAAACAAAATTTGCATGCTCACAGTCTTGCAATGTTCGCTAGCACATGTAAATTACCTTACGGACCTAATCATCAGTTCAAAGCTGAGATTAGACATAGGCCTGCTATACCGGATAATCTTATGAATTGGCAAGCGTTTGTAAATAATAATCAAATTAATAATTTTCTGACCTTAGAAAATGAGTTCTCTAACAGTAGTATAGATGAAGACACAATAATCAATGAATCTGATCAACTAGATGAGCAAGAAACAAATATTTCAGAAGAGACTGCAATTCACATGCTTCACCCAACCAAATTCACTAAAAAAGATATGCAGAATTTGAAGCAAGTGGAAGTCGATGAGATTATAGAAGATGAATCTGAAATTATCAATCTGAAAGATAATCATTTACCTAAAGGATTAACTCCTTTAGAAGATCTTTTTGACTCAAATGACATTCCACTAAAACCCAAAATGGAACCGTTAAAAGCTGATATTGAAGAATACAATTTGGGAACTGAAGGAAATCCCAAGATGGTTAAGTTATCTAAATCTCTGCCAAAGGATCAAAAAGTTAAATATGTTGAACTGTTAAAAGAATTCCAAGATGTTTTTGCCTGGAGTTATGAAGATCTTAAATCATACAATACATCAATAATTCAACATACAATACCTTTGAAACCAGATCAGAAACCTTTCAAACAGAAACTTAGAAGAATTAATCTTGTGCTACTACCTTCAATTGAGAAAGAAGTTAAAAGAATGTATGAAGCAGGAATTATAGCTCCTATTAGGTTCTCTGAATGGGTTTCTAATTTGGTACCAACAAGGAAAAAGACTGGAGAGATTAGACTATGTGTCGATTTGAGAAATTTAAACAAAGTCTCTTTAAAAGATAACTATCCTCTGCCTAAAATGGACCATATCTTACAAAGGGTAGTGGGATTTTCAAGAATTTCTCTTCTGGATGGATTTTCAGGGTATAACCAGATTTTGGTTCATTCTGATGATCAAGACAAAACAACATTTACAACACCATGGGGTACTTTTAAATATGTTAAGATGCCATTTGGACTCAAAAATGCAGGGGCAACCTTTCAAAGAGCAATGGACATTGCATTCCCCAAAGAAATTCATGATTTTCTGGTTATTTATCTAGATGATTTAACTGTTTTTTCCAAAACAGATAAGCAACATTTAGATCATCTAAGACAAGTGTTTATAAAATGCAGAAAGTATGGTATTTATTTAAATCCGAAAAAATCATTGTTTGGTCTTGAAGAAGGAAAACTCCTAGGTCATATCATTTCTAAAGATGGCATTAGAATTGATCTTGAAAGAATACAAGACATATTGCAGATACCTCATCCTAGGAATATTAAAGAACTTCAAGCTTTCATAGGAAAGATCAATTTTTTGAGAAGATTCATTTCTAGTTTAGCTGAATTACTTAGATTAATCACTAACATGTTAAGAAAGGATTTGAGTATTCAATGGACAGTGGAAGCCAAGCAATCATTTGAAGAAATCAAAATTGCTTTGACCAGAACACCAGTTCTTACCAGTCCAAAACTTGATAGAGATTTCATAATTTTTTCATTTGCTTCTGAACATACAGTTGCAGCTGTTTTATTACAAAAGGATGATCAAGGATGTGAAAAACCAATAGCCTTTTTTAGTAAAGCACTTAGAGATGCATCATTAAAATACAATATCATGGAGAAACAAGCTTTTGCACTTGTGAAAGCAATTAAAGATTTCAAAGTTTATATATTGTATTCTCATGTGATAGCTTATGTACCTAATGCTGTCGTTAAAGACATCTTAACTCAAGATGGTATTGAAGGCAAAAGAGGTAAATGGATAGCTAGCATATTAGAATATGATATTGAAATAAAACCAACAAAACTCATAAAAGGTCAAGGTTTGGCTCAACTCATGACTGAAACAAATTGCCAAGCCCTGGATATTAATGAATTGGATGACGAACAGGAGATGGTGACTCCACAGATCAGTCAGGCCTTTTTAGACTCACCCTGGTACACTGATATCATTTATGTTTTGTTAAACCTGCAAGCTCCTCCAGGGTTATCCAGAACGAAACAAAGGTTTTTGAAAATGACATCTTTAAAGTATTGTATTTTAGATAGTGCTCTTTTTTGGAAGAATCATGATGGAATTCTATTAAATTGCTTATTAAAAGATGAAGCTGACAAAGTTCTTAATGAATTTCATGCAGGAGATTGTGGTGGACACCTCTACTGGAAGTCAACTGCAGATAATATCTTAAGGGCTGGTTTTTATTGGCCAACCTTATTTTCAGATGTTAAGAAATTTGTAACTGCTTGCCATAAGTGTCCGATTTTTGAAGGAAAGAGAAAATTACTTCCTTTACCATTAAAACCAATTTCCACCGAGAAACCCTTTCAACAATGGGGCTTAGATTTTATTGGAGAAATCCATCCCACTTCTTCCAGTCAACACAGATGGATCCTTACTGCCACATATTACTTTACTAAATGGATTGAAGCAATCTCATCTAGACAAGCCAATGATTCTGTAATTATAGGTTTCTTAGAAACCAATATACTTTCAAGATTTGGCTGTCCTGAGAAAATTATAACTGATAACACTGCTGCTTTCAAGTCTAAGAAAATGATTAGTTTCTGCAATAAATATCACATCACTTTAGGCCATTCAATAGCCTATTATCCTCAGGGTAATGGACTGGCTGAATCTTCTAATAAAAGTCTCATTAATATCATTAAAAAATTATTGGAAGAAAATAAAAAGAATTGGCATAAGAAACTTACCAATGCATTGTGGGCAGACAGACTTACAACTAAGAAATCAATTGGGACCAGTCCATATGAATTAGTTTATGGTATTGAGGCTAGATTTCCATCATCCTTAGGAATTCCTGTTATGATGTTACTTCAGGAGGCTCAAGTAGAACCAAATGATATTCAGAGAAGAATAAACCAAACAATTCACTTGCAACAGACTAGAGAAGAAGTGTATCAACGATCCCAAGTTTTGTAAGAAAAATTAAAGAAAATGTTTGACAAAAGGACTAAAGCAGAAGATTTTCAACTGGGAGACAAAGTTCTAAGATGGGATTCCAGAAGGGAAGATAAAGGGAAACATGGGAAATTTGATTTCTTATGGAAAGGACCTTACATCATTCATGCTTTACAGGGAAATAACACATATTTTTTGAAGAATTTGGATGGTTCAGAAGCTGAGGAAGGACCAGTCAATGGTCGAATGCTAAAACACTACTTTGATCCTATTTACTAGGATGTTCTGATTTTTTAACTTGTACATAATATATCCTTTCTAATGCATCAGTTTTGATTGGATGGTAACTTACTGAAGTTGAAGCCCGAAGTGAAGGCCCTAAGCTTTAGAAGTTTTACTATCATATATAAAATAAAGCCACCAAAAAAAGAAGATTACATGGTTCAGTTAAAAGCATTTGGAAGACAACTGACCTGCTGTTCTTGACTTTTCACCAGGAAAAGCCATCCCCAAGTGGAGCCAGTGTTAGACTCCTATACCAATAGGTGTCATTTTTCATGATAGACTTGGTGAACTATGCAATATGTTCAAACCTTTTTCTTGTGCAAAGGTGTTCCATATTCTTAAAAAATCAAAAAATCAAAAAATGTAAAGAGGGTATACCTTAAAAGAAAAATCAAAGGGTGAAAAGAATAAAATGGTCAAAAAAGTGAAAGAAATGAACCCCAAACAAAAATAGACCAGGAAAGTGTGCAAGTCTAAATGCCACTACTATTTCATTTTTTGTAATAAACAAAATTGTGTGCAGCTTGTCAAACTTTTGCCACAATTTATGAAGAGTCAAACAATTTAAACTTGACTCATTCATTTTTCAATTTCATGCTGTAGAATAGAGAATAAATATTTGGCCAACCAGTTTAATCTTGGCAGATAAGTAGATAGGTAGAGTGAATAAAAGGTGCTCAATAGTTTAAACTGAGCCCTTGGATGTAATAAGTGTAGACTTAGATAGGTTTGCCATGTAAAAGAGAAAGAAGATTGATATGGGTTTGCCAGTCTAAGTGCACCCTAATAAAGAAGAAAAAATGGTAGGGTAAATTAAGTAGGGTAGGTAGATGTTGTTGCAGAATTACATGTGATGAATGATGGTTCTAAATGTGTTAAATTCTACTTTCATCACAAGTACAAAGGCAGATACTACATTGGAAAAGTTCACAGCAAAGCAAAGTCAAATTATTAACTTCCCCTCTCATTTTCCCTAAACATTTCACTAATTTCCCTAAGCACTAAGGTATTTGAAGATTAAAGGGGCTCAAGGCATTTCCTTGACTTTTGGAGGGACCGGACCCTTGGCCCAATAATTGAAAAAACCTAAGTACTTGAAATCATCCATTATCACATTCATTCACCTCTCAAAAATCTTTTCCCAAGTAAAATCCCATTTTACTTAGGAAATCCTTCAATATCTCATAAAAAGCCCTCAAAATCACTTTTTATTCTAAGTCTAAGTGATGAAAGTATAATAATGCTATTTACTTTTGAAACTTCACTTTCTTGGTTATATTAGAGTATTTTGAGTTTACATTGTCCTTTGGTCATATTAACTCTAACTTATGTATTAATTCCCATAAAAATGACCTTGTCCTATTATATATAAATCCTTTTATAATAATATCCCCAAAACCCTTATATTATGAATTTTTAGCCAAAAGTATTTAATTCCTATTTATTCAGATCAAAAACCCACAATATACCCCCTTTTGGCTAAAAAATATATCTTTAGTTCTATTCCCGCCCCCTATGGTAATTGGATTAATTTAATTCAATTATCGTATAATAAAAAATATATGAAAAACATTTAAACATATGTATATATGTTTAAAACAAAAAATAAGTCCAAAGTTTAATTAAAACCAAACTTTGAAAATAGTCCATCCCTGTGCATTTGTCATTTTCGACCATACAAAGAGATTAATTAATCCCCACGATTAATTAATAATCCAACCCGCTAATCAAACTCCACCCGATGAGTTTAATTGATAATTAATTACGTCGGGTCCATGCCATTAAAACTCCGCCATATCCCTGTCCCGTCGACCGTCCGATTACCCGCTCCGAGATCAACGGTCCTCATGCATTTCGCTGGCCATCCGCGTACGAAAGATAACACGCGATGGCTAAGCGGTTTTCAAATAGTGTCGTGCTACGTGTCAGCCGTTGTATCGCATCGCTGCGCTTCTGCCTAAAACTGCCTTCCCTCATAAGTGGTGCGATAAAAACCACTTACCACCTTTCTGTTCGTGACATGACTACTGTACCATGCTGACGTCATCCAATAAAATAATAAAAATTCCGCCACCCATTGACTTTGCCAATAAAACAAAAAATTCATGTCTTTTTCATCATTTCATATGCAGCAAACGAATACACCCTCCACCCAAAAATTCGAATTTCAAAAGCTGAAGTCCGCCAACCTTGGTCTCGTCGAAGAAAATTGCAGTCAAGCATTCAAGAAATCAGTCGCCTTATCCAGTACCTGTTTGAAACCAGTGTCATCCTCAGAAAAACAGGTATTTACCCTAGAAAATCCCACTGAACTTTGTAATAAACCTGATTTTCGTACTCTTTCACTAAACCAGGTTCAGACTTGATTGTTAGGTCATTTCTAAAAACCTGAGAAAGTAATTATATTCCCAAAACCTGAAATTGTACCTGTTTTTCCCGTCAAAACCCGAATTTCCATTTTTGAATCCACAAGAACCAAAAATGGAAGTTCCTGTGGCTTTAAACGTAGCACCTCTAAACACTCCTCATAAAGAATTGGATTATTTACCTTTAGCCGATATGGACTTTCAAATTAAGGACCTGGGTGTCAGTGAGAATCCTCTTCGAATATTTTGTCACTGCAGAGACAATTATTTGAATGGTTCTGACATAATTGGACTCTGGGAGTCTAATATGCCCATTTAATTTCTCCCAACAGTCCGTATTTTCCCTGAAATCATCCATATTTTTCATACCAACTATAATCCTAACCAAAGAGCAGTCTGATCCCCAAATCAAGATGTCCTCTTCCCAATAATTTCTCAATCCATAAATGAGATGCTACATTTCCAGCCTGGTCAAGCCCTCACCCCTCTGCACATGGCTGAATTACTTGAGAAGTCTACACAATTATCCCATGAAGAGTTAAACCGTCTTTGTCAGACTTTCATGCTGCCACAACATCAGCCTAAAGGACCTCCCCCTTATGGCCACACCTATTTTACTGATGAAGGCAGACTCATTTTAAACATGATATCTTCAATAATGGGTTTTAATACTAGTGATTTTGTTGACCAATTGACCCTAGTGTTATTGTCTATTTTTACCCCTGGACAACCTCCTGCTGTTAGATATGAGTTTGCATCTTTTATTGCTGACAAAATCCATGATCAATTCATGAGATTTGGAAATGAGAGAGTATTCAAATATTCTTCCTTCATATATCATCTCATGATATACTATCAATCATAAAGTTTTCCTTTCCATATTCAAGAACTTGATGCTAAAGGAAACCCTAGATCAGTTATCTTTTGGTCTGCTATCACCCATCATTCTTTTGATTCTCCTTACTCATACAATGAGTTTATTGATCTGTTTGTACATCCTGCAACCACTTTGTTAATTGGAATTTCTCCTCCCAGAATCAGTAATGAAATCAAGAGAATCCTAAAACTCTCAAAACAATATAAGGTGGGAGATTGGTACTTATATCATAGTTATACTGAAATTAGGATTTATGGATGTGAATTGTGTCCATTTAAGTTGCCCAGATATGTTCCAATGAGACTTTTTGCACTTGAGTATTTCAGACAGATGAACAATTCAGATATAGTTCATTTCTGTAATGCCAAGAAGAAGGCGCAGCTCAGAATAAAGAGCCAATTAGGTCCCTTCGTTTGTAATTCTAGGGAAGCTGGGAAAGAGGCCGAAAGGATTTTAGAAGATTACCTCAAACTACAAAAGAGTTTCTACTGGGCACCCTATGATCCATATAGCTTTATTTGTGAGAGAAGAATGAAAAACAAATTATCTCAATACATTCATTTTAGGATGCCAGAAATTGAACAATATGCATATACAGATGAATGGGTGGAAGGAACTTTGGTAGAGCAAGATAGTGAGCAGGTCAATATTGATAATGTAATGAAAGATCTTGAAAATATACTTGACCTGGACTCTCTTGGGCAGGTACAGACAGCAGGGCCTTCTTTAGCGGGAACTTCACAACAACATTTGCAGGAGATCAATACAGTGGCAATAGAATCAAAAGGAAAAGTAAAGGAATCGGACATACAAATAATTGAAAAATTCACAATGAAAGAGCTACCAGAAACATCTAAAGAACAAGGTCAGGTACAAATCACTCCAGTTCAGATCAATGAGGCAGAAATTGCCAATCTTCAAACTCCTCTTAATATGGAAAAAGGGAAAAAGAGAGAAGTTGAAACATCCACCCTTGGTGATAGATCTATAGAGCAGCATGATACTAAGAGGCAGAGATTGAATCCTCTTCTAGAAGTTGAATCATTTCAAGAAATCTCTGATAGCCAAGAAAGAGAAGACAGTCAACAAACAGATGCAGGTAGTGGGTCATCCACTACTTTTCAAAGAAAGGAACTACATAAACAAAAAGTCACAGAGATATCTTCTTTCAAGCCTCCAGTAAAAGAGGCTTGGGACATCAAAAATACATTTATCAATATCAAGGCCAGGAATGATCCACTGAGAATTCAAGTATATAATCAATATTTGAAAATGGCTCCAAAGAATCAAGAAAGACTGATGTTAGCTTTTGACATCCAACAGGGCAAAATGATAATGAGCCATTTCAATCCCAAGGTGCAACAACCCCAGACAGCTGCTGATTATATTAAGACAAACTTTGAAGTTCTAGCAAAAGGCATCCATCCTTTAGATCAGATTGAGTTGCATAAGCAGACTGGTGAAATGATCTATTCTACACTGACTGATAAGGCAATGACAGCTCATAAATTACAAGATTCTTTGGAGAACACTAATACACAATTGCAGCTTGAAAAAGCTTCTTCTCAAGCCAAAGATAACAGGATAAAAACATTGGAGGAAGTAATAATTGGATTAGGTCACAATCCAAAGGATTTCAAAGGTATAGAAGCTCTAATTAAGAAAAAAGATGAAGATATTGCAGCTTTGAGGAAGCGGTTGAAATTGCCTGCTTCAAGACATCTTCAAATTGAAGAAATAATAAAGAAGAATTCTGAAGAAGAAATGATGGAGTTGCTCTTAAAAATGAATGAGCAACTGATTGAAATAGAAAAAGAACTGGAACAAGTTTTAAAAGACAAGTAGTCCAATGTTCCAGCATCTACAACAGAGGCAATTACAGGTACACAGCCAACAGGTCAGCCAACAGAATCATCACAGGTAGACACTTCAAATTTAAGTTCAGAGCAATTAGTAAAACAAATGAATGACTTGAAACTTCAAGTAACTAAACTTCAGCACACAAAGTTACAGCTTATCAATTTAGAACAGAGATATGATCTTTCAAAAATGAGTGTTGCTGACAAATCAAGAGAAATCAAGAGATTGGAAAAATTGGTTAAAGCATTAGAAAAGGATCTATTGGAGAAGCCTTTGAGAGAAATAAATGAAATTCTTTGGGATAATATTATCCAGTCAATAAAATATATCTGGCCTTCAATTCAGATAATGTACAAGCAGAATGATTTGGTCAAAGAAGCTCTGGATGAATTTGAAAACACACGAGCAGAATTAGGGAAGAGGCCTGAGGAAGCCAATCAGCTTATACAGTTTCTAAACACCCAAACCAGACAGCAGCTTGAAGAAGTGGGTATTTAGGATAGAACTGCAATGATCTTAGAAATAAAAAGAGTTTTTACTAAAAGAACTCTTATGCAAAATTTGGAACGAAGGTGCTTTGACATGTAGGCAGAAATTATTGCTTTCAGAGAAAGGTTTAATGTTTTATTGAATAAAGGGTTGCCTAGCCCTATGATTCCAGAAGATAAAATAATGGACCTAGAAACTTATGTTAGGAAATTGGACATACATGCTCACAATCATTCCATTGCTAGTTCCTCAACCATTCCATCAGAAGCAACATTACCTACAGGAAGGAATCTTCATGACAGATTGGAGAATTTGTTCTATCTTGAACATGAGGTAAGACATTTGTTTCCTAATCAGCCTAATTTCTTCAGATATATCGAGGCTGATGAAACATTAAGGAAGCTTCAACAGACAAGAATAGCAGAAGAGAAATGGTGGGAAGATATATTGGAACTTTTGTAAAATTTATCCTTATATGAAATTTTGCCTATTTACCACAGTATAAAGGATAAAGGATAAATAAAGGTTAAAGAGTATCAGTTCGGTTAAAAGTGTATTAGTAAAAACAAAGAGTATCAGTGAAGCAAGGCAGTTAGAAAAAAATTACTGAAGAAGACAACGATGAGCCACAATATAGCACCTACCTCCAGCACACTCTCAAAAGGAGGGAACAACACAACATCGGTTACTTCTTGTCTTATCCATGAGACCATCTGTCTCTATTTTTATTGTAACTTATCTATGAGTCATATTAGATTATATCTCGTTTCGTTGAGAGATATTTTGTATAATTTTTTGTATAAATAAGCCCTCAATTGGATTATTGAAGGTGGATTCTTCTACTTTGCTGTAACATTGACTTTTGGAATAAAGTGCTTTTGGAGAAATTTCTTTGTGGCTTGCTGGATGATGAATTGAAGCTCAAGACTTTTTGCAGGATTCATGTGTCAGACTACAGTTCAATAAGTCATTTCTATCCTGTGTTTTAAGTTTTATATATGTTTACTACATCACTGTATTTCATTTCTGAATAATTAACAAAAAGGATTAAATCATAAATTGCTTAAGTGTACTCTGATTTCAATTGTTATTATTCTAAATGTTTTCTTCTAAACTGGTTATAAACAATGAATTCTTAATTGCTCTTGTTTCTCTGGTTTAAGCATTTGATTACTTAGTAAAGAATTCTTAATTTCTCTTTATTGGTAATCACTCACTTTCCCTCGTTTAAACATGTTGAAATATTCTTAATTGCCTTTCATCCATTTAAAAAATCCATTCCATTCACTTTAATATCCAAAATTGTTCTTTGTTTTGGCTATCTTGCCTTGCAAAGCCATCTTTAGTGTAAAAACTTAATCCAGTAAAGCCATCCTTTCGACTCCATAGCCCAATGGTCTAAAATACTCAATCTTGCCCTCAGTTGGCAGATTCCACCATTCAAATTCAAACAAAAACCCTGGACTTATAACTAGCCTAATATTTTCTACGAACAAAGCTAAATTTTAAAAGAGAGAGCCCTCTCTGGATACAGATTGGCTAGATTCTGTATCTGAAGGTTGGTTTGTGGTTACCTCGGACCCCTTTCCTCTTCCAACAAATTCAAGGAAAATATGAGAGATAACAGTTAGGATCCTTTCAATGACCTTATTAGTAGATTTCACTTGACCATTTGCTTGTGGGTGATAGGAAGTAGATTTTTTTTGTCTGATTCTATACCTCTCCATCATTTGTTCCACTAGCCTTGATGTGAATTGAGCTCCTTGATTTGTAACAATTTCTCTTGGGACACCGAAATGAGTAAAAATATCCTCAAAAAGAAAATTAACTACAGATGCTTCAGTAGAAAAAAGTAATGGCTTGGACTCTACCCATTTGGTAACATAATCAGTGCAAACTAATATATATTTCTTTTGTCTTGATGGAGGACTAATAGGTCCTACAAAATCCAAAGCCCATTTTTCAAAAGGTTAAATATGTACCTGAAGGAGAAGGTTTCCCTACCCTTTGGCAACTGTCACACCTTTTGACATACTCTTTAGCATATTTAAAAAAGGATGGCCAATATTATCCTAAATGAAGGACCTTATAAGCTGTCCTCTTATCAGCAAAGTGTCTACCACAAGGTTCATCATGACATGCTTTGATAATCTCAGGCATCTCATCTTCTCGAACACATCTCCTAATGATAAAATCTGGACCTGTCTTGTACAACTCATTAGCAACCCATGAATATTTTGCATTGGCATAAATGATTTTTCTTTTGTCTCTTGCATTCATTATTGAAGGAAATTTCCCTGAAACTAAATAATTAGCAATGTCAGCAAACCAAGGAGTCTGAGTAGAAATTGCAAAAAGATATTCATCAGGAAATTGATCTTCAACTGGAGTGTCATCTTTGATGTTTTGGAGTCTAGATAGGAAATCAGCTACTGTGTTTTGTTTTCCACGCCTATCTAGAATGGTAATTTTGAATTCTTGTAAAAGCAATAACCATCTTATGACTCTACCATTAGTAATTGATTTTTTCATTAGGTATCTAATTGCAGAATGATCTGTGTGAAAAAAAGTTTCATAGCCTGTTATATAGTGTCTGAATTTGTTTATGGCATGAACAACAACTAAAAACTCTTTTTCAGTTACAGTATAGTTTAACTCTGAAGGAGTCAAATTTTTACTGGTATAGTAGATGGCATAAGGAATTAGGTCTTTTTGTCCCAAGAGTGCTCCTAGAGCTGTATCTAAGGCATCTGTTGAAATATGAAAAGGTAACTTCCAGTTAGGTCCCCTTAAAATAGGTGCTTCAAAAATTTTTGTTTTCAGGGTCTCAAAGGCTAACTGGCAATTAGAATTCCATTTGAATTCACAGTCTTTGGTAAGTAATTTGAAGAGTGGAGATGCTATCTTGGTGAATTTTTCTATAAATCTTCGATAATATCCTATAAATCCTAGAAAAATCCTAACATCTTTTTGACAACTTGGAATAGATAATTTAGAGATGACTTCAACTTTTGACTCATCAACTCTAATCCCATCCCCTGAAATGTGATGTCCTAAAAAAATTCCTTCAGTAAACATCATAAAACACTTCTCATGACTAAGTGAAAGATTTTCTTCTTTACATCTCTTTAAAACTTTTTCCAAGTTTGTTAAGGCTTCTTCAAATGTGTTTCCATAAACTGTTAAATCATCCATATATACCTCTACACAATCATGTATTAGATCTGAAAAAATTCCTAGTACTGCCCTTTGAAATGTTGCAGGTGCATTGCATAATCCAAATGGAAACACTCGGTAAGCATAGGTACCCCAAGGACAGGTAAATGTGGTTTTGTCTTGATCCTCAAGTGCTACTTGAATTTGATTATAACCACTAAACCCATCTAGAAATGAGAAGTACTTTTTGCCAGCTAAGGTATCTAACACCTGATCTATGAAAGGTAGGGGGAAATGATCTTTAAGAGTAGTTTTGTTTAATTCTCGGTAGTCAATACATACCATCCATTTACCATTTTTATTTGGCACAATTACCAAAGGAGAAACCCACTGACTATCTGAAATAGGATAGATAAAGTTGACATTCAACAATTTCTGCAATTCTTCTTTAACAATCTCCCTAAGATTTGGATTCATTCGTCTTTGAGGTTGTCTGATTGGTTTAAAATTTTCCTCTATGTAGATGTGATGAGTGCAAGTCTTGGGGCTTATCCCTTTCATATCAGTGTACTCCCATGCATATGCAGAAGAATGTCTCTGTAAGATCTTGACCAGCTCTTCTTGTTGAGATTTTTCTAGGTTCTTGTTTATGTTTAAAGTTTTGCCTAGAAATATCTCACTTGTAGAGCTGCCAAATTTATCCATAGAATGAAGAGACATCTGTCTTGATGATAAAAATTCAATGTTGGATTCTTCTTGAAATTGTTCATGTTTGTATTCCGAAGAGGATTCAAAGTTTTCTAAAGTATTCAGAATTTGACTATCTTCACTAATTTCTGAAATTGTGAAGAGAGGTTGTAATTCTTCTTCATCCTCTATCCATTGAGTATCATCTAATTATGTAATTGTCCTTGCTGGAGGATACAAAGTGAATTTCTTAGTTATACTACCATCAGAGATATACATATCACCAGATCTACAACTAATGAAAGCATCAGCTGTAGCTAACCAAGGTCTTCCTAATATAATAGGATGCCCTCCTAGATTATTCTTAGGAGTTAGGATCATGAAATCCACATGGTACTCCCAAGAATCTAGGGACAATGGAATATCTTCTATTACCCCATTAGGTTTGATCACAGATCTGTCTGCTAATTGTAATAATGTGGGTGTAAAGAGAATATTAGGAAGTTTCAGTTTATCCATGATTTGTCTACTCATGATATTGATTGATGCTCCTAAATCAATGAGTGTGTTTTGGATCTCAATTCCATTGATGTGAATTTTAACAACTGGATTTCCTGGGTCTAGATACTTTGGAATAGCAATCTTACCCATCATGATATCTGCTATTTTTCCTGCCAGGTGAATTTTCTTTGTCTGTCTTATTCTTTTTCTTGTTTTCTTCATGCTCAACTCCTTTATTGTCTTTGCTAAAATTGGAATTTCCTTGATAGCTTGTAATAATGGAATCTTACTACAAACATTTCTCAGCTCATCTAGGAAATCATAATTAGGCACCATAATTTGTTTTTTCTACACCTCTATCAATTTGTAATATTTTTGGAAAGGGAGGTGTAGGAGTGGATGTTGATGGCTGCTCTAATACAGGAGTTGAAATTATTGGTTCTTTTTGTTTTGGTTTTTCAATGTTTGGGTCCTGAAAAGATGTGTCTTCTTCAAGACTTTTATTTTCCCGTAGAGAATCTTCCTCAGAGTTGTCTCGTTCTTGTATGATCACATAAGGTTTTCTTTTTTCAAGTATTCTTCCAGACCTAAGTTGAACATCACTAAGGTCTAGAGGAGTAATTAAATAAGTTGGAAACTGTTGGCCTTCTATCATGTATGTATTCTGAGGACTTTTATTGTTGGGGTTTGGTATGGGTTGAGCAGGCAACTCATTTGATTTCTGAGGAAATGGTAATGGGAGTGGTTGATTTTGATGTTATGGGTTCTGAGGATTCTGTTGAGGATTTTGTTGAGGATTTTGAGGAGAAAAATGTGGGTATGGTGGATATTGATAGTACTGGGAGTATCTTCCATAGGGATTTTGTGCTCCTTGTGCCCAAGCTTGAGATTGATTTTGAAATTGGGGCCAAGGTTGCTGCCAAGAATTCCAATTTAGTGGAGGTTGATTATACAATTGATCATGGAATCCTTGTGTTTGAGGTCCTTGCCAAGGCCTTCTAGAGAAAAAATTGAGAGATTCTGTGGAATTTGTAGGATTTTCCTCTTGAAAGATAGCTTTAAGACCAGGAAGTGAAGGACATCTCTTGGTTTCATTTTTTTCTGAACAAATTACACAGGTCTCTACAACTTTTGCATCCAAAGGACATTCTCTCAAGGCATGCTTCTTTCTACATTTGGGACAAAAGATGGCTAAGGCATCAGATTCAACTTTTTGCTTGTTTTGTAACTTAAGGGTGTCTATTTGTTCACTAAGACTAAGATGTCAGATTTGAATTCATCAAGCATATGCCCTATCTCTGCCCTAATTACTATCCCAGAAGCAGACTTACTTGCCCTTGCAAGAGCAGGGTCTCTTGGACCTTTTACAATTTTGGATTTCCCTCTTGAAAGGTTGATACATAACTCAGATATTTCAGGTAATGTGAGCTGAGATATATCCCCTTTTCCCATCATGTTAAGGATATCCAACCATTCATCCCTAATTGTCTTCAACAATAGAGCTTTTAAGGTGTCTTGATCTAAGTTGTCCATTTTTGCTCTTTTGATGTTGTAATGAAATCTCTCCAACAAATCTTCCAAGTTTTCATCTTCTTTTTGTATCATCTTGAACACTTCCTCCTTATGATTGACTGGCATACAATAATCCAAATACCTCTCTAGAAATGCTTGTTTCATATCTTCCCATGTCCTAATAGAATTGTTGATCAAACTCATAAACCACTTCAATGCTGCTCCTTTCAATGTTGAAGGAAATAGTTTAAGTTTTTGAGCATCTTGTAAGTAGTCATAAGTTCTACATAGGACTTCAAATTCAAATAGGAAGGTTTTAGGATCTTTAGTTTTAAGTCCATAGAAGTTTGGAAGGACAGAGGGTGAAATGTTTTTCATAGTTGTATTGGTTTCTTCATCTACTATAGGAAACCCAAAAGAGCTTCCCATTTCTCTTCTACCTCTTCCTCTACCTCCTTCTCCTTCTGAACCTCTACCTCCTTCTCCTCTACCTCTACCTCTACCCCCTCCAAATAATGTGTGTTCTCCATTAAAGACTCCTCATCCCCCTTCTTTTGCCATAGTTGATTCTTCTGTGGAAGTGAAAAAGTTTGTGTCTCTAGCAGGGGTCCTTGAATCTTCTTCTAAGACAGGCTCAGTGGATGAAGTGGAAGGTCTTTCTAATGGAATATCTGATCTTAAGTCTTCTGGAAGTCTAGGATTAGTAAAGGATGGAATGTGGGTCTGAGTTGGAGGTGTGCTGGCTCTTGGTCTAGGTGAAACAAGAGGTGTTCTAGGAATCAAACTTCTGTTTCTGCTTCTTATGAATCTACCCCCTGAGTCTCTCTCTCTACGCATATCATTGTTTTTGGGAGTTAAGAAACAAGGCTACCTAGTTACACTTCCCTGGCAACGGCGCCAAAATGCTTGTGCTCAACTTAGTGTTCCTAAATTGAGTTCATTAATTGTCAACCAGGGCTAGTAAACTGCTGAAGTGTGGTGCACTATATGTGCCTAGGTATTTGTTTCTCACTATGTTGTGTTTAGTGTTTTATGATGTTTTTGGTTTTATGGTTTTATGTTTGAAAAGGGAAAGAACTAAGTGCCGGTGAAAAGAAGCTATTGGTTATATTAAAACAGAACAAAGCCTAAACTATGGATGGCAAACAACAAATGCAAAGCTTGATAATGACTTCATTGCAAGGAAATAAATCACAACATGAGCTTGAACTTATCCAATTCATTCATTAAATATGTGTTGGAAGAGCTTGAGAAATGGACAAGTTAAGTGTAAATGAAGTTCTCCTAAATAAACAATCAACTCACAATATTACAAAAAAATGATTATTTGTAACACAGTAAGGTTTATATTCTATATAATCCTATGATGCTGAAGTTACCCTATTCTGCAACTTGACTTATCACTACTAGGCCTTATTCATAGGTTTATAGATTTTCTAGAACAATGTTTGGGAAAAAGGCTATAGGTGAATTTGTAAAAGGTTTGCAGAATAATCAAAGCCTTAAAATGATATTACTGACCCCTGTTCATGAGATGATGTATCAATATAAATTCAGAACAAAAGTAAGTTGTAAATAATGAAGGCCGAGAGACTAATTTTGACAACTAGTACTACTTGAAATGCAATGGATAACACTAGGCTGGAACATAGTCTATCAATCTTAAAATACAGTGACTACACTAAACTAGAATGCCATTATTCTTTTCTCGAAACAAAATGAACTGAGACCGAACTAGAGTGCTACTAATCTACTTGAAGTACAGTGAACAGAGTTAAAATGGAATACCATTATCAAACTTGAGATGTAGTGTCAGAGCTGAACTAAATGCAATTATCCTCTGGAGTGTTCTAACTAAATTAACATGCAACTAGTCTATGGAATTCTACAGCCCATCTCATTTAATGTGAATGATATTTTGGAAGAGTTTGTAAAAGCAAGTCTGGCTGTATTATTCAATGCAATTGAACATAAACATAAGATTTGAAAGCAAATACAACTAGGATCTAAGATACCACAGCTGTTTCTTATTCATTGTTAATGATGTTTTGGAAGAGTTTGTAGGAGTAAGACCGGCTATGATACTTAGTGTAAACAAGCATAAATCATAAAATTCGAAAGGAAATGAAACTAAAATCTACAACACCACAACTATGCCTTATTCATCGTGATAATATTTTGGAAGAGTTTAAAAGAGTAAGTCTAGCTGTGATGATTAATGTAAACAAGTATGAAACATAAACTTTAGAAACGTGCTTAAGCTAGAAATAAAAAACGAGACTAAAATACTTATCTAAGCCGTATGAACAAAGCTGCTCAGGTAGCAGGGGCCCTCTACCACCGGAGTAGCATGCAAAATCTACTTCAAGATTGACTCAGTGCTTTCAGTAAGGTGATGCTTCTTTCATTAAAAGAGACATTACTTCAAAACATAGTGTTTTCAGACTTCTGAAATCTAGCAATTAAACACAAAATCTAACTCTATCCCTCGGTTTCCCGAGCCATATTTATAACAAATTTACATAACTGTCTTGAGATAACCTAGGGATAATTGTCTTTCCAAATAAAAATCAAACTAGGACTCTGATGGTGGTCTCGTAATATGATTAAGGACATCTGGACGGTCCTTGTCATATTAGGAGTCTATCTCCTAGTTTGAGTTCCCACGTGCATAACCACCTACAAAATTCCGTTCAAACTTCGTGGAGAGAAAAAAATGATGAGGCAATGATGTGGAATACGACCATATGTGTTTTTCTTTAAGATGACACCTGGAACCTGTGTAGACATGAAGACAGCTTCAGAATCGGCAACTAGCTACAGAATGTCTGCATTCTGTAGCTAGATCTAGTTCAAAAAGTACTACAATGACAAAATCATAAAAACATAGCAAGTTAGTCATGATATACATTCTTAAAGAAATTTTAATTAATTCCATTGATCATTTGAGTCTGTAATTAATAATGGACAAAGGGAATGGAGTGGAATGTGGTGGAAGAAAGAACATCTTTGGAGCTCAACAGGTACGCTACGAAAATGTGCAAAAAACTAGAAATTGCTCCTTTCAAGATTATCTTCAAAAACTATCCTCCAACTGAAAAATTTGGGTTCTCTGCATGTTATGAACCTCCTAAAGTATATTCTATCTTACCTTATTACTCATGTGGTGTTTCCTCCTCATTCAAAATCAATTGAATAATGGGCTCCTCTACCACTGTCATTTTCAATCCTTTCTTTTCCAACTCCACATGAATCAGATCCAATTGCTCCTGCAGAACTTGCACTTGGTTTTTAATGCCCTGTTCTTGGATTGCAAGTGAAAATTTATCTTTTTGATGTGTTTGACCCCTCCTCTTAGTGGATGAGTCCACTTTATAAACTTTTTTGTATTTTCCAAGGTCTTTGAAACAATGGTGAATTGATCTTCCCATATTTTTCTCATTTTCTCAAACTGAAATTTCTCAACTCTGTGTTTCTTTGCCTCTTTCTTCAAAATTGATATATCCTCACCTGCCACCTTCAACTTCTCTTTAAGGGTTTAAATTTATGATTTTTCACTAATTTTCTCTTTACCCTTTCTTTGTTTGATAACCAAATTTTCTTTTGCAGGTGAAGGCAAGCCTATAATGCTTGGTGGCTGAGCAGTTTCACTGACCTTCTCAATCTCTTTGATACTTTCCATGACCTTTCTTGCATGTATGGTCATTAGTTTCCTAGGTTGAAAAATGAAACCAACATCATCACCCGCAAACTCTAATTTTTTAGCTATCGTACCTTTCTTCAGCTTTCTTCCACCATCTTCAATGTCTTCAACTTGGACAATGGGAGTTTCTTCAATGTCAATTGCATGCAAGATGTTCTCTAAGTTTCCTTTAGCCATTGTTTGGCTCCTAGTAACTCTCTTGCTGCTTTGTTTACTGACTGTTTTCTTCTGTTTTTCAGGTGATATTTTAGGTGTGTCAATCTTCTGCAAAGGCTCTGCCTCCATGCTCACTGGTTCTGGAGGAGATGATATATTCCCTTCTTCAAATTCCTCTTCCACAATTGGTGATGAAATGTTTCTAGTTTTGGAGGCTCTCTTAGGAGTGACAAGATCAATTTCATAACCACCCATCAACAAAAAGGAAGTCCAATCTCTATCTAGTCTCTTCAATTCCTCTAACACCAATATATTAATCAAACCATGATGGAAAAGAGAAGTTTCATTGCCTTCTTTTTTGATTTGAAACTTATCTGACATTTTCCCTAGACTTCTGTATAAATAAAAAGGCAAGTCAAGTGACCTCTTACCCACAAAATGTAGCAGAAGTCTAAGATGATAGGAGTAGACCATGTGAAACCATCCTTCACATGTAAAATAATTCTGGATGATCATCAACAACTTTGAATAATTTTCCTTCATGAAACCACTAGGGATAGCATTTGTCAAATCGGTTTCACTGTGTTCTAGTTTGATGAATTCCTTGCAGTCTTGATTTGTGAATTTGTTGCTTTTAAACCATTGTTACCCTCCTTTCCTGTTGCTGATGAAATGTTGTCTGGTGTCACTGTAAGGTTTAAAATTCCCACTTTTGAAGCTGTTCATGTGAAACTATTGGCAAAATCCTTGGAAACCTATAGATGAAAGCCTTGCAACCTTTGACAGAACTGCAAGAAACCAGTTCTTCTGAAAACCTCCATGGCAGTTGAGTCTTCATTGAGAAAATTCATGTACATTTGATCATACTTGTGGAAATGACCTCCTTTGTTTGTTTTCTTCCTTGCAGCCATTGGTGCTTTATATCTTCACAACATCGCTCGCTTGATGACACCTAAAAAAATCTAATCTGCTAGCAACCTTCTTGGCTTGATGAAGCAACTCTCAACAGATCCAATTACATGCAAAGCTAAAGTGAAATATGAAAAAAACTTTAATTGGAGTATGGTTTTATGGTTTTATGGTTTGAATGACAGCTCGTGCTTTAATCATGACACATGCATGCCAAAAAGGATAATGATGACCTCAGACATGACTTTGTACATTTTAATTAACCATAAGAGACTCGAATGACCATCACCCTAACTCCTCTAATCATGGAATGACATTTCATATCGAATTTGAAAGACAGGCAAGAAAACAATTTTTTTGTAGCATGAATAGTTTAACCTTTGACAGTTTCGCTACGAAACTATTAGCCAGTTTCGTAGTGAAAACTGTTGTTTTGCAGTATAAAACACTATGAAAACTTGAAAAATTGACACAAGCACCCTTTTTGAATTTAAAAGCACGGGGAATGAAAAATTAAAGCATATGGTGACTGATGGGACATGACATGACATAAATGGAGGTGGCCTTGAACCTTAGGATATATTAAACATGTAAAAAATGAAATCTTCCTATACCAACTTGAAAAGGCTTAAGGAGACCTTATCCTTTTGATGAGTGAACTGTATAACCATGTCACGTAATGTTTCCCAATTTTATGAGTGATAACGGAATGCATGGATTAACAAGTGTTATTACAACTCGCTAGAGAGCGCTTAGAGCCTTCTTGGTGATCCTCCGATGAACACTATCAATTTATGATTAGATATGTATTCATGACCCGTAGCTTACATTTTTGCCATATGTTTGAAGAAATGTTTGTTATGGATTAGGAATATTTGGGTCAAATTATTGCTTTAGTTTTGGTTGGATGGATTTTTCATTAGCTTTGATTTCATTATGGAAAGTTACAAGCAATTTCGGACAGTGGTCTGGAGGCTAGTCTAAAAAAGTGGCTCATATCTCAGAACCGTTGGCAATGAATTAGGGTGTTTAAGCCATACTCGCATAGAAGTAGTCCTATGTGTGTTTTTGGAGGCCTATAAGCACACTCTTTCCTTGTTGTACATGCAGTTGGGGTGTTAGGTTAGAGAAAAATATTTTCAACTTAGGGATTGATCATTTGTGGTGGTTATTCAGCACCTGAGTGATTTGTAGTCCCTGTAGGATGTTAGTAAGTAATCAATTGTAGGATCCACTTCCTTAACTAGAACTTGGAGGTTGGGTCATGTAAAATTGAAACTTTTCTCATGTTTACCTTGGAAAGTTGGTGAATTTGGGTAAATCTGGGAGGAGGCAGTTACAGATTGGTATCAGAGCGAGGTTGCAACACTGGACCTCAAGGTAGGTGTGATTGTTATGCATGCATGTTAATTGTTGATATGTTTGCTATGCATGCATTGTGATGGTCATTATTGCAGTCTTGTGTCATCAGGATCATGTTGAAATTTTGATATGTTGATTTCATTATGTGAATATACAATGTGATAATATGGATTGATTGTGCAGTTGAGATAGGATCCCCTAAACTTCATTAAGGTATGATTTTGATTATGTATATATTTGGTCTATCTAACATGAAATTTTTGATGGAAATAGAATATCAAACATGACAAGAAAAATGGTGGATTATAGTTCACATGAATCTCTTTATAGATCAGTTGAGAAACATGGAGAAGAGTGTTCTCCTAATATAGCATATACACTAAGAATCTTGAAGGTAGAAATCAAAATTTGAAAAGAAGATAATGACAGGATAATTCAGTCATAGGAAAGGCTTTATAGAGCTCAGGAAAATCAAGTCGAGGTTAATGTAGTGATCCTTTAGAGCTTATCGGATTTGCAGAGATAGTGACAACCAACAATTAGTCATGGACTGTGTTGAAGCCTCGAAAATCGTTGCTTCAAACATTGGGGGAAAACCACCCGGTCGGGACCTTAGGACAACTCCTTTTTCGTTTGGTATGGTTGCTTCGACTGGATTGATAGGACCATTTTCCTAATAGCTTAAATGGGTTGGTGATGGAATGATTGGATGAATGGAAAATGGGACTAAATGACTGAAATAAAATATCTAATATAATCTATAACTTATAAATAAATCTAAAATTAAACCCGAGTATCAAATATGAATACAACTTTAAAATTGTTTCAACTAAACCAATAACCATGAAAATGTATTATAGTTTAATTGAAATATGCAGTAACAAATAAAGATAACTCTATTTAAGAAATTAAACAGACTTATAATAACACATTGCATTCATCATTTTATATATCATTTGCATATACTGAAAGAGATAAATATTTTACACACTCAGAAATGATATGTATAAAGAAATATTGTAAAACAAGTACATATAAATGATAGAAAATTTTAAAGAGAATATCTCATAACATAAGAAAATTAACAGTGAATAGATAGAAATACTATATCCATCTTGATACTTTTCCCGTTGCAATTCGATATCCAAACCCAGGACTTCAATGTAAAATAGACTCCAAGATACAGAAATGCAATTCTTAAAGATAATTTTCCATAAAATCACCAGATGTGATCCTTTATGAAAATATAAGAGTCAATGGAGTACAAAAATGTAACATCCAAGTCAAAATTTTACAAATTCAGGACCCCTTTCTAAATGAATGAAAGGGGTTTAAATAGGAACTTTAAATAAAACAAAATAACTAAAACTACTACTACAATCTATCTCATCAGAAATCTCTAAACATAATTGCTATATTGAAGTGAAACCGATTCATTGATTATCTCCTGTGTTCAATGTGCCTAGATGGAAAATTTTGAGCATATCTTTGACTTCTGTTGGAAGACTTAGCTTTGAATGTAACTGCCCAGTATACGTAGCATTAGAGAATTTAGGAATGATACAATGAATAACATTTGAAAGGAATTTGATGGCCATTTATTAACTATGTGGCATGACTAGATAAGTCCACACAATATCCCATGAAATTCCTTGAAGTTTGCTAATCTGTTGATTCTTATTGATTATCTCTTCCTTCCACCTGGAATCAGCTTCTTTTACTTTTGGTAATTTGCCTGGGGTACAATCTGAGATCAAATTAGTGGCATACAAGCTATCATTAACCAACTGTGTAATATTATTCATCATACTTTTAGGTCTTGATATGGCTCTTTCTGATTTCATCAGTTGTTGTTCCCATTCCACAAATAAAATTTCCTTGTGTCTTTCCTCAATTCTGGGAAGATTAGCTTTTCTTCCCTGCTCTGTATCCTGCCATGAAAGAAATTCAGAAATTTGGTCATCAGCATCATCAATTTCTTGCCTGAGAGTGACTGATTCATCTATCAGAGATGATGTTATTTCACACAAGGGCTCAGCTTGTGTCAGCTTTAGACAAAATTCATTTAACTGCTGAGATAACAGTTTTTTTTTTTTCAAGAGCTTCCGTTTTAAATTGATCTAATTTAGGGTAATCCTTGAACTTGTCCAATGATGATTGGAATATTCTCTCTTGTTCAATCTTTGCATTTTTCTCATTTTTAAAAATATTTTGTAACTTTTCTACCTCTTGACTCAACTGCTGCTGTTTGTTCAAGGCTTGTTCATCAATATTATTATTTTCAATGCTAAGCTGCTCTTCT
Organism: Pinus albicaulis; assembly: GCA_034641835.2. NCBI lineage: Eukaryota > Viridiplantae > Streptophyta > Pinopsida > Pinales > Pinaceae > Pinus > Pinus albicaulis. The sequence goes on from CM076577.1 coordinate 484,309,252, forward strand.
AGCTATTTAGATCTAAGCTCCTCATCTTGCAATCATTTTTTCAACTGAACAATCTTTTGCTGATTCTCTGTGGCCTGTTCTTCCAGCATAACTATCTGTAAGTCTTTTTGTTTCATTAATTGGGAGACTTTAGAAGCTTTGTCTATAGTTGCAGCACTATAGGCACCTGTGTATTGAGATAATTTGGTGAGATCCTCCGATAGATTCACCTCATCATTTTTATAAACAATATTCATAAATTCCACTTGTGATGTTGAAAGTGGATCCTGGTCAGTTCTTCTCCTCTTTCTTTGTTTTCTAACAACAACCCTATGCTTAGGACTATTAAAGACATCTAAAGGAGGAATATCTTCTACTTTCAACATAATTTCACTTGTAGGATGTTCAGGAATAACTTCCATATCCTGATCTTCCAGAACATTAACTTGGAGATTATTTTTTTGTCCTATTTTCTGGGAAAATTTCTCATATTGGCTCAACAAATGGGAAGAAACTATAAGTTCAGCAGATTCCACTACTTTTTCAGTAGTTTTTTCTCTTCCAAGTTGAGAATTTGGATTATTGCTCATATCTCCTTTTACTGCTTGTACAATAGCCTTACTGCATGTGTCTTCTTTCTTAGTATGCACATTGGTCTCAGTACCTGTGTTTTCCTTTTCTGTCTGAGCTGTAGATTGCTGATCAATATGTACATTGAGTTTACCATTAGTATTCTCTTTTTGCACATCAGGTTTGCTGCTAGTGTTTTCTTTCTGCACAACAGGATTAGTTCTTGTGACTTCCTTCTGTGTTTGTACATTGGCCCCGCTGGTAGATGTTTCTTTAGCTGCTTTATTAGATGCATCTTCTTTTTCCTTTTGTTGTGTTTCAGATTCTTGTACAGGAATTCGTAATTGATCTAGAGGAGCTTTGAGCAGTCTCTGGCTTCTAAATAACATGATGTAGAAATTTGCTGAATAATGATTAATTATCCACCGAGACTATCCTGATCACATACAATTCGAATTTATATGCAACACATAATCTCTTCCACTCAGATCATCACACATGCGGAAAATAAAATCAAGCGATAACACATCAATTCATCATACACATTAACACAGTATGTATGGGGAAAGCTTATAGCTGAAAACCCCGCAGCTATTGTGTATATTATAATGGAGAAATCATGTAACAAACTTAGTACAATACTCCTCACAAGTACTCAGTACTTTCTCATACAGTTACACACAATCTAGCTCAGTTTTGAACAGGTTACTGGTTCAAAACTCACCGCCAATTGGCTTGCCTCTATTGCGCAATCCAGGCCTGTCTATATAGAGATCCAAGGTTCGAATCTCCTTGGCTTGACAGCACAATAATCATGGGAAATTCCTCCAAGTGTGGTGCAAATCTCATGCACAACTGATGTCGCCACTGATAGCTAACTCCACCCTTTCATCTACCTCTTTCACTGGTCTCCACTGAACTGATCATGCACTGTAGTGAACTGATGTGTTCTTGAGTTGAATAATGAGTTACTAATTAACGAATTAAATAATATTTAATTCACTCCACTCATAACTAATTGATTAGCTAGTTAAACTAATCTCAACTAGTTCAACTAAAATAAACAGAACACAACTCCACTAGCTGTCTCATTAACTCCACCAAACTTCTGCCACTGAAGTCCTAACTGAAGTCAACCATGCATGTGCTCACCAAACCCTTGGGAATAGCATAATTCCTCTGTCAGATGCATGAGCCACTTCCAAGGCTCGAACTGAAGTGCTCCAAGAGAGTAAACTGAAGTTTATATTCTAAATATTATTAAGGGTAAATAATATTTGACTTCCCTATTTTAGGATAGACAGTCTAAAAATAGACATCGACCTATTGACCTATAGGTCCAAAAATAGAGGTTCATCTATTTTTACCAACATGACCAATACTCGAAGAATAACATACTGCAACCCCTGGACCATGCTCCATATGTCTAAAAATAGACTTTGCGCCAGAATTTGCCTGCGGGCCCACTTAGTGAAGGCGACTTCATTTCACTAAGCTCCATCATCTTGCTGCATTTTCAACATCCTCTCAGCAAGATATGGATTATCTGCAACCCCTATCCTGCCTCTGTGGAATTAGAACTTGCTCCTGGTGAGCGCCTTCGTCAGGATGTCGGCATCCTGATCCTCCGTGGGAACATATGAAAGCATCATGATTCTCCGCTGAACACAATCTATGATATGATGGTACCTGATGTCGATGTTTTTGGACCTATCATGAAATACTGGATTAGCCGAGAGTTTAATGCAACTCTGGTCATCACAGTAGATCACTGTAGGCTCCAAATGCATCCTGAACAATCCTGCGAGGATCTTCCTCATCCAAATAGCCTCGCATGCAGCCAAACTAGCTGCCATGTACTCGGCCTCTGCTGAACTGAGTGCCACGGATCTCTGCTTCCTACTGTACCAGGAAACTACTGTCGACCCAATGCTGAAAAATCCTCTAGATGTGCTCTTCCGGTTCGTTGGGCTCCCTGCCCAATCTGCATCAGTGAAGCCAGAAAGCTTCGCTCCATCCTCCTGTCTGTACCGTAGACCATATCCCGATGTGCCTCTGATATAGCGCAATACATGCTTGCCTGCCTTCCAAAAGAGCTTGGTAGGCTTAACCATAGCTTGTGAGAGCTGGTTAACTGCATAGCATATATCGGGTCGTGTATTGACTAGATACATAAGCGACCCTACCAACTGTCGATAGATATTGGCATCCACTACCTCCGCTGAAGTAGCATCCTCCTTCCTCCAACCACCAGGAAGAGGAGTGTCAACAGGCTTGCAGCCTTGCATGTTGAACCTCTCCAGAATCTCCCGAGCATACTTGCCCTGAGAAACAAACAGTCCTCCGCTGCGCTGCCAAATCTCCAATCCCGGGAAATAATGAAGGATGCCCAAGTCCTTCATCTCAAACTCTCGTGCAAGATCCTCCTTGCATGAAAGTATCAACTGCTCATCGCCAGTCAAAATCAGATCATCTACATACAGTACGATGATCAACAGCTTCCCCTCCACCACAATCTGGTACAGGTTAGGATCCGCCTCACTCTTGGAGAATCCAAGTCCGGTGAAGTAGCTGTCTATCCGAGTGTACCAAGCACGAGGTGCTTGCTTCAGCCCGTACAGTGCTCTCTTGAGTCGGCACACATGCGACTCACTGCTGAAGATCTCAAAACCTTCAGGCTGCTCTATGTACACCTCCTCCTCAATAACTCCATTGAGGAACGCAGTCTTCACATCCATCCGATGAATGTGCCACCCCATCTGCGCTGAGAGAGCAAGGATCGTCCGTATGGAAGAGTACCTTGCGACAGGTGCAAAAGTCTCCTCATAGTCAATCCCCTCGATCTGTGAGAAGCCACGGGCGACAAATCTCGCCTTGTACTTCTCCACACTCCCGTCAGCTGCTTGCTTCACCTTGTAGATCCATCGCGAACCCACCACTGATTTCCCAACCGGTCTTGGGACAATCTCCCATGCACTGTTCCTGATGATCGAATCATATTATTCGATCATGGCATCAACCCATGCGGGTTCCTCCACAGCTTCCTCAAAAGAGGATGGCTCCGTCATGACACATTGACTCACAAGAGCCATGTATCTAGTGTACTGATCCGGTGACTGCCTCTGTCTACGCTGTGCTGTAGGTGGTCCTACAACCTTCTCTGCATCTCGAGCCAGTTGCTCAGCTTCTGTAGTGCGCATGCGCCCTCTGATGGTTGGAGTTGCATGTAGAAATTAGCTGAATAAATCACTTATTCAATGAAGATTAACCTGATCATACATCAATTTCGAATTGCATGCATAACACATAATCTCTTCTACAATTAATTGTCACATGCGGAAAGAATAGAAGCGATCGCACATCAAATGATCACACACATTAACACAGTATGTATGGGGAAAGCTTATAGATGAAAACCCCGCAGCTATAGTATATTATAAATGGAGAGAACATGCAGCAAATACATAGTACAAACTCCTCACAAGTACTCAGTACTATCTCCCAAAGTTGCACAAAAACTAGCTTGGTTTTGAACAAGTCACAGGTTCAAAACACACCCACTACTTCTCTGCCTCTATTGCGCAATCAAGGCTGGTCTAAATAGAGATCCAGGTTCGAATCTCACTGGCTCTAACTGCGCAATTGTCATTGGTAATTTCCTCCAAGTGTGGTGCAAATCTCATGCACAACTGATGTCGCAACTGATAGCTAACTCAACCCTTTCATCTACCTCTTTCACTTGTCGCCACTGAACTGTCCATGCACCGAGTTAAACTGATGTGTTCTTTAGTTGAATAATGAGTTAATAATTAGTGAATTAAATAATATTTAATTCACACAACTCATCTCTAGTGTATTAGCCAGTTAAACCAAATACAACTAGTTCAACTAGTTAACCAGAACACCACCTCCATTAACTCCTCAATCAACTCCACCAAAACTCTGCCACATGAGTCTAACTGAAGTCTAACATGCAAGATGCCATAAAACCCTAGGAACCACGTGATTCCTCTGTCAGTTGCATGAGCCACCTCCATGACTCGAACTGAAGTGCTCCAAGAGAGTAAACTACTGTTTATAGTCTAAATATTATTAAGGGTAAATAATATTTGACTTCCATATTTTTAGGAGAGGCAGTCTAAAAATAGCATGTGACCTAAAAATATGAGTCTCATCTATTTTTACCAACATGTTTCATGCTTCAAGAATCTCCAACTGGAATCCCTGAATCATGCTCCGTATGTCTAAAAATAGACATAGTCTAAAAATAGACTTTTCGACAAAAATCACATGTGTGGTCCCCACCTAGTTTAGGTGATCACTTTCCAACTAGGATCAGGAAAGATGTTTCAGGAGGCCTCCTTCACTGTTTCTGGTTGCCATTTTCAACACTGCATGGGTGGTTTCTTCCACCTCCTAAACTTCCTCTTGTGGCTGATCCACATCCAGAAGCTCCTCCTTAGGAACTAACAGCTCCTCATCTGCATGCAAGTGTAGCTCCCTCTCAAGAGAACACTGCATGGCTTTCTCCTCCTGAAATTTTATATCTCGTCGCACAACAGTCTTGCGACTGTTTGACAAATACACCCGATAGTTGTGAGGTGTATCAGTGTACCCCACAAATATTCCAAACTCAGCGGTTGGATCCAGCTTCCTTCTCGCATCCTTCGTCACATGCATGTAGACAGGAGAACCAAAAATCCGCAAATGGGAAATATCAGGCCTCTTGCCAGAATAAGCCTCCTCCGGTGTACTCATGCCAAGAACCTTGTGAGGACAATGGTTCTGCACATACACTGCTGTATTGCATGCCTTAGCCCACAAGTGAAGGGGTAGGCCCTAATCATGCAACATCGCCCGTGTAGCACCCACGATCGTTCTGTTCTTCCGCTCAGCCACCCCGTTCTGCTGTGGGTTATGGGGTGCGATGAGCTCTCTCCGAATCCCTTCTGCGCTGCAGAACTCCTTGAATTCAGCGGAGATGAATTCACCACCGTTATCACTCCTTAGAGCAATCACCTTCTTCCCCGACTCCTTCTCAACCAGTGCTTTAAACTCACAGAACTTCGCGAATGTATCACTCTTCTTCTGCATGAAGAAGATCCAGCACTTTCGAGAGAAATCATCAACAAAGATCACATAATACCTGTGTTTTGCTGTCGAAGCAACTGAGAAAGGACCACACACGTCTGTGTGAACTCTCTCAAGGATCGTCGTGGCGCGACTATCCTTCTCGTGAAAGGTGGCTTTCACATACTTCCCTAAAGTACACCCCTTGCACTGATCTGACTGCGCAAGGGTGCCCTTAGGAAGCCTAGTAGAAATCTACTGCAGGATCTTCAAAGCTCCATGGTGAAGGTGGCCCAATCTCCTGTGCCACAGTTCGCCCTCATCATCCCGGCTCACCACTTCTCCCGCCTTGCATGCCATTGCTGCGCAGCCATCTACTTGCAACTGATAGAGGTTCTTGGTTCGAACTCCTATCTTCCGGGTCTCTCCAGTAGTCTTACTGCGCAGGAAGGCTTTTCCTTCGCTGAAGACCACATCATACCCCTTATCCTCCAACATCGCCACAGAGATCAAGTTCTTCTTCAATCCAGGTTCATGCATGACATCCCTCAATACAAAGGGTTTACCAGACTCCCTCTGAAAGGATATGGTACCGATACCAGTTGCACTGTATCTACCATCATCGCCCATCTCGATGTGCACACCCAAATCTTTGTCCTCCAGATCTGAGAACAACTCCCGATCTCCCGTCATATGAAATGATGCACCGCTGTCCAAGAACCATACCGATCCCAGCACACTTGAAACCAAGCATGCAATCAGTGAAACTTTGACAGCCACCCCCACACTTCCCAGCTCATCTCTGCACTGAGTGAACTTCGTGAGGTATTTGGCGATACTGTCGCCCTTCTCCATCTTGATGTTCCCGAGCTTATCTTTGAGCGCCAGCTTCCTTTGGTTGCTCTTACTCTGGAATAGATCCGTCAAATATTTCCACATTAAATATGGAGTAGCCTTTCCATGCAGGCTGGATACAATATGATCCTTGACGCCCTCCAACAGGATCCTTCGACATTTCACCATCTTCTTTTGCCATGCTTCGACTTCAGCAGGATCAGTGGGCTTTTGGACATCCGTATCTACGAACTCCTTCAGACCATTATCTTCTAATACTGCCTCCATGCGATCCTTCCATGCAACATAATTCGAACTTCCTTCAAGAGCATATTCGAGTCGCAAACCGTTGAAAGACATTTTCAACACTGGCACCAAGAAAACAAAACTGCTGCAAAATTTCGAATTCCACCTCAAATCTCAACCGCTCTAGATCTGTGAGAACAAATTATTTCTAGCACAGAGATCGACTGCAAGGGGCGTTTACCAGACCTTTCACTTTCCGAAGAAAGATGAATCCGGAGGCTACCTGGCCCGCATGCAGACTCTGTCTACCGAAATAAGTTTGTAATCACTGTGATGATCAATCTCTGCTTCAATAGCTCTGATACCATGTATAAATTTGCTAAATAATGATTAATTATCCACCGAGACTATCCTGATCACATACAATTCGAATTTATATGCAACACATAATCTCTTCCACTCAGATCATCAAACATGCGGAAATAAAATAAGCGATAACACATCAAATCATCATACACATTAACACAGTATGTATGGGGAAAGCTTATAGCTGAAAACCCCGCAGCTATTGTGTATATTATAATGGAGAAATCATGTAACAAACTCAGTACAATACTCCTCACAAGTACTCAGCACTTTCTCATAAAGTTACACACAATCTAGCTCAGTTTTGAACAGGTTACTGGTTCAAAACTCACCGCCAATTGCCTTGCCTCTATTGCGCAATCATGGCCTGTCTATATAGAGATCCAAGGTTCGAATCTCCTTGGCTTGACAGCACAATCATCATGGGCAATTCCTCCAAGTGTGGTGCAAATCTCATGTACAACTGATGTCGCCACTGATAGCTAACTCCACCCTTTCATCTACCTCTTTCACTGGTCTCCACTGAACTGATCATGCACTGTAGTGAACTGATGTGTTCTTGAGTTGAATAATGAGTTACTAATTAATGAATTAAATAATATTTAATTCACTCCACTCATCACTAGTTGATTAGCTAGCTAAACTAATCTCAACTAGTTCAACTAAGTTAAACCGAACACAACTCCACTAGTTGTCTCATTAACTCCACCAAACTTCTGCCACTGAAGTCCTAACCGAAGTCAACCATGCATGTGCTCACCAAACCCTTAGGAATAGCGTAATTCCTCTGTCAGATGCATGAGCCACTTCCAAGGCTCAAACTAAAGTGCTCCAAGAGAGTAAACTGAAGTTTATAGTCCAAATATTATTAAGGGTAAATAATATTTGACTTCCCTATTTTTAGGATAGGCAGTCTAAAAATAGACATCGACCTATCGACCTATAGGTCAAAAAATAGAGTCCCATCTATTTTTACCAACATGACCAATACTCCAAGAATAACACACTGCAACCCCCGGACCATGCTCCATATGTCTAAAAATAGACATAGTCTAAAAATAGACTTTGCGCCAGAATTTGCCTGCGGGCCCACTTAGTGAAGGCGACTTCATTTCACTAAGCTCCATCATCTTGCTGCATTTTCAACACATGAATTTATTCATCTCTTTAGCCTGAAATTTAGACTTGGCTAAGTTATAGACTTGGGACAAATTATCAGTAGAAATAAACAAATCATCAAACTCATCTGGTTCATGCTCAAATCGAGCAATTGAAACTGAAGTAGTAAAATCAAACGCCGCCTTCTTTGGGTCATATTGCCTTCCTGGGACTGTAGAGAGTTTAAGATCTCTTATTTTGATAACCTCCTTCTCATCATGTGTGAAGTTATTGAGAGTATAATACTCACATTGGAAGGGAAAATTAGGCCACATCAACTTTTTATTATTCTTCAAAGACCTAGACATGCCTTCTATTGTTAACTGATAGGAAATATCTTGTGCTAACAGTTTATCAGGAACATACAGAGGTAGAATATAAGGCTCTACAATGCTCCCAAAGACTCTGATATAAGTAAATATTTCTTCTCCGAACCAGTCCCCAATCAAGGATATATCAATTTTAGCTTTTTCAAAAAGCCTGGGAGGGAATCGGTTAAAAATGGTTTGATAAACAGGGATGAGGAAACCATGAAAATTCTATAAACATGCTTTTTAAAATGAACTTTCCACAAGAATTTATGATATATATGAATAGGAGCAGGATCTTTGGGGGTCCATTTCCATCCTAACATGGGAAATTCAGAGTTGAAACATAAGGCATCTAGAATATAGGCACAAAAGTAAAACGAGGTTATGTTTCCTGTGTATTTGTCCTTTCTATACTCGAGGATTCTATTGGCTATCTTATCTGAAAGGATGACAGCCCAGTCCATGATTTCATAATTTACAACAGAATGGATTAAAGGTACCATTTGTAACAAAAATCTAGCTGAATTATCATTTCCAAATAGCCTGCACATCATTGCGGCAGCGTAACAGTATGGAGGTGAAAGGGACTCCACAGAGTACATACCTGATGCCTCGTTTTTGTGCTTCTCTGGAGCTCTTCTCCATTCTCTGATTGGCTCCGACTGATTTTCATTATTTGCAGCAAATTCCTTAATGAAGGCTTTGTTGCAGATTTTCTGTGGGTCCAGAAGGTGGTACATTGCTTTAATGTGCTCTGCTTTAAATGACCCAAATGTTGTCGCAGTAGCTGAAACAAACGTCTTGTTCTGGATGGTGACATTATCTATCACCCACCGGATTACATCATAGTAAGGGAAAATGTTTGTCCGAGCTGCAATTTGGTGCAGGAATGAATTCACAAGTGCTTGAAGAGAATTTTCTGAATCAGACTCTGAGACATCTTCGTTAGGAACTGATGCCTTCGCCAAAGTGACCTTAGGTTTTCCCCTTTCAATCAGATTATATATGTCTTCCCAAGAGAGTTTTCCAAGACCTTGGCACAATGTGTCTGTAACCAGCTTAATTATGGCTGGTTTCTCTTTAGGTACCATGGTGAATATAGGGGTCTTCGCAACGACAGTGGCCTTTGCTTTCCTAGATATTTTAGACATTTCTTGTCTGGTAACGTTTCTCTTGCTTAGCGAATGAAAGAATTGGATGTTCTGTTGTTCTGCAATGGAGAAAAAGCTTTCAGATGTGGTAAAAAGAGAATAAAGAGAACAACTATATGAAAGATGTATTCATTGATTTCCATTTATTAACTCCGTATTTTAAACTTAAATGCTCTCTTTAGAAGTCACACTTAACTTATTTGAAATAGAATCAATAATAATCATTCTTTTGATTTTCTATTAATAAAAAATGTACAATCAGAGATCAACAATTTTTAAAATGAAAACATAAAAATTTCCCTTTGAATCATGCGATTGCGATGAATAAATAATATATGTGCAATGTAAAATATAAAGATTAAGTATTAATCGCATCGGGGATTTTCAAGAGGGACAACAAATAAAATTTCATAATCTCCGTCGATTTCCGATTGCGATGATGGTATATCGCATCGGCTCTTTTTCAAAATAAATGAGTTGCAAATGATAATAGCCGATTTGCGATTGTGATTACGGTGGGGTCCATCACATCGAAGATTTTAGTATCATGAGTGAATATAATGTTTATTCCTTCGAAATGTGATTGCGATCAATCGCATCGCATCGGAGTTTTGCAAATGACCGAGTGAAGAGTTTTCATTTTCGTTTTGCGATTGTGATTTGCGATGGGGCCCATCGCATCAGAGATTATAAAATAGGCGCATATTACTTTTTTCTTCCGAAATGCGATTGCGATCAATCGCATCGCATCGAAGTTTTATAGAACAAATGTGAAAGCTTAACACTTTTTGGATTTGCGATTGCGATTGGTTCAATTGCATCGGAGTTTTTTCAAAAACAAATATACAACTTAAGGATATCTGAGATTTGCGATTGCGATTATTGTATCACATCGGTCTTTGTTCCAATTGAATACTTTGATGTATTATGTTAATGTGATAAAGTCTTTATATCTCATCAGATCGTAAATTTTTCAATGTTGCATTTGTTTATATACACTTGCTATTAAAGATATGCAATATATGCCCTTTTAACAATGAACCTTTATTGTTTTATTCAAAAATGATCAGATTTCCTCTAAGTTTTTATTCCTATCTAAAGAAAAAGGGGACCTATTTCTAAATGAAATTTATTCTAAAAATTAGAAATGGGGAGGGTTGTTGTACCGTACAACAATTGGCGATACACTGGAAGAAACAGTTATCTCTGAAAAAATAAAATGAATACTATATTTCTAGTAAGTAAAAATTTCTAAAGATAATGAAAACTATCTTAGAGAAATTTTAAATAAAATCTAACTCTGAAAAAGAATAAAAATCACTTACAATTTCTTTCTAATTCCTCAAAGATAAAAACATTTTTTGGTTTTCTAAAGCCTTGATTGGTTGATAATAATGAAGTAAGGAGCCTTCCCAAGTTTAGATTTTGTAATATACTCTATTGTCATAGGCATTTCCTCTGCTGCCTGCAAACGTTCATAGTCTCGACAGGGTTACCTTTTAACCATCAACCATTCATTGTCCCATCCAACTAAGATTATGACTCTTTAAAAATAAATTCATAAGACATATTATCTCATGATTTTGTATTTTAATTATTTTTTAGTTTAAGAGCCATTGTTTTGGTTTGGTAGCCAGTTAGTAACAATGCCATTCACTAGTTGTAATTAAACTGAACAAGCTGGCTCGTGATGAGACCCCTTGTCTTACATTTATAATCCATTACCCTGTTTTGGTATGCAGTTTTGGTAATGTCAGTTTTATTACTTCTTATGATCATGGTAAGCAGGCTCGTGATGAGACCTCTTATCTCTTAATTTTGCCATATAATTTCCTAGAATTACATTCTAAAAAATCACAACCTAAATGGATGGGGTGAAATGGTTTTGTCCTTAAGAATCAATGGATGACAATTTTCAGAGTTTTTTTTTTGAGTGCCAAAGCTTGAAAAAGTCTTTACTTTTTAAAGATAACCTTTCTCTTCTCAATCAACTTATAATGATTTACATTTTCCTCAAGGTTTCAAAAGATCATGCAAATTTTTTGAACAAATTTTCAAAGTTTAACATTTTATTTTTAAACTATCCAAAATTGTAGTTATTTCCCTAAAAATTCTTATTTACACAAAATAAGTATTTATAATATTATTCCTAAGACATTTTATAATAGTAAAAAGTCAATTAGAGACTATTAACAACCTTTATTTACAAAACAAACAAAAATTGCAGAAAGGAATATGTACAAGTAAGAAGGGGTTACCTCCTTATGAAAAGAATTTCTTTAAGACAAGCCCATTTGCAGGAAGAGATTTTCTCTTTCCTGTTAAATCTTGGAGTATGAATGTATATGAGCCTATCTTTTCAGCAATCTGAAATGGTCCAAGCCACATTTTCTGAAATTTGGTATGCTTACCTTTTTCTTCATGTGCTTTATCCCATTTCAGAACAAGATCACTAATTGAAATTTTTTTTGAGCCGGTGGGACTTGAATCAAAATAAGATTTTATAAGTTGTTGATGTTTTTCATGAATACTTTTTTCTGTCTCTCTATCTTCTTCTAATTTAAGGATTTGATCAAATCTCACCTGAATAGATGAGGAAGGATTTTCTTCAATGAATTGCACTAGAGCTAATGATGGGAGAGCTAGATTTGATGGTATCATGGCTTCTTTTCCATAAAATCAATTGAAAGGTGAAGTTCCTATTGAAGCTTTATGAGTAATACAATCAGCCCATAATGCAAATATTAAATACTTGTGCCAATTCTTTTGATTTTCATCAATGGTCCTTTTAATTATTTTGATGATATTTTTATTAGTAGAGTCAGCTAAACCATTACCTTGTGGATAATGATTTAATGGATATTTTAATTTGAAACCTCTTTTGATTGAAAATTCCATTATAATATTTCCAGAAAAATAAGATGCATTGTCAAAGACAAGAGCGTTAGGTACATTAAACCTGGTAATGATGAATTGATCGATGAAATCAATAATTGCATCAGAATTGGCTACCTTTAGAGGAATTGCTTCTACCGACTTTGTGAAGTAATCTGTTGCTGAAAGGATGTATTTGTGCTGTTTGGAAGAGTGAGATACTATCTCACCAATGATGTCAAGCCCCCATTTCTCAAATGGTTGCTCAATGTTTACTGGTTGCAAAGGAAAAGCTGGCTTCCTTTGCCTTCCACTAGCAGTTTGACAAATTTTTCACTTCCTCACATAATCATGTGTATATTTGAAAATGGTAGGTCAATAATATCCAACATGGATGATTTTGTGAGCTGTGGTATCACCTCCAAAATTTCCACCTGCTGGTCCATCATGTAATTCCTGCAATACCTTTTTTGCTTTAGTCTTTTCAAGACATCTTAATAGGATTGAATCATAATACTTTCTGAATTACACATTATCAATGATTTCATATTTAATATCCTTCAATCTTAAAGCACGTTGGTTCTTATAGCTGATATTAGAAGGAGCATACCCATTTTTCAAGTAAAATATTAGATCAGCATACTGAGATTCAGAATCTGTAACACTTATCTGACTTACTTGAACAACATTATCTGGATCTTGATTTTCTGGTATGTTGTGAGCTCCTACTAATAATCTGCAAAAACCTTGACCTCTAACAATCTTGGTTAGCCTAATATCAATATCATATTCTTGCAAAGCTATCACCCAATTAGCCCTCTTTTCCCCTACTTCCTTTTGAATTAATAGTTGTCTCATTGCAGAGAATGGGACAATAATTTTTGTATGTGTTTTTAGGAGAAAAGGTCTAAAATGTTTGATTGACTTAAACACAGCAAAGGCTTGTTTTTCTACGTCAGAATAATTAAGCTCAACTCCTTACAGATTCAAGCTGAAGAAAGAAATTGGTGCTTCTATTTGTTGATCATTGAACTGTGTTAAAACAGCAACATAGGATGTTTCAGTAGCTAAGGTATACAAAATAAAATCTTTAGAAAAATCAGGAGTATTCAATGAAGGTGCATTAATGATTGCCTGTTTGATTGCATCAAAGGCTTCTTTTTCTTTATACCCCCATTTGAATACTGAATTTTTCTTAATCATATTTTGCATAGGTAAAACAATTTGGTAAAAATCGGGAATGAATCTTTTTACAAAATTGATCTGCCCTAAAAATGATTGCATGGATTTTTTGTTATGAGGTAAAGAAATATCAGAAATTTCTTTCACTCTGTCCGGGTCAATATATATACCATATTTTGACACAAAAAACCCTAAGAGTTTTCCTTCATTGAGAGAAAAGAAGGATTTATTTGGGTTTAAAGAAATACCAAACCTTCTACATCTTTCAAATATTTGTTTCAGATCATGTAGATGATTGGCTCTCTTCTTTGAAAATACTGTTATGTCATCAAGATAAATAACAACTGATCTATTAATCAGACCCTTAAATGCTATGTCCATGGCTATCTGAAAAGTAGCTCCAGCATTTATTATACCAAAAGGAATTTTATGATAGGCATAGGTTCCCCATTTGGTTCTGAAATTGGTTTTCAACCTATCATATAGATGTACTAATATTTGGTTATAGCCTGAAAATCCATCAAGGAAGGATAAGAGTTCAGAACCAGCTACCTTTTGTAGTATTTTCTCCATGGTTGGCAATGGGAAATTATCCTTTTGATATGCCTTGTTTAAATTTCTAGAATCAATACAGATTCTAATATCACCATTTTTCTTCCTGACAGGTTCCATGTTAGAAACCCAATTGGAATGCCTTACATGAAAAATGATTTTGGCTTTCAAAAGTTTGTTGAGTTCTGTTTTAATTTGACTTTCAAGATTTGGATGAATCTTTCTTATCTTCTGTTGAACAGGCTTGACATCAGACAACATTGGAATTGTGTGTTGAATAACAGAAGTATCATAACTTTTTAAGTCTTCATAATTCAAAGCAAAGACATTTTTATACCTATTCAGAAGTTTGATGAAAACAGTTCTTTCCTCTGGAGTTAAATTGAGTCCTAGATTAACATTTTGAGGTTTAGAGTCAAAGCCAAAATTTACTAATTCAAAAATCAAAGTAGAACTTTGAAGTTTAGCATTAGTAACTTTCTTGAATCTGTCTTTTATATCATATAGATCCTCAAGTTTAACAACAGATTTAGGAATAGGATTTTCATTACTTTTTGAAGTAATTTGCAGATCATGATCATTTTTATCAATGATTTGTTCATCATAGGATTTCTCTAAAGTCAATAAATTTAATATATCTTCATCATGATAAAATACTCTCTAGTTTGTGATATTATCAAGAACAGATGGGCATAAAATCAATTCTACTGAAAATCTATCAGGACTGCAATCTTCAGCAGGGAGGAGTTTGGATGCAACATTAGCTAACAAATCAGCTGATGTGTTTTGATTTATAGGGATAGAAGAGATATTAAAGGCTAAAAATTGAGTGGTAAGGTCTTGCACAAGGGTTTGATAATGTTTGAGATGTCCTGAAAGACAATAAATGGTATTCCTTACTTGTCTTATGACAATTTCGGAATCACCATATACTTTCAAGTATTTTACATTTAACCCTATAGCTTTATAAAGCCCTTGAATCAAGGCTTCATATTCTACAGTATTGTTTGTGCACTCAAATTATAGTCTACATGATAGCATGGTTTTCTCTCATTCTGGATCAATTAAAATGCATCCTGCTCCTTCTCCATCACTAGATTTTGATCCATCGAAATATAATGACCAAAATAAAGATTTATCTACAGATGTATCAGAAACATTAACAATTCTAGAAGAATCAGATTGTGAAAAATTTTCAATTTGCGAAACTAAAGTACTTACAGAAAAGGGTGATTGTGGTGTAGTGAAATTCCCAAGGAACGACTCAGCAGAATAACCTCCAAGGACATTGTTGTTGAAAGCTACAGGTTCATTTGGTTGTTCAAATTCAGTTACAGTGTGTGTCATGTGTTTTTCTCGCTCGATTTTGATTTGATTTGGTTTCCCTTTGTAGGGAAGCCACATATGCGAATAATTAGTTGCAATATAACCATTAAGCTTTGCAGACCAATACCTGCTTAAGATTGATCCATATAATTCATGAATATCTGCAATTAGAATATCAATTCTTTGGACAATCCTAGGATCGAAAGCTAGTCTGATAGTAACTGAATTGATTTCTCCTACAACTTGAACTTTAGAGCGATCCAATTGTACAATGTGAATTGCAGACTTTTGTGGTTCAATATTCAATTTTGCACAGACTAAAGTAGGAATTATATTAGAGGATGCTCCAGAATCTATCAAACAATTATGCAAATTCTTATTGTAGATTTCATAAGTCAACAGAAAAGGAGGTGTCTAAGAATTTTATCTTTCTCCAATAAGACCAGTATCTTTGGCATCTACTTTGTCTGGTGGCTTACCATTCCCTTTAGCTGCTTTGGCAACTACATTACTTGGTAGAGGAGCAATAGGTGTAGCATTTAATTCTTTTAATAGAAGTTTTTTTTGATGTTTAAGTTTGATGAGTTCATGTAAAGAAATGTTCGCTCTAGTCTTCTTCATGTCTTCAACAATGTTATAATCCATAGGATCTGATACCACCAAAGTCTTAGATGTTGATGTAGGAGGATTAGAAGATGATGGCTGATTTTGAGTGGGTAAGGGAGAAGCTTTCTTTGCAGGAGATTTGTCTTTGGTACTTGGAGTTATAGTTTTCTTCTTCGGAACAGATTGAATAGGTTCCGATGTAGATTTGCTTCTTGTACTTACAGGCATAGCTTCTTGTTCCATTTCACTATCCGATTTAGGGAGAATGAAATCCCACATTCCATATAATTCAACAATTTCTTCTCTTTCTTCTTATTCATATGATACCGGAGGAGTATCTTCTTCTTCTTCCTCTTCTAATTATGCATTCGCGATTGAATTGGGAGGTTTAGATTCAGCTTGATTTCTCTTGAAATTTATGAATGGTCTCTTGGTAGAAGTCTCAGCTACTTGCTTTTTAATCTCAACCATCTCATTAGACTTGGTTTTGAGAACTTTCTGTAAGCCTTCCATGTCATATGGATCTTTGGGTGTCTTCTTTTTTGAATCATCCTTAAAGCTAACTTTCTTGGATTTTATTTATTCAATGGCATTTTTCTTATCCAAAGTAATAATCCTTTTTTCCACTGCAATCGCTTCTTTCATGTTCTCAGCCAAAGTCGGTTTAACTTCTCTATCAAAAAAAAATTCTATGTTTGAAGGCAAAGAATTTATATACCATTCACTTCTAACCTTCTCACTAGGCTTTGAATCTGTAGAGATTTTATTCAAAATTTTGTTGAATCGAGAGTTAAAATCTTTAATGGGTTCCTTGGATTCTATCCTCAGGTTGGAAAGATCATTGATTAGGGTAGCTATGGATCTGTCATCTCCAAATTTGGTCAAGAAATGATTTGAGAAAATATCCCAACTTGTAATAGATCCTGAAGGTAATGAAAAATACCAGGATCCTACTACACCTTGCAAAGTATAGGGGAATAATCTGACTACAACATCTTCATGCTCAACTCCATTCAAATTTACAACAAGCATAAACTTATTGATTTGTTCTTCAGCTGGCATGTTTAGGTCCGGACTGAATTTTGGTAGCCATTTTTAAGCATGACCGGGTAAATCATGTAAAGGTGCAGGCATATTAATAGCTTCGGGTCTAGCCCATAGTTTTGGTGCGACTTGTGAAATCGTTGGGATAACAATGGGAGGATTTGGAGAAACAACTGGTGTTTGAGTAGTAACAGTTGAAGGACTAGAAGAGACAGTTGGTGTTTGGACATGTGTTTTTTGAGCAGATGATGATGATGAGACAACTGCACTTTTTTGAGTTGGGTTTTGAGAAATAGATGATTGAATTTGCGATGAAGAACTAATATCACTCTCTGATTCCGATGGGGTTTTTCTTGTTTTAACTCTACTAGGTAAAGGAAATTATTTTGGGGGAATACCAAGTTTTTCACTTTGTGACCTAGTGAGAGGTCTGGAAGAAACAAATTGTGAGGTAACAATAACTTCAAATATTTCAGACTCTTCTAATGATAATGAGAACCCTTGAATTTTATGAACTAAAGCTTCAATTTCAGGATACTGAGGAGGTTGATTTTATGATTGATTTTAAAATTTGGTAGTGGGTGTTTGAATACTCTTATCAATTTCTTCTCTGGTGATTTGAGATGTGGAAGAAATTGAAGAAGGCGATGAGGGTCAATTGCTCTTATAATGGCCTATAGATTTGGATTTATCTGCCATTCATAGCTTAGGCCCTCCTTCTAGTGCCAAAAATGTTGAAGCCTCGAAAATCATTGCTTCAAACATTGGGGGAAAACCACCCAGTCGGGACCTTAGGACAACTCCTTTTCTGTTTGGTATGGTGGCTCCGACTGGATTGATAGGACATGTTTCCTAATAACTTAAATGGGTTGGTGATGGAATGATTGGATGAATGGAAAATGGGACTAAATGACTGAAATAAACGATTTAATCTAATCTATAACTTATAAATAAACCTAGAATTAAACCCGAGTATCAAATATGAATACAACTTTAAAATTGTTTCAATTAAACCAATAACCATGAAAATGTATTATAGTTTAATTGAAATATGCAGTAACAAATAAAGATAACTCTGTTTAAGAAATTAAACAGAGTTATAATAACACATTGCATTCATCATTTTATATATCATTTTCATAAACTGAAAGAGATAAATATTTCTACACACTCAGAAATGATATGTATAAAGAAATATTGTAAAACAAGTACATATAAATGATAGAAAATTTTAAAGAGAATATCTCATAACATAAGAAAATTAACAGTGAATAGATAGAAATACCATATCCATATTGATACTTTTCCCGATGCAATTCGATATCCAAACCCAATACTTCAATGTAAAACAGACTCCAAGATACAGAAATGCAATTCTTAAAGACAATTTTCCATAAAATCACGAGATGTGATCCTTTATAAAAATATAAGAGTCAATGGAGTACAAAAATGTAACATCCAAGTCAAAATATGACAAATTCAGGACCCCTTTCTAAATGCATCAAAGGGGTTTAAATAGGAACTTTAAATAAAACAAAATAACTAAAACTACTGCTACAATCTATCTCATCGAAAATCTCTAAATAGAATTGCTATATTGAAGTGAAACAGATTCATTGATTATCTCCTGCATTCAATGTGCCCAGATGGAAAATTTTGAGCATATCTTTGACTTCTGTTGGATGACTTAGCTTTGAATGTAACTGCCCAGTATACATAGCATCAGAGAATTCAGGAATGATACAATGAATAACATTTGAAAGGAATTTGATGGCCATTTGTTGACTGTGTGGCTTGATTAGATAAGTCCACATAATATCCCATGAAATTCCTTGAAGTTTGCTAATCTGTTGATTCTTATTGATTATCTCTTCCTTCCACCTGGAATCAGCTTCTTTAACTTTTGGTAATTTTCTTGGGGTACAATCTGAGATCAAATTAGTGGCATACAAGCTATCATTAACCAACTGTGTAATATTATTCATCATACTTTTAGCTCTTGATATGGTTCTTTATGATTTCATCAGCTGTTGTTCCCATTCCACAAATAAAATTTCCTTGTGTCTTTCCTCAATTCTGAGAATATTAGCTTTTCTTCCCTGCTCTGTATCCTGCCATGAAAGAAATTTAGAAATTTTGTCATTA
Organism: Pinus albicaulis; assembly: GCA_034641835.2. Taxonomy (NCBI): domain Eukaryota; kingdom Viridiplantae; phylum Streptophyta; class Pinopsida; order Pinales; family Pinaceae; genus Pinus; species Pinus albicaulis. Next base: position 484,328,666 of record CM076577.1, read on the forward strand.
GAATCATCAATTTCTTGCCTGAGAGTGACTGCTTCATCTATCAGAGATGATGTTATTTCACACAAGGGCTCAGCTTGTGTCAGTTTTAGAAAAAAATAATTTAACTGTTGAGATAGCAGTTTGTTTGTCTCAAGAACTTCCGTTTTGAATTGATCTAATTTAGTGTAATCCTTGAACTTGTCCAATGCTGATTGGAATATTCTCTCTTGTTCAATCTTTGCATTTTTCTCATTTTGCAGAAGATTTTGTAACTTTTCTACCTCTTGACTCAACTGCTGCTGTTTGTTGAAGACTTGTTCATCAATCTTCTTCTTTTCAATGCTAAGCTGCTCTTCTAGCTGTTTAGATCTGAGCTCCTCATCCTGCAATTGTTTTTCCAACTGAACAATCTTTTGCTGATTCTCTGTGGCCTTTTCTTCCAGTATAGCTATCTGTAAGTCTTTTTGTTTCATTAATTGGGAGACTTCAGAAGCGTTTTCTATAGTTGCATCACTATAGGCACCTGCGTATTGAGATAATTTGGTGAGATCCTCTGACGGATTCACCTCAACATTTTTATAAACAGTATTCATAAATTCCACTTGTGATGTTGAAAGTGGATCTTGGTCAGTTCTTCTCCTCTTTCTCTGTTTTCTAACAAAAACCCTATGCTTAGGACTATAAAAGACATCTAAAGGAGGAATATCTTCTACTTTCAACATAATTTCACTTGTAGGATGTACATGAATAACTTCCATATCTTGATCTTCCAGAACATTAACTTGGGGATTGTTTTGTTGTCTTATTTGCTGGGAAAATTTCTCATATTGGCTCAGCAAATGGGAAGAAACTATAAGTTCAGCAGATTCCACAACTTTTTCAATAGTTTTTTCTCTTCCAAATTGAGAATCTGGATGATTGCTCATATCTCCTTTTACTACTTGTACAATAGCCTTACTGCCTGTGTCTTCTTTCTTGGTACGCACATTGGTCTCAGTACCTGTGCTTTCCTTTCCTATCTGAGCTGTAGTTTGCTGATCAATATGTACATTGAGTTTACCATTAATATTCTCTTTTTGCATATCAGGTTTGATGCTAGTGTTTTCTTTCTGCACAACAGGATTAGTTCATGTGACTTCCTTCTATGTATGTACATTGGCCCTGCTGGTAGATGTTTCTTTAGCTGCTTTATCAGATGCATCTTCTTTTTCCTTTTGCTGTGTTTCAGACTCTTGTACAAGAATTCGTAATTGATCTAGAGGAGCTTTGAGCAGTCTTTGGCTTCTAAATAACATGAATTTATTCATATCTTTAGCCTGAAATTTAGACTTGGCTAAGTTATATACTTGGGACAAATTATTAGCAGAAATAAACTAATCATCGAACTCATTTGGTTCATGCTCAAATCGAGCAATTGAAACTGAAGTAGTAAAATCGAGCGCCACCTTCTTTGGGTCATATTGTCTGCCTAGGACTGTAGAGAGTTTAAGTTCTCTTATTTTGATAACCTCCTTCTCAGCATGTGTGAAGTTATTGAGAGTATAATACTCACATTGGAAGGGAAAAGTAGGCCACATCAACTTTTTATTATTCTTCAAAGACCTAGACATGCCTTCTATTGTTAACTGATAGGAAATCTCTTGTGCTAACAATTTATCGGGAACATACAGAGGCAGAATATGGGGCTCTACAATGCTCCTGAAGACTCTGATATAAGTAAATATTTCTTCTCCGAACCAGTCCCCAATCAAGGATATATCAATTTTAGCTTTTTCAGAAAGCCTGGGAGGGAATCGGTTAAAAATGGTTTGATAAATAGGAATGAGGAAACCATGAAAAATTCTATAAACATTCTTTTTAAAATTAACTTTCCACAAGAATTTATGATATATATGAATAGGAGTAGGATATTTGGGGGTCCATTTCCATCCTAACATGGGAAATTCATAGTTGAATCATAAGGAATCTAAAATATAGGCACAAAAGTGAAATGGGGTTGTGTTTCCTGTGTCTTTGTCCTTTCTATACTTGAGGATCCTATTGGCTATCTTATCTGAAAGGATGACAGCCCAGTCCATGATTTCAGAATTTACAGCAGAATCGATTAAAGGTACCATTTGTGTCAAAAACCTAGCTGAATTATCATTTCCAAATACCTTGCACATCATTGCGGCAGCGTAATAGTATGGAGGCGAAAGGGACTCCACAGAGTACATACCTGATGCCTCGTTTTTGTGCTTCTCTGGATCTCTTCTCCATTCTCTGATTGGCTCCGACTGATTTTCATTATTTGCAGCAAATTCCTTGATGAAGGCTTTGTTGTATATTTTCTGTGGGTCTGGAAGGTGGTACATTGCTTTAATTTCCTCTACTTTAAATGACCCAAATGTTGTCGCAGTAGCTGAAACAAACGTCCTGTTCTGGATGGTGACGTTATCTATCACCTACCGGATTAAATCATAGTAAGGGAAAATGTTTGCCCGAGCTGCAATTCGGTGTAGGAATGAATTCGAAAGTGCTTGAAGAGAAGTTTCTGAATCGGACTCTGAGTCATCTTCGTCAGGAATTGATGCCTTCGCCACAGTGACCTTAGGTTTTTCCCTTTCAATCATATTATATACCTCTTCCCAAGAGAGTTTTCCAAGACCTTGGCACGATGTGTCTATAACCAGCTTAATTCTGGCTGGTTTCTCTTTAGGTACCATGGTGAAAATAGGGGTCTTCATAGTGACAGTGGTCTTTAATTTCCTAGATCTTTTAGACATTTCATTGTCTGGTAACATTTCTCTTGCTCGAAAAATGAAAGAATTGGATGTTCTGCTGTTCTACAATGGAGAAAAAGCTTTTAGATGTGGTAAAAAGAGAATAAAGAGAATAGCTATATGAAAGATATATTCATTGATTTCCATTTATTAACTCCGTATTTTAAACTTAAATGCTCTCTTTAGAAGTCACACTCAACGTATTTGAAATAGAATCAATAACCATCATTCTTTTGATTTTCTATTAATAATAAATGTACAATTAGAGATCGGCGGTTTTTAAAATGAAAACATAAAACTTTCCCTTTGAATCATGTGATTGCGATGAATAAATAATATATGTGCAATGTAAAATATAAATATTAAGTATTAATTGCATCGGGGATTTTCAAGAGGGACAACAAATAAAATTTCATAATCTCTGCCGATTTTCGATTGCGATGATGGTGTATCGCATCAACTCTTTTTCAAAATAAATGAGTTGCAAATGATAATAGTTGATTTGCGATTGCGATTACGGTGGGGTCCATCACATTGGAGATTTTAGTTCCTCCGAAATCCGATTGTGATCAATTGCATCGCATCGGAGTTTTACAAATGACCGAATGAAGCGTTTTCATTTTCGTTTTGCAATTGCGATTTGCAATGGGGCCCATCACATCAGAGATTATAAAACAGACACATATTACATTGTTCTTCTGAAATGTGATTGCGATCAATTGCATCGCATTGAATTTTTATAGAACAAATGTGAAAGCTTAACACTTCTGCGATTTGCGATTGCGATTGGTTCAATTGCATCGGAGTTTTTTCAAAAACAAATATACAACTTAAGGATATCTGCGATTTGCAATTGCGATTAATGTATCACATCGAGCTTTGTTCCAATTGAATACTTTCATGTATTATGTTAATGTGATAAAGTCTTTATATCTCATCAGATCGTAAATTTTTCAATGTTGCATTTTTTTATATACACTTGCTATTAAAGATATGCAATATATGCCTTTTTAACAATGAACCTTTATTGTTTTATTGAAAAATGATAAGATTTCCTCTAAGTTTTTATTCCTATCTAAGGAAAAAGGGGACCTATTTCTAAATGAAATTTATTCTAAAAATTAGAAATGGGGAAGGTTGTTGTACCATACAACAGACTGTAATATTCCCAAATGGGAAAATCAACAATACACGCACATAAAATGCATTATTTAGATTTTTATGCATTAACAGATGAATCTAGCCCATGGATCCATTAGATCTGACAATACAACAACCAAATATAAAAGGAAATTAGAAACAAATTACTTTTACATAGATAAACAGGCCTCCCATGCTCAAAACAACCCAAAAATACTGAAACCCCAAGACTACTGCAACACAGAATTACTACATAAAGTGACAGCGCAGTTTATTAAGGGTTTGTACTCAGAAATATGAGAGAAAAAATATATCTACTTTATATTAATCAATGAGGCCCAATAACAGAGATCTAGCCTCTTTTATAGAAATCCAAGATGACTACGCTTGCCGGGAAAAAGGCTGATCCTCCTTCAGGGAAACTAGTTCAAAATACAAGGGATTAAATCCCTCCACTGCAATACCTTAATAAATAACATAGTTTCTACAAGGTACTATGCTATTGATGAAGGTGACTTCTTGGCCTAACACCAGATAGTGGAAAATGTAGCACATGATGCTCCTCTTAGATCCCTTAAACAAGTTCTCCAATAAGAAGTGCAGAATTCCCACATGAGAAAACCCTTGCACTAAACAGTGCAACAAACTTAGCTAAACAACCAAAGGATGCTAGAAGTATAAAAATACCACATAAAAAATATAATCTTCAATCATGTCCCATATGGCTACCATTCCCTCCATTATATACTTGATGAGCTTCCTCACCAAGGGTCCCACCCAGTTATGAGGTTGCTTCCATGCAAAGGCTCCTCCATCAAAATTACGCTGTCTCCATTAGTCCCACTCATATATTTATAGTTCTGTTTGATTTATTCAACCATGAATTAGTCTCCATTCATTGTCTCCATTCACACCCAAGGTGTCTTTATTTTGAATAGCTAGATTGATATTCATTCACACTGAGCTGTCTTTATTTATGATCCACTCCTCATATAACAATGCTGTTGACTTGGTCAAACATGACTTTGTCCACACATTTTAGACCCTGTTCACACATGAGGATGTTTGATCTAGTTATTAACATGATCCCTTTTCAAATTATGAGGGATTTTATGCCTACTTAAGCAACTTATGAGCCTCCTTGCCCATTTATTCATCTAACTAGATATTAAAAGAAAAATTAATATTCCTATTAGCTACATGCTAATTTAGGAATATTACAGTCTTCCCCTCCCAAATTTTGCTTGTCCTCAAGCAACTTCAAGGGTGCTGCAAAATCTCCCCTCCTTCTCTTGGGGCCTCCACGTCCAATAGTCTCCACCATTGCTTCAGATACTCTGCAACAATTTTGTCTCCCAATGGTTCCTCCCAAGTGTTTAAGTTGGCATTTGGTGGATAAACCAAATGGCTCTCATCATGAAATAATGGAAGGTATTTATCGAAGCCTTCTTGCTGATCAATGGCCTCCTAAAGATAGAAGTGATGAAAATCATGGGAAACTTCATTACCAATGAAAGGCTCCCATCTCCATGCTATCATCCAAATGAAATGAATCACCTCCCAGCTTGGTAATTCATAGAGAGGCTCCTCCCAATTTCTCATGAGAGGCATGTCCCAAGTGCTCCAAACAGTCATACGGCCCACCTCATAAAGAAACAAGTGATCTACTATAGTGGCCATATAATCTCCCATGCTCCCCTTGAAACATGTAGTGCAAAAAGTGTGGGAAATTTCTTCCCCCAAGGACACATCCATCCAATGTGTCTATCCTCTAATCATGTTCCCAAAAAATACAAGAACATCTTCAACATATGGAATCATAATTGAAATCATGCTAGCTTCCATATGTATTAAAGGAGAAGGACAATGGTCCCTCATGTGCAACCATCACAGTTTTTCTCCTAACTGCCATAGAGTATGAATAACAAGTGTTCTTTCCACCACTTGTTTGCTGCCCCATTCTTCTTGTATGCTTGGAGAAGGTGTATGATAGTTGGTGCTAATGAAGCACACAATGAAGAATACAATATCTCCCCAAAATCTCTTAGGGAATAGTCAAAATATCCATTGCTCATGGCCCCAAGTAGCCCTTGAAGCCCATAAGAAAAAGTGCCCTCTCTTGGAGAAAAGCCCTGTACATGAGTGTTAAGAAAATACAAGCATATAGTAGATACATCATGATGTTCAGAAATACAAGTCTTACCATACACTTGATCCAAGTTAGCGAGGTAGCTCATGGATGAGCTCCCTCTCACACCCAATGAATAAGGAGGTGGTAATGATAACTCTTCCCAAGAGCTATGTCCCTCCTCAACTAGAAAATGATCTATGCACTTCCTCATATGAGAGTGCATCTCCTCTTTTAACTTTACCCACATGAATCCATCTAAGATAGTACGGTATGTTCTAATGAAACTAGCGGGTTTAGAAAGCAAGATCTAATAGGCTGCATTAAGTAGTTCATCCTTAAGATTGGGGTATCTAGTAAAATAGATTTGATCATGAAAATAAATGACTCCCTCAATTACTTTATAGCTCCTATCCATCACTTTCCCATAAAGAACCTTATATGTGAAGAGGTTCTTGGAATATTCCATCAAGATTTGAGATTCTCAATATGGATCTAGGCTCCCCAACAATGAAAACGCTGTAGAAATCTGAAATGCAGCTCCTGTCATAACATGGCTCTCCTCTTTGACATGCTTGATGCCAAAGTCACATGTTGGAGTATCATCACCTTCCTTTTGCTGCCTCTTTTGCAGCTGATCTTGCTCAAGATAAGATTGAAGTATATGGAAGTCAACCTCCCCTTGGAAATTTTTGTCTTCCAAAACTTCCTTAATTTGGACCATGCATGCAAGAGTGTTGATATCATCTTGTCATGTTCATAAATATTTCTTGTGTGTGGAAATATCATTGGCTGCTCAAAAGATATGGGGTGTCCCTTTGATATCATGCTCATGTCATCATAGATTTTTGAATTCCCCTTTTTCAGTGCAAATAGCTGAGTGGGAGATAGAAATGTCCATTTCAGAAAATTGTTTACCTCTCCTTTGATCCCCTCCAAGATTATTTGCACTGTGCTAGCTTCTCCCAAAGCTCCTTCCTTAACCAAATATGTAAATGCTGCCCATAGTTGAGAGAACACTTTATTATTATTCCAATCAAGGGGTCTCCTTGGTGGAATGCCTCCACGCAAAGAGACATCAAGGTATAGAGCAGGATGTATATGTGTGTGGACTGATTTGTCCTTACCTTCACTACAAAAATCCTCCTGCCTCCTTTGCACATCAAACTTCTAAAAAAGAGAGGGGTGTGTGCTCCTCATCATATGATGCTTTTCCTCCCCTTCTTCTCCTCCTACCTTCAAGATCTCACCAATTTCCAATGATGACACATGCTGCACATGGATTGTGCCATGATCTCCATATGTGAGATTCCTTGGAACTCCTTTCAAGAGTGAAAGAGTTTCTCTCCATGGAGAAAGTGCTCCTTTTTCCTCTTCATGAGGTACTAGATGTGCTCTTGATATGACTGCGCTGTTGTTTCCAACCTTCTCTTCCTCCTCATCAATAGTTGAAAATGCCTAATCAACAATGAGAGACCTTAGATCTTGGTCTTCCCTTGAAAGAGGAATCTCCATGTCTTTCTTTTGAGAAGAAAGCTCATCATGCAATGGGGACTTTTCCCTTGGCAAGGTATACAAGTGTTCATCCCATTCAATGGTTTTCTGAAATGGAGTTGGATTTATAGATCCTTCCAACTCATGCAAATGTTTTGTTTGTTTTGTTTTGATAGGTTCCATAGAAGGTGTTTCATAAAATTTTTCATCAAACCTTTCCACTACTCTTCTAATGAACTTTTCATTAGTAGATGTATTTTCATTCTTTAAGGAAAAGGACTCAAATGACCACCAAGCATAAATCTTACCTTCAAAATGCAACGCTGCTACTTTAATGGCTTCTCTTCATAAACTTGATGTTGTTGCACATAGGTGTTTAGTTCCTCCACCCAAACCCTAGCTGGACATTTAGGTGAGCCATCAAAAGTAGATAGAAAGAATCTACCCACACCATGCTGCTTTCTCCTTGTGCTCCTTTCCTCCTTGATCTTGCAAAACCCTTGGAAGTTTAAGTGATCTTTGAACCCATTATATTGAGCTTCATACTCTTGCAAATAATCAGCAACAGTCTCTTTCTTTGGCACATATCCTTTCTTCATCTCATTTGTCATGAACATATGGCTGGTAGATAATTTTAAATTTGATGATGTGGCTGAATAATCACACCCATAATATGAGGAATTAGATCTTTCCTCATGTATAGATCTTGTTGAGGATCTCCATGTTTTTCCCTCCTCATTTCTTTGATGTATTTACTGATACCATGCAAAGTGTGTAGAAGAAGTCTTGAGAACTTCTTCCCTCTAGACAATAAGGGTTTTCCTTGATCCCTTTTTCAGATCCCCTCCTTCCCACGAGAAGACTCCATAATGGTTGAAATGCACATGCTGAGCCAAGATTAGAGCTCCGATACCACTGTAGTATTCCCAAATGAGAAAATCAACAATACATGCACATAAAATGCATTATTTAGATTTTTATGCATTAATAGATGAATGCAACCCATGGATCCATTATATCTGACAATATAACAACCAAATATAAAAGGAAATTAGAAAAAAATCACTTTTACATATATAAATAGGCCTCCCATGCTCAAAACAACCCAAAAATACTGAAACCCCAAAACTACTGCAACACAGAATTATTGCATAAAGTGACAGTGTAGTTTATTAAGCGTTTGTACTTAGAAATATGAGAGACAAAATAAATCTACTTTATATTAATCAATGAGGCCAAAAAATAGAGATCTAGCCTCTTTTACAGAAATCCAAGATGACCTGGCAAAGGTTTCTTGATAAACATGAAATAAAAGAAGAAGATGCTACAGATTTATGGCTGAATCACGCTGTATCGCTGAATATTTGCATAATAATGAATAATCATGCAAAGAAATGGTTGTATATCCTCCTACTAGCTTTCCGGGAAAAAGGTTGATCCTCCTTCAGGGAAACTAGCTCAAAATACAAGGGATTAAACCCCTCCACTGTTGTTATGGCCTTGTAATTCGGCAGATTGGTAAACCAAATGACAGGGTAACATCAGACAAGGCTTTGGAGCCCTAGGACTTAGCCTTCCTGGACTTAGAGAGGGCTCTCTCTATTATGCAAAGGATGTAAACTTGTTTGCTTCTGTATATTTGATTTTAGGCTAGTTGTTAAGTATGTTTTAGTTTATTTTGGGTTTTTGAGGGGAACTGATCAAAAGGAAAAAAATAGATAAAGAGTTCTTCGAATCAATTGGGCTATGGGGTCATATGAGGTCAAGATTGTCTTAATGATGGACAAGGTATTATTGCAGGGCTGATTTGGTCGAGGTAAATGGATTCTTTGGGTGAAATTTAAATGAGATGGACATTAAGTTTGTGAAGGACAAAGAGATTTTAAGCATAAATAGTTAAACAACAAGCATTCATGAGTTAGGGCTGACCATTAATCTCTATGAACGAAACTCAAACTGATAGATGCATAAAATAAACAATATAGTGATACATAGAAGTATAAGACCCTCTAACTTTGGGAAAATCACCTTCAGACTTTTGGGAAAACAAATAAGATAAACAAACAACTCAATCTATGAAGAGGGAAATCCTAAACATCATATCTTGAGCTATCGGGAACTTTGAAATAAGACTGCAAAGCATGGACAAAGGGCAAGATCAAAACAAGACCTCTTTGAATTAACTAAAACAACCAATAATTCAGAAAGAGATTTCAGAAATGGAGTTTTGATTAGTTATGAGTAAGCATGGCATACCGTGAATCATACTAGACAACATACATAATAACCATTGATGAAACTGATAACAAGTTCTTAGGGTACTAAAGAGCAATTAAGAATTCTTTGACATAACCAAGAAAGATGAAAACATTTAAGCTGCAATGAATCAGGAAATTTGAGGTGCCTCCATGGGCATATCTCAAACTTATTCTTTACTGAACTACAACAAGCAAGAAGCATGAAAACATGTATGATAAACTAAGAAAACATAACAGATAAAGAACACAATACCATTCACCAAGCCATGGAATCCTACATACAATGATCCTCCACCATCAAATTCAAGAAAGAGATCGTCCACTTCATAAGACAAGTATTTCTTCAAAGCTCATAATGCTATGTATTGCTCTCTATAACTCAATTTCTCCCTCTGGTTATAATGAATCCTCTTGGATTATATAGGCCAAAGAGGAGGAAACCCACCTAGAGCAACTAGAAGGCCATTGGCCAAAAACAAATATTTGCAAAGCCCAAGGCACAAAATATCTTCAAAAATATCTATTTAAGCTAAAAATAGTAAAAAAATTGACTTTTATTCTCTGACATAGAGTTAAAAATAGCTTAACGCACATTTGGATGGCCATCTTCAGAAAACTGCCTTTTAGCAAAATTCTACAGGAGCGTAGCAGCAGAAAAAATTCTGTATTGTAGAGGGCTTTTGAGGCACTTCCCGATGTCAAAATGAGGCCTGTGATGGCTCGTTGGAAAGCCCTGGATGTCTAATTTCTGGAAATACTTGATTTTTTGAAAAATGATGCTAGGAAGTTTGTCAAAAAGTGGAATGAGTGAAACAACCCAGGAGTGTAGCACCTACTGATATAAGGGGCAGAATGTTGAAAAATGACTGCTTTTGGTCTTTTTAAGGGACCAAAAAAACTTCATTTTTTCTAAAATTTGTTGAGTATACTCCCTCAAATTTAATGCATCCAAAAATTTAACTTCCATCAACTAATTATGCTCCAAGAAAAAATGGCAGCGCCCATGGATTTATGCAATTAGGCCCAAAAATCACAAAAAACAAGATCATGTCGAAAATTGCTCAATTTTGGTGAGAAAACCCCTTATGGGTTCCTAGAAGCATGCAAGGAAGCTAAAGCCTAGATATTTCCTTTTCCCCTTTTTTCACTGGGCGCCTCCTTTGGGCAGTTTTGAGCTTTTCTTGGGCAATCTTGAGTTTTCTTCGAGCAAATTGATTCAATTTATTGTAAGCCCAGTCATCTTCCTTTGCAAACCCAAGTCTTGTTTGCCTTGTCTAATTTTTCCTCCAAATGTTTGTTTTCTCTTTCAAGCCATGATTCTTTATCATTTTCTATCTCTTGGGCAAGCAATTGTGTGAGAGGATACGATCGAGCAAGGGCTACTTCTTCTTCCCTTTGTTTCTCCAAAGCTTTCCTAAGACCCATAGTCCTAGGCCTTTTTCTCACTGGTTTCTCTTCTTCAATATCATCAAATTTTCCCATATACTCTTCAAGTTTGACTTGTGCTTTGTATGCTTCCCTTTGATATTTGAATGCTCAGGCCTCATAGATTGTCATTTTCTCACTCATCTGTCTATTTTTCATTTGTAGAAAGTGTATGAGGTCCTTCGACCTTTCTAGATCAGTTTATAAGTCCTGGATTTGGGCTTCTCTGTTTTTCAAAAGTGACCTAAGGATTTTGGCTTCATCATCTTCAACATCACTGTCTATTTGTATGATGTCAAATTCTTTTTCATGCTCATGGCTACTCTCCTGCTGTTCAACTTTTTCTTTGCCCTTGCTTTGGATAGAATTATTTTCTCTTGTTCTCTTTGGCAATTCAACAATACTCTTCTTAGGCAGTTTGCCTCTACTCCTTAGCACCCTAGTGACATTACTAGTCACTGCTTGAGTAGTTTTCTTCTTTGTAGATTTGGTGTTTTTAGCCTTTGGTGCTTTTGAGGAATGAATCATGGCCCCTTGCCTAGGAGAGGCATCAAGCACATGTTCTTGGCTGTGTTGAGGAGAAGAGAGAAGAGGTTTCATCACTAGTATTTGTTCAACTTGATCTTTTACACTGCTTCCTCCTTCATCACCTAATTTGCTGCACTGTTCACTGTTTTCATGTTTTTCTTTAGGGCTGTCTTGTTCACTGTTTTCCTTACTGTTGTGGTGCTTTTCCTCTTGAAGGCTATCATGTTCACTACATTTGATTTTATCATGACTGTCTTTAGGACTGCCTCGTTTACCCCCCTCACTATTTTGAATTTGTTGAGGGTTGCCTTCATCATGACTGTCTTCATCTGTTTTTTGTATGATGTCACCTCCCTTACTTTTTTGAAATTGTTCTAGGCTGCCAACCTTACCATCACTGTATTGAACTTCTTCTTGTGTGCTGCCCTTACCATGCTCACTGTTTTCAAGTTTTTCATATGAGCTACTTCCATCATGACTGTCTTCATTGTCATTTTTCATGCTGCCACTATCTTCACTGTTTTCCTTAGACTCTTCCCTTTGTTCCTCATCATCACTACCTTTCTTAGAATCGTCCCTTTGTTCCTCATCATCACTACTCTGCTGCTCTTCAGTTTTTTCCTCATCATCACTAGTTGTATGTGGGCTATCCCCATTCTCATGTTCATTGCTCTGCTGAGGGCTGCTTTGTTCTTCCCTATCACTGCTTTCTTCATGACTGTTATGCTGACTGCCACTATGATCATCATCACTAGTACCTCCTCCATCACTGTTATGCTGACTGTCACTCTATTTTCTTTCATGAATTTGTTGAGGAATGTTATGTTCCTCATCATTACTGCTTGCTTGAGGGCTGCTATATTCCTCATCACCCTCATGCATGCTTTCATTGGATTCTTCTCTTTCACTATCAATCAAAGGGGATTTTTTATTTTGAGGGGTAGATTGACTATATGAAGGGGAGACATAGTGAGTGGATGGTGAGGAGGACATATGAGATGGGCCACGAGATGAAGAGGTAGTAGTAAAATCCGGATGAGAAACGAAAGTCTCCCAAGAAACTCCTTTCTGTTCAAGCTGGTGAAGGATGATGATATTGATGAGAGAATGATGAAAAATACTAGCTTTTTGCTGAGCAAGAGGTCTCTTTTGGATGAAAAAGGACATCTTGTCTATGATCTTGCAGAGGAAGAAAGGGAGATTCATCATTTGAGTCCGAGTGAAATGCATCAGAATTCTGACATGATAGGAATAAACTCAAGAATATCTCCCCTCAAATGTGAAATATTTCATGATGGTTTTCATAAGGGGTGCATAATTGTTCAATAGATGAGAAAAGGGGAAGATAACCTTGCATTCATTTTGGTAAGCTGGTTTCAAGAAGGGCTTGTAGTGTTCTAGGTCAAAATAGGCTTGTTTGAACCATTTCTCACCAAGATAGGGAAACTTGGTGGCCTTTGACACTGACCTAGGAGTGAGAAAAAAATCAAGGCCTGCTATGTGAACATGTTCTTCCTACAGCCTCAGGGCAAAAAATTATGTCAAGGGATGGTGATTGGTGACTTCTTGGACCTTTTGGAAAAAATCAAGGCACCCTACCTCATGAAATTTGAAAAGGATTGAAGGGGAATCATTTAACTTTTTCACAGTTATAGGTTCAAATCTGTTGTGATACCCTCCTTTGTTGGCTTTCCTTGGAGGCATGTTTTGCTCAGATTTCCTTAACTTGTCTTATCAAAAAAATTCTTTGATTAAACTAGGTCTTTCTTCTTCAAAAAATTATTTTCTCTTTAAAAACTATGTTTGGCTTCTCACTCAACAAAACAGGCCTTTTCAAACTGATAATAAGTCCTTTCTCCTCAATAACTGTTTTTCTTTGTTTTCAAGCAAACATGGCACTTTTGAAAACAACAATGTTTTCCCTCCTTGTAAGACTGATTTTTGTCCTTTAAAAATTTGGTTTTAACCTATTTTTAAATAAAAAAATTAAGTGAATAAAACCACAAATACCTGTTGAACATGTCTTAGATGTTTTTTGGAGAGGACCCCTCTGTGCAAAATTCTGAATTTTTTGGCGATTTTGAGGGCTGCTGCAACTGCTGGGCACTATTCTATGGGCACCTGGGCAAATGAGAAAAGAGGGAAAGTTCAAGAAACAAGCGCGTCACGTGTGGAGTGGGCGCCGAGCAGTGGGCCGTTCAGAGGTGGCCTGGAGAAACGCGTCGCGTTCAGGCTGGGCGCCGAGTGTTTGCACAGGCGCGTCGTGCCTAGTTCTAATTCCTTCTGGACGCAGCTACAGGTGCGCCGCGAGCGTTTCTAGGTGTGTCACGTGCACCAAAAGCTGCAAAGGGTGCTTAACAATTGTCTTCTCCTATTTGCATAATGACATCAAAAAATTTCACCCAAGATCTTTTATGCCTTATGAGGTTTTTAAAGCACCTTCTCCCCTTTTATTAATTTGAAAAAGTCTCCTTTTTTTCCTTTAGCTTTTGTAGTGAAAAGTGACTTTGTGCTTTTGTTGAAGCCTTGTCAAACAAAATGTGTTGAGTTGTTCTTATTATTGAAATTTCCAGTCCTTTATCGAAAGTTTTAACTCACTCTCTATTCATTGTTGCAAAAGACCATTTGACCCACTGTATGAGTGCTTCGTTGATCTATGCTCACCACTGAAGGAAGCTATTTCAAAAAAAATATTAACCTAGTGTTTTCCCTCTGCTAGCCATTGAAGGAGACACTTTAAAACAAACTTTGCTGTGTTCTATTCATCATCTAAAAGAGGCCCTTTCCACAAAATTTTTTTGGCCCTCTGCTTATCAAATGGAGGAGGCGCTTTTTAAAAACAACTATGCCCTCTACTTGTCATGAAGGAGGCCCAAACCTAACTGTTTCTTATCTCTGTTTATCCTTGAAGTTTCATCCCCTTTATCAGAAGTCTTTAACTCATCCTTTGTTTATCAAATGAAGGATGTCTTTGAACAAAGTGTTTGTGCTGATGCCCTATTTCTGTTCATTATTTGAAGAAGCCTTTTTAAAACTATGTCTTTGCCCGCTACTTGTGTTTCCTCAACACAAGCTGAAGGAGGTAATTTTGAAAAACTGTGTTAATATTTGAAGGAGGCTACTTTTCACCAAATACCGTGCCCTCTGCTATAATTTTTCACATTCACTCTATTTTGATAAGAAACTCTTTGCCAATTATGAAATGTTCTCCTCATCTCAGCTGTCTTCTTTGAATGGGTGACTTATAGAAAAACAATTCCCTGTACTTATCTTTCTTAGATAAGCTTGGGGGAGGCATTTTTAATACTGTGTTATTTCCCTTTCTTATCATTTGCATAAGTTACCTTGAACAGGGCTTTATATATCTCTTTTGCTATTTAAATGAGGTTTCTTTATCAAACTCTAGCCTTGGATTTATCCTTTGAAGGAGGTTTATACAAAAACCACTATTGATGGCCTTTCAAAACCATTATGTCAATCCTCTACTTGTTTATGAAGGAGGTCTTATGGAACTGTAACCATTTAGGTCACTAAAACCCACTGATGAGCCCTCTGCTCATGATGAAGGAGGTCATCCTAAAACACAAAAAATCTTCTTTCATCTAAAATTGTGCCTTCTCTCTATTTATTGAAAACAATTAATGGAAACAAACTGTGAGCCTCTCCACTTATCACTGATTGAGGCTTTTAAACAAACTGTCCATTTCTTTTATGAAACCCTACTTATGATATATGTCCTTTTGCACAAAATCATTGTGAGACCTAGGGGTAAGTAATGCAATTGGTAAATGATAAATGCTCATTGTGTCCATCTTTGAAGCAACTCCTTTTTGCATTAAATGTAGCTTTATTTGGCACAACAGATTGTCCTTGAATGTTTTTAGAGCCTAGGTTTAAAGTAAGATATAAAAGGCAGCTACCTTCATTTGGATGCCTATTTTCTAGAGGCTCTTTTTTTTTTTGCCAAAAGGCATGTCACTTTTGATTGTATAAGATTGATTTGTAGGGCTTGCTCACATGTTTGAGAACTAATGCAAAAATTCCATCTTGAATTATCATGGAGTGGTGGAGGCAGACATTACCCAACCTGTGCATTCATTTTCCATAATGGAAGACCTTTGACCTTTGGTTGTTTTTAAGTTTGAATCCTGTAGGTCTTCTTTCTTCACAATCTGCACTTTCTTTGACTTCCATAGTAAACTGCCACAACATGAAACCTTCTCCTGAGGTGCTCTTTTTTCTCACACTTTGCTTAGTGTCATCAATCTATACACCCCTACAGAGATGCATTGATAGATGTATTTTGATCCTTGGAGAGCCTTCTTGATGTATCATGAAGATCATGCTTGATTTGATCATCTTTCTTCAGACAGGGAAAATCTTTCTCTTTTCCTGATTTGAACCTTTCTGAGATCTGCTAAGACAATATACAATGACTATTTCAGTGGTGTATGACCTATGGATAGGCAAAGGATTTGTTTTGAAAAATAAGAAGAAATGATGGCTGACTGATATTGAAAACGGTTTTTGGCTTAAGATAGCCTTGCCAAGGAGTTTTCCCTAAAACACCATCACCTAGACCTACAGACTTTGTCACAACTCTTGAATGGCTTCTTAGGCATGAGTAGGTTATCACGTGACAATATGATCAAGGATAGAGGGGTAGACACTTTGTCAAATGTTGGATAGTGGGTTGTATGAAAAAAAAGGGATTTTGATGGTAGAGAGACAAACTTATGACAACTATAAACATGGAGGTTTTGCTAAATTGTGATAGGTAGGGAAACTAAAGACTATTCTCATCATAGGTTGAAAGGAAGGGGTAGGAAGACAAAAATTTGTTTGAGGTGTTTTCTGGATGAAAAATTGACAATTTTGAGATTAGTTTCTAGAAAACTCAGCCAAGGAATCTAGTCATCAAAACATGCAAAAATACTGATGACTAACAACTGTAATACCTTAAGAAATAACATAGTTTCTGCAAGGGACTACACTATTTCTGAAGGTGAATTCTTGGCATAACACGAGATAGTGGAAAATGTAGCATGGGATGCTCCTCATATATCCCTTAAACACGTTTTCCAAGAAGAAGTGAGGAATTCCCGCATGAGAAAACCCTTGCACTAAACAATGCAACAAACTTAGCTAAACAACCACAGGATTCAAGAAGTCTAAACATACCACATACAAAATATAATCTTCAATCATGTGCCATATGGCTGCCATTCCCTCCATTATATACTTGATGAGCTTCCTCACCAAGGGTTCCACCCAATTATGAGGTTGCTTCCATGCAAAGTGTTACACAGTAATTTGTCACCGTCCATACAATCCCCCATCCCGAACATTGGAGGGACTTTTCCATGACCTGTGAGCAGTGACATAACCTGAAACCACTTTCATGGCATCCCCCTTGACAACGACAATCATTCCTCTGAAGAAAGTTTCCTTTGAAAACCCTAAAAACTGATCTTTTGGCCTTGGCGTGACTAGCCAGTTCAGCCCTCACGCCAATGGGGAAAATCCACCAAAGAGGGCATGCCAACTGGCACTCTGTCCCAGTGTATTGCTCGCACCAAGCTTAATAAGGATTATTTTTTAAAAATAAATGGCGGAAGTTTGATTTCAACAAACTCCTGAACGAGTCTCTAAAATGAGTTGGGAGGTTTGGCTCCGTATCTTCATGTAGGGGAGGTGGTTTTCCACCTATCATGGAAGCTTCCTTGAGGATAGGGCCAATCCCACAATTTTAGGGATCCCAACTCCCCTTCCACCATCTACATACGCTTGCCATTTTCCCTTAGCAAGCTAGAAGCAAGAGCCAAATTGTTGGAAATATGATGCAATGTGTTGTCCTTGATGGCAACCTACTTGATGAAGTTGTCTTTGGATAGAAACCTATGTGTTAAAGATGTAAGAATGATGTATCTACAGTTCAGTTCAGATGTGATAGAGAAAGGAATTCCAGTAAGTGCTGGAGAAATGATAAATATAATATGTCACAATGTAAACGCGAGTTTGCAAAGGCCAAGTCACGTATGCACGCGGATAAGTATGTCCCAAGTCGCGTATGCCCTTTTGCACTCCAAATTTATAATACCAAGGGGCATTACCATGGTTTTGGCACATAGTATTGAGCGCTGTATGGTTTATTTGATTCCGTCCAAGAATACCATCGGAAGTTGTGTGGTTTTGGCTCATGGTATTGATAAAGGCTAAAACTATATAAGGAGAAGAGGATCATATTGCAAGGTGTGCATGTGCAAGGGTTGTTAATAAATAAATCTCTTTAAGAGATATCTGCATGGTTGAACTCTGTTCTTAATTGATAGATCTGAATCTATGATGCACCTATGGATATGATTGTTGGAATTGTTGTTATTGATGGAAAAGGAGATGACAAAAGAGGAGCACCTGAAACATCATTCAGGGGGTAGAAAGGCAGTAGAGACATCAGAGGAAACAAAGACAAAGAGATATAGCAAAAGAAAGGCAAAGGAGATAGCAAAAAGAGAAGTAAGGAGAAGCATCAGTCAAGGAGCAGAGGATAGCAAAGAAGTAGAAAACTATTCAAGGTGCAGAGTGGGTATCTTTAAGTGTTCAACATTGCATGGGTATGGTGAGACTCTATAATTCGAAGTATAAATGGCTCCTATGTGAAATTATGATTAATTATGTACATGGATTTACTGTGGAGTATAGTGTGTGAGGTTATATATATACTAAGGAAATTACAGTTATAACACAGTGAACCCGCAAAGGAAACTGTGAAATCAGGTGATGGCACAGTAATAATTGTATGGGAAATGCTCTGAATGAATTTCTGTGTGGAGGATTTTTGGGTTATCGATATGAATAATCCCATGTGTTCTTGATGAGAGTATCGAATTCTATAGCAATTAAAGAACCCGGTGATTGATCATGTCCGTCTGGATCGATTGAAGTTATTGTGGAACTGTGGTTAATTATCCAATTCTTGTGAGCACTGTAAAACATAGCCGCAAGGGTTATGTATGGCGGAGCTATGCGTCGGAGTAGATGGATGAAAGGAATGCCGAGGAACGAGGCTGTAATGTGAAGAAACACCGTGACTGCGCGAAGAGGAGAACCTCTTCCAATAGAACAGGAAAAACCTTATAGCAGAATCTGAGTGGAACCTGGAGTGGAGAAGCGGAACCGTGACCAAGAGGAACAATGAGCATGGTTTGGAGTGAACAGTGACAGCGGTTTTCGGTTTACATTGCACCGCTTTTGTGGAGCAAGAGTTTTTCCCCATTCGTGAGCGATTCCATAGAAAGCTCGACATGTGGCATAGGGCGAGGTTGAAAAACCACTTCCACTGCGTGCCATCGTGCATTAACCATCGACCAAAGACTCGGTGCGATATTGACACAAGCCATCGATATGGAGGAATTTGCATCGCACGGTGATCGCCTTCGGAAGTAGCGCGGAGGCTAACCTAAGGTGTGGCGGCTACATTTTATTTAAACAGCCGATTGTAAGTGTTGAATTTAATGTGTCGGGTTGGAACCTTAGTTATAAGGTTCAATGATAATAAAAGTCCAAAATACGTTAAAGATGTTTATTTAAGGGTTGCTGGGTTATTAAAATAAGGTGGGGAGATTAAGGTTGGAAGGTGGCGCACTCGTACTGTAGCCGAATTGCACTGTGGGGAATACATTGACTTAAAAGGTTGTGGAAAATATTTAATTATCAACCGGAAGAAATGTGGAAGACTTGGGGAAAAACAGGACTGTGCAGAGTTACCGCCATCAATGAGTTTATAATTAAACTTTGTGTTCTCTGTATTTACCAAACTTGGACTTCTACAAAAGGAGCTATTCCTTGTGACCCGAATCCTTACAAGTGTATTGACAAAGATTCAACATGTAAAGGTTGCCACTGCAGAAATTAAAAGTATTGAAATTGCCCAGCAGTGATATTAAAAGACAATTATATGTACCACAGTTATACAACTGCAATGAAGAAGAGAGCCTACAAGAACGAAAGAGAGAGAAACAGCAGCAGAAAAGACAAATCTAGTCAAGCCAAAATCCAGAAAAGAAGCTGAGTGAAATTGAAGTGTGTGACTGAAAATATGAATGTAAATGTTGTAATTAAATTTTTTATTGTTTGTGATGCATTGGCAAGTATCCTAAGGAAAAGAAAAATCCCACTGTAGCATGGAAATTTGTACATATAATTATAATTTTAAATTGAGTTGGATAAAGGAATGAGAAGACAGAAGCCAAAGAGTCATGACTGTTCACTCAAAATTCCTTGTGAAATACAAACAGTCATGTGAGGAACTCTATAAATAATATCAACTGGATATGCATAAAAGAGGTTAGAGAGAGTAAATATAGAGAAGGTAGAGTATAGAAGAGACATACAGAGAATATTAAGAAAATAAAAGCAGAAAGAGAAGCTACAAAATAGAGCTGATATCTGAGGTAAATCAGCAAACATTCAGTTTGATAAATTGAGGAAGTTGGAGCTTCCCTATCAAGTTGCAGCTTGATAGCTGTCAGTTGTAGCTGACTGAGGTTGGAGCCTCCTGTAGGTTGGTGCCTGCAGAAAATCGAAGGGAGTTGGTGCTTCCTTGCAAGTTGTAGCTTGCATAATTGAGGATAGAGCCTCCTGTAGGTTGGTGCCTGCAGAAAACAGTGGTGAGAGGGAGTTGGAGCTTGCCTTTGCATCACAACAATAATAAGATGTGGTTTTCTCCCTTTATGGGTTTCCACTTATATCTGGTGTCTCTGTGCATGATGTTTATGTGTTGATCTGATTTATATATTCTGCTTAACACCTGCTGCTCTCATATTAATTCTATTGTTATATTATATTAATACTTGCTGCTCACATTCTAAGATTACTCACATATTAAGTTGGACATGATATGAAGGTGTAAATAAGTTTTAATGAAAAGTTTTTAAAAGTCCATGAATGTGTTAAACTGATTCACCCCCCCCCCCCCCTCTCAATTTAACTAAGGGTCCAACAATTGGTATCGGAGCAAGGTTCCTTTGTACCAGTTTAACAACTGAAAGGAGATTCTAGGTTCTCAGAATGGCTAGTAAAGAAGGATGCTCAACCAATAAAGCCCCTTTCTTTACAGGTGTAAATTATGCCTTCTGGAAAATCAGGATGAGGACATACATAATGTCTCTAGGAATAGAAGTCTGGGGTGCTGTGGAATTAGGATATGCCCCAAAGTCAACTGACTCAGAGAAAGAATCCAAACAAGATTTTGTAGCTAACGCAAAAGCCATGAATGCTATCTTGAATGGATTGTGTGAAGCATAGTTTATCAAAGTAATGCACAAAGACACTTCCAAAGAGATGTGGGATACTCTGGAGAACATCCATGAAGGAGACAAGAAAGTAAAAACTACCAAACTTCAAGTCTATAGAGGCCAGTTTGAGAATTTAAAAGTGAATGATGATGAAGACATTGACAGTTTCTTCCTAAAAGCTGCAGAAATTGTTAACAATATGAATGCTCTTGGAGAAACCATGCCAGAAAGTATAATTGTGCAAAATATTCTAAGATCTCTTCCATCCATGTTTAATCCCAAGGTGTCTGCAATAGAAGAAACAACTGATTGGCAGACTTTGACCATGAACCAGCTACTTGGAAATTTAACAGCATACAAGATGAGGCTCCCACAGAAGAAGCCAGGTACGAGAGAGGCAACCTTTAAAACAGAAAAGAAGAAAGAAGAAGAGGAAGACATATGCTCTTGCTCGGATGAAGAAGAGGCAAAATTTGTCAAGAAATTGGATAGAGGCTCAGGTAAATACAAAGGTAGACTTCCTTTCACGTGCTTTAACTGTGGAAGAGTTGGAAACTATGCTGCTAAGTGTCTTCACAAGAAAGTAAGGAATCAGGCTCAAGAGTCAGAGAGAAATACATCAAAGAACTGGCAGAAAGGAAAGAAGTTCAGCAGAAAATCCTTCTATGCTCAACATGACAACAATACATCTGAAGATCCAGATGAACTCTCAAGTGAAGATGGAACCTCTGAATTTTTATTGATGGCTATAGAAGAACTTGAAGGTCTCCTACTAGAAGATGAAGAAGAAGAAGGTGAAGTCGACCTTGAGGGGGAGCTAAGAAGTGCTATGGAAGAGATTGATAGACTCAAGCTGAAATGCAGAAAACAAAAGGACATTCTCCTCAAGTTTGTACGAGAAGAACAGAATTCAGAAGTCCTGATGCAGCTAAAGATAGAGCTTAAAGAAGCCAAGAAGATAGAGGACATGTTACTTAAGCAAATCAAAGAAAAAACTCAGGAACAAGAAAAGTTGGAAGAAGTAGTATGTCTCAGGAAGAATTTAGAAAATGCTCAAAGGAAATTGGTTATAAACTCTTCTCAAACAACAAGCTCTAGTAAGTTGAATGAAATTATGGTTGCTCAAAGATCCCCTATGATAAAAACTGGAATAGGCTATGAAGGAGAATCAAGTAAAGGCAAAGAAAAGGTTGACAGAGAGATTATTTTTGTAAAAGCAAATAAGAATGATGAAGCAGCTCAAACAATTCCTACAAAAGAAGAAACCTGTAATAAGGAAGACAGAGATCAGAAGAAACCACTAGTAGCAAAGAATATAATAAATACTAAGACCCTGAGTATGTAAAATTTGGAAACCATCAAAGGAGATTCTTCCCTCCAATGAAGAATGCCACCTGTTATGTCTGCCACAAGCTGGGACACATTGCTGCATATTGTCATGCAAGGAGGAGTAATTCAAACCAACAAAAGATGCAAACATTGAAGAGACTGCCTCAAGCAAACAAATGGAAGAGACAACCTTACATCAGGTATGCAAATAGTTTATATGGTTACTGTTTTTATTGTAAGGAATTTGGTCATAAAATCATTGAGTGTAGAAAGTATGGACAAAGATTGATGTTTAACACCTCAAGGAAGTTTGTGAATCAAAGAAATTATGTTCATACTCATAATTCTACAAAAATTATGATCAAATGTTGTGTATGCAATCAAGTTGGACATATACCTTCCAAATGTCCTCTAAGAAGATGTAATTCATCACCTCACAAAAGATACCAAACAAAAGGGTGCCTCTAGTGGATAAAGAAGGTGAATAAATGTGACTTGGCTCTAACTGCTCAAGATTTGAAAAGTCAATGGTATTTGGACAGTGGCTGCTCTAAACACATGACAGGAGATAAAAGCAAGTTTATAACTCTTGATGAAAAGAAATCTGGCAATGTTACTTTTGGCAATGATAAATCAGGAAAAATCAAGGGAAAGGGCTCAGTCAGCTTAGATAATGGCAGAGGTAAGGCCCAAGATGTACTATTTGTAGATGGGCTGAAAGAAAATTTGCTGAGTGTCAGTCAAATGTGTGATAAAGGCTACGAAGTTCTTTTCAGAGCACAAGACTGTGAAGTCAGATCAAGCACCACAGGTAAGACTCTGCTCAAAGGTGTTCGAACAGAGAGCAATGTTTACATCGTGAAAGAGGAAGATGAAGCATTCCATCTTAGCAAACTTGAGGAGTCATGGTTATGGCATAGGAGATTGGGACATCTCAGCTTCGATCATATCATCAGACTGAGAAAAAAGAAAGCGGTCAAAGACATGCCAGAAATAAAAAGGCCTTCTAATACCATATGCAAATCTTGTCAATTGGGTAAATAGACCCGTACATCATTTAAGGCCAAAGATGAGTTATCAACAAGTAGACCACTCCAGCTTGTGCACATGGATCTGTGTGGACCTGCAAGAACTAAAACACCAAGTGGAGAATCCTACTTCATGCTAATAATCGATGATTTCTGCAGAATGACATGGGTTTCATTTCTCAAGAATAAATCAGAAGCTCTGGACAAATTAAAAATATTCAAAGCATTAGCAGAAAATCAGACAGGATGCAAGCTAAAATGCATCAGATCAGACAGAGGAGGTGAATTCACAGATTATGACTTTGCAGATCTATGCAATGAATATGGCATAAAACAACAATTTACTATTGCAGGGACACCTCAGCAGAATGGAGTAGCAGAGAGACAAAACAGATCTGTTCAACAAATTGCCAGAGCCATGATGTAGGAGAATAATATTCCTCAAACCTTCTGGGCAGAAGCGGTACACACAGCGGTGCATATCCTTAATAAAGCTCACTTAAGGCCAAGCAGTGACAAGACTCCCTATGAACTTTGGCATGGGAAACCAGCTTCAATCAAACATTTTAGAATCTTTGGAAGCAAGTTTTACATAAAGAATAATGATGAAAATCTTGGAAAATTTGATGCTAGAGCAGATGAAGGGATATTTCTAGGATATGCATCCAAAAGCAAAGGGTACAGGTGCTACAACAAGACTCTTCGAAAAATAGTAGAAAGCATTGATGTGAGATTTGATGAAGAACTTCCAAACAATACAAGAGATACAGACTACTGCAGTCCATCAGACAACCATGAAGAAGAAAACCAAGATGATGAGGAAACAAGCAAGACAACAGAAGATACAGAGCTGAGTTCTAAAGCTCCCTCAAGATATACTTAGAAAAACCATCCTGAAGATCAGATCATTGGAGACAAGAGAGTAGGGGTCCAAACAAGAAGGTAGCTAACAGAACAAACTGAAGAGGTATACATAGCCATGCTGTCACAAATAGAGCCAAAGAAATTTGAAGAAGCCGGCAAGGACAAGTCTTGGGTAAAAGCTATGAATGAAGAATTGGACCAAATTGAGAAAAACAATACATGGGAATTAGTTCCTAGACCCACTGAGAAAAATGTCATAGGCTCAAAATGGGTATTCAAAAATAAAATGAATGAGCAAGGACAAGTAATCAGGAATAAAGCTAGACTGGTCTGCAAAGGATACTCACAAATCAAAGGACTTGATTACGATGAAACATTTTCCCCTGTAGCCAGAATGGAAGCTATCAGAATGTTCCTGGCATTTGCATGCTACCAAAACTTCAAGGTATATCAAATGGATGTAAAATCTGCATTTATGAATGGAGACTTAGAAGAAGAAGTCTACATGGAACAACCAGAAGGCTTCTCATTAACAGACAAAGAAGACTATGTATGTAGACTGAAGAAGGCTCTTTATGGACTGAAACAAGCTCCTCGTGCTTGGTACTCAAGACTAGATAAATATTTTCAAAAACAAGGATTTAAGAGAGGTGGAGTAGATAACAATCTATACATAAAATCCCATGAAAATGAACTCCTGATTGTTGTAGTATATGTTGATGACATTATGTTTGGAAGCCACAGAGATGAACTTGCAAAAGGGTTTGCTGAGGAGATGAAATCAGAGTTTGAGATGTCCATGATTGGAGAACTTAGTTTCTACTTAGGACTTCAAATTCAACAAAAGAACACAAGCACATTCATCTCACAGGAAAAATACTTAAAAGAAATGTTGAAAAAGTTCAAAATGGAGGACTGCAAACCTGTGTCAACTCCCATGATCACGGGATGCAAGTTGTGTGCTGATGATGGATCTGTTGATATAGATCAAAAACTCTACAGATCCATGATAGGAAGTCTGTTGTATCTGACAGCATCAAGACCAAACATCATGCTAGCAGTAGGACTAGTGGCTAGATATCAAGCAGCACCTAAACAAAACCACCTTCTGGCAGTCAAAAGAATATTTAGATATCTACAAGGAACAACACAATATGGACTTTGGTATCCTAAAGGCAAAAGCTTCACTTTGACAGCATACACAGATGCAGATTGGGCCAGCTGTGTGGATGACAGGAAAAGCACAAGTGGAGGTGCTTTCTATCTAGGAGAAAGTCTGGTGGCATGGTTAAGCAAAAAACAAACATCTATCTCTCTGTCTACAGCAGAAGCAGAATATATAGCAGCAGCAGCATGTTGTACACAAGTCATGTGGATGAAGCAAACCCTCCAAGACATGAAGGTAAGAATTGATAAACCTATCTCAATCAAATGTGATAATACAAGTGCTATAAGTATATCTAAAAATCCTGTGCTTCACTAAAAAACTAAGCATATCCCAATCAAGTATCATTTTCTCCGAGAACAAGTGGCTCAGAAGATAGTAAAGCTGGAGTATGTGCCAACAAAAGAACAAACAATAGATATATTTACCAAACCTCTTGCTAGAGAACCATTTGAATATTTGAGAGATAGACTAGGGGTAGTATCTGTAGATGCTACTCTCTGATATAAAGAGAAAGCACAGTTTCAGGGGGAGAATAGAAATTAAAATATCATTCCAGGGGGAGATCAACCAGCAAGGAAAGCATGAAACAGGTCCTCGGAGTCAAAGGATTATGAAAAGAATACACCCAGCATAAAATATTTAAAGAAAAGGCTACAGGGTCAGAATTTTAGATTTAATCCAAAGTTTGGAGCAGCAGGGTACAAAGTCAAAAGATCTCAGAAAGAGGAAATGCATAAAGCAAACTAGGAAATGAGCAATCCTTTGCCATTGATGTCAAAGGGGGAGGAAAATAAAAAATGGAATTCTATAAGGCAAACAGAGGAAGAGTATTGCCATCAATGCCAAAGAGGGAGACAGTTGGAATTGTTGTCATTGATGGCAAAGGAGATGACAAAGGAGGAGCACCTAAAACATCATTCAAGGGGCAGAAAGGCAGCAGAGACATCAGAGGAAACAGAGACAAAGAGAGATAGCAAAAGAAAGGAAAAGGAGATAGCAAAAAGAGAAGTAAGGAGAAGCATCAGTCAAGGAGCAGAGGATAGCAAAGAAGCAGAAAATTATTCAAGGTGCAGAGTGGGTATCTTTAAGTGTTCAGCATTGCATGGGTATGGTGAGACTCTGTAATTCAAAGTATAAACGGATCCTATGTGAAATTATGATTAACTCTGTACATGGATTTACTGTGGAGTATAGTGTGTGAGGTTATATATATACTAAGGAAATTACAGTCATAACACAGTGAACCCGCAAAGGAAACTGTGAAATCAGGTGATGGCACAGTAATAATTGTATGGGAAATGCTCTAAATGAATTTCTGTGTAGAGGTTTTGTGGTCGATATTGGTGAAGTCAAGTTTAAAACTTCTGGGTTGAAGTATTAAATTGAATTGATATGTTACAAATTTGGGTTGGATTCATATAATCTATTTTATGAATAAATTATGTATTTTATGGTGAATGTACATTACTATGGAAGTGAGTAGATGAAAATTTCAATGTGTGCATAGCGTTCTTGGAGTATCACATTGCAGAGATCGTGAAATTAGATCGACGACGTAGTCCGATTGCTATGATTGAGATTTAACTACAATAGAGATTCGTTATAATGATAACAGTTGAGTAGTATCATTGAACCGTATTGGAACCACGAGTTAGTGTTGTACGCGAAAGCTAAGCGGAACTCGGAAGACGGAACCCGGTCGCGGAACGCGGAATTAGGCGGAACCCCGAGCCAAAAGGGGGGAACCATGACCAGATGAACAGTGACGGCGATTTATGGTTTTCATCGCACCACCTTTACATGGTGGGCGGTATTTGAGGAGTTGGGAGCGATTCCACGGGACGGACGACGCGTGTCCCAGAGCAAGTTGGCAAAACCACTCTTACTGCGCCATCGCGCATTAACTCTCGAATGAGGACCCCATGCGATATCGATACAAGCCGTCGATCTGGAGGGAAGCGATCTGACGGTGATCATATTGGGAAGATGCGCAAAGGTTAACTTAAGGTACGGCCGTGTGTATTTGATTGATTCTGTCGATTGTATGGTGGGGCCCATGCATATGAATGTGTTGATTATTGTTAAGATTTGCGGATTTATTAATCTTTGGGGTCATAGTTATAAGGTTCGAACATTTAGTTATGAGGTGTGAAGGAAGCCCCCGAAATGAAATAATAACTGTCGGTATTATTTAAATATCAAATGTATTGGGTCACATAAGGGCTGTCTATTATATCAGTTGGTACTAAGCCCGTCAACACATTCCTTAATCTAATTCTATGAATTCGATAATTGAATCTGAAGAAAGGATCAAGAAGGCTCCCTTATTGAATTAATATAACGAACCAAGATATTGAACTATACAAATTATGGGTTGGTTGGGTAAAGAAATTTGAATGTATTTTACACAGAGGTTGAAATTTATTATAAAGGTTGAAGGTTGACCCGAATCCTTACAAGTGTATTGACAAAGATTCAGCATGTAAAGGTTGCCACTGCAGAAATTAAAAGTATTGAAATTGCCCAGCAGTGATATCAAAAGATAGTTATATGGACAACAGTTATACAACTGCAATGAAGAAGAGAGCTTACAAGAACGAAAGAGAGAGAAACAACAGCAGAAAAGACAAATCCAGTCAAGCCAAAATCCAGAAAAGAATCTGAGTGAAATTTAAGTGTGTAACTGAAAATCTGAATGTAAATGTTGTAATCAAATTTTTTATTGTTTGTGATGCATTGGCAAGTATCCTAAGGAAAAGAAAAATCCCACTGTAGCATGGAAATTTGTACATATCATTATAATTTTAAATTGAGTTGGATAAAGTAATGAGAAGACAGAAGCCAAAGAGTCATGACTGTTCACTCAAAATTCCTTGTGTGAAATACAAACAGTCATGTGAGGAACTCTATAAATAATATCAACTGGATATGCATAAAAGAGGTTAGAGAGAGTAAATATAGAGAAGGCAGAGTATAGAAGAGACATGCAGAGAAGATTAAGAAAAGAAAAGCAGAAAGAGAAGCTACAGAACAGAGCTGATATCTGAGGTAAATCAGAAAACATTCAGTTTGATAAATTGAGGAAGTTGGAGCTTCCCTATCAAGTTGTATCTTGATAGCTGTCAGTTGTAGCTGACTGAGGTTGGAGCCTCCTGTAGGTTGGTGCCTGTAGAAAATTGAAGGAAGTTGGTGCTTCCTTGCAAGTTGTAGCGTTCAAAATTGAGGATTGGAGCCTCCTGTAGGTTGGTGCTTGCAGAAAAACAGTGGTGAGAGGGAGTTGGAGCTTGCCTTTGCATCACAACAATAATAAGATGTGGTTTTCTCCATTTATGGGTTTCCACTTATATCTGGTGTCTCTGTGCATGATGTTTATGTGTTGATCTGATTTATATCTTCTACTTAACACCTGCTGCTCTCATATTAAGTCTACTGTTATATTATATTAATACTTGCTGCTCACATTCTAAGATTACTCACATATTAAGTTGGACATGATATGAAGGTGTAAATAAGTTTTAATGAAAAGTTTTAAAAGTCCATGAATGTGTTAAACTGATTCACCCCCCCCCCCCTCTCAGTTTAACTAAGGATCCAACAATGAAGAAGGTTCAAGATCTCTAGATCTAGAAATGATGAATCTATAGGGTGATTTGCAAAAGCAATGATGAAGACCTGGCGCAAGTCTGATGAAGAAATTGAAGAAATCTGGGTAAGTTTATATATCTGGTCTGTTCTGCAAGTTTATCTTTTACAGATCGATACACTAGTTTGTCTCGGTAAAAGCACGTATATACACGGGTTAGCTTAATAAAAATTTCGTATGGAATTTAGGGTTTCTAAAGTTTATTTACATATATTACTTCTGTGATGTCTGTTTTCTCTCTGTTGTCGGTCAATTAAGTCTAATTGAAGTTCTGGGTTGATTGAATATGGAGCATGATGTTGATTTGATAATAAACAAATCTAATCACTGATTGAGAAAACATGGTGAAGGATGAGTGAGAAAACATGGTTAAACCTGACTGACTGTCTAAAGGTTCTGCATTGCTGAGAAGGTGTCTGACCGAAAGCCTCAAATCTAAATCTGAGATTGATCACATTCTGAAAAATCAGTATTCTCATAAGTATAGGCAGGTTGATACAAATAAAAGCGCATATACACGCAGCTTTAGTGAATAGAAGTGGCGTATACATTTCATGTTATGTAAAACAGTATGCAGAAAGGCATACACAGGTTGGTGAGTAGGGAAGTGCGTATACACGCGGCTTCAGTAAAGAGAAGTAGTGTATGCTATTTGAATTGATGAATGTTCAGAGTTGAGTTTGTATCTGCATATTTTCTTTTGAAGTCTAGGATATTTCTGATGTTCTGGTTACAGTGGTCGTACTATTCTGATTGAAGTTTTGGGTAAATTATGGTTGTTAATGTTAAGGGGTTGTGTTGAAGCTGTTTTGATCCAATATGAAAATTGATGAAACGTGGTCTGCAGTGGATCTGAGGGTTGAAGCCTTCAGTATGGAAGTAGAAGCTTTTAGGTAGTAGAAGCTGGTGTTGAAATCAGGGGGTCGAAGCTCCCTTCCAAGAGAGGCTGGTAAATGAGATCAAGGTGTTGGAGCTCCCTTCTAGTTGTAGCTGGAAAATGAGAGAAGGATTGCAGCCTTTTGCAGGTAGAAGCTTGTGTACTGGTATAAGTCTGCATCAATACAATGTTGTAAAATTTTTTCTATATAATAAATATTGAAGACATAAACAACAGCAACGGTGGTTTTGTCCCGATTTGGGTTTCCACCTTAAATATTGGTGTTCATGTGTGTGATGCTTTACACTATTGTTTACTGCTCATAACTTCAGATTATCTAGCCTTATTCATAACTGATAAATCTGTTTAAAATATTGATTCTCTAAATTTGAAAGATAAATCAGTATATGCTACTTTCCTTATATATTTCCGCATGCATACGCTAGTTCAGTTCATAAAAACCGCATATGAAAATCTGCTCAAAGAAAAAGTAAATTTTTTTTAGTCAGCTCTAAATACTGATTCACCCTCCCTATCAGTATTTTTCCCAACAATTGGTATCAGAGCAGGTCCTTCTGCAAAAGCTTAGCCGCTAGAAGGAAGATCAATCAAGATGAGCAATCAAGATGGAACAACATCTATCAAGCCTCCGCTCTTCAACGGAAAAAATTTAATATTCTGGAAAACAAGGATGCGGTCCTATCTTCAGTCTCTGGGAGCAGATGTATGGGATATTGTTGAAGGAGGATATCAATATCCAGCCACAGTACCAACAGATCCAACGGAAAGAAAGAATTATGAAACAAATACAAAAGCGGTCAATGCTCTATTGGGAAGTCTAACTGAATCATAATTTTTCAAAGTCATGCAGCTGGATACAACAAAGGAAATATGGGACAAAATCATTCTAATTTATGAAGGTGATGCAAAGGTAAAAAGTGCTAAACTTCAAACTCTCAGAATTCAATATGAGAATTCAAAATGCATGGGAATGAGGGAGAGCATTGCCAATTTATTTTTATGTCTTGTTGATATTGTAAATTTTATGAGAAAGTGGGAGAAAACAATAACCTATTCTACTTTTGGTTGAGAAAGTTTAAGATCACTAAGGACAAAATTTGAGTTTGTGCAAGTTTCGGCTTCAAAGAAAAGCAGATCTTTCAAAATCTCACCGTGGTGCAACTTCATGGCATACTAACCGCAGGTGAAATGAGAAGAGTAAGGACCATCTGAAGTCAAAGAGGCAGTCTTCAGAACTTCTACAAAAGGGAAGGAGGTACAAAAACCAGAAGGATCAGGATATATCTTAGAAGAAGACGAGATAAACTTTGTAAAGAACTTCAACTTGGCATAGGACGGTTCAGAGGTAAGCTTCCTTTCAAATGCTTTGATTGTGGAAGAGTTGGTCATTATGCTGCTAAGTGTCCTCATAAATAAGCACATAACAAGGGGAAGGAAGTTACAAGAAGGAATAAGAATCGCTTTAGCACTAGAAGAAGTTACTATACTCATGAAGACAGTTATGGGTTATCTGATAGTGAGGAAGAATGTGAACAAGATCTTAGACTTCTAATGGCATTTGAAAAAGAATCTAGAGAAGAAAAGGATACTTTTATGGATGCTCTAGAAGATAATGATTTTCTTGATGAAATCAATCAACTCAAATATGCTTAGAAGAAAGTAAAATATGCATAGAAACTCTGAAAAATCAGCTTGAAGAAAAGGAGAAACATAATGAGAAATTAGAATGTGAAATAGTAAGTCTAAGAAAAGAAATTGAGAAAGTAAAGACTTTGAATCTTAGATTTTCTAAAGGATCTGAAACCCTAGATGAGATTATCAAGGTACAACGTTCTCCTCTTATAAAGACAAGTCTTGGATATATCAGAGAATCTTCTCAGGCCTCAGCACCAAATTATCTAAAAGCAGCTACAACTAGTATACAACATTCTGCCACTCAGCAAGGGAATAAAGAATATTTACAGGTAAAGCATGACCATCTCAATTCAAAGAACACTAACAGGAATACCTTTCAAAGAAACACCAATGAACAGGTAAATTCAAGTAGAATATTTCATGATCGCAGAAATTTCTTCTTCAATGGAAAATGTTTCTTATGTCACAATTTTGGTCATAAAGCTGTTCAATGTGTTGCTTATAAAACCATCATGACAAGAGAAGAAAGAAAGAAAAGGATTGATATTGGAACAAAGAAGAATACCTATAAAAACTTTTCTCCTCTTCAAAATGAAGTTGAATGTGCTTATTGCAATATCTTTGGCCATGAAGAATCTGAATGCAGGAGCAAAGTCCAGCCAAAAGAGTAGTTTCCTTCAAGCTCCAAAGTATGGAAAAAGAAGGAATTACAAGTTGAAAATTGTGGAATAGCTTTATTTGCAGAAGGTGAAGAAAATCAATGGTACATTGATAGTGGATGCTCAAAACATATGACAGGTGAAAAAAACAAACTTCTTTCATATAGTGCGCTAGAAAAAGAAAATAATTTTACATTTGGAAATGATACTCCTGCTGTCATTAAGGGATAAGGGTCTGTTTTTCTAAAAGAAAAGGTGAAAGCTAATAATGTCATTTATGTGGATGGATTAAAGCATAATCTATTAAGTGTAATTCAAATGTGTGATCAAGGTACTGAAGTTGTCTTTAGTTCAAAAGAATGTGTGGTACGTGATCTTGATACAGGAAAAAAAATTATAAAAGGAAACAGAACTCCAAGCAACCTGTATGTATTGAAGAACTGCAAAGAACAATTTCACTTGAGTAAATATTCAGAAAACTGGCTATGGCATAGAAGGTTGGGGCATCTGAGCTTCTCTCAAATCAACAAATCAAGCAGACTCAAAGAAGTTTGTGATCTTCCCACTATTTCTCTACCCGAAAGTATCATATGCAAATCTTGCCAATTCGGTAAGCAAACTAGAGTGCAATTTAATGCCAAGGAAGGATCATCAAGTAAGCCTCTTGAACTCATTCATACTGACATATGTGTACCTATGAGGAAAAAGTCACCACGTGGTGAACAATACTATATCTTATTTATTGATGATTTCTCTAGAATGTGTTGGATTGGGCTGCTTAAACACAAATATGAAGAATTTGAGAAATTTCATATCTTCAAGCTAATCGAAGTTGAAAATGAATTAGATCTAAAAACTAAGTGTCTAGATCTAATTGAGGAGGAGAATATACATTAGATGAATTCCTTGAATTTTGTGAACAACATGGCATAAAAAGGCAGTTTTCTGTAGTTGGCACTCCACAACAAAATGGCGTAGCAGAAAGAATGAATAGAACAGTTCAACAAATGGCTAGAGCTATGCTTGATGATTTCGGAACACCTGACACATTTTGGGGAGAAGCAACACATACAGCGGTAAATATTCTTAACAAGGCACATGTTCGTGTAAATAGTGATAAAGCTCCATATGAACTCTGGTATGGTAATCCTCCCACTGTGAAGCATTTTAGAGTTTTTGGAAGCAAATGCTTTATCAAAAATAATGATGAAAAACTTGGCAAGTTTGAACCCAGAGCAGATGAAGGAATACTTCTTGGTTACTCCTCTAGGAGTAGAGCACATAAATGTTACAATAAAAGACTTCAGAAGATTGTTGAATGTATTGATGTTGTTATTGATGAGTCTCCAGCAGCTCCAAAAGAAGAAAAACAAACAACAGATGAAGACAATGATGACATATATCCTTCTACATCAAATAGAAATGATATAGACAGTGAACCCAATGAAGAACCCGAAGATGATTTATCTGAAAAGCTCCATCCAGATATGTTCAAAAGAATCATCCAAAATCTCAAATTTTGGGAGAAAAGGGATCAGGTGTACAAACAAGAAGGACTCTTGTGGGATCTTCTAGCTATTTGGCATTTCTATTCACTATTGAACCACACAATGTCAATCAAGCTAGAAAAGATGAATGTTGGATTCAAGCCATGAATGAAGAGCTTGATCAAATTGAAAAGAATCACACTTGGGAATTAGTACCAAGACCTCATGACAAAAATGTCATTGGAACTAAATGGATATTCAAAAACAAGTTAAATGATAATGGGGATGTTATAAGAAATAAAACTAGACTTGTTTGCAAGGGGTATGCTCAACAAGAAGGTATAGACTTTGAAGAAACTTTTGCTCCTGTAGCTAGACTTGAAGCCATAAGAATGTTTCTTGCTTTTTCAAGCTTCCAACAAATCAAAGTTTATCAAATGGATGTTAAATCCGCTTTTCTCAATGGTGATATAGAAGAAGAAGTTTATATAGAACAACCAGAAGGATTCATTTTGGGAAATGATGAAAAACTTGTTTGTAGACTTAAAAAGGCTCTATATGGTCTCAAACAAGCTCCAAGGGCATGGTATTATCGTCTTGACAAATATCTTCATCAACAAGTATTTTCAAAGGGGTCTGCTGATAGTAACTTATACACAAAAATTGAAAATGATAAACTATTGATTGTGGTTGTATATGTTGATGTTATCATTTTTGGAAGTAATGAAGAATCTATGAGTCGAAAATTTGCTTATGTCATGCAGAAAGAATTTGAAATGTCTTTACTTGGGGAACTAACATTCTTTCTTGGCTTGCAAGTGCATCAAACTACAGATGGTATATTCTTATCACAAGAAAAATACCTTAAGCAAATTCTGAAGAAGTATGGCATGGAAGAGTGCAAACTTGTAAGTACACCAATGATAACCGGATGTAATCTCAGTTCTCATGATGATTCTCCCACGGTGAATCAACCAGAATACAGATATATGATAGGAAGTCTACTTTATCTCACTGGGACTAGAACAGACATTATGCATGCAGTTGGGATCGTTGGATGATTCCAAGCTAATCTAAAAGAGTCTCACCTTCAGGCTGTCAAAAGAATATTCAAATATCTACAAGGAACTCAAGACTTTGGACTATGGTATCCAAAGAATGTTGATCTCACTCTTCATGCTTACACTGATGCAGATTGGGTTGGAAATGTTGATGATCGGAAAAGAACTAGTGGTGGTGCATTCTATATGGGGCCCCGGTTAGTATCTTGGTTCAGCAAGAAGCAAAGCTCTATTGCCTTATCTACAGCAGAAGCAGAATATGTGGCTGCCGCATCATGTTGCACTCAACTTCTCTGGATGATGCAAACCTTACAAGACATTCAAATCAAATGTTCTCCTCCTATCTCCATTATGTGTGATAATACAAGTGCCATCAGTATTTCAAAGAATCCTGTTATGCATTCCAAGACCAAGCACATTCCCATCAAGTATCAATTCTTACGTGAACAAGTTCTTGAACAAAAGGTGAAGTTGGAGTATGTTCCCTCCAAAGAACAAGTTGCTGATATATTTACCGAACCTTTACCCAGGGAAGCGTTCGAATATCTCAGACAGAAGCTGGGAGTTGTCTCTTCCTCTCAAAAGATCAGATCTGCTTAAATTCAGAAGATTAAATTGGATACGCGGATTTCCTGAAGGACAGTCGCGTATATACGCGAGTTTATAGATAGAAAACCGTGTATGGGTGTTTGCTGACAAAATTTTTCTAGGCCAGCATTCTTTAGCACATCTAAAGTGTTGTTGGGTGTCTCTGGTGATGTTCCAGCTCTCATATTTCTGTTTCATTCTCTAATGCTTCTGATGAAGATGCCTTGATGGTTTGCTATTGAAAGTGTTCAAGATGCACAGGCTAAGGGGGAGCATTGGTCATGTGGAAAGGATGCATTGTTGGGATTATAATTATTTGTTGTAGTCTGATCTCATGCTTGAGAATATTTGATCTTGATGAACAAGGTCATGTTGAGACCTATGATGTAAAATTGAAATATTCAGTCATGTAAGGACTTGTTCAAATTTATAAACCCACTTGGTTGGGTAGTTGAGTCAAAATGTGTAAACCCACTTGGTTGGGTACTTGAGTCACATATGTAAATCCACTTGGTTGGAACATTGTTGTAAGTATGAGTCCTTGGTGATAGGAAAGGTCATAGAGTCATGTACTTCATTGAAAAATATGTTTGAAGATTCAGCGTGAACTCAGGGGGAGCATGGTCACTTCAGTGCACATCAGATCTACAGAGCTCTTCTTTCTACAAGAGAAGAAAAACCTTTTTTTGGTTTTGATCCGCCCTTTTCCCTTGATGTCAAAGGGGGAGAGTATCATGGTGTTTGAATAATGGTTATATTCAATGTATCTATCTGTTGTGGTGATCAAACACCATCATGGTTGCCATCAAGTCCAAAGGGGGAGATTGTTGGCAATATGATGCAATGTGTTGTCCTTAATGGCAACCTACTTGATGAAGTTGTCTTTGGATAGCAACCTATGTGTTAAATATATAAGAATGATGTATCTACAGTTCAGTTCAGATGTGACAAAGAAAATAATTCCAGTAAGTGCTAGAGAAATGATAAATATAATATGTCACAACGTATACGCGAGTTTGTAAAGGCCAAGTCACGTATGCACGCAGATAAGTACGTCCCAAGTTGCGTATGCTCTTTTGCGCTCCAAATTTATAATACCAAGGGGCATTACCATGGTTTTGGCACACAGTATTGAGCGTTGTATGGTTTATTTGATTCCATCTAAGAATACCATCGGAATTTGTGTGGTTTTGGCTCATGGTATTGATAAAGGCTAAAACTATATAAGGAGAAGAGGATCATAGTGAAAGGTGTGCATGTGCAAGGGTTGTTAATAAATAAATCTCTTTAAGAGATATCTGCATGATTGAACTCTATTCTTAATTGATAGATCTGAATCTATGATGCACCTATGGATATGATGAAGGTTCAAGATCTCTAGATCTAGAAATTATGAATCTCTAGGGTGATTTGCAAAAAAAATGATGAAGACCTGGTGCAAGTCTGATGAAGAAATTGAAGAAATATAGGTAAGTTTATAGATCTGGTTTTTTCTACAAGTTTATTCTTTACATATCGATATACTAGTTTGTCTCGGTAAAAGTGCGTATATATGCGGGTTAGCTTAATAAAAATCACATATGGAAGTTAGGGTTTCTGAAGTTTATTTACAGATATTACTTCTGTGATGTCTAATTTCTCTCTGCTGTCGGTCAATTAAGTCTACTTGAAGTTCTGGGTTGATTGAATATGGAGTATGCTGCTGATTTGATAATAAACAAATATAATCACTGATTGAGAAAACATGATGAAGGATGAGTGAGAAAACATGGTTAAACGTGACTGAATGTCTAAAGGTTCTGCATTGCTGAGAAGGTGTCAGACTGAAAGCCTCAGATCTGAATCTGAGATTGATCACTTTCTGAAAAATCAATATTCTCAGAAGTATACGCAGGTTGATACGAAGAAAAGCACGTATACACGCAGCTTCGGTGAAGAGAAGTGGCGTATACATTTCATATTATGTAAAATAGTATGCAAAAAGGCATACGCAGGTTGGTGAGCAGGGAAGCGCATATACACGCGGCTTCAGTAAAGAGAAGTAGCGTATGCTATTTGAATCGATGAATGTTCGGAGTTGAGTTTGTATCTGCATATTTGTTTTTGAAGTCTGGGTTATTTCTGATGTTTTGGTTACAGTGGTCTTACAGTTCTGATTGAAATTTTGGGTAAAGTATGGTTGTTAATGTTAAGGGGTTGTGTTGAAGCTGTTTTGATCCAATATGAAAATTGATGAAATGTGGTCTGCAGTGGATCTGAGGGTTGAAGCCTTCAATATGGAAGTAGAAGCTTTCAGCCAGTAGAAGCTAGTGTTGAAATTAAGGGGTCGAAGCTCCCTTCCAGGAGAGGCTGGTAAACGAGATCAGGGGGTTGGAGCTCCCTTCCAGTTGTAGCTGGAAAACGAGAGAAGGTTGCAGCCTTCTGCAGGTAGAAGCCTACGTACTGGTATAAGTCTGCATCAGTACAATGTTGTAAAAGGTTTTCTATATAATAAAGATTGAAGACAGAAACGACAGCAGCGGTGGTTTTCTCCCGATTTGGGTTTCCACCTTAAATATTGGTGTTCATGTGTGTGATGCTTTATACTGTTGTTTACTGCTCATAACTTCAGATTATCTAGCCTTATTCATAACTGATAAATCTGTTTAAAAGACTGATTCTCTAAATCTGAAAGATAAATCAATATACGCTAGTTTCCTTCTATATTTTCACGTGCATACGCTAGTTCAGTTCATAAAAACCACATACGGAAATATGCTCAAAGAAAAAGTAAAAAGTTTTTAGTCAACTCTAAATACTGATTCACCCCCCCTCTTAGTATTTTTCCCAACACGAATCTGTAGCAAGGAGACTATCTCCAGACAGCCTTTGAGAGCCAAACCGAAGAGAGAGAGCTTTGTCCCATTCCCGACGAGCTTCATTGAGATGTGCTCTGTTGTCGAACCCGCAGAAGGAAGATCCAGCATCAGAGCTTTCAGTTGTATCTTTCTTTTGTCATTATTAATGATAAGCAACTTTGATTATGGTTTCATTCATGTGTCTTTGTATTTTATGCAATTAATTACATCCTCTCTGACTGATGTATGGTTACAAGATTTAGATTCTATGCTGTGTATCATTGTGTTTCTTCGCATGTGTGCAAGTGTTCGGACGTGTTAAGCGGAAGGATCGTGATCTGCCAAAGCGGAGGACGGGAACCGTCATCCTTTCTTCAACAACCATTGCGTAGGACCTAAGGTAGGAAACTCGTTATGTTTTGTCATTTTTTGTAACTAGAGACCTGCGTCACTACATGTCTGATTGTTGCTAGACCCGATCTGGGCTAGTAGGGATCGCCTCTATCTGCAGAGGGGATTTACCTCTCCAACACAAAGGCTCCTCCACCAAAATTATGTTGTCTCCATTAGTCCCACTCATCTATTTACAACGCTGTTTGATTTAGTCAACCATGACTTAGTCTCCATGCATTGTCTCCATTCACACCCAAGGTGTTTTTATTTTGACTAGCTAGATTGATCTTCATTCACACTAAGCTGTATTTATTTATGATCCACTCCTCATATAACAATGTTGTTGA
Source organism: Pinus albicaulis (assembly GCA_034641835.2). Classification (NCBI taxonomy): domain Eukaryota; kingdom Viridiplantae; phylum Streptophyta; class Pinopsida; order Pinales; family Pinaceae; genus Pinus; species Pinus albicaulis. Next base: position 484,367,613 of record CM076577.1, read on the forward strand.
CATGGTAAAACTTGACTTTCACACACATTTTAGACCCTATTCACACATGACGATGTTTGATCTAGTTATTAACATGATCCCTTTTCACATTATGAGGGATTTTATCCCTACTTAAGCAAATTATGAGCCTCCTTGCCCATTTATTCATCTAACTAGATATTAAAATAAAAATTAATATTCCTATTAGCTGCATGCTAATTTAGGAATATTACATGGACATGAGGAAAGAACTAATGGGGCATATGGAAGTAGGTCTCTATTAGGTCACGATTTTGACAGGGATGACACAGTCAGAGGTGGAAAATGGTTGGATACACCTGAAAAGAGAGGTATTGGTTATGGGTTCTATTCTAGTTCTGGTTCAAAGAGACATCATGATCATCACCACTAACATCGTTACAAGAGGAGTGAGAGGGGGTACTTTCCATATAATTTCAAGAAAGCCACACCTCCTATATTTGATGGATAGATGAAGAAAATGGAAGATTCAAAAGCATGGATATTTGGGATGAATAATTTCTTCGAGCTACATGATTATACAAAGAATTTGAAGGCCAGGATAGCTATTTTAAATCTAGAGGGAAAATTGGATATCTAGTGGGAAGATGTGAAGCGTGTTAGAGGCATCAAAACAAAGGAGTTGAGTTGGAATGAGTTTAAGAGACTCTTCAGAAAGAAGTACTTATCCCAGAGATATTATGATGGAAAGGCTAAGGAGTTCTATGAGCTTAAGAGGGCTTCTATAATGGATGAAGAGTACATGACTAAGTTTTTGGAGTTTTTGAGGTATGTGCCATATCTTAAGGATGAGAAGACAAAGGCCCAAAGGTTCCTCAGTGGATTGTCTTTAACATTTAAATATCAGATTGAGTATGACGATCCTTGATCATTGGAAGAAGTCATGGGGAAATTGAAGCATTTTTATGAGTAGTCTAAGCGTAAGTCTGAGCCTAAGCATGAATGGAGAGGCAATGATAAGACTAAAGGAAATTGGGTTAATAAGTGAAGAAGACCTCAGGATGTAGGTTATAAGGAGAATGTGGCACCTTATAAGAATTTCAACACAGTTAACAAAGGAGATGGATTTTAGTATGAGGAGTAGAATAAAGGTGATTGTGAGAAGAATTTTCAGTTTTGGACTTGTGGTGGAGAGCATCACAGGAGAGGTTGTCCAGAACAACAATGTGGTCGACCTCATACTTACAATTCTCAAGAGGCACAAATAGTTGGCGATGTTGGGCAGAGTATTCCTTGGATCTATGCAGCAATGGATAATAGGCAATATGATCATTAGACATCTATTATCGATATGGAAGAAGTGCATGAAAAGTCTTGGTTATTACAGTTGGCTACAGGAACCAAGAGAAGAGTTCATCATTGGGTGAGGTCTTGTGCATTTGAGATGAATGGTATGTGTACATCAATGCATATAAATGTGCTACCTTTGGGTTCATATGGTATGATTTTGGGCATGGATTGGTTGTAAATTCACAGGACTAAGGTATATTTATATGATAGGGCTATTGAGTACCTAGATGATGACGTGGAAAGAAGAATTTTGCAGGGTAAGAAGAAACCTAAATCAGTGAGAATGGTTACAGTTATGCAGGCAAAACATAGTTGCATAAAAGGATGTGTATTGTTTGCAGTTCATATTTCCAGTGACAAAGGGAAGGATGTTGAGGATGATGAAGTTATGAAGAGGTATTCGACTTTGCAGCAGTTTGAGGATGTGTTCCTGTAGAGATTTCAGAGTTTACTCGTCATAGGGAAGTTGATTTCTCTATTTAGTTGGTACCAGAAGCAACACCAACATCAAATAATCCGGAGTTGGTGGAATTGAAGTTGCAACTTAAGGAAATGCTAGATAAATGTTACATAAGGCCAAGTATGTCGCCTTGGGGCACACCATTGTTGTTTGTAAATAACAAGGATGGTACTGTTAGGATGTGCATTGATTACATGAAGTTGAAATAGGTGAAGATTAAGAACATGTATACATTTCCACAGATTGATGACTTGTTTGATTATTTTGAGGGAGCAACAGTGTTCTCAAATATTGATTTGAGATCAGGAAATCATCGTGTGCCCATCAAAGAAAAATATATTCACAAGGATGCATTTTGTACTAGGTATGGATGTTATGGGTCTATGGTGGTTTCTTTCAGTCTTAATAATTCTCTACGTACTTTCATGTGTTTGATGAATAATGTGTTGCATCCTTATCTAGACAAGTTTGTGACAATGTCCATTGATGATATATTGATCTATTCTAAGAATGAAGAAGAGCATGCAAAGCACCTGGAAGTAGTATTGAGATTGCTAAGAGAGCATTAGTTGTATGCCAGGCTTAACAAGTGAATTTTATTTCAAACTCAAGTTCATTTTTGGTGCATGTTGTTTCCAAGAAAGGTATAATAGTGGATCTGGAAAATATTAAAGCTATCATGGAGTGGCCAACTCCCAAGAATGTTGACAAGGTCATATAGTTCATGGGATTAGCAGGTTATTATAAGAGGTTCATGAGGAACTTCTCACAAATTTCCTATCCTATTACATCTTTGTAGAAAAAAGGGAAGAAGTTTGAATGGACTAAGGAGTGTGCAACTAGTTCTGAAAAGTTGAAGCATTTTCTTGCAAATGCTTTAGTTTGAAGATTGTAGATTGCGGCAAACAATTTTTGGTATGCATCAATTCTTGCAAGAGATAAATTGGTGGAGTCATGATGCAGGAAGGACAAGTGGTATGATATGAGTCAAGGGAGTTGAATGAGAACGAGAAAAACTATGTGACTCATGATCTTGAGTTAGCAACAATCATTCATTCCTTGAAGATGTGGAGATATTATCATCTTGGAAAGAGGTTTATTGTGATGAATGATCACAGTGGAATAAAGTACTTGTTTGACCAACCCAATTTGAATGCCAGACAAGCTAGATGGTTAGCTACTCTAAGTGAGTTTGACTTCGAGATTAGGTACATCAAGGGTAAGGAGAATTGGGTTGCAGATGATCTCAGTGGAAGAGTGCAGGTGAATCACATTGCAATATGATTTCTTACGGGATAAACTTGCAGGAGAGAATCTTGTAGGCATGAAAACATGATGATAGATACCAACAGCTGAGGTAGAGATTGCAACAACAAGGTGATGGTGATAGAGATGAGGAGTATCACCTCATGACAAATGGCTTGATCAAATTTAGGAACATGAATTATGTGTTAGATATCAGTGAGTTGAAGAAGCTTATCTTGAGGTAATTTCATGTCAAGCCGTATTTAGGACACCCAGGTTATCAGAAGACATTGACAACCATTAAGAAGTTCTATCATTGGTAGAACTTGAAGAAATATTTGTTTGAGTTTGTTGCTAGATGTTTGGATTGTCAGCAGGTAAAATCATATTGTAAGAATCCAACTGGGCTACTACAACTTATTCTGATTTCATAATGGAAATGGGAGGAAATTTACATGGACTTCAGTACATGTTTGTTTAGGATATCGAAGCAACATGTTTCTATCATGGTTATGGTTGACATGTTAGTTAAGGTAGTTCGCTTCATCCTAGTGAAGTCTACGAATTCAGCTAGTGAGGTATCTCATATTTTAATCAGGGAGATAATGAGGTTGCATAGTGTTCCCAAGAAGATTATATGAGATAAATATGCCAAGTTCACTTCAAGATTTTGGAAGGATTTGTTTTCAGGTTTGGGGACATAGTTAGCCTTCATTATTCTGCAGACATATGGATATACAAAGATGTTCATAGTTGGCCTTCATTACTCTATATATAGATGGATATACAAAGAGGGTCATCAAGATTCTCGAGGACATGTTGAGGATGTATGTCATGCATCAACAACAGAAGTGGGAGGAGTATATACCAATGGTATATTTTTCATATAATAATGGGTATCAAGAATAATTGAAGATGAGTCTATTTGAGGAATTTAATGGGTGGAGTTGTAATACTCCTATCAACTGGAGTGATCTAGTGTTGATTGGACTGAATATGTTAGCTGATATGGAACATGATATGCAAGTTATCGAGAGGAATTTAAAGGAAACACAGGACATGCATAAGAACTATGTAGATCAACATAGAGCATTCTTGGAGTTTCAGGTTGGGGAGCATGTGTACTTATTCATCAAGCCCAAGAGGAGCTCCTTTAGGATTGGATCATGTGCCAAGTTGGCACCTTGGTATTGTGGGATTTTGAGATCCTTAAGAGGATTGGAACAATGGCCTATAGACTTACACTTCCTCCGAAACTGAAATTCCATGATCTTTTCCATGTTTCATCGCTTTAAAAGTATGTCTAGGATGTTGATTATATGATTGACTGGTTTGAATTGTAGGTGGAGCCAGAGGGAGAATTTCAGCCAGAACCTTAGTCCATTTTGTAGTGGAAATAACTCATGCTCAAGAGTAGAGAAATCAAGCAGGCTAAAGTGTAGCGGAAGCACTTTGGGCCCGATGAAGCTACCTGGGAGATGGTTGGATCAGATGCAAGCTATATATCCTTCCTTATTTGTTGGTTGACCATATGTGTTTGATGTACATGCTTTGGTTTATATTTATATATGCATATGTGTATATTATATATTGCAATGAGCTATGTTATAAAGCTTTGATAAGCAATGTGTTATAAATACTGCATCATGCTACGGTATAAAGCTCCAATAAGTAGTATGGTGTTCATGTTTTTAGCAGGTTGGTATGTTGTAAATGTTGCATTGAGTTGTGCTATAAAGTCTATGGGAAGCATGTTTTTCTGGTTATAAGTGTTTTTGAACACCGAGGATGGTGTTCCCCGAAGGGGGAGGGCTTTGTTACAAACCCTGGTTGATTTTCGATCTAAATAAAAATAATACCAAGGTCAAGGGACATGTATTCCAAGCTAAATGTTGGGAAAATAACTTTAGTGGGCATCAATTGCGATTAATTGATCGCTATGGAAATTATTGGCAAAGGAAAAAAGGTAATAAATGGCATTTATTTATGAAAATAAAGGAAAATAGTAGAAAAGGAAGGTGAAGAGACACATGTTTTCTTGCAAGGGAAATTAGAGGAAAAATGAATGAAAATGAAGAAAATAAAGGCATTAATGGTAAAAGGCTTCAGAGAAACAATTCACAACTTTTGCTGGTTTATCTTTGGTTAGTTCAGTTTTGGCTTTCTCATTTCATTGTCTCATTCTCTCATACTATTGCACACTTAGAGTAATCTTGGAGCATCCTTGGAGCACTTGGGAATTCACTTGGATTGGAGAAAGAAGGAAAAAGGAAAGCATAGAGCGCAAGGAAAAAAATGGATCAACAACTACAATTGGATTGATTTGCAATTAAGATGTTGCATGTGTGATTTCGTTGCTGATTTCTAGATTCATGGTATATGAATGTGATTCTTTGGTTATGTGTTATCATTGGAAAGCATATTTACCTAGATTGACAATGGTTTCAACCTTGCGTTGTCATTTCCTTGATAGCCATGGTGTTGTGGGTTTTACACTTGTTTTATGATTGGTGCTAAGGTTCCTGATGGTTATAGGTCGGAACAAATGCTCTGGAAACTCCTGAACAACTTGGGTTGAGTTACTAGTTCCTAGAGCCATAGGTTGGGACAAATGTTGTGGAGCCATTGGTGGATTAGTTACTAGTCCTCATAGCCATGGTTGTAAAAAATGCTTTGGAGCTCTGTAAAGTTGTGGGTTGAGTTACTAGTTCCTGGAGCCCTGGACAACTTGGGTAGAGATGATCTAGTTGATGTTAGTGATTGCTAGACTTTAGTGGAATCACCATGGTTGAGGGTTGAGGTGGTTTGGCCTCTAGAAGCCCTAGTTTGGTTTGTTTGGTTTATTCCATGAGATACCAAATTCATGCTTGGAATATGGCGCGGGGATGATTGGATGAAAGAGAGATTTGGGTCAGCCCAATATATGGTCGAGTGGTACATGGAAGTCCCTGACTTGGATGGAATTTTCATATGTTAATAAGAATTATTTTCCTATTTTGATTTATGAGTATTTGTGTTGATTATGTTGGCAATATTATGGTTGATTTTCCATGGTTTCTATGCTAGTTATTTGTTAGTTATATGATGTAATATATCTACGGATCTTGACATGATTTGATAAGTTATTGATTGGATGATGAATGCATGGAATAACAAGTTTTATTGCAACTACCTAGAGAGGGATTAGAGCCTTCTTGGTGATTCTCAGACGAAGAATATCAATTTATGATTAGATATGTATTCATGAACCGTATCTTACATGTTTTACATATGTTTGACGAAATGTATGTTATGTATTAGGCATATTTGGGTCAAGTTCTTGCTTGAGTTTTTATTGGAGGGGTTTTTAATTACATTTGATTGCATAAAGTAAACTTGCATGTAGTTCTGGGTAGTGGTCTGGAGGCTATCCTGAAAAAGTGGCTCAGATCTTGGAACCCCTGGCACTGAACTAGGAAATTTAGGCCATAACCGCATCAAAGCAGGCCTATGTGTGCGGTTGGAGGCATTTAAAAACACTCTTGCCTTGTTTTTCATGCAGTTGGGGTATTGGGTCAAAGAAAAAGGGTTCCAACTCAAGGATTGATCACCTAGGGTGGTTGTTGAACTCCTGACTGATATGTAGTCCATGTAGGATGTCAGTAAGTGTTCAGTTGTAGGCCCCACTTCATTGATTGGAACTTGGAGGTCTAGTCATGTCATAGTGACACTTGTTTCATGTTTACCCTAGCGAGCTTGTGAAATTGGTAAATATGGGAGGAGGCATTACAAGAAATCAAGATCTACACTAAAATGAATATATCTAGTGCAAGAAATCAAATAGGATTAGAAATCAACATCGACACTGAAATCAAGGCATATAGTGCAATCAATCAAATAGGATTAGAAATCAACATCTACACTGAAATCAATGCATCTAGTGCAAGAAATCAGATCGGGTTAGAAATCAACAACTACATTAAAACCAATGCATTTAGTGCAATCAATCAAATAGGATTAAGAATCAAAATCAAAATTGAAATAAATGCATATAGTGTAATCAATCAAGTTGGAATAGGAATAAACATCTACATTGAAATCATTGCATTTGTTTCAATGAAAAACCAAAATATTCATAACTTTCGAAATCCAGGTTCTTTTACCTTTTGTAAAAGCGTTATTTCCTCCTCCTTAGTGGTTAATAATGTTCAATATTATACAATACTATATAATATTTGTATTTGTATCTATGTGTCTCTTTCTTCTTCCCTCTCTCTCCCCCCTCCATATTTATGTCTAACTCCCTCGCTCTCTCCTTCTCTCCCCCCGCCATCTACACACACACATGTCCCTCTATCTCCCCTTTGTCTCTCTATCTCATCCTCTCAAACCCATACACTCTCTATCTTCATATCTATCTATCTTTCCCTCCCTCCCTCTGTATGTCTCTCTATACTTACCTCTCTCCTCCCACCATCTATATCTCTATCTGTCTCTGTATGTCCTTCTTTGTCTTTTTATCTCACCCCCAAAACATACTCTCTCTCTCTCTCTCTCCCCATATTTATGTATCTCTCTCTCCCTTCCTCTTCCTCTCCCTCTCCCTCTCCCTCTCTCTCCCTCTCTCTCTCTCTCTTCCCTCCCACTCTCTCTACCTGAATCTCTCTCAATCTCTCCTTTGTCACCCCTTCTCTCTTTATGACTTTTTTCTTCCCTTCCTCTCTCTAACCCTTCAACTCCATCTCTCTCGCCTTTCTTCTCTCAAGACCTCTCTCTCTTCCTTCCCCTTTATCCTTTTCTCTCCCACCTCCCTCCGTCTCTTCCCCCATCTCTCTCTCTCTCTCTCCAACTTTGTCACTATCTCCTTCCCTCCATCTCTCTCTCTCTCTCTACTAATATAGGAAAATTCATTCTTTCCCTACAAATTTCAACTTATCAGACCCGTAATTTTAGTTAAGACCAAAATACAATAATAATTTTGGAGTAAAGTGTATAAAAGGATGGAAAACACCTTTGCTCGAATCACCATTAAATTAAGGAAACAACCTAAGGATTATTACCTCTCCCGATCTATTCCATTAGCACTTAATAATTTTTCTCAACTAAATGGCAATATTAGTCCATGCCATAACATGAATTTCAAGTTGCTCATATTTTAATTTAACACCAATTCCAGGTTTCACGTAGATGTAGGAATTCTTCATTCACACATGCTTAGAGACAATATTCACACATTCTCAAAGACAATCATGAGTATAAATATGTTTTCATTCAACAAAACTCTGTACATACAATCTATTTCATAAACATGTATTTCTCTCCATTCACTCTCTATGGCCCGATTCTACATTCATTTGCACATTATCTCATTGTGTGTAGGATTACAATAAGTATAATTAAGAAATGCAATAGCTTTTGCTAAATCATAAAATCACTCCATAAATCATCCACAAATCACTCCATGAATCATATTTTCTAAATTTCAAAGTCACTCAATCTATCCCTAGAATCTATCATGCTTTTCAAGGTAGATGTACTTTTTCCTTATGTTAAAAATCTCACCTATCCATAACTTTTCTAAAACTATGAATCATCTAGTTCTAAAAACTCATAAAATATACCAAATTGAAAAATACAATTTATTTATATAGAATAATATAAATTCTTCTAAAAAATCAAGACCCCTTTTTTGAATCTTTTTCTCATCAATGACTTAATGACCTGGAAGCTCTAATGTTCTCGCATCATCTACCCCCTTCATCTATGTGTCTCCCTCTCTGCCTCCTCTCCTTCACTTCCTTCCCTCCTTCTCTCCACTCTCTCCATCTCTCCCTTGTCACTCCCTCCCTCTCTCCATATTTGTCTCTCTATGTCTTGTTTATTCCCTCCCTTTCTATCCCCCCTCTAACTCCATCTCTCCCTCCCTCCCTCTCCCCATATCTCTCTCCCCTCCTCTCTCTCTCTCTCTTCCTTCCTCTCTCTCCCACCTCCCCCCCCTCTTTCTCTCTCTGCTCTAATTCTGTCACTATCTATCTCCCTCTCTCCTCTCTCCCCCCAGTGTCTCTCTTTCTCTTGCTCACACAGACACACACAGACACACACACACACACACACACATTGGAGTAATAATAATTGATATTATTTATTATTATACCAATAATAATATGTTAAAGAAACAATAGTATGCATACTTTACATAGACAAACCAATTTCTTGTGATCAAATTGGTAGCTTTTCGCCTTAAATTTTACATTTTCATTTTGAATTTTGAATTTTACATTCTATTACATTTATATTTATATATATTTTAATTTGAATATTAATTAAAACATTTGAAGTCGACTTTTATTTATTTATTATTATATTTTTCCTAACATTCAAAAGATGTCGATATACAATATTTCTTACATTACACCTACACATATCCACCATATTGGGCTATAGAGCACCTCTTGACATAAATATTAAAATATATCTACTAAAGTATTGAAGCGATGGATCTCTTAATCAAAACTCATGACTTCAAAACAATCATTTTATGGAGAAGGAAATGAAATATTAATGCAAAATCTGTCATTTAGTGCTCTAAAGTGATCAAAACACAATGTAAATCATATTGAAGTGTTAATTTATGCTTCACCATCTCTCTATATTTGCATACCATTCAAATATGTTCAAAACCTCACCACACCTCCCACGATACTTCTGTGCATTTCTATGGTGATTATTTACGATGTTGTAGTGATTATATATGCTCTTATGTTGATTTTGCATATTGCTAGTGTAATTATGGACACAATTACAATGCTTTGGTATGTTCATACAATATTTCCATATACCACTAAATACATGGATACAAATCATTTAGATATTGTGCCATAAAGTAATAATTTAGTGATCACAATTTTTTAATGTGAAACATGGAGTCCTTAGTTTTTATTAACAAAACTATCACGTTTTATTGAAATAAACCCAAAATGACGTTTTATTGAAATAAACCCAAAATGATTGTTAGGTTTAAAACTGTTATAAAAATATGATTAATTAAGTTAATAAGTTTATAGTGACTTGTACCATCAATGAAAATATTGTGTTTAAGTTTATTCAATGACATGCATGCTTGTTGTGTGTTTGTACTTGCAACAATGGTTAGGACTACGTGCAAAGTTTTTGGTGATTTTGGTAGAATAATTACCTCGCACCCATGGATCTTTACTTGAAATACCTTTATTTGAATGTTGTATGTTGATTATAACAACCATAAACTTTCCTGGGAAAAGGTGAATTTGCAACAAAGAGATAATTGAAGACTATCTGAAATGAATGTGACCAGATAATTAACTAACAATATATAAATTCAAGTGGATAAATCTAATTCAAAGTGACATGAAGTCCGAACACATCAATTTCAAATTTTCATCACTCAATCTTTTAGGGATCATTTGTTACATTCACTAATAAAATAAAAATTAATATCTTAAAATTTGGATGGATGATGCCATTTAGGTAAACAAGGTTGAAAATTGCTTCAAAAATGTTTATGATAAATGATGGCAAGGGAGAATTCATGTTGGATATATGTTTTAAAAAAAATCTAATTTAAATTTTTTTATTTCTTTTTATTTTATGTCAAGGTTAAACAAAGCTAATGATTTATGAGTTGATAGGGTTTTATTTAGTTTTTTGTTTAAGTTTCCGTGACATGGAAGAAAATGAAGTATTCACTGCATTGACTAGGCTTCCGCAAGTTGGATCGGTTGAAGACTAAATTTGAGAATGGGATGCATTAGCCACTTAAATTGCACAACTAGATGAATAATTGGTCATATATGTCTTTATATCAAGCCTATTATGAAGCCGGCTCCCAAAATAGAATAAAAGGGAGATCAATGCCTTAGAAATCAGCCACTTCGAGGGGGCAATCTCCTTTACATTACATAAATGGACAATTCTTGGATGATTCAAATGAAAAAACCTCCTTTATGTATATAAGAGTCCATGGGGTCATAATATAATCATAGCTGACCTAACCATAATAATGTAAGGGAACAACAATAACAATAGTGGGGTTTTATAGGGCACAATAATAACAATATGGAGACTACAGGGGTACGACAATAAAAATAAGGGGGATACACTAACCATAATAAGGGACTACACTAGTAATATAGGGACCTAACATGCCCCTCTCCTTTAAAAATGTGTTATCCTCAATGCTTGATTAACTCTGGATGCTTTTGTATAAAATTATCATCCTCCCATGTGGAATCTTCAGTGGGTAAGTTCTTCCACTTGATGAGAAACTCTGAAATTGATCGATTTCGTAGCTGCCAAGTTCTTGTTTTCATGACTGCTTTAGGTTCCAATATAATTTTTCCTTCTTCATCAAGCTATGTAAATATTGTTTGAACTGGAAGTTTTTCACCTATAACCTTCTTTAAGAATGAAACATGGAAAAATGGGTGCACTAGAGAAGAAGCAGGAAGCTCCAATTTGTATGCCATAGTACCAATATTTTGCAACAACTTGTAAGGACCATAATACTTTGGCGATAATTTATTATCCTTATTAGATTGCTTGAGGGACATTTTTTTGTATGGTTGTAGCCGTAAAAATACCCAGTCTCCTTGACGCAACAACGTTGAAAGTCTACCCCAAGGAGAGCTGGTCAACTGCGACGTGGCTCTGCCATCATTCCCTTTCTAAACCCCGCTCTTTGACTCCACGTGGTCCAATTTTATCTTCCTCAGAGATTTATTTATCAAATTCGTGGAATTTGATAAATAAACTTAATTCGCAACCTTTGCAATTTTATTCAAGTCTCTCGGTTTAATATTATACCGCCAACCTTATAATCAATGTTTAAATCTTCGAAAATTTATATTAATTTCAACGCTCTATTTTTAATAATTAACTGTGTAATAAACGTTGGCTCTGGGCCCCGCGTCTACGTTCAATCGCACAATCAATGCACTCGTCGTACCTTGTTTAACCCTCGTGCATCTTCGTTAGATGACCACCGTCCGATGACTCTGTGCCAGATCGACGGCACTCGACGATATCGCTCAAACTCCCGGTATGAACGTTAACGTGCGATGAGAATACGGAAAGGCGGTTTTGTACTCCCGTTCGGTGCCACATGTCGATGGCTCTATGGAATCGCTTCAATTCAGAAAATACCACCTTCTCCGCAAAAGTGGTGCGATATGGGAAATCCGCCTTTGGGGAATCCACTTGTGGTTTTGCTACAGTGATCAACCAAAGGTTGATTCGGGGTTGGGATGCTCTTCATATGCCTTAACTCCAGTCTATGGCTCGGGTTCGTTTCAATAGAATTCGTTACGGTCATGCAGTGGGGAATTCCATAATAAGGACACAGACAGAGGACTATGGTGGAATTTAACTCACAGGGTTTATCCAACCAATTCACGGGATTACTAGGTAGATAATGCGGAATTATACAATCACCATTCTCAACGATTTCACACCGAACCAGTGCACAATCATTTCTCAATCAAATAATTTCTTCATTAATAAGAATTCAAGACAATTCGATGGCCAATGAGCATTGAAATCATTTAACTGGAAACAATTGTTAACACACAGAGTTTTATTGCAGAATCTCTGCTCTTCTCCCTCTATGCCCCCTCAATACATCCGAGGGATTACATTTATATACACAAACATGTGACTCTTCGGTTCCTCTAAGAGGACCGTTCTAGAATTCAAAGGTCTAACTACAATTCATTCAAATAATTGAAATATGACAGATGGCTAACTATTCGACTTCCACTAACTCTAACTGATCTAAATAATACAGTCAGCTGAGGTATTGACACCTAGCTATATATAATTCAATTTTTTTTCAAACCCTCCTAGCCACAACATGTGGACAAAACTCCTACATTGCTGGCTAGTGTCTAATGCCCCTGCATCAGACTCCTGAGGGCAAATTTCTTCATGGGCTCTTGTCCATGAGCTTTTCCACTGATCTGCCTATCTTCTGCAGCATTCCTTCAGTCATCCAAGTGACATCTTCCTCTAGCTTGTCCTTCCATTTGATCAAGTATTGAAAGTACTCTTGTCCTCTGGTCCTCCTGAATGATATTTTATCCAATATCTTCTCTAGTTGCAATGGTTGCGCTGGAGGTAGTTGTTCCCTCCACTCAATCTATTCCTTGTCTGCTACTCTTTCTTCTGCACCATCATCTTCATACTTGTACAAATCTGTAACATTAAAAATTTGAGATATTCCAACATCAGGAGGTAATTCAATCTCATAAGCGTTTGCAGAAAACTTCCTAAGTATCTTGCATGTCCCAATCTTTTTGAACTTCAATTTGTTATACTGCTTCTTTGGGAATCTCTCCTTTCTCAAGTGTGCCAAAACCAGATCTCCTACTTCAAAATGAACTTTTTTTCTGCTCAAGTCTGCTCTACTTTTGTATCTGATGCTGCTGCCTTGTAGTTGTTGTTTCACTTGTTCATGTATGGCCTGGATCTCTGAAGCAAATTCCTCACCATCAACACTTCTCAGCTCTGCCTTTCCCAGGTTTCTTAACTCTGATATTCCTCTGGGGTGCATTCCATAAACAATATGAAATGGACTCTACCACGTGCTCCTATTTTGTGAGTCATTAATTGCATATTCTGCCTGGGGCAAATATGGTCCCACTGCTTGGGATGCTCTCCTGCAAGACTTCTCAACAAATTTCCCAGACTCTTATTCACCACCTCAGTTTGTCCATTAGTCTGGGGATGATAAGCTGAGCTAAAAATCAGTTTGGTACCAAGTTTCTTCCACAGTGTCCTCCAAAAATGACCCACAAATCTAGTATCTCTATCTGAAACAATACTCTTTGGCAACCCATGCAATCTAACCAACTTCTTTGAAAAAAAAGTTAGCAACATGGGTGGCATCACTAGTTCTATAACATGGAATAAAATGTGCCATTTTGGAGAATCTATCCACTACAACAAAGACTGTATCATTCCCCCTCTGAGTCTTGTGCAATCCTAGAACAAAATCCATACTCACCATGTCCTAAGGCCTGTCTGGAATAGGCAAGGGAGTGTACAATCCTGCATTCTGGCTCCATCCTTTAGCATATTGGAAAATCTTGCAATTATTCACAAACTTATCCACTTCTGCTCTCATCTTAGGCCAATAATAAAAGTGGCTCAGCTGCTCATAAGTCTTATCAGTACCAAAGTGTCCAGCAAGTCCACCACTATGCTTCTCTTTGATCAAGTTTTCTCTCATGGAACATTTTGGTACACACAGTTGGCTATACGAATAACAGTGCCTACGAGGAAATAATCGACCCTTTTGGCTTCTCGATAAAGAAAGGGGTTACTACATGCCTCAAATGCTTCTTTAAAATCTGGATCTGTTTTATACAATTCTTTCAGGAAATCAAATCCTACAACTTCAAAATTAGTTTCTTGAACAAGCATGTGCCTCCTACTCAAAGCATCAGCTACTTTATTGGCTTGGCCACTTATATGTTTCAAAAAAAAATTAAAACTTTGGAGATACTCAACCCATTTAGCATGATTATGTTTCAACTTGGGCTGCTGTACAATATACTGCAAAGCATGATTGTCATAATATAATACAAATTCCCTGGACATCAAATAATGTCTCCACTTCTTCAGTGCCTGAACAATTGCATATAATTCCTTCTCGTAAGAGGAATAATTTCTTCTGGTGTCATTCAGTTTTTCACTGAAATATGCCACAGGCCTATCATCCTGACTCAACACAGCTCCAATGGCCTCTCCACTGGCATCACATTTTACTTGAAATGGTTTAGTAAAATCAAGCAGAATCAAAACAGGCTTCTCAGTTATCTTTTGCTTCAAAATTTTAAAATTTATTTCTGCATCAGCAATCCATTTAAACGACTGTTTGATCTTCTTTATTGTCTCAACTATGGGTGCATTGATCTTACTGAAGTTTCTTATAAAATTTCTATAAAAAATAGCAAGTCCATGGAAACTTCTTACCTCTAAGACATTCTTGGGTGAAGGCCACTCCACAATTGCCTTAACCTTTTCTGGGTCCATCTTCAATCCTTCTGCAGAAACAACAAACCCAAAATACACCAACTCTTCCTTCATGAATGAGCATTTATTCAAATTTATCAGCAGTTTCTCTTGGTGCAGCTTCTTCAAGACATGATTAAGATGCCTTAAATGCTCTTCTTTAGTTCTGCTGAAAAATAATATATCATCCAGGTACACTATCACAAATTTACCAATGAACTCCTTTAATACCTCATTCATAAGTCTCATAAAAGTGCTAGGTGCATTTGACAACCCAAAAGGCATTACCATCCATTCATACAGTCCTTCATTTGTCTTAAAAGCAGTTTTCCACTCATCACCCTCTCTTATTCTAATCTGATGGTATCCACTCTTCAAATCTATTTTTGAGAAATATTTAGCACCACTCAAACAGTCCATTAAGTCCTCAACTCTGGGCAAAGGGAATCTGTACCTAATTGTGATCTTATTGATTGCTCTGGAATTAGTACACATCCTCCAGCCTCCATCTTTCTTTGGGCTCAATACTGCTGGTACAACACATGGACTCAAACTTTCTCTGATCAGTCCTTTGTCCACCAACTCCTGTACTTGTCTCCTGATTTCCTCATTTTCCTTGGGAGTCATTCTATAGGCTGCCTTATTTGGCAGATTTGAACCAGGGATAAAATCTATCTGATGGCTGTTCCTTCTCATAGGTGGCAACTCATCAGGTAAATCATCCACAACAATGTCATAGTAATCATCTAACATCTCTTGGATTTCTACTAGCAAATCATAAATATTTTTAGAAGTAAGAAATACTTTAGGTTTTCAAACTAAAGCAAAACTTACCTCTTCTTCTTCTATCTGCTGCAGATATTCCTTCCCGCTTAGCAACAAGGTCTTTGGATCAATTACTCTGTTGGATGGCTCTCCTTCTTCCATAGGTATCAATGTATGGTGTACCCCATCTTTGAAGAACTTGTAAGTGTCCTTCTTGCCATCATGCACTGCTGCTCTGTCAAACTTCCAAGGTCTACCCAGCAGTATATGACACACATCCATGGGCATTACATCACACATGACCTTATCTTTGTATTTTCCCATTTGTAGCTCTATCTCACACTGTTCTTTCACAACCAGCTGGTGCCCTTTATGCAGCCAGGACACCCTGTAGGGAGTTGGATGCTCCCTTGTATTCAACTTCAATTTTTATATTACCTCATTGGAAACTAGATTGTCTGTGCTACCACTATCAATGACTAGCTGGCAGCATTTCCCTTGGAATTTGCACATGCTCCTAAACAAAGTCTTCCTTTGTGCAGGCTCAGTGACCTCTTCGGCTTGCTTCATCAGGACCTTATTTACCACCAAGGATTATCCCCTCTCTGGAATAATTTCTTCTTCAATTTCTGCCTCTTTTCTAGTTTGGGCAACAACAAAATTTCTTGGACCAACACCCACATTCTCTGGACATTCATAGTGCTTGTGTCCCACTTGCTGACATCTATAAAACCTCAATTCTCTACCTCTGCCTCTGTCTCTGCCTCCTCTTCCTTTTCCTCTGTAAGAACCCCTTCTGCCCCTTGCATCAACCTCTGCAGATGCATTCTGAGGTGAGCTACTGTTAGCTCCATCTCTGGGTGTAGTAGGCTTTCCTCTACCACCCTGACTTCCCTTCCCACGGAAAGTATCTCTCTTCTTGGTAGACTGTTTCCTCAGGAGTTTCTCCTCTGCTTTCAAGGCCATCTCATAGGCCTCTTCCATTGTCTTAGGAGACATGAGACCAATCTCATCTTGGATCTTCAGCTTGAGACGATTCACATATCTGGCAGTCTTCTCTGGTGTGTCTTGGAATTTCCCAGCCCTTATGCTTACTCTGTAGAATTCCTCTGTGTATTATTTTAATGTCAACAACCTCTGTCTCGGGTTCTGCATTTGCTTATACAATGTCAGCTGGTAATCACTAGGCAAGAATTTACCTTTTAATTTAGCCATCATTCTGGTCCAGCTTTTGATAGGTTGCTTGCCAACTCTCCTCCTTTCTGCCTGCACTCCATCCTACCAAAGTGCAGCATGTACTTTCAGCTTTGTTACTGCAAACTTGACCCTTTTATCTTCACTTATTTCTTCATAGTCAAAGCACTTATTCATTTCATTTATCCAGTCCACCAGTTCCTCTGGGTTCAGTCCCCCTGCATAACTCGACACTTCAATTCTGGGCTTAACTACAGACCCCAGAACAGTTCTAAGGAGCCTCATGTCAGGAGGAATCTCAACATTTTCTTCAGCTTCTTCTGTTTCAGGTTCACTGATGTCTTCCGGATCCCTGGGCTGTCTTCACTCCATGGCATCCATTTTGGCTTCGACCCTCTGCAACATCCCCAACACCTCTGCGTTGGAAACGGGCCTCCTTCTGCCAGCACCTCTACCAACTCGGATTGCCATGTCAGCAAAAACAACTTCAGACAATAGCTCTGATACCACAAATGATGCAACAACGTTGAAAGTCCACCCCAAGGAGAGCTGGTCAACTGTGACGTGGCTTTGCCAGCATTCCATTTCTAAACCCCGCTCTTTGACTCCACGTGGTCCAATTTTATCTTCCTCGGAGATTTATTTATCAAATTCGTGGAATTTGATAAATAAACTTAATTCACAACCTTTGCAATTTTATTCAAATCTCTCGGTTTAATATTATACCGCCAACCTTATAATCAATGTTTAAATCTTCGAAATTTTATATTAATTTCAACGCTCTATTTTGAATAATTAACTGTGTAATAAACCTTGGCTTTGGGCCCCGCGTCTACGTTCAATTGCCCAATCAACGCACTCTCCGTACCTTGTTTAACCCTCACGCATCTCCTTCAGATGACCACCGTCCGATGACTCTGCGCCAGATCGACGACACTCGACGATATCGCTCGAACTCCCGGTATGAACGTTAACATGCGATGAGAATATGGAAAGGCGGTTTTTTAGTCTCATCCGATGCCACGTGTTGATGGCTCTATGGAATCGCTTCAATTCAGAAAATACCGCCTTCTCCGCAAAAGTGGTGCGATATGGGCAATCCACCTTTGGGGAATCCACTCGTGGTTTTGCTACAGTGATCAACCAAAGGTTGAGTCGGGGTTGGGATGATCTTCATACAGCTTAACTATGGTCTATGGCTCGGGTTCGTTTCAATAGAATTCGTTACGGTCATGTAGTGGGGAATTCCATAATAAGGACACAGACAGAGGACTATGGTGGAATTTAACTCGCAGGGTTTATCCAACCAATTCACTGGAATAATAGGTAGATAATGCGGAATTATACAATCACCATTCTCAACGATTTCACACCGAACCAGTGCACAATCATTTCTCAATCAAACAATTTCTTCATTAATAAGAATTCGAGAAAATTCGATGGCCAATGAGCATTGAAATAATTTAACTGGAAACAATTGTTAACACACAGAGTTTTATTGCAGAATCTCTGCTCTTCTCCCTCTCTGCCCCCTCAATACATCCAAGGGATTACATTTATATACACAAACATGTGACTCTTCGGTTCCTCTGAGAGGACCTTTCTAGAATTCAAAGGTCTAATTACAATTCATTCAAATAATTGAAATATGACAGATGGCTAACTATTCGACTTCCACTAACTCTAACTAATCTAAATAATAGTCAGCTGAGGTATTGACACCTAACTATTAAAATTCAATTGTTTTTCAAACCCTCCTAGCCACAACATGTGGACAAAACTCCTACACTGCTGGCTAGTGTCTAATGCCCCTGCATCACTCCTACATCAAAAATTATCTCGTTGCGATGTTGATTTGCCAATTATTTCGTTCGATTTTGTGCCAAATTTAGGTTATCCTTTAAGATTTGGAGAACTTGTTGTTGATGCTCGATGTGATATTACACTGCTTGAACCTTAGAATTTTCTCTTAAATATGATGTGATGTGTTGTTATATCATTCACCACCTTAGCCCTAAGAAACTTATAAAGGGGGATCACCGAAAGCATAAAAGGGAGAAATACTTAAAGGAGCGAATGGGTTGATGTGAATGAAAATCCATATAAAAAGGGGACAAGGCATCATATACATATTCTAGCCTTGTGGTAAGATTTACATGAAACAAAGGAGGATAAAGGTGCAAGACAGCTAGGCAGGGCGGGACCCACCCATACTCCGAGCAGACAAAGGAAGAAAGGCGCGTGAAGAGTTCCGGGGGGATTAAGGATGGCAGGGGGAAGGCAGAAGCTCACCCCCTGGAATGGTGATGACGTAGCATATGGTGGGAGCTGAGATAGCTTTTCCATGGGGTGATGGCCATGGGCGTAGAGCCAGTACAAGACCCCACTGGAATGCTTGGCGAGCCCGACCACGGAGACACCTGGTGTACAGGTATTTAACCTGAAGCATGGTATACACCTAACCAAACTCTGATAGCAAATAACCAGATGCCATGCATATCAGTGTCAGCATCCTTATGACGTCAGCAGTGCAAGTACGTCCATCGCGTGCATTTGCATCCGTTGATCTGGATTGCCCAGATCGTATGGCTCCCATTCATTTTCGCGTTCATTTCACAACATCTGCCCAACTCACAGCTTCGACGTGAAATGGGTGGTTTTTGTAAGGACACGCGTTGCTCCCTAACATGTATTGCATGCCTCCTACCCGATATCGCTTACCACTCAGCCTCCATGCGAAAACCACTCGCAGTTTTCCGTGAAACCGCCCATCATATGTCCGCGCCATATTTTGATTTAAACCCTGGTTTTTGCCTCCGCCACGGTTTTACCTTTCACCGCTGCATTCCCTACCTCCGCACTGCTCCTCCGCCTTTACCCAAGCGATCTGAAGCATTCAAACCCCTCATCACAGGATTTATTTAATTTTTTTGCTGTCTGTATAGATTTTCATTGCCTTTTAATGTACACATGGCCGTATCATAGCCAATCACAGCGGCTTGAGGCCTAGGATGACGATCCTCCACGCCCGGGAAGTAGAGAAAAAGATGCAGAGAGGAAATTCCATGTCTAAGGTAATGGATCATGACCATTAGCCACTCTATATGACCCTCCAATGGAGAAGACCAAATCTTCCACTATTAGCAGCATTGCATTCTCCAGCTCAGAAGGCCAGCTATCCCACGACTAACTGTATTACCTTCGCCAGTAGCAGAAGTGGCTCCGCCTCATCCAACAGCAATGATAATCCATGATGGGGCCTGTGTGGCCTTATTTTTACCTTATGTTCTTTTCACCTTGTCATTTCAGGTGAAATCCTTATTTCACTCCTGCAGTTTTTACTTTCAGTTTAGTCAATTGTTACATTTCAGTTAGAAACGACTTTAGGCCTACATTGTAAGATGATGAGAGGCAGTTTTTCCTCATCATCATTTCTATTTTTATTTATACCTGCAACAGCATACCAGCATGCAGAGAAGATATTTTCCAAAAATATCTTCTCACCCATAGGAATCAGTGGTTATAAAAGCAGGAAGCAAACACTAAGAAAAGGTTCCAGATTTTCCAAAGGACTCACTAGTTCGAGTGTTCTGTATTTATTTGGTATGAATTTTGATAGTTGATGTTGAAGATCCCATAGGGACTCAGTAATAAGAATCTTTGTTGGAATTCGGGATTCCGCTCTAGGTGATTCACAGTTTGTAACCCTTCTCTATGTTTTTAATTCAAATGATCATTTCACATCTCTCCACATTTCTTGTATCTAATGCTCTGGAATGCGAGTGCTCCCATGTTTACATGTGAATTTATCATTATAGATACTCATATTTACTCATAAATAGCGCTTTAAATAGGCTCAGACATGATACTTTGTTTCATTTTCTATATCTTTCACCGTTCTTCCGATATTAACTACAATGGATTCTTGTCTTTGAAATTGTCCAGATATATGGATTCTTATCTCTGAATAGGTCTAGTATATATGGATTCTTATCCTTTAATAAGCCCGGATATAGTTAATATCTTACTACATCTTATGCCACAGTCATCGCCCGCATATTACTTGATATCTGTGTGTTCATTTTAGAAGTCGACCCCCTTTACAGCATTCTGTCTTAAATTTGTTTGATGCATTTACTTATTTCAGTTTATACTTAGTTTATACATTTTTCATAGTTTTTGTGTTTAACTTTGGGGTCTTGGTTCCACCCTTATTAAAACCATTCATTTGAGTGGTTATATTATGAGAGCTTAACATTGTCAACTCCAATCAGTTGAGTTATATGCTCCTTTCAATTAAGATGTCCGAGGCACTGGTATTTATACAACTCAAGGCTGCCTCTAGGAGTTACAACATATTTTTTACGCTGTTTCCAGGGAAATAATTTGAAGAGCTAAACCCCTGGGCCTCGACAAATATTCATCCACCCTTCAGAATAGGTGAGTAGGAAGGGTTGGGAGTTGTAGATCCCTCACCTTGGCGACTCCACTGTCCTTCAAAGGATAAATATATTTTTAGTCCTAGCTTCCCGAAAGCCACACCTGAGGCCAAATACATCACAGTCGAGAACACCTTTAGTGTCTGATCCAGAGAATATTTTGCACAAGAGAAGTTGGAGAGAAAGAAAATCAACTTATACAGATATTCATAGATCCTCCCTAGAAGACTCTCCATCCTCCTCTCAATTAGCTCAAGATCAAGGTCCCAATTCTATTGCAAGAACCCTTGATTATACTTCTGATAGCTCCTCCCTCGAAAATGTTGAAGTAAAAGATGAGGCTGAATCTATAGATACCACGAGCTTCTTTCTACATCCCACTCCCGAAGCCGAAGAAGTTAAAGAAGTCATAAAGGTTTCCATTGCTCATATTCCCACAGTTCAATCAGACCCTCAAGCCTCTGTTCAATATATCCCCATTGTCATACACACTTCTCTTCCACCACCTCCTATTACACATCACACTCTCCCGCCACCTCCACAGCCTCCGATGGCTGTTCCTAGCTTCCTACTGAAAAAATATGCCCCCCTGGCATTGCCTCAGATCCTGAATGACATGCCTTAGGATTACTTAAAGATCCTACCTTGTTTAAATGGAGAAAATGATACTAAAGCTCAAAAACAACTGGAAGTTTTCCGTGCTTTCGCAAAAAATTTCAATGTTGAACATTTGGATGTGGTGTTGAGATTACTTGTCCAGTCCTTAGATGGGGAGGCCAGAAAATGGTTCAATACCTTGGGGGACCGCTCCATTAATAACTGGGAAGAGATGGAAAATGCCTTCATCAAGAAGTGGGGAGAGAAGAAGGACCACAGATACTATCTTACAAAATTCAATGCACTTAGAAAGAGACATAATGAAGATGTGTCTGAATTCATCAAGAGGTTTAATAAGTTATATAACAGTCTCCCAGCTGAAATGAAGCCTCACCAAACTGCTCCTAAAGTGGTGTTTGTAGCAACCTTTGAGTCAGAATTCAGATTCTCTTTAAGAGAAAGGAATTCTGCTACTCTGGATGAATCCCAGACTGATGCACTAGAAGTTGAAGCCAACTTCGCTTCTACAGGAAAATCTAGAGGGAGGTTGGACCATGATGCTAGGCGCAGAGGGAAAGAAGAAGCATCTACCTCCGGTCAAGATAGAGAGGTAGTAGTTTACAAAATAGAGGAGATGAACAAAATGATCAAGAACCTTTTGAGCAAGCTGGTGAAGCTTGAGCTCGAAGAAAAAAATTCCTTCTCTAGGCCACCTCAAGTTGCTCTGAACAGGGGTTATAACCCCCAATACAGAAATCCTCCTTTACAAGTATTACAAAGAGATCAGAAGGAGCAGCAAGATCACATACAACCCCCACTATATCTGGAAGGGTAGATGGATGGCCCTGCCGAAGACATACCCTATGGGCAAGATGATCAATATCTTGCTTACTCAAATGGTGATGAAGTTGAATCTTATTTGCAAGAAAGTGAAGGAGTGGAGCTTTCCTTGCAAGAAGAAGAAGAAAAACAAGTGCTGCTGAAGATCCAAAGATCGATGATTATTGTAAAAAATTTGTAAACTTCATGCAAGCGCAATTTCATAGAAAATATGATCTCAGGTCCTCTAGAAAGAGAACCCACACACAAGAACAAGAATAAGAGATGCCTCAGAAGGAGACAGTTGTTCAGAAAGTCAGAGATAAAGGTAATAGACGTATAACTGAACCTTTACATTCTAATGACTCCATTCCTTCCTCTTCTATGTTGGCCTCTAATTCAAATACAAAAGTCAAGCATATCCTAAAGGAAGAAAAACCTCCAGTTGAGAGTAAAGAGCCAAAGGAAAGTCTCATAGAGAAGTCTCCCTCTGCTTTTAATCTTCAAAAAGAACTGGAAAAAGTTAAAATCCCAGTCTCCCTGATTGAACTACTGAAACAACCGGTCTACCAGTCTCAGGTGTCTTCTTTCATGCTTCCCCAAGGAGCAGCTCCAATCCCAGATAGTTTAAACCTCCAGGAAGAAAGGCCTATGGTCATGTTCGGTCCTCATGTTGAGGAGTTAGATGCTTCAACTCCTCCTTTCTATGTATTTTTAGTAATTCATGACCTGCTATTGCATAACTGTATGTTGGATTCTGGAGCGTCTCATAACCTCCTACCCCTGTCAGTGATGGAACAATTGGGGATATAGATCACTCACCCATATAAATATCTCTACTCTTTCAATTCCAAGAGAGTCAAATGCCTAGGGATGATTAAGGATTTGGTGGTAAATCTAGCCCAAATCCCAGCGAAGAGCGTGGTAATGGACATAGTAGTGGCTGACATCCCAACTCGGTTTGGGATGCTGTTATCAAGATCATGGGCTACAAAAATTGGAGGATCTATCAAGCTAGATCTAACCTATGCGACCATCCCTGTGTTTTGAGGTCAATAAAGGAGATTATACCGAGAAACAAGGTCTGTGAAGATGGTCACTAAAGCTGATAATTCAGTGAATTCAGTGGTGTACAACAAAGAGGGTGAGTTTTCTTATCTAATTCTTGAAGAAGACCAAGATTATTTGCAGGAGTCATATTTCTGTCAAGTAAAGACTGAGCAGTCTTCAAGTAATGAAGAAGGTGGGGTTTGGACCTTGCACTTTGATGGAGCCAACTCAAAGGAAGGGAATGGAGCTGGGGTTCTCCTGATCTCCCCTACTGGGAAGCTGGTCCCATTATCTTTTAAATTGGAGTATGAATCCATGAAAAATGTGGCTAAATACGAAGCCTTTCTTCTAGGTTTACAAACAGCAAAGAGTATGAATATTTAGAGCTTGAAAATTTTGGGAGATTCAAAACTAGTGGTGATACAAGTAAGAAATCAATATCAAGCTAACCACCCACGAATAAGGGCTTACAGAAATGAGGTATGGGATTTGGTAGAGAATTTCTTCTTAGCATTCAATATACAATTTATGCCAAGAGACCATAACAGAATGGTGGACTCTCTCGCAGTAGTTGCAAGCACTTTTCGACCACCTCAAAATCCCCTCCTGAGGTATGAAATAGAGGTTCACTACCGTCCTTCCATCCCTAACAATGTCAAACACTAGAAAGTGTTTGAAGATGAAGAGCAAGTGAAAATATTCATGGAGACTATTGGAGAATTCTCAAATATGGACATAGATGTTGGCGAAGAGGAGACTGAGGACCTTCCTCAGAATAAATGGCAGGATACCATGGCTGGGCACAAGGTGCTGCAGCTCAAAGGGAATGTGATACCTAGAGTACTGGTCCCTCTGGAGAGACTATTTGATAAGAATGATGTCCCAATATAGCCAAGTAAGGTTGTTGAAGAAAATCAGGTAGATGACCTGAACCTCGACACGGAGGCCGATCCCAAGATTTTGAAATTGTCTAATAAGGTACCTAAAGAATACAAGGAGAAATATTGGAAGCTATTTTAGAAATATAAAGATGTCTTTGCCTGGTCCTATCAATATTTGAAGACCTTTGATATTAGCATTATTCAGCACAAAATTCCATTAAAGGGAGATGATAAGCCACACAAACATAAATTAAGGCAGATCAATCCTTTACTCCTTCCCTCCATAGAAAAGGAAATCAAGAAACTGCTGAAGGCTAAGATTATTGTGCCATTAAGATATTCTGAATGGGTGGCTAACTTGGTCCTAGTCCGAAAGAAGAATGAAGAAATAAGATTGTGTGTTGACTTTCGGAACTTGAACAGAGCATCTCTAAAAGACAATTATCTACTGCCCAAGATGGACCATATATTGCAAAAGGTGGCAGGATCTTCAAGGATGTCTATGATGGATGGCTTTTCTGGGTATAATCAAGTAGCAGTGCTTCTGGAGGATCAAAAGAAAACTGCATTCACCACTCCTTCGGGAACGTTTATGTATGCTCGAATGCTGTTTGGATTGATCAATGCGGAGGATACATTTCAAAGGGCCATGGACATTGCTTTTGTGGGAGAACAAGACAAATTCGTGGTGGTGTACCTAGATGACATCATAGTCTTCTCAAAGGATGATGCTAAACATATGGAGCATTTGCGCAATACCTTTGACAAGTGCCGCAGGTATGGATTGTCTTTAAACCCTCAAAAATATCTGTTTGATTTAGAAGAGGGTAAACTGTTGGGGCACATTGTAACAAAGGCAGGGGTAAATATTGACCTGAAAAGGGTAGAATTCATAAATGGTATATCCCTGCCCAGAAACAAGAAAGAGTTCCAAGTTTATATGGGACATATCAACTTCTTGAGAAGATTCATATCGAACTATGCAGAGATATTCCAGCACATAACTGAGATGTTGAAGAAGGATAATGAGGTAAAATGGACTCTTGAGTCATGGGAAGATTTTAACAGAATAAAAAATGCTTTCGCAGAAGCCCCAGTATTGGTAGGACCTGATTATGAAAAACCTTTCATGATATTTTCGTTTGCATCTCCCCACACAGTTGCAGTTTTATTATTGTAGAAAAATGAGGAAGTTCATGAAAAACCCATCGCCTTTTTTAGCCAAGTGCTTCACGATGCTGAACTAAAATATAACATCCTGGAGAAATAGGCTTATGCCTTGGTTAAATCCCTGAAGGCTTTTCAGATGTATGTAGTTTAGTCAGCTATAACGACATTCATACCCACAACGGCTGTAAAAGACATCTTGATTCAGGGAGATAGTAAAGGAAAGAGAGGCAAATGGATAGCCAAGATACAGGAGTATGAGTTGGAAACATGCCCCACTAAGCTAATAAAGGGACAGGGATTATCCAATATCCTTTCCGAACCAAACTGTCAGGCTTTGGGGATAAATTTGTCTATGGTGGCCAATGAAGATCCTGAAAGAGCAGACGAGCAACGCGGAATAGAAACCGCTACACAAAAGACCCATATGAAGTACCTTCTCAGTCCATGGTACAAAGAAATTGTAGAGTACCCCTTGAATCTTAGATGTCCTTGAATCTTAGATGTCCTCCAAGCTGTGATAAGACAAAGTACAGAATGCTGAGACTAAAGTCTCAGAAATTCATCGTAGAAAACGACCGTTTATACTGGAGAGACCCATCAGGAATACTACTTTTATGTCTCACGGAGAATGAAGTAGAAGAAGTGATGGTAGAGTTTCACGAGGGAATATGTGGTGGCCATTACAACTGGAGGGCTACGACACACAAAATTATGAAAGTGGGCTTGTTCTGGCCCAAACCTTTTAGAGATGTTTATGCTCGGGTAAGGGCCTGTGAAAAGTGTCAGAAGTTTGCTGAAAGGCAGAAGTTCACATCTCTGCCTATGATCCTAGTACACATAGAAGAACCTTTCCAGTAGTGGGGAATTGATTTCATCAGAGAAATTCATCCTGCCTGAAGCGGGCAACACAAGTGGATATTAACATCCACTGATTACTTCACTAAATTGGTAGAGGTTGTGCCAGCAAGGAATGTGATAGACACAGTGGTGATTAAGTTTCTGGAAGATAACATCATCTCACGGTTTGGTTGTCCTACCAAGATTGTCACAGATAATGCTCAAGCTTTTAAGTCTACCAAATTTATTAGTTTTTTCCAACAATATAATATTGTATTAGGGAACTCTACTGCATATTATCCACAGGGGAATGGATTGGTAGAATCTTCAAACAAAAATTTGGTGAGGACGCTGAAAAAGGCCATAAATGAAAACCAAAATAATTTGGATTCTCAGCTAAAGTTCACGTTATGGGCAAACAAAATCACTAGTAAAAGGTCTACAGGAAAATCCCCATATGAATTGGTCTATGGTAGAGCAGCAGTTTTCCCAATACAATTGGCCTTACCTGTGGCTAGGTTCATGCAGGATTGTCAAGAGGAACCAAATGATCTTACCAGAAGGATGAATCAGTTAGTAGAGCTAGAGGAGACTCGAAGTCAAGTAAATCAGAGATTGACTGAGTACCAAGAGAAGATGAAAGACCTGTTTAATCAACATGCTAAAGGTAAAGAGATGTAGGTCGAATATTTGGTGCTAAGATGGGATATAAGAAGGGCTGAAAAAGGAAAGCATGGAAAGTTCGACCCTCTATGGTTTGGACCTTTCAAAATTGTTGAAGGAGGAAACAACACCTTCAGAATGGAAAATTTGCAGGGTGATCTTCTCAACGCTCCTGTGAATGGGCAATTCTTAAAACCCTTTTTTCAGTATTGATTTAGGCCGAAAGGTCTGCTATATGATATTGTACATTATTTAGTTGCTTTTATTATGATGTTTGTTGTTTTAAGTTGTCATGAAGAAAGAAGAGAAGGTGCCAAGGAGTCGTGTCCACAGAGAGAGGCTAACAGATGGTCTGCAGAGTTCTCGACATGTTCGAGGACAAACGTGTCATCCCCAAATGGAGCCAATGTTTTTATATCATTCACCACCTTAGCCCTAAGAAACTTATAAAGGGGGATCACTCGAAAGCATAAAAGGGAGAAATACTTAAAGGAGCGAATGGGTTGATGTGAATGAAAATACATATAAAAAGGGGACATGGCATCATATACATATTCTAGCCTTGCGGTAATATTTACACGAAACAAAGGAGGATAAAGGTGCAAGACAACTAGGCAGGGCATGACCCGCCCATACTCCGAGTAGGTAAAGGAAGAAAGGCGCGTGAAGAGTTCTGGGGGGGTCAAGGATGGCAGGGGGAAGCCAAAAGCTCACTCCCCCCGGAATGGTGATGAAGTAGCATACGGTGGGACCCAATATAGCTTTTCCGTGGGGTGATGGCCACGGGCTTAGAGCTACTACAAGACCTCGCCGAGATGCTTGGCAAGCCCGACCATGGAGACACCTAGCATACTGGTATTTAACCTGACGCGTGGTATACACCTAACCGAAATCTGATAGAAAATAACCAGATGCCATGCATCTTAGTGTTGGCGTCCTTATGACGTTAGCTGCGCAAGTATGTCCATAGCATGCATTTGCAGCCGTTGATCTGGATTTCCTAGATTGGATGGCTCCCATTAATTTTCATGCTCATTTCACAGCATCTCCCCAACTCGCAGCTTCAATGCGAAATGGGCAGCTTTTGTAAGGACATGCGTTGCTCCCTAACATGTATCGCATGCCTCTAGCCTAATACCGCTTACCACTCAACCTCCACGTAAAAACCACTCGCGGTTTTCTGTGAAACCGCCCATCATATGTTCGTGCCATATTTTGATTTAAACCCTAGTTTTTGCCTCCGCCACGGTTTTACCTTTCACCGCTGCATTGCCTACCTCTGCACTACTCCTCAACCTTTACCCAAGCGATCTAAAGCATTCAAACCCCTCATCGTAAGATTTATTTAATTTGTTTGCTATCTGTGTAGATTTTCATAGCCTTTTAATGTACACATGGTTGTCTCATAGCCAATCAAAACGGCTCGAGGCCTAGGATGACGATCCTCCATGCCCAGGAAGCAGAGAAAAATATGTAGAGAGGCAATTCCATGTCCAAGGTAATGGATCATGACCATTAGCCACTCTATGGGACCCTCTAGCGCAGAAGGCCGACTCTTCCACTATTAGTAGCATTACATTCTCCAGCTCAGAAGGCTAGCTATCCCATGACTAACTGTATTACCTTCGCCAGTAGCAGCAGTCGCTCCGCCTAATCCAACAACAATGATAATCCATGATGGGGCCTGTGTGGCCTTATTTTTACCTTATGTTCTTTTCACCTTGTCATTTTGGGTGAAATCCTTATTTCACTCCTGCAGTTTTTACTTTCAGTTTAGTCAATTGTTACATTTCAGTTAGAAACGACTTTAGGCCTGCATTGTAAGATGATGAGAGGAAATTTTTCCTCATCATCATTTCTATTTTTATTTAGACCTGCAACAACATACCAGCATGCGAAGAAGATATTTTCCCAAAATATCTTCTCACGAATAGGAATCAGTGGTTATAAAAGCAGGAAGAAAACCATAAGAAAAGGTTCCAGATTTTCCAAAGGACTCACTAGTTCAAGTGTTCTATGTGTATTTGGTATGAATTTTGGTAGTTGATGTTGAAGATCATGTAGGAACTCAGTAATAAGAAGCTTTGTTGGAATTGGGGATTCCGCTCTGGGTGATTCACAATTTGTAACCCTTCTCTATGTTTTTAATACAAATGTTCATTTTGCATCTCTCCACATTTCTTGTATCTAATGCTCTAGAATGCGAGTGCTCCCATGTTTAAATGTGAATTTATCATTATAGATGCTCATATTTAAAAAAAGAGATGTAATTTATTTTCATTTTAATGTAATTTTATGTTCACTATAGGTAATAAGTACTATTCCCAAGCTTCCAATTCAACTCTATATGCCAAATTGAACACATCAAACTTCAAAGTGTAAAGAGTTCCAAACTCCAGCATCATCAACCTACAAAAGAAAAAGTCAAAGTGTAAAGGCTACCTTTTAGAATTTTCAAAAGTGAAATTGAAACATTAGAAAGTGGGTTTTTAACTCAAAGATAAAATTTCACTCAAGTATAAGATCCTTCATGGCATCAAAAGAGACTTCATTTGTCTCATTTACCATTGATCATCCTCAAGAAAAGGAGGGTTTTCAAGTTTTGAAGGTGAAATCATAAAACAGGGGAGGTGTTGCGCGTTTACCAAACCAAGGGCGTGTTTGCTTAAGGCTTTGTGCGCCTCTGTATTACACTGCGCACCTAACTTAGGTGTTGCGCACCTACATTGTGTGCTGCATGCCTGCCAAAGAGAGGGTGTTCTTGCCAAGGGTGTTGCGTGCTTGCCTGTATTTCTCAAAAATTGCTTGCAAAGCCTCCAAACTTCACATAATCACCCTGAAGACTCTAGCAGTTATTCTTCATGCTTCCAAACAAGAAATTAAGTTACAAATTTCTTCACTCCTCTTCATCAATGTCATTTTGGATGTGTTAAGTTCATTAAAGAAAAATTGTTGTCTTTTTTCAATTGAAACCCTAGTATTCCTAAAAACCTAATTACAATTCAATTTCAGTCCATATACCTTCATAAACATTCCCACATTGCAATATACCCTTTCCCAAATCCCTACATTATAATCCCCTTTCTGTAAGCCTTCATTTCCTTAAAACCCTAAGCCGTTGGTATACTATTTTCCTAGGCTCCCATTTCCCTACACCTGTAACAAATTTCATATCCCTTAACTCCTAAATCCCTACCCCCGTCTCCCGCAAATACCCTATCCCATTCCCTATTCTTAAAATCACATTCCACCTCATCACACCTCCCTAGGGTTTTGACAATAAGAAATCATGACAAAAGAAGAAAACAGACCATACAGTGAGGGAGAAGAGACAGAGGGGAGGCCACAAAAATGGGGAAGATTACTCAGACTAGAGCCAAAAAACACCAGGGAACTCTTGGCATCTCCTATGGCTGTGACATGTTTCAAACATGTTTGATATTTTGAGTTCTGTGAGAAAATTCAAAAGGTCCAACACCATGCTATGTTGACCATAATTTTCATCTCTAACCTCCATGAAAACCAAGTTACTCTAGCTGGTATCACTTTCCTGTGTCAACTACCGTCATCTCAGATACCACCGAGATCCCAAATGTTGGGGAGAAATGGTTCAAACAGAAAGACTTGGAAGAGCATAACTATGTGTTGGTGAGGTAAATCCCGTCTGTGGTCAGAGGCAATCCCACTAGCCCTAAAGTGGGTCTAGCCACGAATGAGACAAGCTACAATATTGATTCCTAGTTAACGAATAGACAGAGATTGGATAGATGACTTACCGAAGATCCTATGCTGTTGTTGTCATCGAAAAGTGTTGTTGCCTTTCGCTCCTAGTTTGACAAATCACGATCCGCTCGCTTTCACGCTTGGACACCTGCACATACACAAGAAACAACGACAATATACAACATACTAAATCACATTCGTAACTATTAGTCAATTGAAGAAGACTAAATCAATTGTATTACATAAACAACATAACCCAATGATGGAACCAATACCATAGTCAAGTATATTAATTAATGAAAGGAAGAGTACAACCAAGCTTCGACGTTTCGATCTCCTCCAACAGGGTTCAAGCGGAGCGCGTCTCACAAAGGCTCGTCGGGAATTTAGACGGGACTCTCTCTACGGAGTTCTCCTTGGTTCTACCTTCTCAATAGAAATTAATCATCTATAGTATTCTTCTCCAAGTTCAGCTCTTTGGCTATATGTTCAGCTAGCTTTCATAAAGGGATAAGGCTTATTTATATAGAGGTAGAGGGAGAGGTTAGGATCCCTATAATTATGGAAGGGAGCATTATCTTCAAGGAGTGTTCCATGAGAGATAGAAACTACTGCCTAAAGAGAGAGATCCGTGGCTAACCAAGTTAACCACGTCCAATGACTCATCCCTGAGGTGGTTAGAAGGAAACTTTTGCCTCTAAATTTTAAAAAAACATTCCCAAAACATCTCGGCATAGGCACTACATTGAGATAGAGCGCCAGGTGGCGTGGGCTCTAGTGAAAATATTCCACATCAGCGCAAGGGGTGAACTGGCTACCTACGCCAAGGCCAAAACATAGGTTTTGTGTTCTTTTTTGAGGAAATTTCCAACAAGAGAAATGATGTTCTTATGAAGAAGGATGCAAAGAAGGTGTTTGCAAAGTATGACATAGCTCACAAGTCACAGGAAATACCCTCCAATATGTGGGGCAAGGGATTGCAAGGACGGAGAAAAAATGTTGTGTAACAGATGCCCCCTAAATCATGAGGTCCAAGAGAGAGGGAGGGGTGAAATTCTTTATGAGAATGCGTTCAACCCAAACACTGTTGTTAGAAAACCTGCAAGTACAACTGATATCTCTGATACATGATATGTGGCATGGGAGCAGCCATCCATAATAGAGTACATAAAAAGTGAGATCTGAGGTATGGACGCAGCCATCCAACAATAAGGATCAAAAAATAGACTTAGGTATGGTTGCAGCCATCCAATCAGAAGAGTCATGTAATAAATGATAGTAATCCATAAAGAACCCATAGCCTTGATTCATCAGACAAAACCCAGGGTCTTGCGCTCCATCTCAACCCGAACAAAGTACAAATTCGTGCATGCCAATGTATGAGCTGAAGTCGAACATGCAAGAAAATCGTTTGATTACTAGCCAATAATGAGAGTTGTTAACAGACGCGAGAGAAACCACCAATGATGACAATGGTCCTCAAGGTACATAAGGTATAATCTACAAAATGTGAACAATGATCTGGCATCGAACACCCACAGAATCATCCGATCGAAGGTCGATGATGTGAACCTTACGTCGAATGCAAAGAACCTGCCATTAAGGCATGCAAGCTCTAGGGCACCTGAAGGGAGTCTCTATATCAACTTCCCAGAAAATGAGCTGAAGTCAACAGGAAGCGACTTGGTCGAAGGAGGGCAATGATGTTTCCCACATCATCAACATGAGACAAAGGAATATGACAATTTGTGAATCAAGACCAACAGAGAATCAGAGGAAGGTTGAAGATTGCATAGGAAAAAACTTATCTTGATCATATCGGTGGCACGACATTGGATTTGGCAGTATTTGACATCAAGGGATCTGAGGTCATGGTGACATGGCAAAGAGTAGATGAGCGGTCAAAAGAGATTACCCAAACCCATCGAGGCAAAAAAACAAAGAAGTGAGATGTCCTCAACCCGACATGAATGTAGACAAGTGCCATGTTCAAGAGTGACATACTGCCGACTAAAGTCTGGTTCCATTTTCCCCCACCATTTCTGGCAAGTACCCCAATTATTTTTGTAAACAAGCTTGAAGGGGATAGCATGTGCTTGCTATGTAATTTTTTCCTTCAGACAAATCTAACCTAGTACATTTTACGAGCCCTAGGAAGGAGGAACTCGAGTAACGTCATAATGATGGAGTCTGATGTCATCAGTTTTTAATGAGTCTAACAAAGGAAGAACTCGACAAATTTTCATGTTTAGAGAGTTTGAAAAGAAAGCGAAACAGAAAACTCCAGCAAGGCCCTTTTTGTGAATAGTCTCTCATACTCGAAAAGGTAGAAAACAACATCCAAGAGAACCTCTCAGTTGAAATAGGCTAAGGTATTCCTTTTTTGTAAATAATTTATCCCAACCTGAAAAAGAGGTAAACATATACCGAGTAGATATCGTTTCGCATCCATTTAACGAGTTCAAAATGACAAGCGTCTCGAAAATATTTTCAGTTTTAGAGATTCAGAAAAGAGCTGAAAGATGACTCCGATAGTGACTTTTTCATGTTTTTACCGAGTCTGAAAAAGTATAAAATACAACTCGTTTCTTCATCATAACCATGTGAAAAACCCGTTGCTGCACAAAAGACGTGTGTAAAACCCATTTCTCGAAAATAATATGATAAAATAATCAACAAATATGTTTTAAAACCTAATTTAAGATTTTGAAAAGTTATAAAATGCCATAAGTGGTAAAAAATATTTACTTTTCACTTTTACCACTTTGTGGAGCAATGGTGACCCATTTGCTTTGTGATCTTGTGGTGACGATTGAGAGTGATCCAGGGAACCAATCTTGATTCCGTTAGTTTCAGGTAAGAGCTGAAACCATTTGCCATATTTTAAGCTAAATTTCATTACCTGCATTTGTCATTTTGATTTCTTAGGAGAGTATTTGTCAAAACTAGGGCATCGCAGTTGGCATGGGTTTCAAGCACGGACCCGCGCCAATCACCCCATTTTTACACAGAGGGCGCCCATTGGCGCGACTGTTTGCGAAAAAGTCACGCCAACCGTACAACCTAAAAATCCATTTAAATTTAAGAAAAATGAAGTCAATTGCTTGCAGATTTCAATGCCTAAGAAGACTAACAATGCTCATATGAATAATGTGTGCAGGTATCAAGTAGAAAGAATGGTGATTGAGTGGAAAGAGAGGGAACACAGTGAGGAAGATGAAATTGCAATGGAAAACTATCGATGTATGGATTCCCTCATAAACTGTGGGCTAAAGAAATTCTTCCTAACACTGTGCCTCCAGGCTCAGCTGGAATTGCTTCAATATTTGATAAGCATCTGGGATGAAGACCAAAAAAAGTTCGTGCTTCGAGACCAAGAACTTGAACTCGAAATTTCTGATGACTATTTTATCACAGGATTGTCACATAGGGGTGCAGTCCCTATTATGACTAGTACCCTTCGTTCTGGGGAAAGCATGGGAATGGTAATTGACAGGGTGTGTCGAGGGGCACAAAAAGGATTAGGGAGTGGAAAGTTTGACATGTAAACCATCCCCGATCTGGCACTAAAAGTAGTGTTGCACACTATCACGTGGGCTGCAGGATCACAAGCACCGCATGAGGCCACAAAAACACAACTGCTTCTTGCTTCAGAGTGCATGAACCCGACTCTCTACAACTAGGTAGAGGCCGTAACCAAACTAAAACAGTTTGGGTATGGATCAATTCTAGTATCATTCTTCTTGGAGCGACTACCGATATTCCAGTGCTAGGAGGTCATTGTCTCGATGCCACCGCGCAAAGAACCACAGATGGCCCGATGGGTTGCGTTGATGCCCAGAGCAGGGGGTGGCCAATAGATGTCCTGGAGGCCAGAATTATTTGATTGGCTCTGATGACAACTGATTTTCATGGAGGGTTGGCCCTATTCTGGTACAGACTTCACTGGTGATCCAGACCTCCCACTCCCGGAGGGAGAGGATTGGGATGAAGAGCTAGGTGAGACTCATTTTTTATTTTCATGATTTTATGATTTTTTGATATATATGCATGTTTTGATAGTTAATCTTATATGCATGCAGATGTTGGCCCAGAGAGACCTGTTGGCATGTCTTCGATAGCGAGGCAAACTCCTCGCGATTTCGATCCTCATGGTGAGGGCGGTGGGGGAGGAGATATTATAGATCTTGGAGGGGATCACCCATGGGATCCCGGACTATGCCCGCCTTGAAGATGTTCCTCCGGCCTACCAGAGGCATAGCGTAGGGGTGCCAATTCATATCCACCACTTGCTGAGGTAGTTGGTATGGGTGGTGATGTACTATCATGACACTAGTACATTTGGCAGAAATTCTGACACTTTGGTTCCGACTCTTTTGACCAAATGTCGGAAATTTTCCCAAAATTTATTAATTTTTCAAATCCCACCCACAACTGTCACTATATCAACGTTTGGAGACAAGTGTCAGTATTGCAACACATAGAAATTAGTGTCAGTCTTACTACGTTTGTAGCAAAGCATCGGAATTGCGACAATTTGGGAAAAAGTGTCAGAATTGCGACGGATTAGAGTTATTTGTCGCTATTGCAATGTTGGGAGGAAAACGTCATTATTGTGACAGTTTGGGAAAAAGCGTCGCTATTGTGAAAATTTGGGAAAAATCGTCGCTATTGCGATAGTTTGGGCTAAGTGTCACTCTTGTGACAGTTTGGGCTAAGTGTCGCTATTGCGACGGTTTGTAATTAATTTCTTTGGCCTCTCCTTTAATGTAATATTCTCAATTTTTGCAACTCAAGGGGAATATTGCATTTTATATTTCAGTTTGCTTTATTCATGAATAAAATTATGTGAAGGAGGTTTATTAAACTCCTAAGTTGATAATAAATACATGCCCAATGTGAAAAGGGACAAATCTGGGCTATTATATTAAACACCCCTAAGTGTGAAAAGGGGAAATTCATTTGAATGGGTCAATCTTGTCCCCACCTACTGCGCAGATTGGAGGGAAGCTTATCCATCAAGCACAACGTACTTCTAGAAGAGGATATCTTGTGTGAAAGATTATAAGTTGAAGAAGGTGGTTTAGGTTTTCCCTCATGTTATAAAAATAAGGAGAGGCAGCAAGCAAAGGTTGTTGAAGAATCTCAGAAGTTGTTGTAGCAACTCTATTCTCTTGGCTATTTAGCCTAAGGGAAGAGGATTTCCTATTTAGGAATCCTCTCTCCTTCCATGGAATAGCTCTTTGGAGGATATTTTGATGCATCTCTCCACTATCCAGCATTATGGCCAAGCTTCATCTCTATAGCAACGCTGGTCCTGTTGAGGGTTTTGCAGCTGCTTGTGAGTTGCAGCAAGTGGGTGAACTAGATCTACTAGATCTAGTTGTTTAGAGGATATTTCTCTCAGGGAGGGTGTCTTGTGACCACCCGGAAGAGGATCTCACTCTCATTTTGATTTCAGACCTGTAGTTTTTATCTGCTGTATCAGTTCATTCCAGCTATTGCACAGTCCCTTCCATGAACTGTGTTATTTTCATGTACATGTTTCACTGCTGTCTAGATTTCTCATTGTACTAGCTTTTTGGTGATTAAGGCTTGCCTCTCACTTTGAAGATTTGAAATGTAGATTTCTGGTATATTTATGTTCAGATATGATATGTAATCTAATGAAAGCCATCTTCAGAAATCTTTGAAGTTTTCTGCAGTTCAGTGTATTAAAAGCTAGATCTACACTTTGTTATGCATTATTTTGATAAAACCCCAAGGGGATCTTATTAAGAAGGCTGAGTAGTTTCCAGATCTGGTATGGATCTGATTTTTCAGCCATATATCAGTTGTAGATATGATTCTTAACCTACAGCAGCTGAAGCTCCTCATATAAAACGTTGTCAAATCTTCCTGCAGCTTTTCCATGTGTTATTGCTATAATTTCTGGGATTCTTGCTCTTGCTTCATGTAAATTCAATGCTTCTACAAAGGAAATTCGTTATGGATCTGATTTCTTGTTTTCATACTATAATATGAGTTTAATGGCTGATTTCCAATGACTTCCAGCAGAAACTGTGCAATTCCAAAAGGAGGGTTTCTCTTTTAACTCAGCCTTCTCCTTTAGTTGATTTTCAGCTAGTGTTGATTGTGGGAGATCTGTTTAAGCCCTCTAAACCCATTTTATTTTGTTGAAAATCTACACGGAGGTACCACATAGCCTAAAATAAGGTAACCCAGCCCTATTCTACGTTATTATAACACTGGATTTCTTATACAGCATCCTCCTTGAGCCTATTGCAGATTTTCATGAGAGTGGAATTTCCCGCTTCTTCCTTGTTTGGTTTTTGCTTCTCTTTTGGATCCATTATTTAGATTTGTAGATCTAAGGTTCCTAAGGGTAGAAAAATATAAGAGGAGTGTTTCATTCCCACACTTTTTGTGTTTCACCAATCTTCTATAGACAGATTCTGGAACGAGCCAGGAAGCCTCTGGATTTCACCCTCTCTTTAGAGGTGATATAACCAGTAAATGCCCTACCATTCTATCTCTGGTTTAGATCTATTGGTGTGATTCCATATTTTTGTGATTCCATAGTGGAATATCTTAAGATATTCCCTACAGAGCTTATTTTTCTCCATTTGGAACATTACATTTAATAAATAATAATCTAACTTGGGTCCCCTTTTTGAATGGTTGGAGCAACATAATAAGATATCTTTAGTTGACATATCACATTGTGATGAAGATGGAAGGTGGTTATGATGGGACTTCTAAGGAGTTTCATAAAATATTAAAGATGTGATGTGCTCACTCCTTGGTTCACTTTTAATGTGTGCCCCCAACCACAACTGAGCCCGTCGTGTCGCGTAGTGTGAGGTCGCTCAACCGGGCGCATTCAGGTCGGGCCATTTCGTTCGAGGGTGCTCGTATTAGTTTTGCTAAGTTGTGACCACCGGGGTGCCTTCTGCACATTTGGGTGGCCCGTTTGCCATTTTCTCCCTTGTGGCATCGTTCGTTCAGGCGCGTCGTGTCGCGTCGTGTGAGGTCACCCGACCGGGCGCGTTCGGGTCGGGTTCTTTCGTTCGAGGGTGCCCATATCAGTTTTGCTAAGTTATGACCACTCAGGTCCCTTATGCACATTCAAGCGGCCCGTTTTCTGTTTTCTCCCTTGTGGCATCGTTCGGTCAGGCGCGTCATGTCATTCCATGTGAGGTCGCCCGACCAGGCGCGTTCGGGTCAGGTCGGGTCGTTTCGATCGAGGGCACCCGTATCAGTTTTGCTAAGTCATGACCGCTCAGGTGCCTTGTGCACGTTCGGGCAACCCGTTTTCCTTTTTCTCCCTTGTGGCATCCTTCGATCAGGCGAGCCATGTCATGCCATGTGAGGTCACCTGACCGGGCGTGTTTAGGTCGGTTCGTTTCATTCGTGGGCGCTCTTATCAGTTTTACTAAGTTGTGACCACCCGGGTGCCTTGTGCACGTTTGGGTGGCTCGTTTTCCGTTTGCTCCCTTGTGGCATCGTTCGGTCGGGCACACCGTCTTGCGACGTACTATGAGGTAGCCCGACCGGGCACGTTCGGGTCGGGTTGTTTCATTCGAGGGTGCCCGTATCAATTTTACTAATTTTTGACCACCCGAGTGCCTTGTGCACATTCGGGTGGCCCATTTGTTGTTTGCTCCCTTGTGGCATCGTTCGGTCGGGTGCGTCGTGTCGCACCGTGTGAGGTCGCCCGACTGAGCATATTCAAGTCAGGTCGGGTCATTTTGTTCGAGGGCACCCATATCATTTTTGCCAAGTTGTGACCGCTTAGGTGCCTTATGCATGTTCGGGTGGCTCGTTTTCTATTTGCTCCCTTGTGGCATCGAAGTTCGTGTGGGCGCATCGTGTCATGCCGTGTGAGTTCGGCGCCTGACCAGGCGCGTTTTGGTTGGGCCATTTCATTCGAGGGCGCCTGTATCAGTTTTGCTAAGTTGTGACCGCCCGGGTCCCTTGTGCACATTCGGTCGACCCATTTGTCGTTTTATCCCTTGTGGCATCATTCGGTCGGGCGCGTCGTGTCGCGCCGTGTGAGGTCGCCCGACCAGGCGCATTCGGGTCAGGTTGGGCCATTTCGTTCGAGGGCGCCCATATCAGTTTTGCTAAGTTGTGACCACCCAGGTGCCTTGTGCACATTCGGGGGGCCTATTTTCCATTTTCTCCCTTGTGCCATCGTTCGGCCAGGTGCGCTATGCGAGGTTGCCTGACCGGGCACGTTCAGGCCGAGCCGTTTCATTCGAGGGCGCCCATATCAGTTTTGCTAGGTTGTGACCGCCCGGGTGCCTTGTGCACGTTCGAGTGGCCCGTTTGTCATTTTCTCCCTTATGGCATCATTCAATCGAGCATGTTGTGTCGCACCGTGTGAATTCGCCCGACCAGGCGCGTTCAAGTCGGGTCGTTTCGTTCGAGGGTGCCCATATTAGTTTTGCTAATTTGTGGCTGCCCAGGTGCCTTGTGTACATTCAGGCAGCCCATTTTCCATTTGCTCCCTTGTGGCATCATTCGATCGAGCGCATCGTGTCATGCCATGTGAGGTCGCATGATCAGGAACTTTTGGGTTGGGCCAATTCGTTCGAGGGTGCCCGTATCAGTTTTGCTAATTTTTGATCGCCAAGGTGCCTTATGTATGTTCGGGTGGCCCATTTTCCATTTTCTCCCTTATGGCATCGTTCATTCGGGCACGCCGTGTCACGCCATGTGAGGTCCCTCGACCGGGTGCGTTTGGGTTGGGTCGTTTCGTTCGAGGGTGCCTGTATCAGTTTTGCTAAGTTGTGACCACCCGTGTCCCTTGTACATGTTCAGGTGGCCCGTTTTTCATTTGATACCTTGTGGCATCATTTGGTTGGGTGCGCCGTGTCGCGCCGTGTGAGGTCGCCCAACAGGGCGCGTTCGGTTCGGGTCGGGCCGTTTCGTTCAAGGGCGCCCGTATCAGTTTTGATAAGTTGTGACCACCTGGGTGACTTGTACACGTTCGGGCGGCCCGTTTGTCATTTTCTCCCTTGTGGCATCATTCGGTCAGGCACGTCGTGTCGCGCCATGTGAGGTCGCCTGACCGGGCGCATTCAGGTCGGGCTGTTTCGTTCGAGAGCGCCCGTATCAGTTTTGCTAAGTTGTGACCACCCGGGTGCCTTGTGCACATTCGGGTGGCCCTTTTTCCATTTTCTCCCTTATGGCTTCGTTTGTTCTGGCGCGTTGTGTCACGCCATACTGTGAGGTCGCCTGACCGGGCGCGTTTGGGTCGGGTCGAGTTGTTTTGTTCAAGGGCGCCCGTATCAGTTTTACTAAGTTGTGACCACCCGAGTGCCTTGTTCATGTTCGTGTGGCCTGTTTTCCATTTTCTCCCTTGTGGCATCATTCGGTCGGGCACGCCGTGTGAGGTCGCCCAACCAGACGTGTTCGGGTCGGGTCGGGCCATTTCATTCGAGGGCGCCCGCATCAGTTTTGCTAAGTTGTGACAGACTGGGTGCCTTGTGCATGTTCGGGAAGCTCGTTTTCTATTTTCTCCCTTGTGGCATCGAATTTCGTTTGGGTGCGTCGTGTCATGACGTGTGAGGTCGGCACCCAAACGGGCGCGTTCCCGTCGAGCCGTTTCGTTCGAGGGTGCCCGTATCAGTTTTTCTAAGTTGTGACCACCTAGGTCCCTTGTGCACGTTCAAGCGGCTCGTTTTTCATTTGCTCCCTTGTGGCATTGTTCGGTCAGGTGCGTCGTGTCGTGCTGTGTAAGGTCGCCCGACTGGGTGTGTTCGGGTCGGGTCGGGTCGTTTCATTCGAGGGCGCCCGTATCAGTTTTGCTAAGTTGTGACTACCCGGGTGCCTTGTGCACATTCGAGTGGCCCGTTTGCCGTTTGCTCCCTTGTGGCATCATTCGGTTGGGTGTGTCGTGTCACACTGTGCTAGGTCGCTTGAGCAGGCGTGTTCAGGTCGGGTTGTTTCGTTCGAGGGCGTCCATATCATTTTTTCTAGGTTGTGACTGCCCGGGTGCCTTGTGCACGTTCAGGTGGCCTGTTTTCCATTTTCTCCCTTGTGGCATCGTTTGGTCGGGCGCGTCGTGTCGCACCATGTGACGTCGCCCGACCGGGCGCGTTTCGGTTAGGCCGTTTCGTTCGAGGGCGCCCGTATCAGTTTTGCTAAGTTATGATCGCCCGAGTGCATTGTGCACATTTAGGTGGCCTGTTTTCCATTTTCTCCCTTGTGGCATTGTTCAGTCAGGTGTGCTGTGTTGCACCATGTGAAGTCGCCCAACCGAGCACATTCTGGTCGGGCCGATTCGTTCGAGGGTGCCCGTATTAGTTTTGCTAAGTTGTGACTACCCAGGTCCCTTGTGCATGTCCAGGCATCCCGTTGCTGTTTACTCCCTTTTGGCATCATTCGGTCGGGTGCATCGTGTCGCACCATGTGAGGTCACTCAACCGGGCATGTTCGGGTCAGGTCAGGCCATTTCGTTCGAGGGCGCCCATTTCAGTTTTGCTAAGTTGTGACTACCTGGGTGCCTTGTGCACATCTGGGCAGCCCGTTTGCCATTTGCTCCCTTGTGGCATCATTCGATCGGGTGCGTCGTGTCGCGGCATGTGAGGTCGCCCGACCGGGCACGTTCAGGTCGGGCCGTTTCGTTCAAGGCCACCCGTATTGTCAGGTCTGGTTGGGTCGTGTCATGTGAGGCCACCCAAGGAAACACATTTGTACGGGTCAGGTGGTATGGTCGAGTCGTGTCGTGTGAGGCCACCCAAGGAAACACATTTGTACGGGTCAGGTCAAGTTGGGTATGGTCGAGTAGTGTCGTGTGAGGCCACCCAAGGAAACAAGTTCGTACGGGTCGGGTCTAGTCATGTAATGATGGCACTCAAGGAAACACATTCGGGCGGGTCGGGTTGTGTCTAGTGATCATGTCTTGTCATGTGAGGCCACCCAAGGAAACACATTCATACGAGTCGGTTCGAGTCATGTGATGGTGCCCAATTAGCTGGAAACGAGTTCAGGTTAGGTTAGTTTGGTCTGTGCCATATTGTAATTAAGGGCGCCCATGGAAACACGTTTGGGCAGGTCGTGTCGGGTCGGGTCGGTTCAGGTTGTGTCATGTGAAGCCGCCCAAGGAAACATGTTCGAGTGGGTCAAGTTGGGTCTGGTCGGGTCGTGTTGTGTGAGGCCACCCAAGGAAATGTGTTCGGGCGAGTCGAGTCAGGTCGGGTTGGGTCGTATGAGGGTGGTCATATCAAAAATTCTAAGTTGTGACCACCCATGTTGCTTGTGCATGTTTGTATGATCCCTTTTCCGTTTCCCCCCTCATGCACCCTTTTTTCGGGTGGGTCAGGTCATGCCGTGTGAGGGGCGTGCCAAAGGAAACTCGTTCAGGTCAAATCATGTGAGGGAGGTCATATAAACAATTCTAAGTTGTGACTGCCCATGTACCTTGTGCACGTTCATGCAACCCATTTGTCATTTTCTCCCTCGTGCTTTCGATGTTCAAGCGGGTCCAGTTGGGTTGGGTAGTGTGATCTCGCCCAAGGAAATGCATTTGGGTCAGGTCAGGTCGGGCCATGTTGTACCATGAGGGAACCCAAGGAAACATGTTCGAGAGGGTCGGGTCAGGTTGGGTCATGTGAGGGCGCCCAAGGAACATGTCCGACCAGGTCGGGTCGTGTCGGGCCATGTCATGAGGGTGCCCAGGTAAATTACGTGTTCGGGTGGGTCGGGTCGATTTGTGTACTGATGTCGCCCAGGGAAACGCATTCGGGTTGGGTCAAGTGCCTCCTCATAAAATCCAGTGCCTCCTCATAAAATCCTCTCCTCATATAATCGACCACCATTACAGAAGTTTACACCACATTTGGTTTAGACATTTAGTAGGTAGGTAGGGTGCCCCTATCTCCCATCTCCATATAGATTAATTTGGTCACATATTCCTCTTCTATGGTACTGGTTCCTCTCTCTTAAGTCCTATCTCTTTATAATAAATAAAGAAGACATGGTAACAAGCAACAATACTTACAAAATAGTTACATTGAGACGCAAAGAATAAGCAACTAATGTGAAAAAATAGAGACCAATGAAACTATCATCTTAACCCCTAACCCATTTCACCCCCTAAACCTCTAAACCCCTAACCCATTTAACCCCTAAACCATAAACCTCTAAACCCTTAACCCCTAACCCCTAACCCATTTAACCCCCTAAACCCCTAGTAAACCCCTAACCCATTTAACCCCCTAAACCCTAAACCTATAAACCCTTAAACCCTAAACCATTAAACCCTTAACCCTAACCCCTTAAACCCTAATTCCCGACCCCTAACACAACTAACCCCCTAAACCCCTAACCCATTTAACCCCGTGAACCTCTAAACCTCTAACCCATTTAACCCTTAAACCATAAACCTCTAAACCCTTAACCCTAACCCCCTAAACCATAAACCTCTAAACCCCTAACCCTTTAACCCCTTAACCCCTAACCCCTAGATAAAATCCTTAACTGCTAAATCCTAAAATCCCCTAAATCTCTAAATGCCTAACCCATTTAACCCCCTAAACCCTAAACCTCTAACCCTTAACCCC
Source organism: Pinus albicaulis (assembly GCA_034641835.2). Lineage (NCBI taxonomy): Eukaryota > Viridiplantae > Streptophyta > Pinopsida > Pinales > Pinaceae > Pinus > Pinus albicaulis. The sequence continues at coordinate 484,411,363 of CM076577.1, forward strand.
TAACCCCTTAAACACTAATTCCCAACCCCCAACCATTTAACCCCCTAAACCCCTAAAACCCTAACCCATTTAACCCCCTAAACTCTAACCCCTAACCCCTAACCCCTAATCCCCTAACCCCTAACCCCCAATCCCCTAAGCCCTCCAAATTCAAATTATCTTTGAAGAAGTAATTGTTTTCTTACTTCTGTCCAATTCACTATATACTCAGATCATGAATGTGAGAAGGTTGTTTGCAGATTATATTATTATTTTATCAACAGTGTAATTATTTCTATGTAGTTATATCTTTCTATTCAAAAACCTCATCTTCAGAAATAATTTATTGTCATTTTCAAAATTGACTTCTTCATTGAGCACAACATGCAGCGTATCTAATACTTTATTGAAGCTAAGAGCTCCATCTTTGGGGCAAGCTGCTTTTCAGGTGCTAACACCACTATGTGTGGGGTTAATTAACCCTATGCCTAAAATTTTTACTGTTTACATATCGGATTGTGTGGGGCTAGATAACTCATAGCCATATCGCATAGGCCCCATTCACTTACGAAGGTTCCCCAAACTCTGCCCCCAATTTGGTTGATCTTGCTGATTAGCTTGAAAATTTTGAATTTTCATTGATGATTGATTTTCCTCTCACTCAAATGCAAAAGGAAGATGAATTTCATCTTTTTCCTCCATAATTTCCACATTCGACATCTATTGTAGCTATTCATCTATGCTCATCTGGAATCACCACAAGTTGTACTTTTTTTTTTGCAATGGATTCTTGATGTTGATCTCGACGAGATTTCTCCTCCTCAAAAAACATATCCTAGTTGTAAGCATGGTTGTGGAATGTTGATGTTCAGATGAAAACTACAAATTTTAGCCCTTGATCTACTAGGGGCTGGTTACTTTGATATTAATGGTGGTGTATTCATACTCCTTTTGAATAACCAATAAAGGGTTAAGGAAATTGACCAATATGTCGTCAAGTTTTATCTTATCCATCTCTAGGGCTAACTCCACTGCTTTTGATCTCAATTTTTCCAATTGCTTCCTTCTCTCATATGATACCTGAGCCTTTTCCTTTCTATTCCCTTCTAATTCTGTGATATTTTCATAATGATGCCAACCAACTTCTTTAGAAAGCCTTCCTAGCTGCTAGCAGACAATACTTGTGACCTAGCTGAAGCCTCAACACTTTCAGAGCATCTGGAATGACCATTCTCTTCTTCCAGTAATATGGTGGGGGAACCCCTTAAAAAGTCCTTTGAGTGGCCCGTTTTCCATTTTCTCCCTTGTGGCATCGTTTGGTCGGGCGCGCTGTGTTGCGCCGTGCGAGATCGCTCGACCGGGTGCGTTCGGGTCGGACCGTTTCGTTCAAGGGCGCCCGTATCAGTTTTTCTAAGTTGTGACCACCCAGGTGCCTTGTGCACGTTCAGGCGGCCCATTTGCCATTTTCTCCCTTGTGGCATCGTTCAGTCAGGTGCGCTATGTTGCACCATGTGAGGTCACCCGACCAGGTGTGTTTGGGTCAGGTCATTTCATTCGAGGGTGCCCATATTAGTTTTGCTAAGTTGTGACCACCCGAGTGCCTTGTGCACATTCGGGTGGCTCGTTTTCTGTTTTATCCCCTGTGGCATCGTTTCCCGTGTACTGAGGTCGCCCGACTAGGCGCGTTTAGTTCAAGTCGTTTCATTCGAGGGCGCCCGTATCAGTTTTGCTAAGTTGTGACCACCCAGGTGCCTTGTGCATGTTCAGGCAGCTCGTTTGTTGTTTTCTCCCTTGTGGTATCATTCGGTCGGGCACGCTGTGTCGCATCGTGCGAGGTCGCCCCACCAGGCGTGTTCGGGTCAGGTCGTTTCGTTCGAGGGTGCCCGTATCAGTTTTTCTAAGCTGTGACTGCCTGGGTGCCTTGTGCACATTTGGGCGGCCCGTTTTTCGTTTTCTCCCTTGTGGCATCATTCGGTCGGGTGCACCATGTCGCGCCATGTGAGGTTGCCCAACCGGGCGCGTTTGGGTCAGGCTGTTTCATTCGAGGGTGCCCGTATCAATTTTGTTAATTTGTGACCGCCCAAGTGCCTTATGCATGTTCAGACGACCCGTTTACCATTTTCTCCCTTGTGGCACCATTCGATCAAGTGCGTCGTGTCGTGCCATGTGAGGTCGCCCGACCGAGTGCATTTAGGTCAGGCCATTTCGTTCGAGGGCGCCCATACCAGTTTTGCTAAATTTTGACCACCCGAGTGCCTTGTGCACATTCTGGTGGCCCGTTTTCCATTTTCTCCCTTGTGGCATCGTTCGGTCAGGCGCGTCGTGTCGCGCTGTGTGAGGTCACCCGACTGGGCACGTTCGGGTCGGGTTGTTTTGTTCGAGGGCACCCATATCAGTTTTGCTAAGTTGTGAACACCCGAGTGCCTTGTGCACATTTGGGTGGCCCATTTCCCATTTTCTCCCTTGTGTCATCATTCTTCATGTTGCGTCGTGTGAGGTCGCTCAACCGGGCGCGTTCGGGCTAGGCCGTTTTGTTCGAGGGCGCTCGTATCATTTTTACTAAGTTGTGATCGCTCGAGTGCCTTGTGCACATTCAGGCGGCCCATTTTTCGTTTGCTCCCTTGTGGCATCGTTTGGTCAGGTGTTCCATGTGATTTCGCCTGACCAGGCTCGTTCGGGTCAGGCTATTTCATTCGAGGGCGACTGTATCAATTTTTCTAAGTTGTGACCGTTGGGTGCCTTGTGCACATCCGGGAGGCCCGTTTTTCATTTTCTCCCTTGTGGCATCATTCAGTCGAGCACGCCATGTCATTCCATGTGAGGTCACCCGACCAGGTGCATTCAGTTCAGGTCATTTCATTCGAGGGTGCCCGTATCAGTTTTGCTAAGTTGTGACCGCCCAGGTGCCTTGTGCACGTTCGGGCGGCCCGTTTGTCGTTTGCTCCCCTATGGCATCGTTCGCCTGATTATCCTTACTAAACCAAAAATTTCATTGAAAATAATCATTCATACCATAACATTACTACTTCCCTTTTAACCACATTAAAATTATTTTTAAGTTACCATAATTCATCTTTAATATCACATAATTAGATTAAAAAATCAACCAAAATCCCTATTTTATGAAATAAAAAATCAACAATTTTATATAATTATAATTTAAATAAATGTCTTATATCTAGTCTCATTAATAATTATTTATAATCAACAATACCACTTATTTACCCAAACCCCTTATTAACCCTAAGAAAAGTCTCAGACATTTTATTTAATGGAATTTGAGTGGCCTTAAAAAAACACACGTATTTCATTTCAAACTCTCAAAAAAATTCAAATATCAAAAGTTTTAATTTCCCTCATACATTTCCCTCCGGTTGCATGGTTTGTCAAGGGAAGGAGGGAGGATGTGGCAAATCCCGTTTGGAGGGGCATTTCAGGGTTAAAACAAAGTCGCTCTATCTATTAGATCTGCGGCCAAAGGTTTTCAAATAAGCGGAAGTTGCAAAAGGGTTTCTGAGCCATCTTTGATATTGGGGTTTCGTTGTTCTTTTGGTTTGGTTTGGTTTCTGTGGGTTTCGTTGGGTTTTCTTGCAGGTTCTGAAGTTTGAGGCATCACACGCTACATCATCACATCTATAGGCATCACACCTATATCTTTGGCACTTCAATTATAATAGTCACATCACATCCATAATCTTGGAGACTAGCATTATCTTTGTGAGGAAATATGTATGTAATAAAAAGACTAGAACGTTGACCTGAAGTCATATGTCCTGCATCAAAAACACAACAAGTGATCTTCAGATTTTTTGATTGCATCCTAGAGGAGTTACACGCAGATTTATTGAAATAGGAAGCAACCTAATGATGCTTTTCTTACCTTAATCAATGAGCGATCTTCTGCAAAAATTCTTGATGTATTGAGTGGTGACAGAGGGGCGGTTCAGATCTTATCCAAATCTAAGTTGGGTCGATAGAAAAACTTCTAGAGATCCTTCACATTAAGGGGAGCCAATGTGGAAACTAGATCGGCTCCAAGTTCTGGGAAGTGGTCTATGAAGAACACGAGATCAATCCTACTGGGAGATATCAGGGCACTTCAGATCTACAGCTTGAAAGGGTTAATGTTTACTAAAATGAGGCGATCTATGGGAGATTTATGCCTCGAGTCGTGCTCATGGATCTAGAGCTTGGCACCATGGACAGTGTGAGGACTGAGCCTTATGGGCAGGTCTTCAAACCTGATGACTTCATTTTTGGCCAATCCGGGGCTGGAAAAAAATGGCCTAAGGGGCATTACACGGAAGGAACTGAGCTCATTGATTATGTGCTTCATGTCATTAGGAAGGAGGCTAAGAACTGTGATTTCCTGCAAGGTATGTGTCTTTTTTAGATTCGAATCCTTGACCTTGTGTTTTTGAAATGTATGATTTCATTTAATAAAATGATGTGGGTTTTTTTTGTGTACAGGGTTTCAAGTGTGTCACTCTTTGGGAGGAGGTACTGGATCTGGAATGGAAACCCTCTTGATATCCAAGATTAGGGAGGAATACCCTGATAGAATGATGCTCACATTCTTTGTTTTCTCGTCTCCTAAGGTGTGAGACATAGTAGTGGAGCCTTACAATGCCACACTCTCTGTTCATCAGCTGGTAGAAAATGCAGATGAACGTATGGTGCTTGACAATGAGGCTCTCTATGATATTTGCTTCAGGACTCTTAAGCTCACCACACCTAGATTTAAGTACTCTTATTTTTGGGATCTTAGCAAGTTCGGTTTTTTATGGAATTTATTAATTTTTAATGACATTGAAGTTACCAAGGAGGTGTTTTAAATATATTTATATGCCTGTAAATATGATTACCAGTTTAAAAAAAAATTAGTTTGTTTGGGTTCACTTAGGAGATTTCTTTTTTCTTTTTTATTTCTTGTTCTATCGAATGAAAAATATTCATTTATTTGGTCAGATTTTCAATATTTTGTTTAATTATACTCAGTAGGACATTTTATTTTTATACTTGAAGGTCCAAGTTTGAAATATCTTGTTCTCATTTTAGACAAATTCCTCATAATTTTCCATAGATATCATTCTTAAGTAGGGAGAACATCCAATGGTTTATCACTTTGAAGACCTGTTGCATGCCAAGCTAGGTTATGCTGCCTATGATAAGGAATTTTTTTTCATAGTTTAAACAATTAAACATTGGTGGCACTTCTTCCTTGGAAAAGGAAAATATTATACATACAAACCATCAACCATTGAAATTCTGCAATTCGTCAATACAAACACCTATCCATACAAAACAGGCAAAATGTCTACAATAATTACATCATTATCTAATAACAGAATGAATCCACAAATGAGATAATAGATTCTATACCTTCTCAGCCATCCCCATAGGGATACTTGTCAGCAGATTAATCATTAGACATCATATGCAGTAATTATGTTGACTAAAAATTGGTTTATCCTACTTATCCACATTTTGTACTCATTTTGCAGAATTCACCTTTCCTGAATTATACTCTTCAATAAGTTATCGTACAAATTGAATTATTCATGTGTGTTAGTTGGTGCTAAATAAACTACTCAAAGAATCTCATTCCTTCTCCTTGGAAGGCACCTTTCAATCGATGAGGCTCTTCAATTCCTTCTGTAACATATTGCCGAGTCATGCTAAAGAATATTACTGATTATAAATATCAGTGCTCTCATTGTAGCTTGTCTATGCCTCCCAATCAAAAGCTTGGCATATGTTAGCATTTACCAATGCCTTCTTAACCATCGGAATCTAGTTAAATGAATTTTATTGTTGGAAAGTCTACGAATCAACATAATCATGATTACATCTTCATAATAGTTTGTTGTTTTTTCCAACATGGTTTGTGGATTCCCTACAAAAATAATAATGATGCACCAAAAGCTGCAATACTAATCTTCCAACAAATTTGGATACACTTCAGGTTGCTTCTCTCCCTATTTTTTTTAGTCTTAGACAGACGACCATATTGAGATTACTAATAAGAAAATTGTGCACAAATTATCATTAAATCATCAATCCAACAAACATTGGGAAAAATACCTCCATGTCAAAGTTATGTTATAACACCACATGTCTACATTGATCATTCAACTACTATTTTGTTTTATAAGTTTCAACCCCTTGCGTCACATCAGCTTTCAGTGTCCCTCTTTGCCTCTTGCACATCACATGAGCAGATAGAGTAGGACAAATACATTGCATTCATAGAGCTCGTGTTGCAAGGTTTAGCTCAGATTTCTTGAGCGTGTTTTTTGGTATCAAGCCCCTCTAAGTGTTTAGTATATGGCACATTTGTGTTATTTCAAGTTGACTTCACCACGACGTTCTCTTATTACACCTACTACAAGGCATGCTATATTGCATTTCATTTTCATTGACTACTATTAGTTTGGGCATTGACCAAAAAATTTTCCCAATTCCCCTAAGGGTTACATTAGGCATCACTTTTTTATTTTATTTTTTCTCAATAAATGCATTTATCTCTCATGCCATTGGTTGATCAACTGGGGGTCTTATTTTGGAGCCAGCAATGGCCATCTTGGGACAGAGTAAAATTCCATATTTCCAACCTCCTCTTAGAGAATATGTATTATATCAAAACAAGGACCACAAAAAATAGGTAGACTTCAATACATCTACTATGTAGAAAAGCGAGCGTGTCTTTCCAGGTTGACTGAATCTTACAATACAAATTTAAGCATTGGCTTCCCTATTTATTACAGAAATCAAGGAAAAAATCATGTTAAGCAATGATTATATGCTAAGGACCTTAAATTTCCTTCATGAATTTTATTGTATATCTCAAGTGTATAATTTAGCAGTGTCTCTTGTAGTGGTTTGTCCCTAGTGAGATGCTCTGGTAGACATTGACATCTAGTGTGTTTGTAATTCCTATATCTATATGGCACATTAGATTTGTAACTTTCTTAGAGATACTTGACATTATCTTTTAGTGTCATTCTTCTAATAGAGGTCTTCACCTTTAAGGTCTTTCTATTCTTTCGAGCTGGTGCAAATTTCTGTTTCAAGTGTGCATAGAAACTTAAAGTTAATGAAAATATCATCTTGTGTTTTTTGAACAAGTTTTTCACCTTTAAATTTTACAATCTATATCTTCGGTTTGCTCATCTTGTTTCATATTTTCCTTTATCACTTAGTAAACATTGTAGAAAAAATATTCATTGTAATTTTCACACTAAGCTTCCTAGGAGATTTTGTTGTCTAATTCTCGGCCAAAGATGGAGATATTTTTAATATATCTAAACTTTTCATTTATTGTTAAGAAAATAAGTTGGCATTCTACTATATGCATCATCAATGGATTTTACAAACAACCTTGCACCAGCATGCCATATAGTTTGCAGTGGCTCACATATGTTGCAATCTCAGTTGGCAAACATTCTTCAGGGGCATTTGCATTGGAGTGAATTCTTGTTGGGAGATTCCTGATGTGTGATTTGGGATTTGCTGATTAGTATTTTGCATTGTGTGTGAGTATCTGCATCTTGTGTTCTCTGGGGACTCCACTACAAATGTGTTAAAAAATGAGGTCAGTTATTTTGTTACTTTTTGTTGACAAGGTACATATGGAAATGTTGGCAAAATGATCATTGCTAATTGAGGATGCCAAATTGTTAGACCATGCATCTTATTCTATTTTTATTTTCCTTAAGGAAAAGGATATAAATTTCATTGTGTATGCCCTTCCATTTTCATTTTTCTTTTTGCTGGTGAGTAAATAATTCTGTATATATAAGAAATATTTTTGAAAAAGTAGGGATCCAGATAGAAATTTCCACTCTAAGGACAATCCTTTGGGCACACTCAGTGTCTTAATTTTTCTTTTTATATTTTCTGTCAGAGGCTAGTTGCTCCAATATGACAGTAATTTGAAGTCTTTTCATAATACTTTGTTACACATGACTTTCATTTTCTTCTTGCAGAATTTCTAGAAATGAATGGATATCTTGTGGACTGTTGTAAACAAATTTAGTTCTATTACCATGCTCAAGAGAATTTAATGTTTGTCATTATTGGAGGACAAAGAGATACCATAAGAGCTCGGTTCGGTGTTGTAGCTTTTTATTAAGACTTGAATCAGTTAAACCCTCGGACCTACTGCAACCCTATATTGAGGCTTGGTTCTATTGAAGCCGCCATACTTTGGACCTCTTCATTGCAGTCTCAGGCCAGGGATATAGCTACAGGATTTTGACATATTTTATGTGGTGAACATCCATTAAAATCATAGATTATATCCTATTTACTGATGCTTGGACAGAACTTTCGAATTAGCTAAGTCACCTATTTTTATATATGAGCTCAGTGTTAAGTTACAAGATTGTGATAAGACTCAGTGACTTATGTTTCATATACCAATCTAGATTGTAAAGCTCGGTCCCATGGAATTGAGCCCAATAACACCTCAGACTTACCTTTGTGGAAGTAGAGTGGTGATAACACATATGTGGATTATATTTGAATTGATATCTTGTGGACTGTTGTAAACAAATTTAGTTCTATTACCATGCTCAAGAGAATTTAATGTTTGTCATTATTGGAGGACAGAGATATACCATAAGAGCTTGGTTCTGTGTTGTAGCCTTTTATTAAGACTTTAATCAGTTAAACCCTCGGACCTATTGCAACCCTATATTGAGGCTTGGTTCTATTGAAGCCGCCATACTTTGGACCTCTTCATTGCAGTCTCGGGCCAGGGATATAGCTACAGGATTTTGACATATTTTATGCATTGAACATCTATTAAAATCTCATATTATCTCCTATTTACTGATGCTTGGACAGAACTTTCGAATTAGCTAAGTCACCTATTTTTATTTATGAGCTCAGTGTTAAGTTACAAGACTGTGATAAGACTCAGTGACTTATGTTTCGTATACCAATCTAGTTTGTAAATCTCGGTCCTGTGGAATTGGGCCCAAGAACACCTCAGACTTACCTTTGTGGAAGTAGAGTGGTGATAACACATATGTGGAGTATATTTGAATGGATATCTTGTTGACTGTTGTAAACAAATTTAGTTCTATTACCATGCTCAAGAGAATTTAATGTTTGTCATTATTGGAGGAAAGAGATATACCATAAGAGCTTCGTTCTTTGTTGTAGCCTTTTATTAAGACTTTAATCAGTTAAACCCTCGGATGTATTGCAACCCTATATTGAGGCTTGGTTCTATTGAAGCCGCCATACTTTGGACCTCTTCATTGCAGTCTCAGGCCAGGGATATAGCTACAGGATTTTGACATATTTTATGCGGTGAACATCTATTAAAATCTCAGATTATCTCCTATTTACTGATGCTTGGACAGAACTTTCGAATTAGCTAAGTCACCTATTTTTAATTATGAGCTCAATGTTAAGTTACATGACTGTGATAAGACTCAGTGACTTATGTTTCGTATACCAATCTAGCTTGTAAAGCTCAGTCCTGTGGAATTGAGCCCAAGAACACCTCAGACTTACCTTTGTGGAAGTAGAGTGGTGATAACACATATGTGGAGTATATTTGAAGGGTAAATTAGTGCTTCCTTGGAGTTCAGATAGAAAACATCTGTAGAAGTGTATACTAGTGTTTATTTGAAGCTCAGGTAAGATAGATTTGTGGAGGATTAAAGATTCAACTGTGGAGGGCTTGATGATATTGGAGGCATGAAAAATAAACAGTAAAACTTGAAGTGGTGACAACTGGAGGCTTATACAAGTTGAGATGAAGAGTGACATTAAATTTTTTTAATATTTTTACTTTTTCATCGGAAGAATGATGCCTTACATGTCAGAAGAGTGACGTTAATTTTTTAATATTTTTATTTTTTCGTCGGAAGACTGATGCCTTGCACGTCAGAAGAGCGACGTTCCTTTTTTAAATATTTTTACGTTCGGAAGAGCGACGGAAGACCAAAGAAGCTAAGCGATGAGTTTCATCCAATCTCTCTAAATAGAGGAGACGCTCTTCCTCAGGTGAAGTATTAGGTAGTAATTCCACAACTAATTTGAGTGAAGGAATTTCACACTCAATCGGAAGAGTAGCTTCCAGACCATATACCAACTGAAACGGGGTGAATCCAGTTGCACTTTTAATCGAAATTTGGTAAGCCCATAGAGTTGAAAACAACATGAGATTCCAATTTGATTTATGGATCCCAATTGTTCATTGAAGAATCGTAACAAGAACTTTGTTTACGACTTCAACCTGACCATTAGCTTGAGGGTAATATGGCGTTGAGCTATCGTGACACAGATCCAACTTAGACATCAGCTTCGCCATCATATAGTCCCGAAAATGTGAACCGTGATCGGTAACGATGGCTTCAGGGACACCAAACAGAGTAATAAAATGATTGAATATGAATTGTGTTGTTGTCTTACTGTCCATAACCAGTGTAGGCATTGCTTCGGCCCATTTTGTAAAATAATCGACGGCGATGATAATATAGGCATGCCCCCCGGCCGAGAAAGGGTTACACATCATAATATCGATGCCCCATTTGGAAAAAGGACCAATGGTAATGACAGGGTGTAAAGGAATAGGTGGCACACACATCTTGCTTTGATATATCTGTCACGCATGACATTTGCGTACTGTGACAATGTAGTCTTTAAAAATGGACGGCTAGAAATAGCCAGCATGAAGGATCTTCTCTGTGGTGGCATAACTGGACATGTGACCACCACAGGCACCATTATGGCAGTCATTTAAAAAAATTTCAGCTTTCTCGAGGGTCAGACATTGGCGGAGTACGGAATCAACTCCGACATGATAGAGGGTGTCTCTGACAATACGATAAGGTTGCGATTGATGCCGAACGCGGCGTCGGACATCTTTCATCAAATTAGTCCTAAAATTAGAAGTATGGAGATACACGATGATATCACCGTACCATGGATCGAGGGTGCTAATCAAGAAAATAATTTCGTCTGGAATATGATCCTCCGAATCAAAAGGAGCAGAGTTGGTGGGGAGAGAACAAATTAGATCAGAAAACACGAGTGATTTCTTTGATTTGGCAGTAGTGAATTCCAAATCAAACTCTTGGAGGACAATGATCCACTTCGATTATTTTCCCCCTAGAAATTGTCGAGACAGAATATAGGTCATGGGGTTACAATCATAAATCATGGTTTCCGTCCGTAAAAGGATGTAATGACAAAAACGTTGGACGGCCTGGACCGTATCCAATGCTAATTTTGCAACATGTGCATAACGCATTTCAGGGTCGAGAAGATTCCGAGACAAGTAGTAAATAACATGTTTGTTATCATCATCATCATCTTGAACTAATACCATGGCGATCGTACTAAAGGCGGCAGCTAGATAGAGGGTGATATCACGATGATAATTTGGAGGACGTAATAGAGGAGCGTTGACAAGCAACGTCTTAAGCATATCGAAAGAATGATAAGCAATATCATCCCAACAGAAAGGGACGTCATGCTTTAAAAGTTGTTTGAAACCTTTGGCTACTTCGGCATAGTTTGGGATAAAATGACATAAGAAATTTTCTTTCCCTTGTAGACTCTGGAGATGGTGTAACGAGGATGGGGAGGGGAGATTAACAATAGCCTCAACCTTAAGCGGATCAAGGCGAATTCCATCTTTGGATACGATAAACCCTAAAAGTCTACCGGAATCGACGCAGAAGATGCATTTGTGCGAATTGAGCCGAATGTTGTAGGGTCTATAGCGAAGAAAGATCTAGTGGATATGGTCTAGATGGTCCTTTCACACAACTGAATGAGTTGGAAGGTCATCCAGGTATGGTTGAACAATATGAAGAATATCGTGAAAGGCATAAGACATCGCGCGCTGGAACGTAACCCCAGTGTTTTTCAAGCTAAAAGGGAGTTTATTACACATGAAAATTCCCTAAGGATAGATAAAAGCGGTCTTGTGTTGATCGGACCAGAGAATTTTGATCTAGCTATAGCCAGAAAATCTGTCCATGAGGGAAAATATTTCACTCCCCACACAATCGTCAATGATATAATTGATAAAAGGGGTGGGATAGTTATCCTTAGGACAGGCCCGATTAATATCGTGATAGTCAACACAGAAGCGAATTGTTCCCTGCTTCTTATCCATAGGAAAAATGTTAGAAACCCACTCTATCGAAGGAATCAGATAAATGAAACCCGCTTTGAGAAGTTTTTCAACTCCAGCTTTTATGGCGGCGGCTTTCCGAGGATGCACTGGACGAAGATGGTGGCGAACAAGTTTCACACCAGAGTAGGTGGGAATTTCGTGCACCACAATATTGGGATCAATTCCAGGCATTTATTCATCAGACTAGGCGAAAACATCACGGAATTCATGAAATATGCTAGTGTACACTTGGACTTCATCGGAAGAGCAAGTGACTCCAATATGGATGTTCTCAACAATTCTCGGTTTCACGAAAATGTTAATAGGCATCGTCTGGGTAATGTTACTCAGGCTACCTTCAGTTAAGACTTCGTGAGTCAAGATAGGCATTTGAAGTGGTGGAGAAGGAACTTGAGATGCAAAATGCTCAAGAAAGTTAGACATTGTCTCGAGGCTAGGCATAAATGAGGAACTATGATGGCCATCGCTCCACGGTAGGTCTTCGAGAGACATGGTTTCCATGATGGCCTCATCGGATGGAAACACTTATTTCAAATAATCAGGCGAATCTGCATCACTGAGCCAGGGGGATTGAGAATAAACGTCTAGATCCATGCTCAAAGGAGCACCTTCAGAAGGGGCAGAATCTGATGCAGCTAGCAACTCACAATAATTGATTTCAATTGGACTAAGCAGCATCGAATCCCCAAATGAATCAACTTGTTTAAGTAAAGGGACAATCCACGGGTCATCCGACCAAGAGATCATATTAACTTGAACGGTATTGGGTGGCAAAAGGGAAAAGATACCCATGAGGGGGGGGTCTTTGAAAATACTAGGCCCTACACTGTCAGGGGGAGAAGGAATCTTATCCACGTATGGAACGTTGTTCTTAGAAGATGAGGTAAAGGATGACAGCTAGTCGACAGTAATAATTTTTCCCTCGTGTGGAAACTTTAGAAGATGAAAGAGAATGGACGGAATGCATAGCATAGCGTGAGTCCAGCTGCGACCAAGTAGAAGATTTTAATTGAGTTTAGCGTCAACTACTTCCACTTCTACATTGACCGTCTTTCCTTGCAATGTAATCGGTAAGCTGGCGATAACACCCAAGGGTTTCGATTCCCTTCCATGAAATGCCTCAAGGGCATTGGGTGACAATTTTAGGGCTAGAGAGCCAATAGCCTTCCAACAAGAAGATGACATAACACAGGTGGATGCACCTTCGTCCACAACGGCTATATGGATTTTGAGACCATTAATGATGACTTTTATGACAAGTGCAATCTGGTGCAAAAGTCGAGGAACGAAATTCTCTAAGTCCAAAGTGAGAAGGCTAGAATCAGTAGAATCAATCACACCAATCGTAGGTAATAACTCTTTCCGCTGAGACAGACAACTCTGAAGCACTTCTAACGTGGACATCGTGGATGGCGCCTGTGCTAAATCCTCAACAATACTGTAATGCTGAGCAGCACAGGCATTAGGATTATAAGAAGATTTCCAGAGAACACCTTTAGAAGGTGGCCGTACAACGGGTTCAGCACTGGGCCTTTCAATCTCAATAGGACCAGAGGTAGGTGGGGGAGGAGGACCATCAATGATCTCTTTCCCTACTGCCTGGTGTGATCCAGTAGAATCTTTCAACCGAGTAGCGATGGAAACAGGTGCAGAACCGTTCATCATGAATACTTGAGAGCCAAACGGTGCAGATGGCGCAGGTTTCTCGACCATATGTGTTTTCTGAGATGGAAGAGGTTCTTTGAGGACAGCTAAAGTTCGCTTAGTGCCTTTGAGAATTTTACTAACATCGGCTCGTCTAGGACAATCCTTAGTGTAGTGTTCCTCATCACAAATCAAATAGGGATACTTCGACTTGTGCTATGAACCATCATCAGCATGAGGTTTAGACGAATCTGGTTTGGGGGCATTGTCTTTGGCCTTGCCTTTGTCCTTGTTTTTCCCCTTGGATGTCTTGTCTGTAGGATTGGCCTGAAAGGCATTGACCTCCGAGGTTTTACCAGAATTTGAGGTAGGTTGAGGAGAAAAATCATAGGAAGAGTTTGATTTTTGCTTCCCAGTGTTGGAAGACTTACGTGAAGTTTGAGATATGAAACCAATAACGCCATTGACGGATGGCGTGGCTGGCGCTTTAGAAGTCCCAGGTCGTGGGGCATCAGTCAAGATATCATAAAAAATACCCGATTGAGAGTACACTGAAGCAAGGTATTGGGCACGAGCAATGGCCTGTTCCTCAGTTACACATGCCCCCATGCCTATGTCCTATGTAATATGATTGAAAAAAGAGGTACTGAACCAATGAGGAAGAAGCTGATGAGGAATTTCGAATTTGATCAGGCAACGACGATGTCTCCATTCATGAATGTGGTCTGAGATATGGATAGCCCGGTCTTGTTTCAAGGATGTTAGGAGATGTGTCCCGGCTTCATAACGAACCGGTAACTGGAAATGAGTAAGGAACACCATAGCAAGAGAGTTGAAATCTTGAAAGATACCACGAGACAACTCGATGTACCACTTAGCAGCAACTCCAGTGAGAGTTCGTTGGAAAAGATGGAGTCAAATAGAGTCATCCACCCAAGAATTGGAAGAACACCATAAATGGTATTTCATAACGTGTGCTTGGGGGTTTTCTCCAAACTTACCCTTGAACTTGGGACAATCACCAAGAACCTTCGTTGGAACCAGAGGCCAATATGGATTATGAAAGATTAGATCATTTGTTAATTTGGACACATCTGGTAATTCCAATGTGGCGAGAAAGGGTAATTGAGGGTTGAATGGCATACCAGTTCCTCGATAAGGACCTGTACTCACATTCCATCCTGGTTGAGTATAACTTTGCCCCCATTGGTTCTGTCGGGAAGGATTCGGACCATAAGGGGTATAAGCCAGATAGTTCGGTTGATATGGTGGCTGAGGACTAGGATATGGAGTTTGAAAACCAGGATACTGATTTTGAGTATATGAGGGTCCCGATTGAGCAGCATAAAAATTTTGCTGCTGAATGTAAGTATGGCCTGGCGATTGAGGGTAGTGGGTGAAACCTTAAGGCGTATTGTATACCAGTTGATATTGACCTTGAGGTAAATAAGCGCCTTAGGGTCGAGTGGGTTGCTGATAAGTAGGGCCCTGCTGAGCTAAATAAATTGAGCGCGTTGGTGGACCCAACTGCGGTGCAGAGTAGAGCGGTTGTTGAGCAGGGTAAACTATCTGTGCAGGTGGTCCCTGCTGAGCAGGTTGACCTGACTGAGGAGGGCCACCAGGTTGCCCCTACAGAGGAGGTTGGCCTGATGGCTGTGATGGGCCAGGTTGTGCCTAATGACTAGGCTGACCTGGAGTAGGACCATAAGATGACCCTGGTTGTGATGGGCCAAGTTGTACCTGATGACTAGGGTTACCTGGAGTAGGACCATAAGATGGCCCTGGCTGTGATGGCCCAGGTTGTACCTGATGACTAGGTTGACCTAGAGAAAGACCATAAAATGGCCCTGGCTGAAAATTCGAACCAATTAGAATGTAAGGCTGTTGTGGTTGCACAAAAGGTTTCCCTTGAGATGGATAAATCTGCCCCCCAGGACTTTATGAAGGTCCTGGTTGATATACCGGTTGCCCAGCAGGTCCTTGGGGTTGCCCAGGTTGGATCACAGCCTGACCTTGTAAAGGTTGGCCTTGTGGATCGTAAAATGATACTTACTAGACCGAAGGTTTTCTCTAAAAGGGTTTTCCTTGTGGGCCGTAAGCATACCCTTGCTGAACTGAAGGTTGTCCCTGAAAGGCTTGTCCTTGTGGGTTGTAAGGTTGTCCTTGCTGAACCAAAGGTTGTCCATAAAAGGGTTGTCCTTATTGGTTAGAAGGTTACACAGGCAAGGTACATATGAAATCGAAAAGGAACTGATAAGCTTCCAGAGTAGGAAAATAGATAGGGTTACCATACTCATCATAATGAAATGGGAGTGCATAAATGGGGTTACCGACCGCGTCATAATGAGAAAGATAAGGCTCACCAAAATCTTGAGGGGACTGGTAAGTCTGGGAATTCTGCTGTTGAACAGATAGCCGATACTCCTCTAAAGAAAGGCCGTCAGGGATTTCCATGGAAATTAAAGTCTCTACAGAAGATGAAGCCCCTATCGATTGAGCGGTGACAACCAATGCCGATGCAACTACGCAGACAGTAGGTCTAGTTGGGATAGACGTAACAAAATTCTTCGACGAGACAGGTGTCGTGAGAAACATCCCTAATGATGGAAGGACCGGCCCCCTTAATGGAGTGGATGCTGCCATGGAGGCAATACCAACCATAATCTGACCCAACGACCTATATCCGGCTGGAAGTGATACCGATGGTGAATATTGAGTGGACCCTTGAGGGTTGCTTTCCGAAAAAAGTTGGTATTCTTCATCAGAAACAGGAATCCCCTCACTACCAATAGGACTAGACAAGTCCATATATGAATCCAATGTGAGATATTGTAAAAGACTACGGGGACTAGGAGGTATGATAGCAGCCAAAAATGGTGATCCCGATGTAAGAGGGGGAAAATTTTCCCCGACCCCAAAGCCAAACCAAGTGTTTGAAAGAGGCCAAGTGAATTCAATTGGTTCTCCAAAGGGGTACTCTGATGGGAGAATAGGCTACTGAAGCTTGGTAGACCTAGAGGTTTGAGAGGTTTCAGATGAATTGTCCGAGAAAGGACTACCACTAGACGAAACCGATGGTTCTGCCACTGCGACTGTAACACACTAGAAAAAGAAAAGAGATCGAAAATGAAGACTCTTGGACAAAAACCAAGGCAAACAAAGACAGGCCAAGCGATCAAACTTTAAAGGGAATGTAATCGTAGGTATTTTATTTTACCACATTGAAACCAAAAATCATTGTTTCATGTTTTAAGAGTCAAGAAACAAGCAAAAGATGACTCTAGTGAATTCCAGTTTTAAGCGACCGTGAAAGGACAAGTGCTCGATGATCTTTTCAAATTTATGGAATCAGTAAAGATCGAAAATGACTGCTCGGGTAGTCTAGTTAAAAGGGTGTACAAGGTTCCTGTGAACTGCCATATACACCTTGGTGATCAAATGAAAGAAGAATGGACCAAGGACTTGACGTACGTGCAGGTAGTCTCCCTGAATGTTGTGTTTGGTGTATCACAGTTACAAGGCAGCAGACTCGGCTTCCTACTGATAAAAGGATTGCAACCTAGAGGAGTCTCCCTTTATATACTTGACAATACGGGGAGCGCAAGTCCATGTTAGTGTTGTCTGAAGCCAAATGGTGAGCGACAGCTGCTAGGTTTAAAGGTGCCGGAACACGTCTCTAACTTAGACCACTAGATGTTTCATTAGGTTTCAATGTTGCCTTAGGTTAATTGAGTAAATTTTAAGTTGATCTTGTATTTACATTTCAATTCCAAGGTCCTACCAAATTTCGGATCTCAAAAATCCCTCAATGCAAGCTACATGCCAAAAGATACCATTCCGTTTGATGAAAAGATATCTACGAGAAATTTAGGAGTTTTCAAGTGATAGAAAACAATAAGAACACGCAGAAGCATCCACTACATTATCTGATGCAAGCTAATGAAAATGAGAAATATTTCCTAGAATTGTCCAATGCTAGATATGCGAAAGACTTTCAATTCCACAATGCAAACAAGAATGTAAACAAGATATGTTTTTTTTTTTTTTCAATGTAATATAGCAAACAGTGCACTAAATGACATGAAAAAAAAACCAAAACACTAGTTCGTGAAATTTAATGGGAGAGCTGAAGCGAAATAGTTTCAATCAATCCAAAGAAAACAAAAAAAAACTCAAACCAATGTTGCAATCTCTCAAATTGAAGAGAGATCTCAAAATAGACCCATACAAGTAGTGTGATCTATGCTTGGAGTGACAAGAATGAAAATTGAACGAAAAAGAAAGAATCATTCAACCAATGCAATCACTCAAACAGATCAAGGAAGCTAAATGAAACCAAACAAGGGATGAAGTTGACTGCGAAAAAAAAGGCTCAAACTCCTATAGGAGGCTCAGCATACCAAAGCACTTAAATAACCCTAAGGCTCTGAAGCTGATAGGAAATGGACAAAAAACTGAAGGAATGAAGCTAATCACAATAAAAAACAATCCCAAAGCACTCAATGCATACCTAAAATGACCCAGAAGTACAAGCACTGACCAAAAATATCCAAAACAAAGCAAACCCTAACACCTACAGGGGTTGGCACTGTTGTTTGGTTGTAATCAGTGCCAAATATGGGATGGTGCAGGCACAAAACTAGCAACATGTGCCAATCGACATGTCTCTCTAAGCAGAAAATACGCCAAGTCAGTCACCCAGGAAAAAGGGAAAATTTTGAAAAACAGAGGTCAGATCTGATCCTCTGGGGCTAAACAAGGGTCTTATAATTAGAAAAGGAAAAATAATCAATCAAATACCAACAATAAGACCTAATGGATGAAAGACAAACTCACATTGATCCCCAACGAAGTCACCAATTTTTTGGTGAGGTAAATCCCCTCTGCTGACAGAGGCGATCCCACTAGCCCTAGAGTGGGTCTAGCCACAAACGAGACAAGCTACAATATTGATTCCTAGTTAAAAAATAGACGGAGATTCGATAGACGACTTACCGGAGATCCTATGTTGTTTTTGTTGTTAAAAAGGGTTGCTTCCTTTCGCTCCTGGTTTGACAGATCACGATCCGCTCGCTTTCACGTTCGGACACCTTCACATACACAAAAAAAAACGACAATATACAACATACTAATTCACATTCGTAACTATTAGTCAATCGAAGAAGACTAAATCAATTGTATTACATAAGCAACATAACACAACGATGGAACCAACACCATAGTCGAGTATATCAATTAATGAAAGGAAGAGTACAACCAAGTTTCAACGTTGCGATCTCCTCTAGCAGGGTTCAAGTGGAGAGCGTCTCACAAAGGCTTGTCGGGAATTCGGATGGGAATCTCCCTACGAAGTTCTCCTTGGTTCTTCCTTCTCAATAGCAATTACTCAGCTATAGTATTCTTCTCCAAGTTCAGCTCTTTGGCTATATGTTTAGCTAGCTTTCATAAAGGGAGAAGGCTTGTTTATATAGAGGGAGAGGGAGAGGTTAGGATCCCTATAATTATGGAAGGGAGCCCTATCTTCAAGGAGTGTTCCATGAGAGATAGAAACTATTGCCTAAAGAGAGATATTTGTGGCTAACCAAGTTAACCACATCCAGTGACTCATCCCTAAGGTGGTTAGAAGGAAACTTCTGCCTCTAAATTTTAAAAAAACATTCCCAAAACAGCTTGGTGCGGGCATTGCATTGAGACAGAGCGCCAGGTGGCGCGGGCTCTACTGCAAATCTTTCACATTGGCGTGAGCGGTGAACTGGCTACCCGCGCCAAGGCCAAAACATAGGTTTTTTGTGCTTTTTTGAGGAAATTTCCAAGAGGAGAAATGATGTTCTTATGCAGAAGGATGCAAAGAAGGTGTTTGCAAAGTGTGACATTGCTCACAAGTCACAAGAAAGACCCTCCAATATGCGGGGTGAGGGATTGCAGGGATGGTGACAAAATGTTGTGTAACACTATGAACCTTTCATTAAACCTAGGTACAAGAATGAGAGTGTTGTTGAGGTAAATCCCCTCTGCGGACAGAGGCGATCCCTACTACCCCAGACCGGGTCTAGCAACAATCATTCACGCTATAGCGCAGGTTCCTAATTGCAAATAAACCAACTAGCGATGAAGGCTTACCTGGAGTCCAACGTTGTTGCTTGTAGAAGAGGTAGCGCTCCCGTTCCTTAGCCCTGGCAGATCACAATCCCCACAATCTCCATGATGGACACATGCACATGCGAGAAACAAAACAAACGCAAGCGTAAAATCCAGTAGATGCAACTATATGTCAGTCAGAAAGGACATAACTCATCATTATAAACAATAACAAGAGTGGAACCATAACCGATAGTCGTTTATTATTAATCAATCAAAAGAAGAATAAAACCATAGTTCTGACGTTGAATTCTCCTTCGGAGGGTCGCCAGCAGAACACGTCTCGAAAAGCCTGTCAAGGATGGGACAAACTCTCTCTCTTCAGATCTTGACAATAGTCTCCTTGCTTAGATTTGGCCTTAAGGGAGTTATGGAGGCTCTTGCAGCATAAGGCTCTTAGGAATTTGGGAACTTGAAGACTAGCTTGCCATGGAGATGGGCAAGCCTTTATAGATGGAGGAAGGGGAGTTGGGATCCCTATAACCATGGGATTGGCCCTATCATCAAGTAAGCTTCCATGAGAGGTGGCAAACCACTTCCTCTCTATAGAAATCCGTAGCCAAAACTCCCAACTCAAGATAGATAGCAATCCAGGAATTGGTTAGGACAAAACTTCCACCATTTATTTTTTAAAAACACTCCTTAAATTGGCTGGCGCGAGTGCGACTCTGGAACAGAGCGCCAATTGGCGCGACCTCTTTGCAGGATTTTCCCCATTGGCGCGGGTGATTAACTGGCTGCCCGCGCCAATGCTAAAAGGGGTGTTTTTAGGGTTTTCAGCAGGAGATGTCTTTAGGGGGATGAAAGTACATGTTCAGGGGAATGCCATGAAAGTATTTTCAAGTTGTCACTGCTCACAGGTCACAAAATGAGCCCTAAAATGTGCGAGACGGGGATTTCAGGGACGGTGACAAATTGTTGTGTAATAGATGCCCCCTAAAGCATGAGGCCCGAGAGAGAGAGAGGGGTGAAATGCTTTACGAGAACGTGTCCAACCGAGAACTCTGTCGTCAGAAAACCTGCGTGAAGAAGTACAACTGATGTCTCAAATACACGATATATATGTGGTATGGGCGCAGCCATCCATAACAGAGTATACAATAATCCAGATCCAAGGCATGGATGTAGTCATCCAGTGAGGATCGATGAATAGACTCAGGTATGGTCGTAGCCATCCAGTAAGTGAGTCATGTAAATAATCATAATAATCCACAAACTCGCAGCTTGGATTACAACAGACACAATCCAGGGTCTTGCGCTCCATCTCGACCCGAACACATTACAAGTCCAAGCATGTGAATAAATGGGCTGAAGTCGAACATGCAAGAACATCATCTGATTACCAGCCAATGATGATAGTTGTTAACAGACGTGAGAGGTACCACTAATAATGAAAATGGCCCTCAAGGTACTACAGGTACAATCTACGGCATGTGAATCAATGAGCTGGCGTCGAACACCCGTAGAATCACTCGATCGGAGGCTAGTGATGAAAACCTCGCGTCGAATGCGAAGAACCTGCCATTGAGGCATGCAGGCTCCAAGGCACCAGAAGGGAGTCTCTAGATCCGCTTCCTGGATAATGAGCTGAAGTCGACAGGAAGTGACCTTGATCGAAGGTGGGCCATAATGTTTCCCACATCATCGACACGAGACAGAGGAACATAGTGTTTTTGTGAATCATGATCAGATGAGTATCAGAGGAAGGTTGGTACTGCAGAGGTCAACTTCTCTTGACATATGAATGACACGACAGTGGACTTGGCAGTATTTGACATCAAAAGATCAGAAGTCATAACGACGAGGCAAAGAGAAGATGAGAGGTCAAAAGGGATTACCCAAACCCACGAAGGCAAGTGAAAATGAGATGAGATGTCCCCAACCCGACACGAATGCAGACAAGTGCCATGTTCAAGAGTGACATACTGCTAACATGACAATGATTGTGGTTCCATTTTTCCCCACCATTTCTGGCGAGTACCCCAATTATTTTTGATAACAAGCTTGAAGGGGATAGCATATGCTTGTGATATAAGTCTGTCCTATGGACGAATCCATCCTAGTACATTTAACAAACCCTAGGAAGGAGCAACTCAAAGAGCGTCATCATGACTGAATACGATGTCATCAGGTTTTAACGAGTCTGACAAAGGAAGAACTCAGCGTCTTTTCATGTTTAGAGAGTTTGAAAAGACAGCAAAAAAGTAAACTCCAACAGTCCCTTTTCGTAAATAGTTCCTCAGACCTGAAAAGGTAGAAAACAAAAACTGAGAAAACCTCCTAGTCGCAATAGGCTAGGGTATTCCCTTTTCGTAAATAATCCATCCCAGCCTGGAAAAGGGGTAAACTTATACTGGGTAGATGTCGTTTCAGGGCCACTTTAACGAGATCGAAACGACAAGGGCCTCGGCAATCTTTTCATGTTTAGAGAGTCAAAAAAGAGCTGAAAGGTGACTCACTACCAAGTGGAGTTTGATGGTGAGGTATGTTGTGGTTAGGTAATGGTGGAGCTTCTCGAGAACAAATAAAGGTTAAGAGGCTGGCTAACAAGACCACTCATCGCAGCGGTTCCTCAAGAATGGGTAAAACAACCAAGTGAAGGCATATGATCGGCCAAGCAGATAGTGACGATGGAGTGAGAAAACCAAGGCTCATCCGGAAAAAAATAGGCTGATAAAATGGCAATCACAAGAGGTAAAATGGAAAGGCTTCATTTTTACACAAGCTTGAAATCAAGAAAATGTTGGGTGTGGGCTGATTATCTTGTTTACTTGCTTATCGGCCGATGGACCTGACGCGGGGGGGTGGCAGGCTACACGTATTCGCTCGCTGCCATGGGGGTCCGAGCGGGGCGGCAACGGAGGCCCCCACGGTGGGGAGTTTCGGGGCGGCGCCCCCAGCTCTGCTCAGATGTGAAATTGCCTTGTAAAAGTATAGTAATTTCTAGTCAATCTGGGCCGTTCATTAGGCAGATGATCTGACGGTAGAAGTTATGTTTAGTTTAGGGTTTTTTGTCCTAGAAGGCAACCCCTCGCTTTTATGAGGGTATTGTATTGCAGTTGTGTATTGTGTGTGTATTCTCAGAGCGAGAAACAGATAGGGAGATTGTGAGAGAGAACAGAGGATATTACAGCAGATCTGCTGTAGGTTTTGTCTCTTCATTTTTACTGGATAATAGAAAGGAAGGACTGGGCATTGTGGTGGACGTGGCCAGCCCAATCGGTCATGTGCCGTATGTCTGTCTCTCTGGTTTTATGTGTTTTATGTGCTTGTATTTTATGCATATTTTATATGTTGCATTGCTCCATAATATATAATTTTCTAACAACTGGTATCAGAGCCGAAGGTATATTTAGCTGATAAACTCGCAGGAAAGAAGGGTTCTTGGTTTGAGTGGGAGCAATGGTGGAAGATGGTAAGTTTAGGGTCGATAAATTTAATAATAAAACTTTCGGTTAGCAGAAGATACGGTGGAGAGGTGTGCGTATCGAAGGCAATACCTGCATTGAACGAGAGAAAAACAAAGAAGTGGGCGGCCATGGACGCGAGAATGGAACATTCACAAGTAGAAAGGCACTCGAGCTTGATGCAGTTTGTATACACGGCGTACGTGTGCCCAATATTTCAAAACAACAACGAGAGGGTTTGATGCAGACGTTGGCAAAACTATATGAAAAACCCTCAGCCTCAAACAAGGTATTTCTTATGAAACAACTATTTAATATGAAGATGTCGGAAGGTGGATATGTTGCAGACCATTTAAATGAATTTAATACAGTTACCAGTCAGTTAAGTTCTGTAGGGGTAAACTTTGATGATGAAGTTAGAGCTCTGTTATTCTTGTGCTCATTACCAGAAAGATGGAATGGTTTAGTTATGGCCATTAGTAACTCTGTCTCTGGATCTAGTACTTTAAAGTTTGATGATGTTGTGGGTGCTATCCTTAGCGAGGAAATGCAACGGAAAAGCTCCGGTGAAACATCGGGTAATGCTTTGAGTGCAGAGTCTAGGGGAAGAATAATGGAAAGAGGAAAGAGCTCGGGATATCGCAGTAAATCAAGGAAAGGTAGATCCAAGTCTAGATCGGGGATAGTGTGCTGGAATTGCGGAAAGAAAGGACACCTAAAGAAAGACTGTAGATCTCGGAAGGGAAAAGAAGGAGACACATAGCAAGAAAACAATCATGAAGAAAATGTGACAGGTGATGTGTTACAAGATGCTTTGATTCTTTCTTTCGAAAATGTTACTAATTCTTGGGTTGTAGATTCAGGGGCTTCATTCCATGCCACACCTGATAAGAAATATTTTCATGACTATGTTCAAGGAGATTTTGGAAAAGTTTGTTTGGGTGATGATAAACCCTGTAAAATTGTTGGAATGGGTAAATTTCTTGTAAAACAACAGAATGGAAACCAATGGCTACTAAAGGAGGTAAGGCATGTTCCAGATCTGAAGAAAAATCTGATTTCAACAAGGCAGTTAGGCAGTGAAGGTTGTGTGACAACTTTTACAGATAAAACTTGGAAGGTCACCAAAGGAGCGTTGGTAATAGCAAAAGGTGAAAAGGTTGGTACATTGTATTTATGCAATGGTATTTCTAAATCTATTAATGCTTTAACTTCCAAAGGAGCAGATGCAGCATTATGGCATCATAGGCTCGGACACATGAGTGAGAAGGGAATGAAGATTCTTCACTCAAGAAATTTGTTGCCAGGTTTGAAGAATGTTGATTTTGATTTCTGTGAGAATTGCATTTATGGAAAACAGAAGAGAGTCAGATTTCTCAGAGTTGGGAAAGAAAAGAAGAGCGAAAAATTGGAGCTTGTGCATACAGATGTATGGGGACCTGCTCAGGTATCATCTCTCGGTGGCTCTCGTTATTATGTTACTTTTATTGATGATGCAACTAGAAAACATGGATTTATTGTATTCAGAATAAATCTGATGTATTTGATACTTTCAAGAAATGGAAAGCTTTGGTTGAGATTGAGACAGGAAAGAAGTTGAAGTGTCTCAGATCAGACAATGGAGGTGAATATTGCGGCAAAGAGTTTGATAGGTACTGTTCAGAGCATGGAATTCGTAGAGAGAAGACAGTTCCAAGAACACCACAAGAAAATGGTGTGTCAGAAAGGATGAACAGAACAATCATGGAGCGTGCAAGGTGTATGAGATTGCATGCAGGATTGCCTTTACAATTTTGGGCAGATGTTGTAGATACTGTTGTTTATCTAATAAACAGAGGGCCTTCAAGTTCCTTGGATGGTGGTATTCCAGAGGAAGCATGGACAGGTAAAAAGGTAAACTACTCTTTTTAAAGCCTTTTGGTTGTGAGGCCTTTGTCCATATTAATAAAGAAAATAGAACAAAGCTTGAGGCAAAATCAAAGAAATGTACCTTTATTGGATATGGTGCTAATGATTTTTGTTATCGCTTATATGATTATGAAAATCACAAAATCATTAGGAGCAGAGATGTAATATTCAATGAAAAGGTCTTGTATAAGAATCAGTTGCAGGAAAAGAAACAGGAAAAAGAAAGCAAGGAATACGCGGTTCTTGATGAGATATATGAAAAATTAAAGGTGCCTGAAAATAATAATAATCAACAACCACAGCGGCATCAACCACCACAACAGCAACAGGCACCTCAAACACCTAAAAGTGGTGTTAGAAGATCTACCGAGATAAGTAGACCCCCTGAACGATACTCTCCTTCATTATATTATTTATTGTTGACTGATTTTGGTGAACCTGAATGTTATGAAGAAGCAATGCAGGTTGAAAGTAGGAAGAAGTGGGAGCGAGCCATGGAAGAAGAGATGGACTCCTTAATGCATAACCAGACTTGGGACTTAGTCAAGTTGCCTGCAGGTAAAACTGCATTGCAGAATAAATGGGTTTACAGGCTGAAGGAAGAAGATGGAGGAAAACAGAGGTACAAAGCTAGACTTGTGGTGAAGGGGTTTGCACAGAAGAAAGTTATTGATTTTGATGAAATATTTTCTCCTGTTGTTAAAATGAATTCAATCAGAACTATTTTAAGTCTTGTAGCAGCGGAAGATTTACATCTTGAACAGTTAGATGTAAAGACAACATTTCTCCATAGAGATTTGGAGGAAGAGATATACATGCAGCAACCAGAAGGATATGAGGTCAAAGGGAAAGAAAAATTGGTGTGCAGGTTAAAGAAGAGCTTGTATGGCTTAAAACAGGCTCCAAGGCAGTGGTATCTAAAATTTGACAATTTTATGTCTGAACAAGGTTATACTAGATGTCACTCTGATCATTGTGTTTATCTAAAAAGGAAAAATGATGGCAGCTATATTATATTGTTATTGTATGTAGATGACATGCTTGTTGGAGGGTCTAACATGCAAGAAATAAATGTGCTCAAAAGAAAATTGGCAAATTCATTTGCAATGAAGGATTTGGGAGCTGCAAAACAAATCCTTGGTATGAGGATAACTAGAGACAGGAAAAATCACAAATTAACACTATCTCAGAATGAGTAGATAGAGAAGGTGTTGAAAAGATTTAATATGCATAATGCAAAACCAGTTAGTACACCTTTTGCTAGCCATTTCAAACTTAGTAAGGAGATGTGCCCAAAGACCCAAGAAGACATGGATTATATGTCTAAAGTTCCATATGCATCAGCGGTTGGAAGCTTAATGTATGCAATGGTCTGCACAAGGCCTGATATTGCACATGCAGTGGGAGTTGTAAGCAGGTACATGAATAATCCAGGAAAAGAACATTGGATGGCAGTAAAATGGATTCTCATATATTTGAGAGGTACCACAAATCAAGAATTATGCTTTGGTGGTTCAAACATTGCTCTACAGGGATATGTTGATGCAGATATGGCAGGTGACAGAGATAATAGGAGGAGCACTACAGGATATGTATTTACTGTAGGTGGAACAACTGTCAGTTGGGTTTCAAAAATCCAAAGTGTTGTTGCACTTTGAACAACAGAAGCCGAGTATGTTGCTGCTACAGAGGCTAGTAAAGAAATGATTTGGTTACAAAGGTTTATGGATGAATTGGGTAAGGAGCATGATATGGGCACACTATACAGTGATAGCCAAAGTGCTATTCATCTTGCAAAGAACTCAACATTTCATTCCAAGACTAAACACATACATCTCAAGTACCATTTCATACGGTCAATATTGGAAGATGGAGAGTTGAAGCTGGAAAAGATACACACTAGCCAGAATCTTGCAGATATGCTAACAAAAGTTGTAACCAGGGAGAAACTGAGAACATGCTCAATTTCAATTGGTCTTAAAGGATGATGATGAAGATGAGAAACAGCCAGGTCCAAAGAGGAGTCATTGTCCAGCAAATGAAGCAACAGTGGAGTTGCTACAATCAGTCTCCAAGTGGGAGATTGTTGGGTGTGGAGCCTAATTATCTTTTTTACTTTGTATCACGGCATTGGACCCCTGTACCTTAAAAGGGGCGGCAACGTCGCCCGTAATTAATCGCTGTCGTGGGGGGTCCAGGGGGGGGCAGCAGCGCTTTTCGGAGCCCCCCCCTAGCGGGGGTTTTCGGTGGCAGCACCCCCGAAGCTAAAAACAGATGTAAAATTGCCTTGTAAAAGTATAGTAATTTCTAGTCAATCTGGGTCGTTCATTAGGCAAATGATCTGACGGTAGAAGTTATGTTTAGATTAGGGTTTTTTTCCCTAGAAGGAAACCCCTCGCTTTTATGAGGGCATTGTATTGCGGTTGTGCATTGTATGTGTATTCTCGAGTGAAAGCAGAGGGAGAGCGCGAGAGGGAGCAAGGGATGACCCCGGCGGTCTGCACATGGGTTTTGTCTCTTCATTTTTGCTGGATAATAGAAAGGAAGGACTGGCTGTTCGGGGTGGACGTAGCCCAAACTGGGTGAACCACGTATATCTGTGTCTCTCTAGTTTTATGTGTTTTGTGTGCTTGTATTTTCCTCATATTTTTTATGTTGCATTGCTCCATAATATATAATTTTCTAACAGAAAACTCTGCTTGAAGTTGGTTTCATTTTTACACAAGCTTGAAACAAAGATAAACTATGCTTGAAACTGGTTTCATTTTTACACAAGCTTGAAATGGAAACAAACTATGCTTGAAAAAGTAAGCATGCCCCCATCATGGTGACTCAATTTGAGGTACATGCCCCACAAGCTTCAATCCATATGAAAGGCAGATGGAGTGAAGGTTCAAATTACGATATCTAAGAAAGACTCAACTGGGATTTTACGAGATCTTATCAAAGACTCGAATTGAACAAGAATGTGTTTCATTATCTTAACGAGGTTGACACATTAAAAGAACTATCCTTAGGACACCTTGTTTCATGGTTTAAGGAGCTTGACACAAGAAAAGGAACTCTGCTCCGACAACCTTGTTTCATTTTTTAAGAAGCTTGACACAAGAAAACGAACTGTGCTCCGATCGACCTCATCATAATGAACAAGAAGTCATCGCTTCCAAGAGTTCCACTCTCGATGGAAGGAAAACATCCTGGAAGTCAGTACCCAATGCCCCCAGCACCTGATGCACGACGGCACTATCACTGGGTACAGGCACGGGGTAGGCAGCCACGTAGTTGACCTGCGGTGGGGTAGATACAACGGGTGGATAAAAACTAGGAAGGGATGATGGCGGGACAGCTGCCACATCAGGACCAAAGAACGAAAGCTGATCAATGGTCACAATCCGTCCTTCATGTGGAAAACAGACCACATGAAAAAGGGAGTAGACAAGCGCTCCCATGGCATAGGTGTAATCACGCCCCAAGAGCAAACTGAAATCCAAAGGGCCTGGAACAACCATCATGTCCATATGGACGGTTTTACCTCCCAAAGTAACAGGTAACCTTGGAAGGATCCCTAACGGTTGACTCGTCCTTCTGTTAAAAGCTAACAGATTCTGCGTAACAGGCACAAGCGGCGGCGAACCGAAAGCTTGACAAGTAGTTGGGGATAAAATACTAACAGACGCACCTTCGTCTATAATGGTGTTGGGTATGACCAGACCAAAAGCATGTATTTTTATCTCAAAAGGCACATAAGCCGGAAGGTGGTATCCTGAAAATCGAATCCAATCAAAGGAAGTGACCAAACTACTCGGAGGGGCTACCATCGAACCGAGATGGTCTTCTCCTAGTGTTACGATAGAAGAAGGAGCATCCTCCACGACTTCCATCACAGAGTCGGGAAGAGTATCCTCTAACACCTCCATCACGGGAGGGGGAGGAGCCACTTCTTGAGGGACAGGGACAGGAGAATCTTTCTCCAAGTCTGAAGAATCTGAAGAAACTAGAAGGACATGAGAGGTGTGAGATCCACTCTCAACGGAAAGGACCTGGCGTACCGTGGACGGAGCCAGCTCAACCGATCCCACAACCAATGGTTGGTCGGGGATGGATTCCTGAATTTGAATTTCCGGGGGAGTGGGATCGATCAAAGATGACTCTTGACCAATCATGGCATCAACTGGTGGAGGACTCAAAGACAGCTTCTGGTAACCAGGCGGAAGGCGTGGTGCAGAATCAGTTGTGTTGTCCAAGACTCTTTTGGCTTTATCCATATATGGACAAAGGTGAATGGCATGGTGCCCTTCACACAACTTACAAGGATTGGTGAGCTTACCCTGTTTCTTAGGAGTCTTACCAGCACCAGTTGGAGACGTGCCCCCAACCTGACTCCCGGAGGCCAACGGCAACGGTGGGCGACTGTCGGACCATTCTTCGAGGACCTTGGGAATGCCTGGGCAGTCTCAAAGAAGATGGTCTCCCGTGCACAACATGCAAGGGAACTTGACTTTCCGTGGAGGGTTGGGAGGTTTATCAAGAGGAGGCATCATTGTTTCAGAAACATTAGTGGCAGCTTTAGCCTCTCTTTTATCAGACTTCTTCTTCTTTGTCTTCTTCTTCTCCTTCTTAGCCACCTGGTTACTCGAATCCAGAATTTCACCAGGCAAAGAAGAGGAGGAGGACTCGGAAACAGGCGAAGAAGGGGAGAGGTCCACCTTAGAATCAGCATGATGCTTTTCAGGTGGAGGAACTGATTGAACAGTAGTTGAGACATTCGGAACCACAGAGGTTGAAAACAACCAAACAGGCAACCCAATAGTTAACCCAGGAAGGGACAACGTTGCCATGTAAGGAGCACCAACATTCCCAAAAGGAGGAAAATGACTAGGATTCCCATCGGAGGGGAGTTCTTGGTTGGTGAACTCTAGAAAATTTGCCATCAACAACTCAAAACCGCACATGGGCTGAAAAAGAACCAAGGCACACAATCAAATGGCCAACAAGAAAAATCTAACAGGGCGTGTGATCGCGGGTGATTAATTTTACCACATTGAAACTTAGAAACTTCACTGTTTCATGTTTTAAGAGTCGAGAAACGGATGAAAGGTGACTCTATCTATTTCAATTTTGAAGCAAGCGTGAAAGGACAAGCGCTTGGTGATCTTTTCAAATTTAAGGAGTCAGATAAGATCAAAAATGACTGCTCAGGAATACTAGGCAAAGGGTGTACCAAATAACCGTGAACTGCAATATACACCTTGGTTCCAAAAATGAAGGAGAAATCAACCAAGGACTTAACATACGTGCAGGCAATCTCCCCGAATGTTGTGTCTGGTGTATCACGGGTATAGGGCGGCAGACTCGGCTTCCTATGGATAAAGGCTTGAAACTTAGTGGGGTCTCCCTTTATATACGTGACGGTACGGGGAGCACAAGTCCGTACTAGTGCTATCTAAAGCCGAGAGGCGAACGACAGCTACTAGGTTTTAAGACGCCGGAACACGTCTCTAGCCTAGACCTCTAAATGTGTTTCGTTAGATTTCAATGCTGCCTTAGTGTAAATTGAGTAAATTTTAAATTTTATCTTCAATTACGTTTCAGTTTTCAGGCCCTAGCGAATGTAATGTCTCAAAATCTCCTAAATGCACTCTATATGCCACAATATATCATTTCATTCGATGAAAGCTATTTATGAGAGAGTTGAGAGCTTTTCACACAATAATGAAATGAACAGAAAACAACCAATGATGTCTCTAATGTAGCTAATGAAAACTAAAAATCTTTTCGTTCAAGGTTACCAATCACTAATAACACGGAAAAGATCTAATTCACACTAACTAATGAAAAGCAAAAGAGATTTTTTTTTATATACTTTCAATATTTCAGAGCAAAGTGCGCTAAAAAATGAAAACTAATGCAAAATCGATTCGAGAAATGATGATAAGAGAGAAAAAACAAAAAAATTTCACTCAATAGCAATCACAATCAGACCTCAAATCGACCAAAATTCCCTCAAAACGAAAGGAATCCCAAAGACTCCAAATGAATCGTGTAATCTAGGCCCAAACGAGACAAGGCAGAATTCGAATGAAGAAGGAAATAATCACTCAAACAACACAATGAGACAATATAAAACCACCAAACGAATGCAAAGAAGCAATCATAAGGTTGATCGAACTGATAAAAACCGAAAACTCCCAAGGGAGGCTTGACACACAATAGCACCTAGATGACCTAGGGCTAGAATGCAAAATCGATGGAAATGGGAAAACAACCAAAGGACGAAGGTAACAGTCAGTCAATCAAGGCTCCAAAACACTCAAGCAAACGAAAAAATGAAACCAAAATCAGAGATTAGGCTTAGAAAGCTC
This sequence comes from Pinus albicaulis, assembly GCA_034641835.2. NCBI lineage: Eukaryota > Viridiplantae > Streptophyta > Pinopsida > Pinales > Pinaceae > Pinus > Pinus albicaulis. The sequence goes on from CM076577.1 coordinate 484,442,967, forward strand.
AAAATCAAGCAAACCCTAGCAGTCCCCAGCACTGGCGCGACTGTCAGGTTGAAACTAGCGCCATATCAGAATTGGCGCGGGTAATACATTGACAACTAGCGCCAATTGGCGCGACTGTCATGCTAAAAAACACGCCAGTCAAGTTTGCTATGCAAAAATTAAAAAAAATGAGCAATCCAAGACCAGACTAGTGATGTCTGGAGTTTTCAAAAACCAAAATTCACAGAAAGAACCAGCGCAAAAGAGCTGATCAAGCAACCAGAATCAAGAATCAACCAAAGAGACAAGACAGTGCTCCAAGAGTTCAGTTTGCAAACTAAACCAGAGATTGACTGAAGCATCTTTGATCTACTTAGAAATTACAGAGCAAAAGAATTTCGAAGGCTATCTGGCCAATTTCAGGCTTCGTCTATAGCTCATAAAACGAACGACAACAAGTTTATGATCCCCAGCGGAGTCGCCAATTTGTAGTGGAGGTAAATCCCCTCTGCGGACAGAGGCGATCCCTACTAGCCCAGACCGAGTCTAGCAACAATCATTCACGCTATAGCATAGGTTCCTAATTGTAAATAAACCAACTAGCGATAAAGGCTTACCTGGAGTCCAATGTTGTTGCTTGTAGAAGAGGTAACGCTCCCGTTCCTTAGCCCTGGCAGATCACAATCCCCAAGATCTCCATGATGGACACCTGCACATGCGAGAAACAAAATAAACGCAAGCGTAAAATCTAGTAGATGCAACTATATGTCAGTCAAAAAGGACATAACTCATCATTATAAACAATAACAAGAGTGGAACCATAATCGATAGTCGTTTATTATTAATCAATCAAAAGAAGAATACAACCATAGTTCTGACGCTGAATTATCCTTCGGAGGATCACCAGTGGAACACGTCTCAAAAATCCTGTCAAGGATGGGACAAACTCTCTCTCTTTGGATCTTAACAATAGTCTCCTTGCTTAGATTTGGCCTTAAGGGAGTTATGGAGGCTCTTGCAGCATAAGGCTCTTGGGAATTTGGGAACTTGAAGACTAGCTTGCCATGGAGATGGGCAAGCCTTTATAGATGGAGGAAGGGGATTTGGGATCCCTATAATCATGGGATTGGCCCTATCATCAAGGAAGCTTCCATGAGAGGTGGAAAACCACTTCCTCTCTATGGAAATCCGTAGCCAAACCTCCCAACTCAAGATAGATAGTAGTCCAGGAATTGGTTAGGACGAAACTTCCGCCATTTATTTTTAAAAAACACTCCTTAAATTGGCTGGCACGAGTGCGACTCTGGGACAGAGCGCCAATTGGCGCGACCTCTTTGCAGGATTTTCCCCATTAGCACGGGTGATGAACTGGTTGCCCGCGCCAATGCTAAAAGGCGTGTTTTTAGGGTTTTTCAGCAGGAGATGTCTTCAGGGGGATGAAAGTACATGTTCAGGGGAATGCCATGGAAGTATTTTCAAGTTATGTCACTGCTCACAGGTCACAAAATGAGCCCTCCAATGTGCGAGACGGGGATTGTAGGGACGGTGACAAATTGTTGTGTAACAGAGAGAAAGAGGATTTTTCATTTCTCTTACCTCCTAGAGAGATGTGCTCCCATGATGAAGATCATCATCAAATTTTTTCATGTGAAAGTAGATTTTCTAGATTGTATGCCTATCACATATGGTTACTTATGCATTTCACTAGGGTAAATATGCTCAACATATGCTACTACATATTCTGCAGCATTGATAAGATGGCATTTATTATCCAGAAGAGAGAGTATGAACACCAAATGAATAGTCTCTTTCACCACTCCCTCATCAGGGTAAATATGCTCAACATACGGTACTACATATTCTGTGGCATTGATAATATGACATTTATTATCCAGAAGAGAGAGTATGAACACAAAATGAATAGTCTCTTTCACCACTCCCTCATCAAAATCATATTCCTCCATCACCTCAAACAATTGAACATTCCATGAATTTGATTCATAACTGATGAAATATTCAATGCTCCACCTATTTAGCATGCCAAAAATTTACCTTCATCGACTCATTCATTCCTCCATCTCATCCCACAGTACATTCATCATCTTTAGAGTAGTCTCCTTCATCTACTTCACCACTATCATCCCCATCACACATTGAGACTGGGTCACCTAGCAGAGTTGATATCAATGAGCCTAAGCAGGCTAATGTGACTGAGATAGATCCAATGGAAAAAACATACCAAAGGGGTCATAGGAAGGTGTTTTCTCCAAATATTATGGAAGGGGACCTACCTTCTTCACCAAAAAAGCCGGTACAGAAAGGGAAAGAAAAGATGGTAGAGGAGGATGAAAATGAGGCAGTCATTCATGATGAGGATGACCTCCATGAGATAGAACAGGATTTTGACCTAGTTGACCTAGATGAGCATGATGATGATGAGTTCACTAGTGTATTCATCAAGGTGAAAAAGGAAAAAGGAAAAAAAATAGCAAAAATCATATTTCTACCTCATTTTTGGCCCTGGTGCTGCGCATTGAGTAGTCTTGGGAGGATTGAGTTTTGACAAGGAAAATGAACTTAATTTTGAAAACTGAAGGCATATCCAAAAACTAAACTTGAAGGGATTTCCAAAAAGCTATCTTGGATCCAATTTGGACACCTACAACCCAGTCAAAAATAGCCTGCAAGATGGAGGGTTCATTTACCAAAGGGAGGGCACGCCTCACAAAGAGAGGGCATGTTTGACAGTTTGCTGATATTTTTGAAATTTCATTGAAAATTTGACTTTTATCTTGAAAATCATGATTTCACTTATGTAATTGGGCATGTTAAATGTAAATATGATTTAAATAAGTTACCTAGGGGTAGATTCATGATGTAAATGTACTCATCAAAGTAAAATGAATCAGTCTCAATGTAATTAGGGTGGAGTCACTTACATCTCCCTACACTCCAACATTCAGTTCATAATTTTGTGGATCTCATCCTCAACTCAGGAATTCGACCCCTGAGGATGAGAGAATGTAGTTTTTATGTCTATATATTCCCTTTCTTCACTCTTAGCAAGGGTTGGAATCAGTTGGATGTTATTGTAATGATCAAGGACAGTGTAATCAATTTGGCCAGAAATTAATGAAGAATTGTAGCTATATCTTTGGGATACCTGTGGTATGAATGTTTGGCATTTTTTTTTCTCTACAATCATTTGTATGAATGTTTTGTAAGATCATAAATATTTCATGTATATTATATGATAAATTTCAAGTTGATAGGCATAATACATGTTTTTCATGCTCTGTTTTGGGAAATTTGAAATAATTTGTCCATTTTCTTCAGTTTAGGAAGAATACATCTCCTATGCTCTTCCTAGCTCCTCATTAGTCTTAAACCATCTCACCAAATCACCTTTAAGTGCTAAGCCTTCTACCTACCTTTCCCCATCGAACGTACTGCAATTCCATATTATTTTCCCTGACCTAGTCCCCTTAACCTAATCCTCACCTAGAAAACCCAACCCAATCAAAACAAAATAAAATCCTTCTGCATTTCATAGCCAGCATAAAAAATTTTCATCCAGCCCTCTTCGATATGATGTTTTTGGAGATAGCCCTCTTCTACTTGGTAGGGATAGATACCAAGTTAAAATGTTGGTTTGAGGTTACCACTATTGGGATTCCTTCTTCAGCCTTAGGGATCTGGTGGAGTGATAACATACTGGCTCGTTTCCAGGGAACAAAAGATTTATCATGCCTAGGTGTATGAAATTTTTTTTTTTGAAATTTGATCCTTTGGATGATAGGGTTAAGTTTCAGAAAGGCTAATTGGATAATTGTAGTGCTAATATTGTAGAGCTGGCTTCCACAAGATATACCAGAGAAGATTCTGACCATGATCTAGTTGATCTGGTTGATGATCCAGAGAAGTTATTTTGAAGGCATAGCTATCAAATCGCAGACATTCAATTAGGACCAATTCCATTGGTAAGATCGATTTATCTACCTGCTAATTTGCTTTCTCTTGAAGATATAATGTATGATCTGAAGTTTGAATTGTCATTGTTTAAATCCAAGTTTGAAACCTCTTTATTCGACATAGTATTCGATCCTTTAATATTATTTGAGGTCAATTCATTGTCTGAATTAGACCTTAGTCCTCTGAAATATTGGTTTTTTGAAGAAATTAAGTTTGAATCTGACCTTGACATCATAGAGTGGATCCAATTCTACCATCAAGAGGAAGTTTTTGTTTCATCTAAACCTCAAACTCAGTTAGTTGTAGTTTATTCATCTGCACCTTCGACCTCATCATACATACCTACTAATTCAGTACCTAAAACTTTAGCTCCCTTACCTATTCATCCAATCCCTCTTGTTTTCAATCCAGTACTCCATTCAGCAGGAATCATGGAAATATTTTCCTTACTCATCTTACCAACCCAATTGAATTATTTACCTCAAGGTTATGGCCAAAGACTCCCCTTGTTTGATGAAAACTCCACCATATCTGCAAGGAAACATATTGTTAAGGTCACTAACTTCATATATTTGGACGTAGTTGATGCTGACAATGCAAAAATGAGGATTATAGCCCAGATTTTCTCTGGAGATTTCAAAGTTTTATTTATTTCTCTCACTGCTAATTCGATTTCCACACCAAACCAGTTCTTTGATTTGTTTATAGCTCGGTGGGAAGTAAATAAAAATCACTTACAGTTACTTGCTGAGTATGAGAACATTAAAATAAATCACAATGATACAGTCCAAGGTTTCAATACTCACTTTAATAGGATTGAAAATGTAATTCCCATTGAGATCAAGCCTTCTCCAGGCTTAGCTCTCATATATTATCCAAATGAATTTGATGCTAACATGTCTTACCATTTAAGGGAAATAAATCTAGATACACTGGAAGATATGAAAAAGAACGTGATCAACGTTGAAGAAATTTTTTTGATGAAGAGAGCTAGAGCTAGGAATGAGAGGAGAGTTACTATTAAGCATGAGCCATCCACCTCATCTTCCGATGCTAAGATGGATTCTTTGATCAAAACTATTGAATGGATGGTTTATATGATTTCCATCACAAAGAGACAGCCTGAGGTCATAAATCCTAAGTATAGAGGTCAACAACATCCTCAATTAAGGATTAAGTAGAGAGAACAGCAGGCACCTGAAAAACCACCACAGCATCAGCAAAATATCAAGACACCCTTGTAGAAGAACTATTCTCAAGGAGAAGAAGAATATGAAGACACAGTTTTTGAGGAAAACCTCCTTTTCAAAGCTGATGACCTGCCTATGTTGTTTACGGAAGATGAGGAATATTTTGAAAAGAAATGTCAACCAAAAGATTAAGATTTTATCCTTGCTAATGATCATGAATTAGATATTCAATTAGATGATTACCAGCAATGGTACTTGAATGCAATTAGTTCAAAAAATAGGAAGATGTCATTGAGGAGAAGAGATGTACCGGTTAATCCCATTCAGAAGATAGCATCTCAGCATAAAGACACCCAAACAAGGCATAATCCTGTGGGAAATCAGAGTAAGGTAAAAGAGACTATGATAAAAAAATTAGAATAAAGTAAATGAACCATCCACAATTTCAGCCAATAAGGAAAATGACAATCAAAAGAAGGAAGTTCCATCAAAATACCATTCCGGACAGTGAGACATCGTCATTAAAGAGGTAGAAAAAACTATTCCCTTCAGTTTAGATACAGAAATTTCAAATTTAAAAGTGTCTATCCCCTTAATTGAGCTTGTTAAGAAAAACCAGTACAAATCCCATGTTGTTAATATGCGTAAAGTAGATCCTTTGTCTGACATGGTAAATGTAGAAGATGATCAGCCCGAACTCATTTTTGGTCCTGCTATTTGCGGTCAATTAGAAGATAGTGAGGTTCCTCCTTTTTACTTGAGTCTAATAATCCACCAATGCATTTTACATAATTCCATGTTAGACTCTAGAGCCTCCCACAATCTGATGCCAAAAGCCATAATGGAGAAATTAGGCCTTGACATTTCCATCCCTACCATGATTTATACTCCTTTGATTCAGGTAGAGTCCATTGTATTGGTTTAATTAAAGATTTGGTAGTCTCCCTAAAGCAGCTTCTAACAAATAATGTTCTAATGAATGTGGTGGTAGCTAACATACCGCCACATGTTCATATGTTGTTGTCAAGATCTTGGGGAGAAAAATTACGAGGTACATTGAAATTATACTTTTCTTATGCAACTATCCCTGTTTTCGGGAAATTGAGAAAATTGTACCGTGAAACTAAGATGAAGTATATGATCACAAGCAAAGAAAATCAAAACAATCATCCTATAAACATTTTACATATAGATTTAGAGTCATTCATTTCGTTTAATGATAGTGGCTTAAATGATGTAGATAGCTAGTAAGTAGATGTAGAATATTTTCTAGAGATCCATAATTGTATTAGAGAAGTGATAGCTAAATAAAAGATGGATTTTTCGAGCTTAATAGAACAACCATCAGAGGAAGCATTGAAGAAATCAGAATAGCAATCAGAACAGGTAGTGAAAGATTCAGAATAGCCATTGGATAAAGTGGAATAAAGTCCAGAAAATCGTGAAGAGACAGTTCAGAAAATTGAGCCAAAATAGAAATCAGAGTTTCATCATTTAGAGGATGAGAAAGATGAGAATGGTTTACAGTCCATGGAATTTGATGGTGCCTTGTGGAAATATGGGGCAGGCATTGGAATCTGGGCACACAACCCTTTTCATCAACAGAATAAGGTCCCTACAAATGTAAGGTTGTGATCTTATAAATTAGCTTTTTATTGCAATAACAATGAAGCCTGTATGAAGCACTGATTGCTAGCTTAAATATTTTGAAGAAACTGGGTGCAATAATGATTGCGGTGTATGTAGATTCAGAACTTGTGATCAAGCAAGTTAAAGGTGAATATCAAGCTAACCATCCTCGAATGATACAATATAGGAATGGTGTACTTGATATTTTAAAAAAAATTCAAGAGTGTATACTTACAGTGGTGCCAAGGAATAAAAATCTCATAGAAGATTCATTGGATAAAGTTGCAAGCAATTAAAAAAACCCCATATTTTCAAACAGGAAATTTGAGATTCATGTGAAGCACCGACCAATTGTTCCCAATAACTTGCGATATTGGCAAGTTTTCTAGGATGATAAGAAGATAAACAACTTTCTCCAAGGTGAAGAAGAATTTGAGAATTGTTCTATAGGTCATATTTCCGATAAAGATGACCAGGATATAGAAGAAACTCAGATGGACATACTACAGCTGAAAGACAAAAACATTCCAAAAGGTCTCATACCTTTGGAAGAATTATTTGACCAAGATGACATAGCAAGGAAGCCTACATTGATGCCTACGGAAAAGCTAACCATCCTCGAATGAGACAATATAGGAATGTTGTACTTGATATTTTGAAAATGTTTCAGTAGTGTATACTTACAATGGTGCCAAGGAATCAAAATCTCAAGGCAGATTCATTAGCTAAAGCTGCAAGCAATTTCAAAATCCCCATATTTTAAAACATGAAATTTGAGATTCATATGAAGCATCGGCCCACTGTTCTCAATAACTTGTGATATTAGCAAGTTTTTTGGGATGATAAGCATATAAACAACTTTATCCAAGGTGAAGAAGAATTTGAGAATTTTTCTATAGATCAGATTCCCGATAAAGATGACCAGGATATAGAAGTAACTCAGACAGAAATACTACAACTGAAAGACAACAACATTCCGAAAGGTCTCATACCTTTAGAAGAATTGTTCGAACAAGATGACATGGCAAGGAAGCCTACATTGATGCCTACGAAAAAGGGTTTTGAAGATGTAAACATTGGTGCAGCCAACAAACCAAATATGGTTAAAATATCCAAGTCCTTATCTCCCGAGGTAAAGACTGAATATGTTAAATTACTTTCTGAATTTGTTAATGTTTTCACGTGGGAATATGCAGATTTAAAGGTGTATGACAAGAACATCATTCAACACACTATTCCGATCAAAATCCCTTTCTTCAAAAGTTGAGAAGGATAAATCACAGATTGCTACCATCAATTGAAAAAGAGGTAAATCAACTTTTCAAGTCTGGTATCATTGTCTTGATCTGATTATTTGATTGGATTTCAAATTTTGTCTAAGTGAGAAAGAATACTAGAGAAATTCGGCTCTGTATATATTTCAGAAAATTGAACAAAGTGTCCCTCAAAGACAAATATCTGCTTCCAAATATGGACCATATACTTCAAAGAGTTGTCGGTTCTTCCCGGATGTCACTGTTGGATGTTTATTCAGGCTACAACCAAATTCTGGTGCACGAAGGTGATTAGGAAAAGACAACATTTACTACACCTTGGGGCACCTTCAAATATGCCAAAATTCCTTTTGGTTTGAAAAATGCATGTGCCACATTCTGATGATGAAAATTTGCACCATTTGATAATTGTTTCGAAAGATGCAGGAAGTTCAGAATATCACTAAATCCAAAGAAGAGCCTTTTTGCCATGGAGGAAGGTAAACTCCTTCATCACATCATTTCCAGGGATGGGATCTAGATTGACACTTCCCATTTTCAAGCAATTCAGAAAATTGATTTTCCTCACAATAAAAAGGAAGTACAAGCATTCAACGGTAAGATGAATTTATTACATAGATTCCTTCCTAATTTAGCGAAGCATATTAGATAATTGACAAACATTTTGAAGAAATATAGTGATGTGAAGTGGTTTGAAGATGCCCAGAAATATTTCCATTCGATTAATTTTCTTTGACTGCTTCCCTGGTTTTGATAAGTCTTGATTATACTAGTGATTTCATAATATTTTCATTTGCTTCTGAGCACACTATGGCAATAGTCTTGATGCAGAAAAGGGACAAAATAGAGTTACCAATTTCATTTTTCAGTCTCAATATCAGAGATGCATCCCTTTGCTACAACATCATAGAGAAACAGGATCTAGCTTTTCTTAAAGCGCTGAAATATTTCAGAGTTTACATATTACATTCACACATTCTTTCATATGTACCTAATGCAGTAGTGAAAGAAGTTCTCATGCACACAGACCCAGAAGGTAGGAGAGGAATATGGATAGCAGCTTTACTAGAGTATGACCTTGAGATCAATCCCACCAAGCTGATCAAAGCTTAGGGCTTATCCAAGTTCATGGTTAAGTCAAATCTTTATTCCCTTAACATCAATTTGATTTTAGCTTTGTTTGAAAATGAAGAAGTGAATCGCATTCAGGTATCCGATATCTTTTTGTCAACTCCATGATATTTTTATATTTTTTTTGTTTTGAAAGACGTAAACCCTCCTGTAGGCATGACTAAGTGTCAAGGTAGATATTTGAAACTCAAATATTCAAAGTATTGCATACTAGATAATGCGATTTTCTAGAAATATCTCAGAGGTGTGTTGCTGAACTGTTTGGTCGAAGAAGAATCTAAGGAAGTGATGAATGACTTCCACAAAGGAGATAGTGGGGATCACCTATATTGGAAAACCACGGCCATAAAATATTGAGAACAATATATTATTGGCCGACACTTTTTGCATATGTTTACAAAGAAGTAATGAGCTGCCATGAATGCCAAGTTTTTCAGGGTAAGAGAAAGCTTCTCTTGTTGCATCTTCAACCTATTTCAGTCCATGCGTCATTTTAGTAGTGGGGTCTAAATTTTATAGGTGAGATTCACCCAGCATCATCCACTCAGCACAAATGGATATTTATAGCCACAAACTACTTCACAAAGTGGATTGAAGCAATCCAAACTAGGCAAGCAACAGATTCAGTCATCATTGAGTTTTTAGAAATTAATATTTTGTCTCGTTTTGGTTGTCCTACCAAGATTATCACAGATAACGCGACAACATTCAAGTCTACGAACATGACTGATTTTTTTGATAGATAGAACATTAATTTGGGACACTCTACAGCCTACTACCCACAAGGTAATGGATTTTTGGAGTCCTCTAACAAGTCATTGATCAATATCATTAAAAATATGTTAGAGGCAAATAAACAGAATTGGCATAAGTAGTTGATTAATGCATTGTGGTCAGACCGGCTGAGTAATAAAAATTCTATTGGTATGTCTCCTTTTAAAGTTTTTATGGTGTGGATACTATGTTTCCTTCATCATCAGTAGTCCCGGTAATGAAATTGATGTAAGAATCAGGGACTGAGGAAAATAACATACCGGTGCCATTGCTGGGGACGAAAGATTAGATCTTCCCTCAGAAAGAACGACAAATTTTATATCTAATAGTTGATGTTGAATAGCAGTTGGACACATAAGAAGGTTTTGCATCATTCACCTGGTGACCCCAGTGTCGAAGAATCCAAGTTTCATAGTTTTCATGGTGAATCCACTTTTCAAGAACCGGTAGTTTGAAGACTTCTTGGTGAACTCACTATTGTCAAAATGGATTCGATTGCTCGAAGGTATGCTCCTATGAATCAAGCTCATATTCATGGTTTTGTAAACCGTATTCCTTGTATATATTGGCAATCATTACTATCAAAGTTTAAGGTTCAAGACGTTGAAGATGCTATTTTTCATTCGATCTAATTTCATTTTCATATTCACACACTAAAGATTGAGTTTCCTGAAGATTTTCTAATGAATATGTTTATGGTTACCTTGGAGGAAAATGCGAGATCATGGTATGAGAGTCTACCATCTGTTATTTTATATTCTCTAAAGGACTTCCATTCAGTTTTTTTTCAACATTATCAAAGCTCTAATTCTTCCTTGTCGATGATTGATAGTTTTTGTGAGATCTCTGATAATTTCATTAAGTTTCTTGAAAATTTGTAAACTTGATATCCAAGGAAGATTTCCAAATTTCTAATTCTGCTTTCAAGTTATGATTCTATTCTGCAATGTAATTTTATTCAAAAAATATCCAGACTTCAGCAATGTTTCTTCACACCTCCAAAGAAGCAAGTTACAAATTGCTTCACTCCTATTCATCAAAGTCATTTTGGATGTGTGAAGTTCTTTAAAGAAAATTTGGTGTCCTTATTCATTTGAAACCCTAGTAATCCTAAAAACCTAATTACAGCTCAATTTTAGTCCCTATACCTTCATAAACCTTCCCACATTTCAATATACCCTTTCCCTAAGCCTTCATTTCCTTAAAACCCAAGACCTAGGTACACTATTTTCCTAAGCTCCCAATTCCCTACACCTGTCGAAAATTTCATATCCCTTAACTCCTAAATCCCTACCCCTTCACCCTCAATTACCCTATTCCTAAAATCACATTCCACCTCATCACACCTCCCTAGGGTTTTGACACTAAGACATCATGACAGAAGAAGGAAACAGACCATACATTGAGGGAGAAGAAACAGAGGGGAGGAGGCCACACAAAGGGAGGAAATACTCATACTAGAGCCAACAAATACTAGGGAACTCTTGGCATCTCCTATGGTTGTGACATGTTTTATACATGTTGGATGTTTTGATTTCTGTGAGAAAATTCAGAAGGTCCAACACCATGCTATGTTGACCATAATTTTCATCTCTAACCTCCATGAAAACTAAGTTACTCTAGCTAGTTTCATTTTCACTGTGTCAACTGCCATCATCTCAGTTGCCACCGGGATCCCAAATGTTGGGGATAAATGGTTCAAACATAAATACTTGGAAAATCATAACTATGAGCCTTTCATCAAACCTAAGTAAAATAATGAGAGAAAGAGGATTTTTCCTTTCTCTTACCTCCTGGAGAGATGTGCTCCCATGATGAAGATCATCATGAAATTTTTTTATGTGAAAGTATATTTTCTAGATTGTATGCCTATCACATATGGTTACTTATGCACTTCACTAGGGTAAAAATTCTCAACATAGCCTACTACATATTCTGCAACATTTATAAGATGGCATTTATTGTCCAGAAGAGAGAGTATGAATGGAAAATTAATATTCCCTTTCACCACTCCCTCATCAAAATCATAATCCTCCATCACCTCAAACAATTGAACATTCCATGGAGTTCATTCATAGCTGATGACATATTCACTGTTCCACCTATTCAGCATGCCCAAAATGTACCTTCATCATCTCATCCTTCCACATCCATTCCTCTATCTCAGCCCACATTACATTCATCATCTTTATATAAATCTCCTTCATCTACTTCACCACCATCATCTCCATCCCACATTGAGAGTAGGTCACCTAGTAGAGCTAAGATCAATGAGCCTAAGCAGGCTAATGTGGCTGAGATAGATTCATTGGAAAAAACATACTATAGGGGTCATAGGCAGGTGTTTGCTCCATATATTGTGGAAGGTTCCTTGCCTTCTTCACCAACAAAGAAGGTACATAAAGGGAAAGAAAATATGGTAGAGGAGGATGAACATGAGGTAGTCATTCATGATGAGGTTGACCTCCATGAAACAGAATAGGATTTTGACTTAGTTGACCTAGATGAGCATGATTATGATGAGATCACTAGTGTAGTCATCAAGGGAAAGGCTACCAATATTAGAGAGCTCCAAACTAATCTTGACAGGCCCAAATTTTTCATAAACTTCATTGAGCAGGAGAACCAGAATTTGAAGACAAAGCATGTCATTGATGAGGTGAAAAACATCAGAGTTCAAAGCGAGGCTGAAAAATCCAAGGTTTTGTTAGAAGTGACACTTGAAAAGTAGGGTTTTCTTGAAGAACAGGAAGAACAAGCACCAAGAGGTAGACCTAGAACTAGAGGGTTGAAAAGAGCTCTATCTTTAGAAAGACAAAAAGAGGTTGAGCTTGCTGATCAGCTCACTTTGAATGAACAACTTGCAATGGTAATCAATGAAAAACGGGAACCATGGCTTGATAGAGAAAATAAACACCTAGAAAATATTTCGAAGAAATCAAACAAAGATAATTACACACTAAGGAGGAAGGTCAAACATTATGCCCAAAAGGAGAAAATTGCAATGGTCAAGCTTAAAAGAGCCAATGCAAAAATTGAGGCTTTCACCATGAAGAAGAGAAAAGGAAGTTAGATATACTTGAAGAGGCTTCACACCAAGCATAACCACATCATCAGAAATCATTTCAACAATTTTGAAGAGTTTTGGGTCATTTTTGTAAATTTTGTGTTTTTATTGAATTTTTAGACAGTCACGTCACAGAGACAAGTGTCAAATGTGCAACGCCCTTGGCAGTGCGCTCTTTTTTAGCCATCTATTGAGAAAAAGGTAACCACAATTGGATGAAAAATGGTCAATACATATGAGAAAACCACTTTTCAAGCCTTGGTTTGCAAAACTAGAAGGTGAAAAAGGAAAAAACTAGAGAAAAATCATGTTTCTGCCTCATTTTTGGCCCTGGCGCTACGCGCTGAGAAGTCTTGGAATGATTGAGTTTTGATAAGTAAAATGAGCTTCATTTTTAAAACTGAAGGCATATCCAGAAACAAGACTTGAAGGGATTTCCAACAAGCTATCCTGGAGCCAATTTGGACACCTACAACCTAATCAAAAACATCCTGCAAGATGGACGGCTCATTTACCAAAGGGAGGGCATGCCTGGGATTTCACTTATGTAATTGAGCATGGTAAATGTAAATATGATAGATAAGTTACCTAGGGGTAGATTCATGATGTAAATGTACTCATCAAAGTCAAGTGAATCAGTTTCAATGTAATTAGGGAGGAGTCACTTATAGCTCCCTACACTCCAGCTTTCAGTTCATAATTTTGTGGATCTCATCCTCAAGTCAGGAATTCGACCCCTAAGGATGAGATAATGTAGTTTTGATGTCTATATATTCCCTTTCTTCACTCTTATCAAGGGTTGGAATCAGTTGGATGTTATTGTAATGATCAAGGACAGTGTAATCAGTTTGGCCAGAAATTAATGAAGAATTGTAGCTATATCTTTGGGATACCTGTGGTATGAATGTTTGGCATTTTTTTTTCTCTACGATCATTTGTATGAATGTTTTGTAAGATCATAAATATTTCATGTATATTATATGATAAATTTCAAGTTGATAGGCATAATACATGTTTTTCATGCTCTGTTTTGGGAAATTTGAAATAATTTGTCCATTTTCTTCAGTTTAGGAAGAATACATCTCCTATGCTCTTCCTAGCTCCTTGTTAGTCTTAAACCATCTCACCAAATCACCTTTAAGTGATAAGCCTTCTACCTACCTTGCTCCATCGAATGCACTTAAATTCCATCTCATTTGCCCCTGAACTAGTCCCCTTAACCTAATCCTCACATAGCAAACCCAACCCAATAGAAACCAATTCAAACCCGTTCCGCAATTCATAGCTAGCCTAAAACTTTTTCATCCATCCCTCTTGGCTGTGATCTTTGTGGAGAGAGCCATCTCTGACTTGGTAGGGCTAGATATCAAGTTAAAAGGTTGGTTTGTGTTTACCTCTATTGGGATTCCTTCTTGAGCCTTAGGGATCTGGCGAACTGATAACAGTACCTAATCATCAAGCACAAAAGAAATAATTAAGAATATTAGTATAAACACATAAAAAATAAAAAATAAAATATATAAATTCAATTTTTTATAATAAAACTTACATAAACCTAAGAATAAATCCAAAACCCAATCTTCTTCATTTGAACATAGATCTATAAGATGGTTAATCAATTATTATGGTTTTTTATAAATGTTAACTATCTCTCCTTTTGCATATTTATCCTCATATGTTAGTTTTCTTACAACAACATCATGAACTAGTACTTGACTACGACTCCTTCCATCTACTCGGTTCAGAAGAATAGGCTTATAGGAATCCTCTTTTGTCCAACATTCAACATGGATGAACTCACAATCATTTATGATAGGTTGATCTTTGGAAGAAACAAGATTTGACTTCTGCCTATAACATAACATAATAAAATTTCAATTAAATTGTACATAAATTTTTTAAAAAAATTAGCATTAATCGAACATACAATTTCAATGTCTTACCATGTAAGTTGTGTCCTTGAGCTGGGGGATGACGAATAAAGGGAGGTGCCTTTATTATTAGAGAGTTATTTTGTTTTTACTGGCTGATTTGGCATTACCCCCAGGTTTTGCAAAGTAGCGGAGATCACCATTCCTCTTTGAAAAAAGGAGAATGGAGCTGCACTGAAATGCTTTGCATATGTTCTGAGACTATCTATTCCTAATAGAAAGTTCGATTTTTTTTCTGTGGAAAAAAAAAAAAAAAGCTACATCCTTGAGTTTTATTTTCCCCTGAATATTTTTAACAACATCGCAAATTATGTGTCTAAATTAAATGTCACAAATCAACAAAGTGGTGATGTTTTGACTTCTTGAAAGCCCGTAATCCCTTTACTAAAACCTTGATAAGTATATGGTTCACTATCATATTCAATGTCTGAGAAATTGAAACCATGAGGAATATTTGCAATAACTAGGGCATACTTTCTTTTAGGTATGAGTTTTGAAATGCCTTCACAATCACCTGGTATTATTTGATATTAGATAGTGTTGAGCCCATTCCAAATGAAATTATTAAGAGTAGGATCAAGTTCAATATTCATAAGATGTTGCTTTCTCATATTTTCCAACTTAAATTTCTCCAAAGAACTGTATCCAACCAACCCTCTGTAGAATACCATAAAACTCATTATGAACTTCCAACAACTCAATTCTTTATGGTTCAAATTTTATCACATCTTGTTTAGCCATTCATAGCTTAGTTGTTATGCTTAGAGCCTTGTATCATGCCAATTTCATGCATTTCATTTATGGTAATTTAAAATGGGTATTGCAAACTCAAATGATAGTGGTAGAGTATGTAATACTACACTTTTGGAGATTATTTTCAGAATATATTAACAATTGTATATGGTTTATAATATATGATTAACCATCAAAATTCTTATTTACAAATGTTTACACAACAAATTGTGTTATGAAAACAAGTTAAAGGTTATAATTATAGGTACAATTAGGCATTGTTTCATTGAACAGTTGATAATATATGAAAGGGATGAGAGTAAAAAAGGCTAACATGATTAGAATGGTTGATAGGATTTGGAATATTTTAGGAATATACAATTATAACAAAGCTACCGATCAAACGAGAAAATTACCTGGTACCCATTTTTTTGAGGTAGCAAAAGAAACACCCGATTTTGAAAAGTGGTGATACAGAATCACCCTTTTTATCTAGATTTTTTTTTTTTTTTAATATCATGATGTTCATGTCGATTTTGAAAAGTGGTAATGTAGAATCATCCACTTTCTTTTAGAGGGTTTATTTTGACACTTTACATTTTCTAATGTCTTCTTCTTCCCTAAGATGTTTATTTTTAAGTGTATTTACGTACTTGTTTTTTTTTATTTTTTTGTAATGAAATCTTCATTTTTTCGCCTATTAAAAAAACAAAAAAATGGTCAATATTTTAACATTATGATTTTCTATATGTTTATGTATTTTTAATTAATATTTCAATGCAAATCAAATAATTGTCACTAAAAGTCCGATATTTTTAACCATATGACAAAAAGTACACATTTTGAGACTTTTTGTTTAAAAACATGTTAAATATGTAGGTTTTAACCTTGTATAGAAATTATCTGCAAACGAATTCTTAAAAACAGAAAATAAACCATAGCGAGAGAATAAAACATAAAACATATATACACAAAGATTTTTTCACTTGGATCCCAAATCGGGACTACCAGCTTGATTTTTCATTATATTCATTTTAGTGTTACGACACATATATATACATGTCGAAGCATTCATAAACCCCAATCCATTAACCCTGGATTAGAGCATAAGTGTAGTTCCCTTGACCAGATCTACAAAATACGAGGGGTTGAAAACCATCATGCTCCAAAACCATGTGCAAACCCATGCACAAAACCATAGGCGAGTCTACCCACCTAAAATAGGGCCCAAAAAAAATTCACCAGAGCACTGCCCCGACCCCGCATAGGGAGCTACCCACCCCCTGTGACCCCCCCGCTATGCTTGGTGCAACAAACAGGGAGGGGATATCTCTCCCCAACACATGTGACTATTCATGGAAAGAATATAACACACCCAACATTCTCCCACTTGTTGTTTACTTTATGCAAGGGGCCACAAGAGAGCTTAGTCATTAGTTCAGCCCTGCAACACCCATTTTTTATCTACACCAAGAGAAATTTTGAGTGCTCACATAATTTTTCAATGCATCTGCAACATTCTTCGAAGTGTCGACCTTTACTAGCAACACATTTTTATCCTCAACCATATCTCTCGCAAAGTGATATTGAACACCAATGTGCTTTGTATTTGAATGATAAGTAGGGTTCTTAGCCAATAAAGTTGCACTTTGGCTATCACAGTCTATCCTTAAATCTCGTTGCACCAACCCCATACTTGAACACAATCTCTGCAACCAAATTTCTTCCTTGCTTGCATGAGTGGTTTCCATGTATTCTACCTTTGTAGTTGAAAGAGCCACTATAGAATATCTTTTAATCATCCAGCTGACTGCACCTCCAAATAGTCTAAACACGTACCCACTTGTATATCATCTTTGGTCGAGATCTGCAGCCCCGACTGCATCAACAAAACCACATTTTTCCAACACTTTGTTCAATCCTGGTCTTCCCTAGTAGCACAAACCATAATCACTAGTGCCACACAAATATCTGAAAAATCGCTTCATTGTTATCCAATGCTCCTTCCCTGGTTTTGACATAAACATTCTCAATAATCCCACTGCACGTGCAATGTATGGTCTATTATAGACCAATGCATACATCAAGATACCCATTGCACTTGCATATGGAACATGGAACATATCCTCCTCTTCTTCTTGTGTCTTGGGACACTATTCAACAAATAGCTTTAAACCTATAGGAATAGGAACCTTCATCGGTTTAATATCCTGCATATTGAACCTCTGCAATATTGTCTCGACATGCTTCCTCTGGTTTAACTAGAGATTCTTCTTTGCCCGATCCCTCTGAATTTCCATGTCCAAAATATAGTTTTCAGCACCAAGATCCTTCTTGTTGAATTTGGAGAACAATTGGGTCTTCAAATCTTGGATAATTTCTTTGTCATTTCCAACCAGCAACATATAATCCACATACAAGATCAAATAACTAACATGGCCACAAATTAATTTACAATACACATAGTGGTCCTCTTTTCTTCTAGTGAAGCCAAGTCCCCGTACATAGATATCAAATTTCTGATACCACATCCTTCGTAACTCTTTTAACCCATACATAGACTATTGTAACTTGCATACTAGTTATTTCTTACCCTACACCGCAAATCCTTCACATTGCTTCATTTATATCCCCCCTTCCAAATCCCCGTGAAGAAATTTTGGGTTCATATCCATCTATTCTACCTCAAAATAAAATGCAACAGCAACAAATTTAAGTAATCTAATAGAAGTAACCTTGGAAACAGGAGAAAAAATATCACCAAAATCAATTGCCGACACCTGGGAATAACCTTTTTCTACCAACCGAGCTTTTTATTTCCCCACCTTTCCTTCTACATTCATCCTCTTCTTAAACACCCATTTTCTCCCGATGGGCTTCCTTCCAGCCGACAAATCCACCAGATCCCATGCCTCATTTTTGTGCAAGGATGACATTTCATCAACCACGACCTCCTTCCATAGTTTTCCATCCTCTGAATCCATTGCCTCCCTGAAATTTCTTGGATCATCATCAGTGATAATTAAAGAAAAAATTGAAAATAAAGTAGATGGACTATACCTTTCGGGTTGCCTTCTTTCCCGAACTGATCTTCTCATAGATGGAGTTTGTGGCTCTTCCTCTTCTGAATCTTGTTATGTTATAGAGTCTAATTCATCCTCCTTTAGATGAAACTCTATCTTCTTAGGTTCCTTTGGTAGGGCTTCATGTTTAACAACATATTTCACCTCTCTAAATACCACATCTCGACTGTACACAACCTTCCTTGTTTATGGGTTCCAAAGCTTATAACCTTTTAAACCATCCTTATACCTTTCATATTTATGATATAAGTTGGTCCTTTTCTCCTTTGTAACATGTACATATGAATCACATCCAAATACCCTCAGATGTGAAAGAGAGGGTTTCTTACCAGTCCATACCTCATGTGGAGTCTTATCCTCCAATGTTGTTGAAGGTGATATGTTAACCAGGTAACATGTAGTCTCCACTACCTCTACCCAAAATTCTTGTCCTAACCCAGTACCATTGAGCATGCTTCTTGCCTTTTCCATCAACATTATGTTCATTCTTTATACAAATCCATTTTTCTAAGGTGTGTATGGATTAGTCTTCTGCCATGCTATACCACACTTCTTATAGAACTCTTCAAATTAATTCTTGTAGAACTCTCCACCATTATCTATCCTAAGCACTTTTATCTTCTTCTCTATCTGGTTTTCCACCAGAGCCTTAAATTCTTTAATTCTACCAAAGACTTCAGATTTCTTCCTCAAGAAATATATCCATGTATTCCTTGAGAATTCATCTAAGAATGAAACGTAGTACACAGACTTTCTCAGTGATGGAACCGATACAGGTCCAAACACATCACTGTGCACAAGCTCTAATGTCGTGTTCGCCCTCTTAGCACTAGAAGGAAAACTCACTTGATTCTCCTTCCCATATACACAATGTTCACAGAAATCGAAATCCAGAGAGAAATTAGACACACCTTTTACCATACCATTACCATGCAGTATCTGAATTCCCTTCTCTCCAATATGTCCAAGCCTTTTATGCCATAGCATGGTATTTTCTCCAGAGACCACTAGGATTTCCGGTCCACTATCAAGAACCATAGAACTATTTCACCCATCAATAATAGTGCTACCATGAAGCTTGTACAGAGTTCCAATCTGAACTCCCTGCATTAATATCATTTCTCCCCAAACCATCTTTCAGGTATCTTTATCGAAAACTTTTTTTACACCTGCATCATCCATCTCGCTTACAGAAATTAGATTTCTAGCCAATGTTGGAATATTCAGAACACCAAGAAGTGTTCTAATCCTTCCACCTTACGGCTTCAACTTGACTTTTCCATGTCTAACGATTTTGGCATTCCGATAATCCCCTACAAAGACATCACCACCATCATACTTCTCATACTCGCATAACCACTCCCTATGGGGAGTGAAGTGAAAGGATTCACCTGAGTCAATCAACCATGCCTCATGATCAACATGTGTATTTGAAGAAGAAGTAAAATACACATCCCCACCTTCATCTAAGGTGGGTTTTTCCTCTGTAGAAGGAGCATCATCAAATCCCTTTTCTTTATGAGGAGATTTAGATATGCAGTCCTTTTTTATGTGCCCCACATTTCCGCATTTCCAGCACACCTTTACAGGATTCCCTGGAGATTTAGATCTTCGTCTAGATTTAGATCTCCCACTCAAAAAATTATTTTTGTTTCTATTATGTGACCTTCCTCATACAGATAAGGAATCTTCGTTCTAGCCCTCCATATTTCTATGTCTTTTTTCCTCAGACAGCAAGGTTGAGACAATTTCATCAAAATTTAAGGTATTTGTATTGCTACCTATCGCAATAACTAGAATGTCCCACGAATCTAGTAGAGAACACAAAAAAATGATGCACTAATCTTCATCTGAGATTTTAATATCAACAGATGACAACTTACTTACCACAATATTGAAGGTGTTCAGATGCTCTATCACCAAATCTCCATCCTTCATCCTTAGGTTATACAACTTTTTCCACAGGAAACTATTATTTACTGGAGACTTAGATTGGTACAAATTCCCTAACTTGACCCACAAATTCTTGGTCGTATCTTCCCAAGATACATTCAACAATACTAAATCTGAGATACACAATCGTATTGTGCTTTTTGCCTTCCGACCCAAATTCGCCCAGCCTTCATCTGCCATTGCCATTGGTTTAGTACTTGGATCTACCGCGATCCATTGATTTTTATCCATCTGCAAATTCTCCATCTTGAGCTTCCACAGCACAAAACTCTTAGCATTAAATTTTTCGATCTCTATCTTTCCACTGCTTGCCATCTTCTCTCATCGCAAGAATCGATCCCGCAGATCTCCCACTAAACAAGGTCTACCACAGGCTCGAGCAAAAAATCCCTTAGCAGCAAAGGTGTCCCTTTGAAGTCGAAACAGCTTCGATAAAAAATATAGGTTTTAATCTGGACATAAACTATCTGTAAACAAATTCTTAAAAATAGAAAATAAACGATAATGAGAGCATAAAACATAAAATAGATATACACAGATATTTTTCCCCTGGATCCCAAATCGGGACTACCAGCTTGATTTTTCATTATATTCCTTTTTGTGTTACAACACATATATATACATGTTGAAGCATTCATAAACCCAAATCCATATATATACATGCTGAAGCATTCTTAAACCCCAATCCATTAACCTTGGATTAGAGCATAATCGTAGTTCCCTTGATCGAATCTACAAAATACCAAGGGCTGAAAACCATCATGCCCCAAAACCATGTGCAAACCCATGCACAAAACCATAGGTGGGTCCGTCCACCTAAAATAGGGTCCAAAAAAAAAATCCTAGGGCGTTGGCCCGAACCCCATGCTTAGCCCTCTGTGAACCCCTATGAACCCCCCGCTGCGCCCAGCGCAATGAACAGGGAGGGGATATCACTGCCCTGTGCATGCGAATATTCGTGGAAATAATATAACACACACCCAACAAAATAAACGATTTCTGAGGAAAATCTTAACAAAAAAACTTTAAAAATTAGCCTTTTTTATGAATTTTATGTAAAAATTAATAGTAATCACATTTTTTTACAAAAAAAAGGATTCTTCTAATAAAATATCAAAGTCTAAACATTACAAGTAAAATTGATTAATATCTCTCAAAATTGAGTTTTAATTGCAAGAATAACTTAAAGCTAACCAATAATATCAACTAAGCCATGTTCAGAATCTTCTAGAATATCATTAATGTCTTCGTCCACAAAATTTTGTGCTTCATTTTGGTCATTGTCCTCTTCTAATGGATCTTTGATGTCCGAAAATCTTCCAAAGTCTCATTTTTTAATCATTCCATATAATGTTGGTTGAGGTTCCTTTGTCTTTTTTGCCACATGTGATTCATTAAAATCCCCTTTCCTCAAACCAACTTCTTGAATTGCATCTCAAAGAAATTGAAGAGAATTAATTCTTTGTTGAATAAATTTGCATTGCACTTAGTCTTTCTCAATGGCATTGGAATCTATTCCTTTTTTACGCAACATGCTAGCATTGTACCTAATCATCAAGCATAAAATAAATAAGTAAGAAAATTAGTACAAACACATAAAAACTAAACAATAAAATATTTAAATTCAATTTTATATAATAAAACTGACCTGAATCTAAGAATAAATCCAAAACCCAATCTCCTTTATTTTAACATAGATCTGTAAGATATTTAATCAATGCTTATGGATTTTTATAAATTTTAACTACATATCCTTTGGCATATTTATCCTCATGTGTTTATGACAATGGCATGAACCAGTACTTGACAATGACTCTTGTCATCTACTCGATTCAGAAGAATAGGCTTATTGGTATCCTCTTTTGTCCAACATTCGACATGGATGAACTCACAATCATTTGCAATATGTTTATCATTGGAAGAAATAATATTTGACTTATTCCTGTAACATAACATAGTGAAATTTCAATTAATTTCTAAATAAATAAATAAAATTAACATTAATCGAACATAAAATGTCAATGTCTTACCATGTAAGTTGCATCTTTGAGTTTGATTTTCCCTTGAATATTTTTAATAACATTGCAAATTATGTGTCTGAATGAAATGTCACAAATCTCCAAAGTGGTGATTTTGTGACTTCTTGAAAGCCAGTAACCACTTTATTAAAATCTTGATAAGTATACGGTTCACTATCTTATTCAATGTCTGAGAAATTGAAACCACGAGGAATATTTGCAATAACTAGGGCATATTCCCTTTTAGGTATGAGTTTTACAATGCCTTCACAATCACCTAGTATTATTTGATATTGGATAATGTTGAGCCCATTCCAAATGAAATTATTTAGAGTAGGATCAAGTTCAACATTCATAAGATGTTTCTTTCTCATATTTTCCAACTTAAATTTTTCAATAAAGCTTTTGAAAGTATCTGATACTCCATTTGCATCCTTCTTCGACATATTTAATGACATTAAAACTATATATGTATAAGTAATAAAATAAAAATAGTTTAAATATGAATAAAATGAATGTATAAATCAATGTACCTTATTGAATGCAATATAAAAATATTTAAGAGTTGTTGTAGAACTTGATTCGAGTTGTTGTGCACAAGATCATCCCAATGGTCTTCATTCAACATTTTAACCATATGTTCTTGTATTTTCATATAAATCTTATAAATAAATAAATAAAGTAAAAAATTTTAATATAGTGATATGTATAACAAATTCTACCAACAACAAAATGTTTTATTTAAAAGAAAATTATAATCAAAAGAAAAGTAAAAATAATTCAACAAACTTACTTTTCAAATTCTACGCACATTTGATCCATTGATAATTCACCTAAATTCACATGACATAGTATTGATTTGATTGGTTTCTCATCCTTCACTCCTTGCATGGTTCTCCAAGGTGTGATAGCCATATCCTTTGGAAGTTGCCATGTCTTACTATTGGTACATATTATGGGTTTATAATTTTTAACCTTCTGATTTTTAATACAAAAATTCTCCCACCTCTCAAAAATCTCATCAATCGATTCCCATATCTCCCCAATTCTAAATGCTAACTAAAAAATTCTATCAATTCTTTTGAACATATTTTAATGTACTTTGTCACCTTTTGAATTGATTTTATCCTCAATTTGATAACCTATTTCCATTAAAGATTCATTCTGAAAGGTTAGACCAACTTTTTCCTTATCCCCGCCACATTTTCTGTGAATTCATTATGAATAAATCTGACCCTTTGGATGAAATTCATTTTCATTCCGTACTCATTATCTGCATTATGATACCATGCCAAGAAATTGGTTATGTTTATGTTAAACCAGCATAAATGATGCATTTCAGTGTTTCAAAAAAAGAGTTATTAGGATATTCCTCAATTAATTTTCTTTTAGCCTCTACCAAATGGTTCCCTCCTATTACATAATATTTATATTCAAAACATTGTGACTTTTCAAATGCATATTTGTTGGGAATCTGATGTGGATCAACAAGAACCACATAATCCACCACATGCGCATATGGATTGAACCTGAACAATGTTTTCATATTATGTACATGTAGGTGATGTGCCTTTTTAATTTGATATTGAGATTGTCTTTCATCTGATCTATAGAATTGGTGTTGTGAAACCTACTCCAAAAATAGAAGAAAAGAGATATCAACGCCTTAGAAAGAAGCCACTTCGAGGGGGAAACCTCCAATACATTACATGAATGAACAATCCTTGGATGATACAAATGACTAAACCTCCTTTCTATATATAGGAGTCCATGGGGTGTTGGCTCGAGGGGTCCTGACCCAGGTTCGGAGCTCAAGGTTTGCCAACAAACCTCTATACTACTGGCCCTTTCGGCAGTGACCTACTTTCGCAAGTCAAAGTCTCACCCGAATTAGTATGGGTGGGTGCTAGAAATAGGTTTCCACACCCTAAGAAAGGATAGGTAAGGCAAGCAGAGATGCATTTGGTCTTGCGATAACCAGATCACCTTATACTGCACATAGTCAAGTGGGTTTCTATTCGCATCCACATGCACTAGATCTATAATTATATATTCTTCTATAATAGTAACACAATATCGCATAAACAGAACAGAAAAGATCGAAGTACAGAAACACACTTACACAGAGCCTCGCAGCTTAAACATAGAAATGCACAGCACAGTAATTACCAATAATTCATACACAGATTACTCATAGATTCAGTACTTTATCAACCTTTCTCATTCATTCATGCATCAATTATCCCTTACAATTCCCTTCCCAACCTGCGCACATAGTAGCAGGGTCCGCACAGCTGGACTTAGATCTCCGTGCACATAGCCAGCAGGAGTCCTTTCCCCAAAACCCAAACAGATAGCTCAAACCACAATTTGCATCAATAGCCTTTCATATCCTACCTTACAATACAAAAATGGTCCTCTATTTATAACAATCTAGCCTAAAATTTCCTATGGTCTGAAAACCGTGGTTTTCAGACCCCTAGTTTTATCCCTTGACCTATTACAATAATTTTGGGGCTTTGACCTGCCCCAAAACCCCTGTGCTAGATTAAATCTAATCAAAAGTATCCAAAGTGGACCAGTATCATAGCTTATGGGAGACCCTGTTCTAACAGTCCCCCAACACAATCTTGTGACTCGTCCCAAGTCACTGTGGCCACCATATAGTCATTGAGCCCGGTATGGCTTGAGTCGACTACCATTGACAAATCCAGGTAAGGTGTCACTATGTAGGGTAGCTAGCTGAACTGCTCCGCCATTCTTGATTTCCTTAACTGTGTAAGGACCAAGCCAGTGCTACCGGAAGTTTCCTGGGTTCTTCGCAAATTTGCTATCGTATAAAAAGACTAGATCACCTATGACGAATGTTTTTTGGCGAATATGTCGATCATGCCATGCTTTATTGCGAGCCTTCTGAACCTATTGATGAAAATTAGCAATAAACCAGTCTTCCTCTAAAGCCACAAGCTACGCAAGATGCTCTTCTATGATATCGGGGTCTGCCATATTTGTAAATTTTGCGATGTGTATGCTAGGAACAATGTACTCTATGGGCATAATGGCCTCCTTGCTATAGACCATTCGAAAGGGGGTCCTGCCTATTAGCTTCTTGTAGGTTGTTCGATAGGCCCATAGAACAGAGGGGATGAGAACATCCTAATCACTATGATCGGCAATTCAAACCTTAGTTAATGCCTATTCCAAAATTTTGTTAAAATATTCAACCGCCCCGTTTTCCTGAGGATGGTATGGTGTACTCTTCGCTTGGTGGATCTGGAATTTCTCATTCAAGGCTTGAATCGTTTGTTTGAAAAAGTGTGTACCTTTGTCACTCATTAGGATCTTTGGGCAGCCAAACCTGGTCAGAATCTGGTTAAAGATGAAGTGCGCAGTAGTATCTGTAGTAAAATTCTTCACCGCTTGTTCCTCAGCCCATCGAGTGACATAGTCAGTGGCGGTGATAATGTAGCGCGCACCTGTTTTTTTTCTTGGCGGATTGTTGGGTCCTATAAAATCAATGGCCCATTTTTCAAAAGCATGTAAAGCCACTTAAGGTTGTAAGGGCATCTCATCTTGACATGAAGGTTATCCTGTGCACTGGCAAGTGTCACATGACCTAAAATAGGTGTAAGAATCTTGATGCAGAGTAGGCCACCATAACCCAGCCCTCAAAATCTTTTCTGTCGTTGCATGTCCTGCATAGTGGCCTCTTGCGACACCTTCGTGTGCTTCTGCTAAAACGACAGGTCGTTCATGTTCTAGGACATATCTGCATAGTATTTCATCTGTGCCTAGCTTGTATAACTAACTGGCGATGATAGTGAAGTCCGCTACCTGAGTAACCAATTCCTTCTTCTGTTGCACTGAATACCCAGCTGAGGCCATGCCTGTATTGAGGAACTCAATGATATCAAAAAAGTGTGTTTCAACCACCTTAATGGTAAACAGATGCACATCTGGCAAGCCTTCTTCCAAGCTAGTAGGTTCTTCCCCTGTTTCGATGCGAGACAGATGATCCAGGCCTGCATTCAACCTTCTGGGCTTGACGATTATCTCAAAATCATATTCCTCAAATAGAAAAAGCCAGCGGAAAATCTTCCCCCACAACACAGGCTTGTTGACCAGGTATTTCAAATTCGAATGATCAGTGAACATTTTAAAGTGTCCACCCAGTAGATAGTGTTGATATTTCTGTAATGCGTAGACCATAGCCAATCCTTCGCTCAGTAGTGGAGTAGTTATGTTCTGCGCCCGAGAGTTTCCCACTCACAAAGGCAACCGAGTGATCGATATCTCCTTCTCCAAGCTGAGTGAGAACAGCTCCCAAGGCGATGCCTGACGCATCCGCATGTACATGAAATTACTTCAACCAATCAGGAAATATTATTATGGGGGCAGAGATCATCTTCTCCTTGAGCAATTCAAAGCTCTTCTGACATTCATCATCACAAAAGAAAGAAACATCTTTTTTTAGTATTTTTTCCATAAGTGCTGTAATCAGGGCGTACCCCTGAATGAATTTCCTATAATAGCCAGTGTGTCTAAGAATAGAACACAGTTGTTTATCTGTTGTTGGGACTGTAAGGTTTGTAATTACGGCTACCTTCGCAAGATCAACCATCAACCCTTGCTAACATACTATGTGGCCGAGCAGGATTCCAAATGGCACACAGAAGATGCACTTCTTAATATTCAAGGAAATTTGGTGCTTTCGGCATGCATCCAACATTAGTCGCAGGTTAGAGACATGCTCCTTTACCAAGCCAAAAACCATCAAGTCATCGAAATAAACCTCTAGGAACTTATGAATAAATTCCTTGAATATAGCAACTACGACCCTGGAAAAAATAGCAGGTGCGTTCTTGACACCAAAGGGCATGACCGTATACTGGAAGGAACCCCATTCAGTCATGAAGGTAGTCTTGCTACGATCTGCAGGTGCAATTTGGATCTGGTGGTACCCTGAGAACCCATCGATGAAGGAATAGGCCTCCTGTCCGCCTACGCTATCAAGGATTTCTTTGGAGAAGGGTGTAGGGAAGGGGTCGTGGATGCAGGCGTCGTTTAACTTGCGTAGATCCATGCAGATGCATATTTCCCCTTTGGTCTTCTTTTCGTGGATGACCATTGGACTTACCCAATCTGATTGTTCAATTGCTTCAATGATATCTGCAGTGAGCATTTTTTCCAGGTCTTCTTTGATATTTTTCTTATATTTTGGATTCAGTCGGTACGGCCGCTGCATAATGGGGCGGGCCTCAAGTTTCAGAGTGATGTGCATAATACCGAGGTCCCTGGTGATTCCCTTGAGCTTAGAAAACTTTGTCAGAAATAATTCCTGATATTCCGTGAGTAATTCTACAATCTTGCCTACAGTTCCTTCATCCCAATAGTCCCCAATTTTAGCCATCTTAGGGTGTTCTTTCATCCCAATATTAACGTTACGTAGCTTGAGAGGCTGCATTACATCAATATTCTGCAGTGATGGTCCAATAACGGTGCGTTCCCCTTTATCTTCCAGGACAGAAATGTTTTGAGGATTATCTTCTTCTTCATCAATCGCCAAGCTCTGGAAGTTGGTTATGTCTTGCCTCTATGCTTCCCATGTCAGGACCACTGGCGGGATGTGGTGGTGAGGGTTCTTAAATATGAACGCATCTATGTCCTGAAGAGCTTCGTCGAGCGTCTCTGTCCCTCCAATCAACTCAAACATTCCTATAAAGTCCTCTTTTATCACTTCCCAGTGGTGGGTGCGCTGGTGTAACTCCGCATCTAAGTACCAAGTGGTCGGAATAGGGCCCAAAGAATGAACAAATATATGGACCCATTCTTCTATAGTTTAGTCAGACCATTTGTTCATCCAGGCACGCAAATGTGTGCGGGGATCTCCGGGTCCGAGGAATATCTGGGTGCGTACGTCAGCTGGGGGAGCGAACCGCAAAATCATCCTATCCCGACACGTTTCCTAGTCTGGGAATGCTTGCTTGTGGGTATCCCACCATCACGTGGGTGTCCCATGCATCGCCAGATTAAGGGCCCAGATCCTTCGCTCTCTTGGCACCCTAACTTCCAGTGTTCTTAGGAATTCTCGGATATTACCAAACTCATCAAAGTGGGGTAGATCTCTTACCTCCAAAGAAATGCAGTAGAGGGTCCTTGCGACCCAAGGGCAACGCAGCGCCGAAACCTTGTGTAACCGTTTTTCTCAAATCTCTAGTTCCTCATCAGCATTATAAAAGCATTCACTGTATTTCCCCCCATAGAGTATTCCATCTGCTACGGAGTTAACCCTTTCTTCATCATGCGTGGTCAATTTTTAAATGTGATCCAGTTCCTCCTTCTCGTAGGTTGGTTCTATATACCTCACACCTTCTACGAGTTCTAGTGGTACTATTACACGCATAACATTGTGCTCAAATACCATGCTGCGCTTTTTGAGATTGATGACACCCCCCACATCTATAGCCCAGTCTAGTCTGAGGAGTGCAGGGTACGGATCTGTATCTTCCATGATTTCTATGACCTCAAAGTCAACTAGGACTTTTACTCCTGTGATATCTACCATGACTTTTGGCAACTGTCCCAGTGCGATGATCTTCTGTTGATTCTCCATGCGCAGCTGGATGGTATACCATTCCAATTTAGGTTCCCCCATGTGTTGCCATGTTTTCTTTGGTAATACATTCGCATCCGACCCCATATCGAGAATAACTTGAGCCATCTCGTAGTCGCCAATCTGCGCAGTCAACCGCATTCTCTTTCGGTGCATTTCCTATAGCTATGTAGTTTGTGTACATCCCTGGTCTCATGAATTGTGTTGGGCTGGGCTGCGCAACTATGCAGTAAATCTTGAATATTTTCTACAGCCTATGGGTTACGTAGCAGTTTCAGACATGCCTTCAGAAAGGGCTCAACCCCTTCCTCTCTCTTGAGGTGTGTTGGTGTCTGCGCGGGACCTGCCAGTGGTTCCCGTTCTTTGAAATTCTCTTCTTCCCGAGAGGCAAGTTCCTCCTTGGCTCCCTGGGTGACATCCCGCTGCGTGTTATGACTTTTATACTTGGATCTGCTTTCCTTAGCTCGGTTTTAACTCTTTGTACATTCTGGGTAGAGGTGAGTTGTTTTTCCTTCATTTTGGCCATCAAGACCGGGCAGTCTTCAATCTCATGGTCCAAATTCCGGCAATATTTACAGGATTTTCTGGTGGGATTTGGGTAGTCCCTTGTGAAGTGCTCTACTTCTCTACATTTATAGCAGATCAGCTGCCCCCACCCCCGTCTTGTGCTTCCTCCCCGACCTCCCCTGCCCCTTAATAGGGAGCCACCAAAATTCGTGGGAGATCGGGGTGATGCAGGGTCTGATTGTACCCTATAGAGGTTTCCTCGATCTAGAATCAAGTCATACGTGCGACAGTTCTGCTCATCGTTCCCTACCGATCGACAAAACCTGCACCACTATTTCTTCAGTTCGCCCATACTCAGCCGAGGACACTGGGCCGTATCATGTAGTCCTTCTACCCAGCAATCATCACACCATAGTGTAGATCCGTTGGAGCTAGGGCATAGTAGACTAGGTCCCCCTACCTACACGTAATCTGTCACAATAGGACATTAGTCCTTTGTATGGCCATACACCCAACATCGTATGCACTAGAGATCTGTGCTATCTCCTTTTCCCCATTCCGTCCGTAAGCTCTGAATTTCCATGTGCATGGCTCCGAGCTACTCTTGTATCTACTATACTCCCCCCAATGTTTCGTCCTTAGGCGCAGCTTCGAGTTTCATGGTAGCTTCCAAGGCTTTTTCCTGCAACTCGAAGGTCCGTTGGCCCAATGGTATACGTAAGTGAGGTAGCAACATAGCGATGAACCATTCTGTGTGTTGTCTACCATCGTATTTGAACCCTCCTTCCCTGATTGCTTTCTTTAATCATAGATCGGCCTCCCACACTGACTCAAATGTGTCTTGCTTGAAGTCTTTTACTTCTGCTACCAACTGGGAGTACGATTTTGGCTTTCAGAACTGTTGTTTTAGGGCTTCCTTAACATCTTGCAAATATGCGCTGTCGTTTTGAGATATGTACCTCATATACCAGTCCAACGCTCTATCTTCAAAGGCCAGGCACAACTGTGCTCTCTTCACAGCATCACTCACCACCCCCTGTGCAGTCCATACTGATTCGTCCATGAACCAAAAATGATCCATGTCTTCGTCGGCCACGCCTTTAAAGGTAGGTAACTTCAAGTGTACTGTCATGTCTCCTTCTAGTGAGGTTTCGGTTGACGACTTGCTCTCTGGCGAACCTTACGTCGCTGCTCTTCCCAGCGGGCTATGAACAAAGTGATTCTTTTCTTGATCGGTTTGATAATACTTACCGCTCTGTGTTGTACTCTCCTCTAGATTAGTGCTCATTCACTTCCGCGTCAAACCTTCAGTATTCGCTTTTCAGTACCAAATCACTTCCTCAGAATTCTTTGGTCTTGGCAACGGAACCGTTTGTTGGCTCGAGGGGTCCTGACCTAGGTTCTGAGCTCAAGGTTTTCCAACAAACCCCTATACTACTGGCCCTTTCGGAAGTGACCTGCTTTCCTAGGTCAAAGTCTCACCCGAAGTAGTATGGGTGGGTGTTGGAACCAGGTTTCTGCACACTGAGAAAGGATAGGTAAGGCAAGCAGAGCTGCATTTGGTCCTACAATAACTATATCGCCTTATACTGCACACAGAAAAGTTGGTTTCTATTCGCATCCATGTGCACTAGATCTATAATTATTTATGCTTCTATAAAAATAACACAGCAACGCATAAACAGAATAGAACAGATCGAAGTACAGAAACACACTTACACAGAGCCTCATAGATTAAACACAGAAATGCATAGCACAGTAATTACCAATAATTCATACACAGATTACTCACATATTCAGTACTTTATCAACCTTTCTCATTCATTCATTCATCAATTATCCCTTACAATTCCCTTCCCAAACCGCGCACACGGCAGCAGGGTCCGCACATAGCTGGACTTGGATCTCTGCGCACACAACCAGCAGGAGTCCTTTCCCCAAAACCCAAATAGATAGCTCAAACCACAATTCGCATCAATAGCCTTTCATATCCTACCTTACAATACAAAAATGGTCCTCTATTTATAACAATCTAGCCTAAACTTTCCTATGGTCCGCAAATCGTGGTTTTCGGACCCCTAGTTTTACCCCTTGACCTATTACAACACTTTAGGGGCTTTGACCCACCCCAAAACCCTTGCGCTAGATTAAATCTAATCAAAAGTATCCAAAGTGGACCAGTTTCGCAGCTTATGGGAGACCTTGTTCCAACATGGGGGCACAATGTAATCCAAGCCGACCTAACAATAATAATGTAAGGGCATAATAATAACAATATGGGGGTTACAGGGGTAAAAAAATAACAATAAGGGGGTTACACTAACAAAAATAAGGGACTATACTAGTAATATAGGGACCTAACATGCTCCTCTCCTTTAAAAAAGTGTTGTCCTCAATGCTTGAGTATCTCCTGGTGCTTTCGTATAAAATTCTCATCCTCCCATGTAGATTCTTCAGTGGGTAAGTTCTTCCATTTGATTAGATACTTTGAAATTGATCAATTTCGTATCTATTGAGTTCTTGTTTCCATGACTGCTTTAGGTTCCAATATGGTTTTTCCTTCCTCATCAAGTTCTGGCAATATTGTTTGAACTGGAAGTTTGCCCCATATAACCTTTTTTAAGCATGAAACATGGAAAACTAGATGCACTCACGAAGAAGCAGGAAGATGCAATTTGTATGCCATAGTACCAATCTTTTGCAACACCTTGGAAGGACCATATTACTTTGGCAATAATTTATTATCCTTCTTAACTTTCTTGAGGGACATTTGTTTGTATGGTTGTAGTCGTAAAAATATCCAGTCTCCCACATCAGAACTTCTCTCACTACGATGTTGATCTGCCTATTATTTCATTTGATTTTGTGCCAAATTTAGGTTATCCTTTAAGAGTTGGAGAACTTCTTGTTGATGATTGATGTGATCCTCCACCGCTTGAACCCTAGAATTTTTCCTTAAATAAGATGTGATGGACGGTGGATGATATCCATATAATGCCATAAATGGGGTCATTTTTGTTGTAGTATGGAAGCAAGTTTTATACCACCATTCAGCGAGAGGTAACCACTTGACCCATTGTGCTTGCTTATCAAATACAAAACAATTAAGATATTCTTCCAAACATTTATTCACTATCTCTGTTTGACCATCGGATTAAGGATGATAAGATGAGCTATGAGCTATTTGAGTACCCAAACAAGAAAATAATTACGTCCAAAATTTTCCTATAAAAAAGGGATCTCTGTCACTTACAATAATCTTCAGGCTTCCATGTAGCTTTTGAATTGTTTCCATAAATGTCATAGCAACTGTACTGCTTTAAATGGATGAGATAATGCACAAAAGTGTGCATACTTGGTAAGCATATCAACTACCACCATGATGACACTCCTTCCTTCGGAATTAGGTAAACCTATGATAAAATCCATTGAAATCTCCTCCCAACGTTGACTTGGAATGGATAAAGGTTGTAGAAGACCTGGGTTCTTAATTGTCTCAAATTTATTTTGTTGACAAACCAAACATTCCGCCACAAACTTTTGAATATCAGATTTAAGGCCATCCCAAAAAAATTATTTCTTCACCCTATGGTAAGTTTTTAAAAATCCCGAGTATCCTCCTAAAGAATAAATGTGCAATTCCAAAAGAATATTTTGTTTTAGTTGGGAATTCTTGCAAATATATAAGTGATCTTTTGTTTTAGTTGGGAATTCTTGCAAATATATAAGTGATATTTGTACCATA
Source organism: Pinus albicaulis (assembly GCA_034641835.2). Lineage (NCBI taxonomy): Eukaryota > Viridiplantae > Streptophyta > Pinopsida > Pinales > Pinaceae > Pinus > Pinus albicaulis. The sequence continues at coordinate 484,476,565 of CM076577.1, forward strand.
AGGAATCATTTTTCCAACTAAATGTATCAGATGTACTAGGATCTTGCTGCAACTTTTGCATGAGTGTCCACACTTCTTCGTCCTTCTTCCATTCATCCCTTGCTTCGGTTATCCAATCTGGTTGGATAATAGAAATAGCACAAAACAATGCTTCCACCTCTTCATCCTTTCTTGAGAGTGCATCTACAACAACATTTAGCTTCCCTTTTTTGTAGATAATTTCAAAGTCATAACCCAACATCTTTGTGACCCATTTTTTTTGCTCTTTTGAAGATAGTCTTTGTTCCAAAAAAAATTTAAGACTATCATAATCAGTTTTTACCTTGAAGTGTCTTCCTATTAGGTAAGGTCTCCATTTCTTTAGTGCATGTAGTATTGCCAACATTTCCTTCTCATAAATAGCCTTTTGTAAATACTTTCCTTTGATTGAACCACTTTCAAAATAAATGGGTCTTCCTTCTTGCATTAAAACAGCACCAATTCCATTTCTTGAGGCATCACATTCCATAATAAAGATTTTTGTGAAGTTTGGCATAGCTAATACTTGTGCTAGGCACATTGCCTCTTTAATATTTTCAAAGGACTTAGTTGCTTCAAGAGTCCATGAAAATGCATCTTTCTTCAATAATGTTGTTAGAGGTGCTGATATTCTCCCATAATTCTTACAAACTTGCGATAATACCCTGTTAACCAGATAAATCCATGCAACTGATTTATGGTTGTGGGAACTTTTCATTCCTTAATGGCTTTAATTTTGTTAGGGTCTACCTTAACACCCTCGTGAGATACAATATGACCCAGATATTCCACCTCTTTTACTCCAAAGAAACATTTGGATTTTTTTGGATATAATTGTTTCTCCTCCAATAGTTTGAGCACCCTGTCAACATGTTCAACATGATCTTTCCAAGACCTGTTGTAGATTAGTATATCATCAAAAAATACTAGCGCAAATTTTCTAAGGAAGGGTTTGAAAATGGAATTCATCAACCCTTGAAATGTAGAAGGTGCATTGGCAACGCCAAAAGGCATGACCAAAAATTCATAATGACCCTCATGAGTTTGAAATGTTGTTTTCAGAATATCTTCAGTCTTCATTCTAATTTGATGATATCCTGAACGAAGGTCCAACTTGGTAAAATAAATTGCTCCATGTAATTCATCCAATAATTCATCAATCACAAGAATGGGAAATTTATCTTTAATAGTGACCTTATTGAGCTCCCTATAATCCGGACACATGCACCATGATCCATCTTTTTTGTGCACCAATACTACTAGGGCAGAGGAAGAACTTTGACTAGGTTGAATTATACCAGCCTCTAACATTTTTGCAATCATACGTTCAATTTCGCTCTTTTGGACATAAGGATATCTGTAAGGCCTGATGTTTGGAGGAACACTTCCTAGAAACAAATGAATAACATGATCATGATCACAAATAGGTGGGAGTCCTTTGGGAGCATCAAACACCTTTGAATAAATTCCAAGACTTTTTGGAGATCTGTAGAAATAAATGATTTTGATGTTGGAACTTCTAGTGAGCATAATTATGCAATTACGCCTCGTTGTTATTTCTTCAGAAGCTTTTTCATGAAATTAGAGCTTATTATCTTTCATGGCTTCCCTGTTATACCCCGTAATTTTATTTCCTTTCCTTCCAAAAAAAATTCAAGAAAATTTCTTTAAAATTAAAAGCTACCATCCCCAAAGACTTTAACCATTGTACTCCTAGTACAACATCAGAACCTCCCATTGGGATGGAAAGCATTGGACTATTCAATACATATTCCCCCATGGCTAGCCTGATATTATGGCATTTTCCTAAGAAATTTATAGTTCCTCCATTTGCAACCATCACTTGACATTCTAGTGTTGGGTATAGGAAACATTTCAATTCCTTGGCTACCTTACAATGAATAAAATTATGGGTACTACCCGAATCAATCAACACTATTACCTTTTTCTTCTTGATATGTCCTTCTATCTTGAGAGTTCGAGGAGTGGTAATTCCTACTAATGCATTACATGATATGGTTGGACTCATTTCTTCTTCTTCTATGGTTGCTTCCTAGTGTATATCATCTTCTTTTAAAGTTTCTTGTTCATTTTCTTCCTCCTCTTCACAATCTATGTAAAATAATTTATTCTCAGCACACTTATGACCTTCAGTGTATTTGCTATCACAACTATAGAAAATCCCTTTTGTTCTTTTTCTTCCAATTGTTGTGGTGTCAACCTTGTAGGTTGTGGAAGTCTAGGAGTAGCAACACTTCCATCTTTATAGATTTGAGTGGTAGGCTTCCTTGTCGCCATAATTTTACATTCAATTTTTCTTGCCAACCTAAATACCTTCTCCAATTAATTAGGTTCCCAAATGCAAACTTCATGTTGGATGTTATGCTTTAAAGTCCCTATGAAGACATCAAGCTTGTGTTCCTCTAGAATATGAGTTACCCTTATATTCAATTTTTGGAAGTCCTCAATGTGCTCCACCACTCAACCCTTTTTTTTGAGATTTATCAATTGGCTAAAGAAGGTGTTGCTCTTTGTATCTTCATAATGTTCTATCATTTCCTCTGTAAACATTGACCAAGTGACAATTTTTTTATGGGATAAAATCCATTGATACCATACAGATGTATTTTGTTCTAAATGTAAAGTTGCAATGCATACCTTTTGTGTGTTTTTCACATTATTGAGATCAAAATATTGCTTCATGTGTAGTATCCATGTTACGGGATCCTTGCCATCAAATTTCCTCATATCCATATTTGGAATATGGTGGTTCTTCAATCCAACATCAGAGTTTATGAAATCACGATTAACATTTGTTTTTTCCTCATCATGAGTTTCTTCTACTATCTTATCACCATTGGGAATAGTTTCTTGTATCAACTTTGACAAACCTTCCTTCAAACCTTCCATGTCTTCCTTCAAACCTTCCATTTTTTCTTCCATACCATCCTTCAAACCTTCCATTTTTTTCTTCCATACCATTCTTCAAACCATCCATCGTAGCTTCCATACATTTATTCAAACCATCCATCTTAACTTCCATGCTTTTCTTCAAAACATCCATTTCATTTTTTGTTGCTCTTTGCAAGAGCGAAATTTATTGCATTTGCTCTTGTAATTTTGTTATGCCATGTTGCATTTCTTCATCTTCATGAGCCATAGTAGAGCCTTCTGAAGGCTTAATGGGTGTTGAATTATTTTTAGGGGGCATTTTAGAACCCAATACTGATATCTATTCTACAATATGGCCTTAGAATCAATTCAAATTGATTCTTCAAACAAGACTTATGCAATTCGGAAAAAAATACACACCTTTTTCTTGCTTTTGAGGAGATCTATATTGAAATTGAATTATATCTATGATTGTGGATCCTAAATATCTGAAATTTGGCCCTACAGTAGACCTCTAAATCCTCTTTTGAATGCCACAGGTCTGTCCTGATTTGGATTCTTCAAGACAAATTTATGTCCAATCTCCCACAATGAACTAATTATGGACTGGTTCAATAGAGCGAACTTGTATGAATTTCCATGTGTCACTATTTTCTCCTTCGGCTCTGAACTTGATAGAAATGAAACTACATTCCATGTACTTCCAGCCACTTTTTACAAAATTCCAATCCGAATCTCAGAGAGAGAGATATGAATCTTTTCCCTCGATCACCTCTTTGAGATGAAATTCGGGAGCCTAAAAAAGCCCTAACTTCCACAAATCATATCTTTGAAAATATTGCAACAAAGCCCTAAAATTTTGTGAAGATGTTCCTTAGGATTTATGATTTGCGCTATAAAAATTTCAGCTTTTGAAACTTCGTAGAAAAAAATTTATAGCGAACATTCCATGATGACCTGTTTGGTGTAGCGAAACCCTAGAATCCAACGCTTTGATACCAAATGTTGTGAAACCAGCTCCAAAAATAGAAGAAAAGAGATATCAACGCCTTAGAAATAAGCCACTTCGAGGGGGCAACATCCAATACATTACATGAATGAACAATTCTTAGATGATACAAATGAAAAAACCTCCTTTCTATATATAGGAGTCCATGGGGTCACAATGTAATCCTAGCTGACCTAACAATAATAATGTAAGGGCACAATAATAACAATATGGGGGTTACAGGGGTACAACAATAACAATAAGGAGGTTACACTAACAACAATAAGGGACTATACTAGTAATATAGGGACCTAAAAATTGGCTTACATTAAGATCAAATGTTTGACCACCATAAATTAATTTATTCTTCCTCAACTGATATTGAATGGCATTTTATTTTGTTTTAATAATTCCATCCTCTAACTCAGAACCTAGTGTTATGATTTATCTTCTTCCTTTTGAGCTTTCAGTTTTTTCTTCACTGTTGATCATGAATTTTACAGGTTTACCAACATTTGATTTCTTCTTCTTACCGGTTAACATATCCTCTTTTTTATGAACAAGATCTTCATCATCAGCTCGAAGAGAGACATATTTGGCCATTTTTCTTTTTGGTTTTTTATTTTTTTTCTTCTTTTCAACAACAATTCAAATCTCCTCCTAACTAATTCTAACATAATTTTCAGCTTCATCTTCCACATCTTCAAAATAAACATGTTTAGATTTATTAGATTGACCCACCTTAGTGAGTCTTTGTTGATCCCCTCTTTGTACTACTGTAGTGTCATGAGCTATTGATCTTTGCTTCCTTCTCCTTTCTTATTCTGTATCTGTGTGGAAAATGTTGATCGCAGTCTAAAATTTGGCTCCAGATAATAAATACCCTCCAACATCTTTGAAAGACTCTCAACAAAATCCCATGAAACAAAATAAAATATGTCAATGATCAACAATTTACAAAAAATTGAATGATCCTTACAATAATGCATAACACAAATATAAATAAGCATACTTAAAATTTTATTTGCAAAATTGCTTGTGATTTCTGCACACATCTTTGTCGATTATTCATATGTTTCATACTTGAGCTTTGATAGACAATATCTAACATTTTCACGTGTATTAGTCATTCTTGAAAGAACATAAACATTGTTTTTATTCGGCACCCAACATATGTCTCATACTCTGCCCATCACCTCATATGATTCACCTAAGTGAATCATACCACAATACAAATAGATATGTATACCATCATCAGCTTAATTGTCTTGAAGATACCATGAAAATTTTGTTTTATTTATTTCATGTCTGTTCATCCATTCAAAAATAATCTTGAATGTACTTGATGGGCCACTCGCTTGAATTTTATTATGTTTCTCAATTTTTGTGTGTTCAATAGTATTCATAGTGTGTCTAACAGTATTCATAGTGTGTCCAACAATATCCATAGTGTGTCCAACAGTATTCATAGTGTGTCCAGCAGTATCCTTTTTGCTTGCATGTGCTATGATTAAAAACCGAGTTGTCAGTTAAACTTTTAAACCTCACCCCAAATAGCCTTTTTTCATATCGTGGTTTATCTTTACATGTGATTCGATCCCTAGAGAGTTGCTTCATCGAGCTAAGCAAGTTGCTATCAAATTCAAATTCTACAGGTGTCATCAGCAAGCGAGGCAGTGAAGACTATAAAACGCCTACAGCTGCAAGAAAGAAAATGAATAAGGGTGGCCATTGTCACAGGTATGAGCCTATGGATTTGAAATTACTCAATGAAGACCCTACTGCTATGGAGGTTTTCAGAAGGACTGGCTGCTTGCGATTCTGCCATAGGTTGCTAGGTTTTCATTCACAAGTTTCAAAGGATTTTTCCACCAACTTCACAGGAACAACATCAAAGGTTGGGATTCTGAATCTCACAGTGACACCAGAGAGCATATCACTAGCTACAGGAATCCCTAGAGGTGGTGAAGAATGGTTTAAATGTACCAAATTCAAAATACAGGATTGCAAGGAGTTTATCAAGCAAGAACACAGTGAGGTTGATTTGACCAATGCTATCCCTAGGAGTTTTATGAAGGATAATTATGAAAAACTGTTGATGGTCATTCAAAAATATTTTACCTGTGAAGGAAGATTTCACATGGTCTACTCATACCATCTCAGACTTCTTCTACATTTTGTAGGTAAGAGATCACTTGACTTACCTTTTTATTTATACATAATTTTAGGGAAAATGTTAGATAAGGTTCAAATCAAGATAGAAGGAAATGAGACATCTCTTTTTCATCATGGTCTAATAAAGTTGTTAGTGTTGGAAGAATTGAGAAGGTTAGACAGAGATTGGATTTCTTTCTTATTTATGAGTGGTTATTAAATTGATGTGTTCACTCCAAAGAAAACCTCAAAACCTAGAACTACTACATCACCAACTATGGCAGAAGAAGTTGAAGAAGAAAAAATATCACCCCTTGTAGAACCATTGGACATAGGAGCAGAACCTCTGCAAGAGACTGGCACCCTTCAAACAGCACCTGCAAAATAGAAACATAAACTTAGCAAACAAGGTAGAAAGAGGGTCACTAGAAGCTAGACATTGGCTAAAGGAAATCTAGAGGATATCCTTCATGCAATTGACATTGAAGAGTCACCAATAGTGAAAGATGAAGACATTGAAGATGGTGGAAGAAAACTGAAGAAAGGTAAGACTGCTAAAAAACTAGATTTTGAAGGTGATGATGTTGGTATTATATTTCAGCCTAGGAAGCCAATGACCAGACATGCAAAGAAGGCCATGTAGATTAAAAAGACAGATAAAATCAATGAAGCACTAGTACATTTGGTCAAAATTCCGACAATTTAGTTCCAACACTTTTGACATATTGTCGAAAATTTCCCCAATTTTTCTTAATTTTTTAAATCTCGCCAATAAGTGTCGTTATAGTGACATGTAAGAACTTCATCGGTATTGCGAAGTTTAGGAACATTTTCAGCATACCGATGTTTTGGGACACAACGTCGGAACTGCAATGTTTCGAAAACAAGTGTCGGTATTGCGACATTTGGAGACTAGCATCGCTATTGCGACGTGTAGAGACACATGTTAGTAGTGCGAAGTTATTGGGGAAAGCTGTCAATATTGTGACGGTTTGCGGAGAGACCTCGACCCCCCATCAAAAATATGAAATAAACCATCGCACTTCCGACGTTTGGGGAGATATGAAATTTAACAACATTTGGAGAGAAATAAAATTTTAATGTATTTGGGTTAAATAGGTTCCAAATAACGTTTATATTATTCACTATAAAACTTTGATGGGGGCTCAGGGTCGAACCCACGACCACCCCCGCACAACTAATATCCTCTACCGACTCTGTTATCACTAGTGGGCCTTAACAATAGGATTGATTGCTTCTATTTAAATTTTATTGCGCCATTTAATGGGGGTTCGAAGGGTGCCAGCCCCCTCCCATGTGTCCATACACCAGAACCAAGAGCCAGCATATTAAAATCTAAAATATAAATTGGCGGCTACTCTAAAATCTAAATCGACCTATTCAAATTTATTTTCCCCCCGTTATTCTCCTTGCCAGGTTTGGGACAGAGTTCGGTGTAACTTTTGTTATGAATCGCAATTGATGGACTGGAGTTATCCACACAAGTGATCTAACCAGGATTAATCAAAGGTACATGATGTTGTCGCTATCTTCAGATGGGCTTCTCAACACATACCCACTGAAAGAATACTTTTGGTTGGATATTCTATAGGTGCTCTCATTAATCTTCTTTATCTTTGCAATTTTTAGCTTTTTGGAGACGTGCATTAGTCCATAAGATCCCTTAATTGAATACAATTATCACTCGCAAGTAATCGTTGAATATACATTTCTAGTTAGCCACCTTGTATTTGATGTGAATATTGTTGTATTAAAGAGATGCTTCGCTTGAAAATTCCCAAATAGTCTTCTAAAATACCAATGAGGTATGATTAGATCTCAATTAGAGGAGAAACAGTGATTGGCATGATTTTTGCATTTGGATGTTATCATTTGTATCTTGATTTTTGTACAGAATGGAAGTAAATCCAGATTCTGGCATTTATTATGTTTTTCTCATGATTTTTTACTTCCACGATGCCCAAAGGATTGTGTAAAACAGCACTAACAAAATTTTTGGAACCTGTTATAGTAATATTGAGGCATATCAAGTCTCTTTTCTATAACTTTCACACAATTCATTGCGCTTTTGTTTGTTCTACTTCAGGTATCAATGAATTTGTTTCTGAATGGTGCATGGAGACTTGGTTCTACTATCAATTTTGCAAAAAATGGGACAATTTTGTCTCAGTTCCATTCATATATTATTAGGGTTAGTTGGCCTAGTATTTTTTATCATCATTAGCTCTAGTTAGCTGTTAATCCTTATCTCTATTGATTCCTATGGTTTTAACTTTACCAAAAATTCTAATATTGAAGAGCGTGAATACGCATAGCTAGACTTACCCTCGATGAAAAGGGCATTGCAGGAACATTTGGTATGTTGTTTTAGCATGATTAGCACTAGTTAACTTTGTTGACCATGATTTTGTGTTGGTAGTGCCTAGTTAACCCTCATTTTTGTGGACAGTGCCTAATTAGGGCCAGCCCCCTCCCATGTGTCCATACACCAGAACCAAGAGCCTCAATTTTGATTAAATAAGGTGTGTTTTTTCTTGGTTCAATAACTGATTGGACAATAAATTGGGTGATGTGAGGGTCTGTCAACTAACTGATCAATGCATTAAGGGTCTAATTTCATGGGTTTTTCCACTCGTTTGGAACTGACTTGGGTGATCAATGTCGACTTAATTAGCCATGTTTCGAGGGGATTGGTTAGGGTGATCAGTAAATGAGGGTCTTACAGTCCATTTACTTCACCAACATGGATATTGTTCTAAAGTATGTTTATGATCTCACTCTTGGTCTTGAACAGAGAGGTCTGCCTTCAGAGAGGCTACTAGGTCTTTGCCCTCTACCTTGCACAAGGATCTCGGCTCTTGTTTGTTCTTATCTTGGATGCAAGGCCTTTGTTCTTGTGTAGCCTGCACACAACATGTAATGGAATGGAAATTAGTAAACCCATGTTTTGTTTCCATAATTGACCTAGAGCATTATTGATTAGAAAATTGGAAGAGATGGACTGAACAGAAATATGTGGATACCCTGATGGCATCTATTCCAGAAAGATATGTTAAGAGGGATCCTCCATTGATTTGAATATTTTGTTTTAGCTTGTTTATTCTCTGCTCAAAGGAGGTCATTATTCATAAGGAAGTACATTATGGTATGGAGAGTCATTTTACAAGATACAGTTCTCTACCTGGACATTCCCGAGGAATATTCTTATGATTGATTTTGTAAGATAGTCATAAGAAATTTTCAATTGTAAAAGGAAAAAAAATGAAAACTGCCTTAGGAAGGCTATTTAGAATCTAAGCAGTTGATATTAGCACTTTTATAAGCAGCAATTTCACAATTTTGTCTATATAATCACAAGCTGCCATATTTTCACCAAATCATTCCTTTTTGTATGAATTTTCATTGGCCCCATATTGGCACATGTATTATAGCTCCAAATCAAAGGGGTGACTATAATACTGTTGAACTTATGTTCAAGGAAACCAATATAATGGACCACATGCAAAAGGAGAATAAAAAACGGAAGGCCTAGCTACATGCAACGAAGGAAAAACTTTCCAATATGGCTAGTTTGTCAATGGAAGCCACACACTCTATACATCCATTAAAAACACTCTCTATTCGTCAAATACTAATGGTTCCAATTTTAGACTAGAGTATTAGCCCAACAAGGATCCCCTATTTTCCAAAACATCAAAACATTCATTGATTTTTTCCTTAGGTGTAACATTCAATGTAGGGATAAGATGGCAGAATTTTATATGGATAATTTAATACTGCTTGTTATGAATGTGTGGGAGCCCAATTCTCAACTAGATGTTGTGAAATTTATTTCTTTAGCCTCCTGGATGACCCGTGAAGAGACCATGGTAGAATAAATCAAAAGAATCATGGAAAAAGCGATATAATAACCTTTGTGGATCATGGAATAACTTATTTTCCAATGAGGTTAGGCCTTCTATGTTAACTCAGAATGATGTGATGTATTATTCTCTACTGGTTTAGGCCTTAGTTCCAAAGAATATTTTGCGTAACTTATTAAGTGGTATATTGTTTGCTGTCTGCTCCAATCCCAAAATTGTTTACCCTTTATGTTGATGAGGTAAATCCCCTCTGTGGACAAATTCAATCCCACTAGCGCTAGAGTGGGTCTAGCCACAAACAAGACAATCTATAACATCAATTCCTAGTTAACGAATGGACGGAGACTCAATAGATGACTTACCAGAGGTCCTACACTGTTGTTGTCGTCGGAAATAGTGGCTTCCCCTCGCTCCTGGTTTGACAGATCACGATCGGCTCGCCTTCACGCTCGGATACCTGCATACATACACAAGGAACAACGACAATGTACAACATACTATTTCACATTCGTAACTTTCATTCAATCGAAGAAGACTAAATCAATTGCATTAAATAAACATAACACAATGATGGAAGAAATACCATAGTCGAGTATATTAATGAAAGGAAGGAAGAGTACAACCAAGCTTCGATGTTGCGGTCTCCTCCAACAGGGTTCCAGCAAGGCGCATCTCACAAAGACTCATCGGGAATTCGGACGGGGATCTCTCTATAAAATTCTCCTTGGTTCTACCTTCTCTATAGCAATTACTCAGCTATAGTATCTCTTCTCCAAGTTCAGCTTCTTGGCTATATGTTCAGCTAGCTTTTGTAAAGGGAGGAGGCCTGTTTATATAGAGGAAGAAGGAGAGATTAGGATCCATACAATCATGGAAGGGGATCCTATCTTCAAAGAGTGTTCCATAGGAGGTAAAAACCACTACCTAAAGGGAGAGATCTGTGGCTTATCAAGTTTAACCACTTCTAATGAGTCATCCCAGAGGTAGTTAGAAGGAAACTTCCGCCTCTTTTTGTTAAAAAACATTATTAAAACAGCTAGCGTGGGAAATACACAGAGACAGAGCGCCAGGTGGCGCGGGCTCTAGTGAAAATCTTCCCTATTGGCGTGAGGGGTGAACTGGCTACATGCGCCAATGCCAAAACAAAGGTTTTTGTGTGATTTTTGAGGAAATTTTCAACAGGAGAAATTATTTCCTTATGCAAAAGGATGAAAAGAAGGTGTTTGCAGAGAATGACACTGCTTACAGGTCACGGGAAAGACCCTCTAATATGTGGGGTGAGGGATTGCAGGGACGGTGACAAAATGTTGTGTAACAGATTCCCCCTAAAGCATGAGGTTCGAGAGAGAGGGAGGGGTGAAATGCTTTATGAGAACGCGTTCGACCCAAACACTATTTTCAAAAGACCTGCAAGTACAAGTACAACTGATACTTCTGATACATGCATGTGGCATGGGCACAACCATCCATAATAGAGTAAGATCTGAGGTATGGACACATCCATCCAGCAGTAGGGATCAATAAATAGACTCAGGTATGGTCGCATCCATCCAATCAGAAGATTCATGCAACAAGTCATAGTAATCCACAACGAACCCACAGTCTGTGCTTCATCAAACAAAACCCAGGGTCTTGCGCTCCATCTCGACCTGAAAAAAATACAAATTTGAGCATGTGAATATGTGAGTTGAAGTCAAACATGCAAGAAAATCATCTGATTACCAGCCAATGCTGAAAGTTGTTAACAGATGTGAGAGAAACCACCAATAATTACAATGGCTCTCAAGGTATGCAAGGTACAATCCACGGAGTGTGAACATTGATCTAACGTCGAATACCCGCAGATTCATTCAATCGAAGGCCAATGATGTGGACCTTACGTTGAATGTGACAAACCTGCCATTAAGGCATGTAGGCTCCAAGGTACCTGAAGGGAGTCTCTAGATCAGCTTCCTGGATAATGAGCTGGAGTCGACATGAAGTGACCTCATCGAAGGTGAGCCATAATTTTTCCCACATCATCGATACGAGACAGAGGAATGTGATGTTTGTGAATCAAGACCAACATAGAAACAGAGGGAGTTTGAAAACTTCAGAGGCAAATTTCTCTCGAACATATCGGCGGCACGACACTGGATTTGGCAGTATTTGACATCAAGGGATCTGAGGTCATGGTGACGTGGCAAAGAGTAGATGAGCGATCAAAAGAGATTACCCAAACCCATGGGGACAAACGAATGACGAAGTGAGATGTCCCCAACCCGACATGAATGTAGACAAGTTCCATGTTCAAGAGCAACATACTGCCAACACGACTACAATCTTGGTTCCATTTTCCCCCATCATTTCTAGCGAGTAACCCAATTATTTTTGAAAAACAATCTTGAAGGGATGGGCCGTAGGAAGGAGGAAATCGAGTAACGTCATAATAACGGAATCTGATGTCATCAATTTTTAGCAAGTCTGACAAAGGAAGAACTTGGCATCTTTTCATTTTTAGGGAGTTTGAAAAGAAAGCATAAAAGAGAACTTCAGCAGTCCCTTTTCGTAAATAGTCTCACAGATCTGAAAAAGGTAAAAAACTATGTCTGAGAGAACTTCTTAGTCCTGATAGGCTAAGGTATTCCTTTTTCGTAAATAATCTATTCCAGCCCAGAAAAGGGGTAAACTTATACTAGGTAGATAGCGTTTTGCAGCCATTTAACGAGTTCAAAATGACAAGAATCTCCACAAAATTTTCAATTTTAGAGAGTAAGAAAAGAGCTGAAAGTTGACTCCTCCTGGAGGAATGAGTGGTATAAAGGGTAGCAACTAGTTCTGGTAATGGCAGAACTTCTCAGAACAAGATAAAGGTCAAGAAGATGGCTAACAAGACCACTCATCACAGCGGTTCCTCGGGAATGGATAAAACAACCAAGTGAACGTGTATGATCGGCCAAGCAGATGGTAACGATGGAATGAGAAAACCAAGGGTCATCTGGAAAAACAGGCTGATAAAATGGAAATCATGAGAGGTAAAATGGGAATGGTTTCATTTTTACACAAGCTTGAAACAAAGATAAACTATGCTTGAAACCAGTTTCATTTTTACACAAGCTTGAAACAGAAACAAACTATGCTTGAAAAAAAAAAAGCATGCCCCCAGCATGGTGACTCAATTCAAGGTACATGCCCCCCAAGCTTCAGTCCATATAAAAGGCAAATGGAGTGAAGGTTCAAATTATGAGATCAAGAGAAAGACTTGACTGGGATTTTACGAGATCTTATCAAAGACTCGAATTGAACGGGAACGTGTTTCATTGTTTTAACGATGTTGACATATTAAAGGAACTATCCTCATGAGCTAATTCATTTTTTTAATGAGGTTAACATAGAAGATGAACCATCCTCATGACACCTTGTTTCTTTTTTAAGGAGCTTGACACAAGAAAAATGAACTCTGCTCCACCGACCTTGTTTCATTTTTTAAGGAGCTTGACACAAGATATTGAACTATGCTCCGAAGACCTTGTTTCATTTTTTAAGGAGCTTGACACAAGATAACGAACTACGTTCTGAAGACCTTGTTTTATTTTTTAAGGACCTTGACAAAGGATAATGAACTATGCTCCGAAGACCTTTTACCATGACGAATAAGAGGTCATGGATTCCAAGAGGTTCGCATTTTATGGGAGAACAACATCTTTAAAATCAGGACCCAGTGCCCCCAGCACACGATGCATAATGGCACTATCACTGAATGCATACATGGGACAGGTAGCCACATAATTAACCCGTGGTGGGGAAGACACAACCAGCAGATAAAGACCTGTAAAGGACGATGGTGGACCAGATGTCACGTCAGGACCAAAGAATGAAAGTTGATCAATGGTCACGATCCGAGCTTTGTGTGGGAAACAGATCACATGAAAGACGTAAGAGACAAGCGCACCCATGACATAAGTATAGTTGCACCCAAAGAGTAACTTAAAATCCAAGGGTCCTGGAACAACCATGACATCTATATAGACATTTATCCCTCCCAAAGTAACAGGGAACTTCAGAAGGATCCCTAACAGTTGGTTGGTTCCTCTGTTAAAAGCCAACAGATTCTGCATAACAGGCACAAGCGGAGGAGAACCAAAAGCTTGCCAAGTAATGGAATATAGAATACTAACAGATGTGCATTCATTTATAATAGTGCTAGGTATGACCAGATCAAAGGTTTGTACTGTTATCTCAAAAGGCACATAAGAAGGAAGGCGGTATCCTGCGAATCAACTCCAATCGAAGGAAGCGACCAAAATACTTGGAGGGGGTACCATCGAAATGAGATGGTTTTCCCCTGGTGTTACTGGAGAAAGAGGAGCACCCTCCTGGACTTACATCATGGGAGTAGGAGGAGAAACTTCTTGAACTACAGGGATAGAATAATCTTTCTCCAAGTCCGAAGAATCTGAAGCAACAAGAAGAACATGAGGGGAATGAGATCCACTCTCGACGAAAAATACTTGATGTACCATAAGTGGGATCAAGTCGATCGATTGCACATCCAATGTTTGGTTGGGAAAAGATTCCTAAATTTGAATTTCCAAGGGAGAAATATCGACCAAGGATGACTCTTGACTAATCGTGGAATCAACTAGCGGAGGACTCGAAGAAATCTTCTGGTACCCAGCCAGAACGCAAGGTGCAGAAGTAGTATGGTTGTCCAATACTCTCTTGGCTTCATCCATGTATAGACAAAGGTGAATGGGATGATGCCCTTCACACAACTTACAGGGATTGGTAACCTTACCCTCTTTCTTATGAGTATTATCAGCACTAGTCAAATATGTGTTACCAATATGACCTCCAGAAGCCAATGGAAACGACGGATGGCCATCAGACCATGCTTCAAGTACCTTGGGAATTCCAGGGCAGTCTCGAAGAATATGGTCACCTTTGCACAACATGCAAGGGAATTTGACTTTTCGTGGAAGCTTGGATGGTTTATCAATGGATGGTTTCTTAGGTGCAATAGCCACAGAACCAGCCTCTCTTTTATCTGAATTCTTCTTCTTCGTCTTCTTCTTCTTCTTCTTAGCCACCTGGTTACTAGAATCTAGACTTTCACCAGGCGAATTAGAAGAGGAGGAAGAAGAAACGGGTGATGAAGGGGAGGGGTCCACTTTAGAATAAACATGATGTTGTTCAGGTGGAGGAGATGATTGAATAGATATCGGGGCATTTGGGACCATCGAGGTTGAAAAAAACCAAATGAGTAAACCAACAGTTAACCCTGGAAGAGACAATGTTTCCATATAAGGAGCACCAACATTCCCAAAAAATGACCAGGATTCCCTTCTGAGGGGATTCCTTGGCTAGTGGACTCTGGAAACGTTGCCATCAGAAACAACCCTAAAACAACATACTAAGGAAGATAACTTTAACAAGGAATATTTCGTGAATAGTTAATTTTTTAAGACAATGAAACAAAACTCTATCATTTCATATTTTAAGAGTCAAGAAACAGGAAAAAGGTGACTCTATCACTTTCAGGTTGAAACGAGCATGAAAGGACAAGTGCTCGATGATATTTTCAAATGTATGGAGTCAGTAAAGATCGAAAATGACTGCTCAGGTAGTCTAGGTAAAAGGGTGTACCAAGTTCTCGTGAACTGCCATATACACCTTGGTAATCAAATGAAAGATTAATTGACCAAGGACTTGACGTACGTGCAGGTAGTCTCCCCGAATGTTGTGTTTGGTGTATCACAGTTACAAGGAGGCAGACTCGGCGTCCTATGCATAAAAGGATTGCAACCTAGAGGGGTCTCCCTTTATACACTCGATGGTACAGGGAGTGCAAGTCCGTACTAGTGCTGTCTGAAGCCAAAAGTTGAACCACAGCGACTAGGTTTTAAGACGCCGGAACACATCTCTAGCCTAGACCACTAAAATGTTTGCATTAAGTTCCAATTTTTCCTTAGGTTAATTAAATAAATTTTAAAGTTGATCTTGAATTATGTCTCGGTTTCAAGGCCCTACCGCTATCATCAGAATCTCCTATATGCAGCTATATGAGAAAATAAATCTTTCAATTCAATGAATGCTATCTAGTTAAGGGAAGATTTTCAAACAATAATGCAACAAATAGCGATACTGAAAATGAAACTTTTTCCAAACTAGATGACTTTCACTATCCAAAAGTAATCTAAAAAATTCAACGATGTGAATTATGCAATGTAATCTATGCAAAATCCTGTTTTTTGAAAACCATGCAATTGTAATCTATGCACAATTTCCCTTTTTTTTTGAAATAATAAGAATGCACTCAATGCATTTTTCGATGAAATGAGAATCTACTTAATGCATGATTTTAATGAAAGAGAATGCACTTGATGCGATTTTTATCTTTCAGTAATTAAACAATGTGATCTAAGTTCAATGATAAATCTCAAAAAATACTTTTCAATGCAATGTGATCTAATGCATTTTAATGAAAAGAAAAGTTTGAGACGAAAACTAAATGAACGCAAATCTCCTTAACGGAAGGATGAATGCAGAAGGGATGCAACCAAACACTAAGAATGCAATCGTTGTTTTAAACACTTTGTAACGAAATTCCTAAAAAGGCTACAAGACATATGAGGTCAAGCACAAAAATGACTTCCAAAGCATGAGCTCAAAACAAGGCATTCATTCCCTTTTACATCAAGCAATCAAAGAAATAAGACTTTTCAGCTGAACAAAGAGCAATGTAATCTATGCTCATAAGTGAAAAATTAGAGGGGAGAATGAGTAAATCATACATAGAAAAATACCATAAGGGAAAGACACACTGGGGAAGGATAGGGAAAAAACCTCAATTTTTCATACACCCTGAAATTGGCACGACTTTTGTGGGTGAAACTAGCACCAACTGGCGCGACTTTCTCATTGAAAACTTGCGCCAATGGCTGCTAACTGACAACTAGTTCCAATCGGCGCTACTGTCAAAAAAATAAAAGCGTGAATGATTGAACAGGAAAAAACAAAGAATTTCTTCCAACCAAGACCAGACTCACCACTTCAAGCAAAAACTAAAAGATTGTAATTGATGAAAAACATAGGAACAAACAGGGAAATGGTCATTCTACTAAATCCATCAAATGACTAAGACCTCAAAGAGTGACAAACTCGAATGAAACTCCCCAACGTAGTCGCCAATTGTTTTACTAGGTAAATACCCTCTGCGGACAAAGGCGATCCCTATAGCCCTAGGGTGGGTCTAGCAACTACGAGAACATACTAGCATCTACCTTCCTAGATTGTAAATGAAATTGAGAGCAAGGAAGATGTCCTACCTCGTTCTGATGCAATGTTGTCTTCTTCCGTCAAAGCCTCTTGATCCGTCGCTCTTCTCAAGCTCGATACATGCTACTACCAATGTTCAATTACCTATACAGAAAGTCAAGACACCACGACAAGCGTAAAACCAAGACAAACATAAAATAATTACAACCTATCTAACTGATCAAGGAATGCTATAAATCTCATTATAATTGTAAACAAGAGTGGAAGATAAACATCAGATGCATTTTATTATGATAAAGACAAGGGGAGTTTACAACCAAGCCTTGATGTTGAGGCTCTCCTACGGCAGGTCTGTATCCAAGCACGTTTTCCACACCCTCATGAAAAAAGGTCCAAAATATCACTATTTTCTCACCACACACAAACAATCACACTCTACAGTATTCTCCCGAAGCTATGATTGCTTCTTCTCTCTATGATTGCTCATTAACCCCCTAACTAAAAAACTAAGGCTGTAGAACTAAAGGAGTTCTCCTTATATAAAAATGGAGGAGGAGGTTATGGGCCCTCAAATGATGGGGAAAAGAGCTATGAGGAGTAGTTCCAATTTCTTTGAAACAAGAAGCCCAAAGGGGAATTCCTCAGCCATATCCTCATAACAAATTTCTAGCTCGCCGCCTCACGAAGCTTCTAGTCACGGAAACTTCCTTTCTATTTTTAAAAAACTTTCCAAAAGAGGATCGGCACGGGTCCAACATTAAGACAGAGCGTCGATCGGCGCAGGCCTCAGTGTAAATCTCTGCTATCGACACGGGTCAAACACTGAGAAACAACGCCAACCTTGAAAATCCATCTTTTATAATGAATCTTTAGAAAATTTGTAAAGGGAGATGATGTGGCAGACAAAATGTGGTTCAGGGGTATGTATTCCATGCTTGGAAAGTACACAAGGGTCACCATATGGGTCCTCCAGGATCAAGGAACGGGGAGTACAAGGATAGTGACAAATTACCGTGTAACACTTTCCTCTTCTTTACCTTTAAGTATTCTTTAAGGTTCAATTCAGGTACTTCTTGTATTGGAATCAACTTCTCAGCTGTGACACTGCAAAGGAGACAAGATTTAATATCATCAATCTGAAATTGTGCTTGATGCTTTCTTGACTATTTTCTTTGAAGCCATTCACCAAATAATGAAATATGTATTGCACATTTGTCATTAACATAGAAAAACGTGATTTTGTACCTGATTAACTGGAATTTTTTATCTTTTATTATACTTGCATCAGTGATAACTAAGCTTGCTGCTTTAAAGACCTACAAGAAAAAGGGTAACTAGTTGACATAGAAGTGGGTGAAGGGATGTCTCACACATTTGCAATATGACAATGACAAGCATATTCAAAAATATCTATCTAAACTCCTACCTCTTACACTTCACCTCACAAGTTCGTGCCAACCTTGCAAGATTAGGAATGCACCCTAGCAACCATCTCTTACCCCATCTCCTTAATTTTCTTCTCTATAATACCAACATCTTTAACCTTTTTTTATTTGGATATTTGAATCCATATATGAGTCCTAACCCTTTCCTCTTCTAATTCAAAGAATATTTAGACTACAAAGTAAGTAGGGAGTATCTTTCGTGCCTCAATATGGGCATAGTAATATCAATGATATGGCTAGTGGTCTAGCTCCTATAATTTGGGATCATATTCCTATAGCCCCACAGTCCCATTTTGTAGGTGTTTTGTCTCTTCCTTTAGCTGCACTGTTATTTTCTCTAGCTCTACAGGTCCTTCCTATAGTGTAATGGATTTTCCTGAAATATTGGTTTCCTTGATACGTAGCCTTCTTTGTTAGATATGTGGTTGTTTTCACTTGATTTTATTAGAGGTTATTTTCACTTAGTCTATTTTCTTTCTTATATTCCTCCTTTTGACAACTGACTAATTCCTCAATAGTGATGGGTGTTGGAGAAGGAGGTTGAGGCTTCCCTCATATGATCTTGTTACTCTTTATGGTCTTAAAGTATGTGAGGGCTTTCTTTTATTTCCTTCCTTGAGGTTTGGTTGGGGTACTTAAGACTACTAGCATAGAAACAATTTCCTCCTCTATTTTCCCCTCTATAATTCTTTCTTTCTCCTACACTGTCCTTTTCTTTGGTGGCCTGGATGATGTTCATGTGGCCTCTTGGATATTTTGTCCAATTTTTGTTACTCAATATTGGCTAGCTCCTCTTTAGGAACTTTTGTCATTGTTTCTACCTCAGTTTGTGTCTTTGTATTTTCTTCTTCCTTCTCCACTTCTTATGATTTTCCTTTTGATTCTTCTTCTTCAATTTTAGCTTCCTCTTCTTTAGACTCCCCTTTTTTTGTTTCTCCTTCTAGTTCTAGCTGAGCTTAGGCTTGAATCTCTAAGAAGGCCTCTCTATCCATATCTATAAAATCAACCCAAGGAATAAGGTTTTGGATAAACTCTAAAGCATCCATGACTAGTAATTTTATTAGCCCATGGTGTGCTAGGTACTTTTCCTTTCCTCATTTTACCCTTAGGCTAATTTCCTTTATTTACTGAAGAAGGAAATGAGGGATGATTATCCTTTCTTTCATAAGAAATTGCATTTATAATTTTAGTTTATAGAGAAACCTCAATTGGTGTCCATACACAATACTAAGTCTCCCCTCACATGAGATATATTTTTAGGATACTTCATCCCAAGGATAATTCAAACTCTCCCTTCTTCATTTTTATCTTCTATGGGTTCATATTCAAGAAATAAGTTTTTATTTGTTGTAATGGCCTTATTTATTTCCTCTTTTATCCATCTTATGCCCATGGGAAGTGTGGGGACCCTACTGATAACTTCTTCATTTTGGTAAATGATGAGGCCTCTAACTATAGTGATGTAATCATGTCCCTCTGGTTGTTGGAGTTTCAAGGAAAATTTTGGGTTAATTTTATATTCAATCCCCCTGTGTCTTTTGAAAAAAAAATAACCTGTGATGATTTGTAAAAATATTCTTGACATCAAGGTGCTAATGGACGACTCTCTGTTTTTTCACTTTGAAGAGGTGTTTTTTGCTTTCTTGTTCATATCTGAAGAATATTAGGATTTAATATTTTGCTCAGTTCCTTATTTTATAGGATTCTAGGCACTGATGCACTGTATCTAAATCCTTGGTCTCTAAACTTCAATCCAATGGAGGAATTCTCCTCGTTTTGTTATGGGTTTGCATCCCCTTTTTTTGTTGATCTTTTGGGACAAGGCTACTCTAAAGGATATCTATGTTGACTTTGGAATTTACTTGAAGTGGCAGAACACAAGGGATGCCAATTTTTTTGTCTTGTATTTTTGTTGAAGTTGATTTGGATAAAGGTCTCGTGGAGGCCATTCCTCTATAGCTGGATGAGAGGATCTTCCTCCAAGAATTGTATTACTATCTTCCTCCAATAATTGTATTAATATGTTGGAAACACTGAGAAGGGGTGAACCAGTATTTCTCTTACAGTTAGTTAATTATATTTTTTCTCAGAATTGTAGCACAAGCATATGCTTCAAATTAAACCCTTGATATCTTTTCATTGATATATTTAACGTTCTGCTCCACATACACTAGTACCTTCTTGTTTCTAAAGATGTAAACCCTTCTCTATCTGTGACAACTGACAGTGATGGAGATACAAATACACTGAATTTAGTGGGATTTCTAAGTTTGTGCTTTAGCAATCTTCAAACCTTCAATTTCAATATTGTATTCTTCAAATAAAGGTTGCTGGAAATTATCAGAGTTTTTCTCATAATTGTAGCACAAGCATAAGCTTCAAAAATTTACAAGGACACTATTTAGGCCACCACTATAAAACAAATATTTCCTACAGGAGGGCTATAGACATACCCTTCAGATCCATTGTCAAATGTCAAACTTGCACAGGGTATACCAAATCTTACTTCTACAACATGATTTACCTCATTTTGTATACAAGATTATCAAGGACAGGCTTCAATCACAATGCATATTCACCATTAATTGCTCTGCTGTAATACTCAGTTATCTTCTATGTTATCAGCAAGATGAAAAATTTGATCCATAATACATATTTTTCATACCCATAAAACATTTCTACTTCTGGTATACAAGGATAGCATAATGGGTATTAAAATATTTAAATATGGGTTAACCAAATATTTAGAAAATGAATAATGAGAGAAGATCCACTTACATCTGTATTTTTCCTGTTTATGGGACCTACCCAATATATGTATCTTGATCTAGAAAAAGTAAATATAGGAACAGTAATGAAGAAAAACATGTTTGTCTCTGCATTTCATCAGTATATTTTTCAATTTAATAGATCAAATTTATTCTAATCCAATATAATAAAGTACTGAACCATTATGTTGTTTCATTCAATGCCATTATGAAAAACTGGACAAAGAAGGTGAAATACTTGGCATTTGTAGGATTGTGATAGAACTGAAAATAATTTTACTAAATTATCCTCACAGATGATTTTCCTTTGCTTTCTAGTGTAGCAATTTCTCTTGTAAAGAACACCCAGAAAACTTGTTCCAATTTATAGCTACTAAGACAAATGTATGGTAACTTGTCAATCCACAAAGTATGTTGACATAATTCTTTCCATTCCTTATGCTTCTTTTATGATGTTTTGAGATGTCTCCAGCATATTCTCGATCATGTGATTGACTTGATGGCTAGGAATATTTTTTTCTTTCCATATTGTTCTTTGCTAGGAAAGTTTGTACATTTTTTTCAATATAGTCTTGATCATGTGATTGACTTGATGGATAGAAATCTTTTTTGTTTTTCCATATTGTTCATTTCTGGAAAATTTGAGCATTAAAGGCAAGAAGATTGATCTCTCTTATTTTTCTTATTCAAGGATACCTCCCTAAGCTAAATATTCCCTTTTGAATTAGACTCTTCAACTATGTGACTACATGATTTTATTTGTGGTGTGGATGTGGCCTTTAAAGGGTGCTTTAGAATAATAGTTTCATAAATTAGTGGACACTCTCCACTTGACATTAATCTCAATGCTTAGGATTCATGTTCCCCTCTAGGATCCAATCTGTTCTTCACATTTTCAAATATTTATTTTTCAAAATCAAAGTGTTTGACAATTTTTGGATTACTGTGCGTGTAACATAGACATAATTTTCTTAAAAATAAATGTGGCATAAATTATTCTTGACCTTGGCATGCAAGGACATCAAGATGTAGGAAATCCAGTCCTAGAAGTTGAATGCAATGGTGTGACCTTAAAAATACCCAAGGATAGTAAAACCTCAAAAAAATTGAAATTTGTTGAGGTGTGATATTTTTCATTATTGCAATTAGTATGAGGTCTGAAAATTCACTGAATTTGTAGATAACTGAATGTAGAATTGTTCTCAATTTTTTACCTTGAAAGTTGCAGGATTCTTGCAATTTTGTGAGTCCAAAGTTCTCTTTCAGTGGTAATAAGAAATATTTCCAGAAACAGAAGCAGATTAAAGTTACAATCCAAAGATGAAGGTCAGTTACATGTTCCAATGATGGAGACATCATTTATGTATCTTTGTTTGTTGAGCAAGTATTGTAGCATATATTAACACATAAGTACGGTGGAAAAATTTGATCGAATCCTTCTCAACAATGGCAGGGACCTTCACATGTAGCTAGTCCCTTCCCATCATTAGTAGATAAGTATGAGACTTTTGACAAAAAAAGCAGGGGTGAAACTTTAAAATTATCGAAGACTACCAAGGTAACATACACTTCCGAGTAAATATGTTCAACAATGAATATGCATACAAATATTTCGGTTGTAATATGCATTTATCTGCTATGTTATTAGCAAGACGAACAATTTGATCCATAATACATATTTTTCACATCCATCAAACATTTCCACTTCTGGTATACAAGGATAGCATAATGGGTATTAAAATGTTTAAAGATGGGTTAACCAGATATTTAGACCATGAATAATGAGGGAAGATCCACTTATATCTGTATTTTTCCTGTTTATGGGACCTACCCAAAATATGTATCTTGATCTGAAAAAAGTAAAGATAGGAACAATAATGAAGAAAAACATGTTTGTCCCTGCATTTCATCAGTATATTTTTCAATTTAGTAGATCAAATTTATTATAATCCAATATAATAAAGAACTGGAACATTGTGTTGTTCCATTCAATTCCGTTATGAAAAACTGGACAAATAAGGTAAAATACTTGGCATTTTCAGGATTGTGATAGAACAGAAAATAATTTTACTAAAATTATCCTCACTGATGATTTTCCATTGCTTTATCGTGTAGCAATTTCTCTTGTACAGAACACCCAGAAAACTTATTCCAATTTAGAGGTACTTAGACAAATGTATGGTGTTGGGGTCCTATGATTTGGCTGATTGGCAAACCAAATGACAAGGCAACATATAAACCAGTCTTTAGAGCTCTAGGATCTAGCCCTCCTAGTCGCAGAGAGCAATCTCTCAATTTTTTGCAAATATATGACTTGCTTGCTTGTAAAAGGTTGATTTTAGGCTAGTTATGAAGTGCAAGTTTGTTTTTTTGGGTTTGGTTTGTTGGACATGAATGATCTAGGAAACGTATATAGAAAGGGGAAAAATCAGAGCCATTGGGAAATGGAGTCAAGAATAAGCTATAACAAGCTCAATCAATGGATATGGGGTATCAAAGGGAAAATCTAACTTGGCCAGTGGATCTTGGGTTTGGTGGATGAAATGAAATGGACATTAAGGATCTAGAAGGAGAAGTAGAACTAATGGTAATTAAGAATCCTTAATTATATGTACTCCTCAACAAAAGGACTTAAAACATTATATGAACATGAAGAAGCATTCAATAGACATGGCTAACCATAAATTCTAAAAACCACACTTCAACAAATAATACTTTCAAGACAAACTTAACAAAGGAAATCTAGGAGTCGAGTAATGCTCTATTTCATCCAAATATTTCACTTTCAAGGATAAGAAAACATTTAATATTCACAAATAACTACATTCATAGAATAGGGAACTCCTAGACATCTAAGAGTGCAATTATAAAGATCTTCAAAACAATTATCTCAGCAAGAACGGAGGGTATGATCAAAATAGACCTCTCTAGCAACTGTAAACAATGGTACTTTGAAGGGAGACTTCAGAAATAGTTTTCAAGTGGTAGCAAGTAAGCAGGGAAAACCATAAATAATTCTTGATACCAACTGTTTGAACTATTTCTGAAATAAACAAGCTTAAGGGTTTGAAGAGCAGTCAAAATACTCAATAAACCTTTAGCAGATGAAAACATAAAGGTAGTGAAGAGTAAACAGGTCTAAGGTGCTTCTAAGAGACATTTCTTAGCCTAAGCTTTTTACTCTAATGCAAGCAAAGCATAATGGAACAAAGTGAAAAACAGGAAATAACATTAACAGATTAGAATACATCACCAACAGCCATGCTCAGGGATCCAATGATAGAGCCTTCTCATTAACAAAACATGTTAAAACATCATCAATCTTTCAAAACTTCAATTTCTTCTTAATCTTCAGCCAAACTATGTACAAATTCAAAGAGTTCGAATGCCAGCAACCAACCCTTACAAATGAGTTCCACAGCAGTATTTATACTGTAATTGAGGAGGTGGAACTATCTAGGGTTAAAAATGTTATTAATGACATAGTAAATGCACTCCTAACCTTGAAAACAATGCAAGGAATAAGGTAGGAATGTCTCTCAACTATTTCTTTGTGTAATAAATTTGTCTTTACTTCCTGAGAGAAAACAAGTGAAAATTTTGACTTTGAAGCCTATTTCTGTCTTTTATAATAACTTCTTGACAGCTTAAAATATCTTCTAACTGTGTAATAACTGTCAATTTTCCCCTTAGGACATAAAGGAGGTCATAGGTGGCAGTCAAGTTTATCAAGTGAATAACTGCTCTTTGTTGATTTATCTTAGGCCTTCTTAAAGCTTATCTTTCCTTTATTTTATCATAAAAAATGTTCTTAAGGCCTTTTAGCCTTGATCTGCCTTTAATTAATCTGCTTTGAAGCTTCAATTTAGCGTTAAGCCTTTATCATCATCCTTATGTTGTCTCTTTAATACTTATGTTCCTCTATCTTTAACCTCGCCTTTATCCCCTTTTTTTAATTTAGACTTTAAACTTTGTATTTTCCTTTCTTCTTCACTTCAATGATTCTTCCTTGGTTCTATGTGCAGGGTTTCCCTTTGGTGCGCTGGAGGGTTTTTTGTTTCAACCAGTGGTCATGAAACACTCATTAAAACCTCTGAATTAAAAACCCCATATTTCCTTTTTCTTTGTATTTCTGGCACTTGGACCATCATTCAAAGGCTCTTCGTCACTTATTTTGACTGTGGGAGGGAAAATTTCAAACCTTATCCGCCATTTATCCTTCAAAAAAACAAAAAAAATTATAAACCTTGCGCATTTGTGGTTGACTTCTTACAGAGGCTTAAAGGAGGTAGAAGGAGCAGTGAGGTGGAAGGAGAAATGCGTGGAGGGAGGTGGAAATATGAAGAAAACGGGTTAAAATTTGAATTTGGGTGCGAGAATGGAAATTGGTTTTGGTGAAAACCACGATGGTTTTCGCGTTGACAATCGGCAGTAAGCGGTAAAGCACAAATCGAACGCGATACCGTCGGAGGGTGACGCGTGTCCCCCCAAAACCACCGTTTTCGCGTTGATTTTGCGCATTAAACCTCGGCAGGGGATTGAATGTGAAACGCGATGTGAACCATTAGATCTGGATAGGCTAAATCAACATGGGGGAGGAATGCAGTGAGGGAAAGGTGCACGGTGGAAGGGGGATGGGGGAGGCCAGGTGTCAGATAGGGATTGGACGTGTGGCAGAGTAGTGGGAGGTGGGCCATAGGTCATGACGTCAGCTAATGCATCGGATAGTGGGTTTATTTTATTGGCGGGGTTTATCAGCGGGTTAAATGAGGGTCGTCGGATCACGTAGATCGACGGTTGAGGACACGTCGGAGAAATGTTATGGAGCGGAAAGGTTGGGAGATGGGAGGGTCAACCATAATTGTTAGATCATCAGGATGGAAAACTGAGATCCATCGAGGAAGACACAGATGAGGGGAAAAGAAAAGTTGAGGAAGGGGACTAAAGAAAAAGGGAGAGGTTCGGTCCCATGGGTGTGATAATAAGACCTGGAGCAGAGAATAGAAGGGGCTAAAGCTTTAGCAGGTGGTTTTTAAGCCTCGGTCTTATGACACAAAAAGGGCTAAGGGCTAGCGCGGAAAGCGCTTAAGGCCTAATGTTTTTGAAAAGGTCGGAAAAGGCCAAAATGGGGTTTTTGAGACCTTTTCAAGGTTTCCAATAGATAAAAAGAGGGGTTTTAAACCAACACAAAGGGTTTTTGATGATTTTAAAAGGGTTTTTTAGGGAAAATGGAGGATAATGAAGATGAAAAAAGGAATTTTTAGCAGGAAAAAATGACCATTTAGATAAGTGAAAATGAGTGAAAATGGGCAGATATGATGGAGGTGAAAAATGGGAAATATAGCCTGAAACAATTTATTTTTGAGATGGCAGGATAACTTGGAGGATTTGAGTGAAGATATTCAGTGAATTGATAGACTTGAGATGATGAAGGCAGTGAGATTTCTAGAACTCACAATGTTTCTGCAATATTGTTTCTAGAAATCTAAGTTTTTCAACTTTAGTCATCTTTGGATAAAGTCAAAATTATGGATGACTAAAAGTGGCTCCACTTGGGGAGGACAACTTGATTTTTAAGGTGTCCAGAACCTCAGTTATCAATCTTATGGCTTTTAGTAGAACAATGTCTTATCCATTGGGCAGCATTCTTTCCTTCCTCTATTGGTTCTTTTTGGATTTGAAAAACATTTCAGCAATCTGCAGCATATGACATTCTTCAAAGCAGCATCACTACCTACCCAATCCTACTTGTCTTAGCATTTTTTTTCTTCTCTTGAGTGCACTTAGACTAGAAAACTCTTTTACTTTTTATTTTTGAAAATAGAAATAAACTATCTAATCCTATCCTTATTTCTTCCAAGAGTCCAGATTAAATTGTTGAACTCTTTATTTTTGTACCTAAGCTACTATCTGTCAAGATTAAGTTGTTTGACAGATTTTATTCTCTATTTCTAAAACAGGAAATTTAAACACAGTCAAATCTGGATTAGACTGTCTGATTTGCTATGATTTCTATGGTTGTATGTACAAGCTGCACATAGACTTTATTTGCAGAAAAATAAAACAAAATTTTGAAGGCTTAAGATCTGAAAATTATAAACATCCTTCTATTCTTTTTCCAGCTCTGGTTTTGATCTGATTAGAGCCATCTTTTTTGTGCTTTCTCGGTTTAGGTTTTGAGCTTATTTTAACCATCCTTTTTCTATCCTAATCTATTCTACTGATAAGCCAGGATTACACTGTCTGGAAAATATTCTTCACTAACCTATCAGCAGTAAATTGAAATCTATCTAGTCATGATTAGGCTATATGAATAAATAGTAGTGCTCTTTATTTTAGTAGTGGCATTTAATCTTGCACACTTTCAGATTTTTCTCTTTTTTGGTATGGGGCTGTACCTTTCTTCTTTTCACCTGCTTTCTTTTCTCTTTTCTATTGTTTTTTGTATTTTTCATGATTTCTTTCAAAGTAAAAACAAAAGACTAACTAAATGCTCACAGGCTGAGCTTATTTGATTTCGTATCTAACCTAATCTATCATGGAAAATATAAATATTTAGCTGATAAACTCCCTTTTCCAATATATCCAATCAAGTAAATGGTTCCATGATTGGTCTTTGCTCATCTTCTTGAGCATGCTGGAAAAGAAAAAGGGCCACTCCCATGTCATTTTTTCTTTAGAAGTAGTGCTAAAAAATTTTCTTTCTTTTGTTAATATACTGCTTCTAACAACATTTATCCCTTCTTCAAATGTTTTCAAGAAATGAGCATAGGGATATTGAAATAAAGCCTGGTTATGAATATTTGGAAGATAGATTTCAACTAGGATTACCTTTTCCTCCACTGGATCAAGATTAAGATTCTTTTGAGAAAGAACTTCTTCCTCATCTTCATTATCATATGAACTGGAGGACTCATCATATATTGTAGCATTGTCCTCTTGTAGTCCTGGTATTCTCTGATTCAGTGGAATGTACTCTATGAAGAGATCATCATGTTCTTGAGCAGGGGTATCTTTTATTACCTCAACCCTTTCAGGAGAAGGCTCCTTATCTTCATCCTGCTCAAGAAATTCCTCTTTCTTTTCAATCTCAACATTACAACTGATAGATTGCTAATTCCCAATTATGTGAAAGCTATTTATGATGGGCTGCATTGTTTGATTACTACTTTCAAGTTGATGATAATGAAATTCATGACACCAATCCACTACTGGTTGCCCTGCATGATTAGTTTCTACTTGGAGCTCATCATCATCATCAGACTGATCAAAAATTGGAAAATCATTAGTAAAACCAATTTCACCAATCAAACATATTGGCTTATCAGATTGTTTTTCTTTAAGCTAATATACAAGTTTATTTTTTGGTTCAATACAACAAGGTTCAGTAGGTAGATCAGCAAAAGTGTTTTGTTCAAAAGATGTTTTTAGGGCTGACTGTTTATTTAATATTTGATCAATTTCTTCTTCTATCAAAAGAGGAGGAATTTTTATTTTGCTTTCGACAGAAGTACAACAGTCCTCTTTCTTTTGTGTTGACTGATTTTGAGGTTGGATGTCTTTTTGAGCCTCACCTAGAAGGGATGGTGAATGAATACTTGTGTTTTCAGTTGGATCCTGAGGTTTTTCTTCTATTTCCTAATCTTTTTCACTCTCAAACAAATCATCTTGATCTTTGTGATAGTCAATTTTATCACGGGATTCATGAGTTGTTTGTAATAGATTATCAGGATGCCATTCTTCTTTAATAATCTAAAATGAGTTATAACATAAAGGCAGAGACTCTAGTTGTGTTGTCTCTTCTCCTATTTCAGATTTTGTGAGTTCAATATGGTTGACTGTTTCCTCAGGGCACTGCTCCTTGTTTATGTTTGCCGCTTGCTCATAAAGTTCTCTTAATATTAAAACACAAGGTATAGGTAGGCAATCAATACCTTCTTGACAATATTCCTCATTTTTCTCTTTGTAATCTTGCTCATTATACATATTTTGTTTGTTTTTTATGTCTTGTAGTGGTTGAGTTTGTGTTTGATCGGGGAGAGGCATAGGTTGCTCTGGATAATCAACATCTGTATCAACCTCATTCATTTCCAGTTTCTTATCATGTATGTACACTATTTTTCCAATTAGGTCCAATAATGTGCTTAATTTAGCTTCTCTGTCTATACCTTATTCCATGTTTGTTAATTATAAAGAGGTCACTACATCTTTTCAACCGGATCAAAGTCTTCTACTAGTGGATTCATTAGGTCTTTTGAGAGTTGTGGAAGATTTGAACTTTTTTTTCCACCAACAGCATGATTGGGTTTTCTCAATGCATTCCCAGGGGATTTTATAAGGACTAGTGAAGTAATAGGCCTAGTGGAGGACAGTGGAGTCGCCAAGTGGAAATTTTTAGTTCTTTTGGAGGTAAAATACTCTATGGTCCACCACCAATGTTTATTATGAAACCAATCTGAAATTTTTTTGGGGTTTTCTGAGTTTCTATTTTTTGTTGAAGGACTAATGAGTCTACAAGAGCTTTCTAGGCTATTATGTACTCATAGGTCCCACTTTGATCGCCAAAATGTTGGGGTCCTGTGATTTGGCTGATTGGCAAACCAAATGACAAGGAAACATATAAACCAGTATTTAGAGCTCTAGGATCTATCCCTCCTAGTCTCAAAGAGGGATCTCTCAATTGTTTGCAAAGATATGACTTGTTTTCTTGTAAAATTTTGATTTTAGGCTAGTTATGAAGTGAAATTTTGTTTTTTTGGGTTTGGTTGGTTGGACATGAATGATCTAGGAAACATAGATAGAAAGGGGAAAAATCAGAGCCATTGAGCAATGGACTCAAGAAGAAGCTATAACAAGCTCAATCAATGGATATGGGGTATCAAAGGGAAAATCTAACTTGGCCAGTGGATCTTGGGCTTGGTGGATGAAATGAAATGGACACTAAGGATTTAGAAGGAGAAGTAGAACTAAGGGAAATTAATAATCCTTAATTATATGTACTCCTCAACAAAGGGACTTAAAACATTATCTGAACATGAATAGGAATTCAATAGACAGGGCTAACCATAAATTCTACAAACCACACTTCAGCAAATAATACTTTCAATACAAACATTTCAAAGGAAATCTAGGAGTCGAGGAACGCTCTATTTCATCCAAAGATTTCACTTTCAAGGATAAGAAAACATTTAAGCTTCAGAAATAACTGCATTCATAGAAGAGGGAACTCCTACACATCTAAGAGTGAAATTACAAAGACCTTCAAAACAATTGTCTCAGCAATAACAGAGGGTATGATCAAAACAGACCTCTCTAGCAGACTGTAAACAATGGTACTTTGAAGGGAGACTTCAGAAACATTTTTCAAGTGGCAGCAAGTAAGCAAGGAAAACCATAAATCATTCTTGAGACAAACTATTTGAACTATTTCTAAAATAAACAAGCTTAAGGGTTTGAAGAGTAGTCAAACTACTCAATAAACCTTTAGCAGATGAAAACATAATGGCAGTGAAGAGTAAACAGGTCTAAGGTGCTTCTAGGAGACATTTCTTATCCTAAGCTTTTTACTCTACTGCAAGCAAAGAATAATGGAAAAAAGAGAAAAATAGGAAATAACATTAACAAATTAGAGTACATCACCAACATCCATGCTTAGGGATCCAATGATAGAGCCTTCTCATTAACAAAACATGTTAAAACATCATAAATCTTTCAAAACTTCAATTTCTTCTTAATCTTCAGCCAGACTATGTAGAACTTCAAAGAGTTTGAATGCTAGCAACCAACCCTTACAAATGAGTCCACAGTAGTATTTATATTTTAATTGAGGAGGTGGAACTATCTATGGTTAAAAATGTTATTAATGACATAGTAAGTGCACTCCTAACCTTGAAAACCATGCAAGGCATAAGGTAGGAATGTCTCTCAACTACTTCTCTGTGTAATAAATCTGTCTTTACTTCCTGAGAGAAAACAAGTGAAAATTTTGACTTTGATGCCTATTTCTATCTTTTATAATAACTGCCTGATAGCTTAAAATATCTTCTGACTGTGTAATAACTGTCAATTTTCCCCTTAGGACATAAAGTAGGTCAT
This sequence comes from Pinus albicaulis, assembly GCA_034641835.2. Classification (NCBI taxonomy): domain Eukaryota; kingdom Viridiplantae; phylum Streptophyta; class Pinopsida; order Pinales; family Pinaceae; genus Pinus; species Pinus albicaulis. Next base: position 484,508,066 of record CM076577.1, read on the forward strand.
AGGTGGCAGTCAGGTTTATCAAGTGAATAACTGCTCTGTGTTGATTTATCTGAGGCCTTCTTAAGGTTATCTTTCCTTTATTTTATCATAAAAACTGTTTTTAAGGCCTTTTAGCCTTGATCTACCTTTAATTAATCTGCTTTGAGGCTTTGATTTAGCCTTAAGCCTTTATCATCATCCTTATTTTGTCTCTTTAATACTTTTGTTCCTCTGTCTTTAACCTCGCCTTTATCCCCTTTTTTAATTTAAACTTTAAACTTTGTCTTTTCCTTTCTTCTTCACTTCACTGATTCTTCTTTGGTTATGTGTGTAGGGTTTCCCTTTGGTGCAATGGAGGGTTTTTTGTTTCAACCAGTGGTCATGAAACACTCATTAAAACCTTTGAATTAAAAACCCCATATTTCCTTTTTCTTCGTATTTCTGGCCCTTGGACCGTCATTCAAAGGCTCTTCGTCACTTATTTTGACTGTGGCAGGGCAGCTTTCAAACCTTATCCGCCATTTATCCTACAAACAAACAAAAATATTATAAAACCCTGCTCATTTGTGGTTAACTGCTTACAGAGGCTTAAAGGAGGCAGAAGGAGCAGTGAGGTGGAAGGAGAAATGCGTGGAGGGAGGCAGAAATATGAAGAAAATGGGTTAAAATTTGAATTTGGGTGCGAGAATGGAAAGTGGTTTTGGTGAAAACCACAGCGGTTTTCGCGTTGAAAATTGGTGATAAGCGATAAAGCGCAAATCAAACGTGATACGCATCGGAGGGTGACGCGTGTCCCCCTGAAACCACCGTTTTCACGTTGATTTTGTGCATTAAACCTTGGCGGGGGATCGAACACAAATTGCGATGTGAACCATTGGATTTGGATAGGCCTGATCAATGGTGGGAGAGGAACGTAGTGGGGGAAAGGTGGGCGGTGGAATGGGGATGGTGGAGGCTAGGTGTCATACGGGGATTGGACAGGTGGAAAAGTAGTGGGATGTGAGCCATAGGTCATGACGTCAGCTAATGCGTCGAGTAGTGGGTTTATGTGATTGGCGAGGTTGATCGGTGGGTTAAATGAGGGTCGTCGGATCACACAAATCGATGGTCGAGGACATGTCGAAGAAATGTTATGGAGCGGAAAGGTTGGGAGATGCGAGGGTCAACCATAGTCGTTAGATCGTCGGGATGGATGGCTAAGATCCATCGAGGAAAACACAGGCGAGGGAAAAATAAAATTTGAGGAAGGGATCTAGAGAAAAAGGGAGAGGTGTGGTCCCATGGGTGTGATAATAAGACCTGGAGCGGAGAAGAGGAGGGGCTAAAGCTTTAGTGGGTGGTTTTTAAGCATCGGTCTTATGACACAAAAGGGGCTAAGGGCTAGCGCGAAAATCGCTTAAGGCCTAATGTTTTTGAAAAGGTCGGAAAAGGCCAAAATAGGGTTTTTGAGACCTTTACAAGGTTTCCGAAAGATAAAAAGAGGGGTTTTAAACCAACACAAAGGGTTTTTGATGATTAAAAAAAGGGTTTTTGATGATTTTAAAAGGATTTTTCAGGGAAAATGGAGGATAATGAAGAGGAAAAAAGGACTTTTTAGCAGGAAAAAATGACCATTTAGATAAGTGAAAATGAGTGAAAATGGGCAGATATGATGGAGGTGAAAAATGGAAAATATAGCCTGAAAACAATTTATTTTTGAGATGGCAGGATAACTTGGAGGATTTGAGTGAAGATATTCAGTGAATTGATATACTTGGGATGATGAAGGCAATGAGATTTCTAAACTCACGATGTTTCTGCAATATTGTTTCTAGAAATCTAAGTTTTTCAAATTTAGTCAGCTTTGGATAAAGTCAAAATTATGGATGACTAACATATGGTAACTTGTCAATCCACTAAGCATGTTGACATAATTCTTTCCATTCCTTATGCTTCTTCTATGATGTTTTGAGATGTCTCCAAAATATTCTCGATCATGCGATTGACTTGATGGCTAGGAATCTTTTTTTCTTTGCTAGGAAAGTTTGTACATTTTTTTCAATATTGTCTTGATCATGTGATTAAATTGATGGCTAGGAATATTTTTTTTTTTCCATATTGTTCATTTCTGGAAAATTTGAGCATTAAAGGCAAGAATATTGATATCTCTTATTTTTCTTATTCAAGAGTACCTCCCTAAGCTAAATCTTCCCTTCTGAATTAGACTCTTCAACTATGTGACCACATGATTTTATGTGTGGTGTGGATGTGGCCTTTAAGGGGTGCTTTAGAATAATAGTTTCCTAAATTAGTGGACACTCTCCACTGGAAATTAATCTCAATGCTCAGGAGTCATGTTCCCCTCTAGGATCCAATCTATTTTTCACATTTTCAAATATATTTTTTTCAAATTCAAAGTGTCTGAAAATTTAGGGATTTGTGTTTGTCAAAGGAGTTCTGCTAAGGAAATGTGCACAGAACCTACAATCTTCATTAACCTTATTCATTTCATATTAAATGGGAATAAAATTTTCCTAAGGATTTTTTATGTATACTCTTTCCAAATACATTGCTTTCATTTACACTCACTACTCTAGTATGGTAGGGGAAATTCACCCGACATGTACTTGAAATTTGGCTAATACAAGTAGGGACCACTGAGTTTATTTTTACTGTTTGGGTTAAATTTCCGCTTGGTTATCTAATGAGTTTGAAGGAATTGAGTTAGTAAGATATAAAGTAAGGCATGTTCTTTGAATGCGTAGAACTCAACCCCTTGTAAGATCATCATTCTCATTAGTAGTTATTAGGTGGAGGGATCTTTGTTATTCTGAAATGAGAATGAACTGTTATTTTCTATACTGACATTAGTGCATCTAAATGGGATATCACAGATTGGCATTGGACTGCTGCTTTTGCAACAATTAAGTGGAATTAATGGTATCATGTTTTACAATAGTAACATTTTCAAATCTGCAGGTGAGTTCTCATCTGACATAGGTTTCTCCATATTATTGTTGTTTATCAAGCTGTGGGTTTCTTTCTGTTTTATAGTAGCAGTTTGAAAAAATGTGTTGGATCTATGGATTTCTTAGGAACTTCTCACAACAAAGGTTAATGCATGCAAAATAACAAACTTTATTTCAGGATCTATATATATCAAACTCAAACAATTAATATCAACATCTTTGGCTTGGCTTCAGTAATGTTTGAACTTTGAATTAACTCTTTATCTTGAACATTTACAGGAATTTCATCTTCCAATGCTGCATCACTTGGACTTGGTGCCATCCAGGTTTTCTCTTTTAGTCCTGTAGAGCTCCACTAATTTTTTAAGGCTGTGATGAAAAATCCAAGTTGTTGGTTTTCTATCCCAAGTATTAGAGTCAATTTTTTGTATTTCAGGGATGTTAAGTAATCTATTGTACAAGTCATCATGATTGTAGTTATTGTGTGGCTGATGGATAAAGTTGGGCGATGTCTCCTCCTTATGGTGAGAAAATGGTTTACATCTGACTGGGGTATGTTCATGAATCTGATCTCAATCAAAAACATTTACATGAAATTATGTTGATGTTAACATGTCTCATCTGGGGGCATGGTTGTATGTCTTTTCCTTGTTACTTGAAGGCAAGTCTCTCCAATAATTTTATAACGCTCCGCTCTACTTAAATATTCATGAACCTTTCCTATAAAATATTTCATAGTTTGTGACTTTTCTTATTACATAGAATTGAACTGAAACGAGATGTTTCAAAGGTATGGTTTGAATATTATCTGAAATTCCTTGTTTGGCTGTGTGAGGGATAAATTTATTCTCTTCTTGTTTGAGGCTCATTCTCGATTAGATTCTCAATATGAAACATTCTTCACTGTTTTGGCTTTAGTGAGTCTGCTGCTACGTTTTAGAGTTCCAGTTGTCAGAGTATTGTATAATTGTTAACATGGGCTTGTAGTTGCTACCATCATCTTGCATGTGATAAATAGTTAATCTTAATTGCTGATGGTTTCATTACAAATTAACTACATGTAGGATCCAGTGCTTCCTAGTGTAAATTAATCTACACTTTCTTCCTAAATAGTGTAGATTAACTAGTATGCACTTTCTTCCTAAATAGTGAATTATTCTTTCTTCTTCCTTCTCCTTCTCAGTCAGGTCATGGATAATTTGCCTGCAGTGCCAACAGCAGGTAGCTGATTTTCCCCCATCTTCCTAAAATTCTCAAACTCTTGTTATTTTAGGTGTTGAACAAGATTGACTAAAGTCTAGTAGATCTTCTCATTCAAAATGCAATTGTGTTTTTTTTTTTTCTTCTTTTCCCCTGTATCCTTTGATTCAACCTTGGATGAATTGCCCTTATTTTTCTGTACCCTTATTTTTCTGTTGGGGTAGAAATTGATTTTCCATAAAATTTGCAGATGAATCCCTTGTGTCAAAAGGATTAAATTCGGGTTCTTTCCCCTTTTTCTCAAGCAACCTAGCTATGCATATACTGTGTAATATCCCTAGGTAATTTTTTGTCCTTAGTGTTATCAAGAGCATAAGAATCTATTGCACCAATAACACAGTATCCTTTACAACTTATCACAAATGACAATTATTATGCACTAATGTACAAATAAATGAATCTTTAGCAACACCAACAGGGCACATCAATTTACAATGTCCATAGGTTTACTTCTTTATGCGGTAACAACACTGAATAATTAAGAAAAGTAGCACTCCAGGGATTACAATACTAACTAGCAACGCAACTTAATAGCTTACAAAATCCACCTGTTACCATTCTATTGGCCTACACAATTCCTTATCCTTGTTGCCTATTACCCTAGAGACAACATTGTTGTCCGCTGCCTCAAGTATGATGCAATGAGAGCTACTGCCACTAAAATCCATTATATGTGGTTTGTGCTTCTCCGAGTAGACTTCCGCTTCCATATTGTCCTTGATTTGGCCTTACTGCTACAGGGAGACAACGTCAGTGCTTTTTGTTGCCTCAGATAGGAACCCAAAAGAGTTGTGCTGCCAAACTCACTCCCTAAATTCCCTTGCTGTTACAGGAGGTCATTTCTTAGATGAGCCGCATACCCTGGGATGGATACTCCAGTGATTTCTACCACAAAATTTTCATTTATGACCCAGATTAGGGCTTCGCTACCCTAGGACAACTTCATATGAAATTTTGTGCCACGGGATGCTCTACTTCCTAATCAAATGAGTGCTCCACAGTCCACTCCCAAGAATGGCCAGTCAGCTCTCAGTGCCACAGAAAGAGTTTCGCTGCCTTAGAATTTCCTCAGCCATTCCTTGGTGCCACAGAAAGCTTATAGATCAAACAATGATAGAAATATTTTTCTCACCAAATTCAGATAAAAGATGTCTCAAAGCATTACTCTTCAACAGAATAGAGAAGTAATCTCACTCCCTACACTAACCCTAGGAAACATGCAGTTAAACTCTAATCCAGCGCTTCCAAGTGTAAATTACATGTTAATAAATTGTGAATGTTAATAAATTACAAAAATTAATTGGAAATTGGTCTGCAATATTTTTTTAAGAGTGTTTCAGTCTATCCTATAGTAATGTTATGCTCTGTTTTAGGAGGCACAGAGATCAGATGATCCCTGAAGATTATCACTGCCAGCAGATTCAAGTTGATATTCCGTTGAAATAGAATGGTTATGTTCTTTTTTAGGAGGCAAAAATATCAGATGAACCCCGAAGGTCATCACTACCAGCAGATTAAAGTCGATCTTCCATCGAAATAGAATGGTCGGGAAATTTTTTTTTTAAATAATTTTTTGTTTCCGTCAGTATTCCGACGGATAGTTTTAAAATATATATATATATTGTGTTTTTGGTATTCCAACGGCTCATTCTTTTAAAAAAATATTTTGGAACTTTTCTCTGGCGACACTTAATTTCTTTTAAAAAAGTTTTGTTCTGTCAGTATTACGACATTTACCATTTTATTTTTAAAATTTCTTTGCGTCGGTATTCCGACATCCTACGTCGCTCTAGCGACACTTAATTTCTTTTTAAAAAAATTGTTATTTCGGTATTACGATGTTTACCATTTTATTTTTAAAATTTATTTTCGTCGGTATTCCGATGTCCTACCAATGTTTTAAAAAATTAATGCTAACGTCGGAATAGCGACGATTTGGCTAATGTTGGAATATCGATGATCTTGTTAACATCAGAATATCGACGATCTTACTAGCATCGGAATAAATACATTCAACACATAACGTTGGAAGAGCGACGACCATTTGGAAACGTCGGAAAATGTGTCACTCTTCTGACACTTAACTAAAGTGTCGAAATTCCGACCCAGGAGAAACCATGTTTTGCCCCACCTCAAAGTGTCACTCTTAGGATGCCTATGTGTCGCAAGAGCGACATTTTGGCCATTGAAAATTGGGAAAAATTTTGCTAGTGAAGCCACTCAGTCAATAATCATCATAGATTTGTCTCCATTAGCAAAGGAAGAAGTGGTTATCAGGCAGAGAATGGGCAAAGAGAAAATAGTTGAAATATCAGAAATAGAATCCTTCAAAGAACAACTGAAGGAAGCAGGTAGAGAGATATTATATTTAAAGCTAGAGGCAAAGAAGTACAGAGCTGAGAAGGTTCAATTTGAACAAGTGAGGAAAATATGGGATAAAAAAGTCTCAAGTGTTTCAAAATATTTGGACAATGTAGAAATGTTGTTGAAATGGACTCAGCCATTAAGAGGGGAGGTCAAACATATTAGGAGGATGAAATTACACTTACAATATAAAAACAGAGCATTAAAAGATGAAGTGGAAGATCTTCAGGAGTTTTTGGACTTGATTCAAGTTGAGTTAGAAAAGATAGGGTTGAAGATGAGAGTGGTAGAAGAACCCATCAGCCAATTAATTGTAAATGAAGAAGAAACACCAAAGGAGTGAAAAATTGAGTTGAAACAAGTTTGATGAGGTTCATGGTTTTCCAGGAACCTAAATTTTGTCTCTGGAGATCAATTTTTCAAGGCAGTCACAAAAACATCATATTCTGGTTTTTTAGATAGTTTCGTAGCGTGCTTTAGGCTTGAAGCTAGAAAAACACATTTTGAATATGCAATTTTTCTTAGGAATCCATTTTTGTGAAGGATTAAGGAGGGAAATTGGTTTATTTCAAGATTTTTTTGCGTATTAAAGGTTTTTTACCAGCAAAGGTGGCAAGGAGATAGGTGAAAAGAAAAGTTTTCATATGCTACGAAAACTTGCTACAAAACTGTCTAAACTGCCTTGTTTCATAGCGAGGGGTTTTTTGAAGATATTTTAGCATTCCAATAGCACACCAGCCATATGGATACCTCTAGCCTATCAGTGGGCCATCTTAGCAGAGACTCATTACTCAAAATGAGTGTCACACATCCAGCTCAACAGGCAGAACAATGATTAAAGTGAAGATTATCCTTTCCTGAAAAGTAGGATTGTGTTCCCTAGATCTAAGGGTATTTTAAATATGTAAAGTGATGGTGAATTGTCTCTCAAACATGTGATATATATTATGTAACTGTTTTACTATTATAAAAATCAAATGTAATAAATAGGAGGTAGAGTCCTATTAGAAGTATGACTTCTTAAAGGATAGTTGTCCTTTTTCTGTTCCAACTAAGTAGTTTCAATTATTGTAGGTGTCAGAGTTAGATTTCGAAGATCAAGCCAGTTGGGAAGATCATTTACATTGTAAAAATTTTCTATTTATAGATTGGACATCGAAGAGAAAAGGGTTGGAGAATATTGCACCAAATTGCTGCTTGTATGTTTTTTCCATTATCAATAATATATAGTGACATTCTACTTCCAAACCTGAGATTCTTATGAGGTGTTTAATGTGTTGTTGTTTTTTATCTTTATGTCTAATCACTTGCATTGAATTTTATCTCTAATTACTTATAATTCATGATGTCATGCTCTGACTTGCTTTAAGGGTGAAATTACTGTGTTTTCTTTATATTGTGTGTATGAATCATCTTTATTAAAAACCTCTATTTTCCTCAGCTTCCATGTGAAGAATTACTGTCACTAAGAGTACTGTGTTGACTCCATAGCCCATTGGTAGCAAGCCTTCATTTTTCAACCTGCAATCATACAAAACCAAGTCAAAAATATATAGAGTTAGCCATCTAGTATTATTTCTATTGAAAACCATAAATCCCCTTTGAGAGAGCCCTCTCAAAATGAAGAGGCTAATATTCAGTTAGAAGTGGTTTGAAAGAGTTACATTGTTGGGTATGTGTTATATTCTTTCCACGGCTAAGCATGCATGGGGGGTCTAGGGCAGCGCCGCAAGGGGTCCAAGGCAGCACCCCGGTGAAAATTTTTTCGTCCTTAATTTCCAGTGGGTAGTCCGCGCCCATGGTTTTGTGCATGGTTTTGCACATGGTTTTGGGGTACGATGGTTTTTGGCCCCTGGTATTTTTGTAGATCTGGTCAAGGGAACTATGGTTATGTTCTAATCCAGGGTTAATGGATTAGGGTTCATGTATGCTTCGGCATGTATATATATGTGTTGTAACACTAAAAGGAATATAATGAAAAATCAACCTGGTTGTCCCGATTTGGGATCCAGGGGAAAATATCTGTGTTTATCTATTTTATGTTTTATGCTCTCGCTATTGTTTATTTTCTATTATAATATTCGTGTGTAGATAATTTCTATTCAGGGTTAAAACCTACATTTGGTATCAGAGCGGTTTCGGCTTCAAGGGGAAGCCATTGCTGCTGAGGTTTTTTTGCTCGGGCCTGAGGTAGACCTTGTTCAGTGGGAGATCTGCGGGATCAATTCTTGCGATGAAAGAAGATGGCGAACGGCGAGAAGATAGAGATCGAGAAATTTAATGGTTAGAGTTTTGAGTTATGGAAGCTCAAGATGGAAGATCTTTTGTTGGATAAAGATCAGTGGATCGCAATAGATCCAGGTACTAAACCAAAGGAAATGTCAGATGAAGACTGGAAGAAACTAGATTGGAAGTCTAAGAGCACAATATGGTTGTGTGTCTCAGATTCAGTATTGTTGAATGTATCTGGGGAAGCTACGTCGAAGAATTTGTGGGAGAAACTTGGGATTTTATACCAATCTAAGTCTTTGGTGAATAATTTGTTCCTATGGAAAAATTTGTATAACCTGAGGATGAAGGATGGAGACTCGGTGACAGAGCATCTAAACACCTTCAATACTATGGTAAGTCAGATGTCATCTGTTGATATTAAAATCTCAGATGAAGATAAGTGCATCAGTTTGTTGTGTTCTCTACCAGACTCGTGGGACAGTCCGATTATTGCAATAGGTAGCAATACAACTACTTTGAATTTTGATGACATTGTCTCAGCCTTTTTGTCGGAGGAAATGAGATGAAGAACTATGGAGGGCCAGAATGGAGATGCCTTATTTTTACGAGGAAGGTCCCAAAACAAAAACAAGAATAAGGTTTCGAGTGGGAGATCCAAATCTAGAGGGAGATCTAAATCTCCTGGAAAGTTTGTAAAGATGTGATGGAAATGCGAAAAGAAAGGGCAATACAAAAAGGACTGCAGATCTAAAGCTCCTGAGAAAGGAAAGGGATCTGATGATGCTCCTTCTGCAGAGGCAAAAACCACCTCGGATGAAGGTGGGAATGTGTATTTGGCTTCTTCTTCAAATACACATGTAGATCATGAGTCATGGTTTATTGACTCAGGTGCATCCTTTCACTTCACTCCCCATAGGGAGTCGTTCTGCGAATATGAGAAATATGATGGTGGTGATGTCTTCCTAGGGGATGATAGGAAGGCCAGAATCGTCGGACGTGGAAAGATCAAGCTGAAGCTTCAAGGTGGAAGGATTAGAACACTTCCTGGTGTTCTGCATATTCCTACATTGGCTAGAAATCTTATTTCTTTAAGCAAGATGAATGATGCAGGTGTAAAAACAGTGTTCGAGAAAGATGCTTGCAAGATGGTTCGGGGAGCACTGGTATCAATGCGGAGAGTTCGGACTGGAACTCTGTACAGGCTACAAGGTAGCACTTTTATTGATGGGTGTACAGTTCTATGGTTCCTGAAAGTGGAGCTGAAAGCCTAGCTGTCTCTGGAGAAAAGACCATGCTATGGCATCAAAGGCTTGGACATATTGGAGAGAAGGGCCTTCGGATACTACATAGAAATGGTATGGTAGAAGGTAAGTCTAATTGTTCTCTGGATTTCGATTTCTGTGAACATTATGTATATGGGAAGCAGAATTGGGTGAGTTTTCCTTCTAATGCTAAGAGGGCTAACAAGATATTAGAACTTGTGCACAGTGATGTGTTTGGACCTGTGTCATTTCCTTCATTGGGAAAGTCTGTGTACTATGTTTCATTCATAGATGACTTCTCAAGGAATACATGGATATATTTCTAGAGGAAGAAATCTGAATTCTTTGACAGATTTAAAGAATTTAAGGCTCTAGTGGAAAACCAGACAGAGAAGAAGATAAAGGCGCTGAGGACAGATAATGGTGGGGAGTTCTGCAAGAAGGAATTTGAAGAGTTCTGTAAGAAGTGTGGTATAGCACGATAGAAGACTACTCCATACACACCTCAGCAAAATGGAGTTGCAGAAAGAATGAACAAAACACTGATGGAAAAGGAAAGAAGCATTAGGGGAATTTTGAGGTCCAAAATGGGCCTCCTAAGGAAAATGTACAATCAAAATTCACTTTATGAGAACCAATCACATTTTAGGGGATGACATCATCCCTAATGGTTGAAGTAGCATTGCTTGAGTTAAAGGTACTTACTTGTCACATTCTCAATGGTGGATAAAAATTCATGGTTAACCATGGTAGTGCTCTAAGTACTTTTAAAGTCAAAGTAAAGTACTTATAATAAATGTCGTTTCACATTTTTTGAATAAAATTCATACACAAAATAATATATTACATTTATTATATTATTTTCATGGTTAACCATGATAGTGCTATAAGTACTTTTAAGTCAAAGTAAAGTACTCATAATAAATGTCATTTCACATTTTTTGAATAAAATTCATACATAAAATAATATATTACATTTATAATATTATTTTTATATAGTACATTAATTACATGTTATTATACAATTTAAATAATATAAATTTTAATTAATAACATATTATATAATTAATAATTTATGAATTTATATTTATATTTTATTTTAAGTTATTTAAGTAGAAAGGAAAAATGCATTAGTTGTTCAATGATAATGACTTTTTCTTGAAAAATTCATTCTTATTTATAGTCACATCAATGCAATTTTTTTATTAATTTTATTTTGGTACAAATTATGAATTGAATTTGACCATGGTTACATTGATTGTGGTGCAAAAAGTGAATTGCAAATTCATAAACATTATTTTATTGATTTAGCTATTATTTTATTATTTCCTTAGGAGGCCCATTTTAGACCTCAAAATTCCCCTAATGCATGCTCAATGGTACCGAATTAGGACAAGAATTCTGGGCAGAGGCAGTGGAGACTGCATGATATCTGGTTAACAGATCACCTTCATCAGTGTTGGAGGATAAGACTCCACATGAGATATGGACTGGTAAGAAACCCTCTCTTTCACATATAAGGGTATTTGGATGTGATGCATATGTACATGTTCCAAAGCATAAAAGGACCAAGTTGGATAATAAATCTGAAAGGTGCATCTTTATTGGGTATAAGGATGGTTTAAGAGGTTATAAGCTTTGGAACCCGAAAACAAGGAAGGTTGTGTACAGCCGAGATGTTGTGTTTAGAGAGGTGAAATATGTTTTTAAACTTGAAGTCATACCAAAGGAACCATAGAAGATAGAGTTTGAGCTAAAGGAGTATGAATCAAACTCTACAGCAAAAGAAGATTCAGAAGATGAAGAGCTACAAACTCCAGCTATAAGAAGATCAGTTCGGGAAAGAAGGCAACCAAAAAGGTATATTCCATCTGCTTTTTGTTCAAATTTTTCCTTAACTATAATTGATGATGATCCCAGAACTGTCAAGGAGGCAGTAGATTCAGAGGATAGAAAACTCTGGAAGGAGGCCATGGTTGATGAAATGGCATCCTTGCACAAAAATGAGGCATGGGATCTGGTGGAGTTGCCAGCTGGAAGGAATCCCATCGGGAGAAAATGGGTGTTTAAAAAGAAGATGAATGTAGAAGGCAAGGTGGAGAAATACAAAGCTCGGTTGGTAGAAAAAGGTTATTCCCAAGTGCCGGGAATTTATTTGGTGATATTTTTACTCCTATTGCCAAAGTTACTTCTATAAAATTACCTTTATCTGTTGTTGCTGCATTTGATTTTGAGATAGAACAGATGGATGTGAAGACAACATTTCTTCACGGGGATCTAGAAGAGGAAATCTACATGAAGAAACCTGAAGGCTTTATGGTGAAGGGTAAGAAAGAACTGGTATTCAGGTTGAAGAAGTCTCTATATGGGTTAAAATAGTCACCAAGGATGTGGTATCAGAAATTTGATACCTATATACGGGGACTTGGCTTCACCAAAAGCAAGGAGGATCATTGTGTTTATTTTAAATTAATTGGTGACCGTGTTATTTATTTGGTCTTGTATGTGGATGATATGTTGTTGATTGGAAATGATAAATAAATTATCCAAGATTTGAAGACCCAATTATTCTTCAAATTTGACATGAAGGATCTTGGTGTTGCAAACTGTATTTTGGGCATGGAAATTAAGAGAGATCGGGCAAAGAGGAAGCTCTGTTTAAACCAGAGGAAGTATGTCGAGACTATATTGCAAAGGTTCAATATCCAAGATAATAAACCGGTGAATGTTCCTATTCTTGTAGCTGTAAAGCTATCTGTTGAACAGTGTCCCAAGACACAAGAAGAAGAGGAGGATATGTCCCGTGTTCCATATGAAAGTGCAGTGGGTAGCCTGATGTATGCAATGGTCTATACTAGACTAGACATTGCACATGCAGTGGGAGTATTGAGCAGGTTTATGTCAAACCCAGGGAAGGAGCATTAGACAGCAGTGAAGCGGGTTTTTAGATATTTACGTGGCACTAGTGAATATGTCTTTGTTGGAAATATGATGCAGAGTGTTGTCCTTGATGGAAACCCACTGAATGAAGATGAAGACATGTGACTGTTGACATGTGTTGTCCTTGATGGCAATCCACCTGATGAAGTTATTCTTGACTTGATGGACTTGGTAAATGATGTAAATCTGATGTGATATGATGTTTGTTGACAATATGATGCTAAGTGTTGTCCTTGAAAGGCAACCCTCTTAATGAAGATGATGACAACTTGCTTGGTGAAGTTGTGCTTGCTAGAATATGTTCTTGATAAGCTAAATATGATGTATCTACAGTGTGTACAGAAGGCAGTGAAGAAAAGAAGTCAGAATGTGCTCAATCTTGATGAAAAATTATGTCTCTATGAATACGCGGATATGTCTAGGGGAAGTCGCGTATGCACGCGGGAAAGAACGTGATAAGTCGCGTATGTGAAAAAGCGCTCAAAAAGTGAAAAAACAGGGGCCCGTGGTATTGAAGACTCATGGTATTGATTTGGCTCGTGGTATTGAAGGCTCATGGTATTGCTTTGGCCTGTGGTATTGAAGGCTCATGGTATTTCTTTGACCCGTGGTATTGAAAAAGGATAAACCTATATAAGGAGAAGAAATTCATTGTGCAAATCATGAGTGTGGGTGCAAGATGTCTGAGCTTGAATGAATACTTCTCTTTGAAGTAGATCTGAATGGAAAGGGTTACACTTGAAGATAAATCTGAATGTATGATGCACCAATGATGAAGAAGGGGATCTAGATCTGAAATGCGTTTGTATTTGCTAGATCTGATTATGGAAGGCTTAGATCTGTGATGAGGCGAACATCTAGGCGAACATCTGTCTGAAGTGAAAGGGTAAATCTGAACTGAATATCTGATCTGAAGAAGTATGCTACTCTATAATGATTGAAGATCTATACGCTACTTCGTCGCGGAGGAAGCGCGTATGTACGCTGCTTCGCTGAAGTGAAAGCGCGTATGCGCAATGAAATACATACAGAGGTATCCGCAGGTTTGTGTGGACAGAAGCGCGTATATACGCGACATCAGTGAAGGGAAAGAGCGTATGCAAACTAGGGTTTGCTGAAGCAAGGGGTATGAAATATCTGATCTGTTCATCGTGTTTCGCTATCTCGACATGTGTTGACAAGGTCCGTTGGTGAGTGTATGTTTAAAGCTAAAAGTATGCAAAGGGTTCACCGGGAACATGATGAAACGTGCCTACGAAACTGTTTCATTGGAAGTTGTTGGATCCAAGGTGAAAATTGATGAAACGGGTCTGGCGGGGTGTCAAGGTTGTAGCCTTCGCCGGGGTTAGCAGTTCTCTTGGGGAGAGGCCGGGTAAACGAGTCGGGGGTCGTAGCTCTTCCGCAGAGGCTGGTAAACGAGAGTAGGGGGTCGTAGCTCCCTTCCAGGAGAGGCTGGTAAACGAGTCGTGGGGTTGGAGCTCCCTTCCAGGAGAGGCTGGTAAACAAGCGCAGGTGGGTGCCTGCGTGATGGTAGGAGTCTGCACCAGCACATATGTTGTAAGATGTTTTCTCTATAATAAAATATTGAAGGCTGAGCAACTGCAGCGGTGGTTTTCTCCCGTCTTGGGTTTCCACCTAAAAATCCCGGTGTTCATGTGTGATGCTTTGTGTGATGGTTTATTCTGTTCTTACTGCACATGTTTACTGTTTATAGAACATCTAATGAATGAATGATGGAATGATATAAGTGAAGAACTAATGGCATAATTAGATCTCTGTGTATACGCGAGTTTTATGAACGATATCCGCGTGTATATGCTACTTGGCTTCAGCAAAGTAGCGTATGGGTTTTAAGGAATGAAAAAGTAAAAAATTTTGAATATGCTGTAAATACTGATTCACCCCCCCTCTCAGTATTTTTCCCAACAATTGGTATCAGAGGGGGTTCTTCTGCAGAAGCTTGATCGCTTGAAGGAGATCCGTCGCAATGGGAAGTCAAGAAGGAGTGATGTCTATAAAGCCACCTCTATTCAATGGAAGCAATCTAATTTTCTGGAAGGTATGAACAAAATCATATCTGCAAAGTCTTGGTGTAGATGTATGGGCAATCGTGCAAGAAGGTTATCAATACCCGGAAAATATTCCTACTGATGCAGCTGAAAGGAAGAAGTATGAAACCAATGCCAAAGTAGTAAATGTCTTGCTAGGAAGCATGTCTGAATCAGAATTTGCTAAAGTGATGCAGCTACATTCAGCAAAATAAATATGGGACAAAATCATTCTAAGCTATGAAGGAGACACAAAGGTAAAAAGTGCAAAACTCCAAACTCTTAGAATTGAATATGAAAATTTGAAGATGTATAGTGATGAGAGTGTTGCCAGTTTCTTTCTTCGTCTGGATGATATTGTAAATCGAATGAGAAATTTGGGTGAAACCATAACTGATACTACTCTGGTGGAAAAGGTCTTAAGATCCTTGACTTCAAAATTTGACTCTAAAGTTTCAGCTATTGAAGAAAGGCAAGATCTGCAAACGCTTACTATCGTTCAATTACATGGTACTCTGACTGCTTTTGAAATGAGACAAGGAGGTCCTTCTCAAATAAGAGAAGCTGCTTTTAAGGCATCTACAAAAGGAAAGGAAAAGGAAGTTGTCAAAGAATCCAGCTATATATCCGATGAAGAAGAAGCAAATTTCGTGAGAAATCTCCAACTAGGTACTGGAAGATTCAAAGGTAAGCTTCCCTTCAAATGTTTTAAGTGTGGAAAAGTTGGTCATTATGCTGCAAAATGTCCTTATAAAGGAAAAGAAGTAGTAAGAAGGAATAAGAACCGATCTAGCTCTAAGAAAAGTTACTATACTAATTAAGATAGTGATGGGTCATCTAATAGTGAGGAAGAATGTGAAGAAGATCTTAGACTTCTCATGGCATTTGAACAAAAAGAAGAAAAGGATACTTTTATGGATGCTCTAGAGGAAAACGATTTTCTTGAAGAAAATAATCAACTCAAACTTCTCTTAGAAGATTACAAAATTCTCTTAGAAGAACAAAAGATAATCAAAGAGACCATTGAAAAACAGCTTGAAGAAGCAAAGAAACATATTGAAAAACTAGAATGTGAAGTGGTAAGTCAAAGAAAAGAAGTTGAGAAAGCAAAAACCTTGAATCTTAGATTTTCTAAAGGATCTAAAACCTTAGATGAGATCATCAAGGTACAACGTTCTCCTCTTATAAAGACAGGTCTTGGATATACCGGAGAATCTTCTCAAACTTCAGCACCAAACTATCTAAAAGCAGTTACAGGTGGTTTACATCATTCAGCCACTCAGCAAGGGAATAAAGGATCTCTACAGGGAAAGCAGGACCATCTCAATTCAAGGTACACTAACAGGGATAGCTTTCAAAGACACTACAACCAACAAGTAAATTCAAATAGAAGATTCCATGATCGCAGAAATTTCTACTTCAATGGGCAATGTTTCACTTGTCACAATTTTGGTCATAAAGTTATTCAATGTGTTGCATATAAAACCATCATGACAAGAGAAGCAAGAAAGAAAAGGTTGGATACTGAACCAAAGAAGAATACCTATAAGAATTTTTCTCCTCTTCAAAGTGAAGTTGAATGTACTTATTGTAATAACTTTGGCCATGAAGAATCTGAATGCAGGAACAAGATCCAGCCAAAAGAACATGTTCCCTCAAGCTCTAAAGTGTGGAAAAAGAAAGAACCGCCGGTTGAAAATTGTGGGATAGCATTATTTGCAGAAGGAGAAGAAAATCAGTGGTACATCGATAGTGGGTGCTCAAGACACATGACAGGTGACAAAAGCAAACTTCATACTTATAATGCTCTAGAAAAGGAAAAGAAAGTTACATTTGGAAATGATACTCCCGCTGTGATTAAAGGAAAAGGGTCAGTATTTCTAAAAGAAAAAGTGAAGGCTAAAGATGTCATGTATGTGGATGGATTAAGGCATAACCTGTTAAGTGTTAGTCAAATGTGTGATCAAGGAGCAGAAGTGGTCTTCAGTTCCAAAGAATGTGTGGTTCATGATCTTGATACAAGTAAAATCATTATAAAAGGAAAAAGAAATCCAAGCAACCTGTATGTACTAAACGGCATAGATCAATGTTACTTGAGCAAGTCTTCAGAAAATTGGTTATGGCATAGAAGGTTGGGGCATCTGAGTTTCTCTCAAATCAACAAAGCAAGCAGACTTCAAGCTGTTCGTGATCTTCCCAAGATCAATCTTCCAGAAAGTACCATATGCAAATCTTGTCAATTTGGTAAGCAGACCAGAGTTCGATTTAATGCCAAAGAATGATCATCAAGTAAGCCTCTTGAACTCATTCATACTGACATCTGTGGACCTATGAGGAAAAATTCATTACGTGGGGAAGAATACTATATCCTATTTATTGATGACTACTCCAGAATGTGTGAGATCGCGTTTATTAAACACAAAGATGAAGCTTTTGGAAAATTTCAGAATTTCAAAGCACTGGTAGAAAATGAATTGGATTTAAAAATCAAGTGTCTTAGATCTGATCGAGGAGGAGAATATTCATCAAATGAATTCTTTGAATTTTGTGAACAACATGGGATTAAAAGACAGTTCTCTGTAGCAGGCACTCCACAACAAAATGGTGTAGCAGAAAGAATGAATAGAACAATTGTTCAAATGGCTAGAGCTATGCTTGCTGACTCTAATGTTCCTGACATGTTCTGGAGTGAAGTAACACATGCAGCAGTTAACATTCTCAACAAGGCTCATGTTCGAGTAAATAGTGACAAAACTCCATATGAACTCTGGTATGGTAATTCTCCCACTGTGAAGCATTTTAAAGTTTTTGGAAGTAGATGCTTTATCAAAAATAATGATGAGAAGCTTGGAAAGTTTGAACCTAGATCAGATGAAGGGATACTTCTTGGTTACTCATCTTCAAGCAAAGCATTCACATGTTACAATAAGAGGCTTCAAAAGGTTGTCGAATGTATTGATGTTGTTATTGATGAGTCTCCTGCAGCTCCTAAAGAAGAAAAACAAACAACAAAAGAAGATGATAGCGACATATGGCCTTCTACATCAGATGGAAATGATATAGACAGTGAATCCAATGAAGAACCTGAAAATGATCTATCTGAAAAAGCTCCATCCAGATACGTTCAAAAGAATCATCCCGAATCTCAGATTATGGGAGACAAGGAATCAGGTGTACGAACAAGGAGAACTTTTGTGGGATCTTCTAGTCATCAGGCACTTCTATCCACAATTGAACCACTCAATGTCAATCAAGCTAGCAGAGATGAAAGTTGGAACCAAGCCATGAATGAAGAGATTGATCAAATTGAAAAGAATGACACTTGGGATTTGGTACCAAGAACACATGATAAAAATGTCATTGGAACTAAATGGATCTTCAAGAACAAGTTAAATGAGAATGGGGATGTTGTAAGAAACAAAGCTAGACTGGTTTGCAAAGGGTATTCTCAACAAGAAGGTATAGACTTTGAAGAAACTTTTGCTCCTGTAGCTAGACTTGAAGCCATAAGAATGTTTCTTGCTTTTTCAAGTTACCAACAAATCAAAGTTTATCAAATGGATGTTAAATCTGCCTTTCTTAATGGTGATCTAGAAGAAGAAGTATATATAGAACAAGGTTTTTTAAAAGGGTCTGCTGATAGCAACTTATACACAAAAATTGAAAATGATAAACTATTGATTGTGGTTGTATATGTTGATGATATCATTTTTGGGAGCAACGAAGAATCTTTGAGTCAAAAATTTGCTTCTGTCATGCAGCAAGAATTTGAAATGTCTTTACTTGGGGAATTAACATTCTTTCTTGGCTTGCAAGTGCATCAAAAGGCAAATGGTATTTTCCTATCTCAAGCAAAGTATCTTAAGCAAATTCTAAAGAAGTATGGGATGGAAGAATGCAAACCTGTAAGTACACCAATGATAACCGGATGCAGTCTCAGTTCTAATGATGATTCTCCCACAGTGAATCAACCAGAGTACAGATCGATGATAGGAAGCTTACTTTATCTCACTGGGACTAGACCAGACATTATGCATGTTGTTGGGATTGTTGGACGATTCCAAGCTAATCCAAAAGAGTCTCATCTTCAGGCAGTTAAAATAATATTCAAATATCTTCAAGGAACTCAAGACTTTGGTCTATGGTATCAAAGGAATGCTGATCTTACTCTTCATGCTTACACTGATGCAGATTGGGCTGGAAGTGTTGATGATCGGAAAAGCACTAGTGGTGGTGCATTTTACATGGGGCCCCGGTTAGTATCTTGGTTCAGCAAGAAGCAAAATTCTATTGCCTTATCAACAGCTGAAGCAGAGTATGTAGCTGCCGCATCTTGTTGCACTCAACTCCTATGGATGATGAAAACCTTGCAAGATTTTCAAATCAAATGTACAACTCCTATCTCCATTATGTGTGATAATACAAGTGCCATCATTATTTCAAAGAATCCTGTTATGCATTCGAAAACCAAGCACATTCCCATCAAATATCATTTCCTACGTGAACAAGTGCTTGAGCAAAAAGTGAAGTTGGAGTATGTTACCTCCAAAGAACAAGTTGCTGATATCTTTACCAAACCTCTGCCCAGGGAAGTGTTCGAGTATCTAAGACAGAAGCTGGGAGTGTTCTCTGCCAGTCAAAAGAACAAATCTGCATAAATTTTAGAAGATGGCTTGGGATACGCGGGTTTCCTGAAACACAGTCGCGTATGTACGCGAGTTCCTGCACAGAAAACCGTGTATGTCTGATTGCTGACAATTTTTGCTTGGAGTCAGCTCTTTTCAGCATAGCTGCAGTGTTGTTTGGTATCTTTGATACTGTTTGGTATCTCTGGTGGTGTTCCAGTTCTCATAATTCTTTTCTAATGATTTAATGAAGATTCCTTGATGATTTGTTGATAAAAGTGTTCAGGGTGCACAAACTAAGGGGGAGCCTTAGTCATACGAAAAGAATGCTTGGATGCACAGATTCAGGGGGAGCATTAGCGTTGCTGAGTATAATGCATTGTTGGCATTATGATGGTTCTGAAATATGTTCTCTTTCTTGAGGACTTTCTGGTGTTGGTCTTAAATGGTCATTTTTGTAATTTGTTGAAAAGGTCTTGTTGAGACCCATGATGTAAAATTGTAATATTCAGTCATGTAAGGACTTGTCATTTTTGTAAGCCCACTTGGTTGGGTAGCTGAGTTGCAATGTGTAAACCCACTTGGTTGGGTAGTTGAGTCTCTTATGTAAATCCACTTGGATTGGATATTTGATGTAAGTATGAGTCTTTGGTGATAGGAAGTTCATAGAGTCATGTACTTCAATGAAAATTTGTTTGAAGATTCAGCATGAACTCAGGGGGAGCTTGGTCACTTCAGTATATATCAGATCTGCAGAACGTTTCTTCCACATGAGGAGAAAAAGGGGAGAGTATGTTGGTTTTTGATCCGCCCTTTGCCCTTGATGTCAAAGGGGGAGAGTGACATGGTGTTTGAATGAAGAGAAAGAATGGTGTCAAAAATGGAGAGAGTGACATGGTGTCATGGTATTCTTAATGTACCTATCTGTTGTGGTAACCAAACACCATCGTGGTTGCCATCAAGTCCAAAGGGGGAGATTGTTGGAAATATGATGCAGAGTGTTGTCCTCGATGGCAACCCACTGAATGAAGATGAAGACATGCGACTGTTGACATGTGTTGTCCTTGATGGCAATCCACCTGATGAAGTTATTCTTGACTTGATGGACTTGGTAAATGATGTAAATCTGATGTGATATGATGTTTGTTGACAATATTATGCTAAGTGTTGTCCTTGAAAGGCAACCCTCTTAATGAAGATGATGACAACTTACTTGGTGAAGTTGTGCTTGCTAGAATATGTTCTTGATAAGCTAAATATGATGTATCTATAGTGTGTACAGAAGGCAGTGAAGAAAAGAAGTCAGCATGTGCTCAATCTTGATGAAAAAGTATGTCTCTATGAATACGCGGATATGTCTAGGGGAAGTCGCGTATGCACGCGGGAAAGAACGTGATAAGTCGTGTATGTGAAAAAGCGCTCAAAAAGTGCAAAAACAGGGGCCCGTGGTATTGAAGACTCATGGTATTGATTTGGCTCGTGGTATTGAAGGCTCATGGTATTGCTTTGGCCCGTGGTATTGAAGGCTCATGGTATTTCTTTGACCCGTGGTATTGAAAAAGGATAAACCTATATAAGGAGAAGAAATTCATTGTGCAAATCATGAGTGTGGGTGCAAGATGTCTGAGCTTGAATGAATACTTCTCTTTGAAGTAGATATAAATGGAAAGGGTTACACTTGAAGATAAATCTGAATGTATGATGCACCAATGATGAAGAAGGGGATCTAGATCTGAAATGCATTTGTATTTGCTAGATCTGATTATGGAAGGCTTAGATTTGTGATGAGGTGAACATCTAGACGAACTTCTGTCTGAAGTGAAAGGGTAAATCTGAACTGAATATCTGATCTGAAGAAGTATGCTGCTCTATAATGATTGAAGATCTATACGCTACTTCGCCGCAGAGGAAGCGCGTATATACGCGGCTTCGATGAAGTGGAAGCGCGTATGCGCAATAAAATACATACAGAGGTATACGCTTGTTCGTGTGGACATAAGCGCGTATATACGCGACATCAGTGAAGTAAAAGCGCGTATGCAAACTAGGGTTTGTTGAAGCAAAGGGTATGAAATATCTGATCTGTTCTGCTGTGTTTCTGCTATCTGATCTGTGTTGATAAGTATCTGTTGGTGATGTATGTTTGTGCTTAAAAGTATGGAAAGGGTTCAGTCCGGAAATATGATGAAACGTGGCCTACAAGTATTGTTCTATTGAATTTGTTGGATCCAGTGTGAAAATTGATGAAACGTGGTCCGAAGGGGTGCTGAAGGTTGTAGCCTTCAGTCAGGGGGTTGTAGCTCCCTTCCAGGTGAGGCTGGTAAACTAGATCGGGGGGTCGTAGCTCCCTTCCAGGAGAGGCTGGTAAACGAGTCAGGGGGTTGGAGCTCCCTTCCAGGAGAGGCTGGTAAACGAGCCAGGGGGTTGGAGCTCCCTTCCAGGAGAGGCTGGTAAACGAGCGCAGGTGGGTGCCTGCGTGCTGGTCAAGTCTGCGCCAGCACATATGTTGTAAGATGTTTTCTATATAATAAAATATTGAAGGCTGAGCAACTGCAGCGGTGGTTTTCTCCCGATTTGGGTTTCCACCTAAAAATCCTGGTGTTCATGTGTGATGCTTTGTGTGATGGTTTATTCTGTTCTTACTGCACCTGTTTACTGTTTATTGAACATCTGATGAATGAATGATGGAATAATATAAGTAAATATTTAATGACAGATCTAGATCTCTGTGTATACGCTAGTTTCATAAAGGGGATCTGCGTATATACGCTAGTTTACTGAAGGAAAGTAGCGTATGGGTTTTAAGGAATGAAAAAGTAAAAAATTTTGATTATGCAGTAAATACTAATTCACCCCCCCCTCTCAGTATTTTTCCCAACAGTCTTGTGCTACCAGGGAAGACCAGGATTGGAAAGAATGTTGGACATTCGTGGTTTTGTTGATGAAAATTGGGTTGGAGATCTGGACCAAAGAAGATCTACAAGTGGGTATGTGTTTAGCCTATTTGGAGGCACAGTTAGTTGGATGAGTAAAAGACAGTCTGTAATGGCTCTTTCAACTACAGAGGCAGAATACATAGCAGCCACTCATGCAAGCAAGGAAGCAGTTTGGTTGCAAAGATTGTGTTCAAGTATGGGGTTGGTACAACAAGCTATAAGGATAGACTGTGATAGCCAAAGTGAAATTTTCTTGGCTAAGAACCCTTCTTATCATTCAAAGACAAAGAAAATTGATGTTCAATATCACTTTGTTAGAGATATGGTTGAGGCTAAAAGGGTGTTGCTGGTAAAGGTGGACACTTTGAAGAATGTTGCAGATGCATTGACGAAGTCTGTGAGCACTCAAAAGTTCTCTTGGTGTAGAGAAATAATGGGTGTTGAAGAATTGGGCCAATGACTAAGCTCTCCTGGGCCCCCTGCGGAAAGAAAACAACAAGTGGGAGAATGTTGGGTAATTTCTGGTGGGTAGTCCGCGCCCATGATTTTGTGCATTGTTTTGCACATGGTTTTGGGGTACGATGGTTTTCGGCCCCTTGTATTTTTTGTAGATTCGGTCAAGGGAACTACGGTTATGTTCTAATCTAGGGTTAATGGATTGGGGTTTATGTATGCTTTGGCATGTATATATATGTGTTGTAACACTAAAAGTAATATAATGAAAAATCAAGTTGGTCGTCCCGATTTGGGATCCAGGGGAAAATCTTTGTGTTTATCTATTTTATGTTTTATGCTTTCGCTATTGTTTATTTTCTATTATAAGATTCGTGTGTAGATAATTTTTGTTCAGGGTTAAAACCTACATACATTGAGTTGATTGGTGAGAATCCAATCAAGATCATTTTTTTGATAATATTTTGGTGAGTCTTCTAGGAGCTTGAAGACATATTTCCCGAAGTTTTTGTGCAAATAGTGAATCTGAACTCTTGGAGGTAGCAGGAGCTCAGAATTTGTTCGAGGCTGGAGAAACTACCTTAGTGACTCCATTACAAATTTTCATGTTTAAAGGTGGCTTTGAGAAGAATATATGTGAGGATAAATCCATATCCTAACCCACCTACCATTGTGGATAATCTAAACACAATTTCTAGAGGCATTGAAAGTAGCTCTTCAAAACTAGGTATTTCATCACACTCAAGAGCTTTGTCCTATGAAATTGTAAGAAGTCCTGAAGATAAGAAATTTGATGATAAAATCCAGGAATTTTTTTTTATGTCTAAGAGTGAAAATGAATTGACTGAGATTATTCTAGACCTGCAAATACTAGGCATTGATACTTCAACCCTAGTAACCAAAAAACAAAGAGAAGAGTTCTAGGAAACAATTAAATCAGAGTTGATGTTAGAGAGGGATTCTTTTGAAATGTTAAAGGAGTTAGACCCATTTGAATTCTTGCTAAGAAGAAATTCTGGTATACCTTTACCTGAGTGGAGTTCATTTGTATCTTGACTGCAAATACCAACTACACCACCTCTTAATAGCTCATCATCTACTACTGCTTTTCCTAGAAATACTATAGTCCCTATTATTATGGCTAGAAATGTTCCACCTCCACCTCCTACTGCACCTACTAGATATGCTCCACTTGACCTCCCAGCTGTTCTTAATTCCCTCCCAAGTAAATACTCAGCTAGGATTAAAACCTAGGTGAGTGATGAAGAAATTACAGCTGAGGAACATTTGGACCAATTCAATGATTTCATATACAAAGAGGAAGTAGACCATGAAGATGTAAAAATGAGACTATTTTCTCAAATTTTCATAGGCGAGGTCATAAAATGGTTTAAATCCCTAGCTCCAAGAAGCTTGTAGAATTGGAATCAGTTTGAAAATAGTTTTCTGAGAAAATGGGGGAATAGAACAAACCCTATGTAAGCCCTTACTGAATATAATAGTTTAAAAGAGTTGTAGATGAAACTATCCAAAATTTCTCCAAGAGATTTAACAAATTTTATGACTTTATACCTGCTTATCTTAAACCTCCCCTAGGAGCTTCTCAATTTCATTATGCAGAACCATTTGATTATGATTTCTACATTCTGCTTAGAGAAAGAGAATCACCTTATCTAGCAGAAATGCAGAATGATGTTATGAAAGAAGAATTGAATATGATAGAAGCTAAGAAGTCTAATATGGGTAAAACAAAACTAAAGGAAGAAGAAAATCCTTCCACCTAAGATGATAATTTTGATTCTATGATGAAGACTATGGAGAAACTCATGGATAGACTTGCTCTTGGAGCTGCCTCTTCAACTCTTGCACAACATGATCCACAAATTAGAAATTCGTAGTTTAGAAGGCCTCTGAATCAGAAAATACAAAGAGATAATAGAAATCAGCTTGACCCTCAAGTGAGGCCTCCTTTTCAACAAAGCTTAATTGATGAAGAAGAAACTCAGCTTGAGGTTCAAGAAGACTCCATCCACTGCCTAGATGAAAACATGTCTGGAATTTTTTTGACCAAAGAATAGCATGATGATTCTGATCATGATTTGAACAAGGGTGAGGGAAAATCTGACTATCTAAAGGGTTATCAACATGATATATTTGATATGCAGAAACAATACAATCTCATAAACAGAAAGGTTCCCATCACTGCAAATAAAACACAGCCAAAGAAGGATGCTCCTAAAGCAATTGAGCCTAAAAAGGACCCCCACTTCCTCCCCCTGTCAAAGAGAGTGAAAAGATTACTTATGTTTTCATTTTGGAGAATGAGATCTCTAAAATCAATATTCCTGTTCCTTTTGGATAAATTCTCAAGGTAAATGAGTACAGAAGAAAAATTGTGAAAATGTTGAATTTTCAACCAGGAGCTTCAGATATCCTTAATGTACGAGAATACCATCCTACCATCTATTTGGGACCAATATTGGAAGATGAGCATAATCAAGAAGTACCTCCTTTCTATGTCAGCCTTAGTATCCATGACATGACCTTACACAATGCCATGTTGGATTCAGAGGCTTCTCATAACCTTATGCGTAAGGTGATTATGGAGAGGATGGGTTTGGAGATTACTAGGCCATACAAGGATTTGCTTTCTTTTGATTCTAAAAGAGTCCAATGCATAGTATTTATAAAATATGTTGTTGTTGGCCTAACACAAGTGTCTGCCAAGATAGTGGTAATGGACATTGTGGTGGCAGATATTCCACCCAATTTTGGCATGCTCTTATCTAGATCTTGGGTAGAAAAAATCAAAGGCACCATGCAGATGGACTTGACGTATTCCACCATTCTTGTTTTTGGTGAGCAAAGAAGATTGTACAGGGAGACTAGTATGGCCTACTTGGTAAGCAGCAAGGATAAACCTCAAAATTTTCCCATTTATGTTGTTGAATATGAATTAGGATCAGAAATTATTTTCAATGAGCTAACTGATGAAGCATAAAGTGAAGGGAAAGCAAAAATTCAAGAAATTGAAAATCAACATGTTGAAAATAAAGAAATTATAGAAGAAAAAGTAGAGGGCTAGTGGCTTCTACACTTTGATGGATCTGCTGGAAGAGAGGGGGCTCGAGCAAGCATGTTGATTACTACTCCTAATGATGAAAGTAAGTTCTTTTCTTTGAAACTTAACTTTGATTGTATAAATAATATGGTTGGATATGAATCACTATTTTTGGGTTTGGAGATTTTGAAAAGCTTGGGTGCCTAAAAGATTTTAGTTTGTGAATATTTTGAGTTGGTAATAAAACAAGTTGAAGGAACATATCAAACTAAGGATATGAGGATGAGAGCCTACAGAAATCTTATTATGGAAATGTTGGAAAATTTTCAATAATATGCATTTATTGTGAAAACTAGGGATCAAAACTCAGTGGTTGATTCCCTAGTTGTTTCTACAAGTTTGTTTGTCATCCCTACACATTCTACTGAGAAGTATGAGATTGAAGTTTGGCATAGGCCTACTATCCCAAATAATATCATCCATTGGCAAGTGTTTGATGATCACCATCAAGTCAGAAATTTCATATAGTTGAAGGAGGAATTTGAAAGCACACAAGTGGATCAGCAAAACATGCTTGCTGAAACTAAGGGTAATTCTGAAGTTTTACAGCTGAAAAATAATTGTATACCCAAGAGTCTTATTCCACTTGAAAAAAAAAATTACCAAAATGATGTTTTCAAATCTCCTAGAATGTAGGTTGATGATGAAGAGGTAGAGACTTGTAATATTGGTACAGTAGCAGTGCCTAAAATGATAAAGCTTTCCAAGTTTCTTTCTATGGAGATGAAGCAGAAATATATTGAGATGATGAAATATTTCATTGATGTTTTTTCATGGAGTTATGTTGATATGAAAAATTATGATCCTACTATTATTTAGCATACTATTCCTATCAAATAAAATGAGAAAAATTTAAAACGGAAATTGAGAAGGATTAATCCATTGCTCATGCCTCTGATTGAGAAGGAAATTAAGAAATGTTTTGATGAAAAAAATATTGTTCCTATAAGATTCTCAAAATGGCTTGCTAACTTGGTGCCAGTAAAAAAAAAGAGTGAAGAGATCAGAATCTGTATTGATTTCAGAAACTTGAACAAGGCTTCTTTGAAAGATAACTACCCTCTTCCTAAGATGGATTAGATTCTGCAGAATATTTTTGGCTCTCAAAGGATGTCTATGCCGGATGGTTTTTCAAGATACAATCAGATATTGGTACACCCAGAAGACCAGGAGAAAACTACTTTTACCACACCATGGAGAACATTCAGGTATGCCAAGATGCCCTTTGGTTTGATGAATGCAGGAGAAAATTTTCAAAAATAAATGGACATTTCCTTTGTTGAGGAGAAATATAAGTTATTCGTGGTCTATCTAGATGACATAACTGTATTTTCAAGAAGGGAGGAAGACCATTTGAAGCATTTGGAGAAAGTTCTACTGAAGTGTAGAAGATTTGGTATTTCTCTTAATCCCACTAAAATTATTTTTTCTCTAACCTCTGGAAATTTTCTTGGACATATTATATCAAAAGATGGGATAAATATTGATCCAAACAAAATCAATGCCATTCAGAAGATAGACCTGCCAAGGAACAGGAAGGAAATTCAGTCCTTTCTTGGAAGAGTAAACTTTGTTAGAAGGTTCATCCCAAACTTTGTTGAAATTATCAAAGACATTACCAAGATGTTGAAGAAATGAGCTGATATTAAATGGACTCTTGATGCCAAGCATTCATTTTAAGAAATAAATAAATCCCTCACTAAGGCCCTAGTATTGATTAGTCCTAATTTTTAAAAATAATTTCTGGTTTTCACATTTTCATCTAAAAATACCATAGCTGGAGTTTTACTGCAGAAAGGACAGCAAGGTACAGAGCAACCAATTTCATTTTTTAGCAGAACCCTTGCTAACTCAGAGCGAAATACAATATTTTAGAAAAATAGGCATATGCTTTGATCAAAGCCATTAAGGATTTCAGAATTTATATTCTGCACTCTCGTGTCATTGCATTTGTGCCTAACACTGTGGTTAAGTAAATTTTGACACAAGCTAATCCTGATGGAAAGAGAGGGAAGTGGATAGCTAATTTGCTGGAGTATGAAATAGAAATCAGGCCTAAAAAATTGGTGAAAGGGCAGGGGTTGGCAAAGATGATGGCACAATCCAATTTTTAATATCTTGACATGAATTTTATTGGAGAAATTTCAGAGTTGTTAGATGAATATGAAGAGTTGATTCCTATTGAAGAGAAGTTCATTTTATCTTAATGGTACATGGACATTATATTTGCCTTGCATCATCACAGAGCTCCTGCAGAGTTGACTAAATCAAAAGCAAGGTTTGTGAATCTAAAATCTCTAAGATACTGCATTGTAGATAAGAATCATTACTGGAAAGATATTGGTGGAATTCTTTTGAACTATTTGTTGGAAGAGGAACCTAAAAAGGTGATTGAAGAGTTTCATAAGGGATATTTTGGAGGACACCACTACTGGAAGGCCACAATAAAGAAAATTCTCAGAGCAGGGTATTATTGGCCCACCATGTTCAAGGATGTTTACAAGAAGATAGTTGCCTTCCAAGAATGTCAGATTTTTTATGGTAAGAAAAAGTTGATGCCTCTACCTTTGATGCCAATTTATGTTGAAGCGCCTTTCGAACAGTGGGGGTTGGATTTTATTGTTGAAATACACCCATCATCTTCAGTGCAGCATTGTTGTATCCTAACAGTAACAAATTATTTCACTTAGTGGATTGAAGCAATCCCAACAAGACAGGAAATTGATTCAGTCATCATTCAGTTCTTAGAGAACAACATTTTGTCCAGGTTTGGTTGTCCTGTGAATATTATTACTGAAAATGAACAAGATTTTAAATCTAAAAGGTTGATTATATTTTGTCATCAGTATCATATAACACTTGGACACTCAACTGCTTATTACCCACAGGGTAATGGTCTTGTTGAATCTTCTAGTAAAATCATTCTGAGAATTATCAAGAAGGTACTACAGGAAAACAAGAGATCAAGGCATCTGAAGTTGAAGTATGCTCTATGGGCTGATAGAGTATATACAAAGATATCCATTACTATTTCACCTTGTGAATTATTGTATGGAGCTGAAGCTATTTTTCTCACATCCTTGGGAGTGCCTATAATAAAATTGCTGCAAGGACTAGAAGAAGAGCCTAATGGTATTTAGAGGAGGATAAACCAACTTATAGCTCTA
The DNA here is from genome assembly GCA_034641835.2 of Pinus albicaulis. Taxonomy (NCBI): domain Eukaryota; kingdom Viridiplantae; phylum Streptophyta; class Pinopsida; order Pinales; family Pinaceae; genus Pinus; species Pinus albicaulis. The sequence continues at coordinate 484,537,401 of CM076577.1, forward strand.
CAGGAACAAAGGGAGGAGGAATACAATATCCATCAGCAGTCACAAAATAGAGTAAAGAATACATTTGACATAAAGTTCAAAGAAGAAAAATTCCAAATTCAAGATGTAGTTTTGAAGTGGGAAGCCAGAATTGAAGAAAAGGGGAAACATGGAAGGTTTAAAAACATCTGGAAGGGACCATTCATAGTAGCTGAATACCATGGAAACAAAATTTATCTACTTCAGGAGATGTATGTACAACTTTGTGCTATAGGACTTGTCAATGGCAGGTTTCTAAAGTACTATTCCTCTTAAATTTTATTGAATTTTCACTCCATTGTATATATTCTATTTTATTATGCTTTTATGCTAATAAAGATAGGCTGAAAATCAAACTTAAGCCCGAGGAGAAGGCCATAAGATTTTGAAGAAGGCTTAACAAATTTCAAAACTTTATTTTCAAAAAGGATGGATGGCACTGGAACTACAGGTTCTTTAGTGTACCATGGGGGCACACCATCCCAAGTGGAGCCACTGTTATCACTTATTAAGTTGTGAAACTTTTCTTGATAGGGTCATGCAGGTCATTCACCAAATGGATGAGGTTTCCTAATCCATTTTGTTATCACCTAATTTGAACCTTAGGCTGAAAGAAGGAAAATAAGGGTAACCTCAAACCACGCTCAGCCTTGTAGCTAGCCCTACAAGGTCAGGAGAGGGCTCTCTCTAGGAAAAATATTCAATGAAATATAACTGTAAATTGATTTTAGGCTCAGTATAATAATTGGAAATGTTCTTATAAATTTCATGGTTGTATGGAACAGAAGGGGCAGTTTGAGTCTGGGGAATTAAATCAGAGATACAGGGTATTTCATGGGGCAAGATAGGCAGGGATTTTAACAATTCAGTTTAAATAATGATGAGATGATTAAGACTAGTGAGGAGGTGAAAAGGGCATAGGAGATGGATCATTTTAAAATAGCAGAAAACATAGAGTGTTGAATGATTTCCCAAGGCAGAGCATTATACAATGGATTCTACCTATCTATCTTGAAAGCATTCAACCAGAAATGTGAATGAATCAAAGGTGAACATAATAATTAACAGATGAACACAAAGGAAAAAACAATGCTAACATCCATACCATAGGGATCCCACAAATCAGAGCTGCATATCTTTATTAATTCCCTGCCAAACTATTACAGATGGAGCACAGAGCGTCCTCAGTTATTTCCAACTTATTCCACACTATATTCCCCCCTTTACAATGATGAAGAATTACATTAAATATACAGAATTTGAGGGGGTTAGATCCACAGAAGGAGGATCTGTTTCACCAGCTCAGGAACCGAAATCCGAACATAGAAAATAAACCAACCAGATGCCCCTGAAAAGAAGGAGAAACAATACATTTTGAACATCTGGAAGGTTTGTTGTTTCTCAATCCGAGGAGAAGAAAGACAAAATCGGAACCATATCGTTGTTGTCGTGCTATAATGATCTATGTGTTTAAATTTAGCTCTCGGCTTTGACTGTTTGTCTTTGTCTTTACTCTTTGAAGAAAAAACCGACCTTTAAGAAAATGCCTTTGAAACCAATACGAATGAAATTTTCCATTTAATGCATAAAAATCCTCTTTTTGGGTGAAAAAGGGTAAAGGAAAGGATGGTGGGCCCATATGCGATCACAAATCGCAATTGGAAGAGGGGAGGGCGTGTATCGGGATAGTGTAATTGGAAACATGCGATGTGATATTGTATAGGGGAAAGGGGAAATCGCAATCGCAAATCGGAGATTGCAGCGGGAGAGGAGGGGGGCACATCGAAATAATTTGCGATGCGATGGAGTAATACCATAGAGCGGGGGAAATAAGCAAGAGAAAACAATGTCTAATGATATAAATCCCTTGAAAACAAACAAAAATGATTTTTTTTCTTTACAAAGGAAAAACCCTTTTTCATTGCAAAAGGCCGAAGGAACTTAAGGTGGGGACCATGGACAATCACAATCGCAATCGGGAAGGAGTGGGTGTAACACATGGTAGAGGTATCGTGCGATGCGATGAGCGACATGTGATCCATCGCATCGGCAGGGAGGGAGAGGGTTTTAAAACATGAAATAAAATGATTTTGCAATGAAATAACTTATGAAATTATAGTAATCGAATACAAAGGAAAAAACCATTTTTGTTTGGAAAGGGCGGAAGGGTTTATGGTGGGACCCATGGGCAATCGCAATCAGGAAGGGGAGCAGGCATATAATGGGATTCGCCGATTGCGATTGGCGATATGTGATCAATCGCATCGGTGAGAAGGCGGGGTTTAAGCACTGGGAAATTGTGATGTGATCGGGTCGGATGAGGGGACTTGCAATGGCTGATCGGACTGGTGATGCGATGCGATTGATCGGAGGTGGGTCAATCGGAAGTTAATTCAATCGCATCGGAGTAATCGGCGAAGGGTCAATCGGAAGTGGGTTTAATCGCATCGGCAATTAAGAACTATGCGATGCGATGGATCGGGGGAAAGGGTGCAATCGGATCGGAAAAGGGAATAATAATGAAAAACTTTGAAATTATATGAAATAAAGTCTAAGGGACAAAAGGGAAAAGTGGTAAGGTTAGGCTATTGGAGACTTTTGTTCACTTAGGCATATCTTTCAATCCACAAGTCATTTTTGAGAGTATAATATACCGTTGGAAAGCTTTTTCCGGGCTTCTTCTGATGGACATACTTAGAACCTAATTTTATACTGAAAATGTTGTGGAAAACACCTTTGAAAAGCAGGGTGTTGGCTTTGTGGAGATAGCAGCTTCTGAAGTTCAACTGATTACATATGAAGACATAAAATTACATAAAAGATGATAATAAAAGCAAAGTACCATGTTTTCACCTCAAAACATGGTTTTGAGGTGAAAATTGCATCAAGCTCAATAGAACAATTCTTTGATTTTTCCAAATACTGCGCCTTTGAGTTTATTTGACCTCCTCATGACCTTCCTTATATTTATTGTCACTTGACTCAGTAATTTGACCATGATGAGACCCTAGAACCTAATGAGACCAAACCTTATGACCTACTAACAAGACTTACAGAGTGAAAGTGACTCATGACTGAAGACCATAGAGAGGAGAATCAGCAAGTTTTCACATGAGGGAAAATTGATAAAAGACGACTACCATCAATGAATCCATGACCTAGCAGAATGATGAAAATTTATGGTATGGGACCCCTAATATGCAAATGCAAAAGAGTAAGTTTGATCACTGATGGCAGTATGACAAGACTGACACTAACATTGGCTCCAATGGGGATGGTAGCTCCTTGGAGCTGCCAAGAACACCGTAGACCAAGTAGCCTTATCCATTGGGAAAATATGGTCAAAATACTGAAAACTGACCCAATGCAGACGGACTCTGACTGAACTATGACTGAAAACTAAATTAAAACCAAACTTTACACATATCATTCAATTTTTATAGCCTTCACCTCAGGCCCCAAAATTCAATGACTGTGTACTTGAAATCTGACCAAAAATAACATGGTATATATAATGATTGTGACATAAATTTGGATCCATTATCTTCAATAGTGGTAGTGCTTCAACAGCCTACCATTCACTAGTCCTCCAGGGTAATCTTGGCCATCCATCTCTGAGAGCAAGAAAGCATTCTACCCCCTATATGCTAAAATATTGTATGGTCCTTTCCACAAATTTTCGAAATTACCATGCTTCCCTTTGTCCTCATTTCGTGCATCCCATCTCAACACCACATCGTCCAACTAAAACTTTTCTGCTTTAGTCTTACGGTCATAAAATTTCTTTATCTTCTCCTACAACTGAATAGCGTTCTGAAACACTTCCTCTCTTGTTTGCTGAAGGTGGATCATTTGATTGATCCTTCGTTGGTTATCATCTTCCTCACTGTCAGCCTCTTGCAATAATCTCATGACCAAAACTGTAAGTGACGCGGGAAAAACAGCATCAGTACCATAAATCAATTCAAATGGTGACATACCTATGGATTTCTTGCTGCTGACTCTATCTGCCCATAACGCATTGATGAGCTTTCAATGCCAATTTCTCTTATTGTTTTCTAGCATTTTCTTGATTATGTTTATTAGATATATATTCGATGATTCTGCCAGGCCATTGCCTTGTGGGTAGTATGATGTTGAATGGCCCAACACGATGTTGTATTGGTTGCAGAATTCCATCATCTTCTTAGATCTAAATGCTAATGTGTTATATGTTATAATTTTGTGAATGCAACCAAAACGAGACAAGATATTTGATTCTAAAAATTGAATGATTACTGTATCAGTGGCCTACCTTGCTGGAATGGCCTCGATCCATTTGGTGATGTAATCGGTACCTGTCAAGATCCATCGGTGTTGTGCTGAGGATGCGGGATGGATCTCCCCTATGAAATCAAGTCCCCACTGCTGAAAGGGAGAGTTTACTGAAATTGGTTTCAAAGGAAGAGGAAGAAATTTCCCTTTTCCTTGGAAAACTTGACACTCATGGCAGCTCATCACTATTTTGTACAAATCTGAAAATAAGGTGGGCCAATAATATCCTACTCTCAACACCTAGTTAGTTGTAGTTTTCGAAAACAAATGACCACCACAATCACCTGCTTAGCCTCATCTTCAACAAAACAATTAAGCAGAATACCTCCTAGATCTTTCCAATAAAGGGCACTTTTTAAAATACAAAATTTAGTAGACTTATGTTTCAGTGATCTACCTTTGCTTTTAGACATCCCTGGAGGTGGTGAAAGGTGCTAAAGAACATAAAAAATGTCTGAATACCATGGGGATTGTAGAAAAATGTTTGAAACTACAACAAGAAAAACTTCATCTTCATCCTCTGACATTGTTGTTATGAGATTTATATCCAGGGCCCGCAATTTTTATTAGGGCATTAGCTTTGCCAAACCTTGTCCTTTGACCAACTTTGTGGGTTAGATCTCCAAATCATATTCCAACATTGCTACTATCCACTTACCTCTTCTTCCCTCTGGATCAGTTTGCATCAAGACATCTTTCACTGCAGCATTAGGAACATATGCTATAGTATGTGAATGCAGAATGTATACTCTAAAATCCTTCAATGCTTTTATAAGGGCCAATGCTTGTTTCTCAATGATGTTATACTGCATGTTGGAAATATTGTCATTGATGGCAAAGGAATTGGCAAAGAAGGAGCATCTGAAATAGTAACTAGGCAGTAGTAGTGAAGAATAGAGGAAGAGTGCATTTACGGAGAGCAGTATCAGTCAAGGAGCAGGGACAAGCAGTGAATTGAAGCAGATTTTTCCAGAGACAGTGTAGGAAGAAAAAGGCCATCAAACAGAAAAAGGTTCTTCTAAATTCTCTGTGAATTATATGTATAATCTTGATAGAATTTAGTAGGAAGGATAGTTGAGTCCCTGTGGAAAATTATGAATCATTATGAAAGCATGGTCCATAAACATCGTAAGCTCTGTGGAAGGAGTAGATTCGTGAATCTGTATAAGGTAATTTTGAGGAGTATTGATTGGACAAATCATTATCGATTACACGAATTATTGTTCATTGATACTGGTATCTCTCTACGTGTAATGCATTGTCGAACATTTTATTGCTAAGGTCATGATACAGTGAGCAATGGGGAATGTATAACTTGATGAAGTAGCGCATTATAGTATGCGGAGGATTATTACTATGAAACTCCCTACCGAATTATTGGACCGAACTCTATTAAAATAAACCCAAGTTTTGAACCTGAGTTAAGGGACCAAAAGGAATAGTGTAACCCGACTTAACCATGGGTTGGTCACTATTCCAAAACCACGAGCGGATTTGCAAGGCCGGATTGCCCATATCGCACCGCCTTTCGGTGATAAGCGGTATCTCCTGGTAGGGGAGCGATTCCATAGGGTATGCGACACGTGGCAAGGTGGACGCACGGAAAACCGCTTGTCACTGCGCGCCATCGCGCGTTATTTTTCGACCCAGGATGCCCAGTGATATTGTTGAGCACCATCGATCTGGAGGGAAGCCATCAGATGGTGGTCGTATAAGGAAGATGTGCGAAGGTTAACCAAAGTATGATGGCCATCGCGCGTCTTTGCCGAGCGATATCAATCCGATCAAATGAGGCGGCGCGACGCTATAACAACCGTCGAATGGAGACAACCGTTAACGTTGGGGCCCATACGCATGTATTGAGGTTTGCGGGTTTAACCCAAAGTATTATGTCGTGTATTAAGGGTGTGGGACCCGATTTCCCTTCACATTATTGGTTCAATATACGTTGTTGTGTTATGCCGAGACCATCGCCCGACGTGGAAGACAGTTGTGACCAACTCAGCGTCTTGCGTCACTGCGAGGGCTCTCGAGGTACGGATGAAAATTTTGGCTAGTGCCCCCGCACTCAATCTCTGCCATTCATCTCTGTTGTCCTCGCAGTCAACTCGGTCAACTGCGGAGGCACTTGTCTCGATATCCGGTGCGCTAGTTGTGTCTGCGGGTTGGGTCTTTGATAGGAACTTTAATTATCAGCGCAGATCCCCAAGTCGAAGATTAAATATTATTGAAGGGCCCGAAAGGTTATATGGATATATATTACTGTTGGGTTTTTATATAAGTCACCGGCACGTTAATGTTTGTAACAACTAAAGGGGGAATTGGATTAATATCTCAATCTCAGATTGAGATATTAAAAAGACTTAGATTAATTATCTAATTGCCAAAAACCAAGGAAATAAAACAATGAGAAATTGTTTGGGGCTTGGGTAGACCCCACTGGATTATCTAATTGATCCCGTCCAGGAATACCATCGGCGGTTGGGTGGTTTTGACTCATGGTATTAATAAAGGAAAAACTATATAAGGAGAAGTGTATCATGGTTCATGGGGTGCAGGTGGAAGGGTTGTTAATAAATAAATCTCTTTAATAGATATCTGCATATATGATGCACCTATGGATATGATCTAGAAATGATGAATCTCTATGATGATCGGCAAAATAAATGATGAAGACCTGACGGAAGTCTGATGAAGAAATTGAAGAAATCTGGGGGATCTGAGGGTTGAAGCCTTCTGTATGAAAGTGGAATTATCCTGCCAGTAGAAGCTGGTGTTAAAATCAGGGGGTTGGAGCTCCCTTCCAGTAGTGGCTGGAGAACGAGAGAAGGTTGTAGCCTTTCTGCAGGTGGGTGCCTGCGTGCTGGTATAAGTCTGCGCCAGTACAAAATTGTAAGATGTTTTCTTTATAATAAATATTGAAGACAGAGACGACATCAGCGGTGGTTTTCTCCCGAATTGGGTTTCCACCTTAAATACTGGTGTTCATGTGTATTGCTTGTGTGTGATGGTTGATTATGTTATTACTTCTCATGCTTACTGCTTACTAAACATCTGATGACTGAATGATGCAATAATCTAAGTAAAGAATTAAATGCATAAAAAGTAAAATGTTTTCCAATCAACACTAAATACTAATTCACCCACCCCCCCCTCTCAGTATTTTTCCCAACAATTGGTATCAAAGCAGGTCCTTCTGAAAGCTTAGCCGCTAGAAGGAAGATCAATAAAGATGAGCATTCAAGATGGAACAGCATCTATCAGGCCTCTGCTCTTCAACGGAAACAATTTAATCTTCTGGAAAACAAGGATGAGATCCTATCTTCAGTCTATGGGTGTAGATGTATGGGATATTATTGAAGTATGATATCAATATCCAGCCGCAGTACCAACAGATCCAACGGAAAGAAAGAATTATGAAACAAATGCAAAGGCGGTTAATGCTCTATTGGGAAGTCTAACTGAATCAGAATTTGTCAAATTCATGCAGTTGAATACAGCAAAGGAAATATGGGACAAAATCATTCTAATCTATGAAGGTGATGCAAAGGTAAAAAGTGCTAAACTCCAAACTCTCAGAATTCAATATGAGAACCTAAAAATTCATAATGAGGAGAGCATTGCTAATTTCTTTTTATGACTTGACGATATTGTAAATCGTATGAGAAATTTGGGAGAAATAATAACTGAACCTACGTTGGTTGAGAAAGTTTTAAGATCACTAACGACAAAATTTGAGTCAAAAGTTTCTGCTCTTGAAGAAAAGCAGGATCTTCAAAATCTTACTGTGGTGCAACTTCATGGCATACTAACTGCATATGAAATGAGAAGAGGAGGACCATCTGAAGTCAAAGAAGCCGTCTTTAGAGCTTCTACAAAAGGTAAAGAAGTTCAAGAGACAGAAGGATCAAGGTCTCAGAAGAAGATGAGGTAAATTTTGTAAAGAAACTCCAACTTGGCACAGGACGGTTCAGAGGTAAGATTCCTTTCAAATGTTTTGCTTGTGGAAGATTTGGTCATTATGCTGCTAAGTGTCCTCACAAAGAAACACATGAAAAAGGAAAGGAAGTAGAAAGAAGGAATAAGAATCGGTTTAGCACTAGAAAAAATTACTATACTCATGAAGAAAGTGATGGCTTATCAGACAGTGAGGAAGAATGTGAACAAGATCTTAGAATTCTCATGGCATTTGAAAAAGAATCTAGAGAAGAAAAAGATACTTTTATGGATCCCTTAGAGAACAATGATTTTCTTGATGAAATCAATCAACTCAAAATATGCTTAGAAGAAACTAAAATATCCATAGAGACTCTGAAAAATCAGCTTGAAGAAAAGGAGAAACATAATGATAAATTAGAATGTGAAATAGTAAGTCTAAGAAAAGAAATTGAGAAAGTAAAGACTTTTAATCTTAGATTTGCTAAAGGATTTGAAACCTTAGATGAGATTATCAAGGTACAACGTTCTCCTCTTATAAAGACAGGTCTTGGATATACCGGAGAATCTTCTCAGGCTTCAGCACCAAACTATCTAAAAGCAGCTACAGCCAGTATACAACATTCTTCCACTCAGCAAGGGAATAAAGAATCTTTGCAGGTAAAGCATGACCATCTCAATTCAAAAAACACTAACGGGAATACCCTTCCAAGAAACACCAACCAACAGGTAAATTCAAGTAGAATATTTTATGATCGCAGAAATTTCTTCTTCAATGGACAATGTTTCTCATGTCACAATTTTGGTCATAAATTTATTCAATGTGTTGCATATAAAACCATCATGACAAGAGAAGCAAGAAAGAAAAGGATTGATATTAGAAAAAAGAAGAATACTTACAACAACTTTTCTCCTCTTCAAAACGAAGTTGAATGTGCTTATTGCAATAACTTTGGTCATGAAGAATCTGAATGCAAGAGCAAAGTTCAGCCAAAAGAGTATTTTCCTTCAAGCTCCAAAGTGTGGAAAAAGAAGGAATTACAGGTTGAAAATTGTGACATAGCGTTATTTTCAGAAGGTGAATAAAATCAATGGTACATTGATAGTGGATGCTCAAAACACATGACAGGTGACAAAAACAAACTTCTTGCATATAGTGCTCTTGAAAAAGAAAAGAATGTTACATTTGGAAATGATCCTCCTGCTGTCATTAAGGGAAAAGGGTCTATTTTTCTAAAAGAAAAGGTCAATGCTAATAATGTCATGTATGTGGATGGATTAAAGCATAACCTGTTAAGTGTAATTCAAATGTGTGATCAAGGAACTAAAGTTGTCTTTAGTTCAAAATAATGTGTGGTACGTGATCTTGATACAGGTAAAACAATTATAAAAGGAAAAAGATCTCCAAGCAACTTGTATGTATTGAAGAATTGCAAAGAACAATGTTACTTAAGTAAATCTTCAGAAAACTGGATATGGCATAGAAGGATGGGACATCTGAGCTTCTCTCAAATCAACAAATCAAGCAGACTTAAAGTTTTTCGTGATCTTCCCAATATTACTCTACCTGAAAATATCATATGCAAATCTTGCCAATTCGGTAAGCAAACCAAAGTACAATTTAATGCCAAGGAAGGATCATCAAGTAAGCCTCTTGAACTCATTCATACTAACATATGTGGACCTGTAAGGAAAAAATCACGATGTGGTGAACAATACTATATCTTATTTATTGATGATTTCTCTAGAATGTGTTGGATTGGGTTGCTTAAACACAAAGATGAAGCATTTGAGAAATTTCAGATCTTCAAAGCACTAGTTGAGAATGAATTAGATCTAAAAATCAAGTTTCTTAGATCTGATCGAGGAGGAGAATATACATGAGATGAATTCCTTGAATTTTGTGAACAACATGGCATAAAAAGACAATTTTCTGTAGCTGGCACTCCACAACAAAATGGTGTAGCAGAAAGAATGAATAGAATAGTTCAACAAATGGCTAGAGTTATGCTTGATGATTCTAGAACACCTGAAACATTTTGGGTAGAAGCAGTACATACAGCAGTAAACATTCTCAACAAGGCACATGTTCATGTAAATAGTGATAAAACTCCATATGAACTCTGGTATGGTAATCCTCCCACTTTAAAGCATTTTAGAATTTTTGGAAGCAAATGCTTTATCAAAAATAATGATGAAAAAATTGGCAAGTTTGAACCCAGAGAAGATGAAGGAATACTTCTTGGTTACTCCTTTAGGAGTAGAGCATATAAATGTTACAATAAAAGACTTCGGAATATTGTTGAATGTATTGATGTTGTTATTGATGAGTCTCCTACAGCTCCAAAAGAAGAAAAACAAACAACAGATGAAGACGATGATGACATATTTCATTCTACATCAAATAGGAATGATATAGACAGTGAACCCAATGAAGAACCCGAAGATGATTTATCTGAAAAAGATCCATCCAGATATGTTCAAAAGAATCATCCAGAATCTAAAATTTTGGGAGAAAAGGGATCAGGTGTACAAACAAGAAGGACTCTTGTGGGATCTTCTAGCAATCTGGAATTTCTGTCCACTATTGAACCACACAATGTCAGTCAAGCTAGAAAAGATGAATGTTGGATTCAAGCCATGAATGAAGAGCTTGATCAAATTGAAAAGAATCACACTTGGGAATTAGTACCAAGACCTCATGACAAAAATGTCATTGGAACTAAATGGATATTCAAAAACAAGTTAAATGAGAATGGGGATGTTATATGAAATAAAGCTAGACTTGTTTGCAAGGGGTATGCTCAACAAGAAGGTATAGAATTTGAAGAAACTTTTGCTCCTGTAGCCAGACTTGAAGCCATAAGAATGTTTCTTGCTTTTTCAAGCTTCCAACAAATCAAAGTCTATCAAATGAATGTTAAATCTGATTTTCTCAATGGTGATCTAGAAGAAGAATTTTATATAGAACAACCAGAAGGATTCATTTTGGGAAATGACGAAAAACTTGTTTGTAAACTTAAAAAGGCTCTATATGGTCTCAAACAAGCTCCAAGGGCATGGTACTATCGTCTTGACAAATATCTTCATCAACAAGGATTTTCAAAGGGGTCTGCTGATAGAAACTTATACACAAAAACTAAAAATGATAAACTATTGATTGTGGTTGTATATGTTGATGATATCATTTTTGGAAGTAATGAAGAGCCTATGAGTCAAAAATTTGCTTCTGTTATGCAGCAAGAATTTGAAATTTCTTTACTTTGGGAACTAACATTGTTTCTTGGCTTGCAAGTGCAACAAGCAAAAAATTGCATATTCTTATCACAAGAAAAATATCTTAAGAAAATTCTGAAGAAGTATGGCATGGAAGAGTGCAAACCTGTAAGTACACCAATGATAACCAGATGTAATCTCAGTTCTCATGATGATTCTCCCACGGTGAATCAACCAGAATACAAATCCATGATAGGAAGTTTAATTTATCTCACTGGGACTAGACCAGACATTATGCATGTAGTTGGGATTGTGGGACGATTCCAAGCTAATCCAAAAGAGTCTCACCGTCAGGCTGTCAAAAGAATATTCAAATATCTGCAAGGCACTCAAGACTTTGGACTATGGTATCCAAAGGATGCTGATCTTACTCTTCATGCTTACACTGATGTAGATTGGGCTGGAAATGTTGATGATCGGAAAAGCACTAGTGGTAGTGCATTATATATGGGGCCCCGGTTAGTATCTTGGTTCAGCAAGAAGCAAAGCTCTATTGCCTTATCTACAGCAAAAGTAGAATATGTGGCTGCAGCATCATGTTGCACTCAACTTCTTTGGATGATGCAAACCTTACAAGACATTCAAATCAAATTTTCACCTCCTATCTCCATTATGTGTGATAATACAAGTGCCATCAGTATCTCAAAGAATCCTGTTATGCATTCCAAGACCAAGCACATTCCCATCAAATATCACTTCTTATGTGAACAAGTGCTTGAACAAAAGGTGAAATTGGAGTATGCTCCCTCCAAAGAACAAGTTGATGATATATTTACCAAACCTCTACCCAGGGAAGCATTCGAATATCTCAGACAGAAACTAGGAGTAGTCTCTGCTATGCAGAAGATCAGACCTACTTAAATTCAGAAGATTAATTTGGATACGCTCCTGTTGAAGGTATTCAGGATGCACAGGCTAAGGGGGAGCATTGGTCATATGGAAAGGATGCATTTTTGGCATTCCAATTAATTGTTGTAGTCTGATCTCATCTTTGATCTTGTTTGTATAAGTCATTTTTGTTATATTATGTTTGAAGATGCAGCATGATCTCAGGGGGAGCATGGTTTTGTCGATACGAAGGATATTGATCAACCCTTTGCCATTGATGTCAAAGGGGGAGGAAAAACAAAGAGAGGTTTCTATAAGACAAACAGAGGAAGAATATTGCCATCAATTCCAAAGGGGGATATTGTTGGAAATATTGTCATTGATGGAAAAGGAATTGGCAAAGAAGGAGCATCTGAAACAGTAACTAGGAAGTAGCAGATAAGAACAGAGGAAGAGTGCACTTACAGAGAGCAGTATCAGTCAAGGAGCAGGGACAAGCAGTGAATTGAAGCAGAGTTGTCCAGAGATAGTGTAGGAATAAAAACGCCATCAAACAGAAAAAGGTTCTTCTAAATTCTCTGTGAATTATATGTATAATCTTGATAGAATTCAGTAGGAAGGATAGTTGAGTCCCTGTGGAAAATTATGAATCATTATGAAAGCATGGTCCGTAAACATCATAAGCTCTGTGGAAGGAGTAGATTCGTGAATCTGTATAAGCTAATTTTGAGGAGTATTGATTAGACAAATCATTATCGATTACACGAATTATTGTTCATTGATATTGGTATCTCTCTCCGTGTAATGCATTGCCGAACATTTGATTGCTAAGGTCATGATACAGTGAGCAATGGGGAATGTATAACCTGATGAAGCAGCGCGTTATAGTATGCGGAGGAGTATTACTATGAAACTCCCTACCGAATGATTGGACCGAACTCTATTGAAATAAACCCGAGTTGTGAACCTGAGTTAAGGGACCAAAAGGAATAGTGTAACCCGACTTAACCGTGGGTTGGTCACTATTCCAAAACCACGAGCGGATTTTCAAGGCCGGATTGCCCATATCGCACCACCTTTCAGTGATAAGCGGTATCTCCTGGTAGGGGAGCGATTCCATAGGGTATGTGACACGTGGCGAGGTGGACCCACGAAAAACCGCTTGTCACTGCGCGCCATCGCGCGTTATTGTTCGACCCAGGATGCCCAGCGATATTGTTGAGCACCGTCGATCTGGAGGGAAGCCATCGGACAGTGATCGTATGAGCAAGATGCGCAAAGGTTAACCAAAGTACGGCGGCCATCGCACGTTATTGTTCGCGCGTCTTCGCCGAGCGATATCCGTCCGATCAAATGAGGCCGCGCGACACTATAAAAACCGTCAAATGGAGACAACTGTTAACGTTGGGGCCCATACGCATGTATTAAGGTTTTCAGGTTTAACCCAAATTATTATGTTGTGTATTAAGGGTGTGGGACCCGATTTCCCTTCACATTATTGGTTCAATATACGTTGTTGTGTTATGTCGAGATCATCGCCCGACGTGGAAGACAACTGTGACCAACTCAGTGTCTTGCGTCACTGCGAGGGCTCTCGAGGTACGAATGAAAACTTTGGCTGGTGCCCCCACACTCAATCTCTTCCATTCATCTCTGTTGTCCCCGTAGTCAACTCGGTCAACTGCGGAGGCACTTGTCTCGATATCCGGTGCGCTAGTTGTGTCTGCGGGTTGGGTCTTTTGATAGGAACTTTAATTATCAGCGCAGATCCCCAAGTCGAAGATTAAATATTATTGAAGGGCCCGAAAGGTTATATGGATATATATTACTGCTGGGTTTTTATATAAGTCACCGGCACGTTAATATTTGTAACAACTAAAGGGGGAATTGGATTAATATCTCAATCTCAGATTGAGATATTAAAAAGCCTTAGATTAATTATCTAATTGCCAAAAAACAAGGAAATAAAACAATGAGAAATTGTTTGGGGGCTTGGGTAGACCCCGCTAGATTATCTAATTGATCCCGTCCAGGAATACCATTGGCGGTTGGGTGGTTTTGACTCATGGTATTAATAAAGGAAAAACTATATAAGGAGAAGTGTATCATGGTTCATGGGGTGTAGGTGGAAGGGTTGTTAATAAATAAATCTCTTTAAGAGATATCTGCATATATGATGCACCTATGGATATGATCTAGAAATAATGAATCTCTACGATGATCGGCAAAAGAAATGATGAAGACCTGACGGAAGTCTAATGAAGAAATTGAAGAAATCTGGTGGATCTGAGGGTTGAAGCCTTCTGTATGAAAGTGGAAGTATCCTGCCAGGAGAAGCTGGTGTTAAAATCAGGGGGTTGGAGCTCCCTTCCAGTAGTGGTTGGAGAACGAGAGAAGGTTGTAGCCTTTCTGCAGGTGGGTGCCTGCGTGCTGGTATAAGTCTGCACCAGTACAAAATTGTAAGATGTTTTCTTTATAATAAATATTGAAGACGGAGACGACAGCAATGGTGGTTTTCTCCTGAATTGGGTTTCCACCTTAAATACCGGTGTTCATGTGTATTGCTTTTGTGATGGTTGATTCTGTTATTACTGCTCATGCTTACTTCTTACTAAACATCTGATGAATGAATGATGCAATAATCTAAGTAAAGAATTAAATGCATAAAAAGTAAAATGTTTTCTAGTAAGCACTAAATACTTATTCACCCCCCCCCCTCAGTATTTTTCCCAACACTTCAGAGCAGCATCTCGAATAGTCCTACTGAAAAATTCAATGGGTTGTTCTATCTGATCTCTCTTTTGCATCAAAACTGCAGCCATAGTATTCTCCGATGCAAATGAAAATATAATGAAATATTGAGTATAGTCAGGACTAATCAAGACTAGGGCTTTGGACAGAGCAAATTTTACCAGATTAAATGACTTGATAGCCTCCTCACTCCATTTGACAATGCTATCCTTCTTCAACATGTTAGTCATTTCTCTTAAATGTTCAGCCAAATTGGGTATAAATCTGTGGAAGAAGTTCATCTTACCATTAAATGCCTAAATATCCTTTTTGTTACGTGGGAGGTCTATGTGCTGGATTGCTTCTACTCTTGAAGGATCGATGTGGATACCGTCTTTAGAGATGATATGCCCCAACATATTGTCTTCATCCATAGCAAACATAATTTTCTTTGGATTGAGAGAAATCCCAAACTTTCTGCATCGCTGAAAAACAACCCTCAAATGGTGCAAATGTTCATCATCAGAACTAGAAAACACTGTCAGATCATCCAAATAAACAACTAGAAAAACATCCTTTTCATTGGCAAAAGAAATGTCCATTGCTCGCTGGAAAGTAGCTCCAGTGTTCTTCAGTCCAAATGGCATTCTGGCGTACTGGAAAGTTCCCCAATGTGTTGTGAAAGCAGTTTTGTCTTGGTCTTTCTCATGCATCAAGATCTAGTTATAGCCTGAGTAGCCATCGAGTAGTGACATCCTTGATGCTCCAACTAATCTCTGCAGAATATGGTCCATCTTTGGAAGTGGATAGTTATCCTTTAAGGATGCTTTATTCAGATTCCGGAAATCTATGCACAACCTTATCTCTCATGTCTTTTTACTTACCGAGACCAAATTTCAAATCTAGTCCGAAAACCTAATGGGGAAAATGATACCAGCTTTATACAATTTGTTTACTTCTTTTTCAATGGATGGCAGCAGCTTTGGGTTGATCCTTCTCAGCTTCTGTCTAAATGGCCTCTGATTCGGCTTGATGGGAATAGTATGCTGAATTATATTTTTTTCATACACCTTCAAATCTGAATAATCCCATGCAAACACATCAGAAAATTCAGAAAGTAATTTAACATATTGTTCCTTTACCTCAGGGGACAATGCTTTCGATAACTTCACAAGCTTAGGCTTGTCAGCTGTTCCCGGATTCACATCTTCAACTCCTTTATCAGTAGGCATCAAGCTTGGTTTCTTTGCAACGTCATCTTGATCAAAAAGCTCCTCTAAAGGTATGAGACCTCTAGGAATTACATTGTCTTTCATCTGCAACAAGTCCATCTGATTTTCTTTGATTTCTTGGTTATTAGCCTCATAATCACCTTCTATGGGAGTATCCTTGAATTTTCCTTCACTATGCAAAAAAGCATTGATCTCATTGTCATCCCAAAACACTTGCCAATACCTTAAATTATCCCGAATAGCAGGCCGATGTTTAACATAAATTTCAAATTTGTTGCTGGAGTTCATTGGAATCTTCAAGTTGCTTGCAGTAGTGGCAAGAGAATCAGTGATAAGATTCTACATTTGGGGTACTGTTGTCAAAGTGTACTCAGAAAATGTCCTCAGAATGTCTAGGACTGCATTTCTGTAGGCCCTCAATCGCAGATGCTTTGCTTGGTACTCTCCTTTTACCTATTTTATTATCAACTCGGAATCTCCATAGAAATAAATCCTCTTTGCATTTAGCTTTTTCAAAATTTTCAAACCTACAATCAAAGCTTCATACTCTGCTTCATTGTTAGAGCAGTAAAAAGCCAACTTGTAAGCACATACTCTAACATTACTAGGAAATTTTTCAGGCTGGAAAACAGGGCTCCGAATCCATATTCCTATACCAGCACCGTCCTTACCAACAGCTCCATCAAAATCCATGCTCCAAAGGCCTTCTTTTACTTCTGTGAGATGCTGAAATTTTTCCTCTTTCTATACTTTATCGAGACTGATTTCTACATCTTTTTGTTGTTCACTGTCCTTTTGCTACTGGCAGGCAGGAAGATCATAAATGCTTGCTGCTTTATCTTTTTCATGTTTAAGGACTTCCCTAAAATTTTCTGAAATTTCAGGTATCTCATCTACTTCTACCAACTGAACATTTTCATCATTCAAACCACCATCTGAATATAATACAAATGACTCCAGATCTGTGTGGACTGCATTAATGGGATGATTAACTGGTTTGTCTTTGTTGGTGATAATGTATTTAATTTTATTCTCCCTATATAATTTTCTCAACTGACTGAACACGGGAATGGTGGCATAAGATAAATCAAGTTGAATGGTTCCTTTAAGTTTTACACCCCTTGACTTGGACAGAAGCATTCCAAATCGTGGTGGGATATCGGCAACAACTACATCCATCAAAACATTCTTGGCTGGGATTTGGTCTAAAGATATTACCAAGTCTCTAATAATACCAATACAATGGACCCTACCAGAGTCAAAGGAATACAAATCATGGTATTTCCATGTAAAATCAAGTCCCAAATTCTCCATAATGGCCTTGGGCATCAAGTTATGTGAGGCTCCGAAATCCAACATGGCATTATGTAAAATGAACAAATGCAATCTAAGACTCAGGTAGAAGGGAGGGACTTCACTTTCTTCAAATCGACCTTCTATGGCTAGACCAAAAATGAGTTTAGGATAATCATCTTCAACATTTACCATATCTGATACAGAGTCTATTTGCAAAATTATAGACACCTAATTTTTATAAGTGTTATTTTTCACCAACTCATTCAAGGGCATGGACACTTTCATCTTAGAAATTTCATTTTCTAAATTAAAATATGGGACTTTTTTTACCTCTTTGACGGGAGGATCTTTCTTCTCTACTTGCTCCTTTGTTGCGCTATGCTGGATCTCTTCATTTACAACGTTAGTCACTGAGGATGCCTTGCTGGGAGAGGGATCAGCGGGCTCTTTCCCTTTTCTTTGAGTATTTGAAGAATCATTTTTTGATTGCAGTTCTTTTCTCTTTTGAATAGGATTGATCGGCACATATCTTCTCCTCAAATAATATTGTTTCTGTTGCACTGATAAAGCATTCATGTATCCTCTCTGATAATCATCAGACTCTTCTTCTAACACTACATCATTGGCCAATATGAAATCTTCTTCCTTTCTAATGTCTGCAATCACTATATATTCTTCATCTTCTGTGAGAAATATGGGCGCACCATCAGCTGTGAAGAAATGGTTGGCTTCAACTACTGGATCATCATCATCGTCTGTCTCCATTCCCTGAACATAATTTTGCTGCAATGGATTTCTGATCTGTTGTTGTGGTGTTGCTTGGTCCTATTCTCTATGTTCTCTTTGTTTAATTCTGAATTGTGGCTGCTGATGTCCTCTGAAGTTCGGATTCCTGATTTGCACTTCAGGTCTATCCGAAATATTCAACCGATCAACCATTTTCTCCACTGTCTGGATCAAAGTGTCCATATTACTGTCTGAAGGGGAAGCTTCTTCTTTCACAGTTACTCTCTTTTCAGCTTTTTTCTGCGCTCTTCTGGCCAGAAAATTTGCTTCAACGCTCACAGCTATCTTCTGCATGTCTTCAAGTGTCGTAGGTGTTGAGCCCCAAAGATGTCCTCTCCCTTCCAAATTTCACTTCATTTCCTTTGTCCCTTATCAATTACAGGCTTAAATGGTCAATAGGATTGGTTAAAGACACTTTAGGAATGTATACAATGACTGACTTGCTATATTTTCATGGTTTTCTTGTTGTAGTAATTTTTGACTAGACTAAGCTACAGAATGCAGCCATTCTGTAGCTAGTCTCCTATTCCACATCTATCTTCATGTTCTCATAGGTTACAGGTGTCACTTCAGAGAAAAATGCATATGGTTGAATTCCACAATGCTCCCACATCATTTATTTCTCTCTACGAAGTCTGAGCAAGAATCTACAGGTGGTTATGAGCGTGGAAGACATCAAAGCTAAGAAGCATATTCCTACCAGGACAGGGACTCTACAGATGTCTCCAGCAAAGTACAAGGCTTCCATAAGAGTTATAATTTGATTTTGATTGAAAAATACACTTGTTCCTATTTATTCTCAAGGGTAGTTATGTATTTCTTTTATAAGAATGACTCGGGAGACCGAGGGACAGTTAGCTAGATTGATGTTTTGTTGCTAGATCTCAAAATACCGTAATACTCTGTTTTTGAAATACTTTTCCTTTAATGAAAGAAGCACCGCTTTATTGCAAGATCTGAGGAAATCTTAAGGAGATTTGTATGCTAATCTGGTGGTAGAGGGCCTCTACTTCCTGAGAAGCTTTGTGCACATTGTTTATATAAGTAACTTTAGCCTTGTTGCATTCCTAGTTTAAGCAATTTTCTGAACTTTGTGTTTTATACTCACTTGCATTGGATGCTACAGTCTAGTCTTGTTCTTACGAATTATTCCAAAATATCACTAATATTGAATGAGATATAACTGTAGTATTTTAGGAATTAGTTGCCTTTTTCTAAACTTTACGTTTTTGTGCCCAATTACATCAATTGTTACAGCTAGACTTGTTCTTCCGAATTGTTCCAAAATATCACTAATACTGAACGAGATAGGGCTGTAATATTTTAGAGATTAGTTGCATTATAGTGTAGTTGTAATACTCCGGAGAGTAATGGCGCGCTAGTTCAGTTTTTGTTCACTGTATTTCAAGTTAGATTAATGGCACTCTAGTTCAGTTTCTGTTCACTGTATTTCAAGTTTGGATAATGGCATTCTAGTACAATTGTGGTCACTGTATTTCAAGTTTGAATGATTGCATTCTAGTTCAGCTTTATCCATTGTATTTTTAGTTTTATTAGTCAGTTGTATGCTAGTTTTGTTCCATTAGACTTCAAGGCCTTCATTATTTACAAATTACTCTTGTTATTAATCTCTTCCAACACATCATCATATGGACAGGAATTAGTGATATCAGTTCAAGGCCTTGATTGTTCTGCAATCTCTTATAATTTTACAAATAGCCTTTTCCAAAACTATTCCAAAATATTTCTAACTTTAGAATGAGGCTTAGTAGTGACAATTTGAGTTGCAGAATGGATTAATTTCAGTGTCATAGGTTAATTTAGAGTAGAGTTCCTTACTATGCTACAAATAATCTTTTCCAATTGTGTTCCAATAAATTTCTAACCATGGATGATATTTTTGTGATATTGTAAGTCATTGTTTACTTAGAAGAACCTCATTGCATTAAAGTTATCCTTTTCTCAAGATATTCCAACATATTTCTAATGAATGAATGGGACTGAGTTCATGTTATGAGTTACTGAGTTCATGTTATGAGTTATTGAGTTCATGTTATGAGTTATTTAGTTCTTGCTATGAGTTATTTTTCTTGTTAAAGTATTGCATTTTCTATTCTCAAGTGCCATACATAATTTAGAATAGGTTTTGCTCTGTTTTGGTGTGACCAACAACTTCTCTTTGCCAAAACTTAGTTCTTTTCCTCTTAGAATAAAAACACAAAACCAAAAACATTGGAAAAACATTAAACACAACGTAGTGAGAAACAAATACCTAGGCACATATAGTGCACTTCACTTCAACAGTTTACTAGCCCTGGTTGACAATTTATGACCTAAATTTAGGAACACTAAGTTGAGCAGACAATAGGATCTCTTTCTCATAGCTGATACACCATATCAGCATCGAAACCATCTGGAAACTTGAGCAAAGCTAATCCCATGGGGGGCTTTATATTGGCTGGAATAGCATTATACACAGCATTGAATCTCACACAATAATCCTGTACAGTTTCACCCACATTTCTTTTAATATTTTCATATTCAGAAAAGATTTGAAGTGGGTTTTTCTTTACCTCCCACCGGTCTAATAATTTTCCATGTAACTCTTGCAAAGTGTGGATAGAGCCTTCTGGTAAGGCTCTGAACCACTTTCGAACTTCACCTACAAAGATTTGGACAAACAATCTGGTGGTTACATTCTTTGCCTCTACCTCATGAAGATCAAAAAAGTCATTCATATTATCAACATGTTGTTGGGCTGTGATGCTTTGAGTGGCATAAAAGATAAGTATTTTACTTTGATAATCAGCAGGCATATCATTCAAGTTCTGAGGTAACACCAGGGGTGCATACCAGGCAACCATGACTTGAGGTGGATTTACAACAGTGTTTGTGCTACTAGGATTCAGGGGAGATGTTGACGGACGAGTCAAAAGCTGAGAATTGATTTCTGAAACTAATGGGAATGCTGATGAATTAAGGGGAGGAAAATATGCTTCTAATAACTCTGAAGGCTCAGGGATATTGGTTACAGTGATAGATGTCTGAGGGGAATTCAAAATATAGTCATCAATTGATGTGTTTACCCTTTGAAATTAAATATCTACAAGAAATTCTGGATCTAAAACTGTGTCATCAAGTGCAGTTTCAGATTTACTTCTGAACAAAGAAAGCTCAAAACACTCATCAAAAGAAATATCTTCTACAAACAACCACTCACTGGACCAGGTGTGGGATCTGAAAATAGGTCTAGGACTTAGTGATCCTTCTTGTCTTTTGACTATCCTTGGAATGAGATTAGGATTTTCAAACACCGAGGGAGGATTTGGATCTAGATTGGCCCTGGTGTATCTCCTTGAAGCCAGTGTGGTCAAATTTCTACTTTACAATATTTTATTTCAGCCTATCAAACTCTGAACCTCATCATCCAGAGTCCAAGAATTTATATGGAAAATATTACTGGGGTAATCAGTCTTTTATGCTAAATAGTCCCCAGTATGGTCGCCAGAAATTTTATCACCTAATTTGAACCTTAGGCTGAAAGAAGGCAAATCGGGGTAATCTCAAACCATGCTTAGCCTTGTAGCTAGCCCTACAAGGTCAAGAGAGGACTCTCTTTGGGAAAAATATTCAATGAAATATAACTGTAAACTGATTTTAGGCTAAGTATAATAATTGGAAATGTTTTTATAAATTTCAAGCTTGTATGGAACAGAAGGGGCAGTTTGAGTCTGGGGAATTAAATCAGAGATACGGGTTATTTCATGGGGAAAGATGGGCAGGGATTTTAAAAATTCAGTTTAAATAATGATGAGATGATTAAGACTGGTGAGGAGCTGAAAAGGTCATAGGAGATGGATCCTTTTCAAACAGCAGAAACATAGAGTGTTGAATGATTTCCCAAGGCAGAGCATTATACAATGGATTCTACCTATCTATCTTGAAAGCATTCAATCAAAAATGTGAATGAATCAAAGGTGAACATAACAATTAACAGATGAACACAAAGGAAAAAACAATGCTAAAATCCTTACCACGGGGATCACACAAATCAGAGCTGCATATCTTTATTAATTCCCTGCCAAACTGTTATAGATGGAGCGCAGAGCATCCTCATTGATTTCCAAATTATTCCACACTATATTCCCCCCTTTACAATGATGAATAATTACATTAAATATACATAATTTGAGGGGGGAAGATCCACAGAAGGGGGTAGAACCTGAAAAGGTGATTGAAGAATTTCATAAGGGATATTTTGGAGGACACCACTACTAGAAGGCCACAACAAAGAAAATTCTCAGAGCAGGGTATTATTGGCCCACCATGTTCAAGGATGTTTACAAGAAGATAGTTGCCTTCCATAAATGTCAGATTTTTTATGGTAAGAAAAAGTTGATGCCTCTACCTTTGATGCCAATTTATGTTGAAGCGCCTTTCGAACAGTGGGGGTTGGATTTTATTCGTGAAATACACCCATCATCTTCAGTGCAGCATCATTATATCCTGACAGCAACAGATTATTTCACTAAGTGGATTGAAGCAATCCCAACAAGACAGGCAAAGGATTTAGTCATCATTCAATTCTTAGAGAACAACATTTTGTCCAGGTTTGGTTGTCCTATGAATATTATTACTGAAAATGCACAAGATTTTAAATCTAAAAGGTTGATTAGCTTTTTTCATCAGTATCATATAACACTTGGACACTCAACTGCTTATTACCCACAGGGTAATGATCTTGCTGAATCTTCTAATAAAATAATTCTGAGAATTATCAAGAAGGTATTGCAGGAAAACAAGAGATCATGGCATCTGAAGTTGAAGTATGTTCTATGGGCTGATAGAGTATATATAAAGAGATCCATTATTATTTCACCTTGTGAATTATTGTATGGATCTGAAGTTATTTTTCTCACATCCTTGGGAGTTCCTGTAATAAAATTGTTGCAAGGACTAGAAGAAGAGACTAGTGCTATTCAGAAGAGGATAAACCATCTTATAGCTCTGCAAGAAAAAAGGGAGGAGGTATACAATAGCCATCAGCAGTCACAAAACAGAGCAAAGAATACATTTGACAGAAAGGTCAAAGAAGAAAAATTCCAAATTCAAGATGTACTTTTGAAGTGGGAAGCCACAATTGAAGAAAAGGGGAAACATGGAAAGTTTGAAAACATTTGGAAGGGACCATTCATAGTAGTTGAATACCATGGAAACAACACTTATCTACTTCAGGAGATGTATGGACAACTTTGTGCTTGAGGACCTGTCAATGGCAGGTTTCTAAAGCACTATTCCTCTTAAATTTTATTGAATTTTCACTCCATTGTATATATTTTGTTTTAATATGCTTTTCTACTAATAAAGACAGGCTGAAAATCAAACTTAAGCCCGAGGAGAAGGCCATAAGAGTTTGAAGAAGGCTTAACAAATTTCAGAAGTTTATTTTCAAAAAGGATGGATGGAACTAGAACTACAGGTTCTTTAGTGTACCACGGGGGCACACCATCCCAAGTGGAGCCACTGTTATCACTTATTAAGTTGTGAAACTTTTCTTGATAGGGTCATGCAGGTCATTCACCAAATGGATGAGGTTTCCTAATACATTTTGTTATCACCTAATTTGAACCTTAGGCTGAAAGAAGGAAAATCAGGGTAACCTCAAACCACGCTCAGCCTTGTAGCTAGCCCTACAAGGTTAGGAGAGGGCTCTCTCCAGGAAAAATATTTAATGAAATATAACTGTAAACTTATTTTAGGCTAGGTATAATAATTGGAAATGTTTTTATAAATTTCATGGTTGTATGGAACAGAAGGGGCAGTTTGAGTCTGGGGAATTAAATCAGAGATACAGGGTATTTCATGGGGCAAGATAGGCAGGGATTTTAACAATTCAATTTAAATGATGATGAGATGATTAAGACTGGTGAGGAGTTGAAAAGGGCATAGGAGATGGATCCTTTTCAAACAGAAAAAAACATAGAGTGTTGAATCATTTCTCAAGGCAGAGCATTATACAATGGATTCTACCTATCTATCTTGAAAGCATTCAACCAGAAATGTGAATGAATCAAAGGTGACCATAACAATTAACATATGAACACAAAGGAAAAAACAATGCTAAAATCCATACCACAGGGATCCCACAAATCATAGCTACATATCTTTATTAATTCCCTGCCAAACTATTACAGATGGAGTGCAAAGCGTCCTCAAGTGATTTCCAACTTATTCCACACTATATTCCCCCCTTTACAATGATGAAGAATTACATTAAATATACAGAATCTGAGGGGGGTAGATCCACAGAAGGAGGAGTTGTTTCACCAACTCAGGAACCGAAATCCGAACATAGAAAATAAACCAACCAGATGCCCCTGAAAAGAAGGAGAAACAATACATTTTGAACATCTGGAAGGTTTTCTGTTGCTCAATCAAAGGAGAAGAAAGACAAAATCAGAAACATATCGTTGTTGTCGTGCTATAATGATCTATGTGTTTAAATTTAGCTCTCGGCTTTGACTGTTTGTCTGTGTCTTTACTCTTTGAAGAAAAAACCAACCTTTAATAAAATGCCTTTGAAACCAATAGGAATGAAATTTTCCATTTAATGAAGAAAATTCTTCTTTTTGGGTGGAAAAGGGTAAAGGAAAGGATGGTGGGCCCATATGCGATCGCAAATCGCAATCGGAAGAGGGGAGGGGGTGTATCAGGATACTGCAATTGGAAATATGCGATGCGATAGTGTATAGGGGAAAGGGGAAATCGCAATCGCAAATCGGAGATCACAACGGGAGAGGAGGGGGGCACATCGAAATAATTTGCAATGCGATGGAGTAATACCATAGAGCGGGGGCAATAAGCAAGAGAAAACAATGTCCAATGATATAAATCCCTTGAAAACAAACAAAAATGATTTTTGTTCTTTACAAAGGAAAAACCCTTTTTCATTGCAAAAGGCGGAAGGAACTTAAGGTGGGGACCATGGACAATCACAATCGCAATCGGGAAGGAGCAGGTGTAACACATGGTGGAGGTATCATGCGATGTGATGAGCGACATGTGATTCATCGCATCGGCGGGGAGGGAGAGGGTTTTAAAACATGCGATAAAACAATTTTGCGATGAAATAACTTATGAAATTATAATAATCGAATACAAAGGAAAAAACCATTTTTGTTTGGAAAGGGAGAAAGGGTTTATGATGCGACCCATGGGCAATCGCAAATCGCAATCGGGAAGGGGAGCGGGCGTATAACGGGATTCGCCAATTGCGATTGGTGATATGCGATCAATCGCATCGGCGGGAAGGCGGGGTTTAAGCACTGGGAAATTGTGATGCAATCGGGTCAGAGGAGGGGACTTGCAATGAGTGATTGGACTGGCGATGCGATGCGATTGATTGGAGGTGGGTCAATCGGAAGTTAATTCAATCGCATCGGAGTAATCGGGGAAGGGTCAATCGGAAGTGGGTTTAATCACATCGGCAATTAAGAACTATGTGATGCGATGGATCGGGGGAAAGGGTGTGATTGGATCCGAAAATGGAATTATAATGAAAAACTTTGAAATTATATGAAATAAAGTCTAAGGGGAAAAAGGGAAAAGGGGTAAGGTTAGGCTATTGGAGACTTTTGTTCACTTAGGCATATCTTTCAATCCAGGAGTCAGTTTTGAGAGTATAATATACCATTGGAAATCTCTTTCCGGGCTTCTTCTCATGGACATACATAGAACCTGATTTTCTACTAAAAATTTTGTGGAAAACACCTTTGAAAAGTAGGGTGTTTGCTTTGTGGAGATAGCAGCTTTTGAAGTTTTCACATGAGGGAAAACTGATAAAAGACCACTACCATCAATGAATCCATGACCTAGCGGAAAGATGAAAATTTATGGTATGAGATCCCTAATATGCAAATGCAAAAGAGTAAGTTTGATCACTGATGCTAGTATGACAAGACTGACACTAACACATTTCAAATTGATATATAAAACTTTTTGCATTTTCGAAGCCTATCCTAAGTTTTATCTTCACCTCCATTCATGCCATTTCAGTCAAATCAGTCGCATGTCATGTCAGTTGTCATTCCCCACACATTTAAACACAAAAGTGCACACCTGTCAATTTTTCAGGTTTTCGTAGCGATTTACACAGGAAATCTGCAGATTTCGCTATGAAACTACCTAATAATTTCGTAGCGAATCTGTCAGAAACCTAACTATTTTCGCTATGAAACTACATTTTTTAACTAGGTCTGTCAGAGTTGTATGAGATTTCAGTTTGTGATTAGAGTAGTAAAGGTGGAGGCCATTGAAGTTTGTTATGGTGAAATTCAAATATGCATACCCGTGTTTGATGTCATCATGATCCTTTTTGCTTGCATGTGGTATGATTGAAACTTGAACTGTCAGTTAAACTTTTAAACCTCACCCCAAATATCCTTTTTTCATATCATTGTTTATCCTTTCATGTGAGTCGATCCCTGGAGATTCGCTTCATCGAGACAAGCAGGTTGTTGTCAAATTCAAATTCTACATGTGTCATCAGCAAGCGAGGCAGTGAAGACTATAAAACACCTATGGCTACAAGAAAGAAAATGAATAAGGGTGGCCATTGTCACAGTTATGAGCATATGGATTTTAAATTACTCAATGAATACCCTATTGCTGTGGAGGTTTTCAGAAGGATTGGCTGCTTGCAATTCTGCCAGAGGTTGCAGGGTTTTCATTCATGATTTTTAAAATATTTTGCCACCAACTTCACAGGAACAGCATCAAAGGTTGGGATTCTGAATCTCATAGTGACACCAGAGATAATATCACTAGCTACAGGAATCCCTATAGGTGGTGAATCATGCTTTAAAGCTACCAAATTCACAATACAGGATTGCAAATATTTTTTCAAGCAAGAATATAGTGAAGTTCATTTGACCAAAGATATCCCTAGGAATTTTATGAAGGAGAATTATGCAAAATTGTTGATGGTCATTAAAAAATATTTAACCTATGAAGGAATATTTCACATGGTCTACTGATACCATCTTAGACGTCTTCTGCATTTTTTAGGTAAGAGATCACTTGACTTACCTTTCTATTTATAAAAAAGTTTAGGGAAAATGTTAGATGAGGTTTAAATCAAGACAGAAGGAAATGAGACATCTCTTTTTCATCATGGTCTAATTAAGTTTTTAGTGTTGGAAGAATTGAGAAGGTTAGACAGAGATTGGATTTATTTCTTGTTTATGAGTGGTTATGAAATGTATGTGGTCACTCCAAATAAAAACTCAAAACCTAGAAATACTACATCACCAACTATGGTAGAAGAAGTTGACGAAGAAAAAAGATCACCTCCTGCAAAACCAATGGACATAGGAGTAGAACCTCTACAAGACACTGACACCCCTCAAACAGCACCTGCAAAATAGAAACATAAAGTCAGAAAATAAGGTAGGAAGACGGTCACTAGAAGCCATACATTTGCTAAAGGAAATCTAGAGGATATCCTTCATGCAATTGACATTGTAGAGTCACCAATAGTGCAAGATGAAGACATTAAATATGGTGGAAGAAAACTAAAGAAAGGTAAGACTGCTAAGAAACTATATTTTGCAGGTGATGATGTTGGTTTTATAAGGCCATGGAGAGAAAAAAGACGGAGAAAATCAATGAGGATGCTCAGTCAATAAGCATCATATATTTGTCTCCATCAGCAAAGGAAGAAGTGGTTATTACGTAGAGAAAGGGCAAAGAGAAAATAGTTGAAAAATTAGAAATAGAATCCCTGAAAGAACAGTTAAAGGAATTAGGTAGAGAGATATTAGATTTGAAGCTATAGGAAAATAAGTACAGAGCTGAGAAGGTTCAATTTGAACAGATGAGGAAAATATTGGATAAACAAGTCTCAAGTGTTTCAAAATCTTTGGACAATGCAGAAATGTTTTTGAAATGGACTTAGCCATTAAGAGGAAAGGTCAAATATATTAGGAGGATTAACCTACACTTATAATTTAAAAATAAAGCATTAAAAGATCAAGTGGAATATCTTCAGGAGCAACTTGACTTGATTCAAGTTGAGTTAGAAAAGAAAGGGCTGAAGATGAGAGTCATAGAAGAACCCATTTGCCAATTAATTATAAATGAATAAGAAACACCAAAAGAGTGAAAATTTGAGCTGAAACAAGTTTGATGAGGTTCATGGCTTGCAAAGAACCTAAATTTCATCTCCAGAGATCAATTTTTCAAGACAATCACAAAAACAAGAAATTCTGGTTTTTTAGACAGTTTCGTAGTGTGCTTCAAGCTTGAAGCCAGAAAAAACGCTACAAAAATTCTGAATATGCAATTTTTCTTTGGAATTCATTTTTGTGAAGGATTAAGGAGGGAAATTGGTTTATTTCAATATTTTTTGGCATAGTAAGGTTTTTTACCAGCAAAGGTGGCAAGGAGATAGGTGAAAAGGCAAGTTTTCATACGCTACGAAAACTCGCTATGAAACTGCCTAAACTGCCATGTTTCATAGCGAGGGGTTTTTGAAGATTTTTGAGCATTCCAATAGCACACCAGCCATTTGGAGACCTCCAGCCTGTCAGTGGGCCATCTCAGCAGAGACTCATTACTCAAAATGAGTATCACACATTCAACTCAACAAGTAGAACAATTATTAAAGTGAAGATTATCCATTCATGAAAAGTAGGATTGTGTTCCCTAGATCAAGGGGTATTTTAAATATGTACAGTGATGGTGAATTGTCTCTCAAACATGTGATCTCTATTATGTAACTTTTTTACTGTTATAAAAACCAAATGTAATAAATATGAGGTAGAGTCCTATTAGGAGTATGACTTCTTAAAGGATAGTTGTCCTTTTTCTATTCCAAGTAATTAGTTTCAGTTATGGTAGGTGTCAGAGTTAGAGTTCGAAGATCTAGCCAGCTGGACAGATCATTTACATTGTAAAAAATGTATATTTATAGACTGAACATCGAAGAGCAAAGGGTTGGAGAATATTGCACCAAATTGTTGCTTGTATGTTTAATTTGTTGTTGCTTTGTATCTTTATGTCTAATCACTTGCAGTTAATTTTATCTTTAATTACTCAGAATTCATGTTGTCATGCTCTGACTTCCTTTAGGGGTGAAATTATTGTGTTTTCTTTATATTTTGTGGATGAATCATCTTTATTAAAACCCTCTATTTTCATCAGCTTCCATGAGAATAATTATTGTTACTAAGAGTACGAGTGTTGACTCCAAAGCCCAATGGTAGCAAGCCTTCATTTTTCAACCTGCAATCATACAAAACCAAGTCACAATTCATAGAGTTAGCCATCTAGTATTATTTCTATTGAAAATCATAAATCCCCTTTGAGAGAGCCCTCTCAAACTGAAGAGGCCAATCTTCAGTTAGAAGTGGTCTGAAAGAGTAACATTGAGTTGATTGATGAGCAATCAATACAGATTAATTTGGTGATAACAGAAACAATGATTATTATTATATAGAGAAGAGTGTGCGATTTCTTTATTGTTTCTCGAATGTGGGATTAAAATTACAAATAAGAAAATTAATATATATTTAATAATATAGGTTTATATTAACTTTTATTCAATGTCGGCAAAAAAATAAAACATAAATTTAAAAAAAAACAAAAAATTGATACGTAGTCGACGTTAAATCATTTAAATAATAATTTTATTTTAGTTTAGAAGAAATGCATGAAAGGAATATTTTTGTGGATATTTTTAATAGAAAGTAGGGTGAAATATTTCAAGACCAAAAGTTTAGTAAAATGTTTTGAAATACATTTTAGACGAATATTTTGGAGGGAAATATTTCAAACGAAATCTTTGGAGGGAAGTTTTTTAGCGAAAATTTTTGGGCCAGAACTTTGGAGCGAAAACTTTTAACGATGCTTTTTTTTGGAGGGGGGAGGGGGGTATTTTAGAGGGAAATTTTCAGTATTTAAGCTATATATTGTCATTGGGAGAGAATGCATTTGCATCGTTCAACATCTTCTTGTTGAAAGTCATGGATTCTTCTTATAGTGAAGTTTTTCTTTCTAAAACATCAATATCATCGTCACATAACAAATCTATTTAGTAACAGATCTATTTAGATTGATGAATATAGCAGGAGTTGATTCACCATGAATAAAAAGTCAAATTTTCGACTTGGTCATAATGCTAAGGATGATGAGAACATAATTGATGAAGGGAAACAAAAAGAATTTTTTGTAACTCGAGAGTTATTTATTCCACTTAGTCTTAATGCTAAGGATTATGAGAGTGCCAGTGATGAAGGGCATGATAAAGAATTTTCAGAGTTAAAATTTCCACTTCATCCTAATCCTAAGGATTATGAGGGCACCATTGATGAAGGGGGGGATGAAGAATTTCCAGAGTCAAAATATCCACTTTGTCCTAATCCTAAGGTTTATGCGAGCACCATTAATAAAGGGAGGAATGAAAAATTTCCAGAGTCAAAATATCCATGTCGTTCTAATCCAAAGGATTATGCAAGCAACACTAATGAAGGGGGAATGAAGAATTTCCAAAGTCAAAATATCCACTTCGTCCTAATCCTAAGGATTATATGAGGACCACTGATGAAGCGGGGTATGAATTTCCAAAGTCAAAATTTCCACTTCATCCTAATCCTAGGGATTATGAAAGCACCACTTATGAAGGGTGGGATGAATAATTTCCAGATTCAAATTTTCCACTTCATATTAATCCTAAGAATTATGAGAGCACCACTAATGAAAGGGGGGATGAATAATTTCCCATAAATAGAGATTCAAAGTTTCCACTTATTCCTAATCCTAAGAATTATGAGAGAACCACTGAGGAAAAAGAGGGGGGATGAAGAATTTCTAGTGAATAGAGACTCAAAGCTTCCACTTAGGCCTAATCCTAAGGATTATGAGAGCACCACTGAGAAAGGGGAGGATGAAAATTTTTCATTAAATATAAATATAATGTTTCCACGTATTCCTAAGCCTAATATTACGAGACTACCACTAATGAGGTTGAGGATGAATAATTTTCTGCAAATGATAATTTGACTATAAATAGAGAGTCAAATGTTCAAATCATTCCTAATCCTAAGGATTATGAGAGCACGAGTTATGAAGTGGAGGATGAAGAGTTTCTTTCAATGATAATTTTAGAGGCACAAATCTGAATAATGCATTTTCTCTAAGTGAGGGTTTCAAAGGCACTCATGGTGATGGAAAATTGAATCCTCCAAGGGAATATTTCGAAAGCATGGATGAAGATGGTGAAGAATTTCGTCTGAGTCAAGGTTTCAAAAGCCCAAATGATTTTTGTGAAAAAATTTCTTCAATTGGGGATGCTAATGAATATTTTAGAAGCAATTATGTTGATGAATTTCTTAACTATGTTCAGAATGATGATAGTGCGGATAATTTTCCTCCTAATGGTGATGAAACTACTTCTACAAAGGATAATGGAATGATGAATTCGTTGCAAGAAAATATTGTACTAGGAGTAGAAGTAGACCTTTTCATATAAATCAAAAATTTTCCAGTTACAAAAGGGTTATGAAAACATATCTTACGAGCGGAAGTTCTTTCGGTGATCTGATTTTAAGTAAATGTTGTAATATCCCAAAATGGGACTTCTCAGCTATCCATGCTAAAATAACGCAGTTTTCAAAAACATGTGCAATTAAATGTAAATGTAGCTCATGCATCCCTTAGATTTGATTTTATAATGACTAGATCTGAAAGGAAATCAGAAACAAATCACTATTGCATACCTAAACAGACCTCCCATGTCAAAAATAGCTCAAAATCATGTAAAAATAGAGACTGCAACCATGTATGAAAGCTGGAATACCATGACAGCATTATTTTATTCCCTCTGCAAAAAAATTAGGTTGTACATCAGATCTAGAGCAAGTATGTGGACAAAAAGTTAGATCTAAAGCAGATCCATGCACTATACAAGCTCTTTTATCAATGCCCCTTGGGGTTTTCAGCAATACACCATGTACAAAATGTAGATCTGAGTTTTAAGACTGCATATCTATGGAAATATTCAGATCTGGAAAGTGGATATGATCTTATATAACAAGAAAAAGTATATCCTCTAATAGATCTCCAAAGTGAAGGGCAGATCCCCAACACTCAGCAAATCATATCTCCAATTGGTGCACAGAATCACCCTGCAGAAGCTCCTTCAGAAATAACACAGATCTGAACTCTCTCTGCATTATAGGGGATAAAATGATGTTGGCATGCTACTAAAATATTGAAATATATCTCACAACCTTCAATATTGTCCTCCCAATGGATTGGAATACTCCTCCACTGAAAATGAGTATTGAGATGGCCTAGATATGAAGATCTAGCCTCCACTTGCTGCAGCTTTTTGAAACATTCAAACCCTCAACAGGATTTGTGTTGTCAAAGGAAGATGAAGCTTGGCCTCAATCCAGATAGTGGAGAATATGGTACAAGTCTCTTCCAAGAGCTACTAAATGAAAGAGAAGGAATTCCTAAACAGGAAGCCCTTGTGCTAAACAGCACCCTATCTAAGCTAAGCAGTTAGAGAAAGAAGTATGTCTAAACAGACCATACAATCAGAAAATCATCATCATAAGCTAACCCCTATATGGCTTCCATCCTCCTCCTTATAAACAATGTGAGCCTTCTCACCTTTGATCCCCACTCATTAGGGTTTCCATCTTCATGCAATGAATCTCCCTCCAAAACTGCGTTGTCCCTTCATCAATACCACTCCTCCATAACAGTGCTGATGGACTAGGCCAATCTTGATTGGATCTCCATGCAATGCCTTCTTCCACACACAATGTGCCTTTATCACAACTATCTAAATAGATCTATATTCCCGTTGGGTTATCTTTCATTAATGTTTCACATCCTCCACATTTGCCTAGTTGACGTGGTCAAACCTTGACTTTTTCCACATGCATTAGGATCTTTTTCACACATGAAGGTGGTTGATCCAGTGATGAATATGATCCCTTTCCCATTTAAGAGGGATTTTATTGCTAATAAATATATTTATGGGCCTCCCTACCCATTTATTCCTCTATCTAAGAGCAAAACAGAATTTTAATATTCCCTTATCTGCATGCTACGTTAGGAATATTACAGTCCTCCCCTCCCAAATGTTGTTTGTCCTCAAGCAACTGCCAGGATATAATTAAAGAGCCTCGCCTCTTATTTTTATAGCATATTCAAGTGATATGCTCTTCCAAAGAACAATATGCCTTTTCAACAATATGCCCTCAAGTTGTTCCTCCCATGTGTAAAAGCATGCCTTTGGTAAAAATGCCAAATGGCTCTCATCATGAAAAAGTAGGACATACATGGAAAAAACAATATGTGATCTAGAGGCCTTCTTGGGGCATGGAATCAGAAATATATTGGGAATCATCATCCCCATTTGAAGCCTCCATCCCCAAGCTATCATCCACAAAAAGTGAGTCACCTCCCAACATGGTAACTCATGAAACATCTCCTCCACCTTAAGCTCCTACAAATAAGGTGGGTTGCATGACTGAATTTGTGGGACTAGAATTTTCATCCCACGCTACTTCTCTCTCCACTTATGATATGCATGGGGCTACTGCTAATCTTGGGCTGAAATATCACGGTCCTCAAGAATGACCCAAGTCCCCCCACCAAGAAAAACACCCATGTCGTGCCTCCCCAAAGAGCTCAAGCTCTTCAAATGGTTCCTCCTATATGAAGACAAGAGGTGTAGTGGAGAAATCATGGTGTTTTCATTGTTTCTCCTGAAACATTTAACATATGAAGTATGGAGAATCATACTCCCAATGGGCACCTTCAACTCTTGTGCCACTCCCCCAATAGAGCTTCCCATAATCATAAGAACATCATCAATATATGGAAGCATAAACAAATGAAATCAAGTTGCCATATGACAACCAAGAGGTAGAACATAGTTCCATGTATGGAACCAGCGCAGGGCATCCCTTGCCTGCCTCAAAAAATAGAGTAACAAGTGTCCTTTCAGCCACTTGTTTGATGCCACAATCATACTACAAGATGGAATCATGAAAATAGAACTCCGTGCCAATGGTGCACACCAAAAATCATGTGGCATTCCCCCACAAACCACAAATAAAATGGCTAGCATCAATGTTGTAAATGGCCTTAAGTACAAAAAAATACAATATAAAAGAAGGAAAGACACTCCTTGGTACAATATGCTGCTCATAAAAATAAAGGAGTGTAAATCATGAAGCAAAATTATACATCCTTTATCATGTACTTTGGTCATTGAACTCAAATGGCTCAATTGGAAGTTCTCCCTCTCTTCAAGTGAGTAGGGAAGTGGTTGTGCCAACCTCTCCATCATCTTCTAGGCTATGCATCTCCCCATATGCTGATATACATCATGTTGTATGCCCTCCCAAGTGAACTCCTCCATCAAGGAATGATATGCATCAAAGTGCATGGAAAGAGAGCCCACAAGTGCTGCATGTAGATCTTTCTTCTTATGCTTGAATATCCAAGTCAAGAAGATCATATCATGGTAATAGATGTCTCCATCCACTACTCCATCACTTGCATCTCCTACATGCCCATCAAGTGCATCATATATGAAGTGATCCTGGGAACACTCCATCAAAAGACCCAAGCTCCCAAGTGACAGCGATGTTGGCCTATGTAGATAAGCTCCTGCCAAATCATAGCTTCCTCCTTCGACAATCCTCATGTCAAAGTCACCATCAAACATAATGCTACTATATGTGAGATATCCTCTCCAAAGTGGAAGCACCTCCTCATTCTACAAGGTTAAATATTAGCCCCTTTGCACCATGATAGTTCCATCTCCTACTCTCGCAACATCATGAAAAGTATGGGATAAGATCAGCCCATACTCTCTCAATAACAACCAAAGCAACAATAGCTCTAGTTGCCTCCCCACACGATCACCATATATCATGGAGCAGCAACATGATAATTGATATGAAAGATATCACATCACTCCAATATACCCAAACTCCTTGATGCCATATGATGTAAGTGCAATGCCAAGTTCCGTCCACCATCCTACTCTTTGAAATAGAATGTGTCATATGATGACCAAACTCTTTCAAGAGCAACCAACGCAGTCTGGCATCCTGTTGTCCAGTGTCATAGATCTGCAAGTGTTTTCTCAACCTCTTGCTTATCAACATCACCCATACAAACCATGGTGAGTGTCTATCATCAAGTCTATAACTGGCATTCCTCCAATGGAAAATACCATCCTCCCAAATCAGAATTTTGTCTTTGCATTTGATGGGATATTGAAATGAAATCTCCTCAATGACCAAGTTGATCCCATAAGGATCCAAATAGGTGGTAGGAAAAAACCTCCCATCATGATGTGTAGGGCTCATTCATAAGTATCCAACACAAACGTGAGAGATTTTATCCATCCTAAGATGTCCCCCATCGTCTATTTGTTCCCTATTTGTTATAAACATGGGAAGGTCAATAGAATATTCTGTTGTGAAACCAGCTCCAAAAATAGAAGAAAAGAGATATCAATGCCTTAGAAATAAGCCACTTCGAGGGGGCAACCTCCAATACATTACATAAATGAACAACTCTTTGATGATGCAAATTACAAAACCTCATTTCTATATATAGGAGTCCATGGGGCCACAATGTAATCCTATCCGACCTAAAATTAATAATTTAAGGGCACAAT
Organism: Pinus albicaulis; assembly: GCA_034641835.2. Taxonomy (NCBI): domain Eukaryota; kingdom Viridiplantae; phylum Streptophyta; class Pinopsida; order Pinales; family Pinaceae; genus Pinus; species Pinus albicaulis. The sequence continues at coordinate 484,573,530 of CM076577.1, forward strand.
AATAAAAATATGGGGGTTACAAGGGTACAATAATAACAATAAGAGGGTTACACTAACAACAATAAGGGACTATACTAGTAATATAGGGACCTAACATGCCCCTCTCCTTCAAAAAAGCATTGTCCTCAATGCTTGAGTAGCTCTGGGTGCTTCTGTATAAAATTCTCATCCTCCCATGTAGAATCTTCAGTGGGTAAGTTCTTCCACTTGATGAGATACTCTGAAATTGATCGATTTCGTAGCTATCGAGTTCTTATTTCCGTGGCCGCTTCAGGTTCCAATATGATTTTTCCTTCCTCATAAAGTTCTGGAAATATTGTTTGAACTGGAATATTTTCATCTATAACCTTCTTTAAGCATGAAACATGGAAAACTGGATGCACTCGCGAAGAAGCAGGAAGCTCCAATTTGTATGCCATAGTACCAATATTTTGCAACACCTTGTAAGGACCATAGTACTTTGGCGATAGTTTATTATCCTTCTTAGCTTGCTTGAGGGACATTTGTTTGTATGGTTGTAGCCGTAAAAATACCCAATCTCCTACATCAAAACTTCTCTCACTGCGATGTTGATCTGCCTGTTGTTTCATTCGATTTTGTGCCAAATTTAGGTTGTCCTTTAAGAGTTGGAGAACTTCTTGTTGATGCTCGATGTGATCTTCCACTGCTTGAACCTTCGAATTTTCTCTTAAATATGATGTGATGGATGGTGGATGATATCCATAAAGTGCCATAAATGGGATCATTTTTGCTGCAGTATGGAAGGAAGTGTTATACCACCATTCAGCAAGAGGTAACCACTTGACCCATTGTGTTTGTTTATCAGATACAAAACAACGAAGAAATCCTTCCAAACATTTATTTACTATCTCAGTTTGACCATCAGATTGAGGATGATAAGATGAGCTATGAGCTAATTGAGTACCCAAACAAGAAAATAACTCCGTCCAAAAATTTATAGTAAAAATGGGATCTCTGTCACTCACAATAACCCTTGGGATTCCATGTAGCTTTTGAATTCTATCCATAAATGTAGTAGCAACTGTACTTGCTTTAAATGGATGAGATAATGCACAAAAGTGTGCATACTTGGTAAGTCTATCAACTACCACCATGATGACACTCTTTCCTTTGGACTTAGGTAAACCCGTGATAAAATCCATTGAAATCTCCTCCCAACGTTGACTTGGAATGGATAAAGGTTGTAGAAGTCCTGGGGTCTTAATTGTTTCCACTTTATTCTGCTGGCAAACCAAACATTCCGCCACAAACTTTCGAATATCAGATTTAAGGCCATCCCAAAAAAATTCTTTCTTCACCCTGTGGTAAGTTTTTAAAAATCCTAAATGTCCTCCTAAAGGAGAAGTGTGCAATTCCAGAAGAATCTTTTGTTTTAGTTGGGAATTCTTACAAAGATATAAGCGATCTTTGTACCATAAGGAATCATTTTTCCAACTAAATGTATCAGATGTACTAGGATCTTGCTGCAACTTTTGAATGAGTGTCCATACTTCTTCGTCCTTCTTCCATTCATCTCTTGCTTCGGTTATCCAATCTGGTTGGATAATAGAAATGGCACAAAGCAATGCTTCCACCTCTTCATTCTTTCTTGATAGTGCATCTGCAACAACATTAAGCTTTACTTTTTTGTAGATTATTTCAAAGTCATAACCCAACATCTTTGTGACCCATTTTTGCTGCTCTTCTGAAGATAGTCTTTGTTCCAAAAAGTGTTTAAGACTATCATGATCAGTTTTTACCTTGAAGTGTTTTCCCATTAGGTAAGTTCTCCATTTCTTTAGTGCATGCAGTATTGCTAACATTTCCTTCTCATAAATAGGTTTTTGTAAATACTTTCCTTTGATTGGACGACTTTCAAAAGCAATGGGTCTTCCTTCTTCCATTAAAACAGCACCAATTCCATTTCCTGAGGCATCACATTCCACAATAAAGGTTTTTGTGAAGTCTGGCATAGCCAAGACCGGTGCTAGGCACATTTCCTCTTTAGGATGTTAAAAGGCCTTAGTTGCTTCAGGAGTCCATGAAAATGCATCTTTCTTCAATAATGTTGTTAGAGGTGCTGCTATTCTCCCATAATTCTTAACAAACTTGCGATAATACCCTCGTGAGATACAATATGACCCAGATATTCCACCTCTTGTACTCCAAAGAAACATTTGGATATCTTGCATATAATTGTTTCTCCTGCAATAGTTTGAGCACCCTGTCAACATGTTGAACATGATCCTTCCAAGACCTGTTGTAGATTAGTATATCATCAAAAAATACTAGCACAAATTTTCTAAGGGTTTGAAAATGGAATTCATCAACCCTGGAAATGTAGAAGGTGCATTTGTAAGGCCAAAAGGCATGACCAAAAATTCATAATGACCCTCATGAGTTCGAAATTTTGTTTTCGGAATATCTTCAGTCTTCATTCTAATTTGATGATACCCTGAACAAAGATCCAACTTGGTAAAATAAATTGCTCCATGTAATTCATCCAATAATTCATCAATCACGGGAATAGGAAATTTATCTTTAATGGTGAGCTTATTGAGCTCCCTATAATCGGGACACATGCACCATGATCCATCCTTCTTGTGTACCAATACTACAGGAGAAGAGAAAGAAATTTGACTAGGTTGAATTATACCAGCCGCTAACATTTCCGCAATCATACGTTCAATTTCACTCATTTAGACATAAGGATATCTGTAAGGTTGGATGTTTTGAGGAACACCTCCTGGAATCAAAAGAATAGCATGATCATGATCACAAATACGTGGGAGTCATTTGGGAGTATCAAACACACTGGAATGACTGTCCAAGACTCTTTGGAGATCTGGAGAAATAGATGATTTTGATGTTGGAACTTCTAGTGAGAATAATTGTGCAATTACGCCTCGTTGTTCTTTCTTCAGAGGCTTTGTCATGACATTAGAGCTTATTATTATTCTTGGCTTCCCTGTGATACCCCATAATTCGATTTCCTTTCCTTCTGAAAAAAATTTCAAGAAAATTTCTTGAAAATTAAAAGTTATTGTCCCCAAAGATTGTAACCATTGTACTCCTAGTACGACATCATCACCTCCCATTGGGATGGAAAGCATTGGACTATTCAATACATATTCCCCCATGGATAGCTTGATATTATGGCATTTTCCAAAGCAATTTATATTTCCTCCATTTGCAACCATCACTTGACATTCTAGTGATGGGTATGGGAAACAATTCAATTCCTTGGCTACCTTACAATGAATAAAATTATGGGTACTACCTGAATCAATCAACACTATTACCTTTTTCTTCTTGATGTGTCCTTCTATCTTGAGAGTTTGAGGAGTGATAATTCCTGCCAATGCATTACATGATATGGTCGGACTCATTTCTTCCTCTTCTATGGTTGGTTCCTGGTGTGTATCCTCTTCTTTTTCATTTTCTTCTTCCTCTTCACAATCTATGTAAAATAATTTCTTCTCAGCACACTTATGACCTTTAGTGTATTTTCTATCACAATTGTAGCAAAGCCCTTTTGCTATTTTTTCTTCCAATTGTTGTGGTGTCAACCTTGTAGGTTGTTGAAATATAGGAGTAGCAACACTTCCCTCTTTATAGAAGTGAGTGGTAGGCTTCCTTGTCGCCATAATTTTACATTCAATTTTTCTTGCCAACCTGAATGCCTTCTCCAATGAATCAGGTTCCAAAATGTGAACTTCATGTTGGATATTATCCTTTAAAGTACCTATGAAGAGATCAATCATTTTCTCCTCTGTAATATCAGTTACCCTTATAGTCAATTTTTGGAAGTCCTCAATGTGCTCCCCCACTAAACCCTTTTGTTTGAGATTTATCAACTGACTAAAGAAGGTGTTTCTCTTTGTATACTCATAATGTGCTATCATTTCCTCCATAAAAATTGACCAAGTGACAATTTTTTTACGAGAGAAAAGCCATCGATACCATACAAATGTATCTTGTTCTAGATGTAAAGTTGCAATGCGTACATTTTGTGTGTTTTGCACATTATTGAGATCAAAATATTGCTCCATCTATAGTATCCATGTTAAGGGATCCTTGCCATCAAACTTCATCATATCCATCTTTGGAATATGGTGGTTCTTCCCGCCAACATTAGAGTTTATGAAATCACAATTAGCATTTATTTTGTTCTCATCATGAGTTTCCTCTACTATATTTTCACCATTAGGAAACATTTTTTGTATCAACTTTGTCAAACCTTCCATGTCTGATTTTAGATCATTCTTCATGTTTTCCATCTTTTCATCGATCTTAGCTTCCATGCCAGCTTCCATGCCATCTATCTTACATTCCACGCCTTTCTTCAAGCCATCCATATTATTCTTCAAACCATCCATCTTTGCTTCCACACCTTTCTTCAAAATTTCCATTTCATTTTTTGCTGCTCTTTGCGAGAGAGAAATTTGGTGCACTTGCTCTTGTAGTTTTGATACATCATGTTGCAATTCTTCATCTTCATGAGTCATATTAGAGCCTTCTGAAGGCTTAATGGGTGTTGAATTATTTTTACGGGGCATTTTTTAGAACCCAACACTTATATCTATTCTACAATACGCCCTTGTAATCAATTCAAATTGATTTTTCAAACAAGACTTATGCAATTCAGAGAAAAAATACACACCTTTTTCTTGATTTTGCGGAGCTCAATATTGAAATTGGATTATCTCTGTGATTGTGGCTCTTTAATATCTGAAATTCGGCACTGAGGTAGCTCTCTAAATTCTCTTTCGAATGCCACAGTTCTGACCTAATTTTGATTCTCCAAGGCAACGTTATGTCCAATCTCCCACAATGACCTAATTATGGACTGGTTCAGTAGAGTGAACTTGTATGACTTTCCACGTGTCATTGTTTTGTCCTTTGGCTCTCAAATTGATACAAAAGAAACTATATTCTGTTTACTTGAGACTACTTTTTACAGCACTCCAATCTGATGTTCAGAGAGAGATTTATTAATCTTTTCCCATGATCACCTCTTTGAGATGAAATTCGGGAACCTGAAAAAGCACTACCTTCCACAGATCATATCTATGAAAATATTGCGAACCAAGATCTAAAATTTTGCAACGAGTTTCCTCCAGATCTTGACTTCTCACCCTAAAATTTCAGATTCTGAACCTTCGTAGAAAAAAATTTATAGCGACAATGCCACAATGACCTATTTAGAGCAGTGAAACCCTAGAATCCAAAGCTCTGATACCAAATGTTGTGAAACCAGCTCCAAAAATAGAAGAAAAGAGATATCAACGCCTTAGAAATAAGCCACTTCAAGGGGGGAACCTCAATTACATTACATAAATGAAAAATTCTTTGATTATGCAAATTACAAAACCTCCTTTCTATATATAGGATTCTATGGGGCCATAATGTAATCCTAGCCGGCCTAACATTAATAATTTAAGGGCACAATAATAACAATACGGTGGTTACAAGGGTACAATAATAACAATAAGGGGGTTACACTAACAAAAATAAGGGACTATACTAGTAATATAGGGACCTAACATATTCCAACAATGGTTGGGACCCCAACTCATCACAGCTGCTAAATGACAGCATTGTTGATCTCCATGATGATGTAGCTACTGCCTCAAGTTCAGATCCAATGTTGAACACATAGTTTTTCAATGTATTGTTCAATACAATACTCATACCATCCTCCAAGGGACTACATTCCAACCTCAAGGGTTGCGTGCAGCTCATCAACGATACATTAGGATGATTGTTTATCTCTTCCTTGAATGAATCAAGGCTTCTCAGTGCAGTGAAATTTTGCTGCTCCAAATCAGAAATATATTTTGACCATTGGTCATGCAATGGTACATTATTATCATCCTCCATTTGTTGCATTGAAATAACAGGGAATGAAAATATGTGCATACCTTGGTACAACTTGGGAGAATATTGTACTGCTACAAGGGTTCCTTTTTCTAGTGTGATGGCTTCTCCAACTATTGATGGTGATGGCTTCTCTTCTATGGCTTCATCAACATTGGTAAAAGTTTCTTCTTCTTCATGCATCTCTAGAATGGTGCATGGGGTTCGATATATCAAGAGATCAAGATCATCTTGCGAAGGTGTAAGTGGACTTCCTCTTGAAGCAAGTTCTCCTGCAGCAAATAGTGGTGAAGGCTTCTTCCCTTCTGATTTCTTCTTATCAAACTTATTGATCAGCCTTTGAATTAAATCTGCATATGCAGTCACTTTTGCATGACTCAAATGGTTGAACCACCAATTGTGTGCTTCACCTTGAAGGTGCATCTTTGCAATATCAACAGCTTCTTTCTCTACTATTGTATGTAGCAAAAATAATGCATCCAACTTCCTCCCCCAAGCCTTTTCTGTGCATGAGGATGACCCATCAAAGGTAGACAATAGAAATCTATTGCCCTTCATTCTTCTACTGCTACATGGCCTCCTTTCTTCTTTGAGCTGGATGAACTCTAGAAGAGTTAGATTCTTCTTCATAGCTCCAAGTTGAGACTTATATTCTGCAAGATATTCACTTAGAATCTCATTATCTAAGTATTCTATACTTCTATGCCTCTCATATTTCAAATTAAAGGCCATAGTATGTTTCTTTGGAGCTTTATACAATACCAGATCTTCTTTTTGCTGATAGGAAGTACATGGTCCTTCCTCATCTTAAAACCCTAACTTGGCTTCACTTCTTCTTTGATTGACCTCCTTGGTGAGATTCTTCTGAGATCTAAAAAGAGATGAGAGTAAACTCATTCTTTCCATAATTTTTATCTTTGTCTTGGAACTCACAGGCTAAGCCAAAGATCTTGCTTTGATACCACTGTAATATCCCAAAATGGGACTGCTCAATTATGCATGTTAAAATAACACAATTTTTAGAAATATGTGCAATGAAATGTAAATGCAGCTCATGGATCCCTTATATATGATGTTATAATTACTATATATGAAATGAAATCAGAAACAAATCACTATTTCATAGTTAAATAGGCCTCTCATGCCAAAACTAGCTCAAAATCATGTAAAAATAGAGACTGCAACCATGTATGAAAACTAGAATACCATGACAGCATTATTTTATTCCCTCTACAATAGCAGTAGGTTGTACATCATATCTAGAGCAAGTGTGTGGACAAAAATTTAGATCTACAGCAGATCCATGCACTATGCAAGCTCTTTTATCAATCCCTCTTGGGGTTTTCAGCAATACACCATGTACAAAATCTAGATCTGAGTTTTAAGACTGCAGATCTATGGAAATATTCATATCTGGAAAGTGGATCTGATCTGATATAACAAGAAAAATGATCTCCTCCAACAGGTCTCCAAAGTGAAGGGGAGATCCCCAACACTCAGCAATTCATCTCTCCAAATGGTGCACTGAATCACCCTGCAGCAGCTCCTTCAGAAATAACACAGATCTGGACTCTCTCTGGGTTGTAGGGGATAAAATGATGTTGGCCTACAGCCAAGATATGGAAATATATCTCACAACCTTCAATAATGTCCTCCCAATGGATTAGAAGACTCCTCCACTGAAAATGAGTATTGAGATGGCCTAGATCTGAAGATCTAGCCTCCACTTGCTACAGCTTTCTGAAACAGTGAAACCCTCAATAGGATTTGCGTTGTCAAAGGAATATGAAGCTTGACCTCAAGCCAGATAGTGGACAATATGGTACAAGTCTCTTCCAAGAGCTACTCAATGGAAGATAAGGAATTCCTAAACAGGAAGTCCTTGTGCTAAACAACACCCTATCTCAGCTAAGCAGCTAGAGAAAGAAGTATGTCTAAACAGACCATACAAACAGAAAATCATCATCATAAGCTAACCCCCATATGGCTTCCATCCTCCTACTTATAAACAATGTGAGCCTTCTCACCTTTGATCCCCACTCATTAGGGTTTACAACTTCTTGCAATGAATCTCCCTCCAAAATTGTGTTTTCCCTTCATCAATACCACTCCTCCATAACAGCGCTGATGAACTTGGTCAATATTGACTAGATCTCCATTCAATGCCTTCTTCCACACACAAGGTGGCTTTATTACAACTGTCTAAATAGACCTATATTCCCACTAGGTTATCTTTCATTAATGTTTCACATCCTCCACATTTGCTTAGTTGACTTGGTCAAACCTTGACTTTGTCCACATGCATTAGGCTCTTCTTCACACATGAAGGTGGTTGATCCAGTTATGAATATGATCCCTTTCCCATTTAAGAGGGATTTTATTTCTAATAGAGAGATTTATGGGCCTCCCTGCCCATTTTATTCCTCCATCGAAGAGCAAAACATATTTTTAATATTCCCTTAGCTGCATGCTAAGTTAGGAATATTACAAATGTTGTCGAAAGGATTGCTTGAAACATATGGATTTCAAATTTTCTTTGGAGAAAAGGAAAAGATATTTTTCAATGAATAAAAGCATGAAAATTTCATATTTAGTGGGTTTCATGCAATCTACACTATCAAGTTATGATTATCACATTGGGAATGTATTGCTCTGCAGAAAGGATTTCGAAATTTTTCATTCAATTGGTAATTTTCGTTTGTCAAGAATCCAAGAAATACTGGAAAAGGATCCCACATATTATTCAGGAGTATGTTATAAATGGGATTTTGGGCCGTTAGCAAGTATTGCTATGCCATGGATGAAGTACTTCTTTTCAAAGCATGGAGAGTGTATGCCAAATAAAGACACAATACATATTCCAGATAATTCCTCGAGATGAGAAATCTACATCTTATACAAATAAAATTCAGAGGGTGTTGAAGGAGTTGGTAATTTTATTAAATATTCATATTTTACAAGGGTATGGAAGAATGAATTCAACAATGTTCGTATTCCTAAGAAGACAAGGATGGGGTTTTGCAATACATGTGCTTCTCTTAAAGAAAAAAGAGATAAATGTCAAGGGGCATAAAGAGGTATGTGTTCATAACATTATCTTTAAAAATTGGATAGTTATCAACTATGAAAATATATTTATTAATATGTTTATTTTATTTTATATGCAGATTTCGTTGTCAAAGAACTTCAATGGCATCGCAATCAGCAAACAAGTGAAAGAAAAAAATTACATAAACATCTACAGAAGTGTTATGATTATGCAAATAAATATTTGGGTTTGATAATTGATGGTATGGACCAAAAGAAAACGCTTCTGCCACATTTTTTCCACACGCCATAAAATTTACAGGAGTAAAATTATATTCAATTTCACTTGGTTGGTTGTATGGTATTTAATGGGAAGATGTTGCCAAGGGTTTACTTCACAACTCCAAATATTCATAATTATGCAAATATTACCATAACTATAATCCATGTTGTGGTTACTCATTGGTCTGATATTCTTCTTGAAGTTTTGTATGTACAATTAGAGAACCCAAGCCGTGAAAAAAAAAATCAAGTTCTTTTTGGTTATCTAAACATGGTCATTGAATTAGGAATTTTTAAAAAGATAAAGGTTGGTTTCCTTCTTATTGGGCATACTCATTACCATATTGATCAAATGTTCAGTCATTTTTCAATAACATTGAGGAAAGGTGTTGGGAGCATGCCATCATTAATTGAATGTATTAAGAAATTATACATTCCAGAGCCTATTTTTCATGTGTTGTAAGAAACTATTGACATGCGAAGGTTTATTTTGGATTGTATGGTGTGGGAAATGTATTGAACAACTTAATGGCATTAAATTCCAGCATCAATTTCTTTATTAAAAAAATTGATGGGATAGCACTTATATGGGGCAAGAAGTATTCAACTGTTGCATAATGGGGGCCATCATCAGGTTTAAAATTTTTGAAGTTCATTCTAGAGCGTCCAATATTTTCATCAAAGGTATTGTTATTGCAATCAGTTTTTGAATTCCATAATGCACGAAGGCATAATAGAGATATAAATTATTCTGAATGTATGGAGGAAATTAAAAATGTATTAGAGATAAATGTGAGTACTTTGATGTTGTTGATTCAATTTGGTGGGAGTATTTTTTCAATAATCAAAGTGATATTATTTCATCATCAATAAATAAGGATACACTTTTGAAGACTCCATTTATTTGGCCACAAAATATGACAAATGAACTTAAGGAAAGACACATTGTTGAACAACAACAGTATCAAGGTATTATTAATTCTCCACAAGTAGAGGAAACATAAATCTATATTGGTTCTAGAAGATCATGTGCACAACGTGAAGCCATGGAAGACCTTTACAGGGGTTTTGTGCAAGATGTTAAGGAGGGTTACATGATAGCAGTGTTAGTAGATGAAGACACTTGGCTATCCATTATGGGTTTCCAAGGTTATAAAGTTCATTAAAGAAAATAAATATATTACGTTTCTTGAAGTACATTGGTATGTCACAAATACACACCCATTCAATGGTGTGTACAAGTCATAAACAGTAGTTGAAAAAAAAATTGGCAGAAAGAGAAAAAGAAAGGGCACAAATATAAATTGTCGTTGCATAGACCTCTTAAAATTGGAGGATGTCGACATACTTGTGTATGACTTCAATTTGAAAAAGGGAGGAACTCTTCGCTTGAAGACCATAAATATTTTGAATAAATTGCAACCAGAAGAAATAGTGTTGAGATGGGACTCTGTTGAATGTAGTCATAGATATAGAAGAATTTTGAAACTTGAAATGGTGGGCATGCATGTTGACTCATATGGAGCACTAGTTAATGAAATAGAAGAATATGGATCATCTTAATCTACATCCAGTCATTCATCTAAAGATGTAGGTTTTGATAGTGTTTCAGAACCTATGACTCATTTTGAATAAATGTCTAAGACATTTTTATGTAATTTATGTTTGCATGGTAACTTGAAATAAATTTTTTGACTTCCATATGATCTTACATGAAGTTACGAGTCATTTATATGTTTGTTGGATTATATGTTTTAATTATGAAGAATACATCTCTTTAGAATATCCACATTGCAACAATTAATTACAAAAAAAAATTATGTTATATTCAATATACCAAAGTTGATATTTTGATTAAAAGTAAAAAAATATTAGAAATTAATGTTGAATTTTTAAATTATGCATTGATATTGCCATGATATTATTTATTGTAAACATTTGGTATAACATACTTTTAAAAAAAATATGCCTCATTGAAAGGGGAGACTTCATTTTGATGGTTGATTTTTAGGTGTTGGTTGCAATTAGATAAGTTGTCTTAGGCTAAGATTTGAAAAGATATATATATATATAGCCCTTAAAGAGTGATAATAAATCTTTCATTTACTTGTTCATTTTTTAAAATTATTTTATTCATATAATTTGTCCATAATTTCATGGTTCAAATATGTTAAAAACTTAAGATTTAAAACTTGTCAAAATATTAAGGTTTTTCTGTGATATGATATTTTATCTTTAATGTTATGGTTGAAAACAATTACAATTTTAGGGTTTTTTAGAGTCAAGATATTTTATCTTTAACAATATGGATGAAAATTGTTGGAAATTATAAGGCTTTCAGACATTATATTTTTATCTTTAACATTAGGTATCAAAAATTTTAGAATTTTACAATTTTTCAATGTCCTAATATTTTACTTTTATTCCATTGTTGAAAAGTGTCAAAATTGTGACATGATTTTTTTTTGTTATTGCAGCATCAACACTTTTTGTTTTGAGGGTGTCTTTTCAATCCTTTCTTCAAAAAAAAATTTGGTTTTTAGCATAAATTTTAAAAAAAAATGATGAAATTTTACCCTAAAAAAAGTGTGTTGTGCAATACACACTTTTCATTTTTAGGGTGTTTTTTCATGTTTTTTGAGTTTTTTTGGGCTAGAGTTCTTGTTTATAGGTAATGGTTCTCGTTTTATCGGAAACTTTGTTTTATATTACTATTATTCATAGGAATATAAAATATATAAACATAGAAATCATAGAGCCTAAGTGTTTTGAAGTTTAATTTCTTTATTAAAATAAGTTAAAATTGATTTTACCAAATCTGAAATGATGGACATTGCTTTGGGTAGAACAATCTTCAATGCCTCCTTCTTCAAAGCTACTATTTGGATTGGATACTTAATGCTGGTATTAAAAATTAAATTGTATTTCCTGATATCTTATATACTTGTAGCCTTTTATTATTGAATATTGTCTTCATTTATCCTATTGTACTAACTCCTTGTTCTTTGATTTATGCATGAACAGATTCACTTTTTATTGGTATTTAATTTGAACTAAAAAGGTTTTAAAATTCCCTCTCTGAGATTAATTTTTTATCATAAGTAGATGCTAATGTTAGGCTAACAAATGGAATTCATAAAAACACTTACAAGAATATGGAATTCATAAAAAAAACTTACAAGAATATTGTAAAATAGTAATTTATGAAATCCTTGTTAAGTAAAAACTAAATATTGAGAATATACAAAGTTTGAAGTGATTTTCATAATTGATGTTCTAATATTATTATTATGGCATATATTAATGTTAAATATAATTACAAAATTTCAACAAATATTGTAATTATTGAAAAATACATTTTATTGGTAATTTTCACTAGTTACTTTCTTGGTTTTCCAACAAATTAAAATCATGTCTAATTGTGCATTTTTCCTCTTAACAAAGAATAAATAGGCCCCACAAATTCTAGGGCCCATTTCTAGAAAGGATATTCAAGAACTTGCGGCTAAAAGGGTATCTCATATATTACTACTGGCTGACACATTCTTTGATAGTTATCACAATTTCTAACATACTTTTTAGAATATGTAAAGATAATTGGCCAATAGTATTTCAAATAGAGTATTTTGTAAGAAATCATTTTATCTTCAAAATTCCCAACACATGGTTCATCATGACAAGATTTAAAATATCAAGCATTTCATTTCCTTTAATAGATCTATGAATAATTAAATCTAGTCATGTGTAGAAAATACCTCCTTGGATCCATGAGTATTTGGAAATTTTTTAATAATATTTTTCTTTTCTTGTATTGAAAAGTGTACTATTAGTTTTCTTATAGATATATAATTATCTGCATGAGGTAACCATGAAGGTTTAATCGATATTATAGATAAATTTTCTTCTAGAAAACTATCTTTTACTTGAACAATTTCACTGGGATTATTGATACGAGAAGGAAGGTTTGCCACTAGATTTCCCTTCTGCACTGATATAGGATAGTAATATTAAATTCATACGATGACAACAACCATTTTTCTATCCCATCATTTATTATTTTATTCATTAAATACCTAATGGTGGAATAGTTTTTGTCGACAAAGACTTTACAACCAGTAATATAGTGTCAAAACTTTTTATCTACATGAATAACTCCCAAAATTTATTTTTTAGTAACGGTATAATTAAGATCAATAGGAGCTACATTTTTGCTAATGAAATAGATTGCAAATGTTTCAATATTTTCCTTCTAACCTAATTTTTTCCCTATTGTTGTATCAAATGCATCTGTAGATATGTGGAATGGTAAGGTCCAATCAAGCCCTCTCGATACTAGTGTTGTTGAAATATTTTCTTAAAGAGTATTAAAAGAAATCAAACAATTAATATTCTAGGAAAATTGGAAACATCCTTCACAAGTAACTTGAATAAAGGAAAAGTTATTTTACTAAAATTCTCTATGAAGCATCATCAGTGGTCTACAAATCCCAAGAAAATTCTTACATCTCTATATGTTTATGGAATTAGAAAACATCTACTTCAATTTTGGCTAGATGCACTTTGACTCCTACAAGAAACATATGATGACCAAGCAAACTTTCTTAAGTTAGCAACATACAACATTTTTCGTTACTAAGGGAAAGATTTTTTTCTTAGCATTTGATTAAGACTTTATGTGGGTTATCTAAAAATTCTTCAAAGGAATTTCCATAGACTAATAAATCATCCATGTAGACCTCTGTGCAATCATGCATTAGATTAAAAAAATAACTAATATTTCACTTTTAAATGTGGGTGTTGCATTACATGGTCCAAATGGTGACACCCTACAGGCATATGCTCCCCAAGGACATGTAAAAATTTTATTTTCTTGATCCTCTGGATCTGTTTCAATGTGATTATATCCACTGGCTCAATCGAGGAAAGAAAAATATTTCTTCCTAGACAACATGTCTAGGAGCTAATCAATAAAAAGTAAAGGAAAATTATATTTTAGAGTTTCTTTGTGAATTCTTGATAGTCAACAAATATTTTCCATCTTCCATTATTTTTTGAAACTATCAACAAGGGTGAAACCCATTGGCTATCAGAGATAGGGTAAATAAAATTTACCTTTAACAATTTTTGAAGTTATTCCTTTACTATTTCTTTTGATATTAGATTTAAGTTTCTTTCAAGTTTCCTAATAGTTTTAACATTATCTTATATGTAAATATGATGAATGCATGTAACTAGATGAATGCCTTGCATATCTATATAATCCTAAGCAAGTGCATTGGAATATTTTTATAGCATTTGAATTAACTTATTTCCTTCAGATTTGTTTACCTTAGATTTAATGTTTAAACTTTTGTCAAAATAAATTTCAACAATTTTACTACTATATTGTGATATTTATTTTACAGTAAATATGGTTTTAAATAAAAATGTTAAAGTATTCATTGTACATGTTTCCTGAAAATTATGTCCCAAAAGATGATCAATGGAAACTTCCTTGGAAAATTTTTTTTTCCCTACAAAATTAGGATTAGAAATAAAATTATCGAGTAAATTTTCATCAATATATTCTTTAATATTCATGGTGTGAGAAATTGTTAAAACAAATTGAACAACTTCTTCCTTAGAATCTATTTTTTCAAGGCATGACATATGTTATAATTAATTTTTAGATTTAGCAAGGGGGTAAAGGGTGACTTGCTAAATTTATATTCCTCTAGTAATGGTCATATTTCTTGATCAAAAACTAATGAATGGATTAGTTATTGTCAACTGAGGTCTTTCTAAAATAAATGATATCCTCTTAGATTGGACTTGGGTTGGAGAACCATAAAATCTACAAGATATTCCCAAGAATCAAAGGAGACAATAATGTCTTCTAGTAAACACCCAAGATTTACTTTTGATCTATTTGTTAATTCCAACATTCTGGGTGTTAGACAAAGATTGCGATTTTTTAATTATTCCCTTGTTTCCATTGTCATAACATTGATATCTATTCTTAAATCAATTGTTTTCGGATGAAAATGTTGTTGATAAAACTTGTAACTCTTGGTATACCTGGATCAACATACATTTATGTTGTGATTCTAGTTAACATTAGACTTTCTAATTTTCCAATGACATGTATACTTGAATGATTTCTTTTATTTCTTATTCATTTCTCAATGCATAATTATCTAATTTCTTTTTCATAGATAAGTATAAATCTCATAGCTCGAAGTAAGGGAAATTCAATACAAATGTTCTTAATTTCATTTAAAAAATCAAACTCAAGGGAGATCATTTTTTTTCCAAATTCAACCTCTCATGAAAGGTACATGGTTTGGTTAATTGTGATTGATACTAGTGAGCCTTAGATTTCTTTGATGAAATTGTGTGGCCAACTTTACTAGGAATTTCCTCTATTTCATTCTCTTCTATAACTACAAGGGATTTCCAATGATGTACTTTTTTGGACCTTAAGTGGATATTATGTGATTGTACATGGGAATTAAATATGTGGGAAAGTTTTAACTTCTATATTATAAATAGGTTTATTAACTTGTTATTGTGATTTTCTGTTAGCTAGGATAGTAATTCAGAAGGTATCAAAGTTGGTTCGATAAATGACAATTATAGTTATTGTGGTTGAGCTATTTGTGCTTGGGAAGGAAGGGCATGGTATTGTTTCTATAAAAGTTGAAGATATTAGGAAAATGAAATTTTTTGTTGTTGGTATTGTTATGGAGGATGGTTGTTGTTGAGGATTATAAGGAGGTTGGTTTCCATAAGTAGTTCCCTTTCAACCCTATTGATAGGGTTGGATTTGGCCTTGTCGAGAAGGCAATTCTTGATAGGGCATAGGATCATTCCATGTAGTTTGAAAAGGATTTTAATTATAGTATGTAGGAAATGTTGAATAATGTCTTGAGGTAGACCTATTTTCCATGACTCCGAGGGTTTCCTAAGTGCAACATATCAAAGAGGTCCCATCACTTCATTTTCTTCTTTATATATTTCCTTTAATTCAACTAATGTTGGAAAATATTCTAGTGATTGTTTACCTACAAAAATACCACAAAGTAAATATTATTTCAAGGATAACCTTAATGGATGCTTATGCCTACATTTAGAACAAAAAATCAATAAAAAATCATTTTCTTATTCATGTATCTTCTTAGTATATAATGTATCTATCTGAGAACTAAGTGTACTTAAGAGGTCAGTTTTAAAATTTTCCAATGGATTTCCTAATTCTTCCATGGTCCAATAGTGGATTTAGAAACATTAGAAAGAGCAACCCTTCATCGTTTTCGAACTTTAGCTTTACCTATAAACTATTTATCACACAACTCAAAAATTATCTCAAATGGTAGATAAGGTACATCTCATAATCCCATGAGGTTAAGTACATCTATGAATTCCTCTCGAGTATAGGTTATTCGTATAATATATTGGTTTAATGCACTTTATTTAGATTTCTACAAATTGTATTCAAATACTTATAAATAATCTTCCAAACTCTCATCCTCCTATTGTCCTATTCTAAAAATATCTTCTTTTGAATCCTTGGGCCTCCAAATTTATAGTTAATATTTTTTCTTAAATATTTTGCACCTATCATCCCAATATCCAATGGTGTGTTCTCCTAACCCCATGAACCATTTTAAAGTGGGTCTTTTTAAAGTAGCAGGAAATAAATGAAGATTATGTGTATCATATGTGAAACCACACATACAATATAAAGTATGGAATTCAAAGAGAAACGCATAGGGGTCCTTGGTCACCATACTGTAAAAATTTGGTAAAATAGATGATGGAATATTTTTCATCTTAACTTCATTTACAAGAACTAAAGTTATATCAAGAATGGAAAACTCAAAGATTACCTTTTTTCACTTTTTCTCCTCCAACTCCTCCTCTTGCTCTTGTAATTTCTCTTGTTTCTCCCACAATGTATTTTCTTACTTCATGATATAATCATTCTTTTTATTTTCTTTCTGTTTCTTCCCTTTCTCTTGGTATTCTCATTCTTTCCACTCTTCATGATTTTCCATTTCGTTTTACCAATGAACCAAACATTCCTTAGTCCAACTTATAGGATTATCTTACGATGCTTAATTATATGTATTTTTTTTTTAATGTTTACCTCTCTTTAGTATTTTTCAACCAATGATTCTTCCTATACCACTTGATTTTATGTAGTTATATTAGTAGTTTGGGGGGCGAGGGGGGAGGGGGGTGTGGGGTGTGTTTCAACTGATGTAGTTTCCTTTCTTATTCTAAAAAACTGACCTTTATTATCCCCATATATCTATGCATACAATATAAAAATTACAAGGATTTGTAAAGACTCAAATCAATTTAATACATGGATTCTTTCCTTTCACCTTACCACCTTCACTCCTCAATGTTTTAAATGTTTATATTGAAAGAGAATGCAGAAAGTAAGTTGAAATAAATTATATCAATTCCTAAAAATAATTCTTGTTGCACTTCTCTGACAACAATGTTAAAAAGTCAAAAATATTGTTTGCATAAGTTTTAGACATTAATATATCAACCAAGGTTCATTAACTTATCAAGTGCAATTATTGTATGTGCAAAATAAATTTTCCTATCTCATAAAATAATATTTTTCCAAAACTATCTATTTGCATGAGTAACTTATAAAGAGGAAAAACTAATATATATAAACATAAATTATAATTTAATACTAATTTGAAATTTAGAGATAAAAACTGATGTTAGATAGCAATGCAGGTCAATGGCTTTCATATACCTCTATGGTTAGATGACTCTTGTGAAAATATATTTTTTATCGTTTCAACAAATGATTTAAAAAAAAATCATCTAAGTAATCATAAACCATACAAAACATAATCAAATATAGCCTTTTTTGAATTTCCATGACCTTGGTTCTAGGTTAGAGTCTTAAATCACTAATGCTACCAAACCAAGAATCTCAACCATGAACTACTTTGCATAGCGGAAAATATAAAGCAGTAAATTATATATGGACAATATGAACAATTTTAAACAAAATTGTACAATAATGTAAATCACCAATATTTATCATATTAAACCAAATCTAAATAATACAACAGTCTATGGTATACAACATAAAATGAAAAAAACAATGTCATATCTCATCATGTTGGTCCTTTGCTTTCATACTGCTCACTATTAGTTCCTTAGTCCATCAAGGCCACTACACATCGAGACTCTAGGAAGGTTACCATCTAACACTATTGCACGTCCATCTATAGAGGATACAGGGGCTGATCCAGTCTACTCTCCAGGCTGGCCAATACCCGAGATCCAATCTTCCATGCTAGCAATAACTTTTGTCCATCAAAGTGTTGCACTTCGGCACTTATATTCACCCATTCTTTAGCTGATATTCGTCCTTCAAGGTAGCTTATCTAGGGCTACTTTTGGTAGCCAACACGCTGCACTCCAATATACCTATGGCACCCAATCGAACGTTATTGAATTTTCTCCAAGTATGATACTTCGCCACCTCAGAAGGTCATACACATGGCATCAACAAGTTGCTCAGCAACTCTGATCCAAATTGGTCATCAACTTGACCCAACACTCCTCCCAAAACACTAATGTCCTTAACTGTAATTTTTTTGATCAGGTGATCATGTCCTAAGTGAAAAAATGCTCAAATTTGGAACTACTCGGAACTGGTAATAAGTTGATTGACCAGATATTGTTCGTGATTACGATCCTAATGTCATGAACGACACTCAAATCCGATCTCGGATGTGGAAGATATTCAAGTTTTAATTTTCCTAGTAACCTTAAAAATGGCACTTTCGAAAGAAAAATTATGGCATCTTCAGAATTATTGTGAAATGGAAAATTTCATTTTTATAAAAATTAAAAAAAATTAAAAAAAAAACAAATAAAAAAAAAAGATGGCCTATCAGTGGGTGCCACGTGGCCTGCCCAGAGGCTGCCACGTGGCCTGCCCGGAGGCTACCACGTGGCCTGCCCGGAGGCTGCCACGTGGCCCTAGGCCTGAAGGTTCAATATGATTAAAATTTGAAGTTGAAATTTTTTTTTTTGGTTCAATCGGGCCGACCCGACCCGACCCGGATGGGCACGGGTCACCCACGGATGGTGTCGACCCGTGAAAATGATTGGAGCTGAACGGACCCAGATCAGCAGTAAACGATGGGTCGGAAGTGAACGAGCCACTGGGTGGTGTCTACCCACAGGTCGAAGCTGAATGGAACCTCGGGTCAGCACTGCACAAAGGACTGGCAGGGTCACCTGTGAACGGGGTGGAGGAACGTATGTTGGTTGAACGCCATTGGTCATGTCTGAACATAACGGTGTGTTGAACGGTCAATCAGACCGTGAATGTGGTTAATACTACACGTGTTATGGGCAGACGTGAATGACCCGGCCTGAACGTAACCAGGTCACTTCGTAGCGGCTTTAACCGTTGCAAGGAATGTGAACCGAGCGCTAGGATTAATGCCTTTTTCATAGAACCAACAGCTCGGAACCCGGGCCTTAACCATCAGGCGGTCATGCTGATGGTTCCAGCCTTAACCATCACTTGTGACCACTCTGAAATTAAAGTTAATTTAACTGACATTTTATCGTGGCGGTTCCAACTAGCGGGCCTCCATTTAGGCGGATTTTCTATTTTAGTGGGGCTAACTACAATCCTCCCAACTTTGGTGGAGGTTTTTTAGGCCAAACTGGACAAAACTTCTTTTGGACATAACTTTCTTTTTACTAAACCTTTTGGAGTGAAATGTTTTTTGATTTCGAGTATTCTCAGCACTATGGAGCCATTGGAACAGGTTTTAGAGCCATCAAAGGTGTCTTTCAGCCATTTACACTTCAGAGAAGCTTGGGGAACCATCGGGGCCTTGAGGGAAATAGAGTTGCATTGGACCACACTTAATTTTTTTAGGTGAAATCAGAGTCATTCTTAGCTTCTTCTTATGTTATGAATCCATTTTCACAGCTGTTTTGGTCTGTTTAGGCCTTTTACTCACTGTATTACCAATTTGAGCATCATAATATATCAAGGACATGCCCATTGGGAGCCTTAGACCCGGCAGATGTAGCCCAGGAGGGGTGACCTGCCTCATCATGTTGATGTGTGTTTATAGTGAAGTTATTTTGTTGTGTTATTCATATTAAAGTTGTTAAAAAATAAATTAAAACAACACTCCCTCACACCAAAGTGCATAAACAGTTAACCAAAACACTTTGTTTCACTTGCAAGACTATCCAAACACTTTGCACACTTAATTTAATGGAAATGAATACTTTGAACAGCGAAACAAATACTTTCATTTTCAGATCATTTGGTATCAGAGCACTGGTTTATAGCCATAGAAGCTAGATTTTTTACTCAACATTTGTTTTGTGCAAATATTAAGTCATTTGTTTGCAATTTTTTATGCTGACTAGGTTAAAACTCAAGAGAGGTGAAGGAAAATTGGTTAGTGCACAAACTAATCCACAACCAAGAAGGGTAAAAGAACCACCTCCAAGAGCCCTAGAAGCAGCGACAAGCATGTCTTCAAGAGAAGGAGAAGCTCCTGAAGAGATGGATCCCAAGGAAGAATAAAGGGTATTTCAGAAAGCTTTCTTGGATATGACTGAAATGGTAAGGATCCTGTATCAAGAAATAAATGATAGGATTGCTGGAGAAGGGTATAAAAACCAAAAAGAAGGAGAGGATTCATCAGGAGGAAAGAAGGGTAATGATCAGTCAAAGAAAGGGAATGGAGGAAATGGTGATCCACCATCTCCATCGTCATCCTCTTCCTCGACATCGTCTTCCTCAAATTCGGTAAATCAGTCACATAAGTCGAAAACCACTAGTAAAAATCCTTTTCTAAAGCTTTATGTCAAATTTGAATTGCCAATGTTTAATGGTGAAGTTAATGTAGAGAAATTAGATAATTGTATCAGACAATTGGAATTCTTTTTAAGGATTCAAAATCTGCATGATGACGACACCAAAATACAACTAGCCTCGCTAAGGATGGGTGGAGCAACTTTGGTATGGTGGGAAGCCAAGACCAAGGATGAAATCAAGAAACATGGTAAGATTACTCTATCATGGACTGAATTTATTACTACAATGAAGAAACAATTTTATCCTCTTGCTCATCTTCAAAAGGCTATAATGAACTGGAAAAATTTTAGACAGCTTAAGGGACAGAATGTGCAAGACTATACCCAAGAATTTAGGAGAAGAGCACTCTTATTAGGGGTAGACTTAAAAATTCAAGATACTTTGCTGAAGTATATAGGTGATTTGCACAGTTACCTTAAACACACTATCCTTATGTTTAATCCTACTAGTCTAGACGAAGTTTGTGTACAAGCTACGCATTTGGAGGCTAGAGGGAAAAACACTTTTGATGAGGGTAGAAACAAGCCTTTCAAAGGGAAGAACAAAGATAAAACCTTTAAGGGAAAAGGTAAAAAGAATGCATCTATCAAAAAAGAGTGTGAAAAATTCATTTTTAAACATTGTTCAAGAGAGGGCCATGAAGAGAAAAACTGTTGGAAATTACATCCTGAAAAAAGAAACCAGTTTAACAAAAACAAGGGAAAGAAGAAAACTGCAGCTACTACAACTACACCTCAAGATTTAGGTGATGATTCAGGGGATGAAACCAAAATTTCAGCCATGGGTTTGAAAAGTATGAAGGAAAAGGAAACTGAAACTAAAGCAAGCACTAGTACTTCAAACTGTCATGTACAAGCTCCTAATGAGGAAGAGAGAATTGAATTGTTCCATGTGAGGGTAGTCTCAAAACATACTAAAATTGACACACTGTTTGACAGTGGGTCACAAGAAAATCTCATTTCAGAATACTTGGTCAAATAGATAAAACTTGAGACCATTCCACATCCAAAGCCTTATCCACTTGAGTGGATATGCAAGGATGCAAAATTACAATTCTCAAGAAAGTGCATATTGCGATTCGCCATAACTACACACTTTATTGACATAGTTGAACTTGATGTGGTGCTGCTTGATATATCAGGAATTTTTTTGGGAAGTCCTTACTTATTTGACAAGAAAGCGATCTTCCATCGCCATGAAAACAAATATCATCTCTTTAAAGATGGCAAGGATTTCATTGTCAAAGCACATCGCAAGAAGACAAATATAGCGATGGTAAATGCGGGACAGGTAAAAAGGCTAGTCAATTCTAGCAAGAGTTTTGTACTTCTTATGGTTAAGCCCAAGGTTGATATGAATCATGAGTCATTTGAAAATTTTGATTCCAAGCTTAAATAAGATTTATATGATGTATTTGATGCGCAGCATGAGATGTTTTAGGAACTGACAGGTTTACCTCCTAAAAGGGAGATTCAGCATGAGCTCCATTTACATCAAGATTGTCCTCTTCCTAACATCGGCATGTACCGCTTGTCTATCATGGAGAATGCTGAAATCAAGAGGCAAATTAAATACTTGTTGGACAAAGGATTCATAAGACCAAGCACTTTTCCATGTGGGTCACCGATAGTGTTGATTCCAAAGAAAGATGGAACTTGGCGCATGTGTGTGGACTTCAGGGCATTGAACAAAATAACGGTAAAAAATCGTTACCCACTTCCAAGGATAGATGATTTGTTGGATCAGTTGAAAGATAATAAATATTTCACTAAGTTACACTTACATAGTGGTTATCATCAAGTTATAATTGCAGAAAGTGACATTTGGAAGACAACATTTAAAACCATACAAGGACTCTTTGAGTGGCTTGTTATGTTTTTTGGTTTATGCAATGCACTTGCAACTTTCATGCGGGTAATGGATGATGTATTACGTCCTTTTCTTGATGATTTAGTTATTGACTACTTAGATGACATCTTAATTTTCAGCATGACTAGAGAAGATCATGTCATGTATGTTAAGAAATTACTTGATGTTTTGAAGAAAAATCAGTTATTTCTTAAAATGTCACAGTGTGAATTTGGAAAGACATCTTTGGTTTATTTCGGACACATAGTAGGAGGAGGTGCTTTGAGAATTGATCCTTCCAAAGTAGAAGCCATTGTGAATTGGCCTACTCCCAAATCCATTACAGAGGTAAGAATTTTTTTGGGTGCAGCTCAGTATTGGAGGAAGTTTATTTCTAACTTCTCTGCCATAGCAGCTCCTATGCATGTAGTGACTAGTGTCAAGCGTGCTTTCCAATGGGGAGGCAAGCAACATAAATATTTTGAGTCTTTGAAGGAGAAGATAAGTTCAGCTCCAGTTCTTGCATTATCGGACTTGAGACATCCATTTGAGATTCAGACAGATGCTAGTGATTACGCCATGGGTGCAATTCTCTTACAGCATGGTAAGCCTGTTGCATTTCATTTTGATACATTTAATGGTGCTGTTGTGAATTATCCTACATATGATAAAGAGTTGTATGCATTGGTAAAAAGTATCAAAAAATGGAAACATTATTTGATGGGCAAAGAAACAATTGTTCATACAGACCATCAGCCTTTACAATACTTGGAATCACAAAGTAAATTGCAGCAGTCACGGCATTTTAGATGGATGGGCTTCCTACAACAATTTCACTTGGTAATAAGGTACAAGTAAGGTATTTACAACAAGGTTGCTGATATGCTTTCAAGGCCTATTATTAGTGCTAGTACTTTGCTTAAGAATGATTCTATTGTACTTGAGAGCTACATAGAACAGTATGCATCAGATGTTGATTTTAAGGATGTGTATGCTAACTTGAGTGAAGGGAATCATGTTGAGGAGAATCATTATCATTTGCATAATAGTTTTTTGTTTCATATGGGAAAGTTATGTATACCATAGGGGGAGAGACTAAGCATCATGAGAGAGGCTCATTCTTCTCTCATAGTTGGACATTTCGGGTTAAGAAACATAGTGGCACATTTACAGAGGTATTGTTATTGGCCTTGCATGGTAGATAGTGTTTCACGTTTCATTAGACGTTGTTCATTATGTGCTACAAGAAATCCTAGCAATAGGAAGCTTGGTTTGTATACGCCATTTTCGGTACCTTCTAGACCATGGGAAAGTGTTTCTATGGATTTTGTTGGAGGGCTACCATTATCTAGAAATCAACATGATTATCTTTTTGTAGTAGTTGATCATTTCAGAAATATGTGTATTCTTATGCCATGTAAGAAATATATAACTGATGAACAAACTGCTGATTTATATTTCAACACGTATGGGTTCATTATGGCTTGCCTACTTCTATTGTTAGTGACAAGGATTCCATATTTGTGGGGAATTTTTGGTCCAATTTATGGAAGATGATGGACACCAAGTTGAAGAAGAGTACTACTTTCCTTCCGCAAACCGATGGACAAACAGAGGTAGTGAACAGAACCATTGTACATCTTTTGAGAGGTTATTTCAGCAAGCATCCCAAGCTTTGGGATGAGCATTTTCATTACATTCAGCATGCTTACAACTGGGCCAAGCACTCTTCTACAAACACTTCACCTTTTGAAGCTTGTTTTGGGTATTTTCCTAAGTCACCGTTAGATTTTATTCTTGAGAAGGATGTGGCCATTGATGGTCATAGTGAAATTGACAATGCTCGCATTTTCATTGAAATAATTCAGCTCATACATCAGCAAGTTCAAGAATAGCTTGAAAAAATTCAAGGCAAGAACAAAGAGAGGCATGATAAGCACAGAATTGATCATAAGTTTCAAGAAGGGGATGAGGTATGGTTGCATATTAGTAAGGAAATAATGCAAGGAGAAGGTAAAAAGCTGATGCAGGAGCATCTAACGCCCCCCTTAATCAAAGAAGAATCCAAAGCGGAGCTGAACGAAGGGAGAAAAATAGGGAAAATCTGCTTTAAAACAGATTTAAATTGGAAAAGATGATATGTCTCTCGAGGAGACTTACTATTGTTATCTGCCATGCATGCATTATGGAGGGATTTTGTTGGA
This sequence comes from Pinus albicaulis, assembly GCA_034641835.2. Classification (NCBI taxonomy): domain Eukaryota; kingdom Viridiplantae; phylum Streptophyta; class Pinopsida; order Pinales; family Pinaceae; genus Pinus; species Pinus albicaulis. The sequence continues at coordinate 484,598,652 of CM076577.1, forward strand.
GAAAAACAAGGAGAGGATTTGATCATATCCTTCCGATATAAGACTTCTTATATATATATATATATATATATATATATATATATATATATAATGAGACAGAGATAGAGAGGGTAATATAGAGTGATAGATAGACATTTGTGAGGAAACAGAGTGAGCGGAATGTAACCAAAAGCGAGCTTGTTTCTAAGTCTGAAATGCCTTAGAATGTAATTGTTTTGTATAATATATAAAAGTATGTTCCAGTGTCAATTTTGTACGTCTATGTGTGTATTTTATAAATGAGTTAAATCCTATGTTGCGAGCTTGTTGATCGACCATTGATCACTTAAAGGATCGATGGAGATCTAAAATATCGTTTAACTGTTATATATGAGTGTTCTATTGAAGACAGACTGTGGCAGAAAGAAACCAGCAAAGGGCATAATTCCATCGATAGCGAATGAAGGGATAAAGTGTTGATGCACAGGATCCGTTGGATCTTTGTGATCAACGGAGCAGATGCAATTGCAAAGGAGCGGAGTAAGCTATATCGCATCAGTGGTAAACCTTTAAGCGAAATCGGAACCGGCCATTGAACCATAGTGATAGTGATCACGTGATTTAAATCCTAACTGTCAGATCACGAGCCTGACCGACGGTCAATATGTAATCGCAAATCGCAATCAGAGAATTGAAGGGCTAGCAGATGGTGTAATGGAATGCCGATTGGCGATACGCGATGGATCGTGAACCGTCGGATCACGAATCCGGATAAAAGATTCAGATCTAATCGGCGATCGGAGGATCGGGTAGTCAGAGATCAAAGTTAGAGCGGAGCTGCGGACCCGCCGATATTTATAGAGGCAGCCGTATTATTTTTGAAATCCATATATGTGGACTGGAGCGGAATTTACATATTTTTCCGTGTATTTGTATTATGTGTGGTCGCAGGGTTTCAAGACTTAACACATATATTGTAATGCTTGCGATGGTTATTTAGGCTCCGATAAAGGGATGGCTTGATTTTAATGTAGATCCACGGTTATAATTGTTTGGTCTCAACCTAGTCTCCTAAATTGAGTTCATTTAATTGTCAACCAGGGTTGGTAAACTGCTGAAGTGAAATGCACCGTATGTGCCTAGGTTTTTTGTCTCTTAATGCGTTGTGTTTAGTGTTTTATGATGTTTTTTGTCTTTTGTGATGATTTATGATGTTTTTGGTCTTTTGGTAGTTTTATGTTCACAAGGAAAATGACTAGAAAGCTAGTGAAAAGAAGCTAATGGTTAAAACAGAGTGAAGCCTAATTGGTTGATGACAAGTGGCAAATGCAAAGGCAACTACTGAAACAAAATCAAATCTAAAATATGACTAAACAGAAACAAAGCTTGATAATGACTTTTAAGCAAATGATTCAAAACATAAACTCAACTTGTCCAATTCTTTCATCAAAGGTATTTTGAAAGAGATTTTGAGAAATGGTCAGCTAAGTATGCAAATTCTCTTAAACAATTAATCAACTAGCTTATAATGATGCAACATTTTATCCATGATTAGAGATTTGTTGAAGCATATTTGGAGAAAAATATTGATACCATCATAAGATCTTTATTCTAAGACTAGTTCTTAACTCTATTCTACAACTTAGTTAATCATCACTAAACCTCACCCAAGAGTTATAGATTTCTTTTTAAAGTAGTCTTCTGAGGAAAGGCTCTGTTTATGAAGTAGTAAAGAAGTTGCAAAAGTACCTCAGGCCTTGAAATGATACTGTCTTCTGTTCTTATGTTTATGAATCAATTGTAGATTTGGAACAAGAAGAAGTTTGTAAATAATGAAGGTTGTTTTGTTAATACTAACAACTGAAATAATCTAATATGCAGTGGATGACAACTAAATGTGGAGTGCAAATGCAATGAGTTAAGCTAAAACTGAACTTAAAATGTCACTAGTCTAAAACAGTGTTGAACTAACAAGTCATTATCAAACTCAAAACAAAATAACAGAGCATTAGTTAAATGCAATTAGACTCCGGAGTATCCTAACTAAGCTATCATGCATTATTCTATGGAATTATACAGTCTATTTTGTCCATCATGATTGGTATTTTGGAAGAGTTTCTTAGAACAATTCTAACTATACAATTCAGTGCAAATGCAAACAGAAAGACTGAAAGCAATTAAAAACTAAGATATCATAGCTATCTCCTACCCATCATTATGATATTTTGGAAGAGCGTTTTAAGAGCAAGAACAGCTATGGTACTTAGTGTAAACACACAACTGAAACGTTCAGGATCACAGTCATGCTTGAGGCATCATAAGGATTTTTTGGAAGAGTTTCTTCTTTTGGAAGAGTGCTTAGCATAAGTATAACTTTGATGGTGAACAAAAGAGATTACAATTAAATCCTACAACACTATAGCCATTTATCATTCATTATCATGATCTTTTGGAAGAGCTTCTTATTTTGGAAGAGTTTTTAGAACGAGTATAACTATAGTGGCTAATGAAAACAACTACAAATTCAAACTTCAAAAACGTAAAGGCAACTAAGATACTTATCTAAATTACGCAAGTAAAACCATGCAGGAGGCAGGGGCCCTCTACCACCAGACGGAATATAACTCCAAATCAAATCAACGCTTTCAAAACAATATTGTCTTCTTCATTAAAGGAGAAATAACTTGAACAGAGCAATCTGCGTCTTCAGAAATGTAGCACAGAATCTAAGCAAAATCTAGAACAAAATCTAGCCTAGCTCTCGGTTTCCCAAGTGTTTTAATAACAAATTTACATAACAAGACTTGCAACAATTCCAGGATCATTGTCTTTCCTTATCGAAATCACCTTAGGACTCTTGAAGTGGCTGCGTAAAAAGGAAAAGGACATTTGGACTAAGACAGTCCTATTAGAAGTCTGTCTTCTTAAATGTGTTCCCACGTACCAAAACCATATCCAGAATTCGGTTTTTCCTTCATGGTGAGCAACGAACAATATAGACATGACGTGCAATATACCCATATGTGGTTTTTCTTGAGAGGCCACCTGGAACATACCCAAACGTGAAGACAGCTACAGAATTTTCGGTTAGCTACGGAATGTCTGCATTCTGCAGCTAGTTCAGGTCAAAATGCATTACAATGACAAAAATCACAAAACTTAGCAATTCAGTCATCTTAATCATTCTAAAAGTAATTTTAACTAAATTCATTGATCAATTGGGTCTGGGATAACAATGGACAAAGGAAAATGAGGTAAAGTAAGATGAAAGAAAGCACAATCTTGAGGCTCAACATACCCCCACCGTTGACTTCTTGCATGTCCTCATGCAACTTATTCCATAAACTCATAGGCTTCTGCAAGAACATCTAATCCTCTCCTTCTCCTTTTCCTGGAAGCTAAAGATCTTCTGGGTTTTCTGATGACAAGTTTGAACCTTAAGTTGGTAAGTGCCCTGATTAGCTTCTTGTTCCTCTTTTTCAACTTTTCTTTAGCCTTTTCCACTTTGTCCATATGTAGAGATAAGGTTGAGTTCATATCAGTTTTGAGTTTGACTTGTTCCTTCAGAATATCATTCTCATTTTTTATGTGTCTATTAAGTATTTCCAGCTCATACCTATCCCTTCTTAACACATCTATTTCGGACAGTGGAGGACTAGGGGTTCTCTCTCTACTCTCTGAAGCTTTCCTTTCCAAAGTTTCAACATAGTCATAAACTTCTTGCTGAGCATGGTCAATTTCAGGGGTTCCTTCATTAAAATCCTCTTCAACATCTTCTTCAATAGATGTTTCCTCATCTTCTATATTTATCACCCCTGTTTGTTTGATCTGATTTTTCCTTAGTTTCCCCTTTATTCTATGGCTTCTTCTTGGCTGGGAAGATCCCTCTCCTTTCTCTGTGGCAGATTTCCCGATTACCTTCTCTTTCTTAAGTTGTCTCTTGATTTGAGTCAACTTCTCTAAGATGATTTCCTCACTACTTTCCTGGACTATTTTGTCAATTTCAATTTTTGAAGCTCTCCATTTTCTGCTTCTCCTTGTACGTTGTTGTTCAGGTGAGGGTTCTTTTGGCTCTTCAAAATGATTTCTTATCAAGAAATTATCCCAAGTATCATTTGTTTTGGCTAAATGGTGTTCAATTAAAATCTTAACCAAGCCATGATGGTATAGAGTTGTCTCTAAAAATTGGACCCTTCTTTGAACATAGGAAGCCATCTTTTTCAAACTTTGAAGCAAAAATTAGGGTAAGTTTAACTCTTCCCCCAGAAAATGCATTATCATTCTAATGTGGTAAACATAAAATGTGCCATATCTACCTTCACATGTAATAATTTTTTGCAGAATAAGCAGTATGTTTCTCCATTTATTTTTCAATGCAGAACATGGAATTCCCTTCTTAAACACAGTGATATCCATACCTGGTGATTTTAGAATTTGCTTCCAGGATTCATTATGGAATTCTCTGTTTTTGAACCATCTCTCTCCATTTCTAAGCAATCCCGTAGCTTCTGTAATGAAAACTTCAGTGATAGTGAATTTAACATCCCCCACTTCAACCTCAGCTCCTTGAAATGACCTTGCAAATGTTTTAGTGACTTCCTTGTGGAAGCCATTAAATTTCTCAAGAAATTGTAGCCATCCTACATGTTGCAACATTTCTTTACATTGAGGGTAGCCTTCCAGGTATTTTGTACCCACTGGTTCAGTTCTTACAATGAAACCCATAATTGCTTCTTCAATGTTCAGATTAATACTCTTTCTACCCACGGAAACAATAACTTCCACCTTCGAATTGATATACCTCTGGTTCTCAGTGATAATGGCTTCAAACTTCGAACTGATATACCTCTGCGTTAATAGTGACAATGGCTTCAAACTTCGGACTGATATGCCTCTGGTTGACAGTGACAATGGCTTCAAATTCCTCACTGATATATCTCTGTCTCTCAGTGATAATGGCTTCAAACTTCGGACTGATATACCTCTGCGTTAATAGTGACAATGGCTTCAAACTTCGGACTAATATGCCTCTGGTTGACAGTGACAATGGCTTCAAATTCCTCACTGATATATCTCTGTCTCTCAGTGATAATGGCTTCAAATTCCACACTACTATACCTCTGTCTCTCGGTGACAAATGGCTTCAAATTCCACACTGCTATACCTCTGTCTCTTGGTGACAAATGGCTTCGAATTCCACATTGCTATACCTATGCGTTTACAGTGATAATGTTCAATCTCTGCCCACGGTGATATGGCTTTGATATTCAAACTGATATACCCTGTGCTCTGCTCACAGTGATAGGGATATCTCGGAATGAAGGGCTGGCTACGGAATGGAGTGACGGAGGTAGTTACGGAATGAGTTAATGAAGTGAGGTGGAGAAAATGAATTAATGATTGAAAAGACTGCGGAGATTTTTACAACGGAAAAAAAAAATCATCATTGAATGATTTGGTTGGGTGACGTGAGGAAATCAAACACTTCAGCCTTTTTAACCGCTTAAATGTTGTTGGGTATGGAATTTGAAATGAGAGATTTTAATCCAAAGTTTGTGGAGGGTATTTTGGTCATGATCAATAAAAATAATCAAAACAACTTTTTCGAATGATTCATAACTAAAACTATGCTAAAGTTTATGAAATGCCATTATAATCTAAATTTGTTACCTCTGCTTTTCATTTGATTTTTGTAGTCTTTGTCTTCTTTGTTCTCTTTTGGAAGAGTCTTCATAATCCTTCTTGATTCTTCTTATTCATAGATATACTGGATCATCTTGTTGCAATTCAAATGTCTGCTGATTAGTGTCTTCAGGATCTGTAGCTGCGGAATGATTGTTTGGCTGCGGAAAGTCTGGTCAGCTGCAAAATGTCTGTTAAGCTGCAGAATGTACCTGTAGAGTATTTTGATCATGGAATGGAGTGGTTTGGGATATAAGTGAGATGTTATATGAATGAAAATGGATGATGAGTCATGATATGTATGAAGTGGATGATGGAATGGGATGGACTCAGTTTATAAAATGGAGTGGAAGAATCAAAAGAAATGCCTTGCAATCCATGACATGTGTTCTTTATTTACAGCAAGACTTCAAACTTTGAATTTTGACATGGAAATGAGGTGGATGGATTATGGAATGAGATGAATGATATATGGAATGAAGTGAAGTATGAATGAATGAATGAAATGGAGTATGGATGGATAAGTGAATGGAATGAAATGAAATGAAATGGATCATAAGTACAATGGATCTGAACTTATGATTTTGTAACAGCTGCTTGAAAAAACAAAATGGGAAAAGTTAGAGTGTCAGAAAAACTCTGATTTTCACCCTATATTTTCTGTATAAACATGCCAATCAATGATTGGTTTTCATGTTTATACCTTTTTTTTTATTTATTTATTTTTTTATATTTTTTTTTCAAAAGAAATGCTTTAGAAAATTCAATCAAGTTGATGAAGAAGAAATATTCTTCTTCATTAACTTCACATCACTGTTTTCTTGGAACTTCTTGACAAATTCTTCTCTTGAGAGTGGTTTGTGATACAGCTTCAATCTATGACCATTAACAAGAAAAGTGACCTCTTCTTCATCTATTGTCCTGATTTTTACTGCTCCATTGTCAAAAAATTTAACAATTTCATATGGCCCAAGCCAATGTGTTTGAAATTTACCTTGAAAATCCTTGAATTTTGAATCAAACAAGAGAGCCCAGTCACCTTCTTTGAATTTCTTCTCTTTGATGTACTTGTCATGCCATCTAGTCCTTTGATGTTGGACTAGACTTGTCTTCTGAACTGCATCTTGTCTGATCTCATCCAATTCATTAATCTGCTCCAGTCTATGCTTTTGTGCCTCCGTTAAATCAAGTCCTAGCTGAACTGCCATTTTGAAAGTTTGAATATGGAACTCTATGGGAAACAAAACTTGCTTTCCATAAACAAGTTCATAAGGAGTATGGCCTGTTGTGTTTCTCCATGTAGTTCTATAGGCCCACAAGGCTTCAGGAAGCCTATCTACCCAATCTCTTCTATGTAAATGAACAGTCTTTGTTAGGATTCCTTCAATGACCTTATTAGTAGATTCCATTTGACCATTTGCTTGTGGATGATAAGGAGTAGATTTTCTATGCCTGATTTTGTACCTCTCCATCATTTGTTCCACTAGCCTCGATGTAAATTGAGCTCCTTGATCTGTAACAATTTCCCTTGGGACACCAAAACGAGTAAAAATATCCTCAAAAAGAAAATTAACTACAGATGCTTCATTAGCAACAAGTAATGGCTTGGCTTCTACCCATTTAGTAACATAATCAGTGCAAACTAATATATACCTCTTTTGTCTTGATGGAGGACTAATAGGTCCTACAAAATCCAAAGCCCATTTTTCAAAAGGTTCAATATGTACCTGAGGTTGTAATGGCATCTCACCTGAAGGAGAAGGTTTCCCTCCCCTTTGGCAACTGTCACACCTTTTGACATACTCTTTAGCGTCTTTAAACAAGGATGGCCAATAATATCCTAAATTAAGGATCTTATAGGTTGTCCTCTTATCAGCAAAGTGTCCGCCACAAGGTTCATCATGACATGCTTTGAGAATCTCAGGCATCTCATCTTCACGAACACACCTTCTAATGATCAAATCTGGACCTATCTTGTACAACTCATTAGCAACCCATGAATATTTTGCACTGTCATAAATGATTTTTCTTCTATCTCTTGCATTCATTATTGAAGGAAATTTTCCTGAAACTAAATAATTAGCAATATCAGCAAACCATGGAGTTTGAGTAGAGATTGCAAAAAGATATTCATCAGGAAATTGATCTTCAACTGGAGTGTCATCTTTGATATTTTGGAGTCTAGATAGGAAATCAGCTACTGTGTTTTGTTTTCCAGGCCTATCTAGAATGGTAATGTTAAATTCTTGTAAGAGAAATAACCATATTATGACTCTGCCATTAGTAATTGATTTGTTCATTAAGTATCTAATTGCAGAATGATCAGTCTGAACAAAAGTTTCATAGCCTGTTATATAGTGTCTAAATTTGTTTATGGCATGAACAACAGCTAAAAACTCTTTTTCAGTTACAGTATAGTTTAACTCTGCAGGAGTCAATTTTTTACTGGTATAATAGATGGCATAAGGAATCAATTCTTTTTGCCCCAATACTGCTCCTAGAGCTATATCGGAGGCATCTGTGGAGATATGAAAAGGTAACTTCCAGTTAGGTCCCCTTAATATAGGTGCTTCAGAAATTTTGGTTTTCAGGGTTTCAAAAGCTAACTGGAAATCAGAAGTCCATTTGAATTCACAATCTTTAGTAATTAATTTGAAGAGTGGAGATGCTAATAAATCTCCGATAATATCCTGTAAATCCTAGAAAACTTCTAACATTTCTTTGAAAACTTGGAATAGATAAGTTAGAGATGACTTCAACTTTTGACTCATCAACTCTAATCCCATCCCCTGAAATGTGATGCCCTAAAACAATACCTTCAGTAAACATCATAAAACATTTTTCATGACTAAGTGAAAGGTTTGCTTCTTGACATCTCTTTAAAACGTTTTCCAAGTTTTCTAAAGCTTCTTCAAAAGTGTTTCCATAAACTGTGAAATCATCCATGTATACCTCTACAAAATCATGTATTAGATCTGAAAAAATTCCTAATATTGCCCTTTGGAATGTTGAAGGTGCATTACATAATCCAAATGGCAATACTCGGTAAGCATAGGTACCCCAAGGATAGGTAAATGTGGTTTTGTCTTGATCTTCAAGTGCTACTTGGATTTGGTTGTAACCACTAAACCCATCTAAGAATGAGAAGTACTTTTTGCCAGCTAATGTATCTAACACTTGATCTATGAAAGGTAAAGGAAAATGGTCTTTAAGAGTAGCTTTGTTTAGTTCTCGGTAGTCAACACATACCCTCCATTTTCCATTTTTCTTTGGCACAATTACCAAAGGAGAAACCCACTAACTATCTGAAATGGGATAGATGAAATTGACATTTAAAAAATTTTGCAATTCTTCTTTAACAATTTCCCTAAGATTTGGATTCATCCGTCTTTGAGGTTGTCTGATTGGTTTGCAATTTTCCTCTATATAGATGTGATGAGTACAAGTCTTAGGGCTTATCCCTTTCATGTCAGTGTATTCCCATGCATATGCAGAAGAATGTCTCTGTAATACTTTGACTAACTCCTCTTGTTGAGATTTTTCTAGGTTCTTGTTTATGTTCAAAGTTTTGCCTGGAAAAATTTCACTTGTAGAGCTGCCAAATTTGTCCATAGAATGAAGAGACATCTGCCTAGATGACAAAAACTCAATATTGGATCCCTCTTGAAATGATTCATATTTGTGTTACGGAGAGGATTCAAAGTTTTCTAGAGTATTCAGAATTTGATTATCTTCACTAATTTCTGAAATTGTGAAGAGTGGTTGTAAATCTTCTTCATCCTCTATCCATTGAGTGTCATCTAGATCTGTAATTGTCCTAGCTGGAGGATATAAAGTGAATTTCTTAGTTGAACTACCATCATAGATATACATATCACCGGACCTACAACTAATAAAAGCATCAGCTGTAGCCAACCAAGGTCTTCCTAATATAACAGGATGGCCTCCTAGATTATTCTTAGGAGTTAGGATCATGAAATCCACAGGGTATTCCCAAGAATCTAGGGAAACTGGAATGTCTTCTATTACCCCATCTGGTTTGATCATAGATCTATCTGCTAATTGTAATAGTGTGGGTGTAAAGAGAAGATTAGGAAGTTTCAGTTTGTCCATGATTTGTCTACTCATGATATTTATTGTTGCTCCTAAATCAATGAGTGTGTTTTGAATTTCAATTCCATTGATGTGAATTTTGACAACTGGATTTCCTGGGTCAAGATACTTTGGAATAGAAATCTTGCCCATCATAATGTCTGCTATTTGTCTTGCCAGTTGAATTTTCTTTGTTTCTCTTATTCTTTTTCTTGTTTTCTTCATACTCAACTCCTTTATTGTTTTGGCTAAAATTGGAATTTCCTTGATGGCTTGTAATAATGGAATTTTAATGCAAACATTTCTTAGCTCATCTAGGAAATCATAATTAGGCACCATAATTTGTTTTTCTATACCTCTATCAATTTGTAATCTTTCCGGAAAAGGAGGTATAGAAGTAGATGTGGATGGTTGCTCTAATACAGGAGTTGAACCTATCGGATCTTTTTGCTTTGATTTTTCACTGTTTGGGTCTTGAAAGGATGTGTCTTCCTCAAGAATTTTATTCACCCGTAGAGAGTCTTCCTCAGAGTTATCTTGTTCTTGTATAATCACAGAAGGTTTCCTCTTTTCAAGTATTCTTCCATACCTAAGTTGAACATCACTAAGGTCTAGAGGAGTAATTAAATAAGTCGGAAACTGTTGGCCTTATATCATGTATGTGTTCTGAGGATTTTTATTATTGGGGTTTGGTATAGGTTGAGCAGGAAATTGATTTGATTTTTGAGGAAATGGTAATGGGAGTGGTTGATTTTGATGTGGTAGGTTCTGATGATGTTGTTGAGGATTTTGTTGAAAATTTTGTTGAAGATTTTGAGGAAAATTTTGTTGAGGATTTTGAGGATAAAAATGTGGATATGGTGGATAGGATGGTGGATACTGATAGTATGGGGATTATCTTCCAAAGGGACTTTGTGATCCTTGTGCCCAAGCTGGAGATTGATTTTGAAATTGAGGCCAAGGTTGCTGCCAAGAATTCCAAGGTGGAGGTTGATTATACATTTGATCATGAAATCCTTGTGTTTGAGGTCCCTGCCAAGGTCTTCTAGATACAAAATTGAGAGACTTTGTGGAATCTGTAGGAGTTTCCTCATGAAAGACAGCTTTGAGACCAGGAAGAGAAGGACAATTCTTGGTCTCATGTTTTTCAGAACAAATGACACAGGTTTCTACAACTTTTACATCCAAAGGACACTCTCTCAAGGCATGTTTCTTTCTACATTTAGGACAAAAGATTGCCAAGGCATCAGATTCAGCTTTTTGCTTGTTTTGTATCTTAAGGGTGTCTATTTGTTCACTAAGACTCCCTAAGATGTCAGATTTAAAATCATCAAGCATGTGTCCTATTTCTGATCTACTTACTGTCCCAGAAGCAGACTTACTTGCCCTTGCAAGAGCGGGATCTCTTGGACCTTTGACAGTTTTAGATTTCCCTCTTGAAAGGTTGATACATAGCTCAGATATTTCAGGTAATGTGAGTTGTGATATATCCCCTTTTCCCATCATGTTAAGGATATCCAACCATTCATCCCTAATTGTTTTCAACAAAAGAGCTTTTAAGGTGTCTTGATCTAGGTTTTCCATTTTTGCTCTTTTGATGTTGTAATTAAATCTCTCCAACAAATCTTCCAAATTTTCATCTTATTTTTGTAACATCTTAAACACTTCTTCCTTATGATTAACCGACGTACAATAATCCAAATACCTCTCTAGAAATGCTTGTTTCATGTCTTCCCATGTTCTAATAGAACTGCTGATCAAACTCATAAACCACTTCAATGCTGCTCCTTTCAAGGTTGAAGGGAATAATTTCAGTTTTTGAGCATCTTGTAAGTAGTCATAAGTTCTACACAAAACTTCAAATTCAAATAAGAAGGTCTCAGGATCTTCAGTTTTAAGTCCATAGAAGTTTGGAAGGACAGAGGGTGAAATGTTTTTCATGGTTGTGTTGGTTTCTTCATCAATTATAGGGAACCCAAAAGAGCTTCCTATTCTACCTCTTCCTCCATCTGCTCCTCTACCTTCTTCTCCTCTACCTCCTTCTCCTCTACCTCTAACTCTACCTCCAAATAGTGTGTGTTCTCCATTAAAAACTCCTCCTCCTCCTTCTTCTGCCATGGTTGACTCTCCTATGGAAGTGGAAAGGTTTGTGTCCCTAACAGGAGTTTTTAGATCTTCTTCTATGGCAGGTTCAATGGATGAAGTGGAAGGTTTCTATAATGGAATATCTAACCTTAGATCTTCTAGAAGTCTAGGATCAGTAAAGGATGGAATGTGGGTCTGAGTTGAAGGTGTACTAGTTCTGGATCTAGATAAAACAAGTGGTGTTCTAGAAATCAAACTTCTGCTTCTGCTGCTTATAAATCTTCCCCTTGAATCTCTCTCCCTACGCATATAATTGTTTTTGGATGCTAAGAAACAAAGGTTACCTAGTTTTCACTTCCCCGGCAAAGGCGCCAAAATGTTTGGTCTCAACCTAGTCTCCTAAATTGAGTTCATTTAATTGTCAACCAGGGTTGGTAAACTGCTGAAGTGAAGTGCACCGTATGTGCCTAGGTGTTTTGTCTCTTAATGCATTGTGTTTAGTGTTTTATGATGTTTTTGGTCTTTTGTGATGATTTATGATGTTTTTGGTCTTTTGGTAGTTTTATGTTCACAAGGAAAATGACTAGAAAGCTAGTGAAAAGAAGCTAATGGTTAAAACAGAGTGAAGCCTAATTGGTTGATGACAAGTGGCAAATGAAAAGGCAACTACTGAAACAAAATCAAATCTAAACTATGACTAAACAGAAACAAAGCTTGATAATTACTTTTAAGCAAATGATTCAAAACATAAACTCAACTTGTCCAATTCTTTCATCAAAGGTATTTTGAAAGAGATTTTGAGAAATGGTCAGCTAAGTATGCAAATTCTCTTAAACAATTAATCAACTAGCTTATAATGATGCAACATTTTATCCATGATTAGAGATTTGTTGAAGCATATTTGGAGAAAAATATTGATACCATCATAAGGTCTCTACTCTAAGACTAGTTCCTAACTCTATTCTGCAACTTAGTTAATCATCATTAAACCTCGCCCAAGAGTTATAGATTTCTTTTTAAAGTAGTCTTTTGAGGAAAGGCTCTGTTTATGAAGTAGTAAAGAAGTTGCAAAAGTACCTCAGGCCTTGAAATGATACGGTCTTATGTTCTTATGTTTATGAATCAATTATAGATTTGGAACAAGAAGAAGTTTGTAAATAATGAAGGTTGTTTTGTTAAGTCTAACAACTGAAATAATCTAATATGCAGTGGATGACAACTAAATGTGGAGTGCAAATGCAATGAGTTAAGCTAAAACTGAACTTAAAATGTCACTAGTCTAAAACAGTGCTGAACTAACAAGTCATTTTCAAACTCAAAACAAAATAACAGAGCATTAGTTAAATGCAATTAGACTCCGGAGTATCCTAACTAAGCTATCATGCATTATTCTATGGAATTATACAGTCTATTTTGTCCATCATGATTGGTATTTTGGAAGAGTTTCTTAGAACAATTCTAACTGTACAATTCAGTGCAAATGCAAACATAAAGACTGAAAGCAATTAAAAACTAAGATATCATAGCTATCTCCTACCCATCATTATGGTATTTTGGAAGAGCGTTTTAAGAGCAAGAACAGCTATGGTACTTAGTGTAAACACACAACTGAAACGTTCAGGATCACAGTCATGCTTGAGGCATCATAAGGATTTTTTGGAAGAGTGCTTAGCATAAGTATAACTTTGATGGTGAACAAAAGAGATTACAATTAAATCCTACAACACTATATCCATTTATCATTCATTATCATGATCTTTTGGAAGAGCTTCTTCTTTTGGAAGAGTTTTTAGAACGAGTATAACTATAGTGGCTAATGAAAACAACTACGAATTCAAACTTCAAAAACATAAAGGCAACTAAGATACTTATCTAAATTACGCAAGTAAAACCGTGCAGGAGGCAGGGGCCCTCTACCACCAGACGGAATATAACTCCAAATCAAATCAACGCTTTCAAAACAATATTGTCTTCTTCATTAAAGGAGAAATAACTTGAACAGAGCAATCTGCGTCTTCAGAAATGTAGCACAAAATCTAAGCAAAATCTAGAACAAAATCTAGCCTAGCTCTCGGTTTCCCAAGTGTTTTTATAACAAATTTACATAACAAGACTTGCAACAATTCCAGGATCATTTTCTTTCCTTATCAAAATCACATTAGGACTCTTGAAGTGGCTGCGTAAAAAGGAAAAGGACATCTGGACTAAGACAGTCCTATTAGAAGTCTGTCTTCTTAAATGTGTTCCCACGTACCAAAACCATATCCAGAATTCGGTTTTTCCTTCATGGTGAGCAACGAACAATGTAGACATGACGTGGAATATACCCATATGTGGTTTTTCTTGAGAGGCCACCTGGAACATACCCAAACGTGAAGATAGCTGCAGAATTGCCGGTTAGCTACGGAATGTCTGCATTCTGCAGCTAGTTCCGGTCAAAATGCATTACAATGGCAAAAATCACAAAACTTAGCAAGTCAGTCATGTTAATCATTCTAAAAGTAATTTTAACTAAATTCATTAATCAATTGGGTCTGGGATAACAATGGAAAAAGGAAAATGAGGTAAATTAAGATGAAAGAAAGCACAATCTTGAGGCTCAACAATAATTTAAAATTCTTAAAGCCTAGAATGCTTCCAACAAGACTTAGTGGGCCATAACCCACAGGTCAAGGTTCAAAATTTCTACATGAAAGGGGATTTTGGAAATACCCCAAGATCTCTTTTCATCAAAAGCTAAATCCTATTCATTATGGTCCATTCAAGATCCTTAAAAAAATTTGGAAATAATGGTTTTCAATTAGATTTGCCTTCATACATGCAAATGTATTCCGTTGTGAATGTGGAAAATTTACGTTTGTATGAACCTCCTTTAATTGTTGATATTGAAAGTGACATTCAGCTACCATCCATAGAGGATTTCTCACCAGAATTTTTGGATGAATTGAAAGAGGATGCTATCCTTAACAGAAGGACATGCACTTCAAGGAGGGGAAATGTTGATTATGTTCGGGTTGGTCTTAAAGGCAGCAAACTAAGTAAGGAAAAGTAGATTGAGGTGGAAAAGTTGAGGGACCTATACCCTCATCTTCTTAACAGGTAATTGAAGGCGTTTGGGGTCCAAAATAGTCCCAATGGGGAGGTGTGATAAGGTGATCATGTCCTAAGTGAAAAAATTCTCAAATTTGGAACTACTCAGAACTGGTAATAAATTGATCGACCGGATAGTGTTCGTCATTACGATCCTAACGTCATGAACGGCACTCAAATCCGATGTCGGATGTGGAAGATATTCAAGTTTTAATTTGCCTGGTAACCTTCAAAACAGCACTTTGGAAAGCAAAATTATGGCATCTTCAGAATTATTGTGAAATGGAAAATTTCATTTTTATAAAAAATAAATAAGATGGCCTATCAGTGGATGCCACATGGCCTACCCATAGGCTGCCACATGGCCCCAGGCCTAAAGGTTCAATATGATTAAAATTTGAAGATGAAAAGTTTTTTTTTGGTTCAGTTGGGCTGACCCAACCCGACCCGGATGGGCATGGGTCACTCGCAGGTGGTGTCGACCCATGAATGTGGTTGGAGTTGAACGGACCCAGGTCAGCAGTAAACGACGGGTCAGTGATGAATGAGCCACCAGGTGGTGTCTACCTGCAGGTCGGAGCTGAACAGAACCCCAGGTCAGCACTACACAAAGGACTAGCGGGGTCACCCATGAACGGGCGGGCAGAGGAACGTATGTTGGTTGAACACCATTGGTCATGTCTGAACGTAATGGTGGGTTGAAAGGTTGAGTGAACCGTGAACGCGGTTAAGACTACACGTGTTTTGGGTGGAGGTGAACAACCCGACCTAAACGTAACCGGGTCACTTCGTAGTGGCTTTAACCGTTGCAAGGAATGTGAACCGAGCTCCAGGATTAATTCATTTTGCATAGAACTGGCAGCTCAGAACCCGGGCCTTAACCATCTGGCGGTCATGCCAATGGTTCTGGCCTTAACCATCGCTTGCGACCACTCTGCAATTAAAGTTAAGTTAACTAACAGTTTATCCCCACGGTTCTGACTGGCGGACCTCCATTTTAGGCGGATTTTATATTTTAGTTGGGCTAACCACAGTCCTCCCAACTTTGGTGGAGGTTTTTTAGGCCAAACTGGACATAACTTTGTTTTTACTGAACCTTTTGGAGCGAAATGTTTTTTTATTTTGAGTATTCTCAGCATTCTGGAGCCATTGGAATAGGTTGCAGAGCCATCATAGGTGTCTTTCATCCATTTACACTTCAGAGAAGCTTGGGGAGCCATTAGGGCCTTGAGGGAAACGAAGCTGCATTGGACTACACTTCACTATTTTAGGTGAAATCAGAGTCATTCTTAGCTTCTTCTTATGTTCTGAATCCATTTTCACAACTGGTTTGGTATTTTTATGCCTTTTACTCATTGTATTACCAATTTGAGCATCATAATATATCAAGGACATGCCCATTGGGAGCCTTGGACCTGGCGGATGTAGCCCAGGAGGGGTGAACTGCCTCATCATGTTGTTGTGTGTTTATGGTGAAGTTATTCTGCTGTGTTATTCAGATTAAATTTGTTAAAAAATAAATTAAAACAACACTCCCTCACACCAAAGTGCATAAACAGATAACAAAAACACTTTGTTTCACTTGCAAGACTATCTAAACACTTTGCACACTTAATATAATGGAAATGAATACTTTGAACAACAAAACAAATACTTTCATTTTCAGATCATTGTTGCTTCTGCAACATTGGTTAGGGCACAATATGCATCCCTTAACCTCCACGTTGTCAGCAAATTTTACTCTTCTAGGGATGTGTTCCACTTAGAAAAGACCCTCCAAGTTCCATGGTGTGCCTTTTCTTCCTTTTCCACCTCAAGGTTTCCTTGGAACAGCCTCAATTTGTTGCCTATGGCCTGCAGCCTAGCTCAGCAACTTGTTGTAGCTTTCGGTCTCCTCAACAGGTCCAAACAACACCCAACAAGTAGTGTTATCCTCCTATCCTCCTCGCCCTAGCTGCCTATTCCTTCGAGCACCAAACAGCACTCAAAACTCAGCCCTACACGGATTTGTCTTTAGCCCATAAACAATCCCAAGCATATGTTGTACCTACAGCTCCTCTCCACGTTTTTTAGGGAATATGCATGCACGCTGAACCTTCTATTTTTTTTGTGGCTTCCCTGCCCTACAAACGCACAACCACAACCCAAAAACATGTCCTTAAACAACCTCATTCGCCATGTGGCACCTACAACAACAGAAAATTTTCATGTTATTCTTCCATGCCTTCACATGTTGTTCCTTATGCCTTTCCAGGCGCGGATAATGCTCCTCTCTCCACCGAGTTTACTTAGAATATATTTTGCACGTTTGGATGCTCCTAACACTTCAAATCACCTTGTATTTATTCTAACACAAGGGCTCCTCCAACATTGCAAATTAGGGGCTTCAACCACTTTTCAACTTTACACCAAGCCGACCTTGACACATACGTGAAACCTCCATAATTTATCTTCAAAAATTCATATCTCCACTTCTACAACTTGGAATTCGACGATTATCGAAGCGTTGGATTCTCCTTTTTTCCCTCTATTATCTTATGCCATCACTGTAGATATTTTCTTCCGAAAATTCCCCAGACACGATTGGGTGAAAAACCTCACACTTGGGTTCTAAGCCCACAAGCTTCCCTTGTGGTGCTTTTCCCTACAAACCTTGAACCCTAGGACTTGGAGTACATCCCAAGCTACACATATCAACACTCCCTCTTAGCAAGGGAGTTACCTCCACAACTAGGAAGTACTTCATCTTCATTATCACTGCTCAGAACACTTGCCCAAATCATGGCGCTCAAAATCGGAACAATCCATGTACGTTGAACTACAACCTTCTTGGAAGTGTTGTTTTCACTGGAAGAATCCTACTTATTTTTCTTCTCCTATATTTCTTTCCAATCTCGACATGATTCCTTCTTTTTAGATGTGGAAGCACCCTTTATCCCCACTAACCATGCGCTCTTCTTGGGCTACAGAGTCTCCCTCTGAACCTGCAAGATCCCTCTAGAACTTGACTCCCTATGAGCCTCTAGAAACTGAACCTTCTCTTAAAATTATACCTTCTTCTTGGGAACATGTACCTTCTCCTCTGAATCCTGCACTTGCTCCTCCTTCTCTAGAACTTGTACCTACCCTTGCTTCTTCCCATCATCCTCGGGCTTGCCCGTCAACCTATAGATACCATGGTCCCTCACTCCAAGCACAATCTCATTGGAATTAGAGCCTATAGGATAAATTCTTGCCTGCCCATCCTAGAACAAGACCTCAAACCCCTTCCTCTCCATAATTAAGATAGAAATCAAAATATATCTAAGTTCTGGTACAAACATTACATCTTGGACTTGCATCATATGTCATGTCTCCATCTTGAATGACACCACACCCGATCCTCGGATCTCCAAATGACTCTTGTCGCCCAACACCATGTGCAACTTCGATTCCCATTCATTAAGGGTCTAAAAAACATTTTGTGACCCTGTCATGTGCTTCATTGCACCACTTTCCATGTACTATCCATCCTCTCTGTAATGTTCCCAATTTTTCATGGAGAAAATTGGAACATTAATTTTTCCATTTTCACATAGGAGATGAATAAAATGGGTAGAAGACCCATTTCTTTCTTGGATAGAGAATAAAAATCCTCTTGGAATGAGGGAGGATCACTTTTGGAGCTTGATTTCACACCTCCATGTGTGAAAGGGGGCTTTTGCTAGAAGGCTAGGTCAAGTTCACCAAGTCAAACTGCGCAGTAGCATGAGGTGGAAAGAACATTGTGGGCCAGCGCAGTGGATAAGGAGGGAAGCTTCTAGAGGAAGGAAACCCTAATGAGTGGGGTCCATTGAGAGGGAGCTCACATTTTTTAAAAGGAGGGAAACGCTACCATTGCAGATCATCTTGAGTATTATTCATCTTTGGTCCGGTAGACTTGCAACAACATCTTGCTAGTTAGTAAGAATTGCCGAGGGAATTCTTGTTTAGGATTTCCTCTCCTTCTTGAGTAGCTCTTGGAGGATTGCACTCTATTCCCCATATTTAGACATTGAGGTCAATTATCATCCATCTTCATCAGTGCAGTTCCAGGTGGAGGTTGTGCAGTGTTGTTGGGTGTTGCTGGGGAGGTTTTCCACAACACCATCCTTGGCTTGTTTTTCAGAGGAGGGAGCTTCCATCTCCTTGGGAGATCAGCAAAGGTGGTTTCTGAGCTTATTCCACCATCTTTGGCATTAGGCCAACCACTTGCCATCATATGCAGCGCATTCCCTCTCTTAGACAACGTTATTATTTGAGAGCATTTGCTGTGAGGGGTTTGCAGATAGTTGGAGGGTGAAAGCTTAGGTGAAAGAATCAGTCTTTCACTTCAGATTTCTCATTGGAGGAGGCCATTTCAGATTGAGGATATCATTCAGCAATTTCCTCCTATTTTTTTTATGAGTTGCTGCTGCCCAGCAACTCCGGCATTATTATATTTTTCCATTTTGTACATGTATTGTAGTCAATCCTTCTAAGGATTGTTGTACTAGTGTTTTCAGGGGTTGATATCTTGCTCCCCCTTATTTCTTGAGCTATCAATGCTATATCATTATATTTCCATTTTATATGATGCATTTTCTCCATATGACTACGCAGTTTCAACCATGGTTTTCTTCATGTAGCAGTGTGCTTTCATTTTCATGCACAAGATTCATTACGGCCTCCATTGCCTAACTTGAGAGATTGAATCCTCAAGTATTGTACTCTTTGCTGTTGCAATACACATTTATTGGCTATTGTATCTTCATATGTGCAGGCTCATAACGTAGTGAACCCATTGTATGTTCATACATTGTTTCAAACCTATTCCTTCAACGATTCCTGAGGAAGGAATTTCACATATCTATAGACAGAGTCTGTGAAGGGCCAGGTAGCCTTTGGACCTCACCCTTCCTTGTGAAGGTGACATATCCAGAAAATTCCCCCACATTCTATCTCTAGAATAGAATTGTGATATTTCAGAAAAAGGAATATTGCTAGAGCTCCAACTTTAGAATATCTTGAGATATTCTCATTGTTGTAGCAAGTTCCTGAAAAAGGAACATTACAGTGGTATCAGAGCACCTTTCTTGGCTCAGCCTGTGGCCTTCAAGCCCAAGAAAGAAGAAGAAGAAGATGATGAAGAAGATGAGCTTAATCCAATCTATTTTCAGAGTAGAGAAGAGCCTCCCCAAGGAGGATATGCAGAAAGAAGAGGAAGAGCCCTGCACTTCCTATTCTTATCAAGGAGACAAAGAAATAAGTAGAAGAAAGCTTCTTTCTTTTAGAGAAGAAAAAGAAAAAGGGGATAAGCTTACCAAGCTTCTTCTTAAATCTGTATATATGATCCATGTAGAGTATGAGGAGATCCATAGAAAGTATAGAGAATCTCCTAGAGGGTTTGATTCAAAAGAAAACTCTAGATTGGAGGAGTGTGAGCATGCAGCTACACATCATCTTGTACAGCGCAGTCACATGCCCAGGATTGCCAGAAGAGAAATGGAAATAAGAGAATAGGCTGCTAGGAGGGAAACCCTTAGTGATTTCTTGAAGGAGTATGAGTCTTAAACTCAGAAATACCGATATCATCTCTGTTTTTCAGAGTTTTTCAAGATGAAGGTGAACTGGGAAGAGCAACAGGATAGATTTCATCTATCTACCTTTGGAGGTTCACCTGTATGTTCAACCAAAGCTTGGGTTGAGGAGTTATATACCTTCTTGCAGCAGCACCAAATGCCGGAGGATGAAGCCATCAAAGTTGCAGCGCTGCATTTGGGAGGTAAGGCTTATGCCTGGTGGATCTTTGAATCCTTTTCTTTGAATAATGTAAACATCTCATCTTATGCAAATTTCACTAAGGCATTAGTGAAAATATTTGATAAAGGGATTCATGAGAAACACATGGAGGAGCTGAATCAGAAAACTTAAACAAAACCTTTGCATAAAAACACAATTTCATTTCAAAAAACAATGGGGAAGGCTGAAAACTTTCACCATAGTTTGCCGGAGGAGAAAATTTCATCTCACACCTTTGAGCAAAGGAGCATGGAGATCTCTTTTTCAAAAGGGGATCCATTCATTAGAGAGTTACCCATTCATGTTGCAAAAATTGAGGGCAACAGCACTGTTAGATCTGGAGTTGATCTAGCACCTCATGCAGAGGAAAGGGGAGCCATTGCTCCACATAGAGGGATGCTTACATCTTTGCAAGGAAGTCCCCAGGATCTCATGTATGGATATCAAGGCACAACTCATGATTTATCTGTGCTATTGTTGAGGAGGTGTGGAACCATGGAGACATAAGGAGGAAGTAGGGATAATACCCAATATCATGAGATGAGGAGTATACATCCCTATTCATTTTTGGAGGTTGATGCACCTAAAGAAGTGATTAAATTGCGCAGTGGAAGCATGGAGGGTTTTCTCCATTCATATATTCAGTCATCCCTTGATGTGATGTCTCATTGCATGGAGACATTTTTCTGGGAAGACCACCTGATCAGCAGAGGAGGATAGGTGCTTTACATGTTGGGGCATCAATCATTGATTTCAGGAGGGTGGAAACCTAGAGAGAGCTTGATATAGCGTTGGGAGTCTGGGGTAGACTCAAGGAGGGAGAGATAATTCTCTCAACATCATCAGTACCCACTTCCATTTCAGATTCTGCGTTGTGGCAGAAGTAGCTGGGGAAGGACAGTAGCCTTCCAACTTGCATCTTTGGCATGGGAAATGTCAAAAAAGATGATGACCAAATGACAAGTGCTCTTCATGAGAGATAATAAGCGTTGCCACTATGGAGATTAGATCCACATTGGATCTCCCAGCTGTTGGTGGAGTATTCCGAGGATCTTTTTACTTACAAGATCTTGGATGGCCAGTTGCACTTGGAGGAGTATTCAGTCAGAGATAGGGTCATCTTTTATCATGGTAGGTTCTTCTTTCCTAGAGCTTCCAAGCTCAAGGAGAAGTTGCTACAAGCATCTCAGGAGGATTTCCTTTTCAGCCCCACTTGTTCTATAAGAGCATACCACACCAACATGGAGGGGTATTTTTGGATGGGCTTTGAGGAGGAGATACATTAGCATATGAGTAGATGCACGGACCAAATGGAGATGGAGGAGAGACATGACTCTTTGAGAGAGTTAGCACAACCACCTCTTTTCACTTTGAGGATGAGAGGAGACTCCTTTATGAGCCACTCCATTTGTATGAGCAGATAGTATGGTAATGGTAATCATTGTTGTTTACATGAGCATTCATATGATGTATGTATGTGTCCCTTAACCATACATGTGCAGGATATTGCTCCAAGGAGGAGCAACCTTTCTTTTGAGCTTCATGGTCTAGCTGAGGCCATAAGCATTATGGATGGCCATTCCCTAGGAGGACTTGGGGAAGAGGCATATTATGGAGGGCATACTCTTTGTACATTTTACATTATTTTCTTCCTCCATACATATGAAGAGATTAGAGCAGCAGGAAATTGGTTGAGAAGCCACTTATTTTATCAGTTTCCACTGTAGTTGAGGGTCAAGCTGCGCTGGTTGCACTTGAGGGACCATTGTCCTTCACATTTGTTGCACATGGCAGCAATTATGTTCTCATTTTTGCTCCCTATGGTTCCATTGTTGCTATATTTATGAGGTTCATGCTTGGGAGAGAGACACATTGTGTGGATGTGTCCCTTGAGGGAGAAATTCCTCACCATTTTTGCACTACATGTTCTAAGGGGAACATGGGAGATGATATGGCCACTAGAGAAACTCACTTGTTTCCATATGAGGTGAGCCATATGATGGATTACATACCATATGTTGATGACTTCCAACTCATCATATATGGAGATACTTGGGCCAGCTTGATTTACAGCGTTGGGGGAGAGATCTTTGGCGGTCTAGTCCTCATCTTGCCACTTGAGGGCAAACTTATTGCAGCCCATGGACAGCCATCACTCTACACTTATCATAAGTGCAGAGATGGATGGCGTGGGGTAGGCTACATTGCTTACCATGTGCAGATTTTCAGCCCACCTACTTTTCCGGAGCCAAAGGTGGATGATAGCTTTCAGGAGTTGCCTAGATGGAAGGTGACTCATTTTGCATGGCTCATAGCTTGGAGATGGGGGATCCATGTGGGAAAGATAGTTCCTATTTTGTTGCATATCCCATTCTTCAAGGGGACCTCTAGACATCACTTTGCTATCCTCTTGAGCATTTCACCTTTACATGATGATGGCTTGATAGCTGACTTACATGTTGAGGAGGAGCATTGTGGAGATTTGATTGATGAGATGGCATCACTTTCCTTGGAGGAGATCATCATACAAGGATGCTACAGGGAGAGGAGAATAGAAGAACTCAGTCTATCCTTGCACTTGCTTGAGGACAAGCAATCTTTGAGAGGGGAGGACTGTAATGTTCCCAATTTTTCATGGAGAAAATTGGAACATTAATTTTGCCATTTTCACATAGGAGATGAATAAAATGGGTAGGAGAGACATTTCTTTCTTGGATAGAGAATAAAAATCCTCTTGGCATGAGGGAGGATCACTTTTGGAGCTTTATTTCACACCTCCATGTGTGAAAGGGGGCTTTTTCTAGAAGGCTAGGTCAAGTTGACCAAGTCAAACTGCGTAGTAGCATGAGGTGGAGAGCACATTGTGGGCCAACGCAGTGGGATAACGAGGGAAGCTTCTAGAGGAAGGAAACCCTAATGAGTGGGGTCCATTGAGAGGGAGCTCACATTGTTTAAAAGGAGGGCAAGGCTACCATTGCAGATCATCTTGAGTATTATTCATCTTTGGTCCGGTGGACCTGCAGCAACATCTTGCTGGTTGGCAAGAATTACCGAGGGAATTCCTGTTTAGGATTTCCTCTCCTTCTTGAGTAGCTCTTGGAGGATTGCACTCTATTCCCCATATTTAGACATTGAGTTCAAGTATCATCCATCTTCATCAATGCAGTTCCAGGTGGAGTTTGTGCAGTGTTGCTGGGTGTTACTGGGGAGGTTTTCCACAACACCATTCTTGGCTTGTTTTTCAAAGGAGGGAGCTTCCATCTCTTTGGGAGATTAGGAAAGGTGGTTTCTGAGCTTATTCCACCATCTTTGGCATCAGGCCAAACACTTTCCATCATATGCAGCGTCGTCCCTCTCTTAGTGTTATTCTTGGAGACCATTTGTTGTGATGGGTTTGCAGATAGTTGGAGGGTGAAATCTTAGGTGAAAGAATCAGTCTTTCACTTTAGATTTATCATTGGAGGAGGCCATTTCAGATTGAGGATCTCATTCAGCCATTTCCTCTATTTTTTTATGATTTGATGCTTCCCAGCAACTCCGACATTATTGTATTTTTCCATTTTGTACATGAAATGTAGTCAATCTTTCTAAGGATTGTTGTACTAGTGTTTTCAAGGGTTGAGATCTTGCTCCCCCTTATTTCTTGAGCTATCAATGCTATATCATTATATTTCCATTTCATATGATGCAGTTTCTCCATATGACTGCGTAGTTTCAGCCATGGTTTTCTTCATGTAGCAGTGTGCTTTCATTTTCATGTACAAGATTCATTGAGGCCTTCATTGCCTAACTTGAGAGATTGAATCCTCAAGTATTGTGCTCTTTGCTGCTGCAATACACATTTATTGGCTATTGTATCTTCATATGTGCAGGCTCATAACGTAGTGAACCCATTATATGTTCATACATTTTTTCAGCCCTATTCCTTGGACAATTCTTGAGGAAGTAATTTCACATATCTATAGACAGATTCTGTGAAGGACCAGGTAGCCTCTGGATCTCACCCTTCCTTGTGAAGGTGACATATCCGGAAAATGCCCCCACATTCTATCTCTGGAATAGACTTGTGATATTTCAGAAAAATTAATATTGCTGGAGCTCCAACTTTAGAATATCTTGAGATATTCTCATTGTTGTAGCAAGTTCCTGAAAAAGGAACATTACACTCTCAGATAATACCCTGCGAGAAATGATAAATCATAGTGAAATCATCCTCTTCCAATCTCCTAGAGAGATCATCTATCTCTATTGAAGCGATGATCTGATTTCATTTCCTTTTCCTTTTCTTTTCATCTCCTATTTTCAACAAACATCACAACGAAAAACGATCCATCTATAATATCCCAAATGGGAATCATGTAGAAATATTAAACAATAATGCTTAGAAATAACGCAGTTCAGCAAAATGAAAGCAGGAGGCCAATATGGAGGCTCAATATTTACTTTTGCAATAGAAAATTAGAGTTATATTATAGCCCATGAGTTATAGAATAGAAAATAGAAGACTTTACATGAAGAAATCCTAAAAAATGAGATGCCGCAACCATAGATTAAGACTGAAAAAGCTTGAAAGCGTTATTTTATTGGCTGAAAGCAGCTATGAATCACACTTCAGATCTAGAGCATATCTGTGTACAAAAATTTAGGTCTATATCAGATCTGTATACTATAAATGCTCCTTTACAAATTCCCCTTGGGGTTTTCAGCAAAAAGTGTAGTACATGGAGTAGATATGAGATCTTATGCAGCAGATCTGCAGAATGATTCAGAAATTATGAAGAAAATATAGGAGTATTCAGATCAGATCTTAATATGACATGGATTAGATCTGAAATCCATGGATCACCACAATGAAGGGCAGATTCCAAACACTAGAGATCTCTCCTCCAAAAGTCTGCCAAAACACCCTGCAACCTCTCACTTAAAAATAATATATTTTCAAGGGGATAGAAGGCTTTCCCACTGAAAAGAGGCACTAGAATGGCCTAGATCTGAGTAGATCTAGCCTCCACTTGATGCAGCTTACAAATACAACCAAACCCTCAATAGGATCTGCATTGTAGTTGGAAGAAGAAGCTTGGCCTTAAACCTGATAGTGGACAAGAAATGCAAGACTCTTCCAAGAGGCCTCTCAAGCAAAGAGATGGGATTCCTAAACAGGATATCCTTGTGCTAAATAGCACTATTCTCTACTAAACAACCAAGATAATAAGACATGTCTAAATAGACAAAATCTTCAAAAATATGATAATCATCAACAAACTTCTCATGTTGTCCTCGCATTTCTTATATAAGTTTGTGAGCTTGCAAAACCCTAAATCATCTCGATGAAATAGCTCTTTTCACATGAACATCCTCCACTAAAATTGCGTTGTGCCTTAATGAAGATCACTCCTTCTATACAGCGTGTTGATTTGGTCATGGTTGACCCAGTCAAATGTCAGCCCCTTTCACACATAAGGGTGTTTATTTGGAATAGCCCAAATTTAGCTTTTTTCACATGTGGCATTGATTTATTTGATGTTTTTAGGAGATTTTATAATCCTACTTCACATATTTATTCATGAAAGATAAAACTAAAACAAAATTGAATATTCCAATTAGCTTGGGCTAATTGAGAATATTATAGTCCTCGCCTCCAAAATGTTGCTTGTCCTCAAGCAACTGATAAGATGAGTGTTGCAACACATATCCTCCTCCATTTGTGACACCAACATCAGTTGATATTCCTCCATGATCCAAGCATTCACCAAACCATCCATCCATGACTTGCTCCACCAAAGTTTTCATGAGATACAAACAACTCATCCCATACAGAGACAATAAATCACATGAAACAAACATGGTTTTCCCAATGCCATCCTTGAAATACGAGAAATAAAGTACATGGAGAGTGGCCATCCCATAGGGCACATGCATGCCTTCCCTCCTTCCTCCATACATCCCCATAAAAATTACAAGTACATCGTCAATATAGGGGATCAAAACAATATACAAACAAACAAAAATTTGTGCACATGGAGGTGGGTCATAGTCCCACATGTGGAACCAGCACAGAGCATCTCCTACCTGCTTCAAATAAAGATGTGGTAATTGGTTTTCCCACCACTTACTTGATGTCCATACCATCTCACCATAGCTTAAAGTGTGAGATATATTTGGTGCCTTAGGGAAGCACCCATTATGTTGAAAAATATCCCTTTTCCTTCCAGGGGAGTGGCCAAATTTAGAAATGTTTGTGGCCCAATATTGGCCATGAGGCTTACAATATATTGTACTCCTCCTTGGAGTCATGGTCCGCATAAACATGGTGAAAGAATGCATAAAATAAAAGTATAAAACATGTGTAACAAGAGCATGTTCTTCACCAACAATCCTCCTCATATCAATGGATTGGTGCATAGATCTATCCTCTTCCTCAAGAAGAGAAAGAGAAGGTTGATTTAACTCTCTTATAGAGTCATGTTGCGGCTCCATCTCCACATGGTTCATGCATCTTTTAAAATGATGACATAGTTCTTTTTCAAAGCCCTCCCAATAGTAGCTCCTCAAGATGATGTTGTTGAGCTTCATAGAATATGTGTGGCTGAAATAGAACTCTTCATAAGCCCTTTGTAATAACTTCTCCTTGAGCTTGGAGGCTCTAGACAAGAAGATCCTACCATGATTATAGATGACTCCATCTAGGATTGAATAGCTTCCATCATGTAGCAAGTCATCTAGAATCATGCAAGTGTGAAGATCCTTGGAATATTCCACCAGCAGTTGGGATTTCCAATATGGATCTAATGTGCCCATTTGGGATCTTGTTTTTTGATAGATTGGCTTACCAAAAGACAAGGCAACATCAGAACCAATCTTTAGAGTTCCAGGATCTAGTCCTCCTGTTCTCACAGAGGGATCTCTCAAATTTATTTGTTTTGCAAAGGTTTATCTTGTTTGCTTTTAAGTATTGGTTTTAGACTACTTATTAAGTGCAGGTTTTTGTTTGTTTTCTTTGTTTGGTTGAATTGGCACAGCAAAACATGAAAGTTCTAAGTAGTATAGATGGAAAGAAGAAGTATCAGATTCATTGGGCAATGGATTCAAAAGAGATTTATGACAAACTCATCAATAGATATGGGATATCAAAGGGAAAATCTAACTTGGCCACAGGATCCTTTAGTTTTTGTGAATGAAATGGACATTAATGAATTGAAAAAGAGTTCGAATTCTCAACAAAGGGAACCTAAAAACATAACTTGAACAATAAAGAGGTATTTGATAGACAGGGCTAACCATGAATTCTACAAACCACACTTTAAGCAAATAATGATTTTAAGACAACTTTTAAAATGAAATCTAAGATTCGGGAGCACATCCTATTTCCTCAAACATTTTATTTCAAAGGACTTAGAAAACATAAAAGATTCACTGGTAATTTAAGTCATAAAAGAGGGAACACCTAACACATCTATGATCACAACTATAAATACCTTTAAAACAATTGTTCATGCAGGGATAAAGGGTATGATCAAAACAAACCTCCTTAGCTAACTGTAAACAATGGTACTTCAAAGGGAGACTTCAAAAACAGTTTTCAAGTGGTAGTAGACAAGCAGGGAAAACCATAAATCATGCTGGAACCAACTATTTGAACTATTTGAGAAATAAACAAGCATAAGGGTTCAAGAGAATGATTAAAGACTCTAAAATGCCTTAGTAGAAGAAAACATAAAACAGTGAAGGATAAACAGGTCTAAGGTGCTTCCAGGAGTCATTTCTTAGCCTAAACCTTTCATCCTACTGTAGTAAGAATTTATGAAACATAATGAAAATAGGAAAAACAACAGACAGTTCATAATACATCACCAACAACCAAGCTTAGGGATCCAATGATAGAGCCTTCTCAAGAACAAGCATGTAAAAACATAATCTAGCTTCCAAGACTTCAATCTCTTCCTCAAATTGAAACAAACTATGTATTATTTTAGAGAGTTTCAGTGTTACAACTAGTGACCAACCAACCGTTTACAATGTGCTCCTCAAGGAGATTTTATAAGAAAATGAGGAGGTGGAAGAGTTCCTAGGGTTGAAATGTAATTAATTCTATACTAAATGCAACTCCTAGCCTTGAAAACCATGCAAGGAATAAGGCAGGAAAGCATTCAATCATAACTCGGTCTTATTTACTTTGTTTCTGCTTTTTAGGCTTAGTGGGTAAAAAGACTGACTTTAAGGCACTTTCTTATCTTTAGAATAACTTTACTGGCGGTTTAAAATATCTTCCTTTGTTTGTAATAACTGTTAGCTGTCTTTAGTCTTAATGTTTCGGACTGATATTTGATCTGGGTATTCCTTTGAGGCAGAAAGGCTGCAGGTGGCAATTTTGGTAGCTGGGGATTCAATTATCCCCTTTGATGTGGCTCTAAGGTGCCCTTCGACTGATATTTATTTGTTTCATAAACACAATGATTTATCTTTGGATCTATGTTTAGGCTTGATTAATCCATAATATTCATCTTTGACACTGATACTTTCATTTATTGGTGCTGACTGTGTTTTGCTGTTTGCAGGTGTGCAGAGGGTTTATTGGAGTTTTTGCTCTGAAAACCGATAATCATGACTTATCGATTCCCTAAAATCGTGTAATTAGAACTCCCAAACCCTTTTAAATTGTATCAAGGTCCATGAGGATCGTCATCCTCAACCCATAACCCTACAAACATCTACGAGAGGGTTTTAACCTTTATGTTACAAAACCTGCATAAAAACAAACAAACATTATTCAAATCCTGCGATTTATGGTTTAAACTACTTTGGAAGGTTCATGGGAATGTTCTGGAGCTGTGCGAATGGGAAAATGTAGTGGTAGGAGGAAGAAACCCTTGGCGGAAGTGAAACAAGGTTTTAAATTTGAATTAGGGCGCGAATTTGGAAAAAGTGGTTTCAGAAAACCAGAAATGGTTTTCGCGCAACATTTCAAGGGGTAGCCGGTATTCGCTATTGGAACGCAATTCCACTCAGCACTCGACACGTGGATTTTCAAAACCACCTATATCGTGCAGAAGCAGCACACTGGGAAGGGAGGCCAAAAATTATGTGAGATTGATCATGGTCCGTCGGATGATCGGTGATAGATCGAACGGCACGGATAAAACACGATGGAGGGCAAGCTGCGGGGTAAAAATGAATGCGGGGTCCATGGTGACGTAACGCTTTTGTTGCATAGTGGACGGGCGTTTGGGTCATCGCATTACGTCCTGATCGTCAGATTTTAAGAATGAACGGCTAAGATTCAACGATGGGGTGGGTTATGTTGAAAGGGGAAGAAGGGACGGTGATCGGGCGGAAGGATGGGGCCCGATGGCTGTTGATCTGCAGAGATCAATGGTCCAGATCTGTTTGGACCACAACGTCGAAAATAGAAAAATAGAAGGAGAAAAGGGTTTTTTGCATGGAAGATCTGTGTTTTAAGTGCCCGACTGCAGGGCTCAGGACGCATGGAGGAGGGTCTAAAGGAAATAAGCCCTCGGGGGCTTAAGACCTATATTAGTGCAAATAGACTGATTTTTAGGACAAAACAAGGATTTTTAAACCAAAATGAAGGTTCAGATAGATAAAATAAAGGGTTTTTAAAACCAAATAAGGTGGAATATAAGGATTTAAAGAGGATTAGGATGTTTTGAAGGTTAAATGAAAGTGTTTTTGAGGGATTTTGTGATAGGGAAGAAGGGTGAAAAGGGAGAATTGAAATGGAGGAAAATAGAGTTTTAAGCAGTTTTTCTCTTAGCAAACAGCAGGTACTTTAGGACTAATAGTGAAACAGCAGTGAAGATTAATTCAAAGGGTAATTATCGTCATAAGACTTCAAGAACTCACAATTTGGGCTTGAAATTGTTTCTTGAAGGCCTAAAAATATTTAGCCACCATTTGATATGAAAAAATTTATAGGTGGCTAACAGTGGCTCCACATGGGGAGGACAATTGATTCTTTAAGTGTCCAGAACCTCAGCTATTGATCTCTGGCTTTTCATTAAACCAGATCCTTATCCATTGGGCAGCAACTTTATTTTCTTTTGCTGGTCTTCTTTTGATTTGATAATATCTGCAGCAATCTGAAACAATGGAATTCTATCAAAACAACATCTCTACCTACCCATTCTTTATGATCCTAACATTTTTTCTTCTTTCAGAGTGCATTTGGACTAGCAAACTCTCTTCATCAACATTTTATTCTTTTGAAAATAGGAAACTAATATATTTCTGCTCTTATTTCTGCATGAACTCAGTTTAAACAGTTGAGTTCATAAATTTCTCTACCTAACTACTATCTGTCAGGGTTAGACTGTCTGACAAACCTTTATTCTCTAAATTCTAAAACAGAAAATTTAAAGCAGCCAAGGCAGGATTAAGCAATTTGACTTGCTGCATATCTATGGCATAAAAGCAAGTTGCACATATGTTTTATTTGCAGAAAAATAAACAAAACTGTGAAGGCTTAAGATCTGAAAACTAAAACATCCTTCATGATTTCTTCAGCTCTATTTTGAATTTGTTTGAGTTGTCTTCTTTCTTATCTGGTTCAAGTTTTGAGCATATTGGAACCAGTTTGTTTTCTATCTTGGGCTCAATATTTAATATAATTAGAGCCATTCTTCTTTTGAGATTCATAGGTTCATAAATTGAATTTTTTTGAACCTTTGTTTCCTCTATCCTAATCTACCTTAATGATAAGCCAAGATTAAGTTGTTTGGCTGATCTAATTCACTAACCTATCACTAACAAATTTAAACTTATCCAATCATGATTAAACTGTATGATTGAATAAAAAGTGTTTCTTCAAGTAGTGGCATTTTAGCTTGCACACTTTCAGATTTTGTCTCTCTTTTTGGTATGGGATTGTACCTTTCTTCTTTTATGTCTGCCCTCTTTTTCTCTTTTCTATTGTTTTTGTATTTTTATGTTTCAAACTTTGAATGCAATGTTCAGAAAATGATAATTTACAATGAAAAGTAAAAATCTTTGAAACTCATGACTCTTGACAGAAGTAATACTTGAGCATCCTGCCATTGACAGGACCTCCATATAGATCTTCTCCATTCACTTCTTTCAAGAAAAATGCATTGTGACCTCTCTTAGCATGAATAATATAGGGTCCTTTCCACAGGTTCTCAAACTTGTCATGTTTTCCCTTCTCTTCCCTTCTTGAATCCCATTTAAGAACTATATTTCCAATTTGGAAATTATTTTCGTTAGTCCTTTTATTAGATAGTTTCTTGATATTTTCTTGGACTAATTGTGTTCTTTCATAGACTTATTCTCTGGACTGTTGTAAATGAATTGTTTGGTTGATTCTTCTCTGAATATCATTTTCCTCAGTTTTCACTTCTTGAAGGATTTTCATGACTGGAACTCCTAATGATGTTGGCAAGACTACATCCATGCCATAGACTAGTTGATAGGGGGACACGTTTATTGACTTCTTTGTGGTTAATCTATCAGCCCATAAGGCATGAACCAGCTTACTGTGCCATGACTTCTGATTCTGCTCCAACAACTTTTTGATGATATTGATGAGGCTTTTGTTGGAGCATTCAGCTAATCCATTTCCTTAGGGATAGTAGGCAGTAGAGTGGCCCAAGGTGATGTGGTATTTCTAACAGAAATCAACCATTATTTTGGATTTGAAGGCAGCAGCATTATCTGTGATAATTTTTCTAGGACAACCAAATATGGATAGGATGTTTGTTTCAAGGAACTTGATAATGACAGAGTCAGTAGCATTCCTAGATGGTATGGCTTCTATCCACTTGGTAAAATAATCAGTGGCAATGAGGATCCACTTATTTTGGGCTAATGAATATGGGTGAATTTACCCAATGAAGTCCAAGCCCCATTGTTGAAAGGGTGCCTCAACACTGATGGGATGTAATGGTAAGGGAAGGAGCTTTCTTTTGCCATCAAAAATTTTACACTTATGGAAAGACATGACTAAATTTTGAGTGTCTGGGAAAAGGGTGGGCCAATAGTGACCAGATCTAAGGATTTTGTTTGTTGTGGTCTTCCAGTAGAGGTGTCCTCCACATTCTCCTTCATGCAACTCATGCATGATTTTTCCTGCATCATCTTCAAGTAAAAATTTAAGCAAAATTCCAACAGAATTTTTCCAATATAATACCCCATCTAATATGAAATAATTCAAAGCCTTCTATTTCAAAAATCTAGCTTTAGTTTTAGACAAAGAAGGAGGGGCATCTAAATACAAAAGCACATAAATGATGTCAACATACCAAGGATATTTCAAAAATGCTTCTTCAATGAAAGGAGCAGTGAATTCTTCTATTTCTTCCAACACATCTACCATATTCATATCTAGTGCTTGGAAGTTTGACTCAGCCATGAGTTTTGCTAATCCCTGCCCTTTAATCAGTTTGGTGGGCCTGATTTCTAAGTCATATTCAAGAATAGTAGCAATCCATTTTCCCCTTTTACCATCAGGGTCTTGACTTAGAATATCCTTGACAACAGTATGTGGAACAAAAGCAATTATGTGAGAGTGTAAAATGTAGACTCTAAAGTATTTTAATGATTTCACTAATGCTAAGGCTTGTTTCTCCATGATGTTATATTTGAGAGGAGAAGATTCTCTTAAGGCCCTAATAAAAAATGATATTGGTTGTTCCTGCCCCAATTCATTCTTTTGAAGTAATACTACGGCTATTGTATGTTCAGATGCAAAAGAAAAAGATATAAAAATCTTTGGTGAAATCTGGACTAATCAGGACTGGTGTTTGAGTGAGAGCTTGTTTAACTAGTTAAAATGATTGTTTAGATTTTGTTGTCCATTTAACACCTACTTCTTTCGTAAGCATGTTTGTAATGTTTCTTAATAGCTCAGCAAGGTTGGGGATAAACCTCCTCAAAAAAATTATCTTCCCAATAAAAGATTGTAATTCTTTGAGGCTTCTAGGATGGCTGATTTTCAATATGTCGTCAATCCTTTTAGGGTCTACTTTGCTTCCCTCTTCTGAAATAATGTGACCAAGAAGTTTACCTTCTTGGAGACCAAAGAGTGTCTTCTTGAGATTCAAATATAAGCCGAATTTCCTACATTTCTCAAAAACTTTTCTTAACTAAATCAAATGTTCTTCATCAATTTTTGAGAAAACAGTTATGTCATCAAGGTAAATGATTATAAAATAGCCAATATCTTCTGAGAAGGCTGTCCATGGCCCTTTGAAAGGTGGCCCCTGAATTCATCAAACCAAATGGCATTTTGACATACATAAAGGTGCCCCAAGGTGCGGTAAAAGCAGTTTTTTGTTGATCACTTGGGAGCACTAACACCTGATTGTAACCTAAGAACCAATCCAACAGTGATATTCTTTTTGACCCAACTACCCTTTGAAGTATATGGTCCATCTTGGATAAGGGGTAGTTTTCTTTCAGGGAGGCCCTATTTAGATTTCTAAAGTCAATGCAGAACCTGATTTCCCATGTCTTCTTCCTAACGGAAATTAGGTTTCACACCCATTCCGAATATCTAAGGGCTACTATAATCCCAGCATCATACATATTTTCAATTTCTTTCTTGACCAAAGGCAACAAAACAGGGTTTATCCTTCTTAGTTTTTGTTTTAAAGGTTTCTGATTTTCTTTAAGAGGAATTTTGTGTTGAATGATGCTAGTGTCATAAAATTTTAGATCTTTGTATCCCCAAGCAAACACATCTCTAAATTCTTTGAATAGTTCTATGTATTGCAATTTTATGTGGGCTGGGAGAGTGCTGGACAGTTGATCATCTTGGGTTCTGCTAGGCTTCCTACATTATGTTCTTCTACATCTGTTTCCATAGGCTCCATTCTTGGTTCTTTGGCTACATCATTAAAGTAAAAAGGTGTTCTAAAGGTGTGAGACCTCTTGGAATTGTATCATTCTTGCATTGTAAAACTTCCAAGTATTTTTGGTATGTGTTATCAATTAATTCTTCTTCAAAAATATTCTCATAGTGATTTATATCAGCAGAATATGTCATTTCTGTCTCTGGGATTTGTTCATTATCCAAACAGTTTCCTTCATGGTTGGTTTCTAATGCTGGTATGGAAAAATCATACTCTGATTTTAGGAAATCATCTATGTGTTTGTCAGTGTCAAACACTTGCCAGTGATCCTCATTGTCAGGCACTGCAGGCCTGTTTTTTATCTTTATGTTAAGATGTTCATTTATCTGAGGTACTTGGAAATTGCTGGTAGTGAAGGCAAGTTCATTTGCCAAATGATTTTGGGCTCTTGGTATGAAAATGAGTTCATATTTTTCAAAGGTTTTTAATAAATCAAGGGCAGAATTTGGATATTCTCTAAGTCTTGGGTTTTTAGCTGAATATTCTCCTTTGATTTGTCTTATGATAAGTTCAGAATCTCCTAGGATTGATATTTTTTGGGCTTCTAATTGTTTAAGCAACTGTAAGCCAAGGAGAATGGCTTCATATTCAGCAATATTGTTGGTGCATGGAAAATCTAGTTTATATGAATAACCCTGATTTGTATTTTGAATCCATACACCTACCCCTGCACTTTTTTTATTACAAGCCCCATCAAATTTTATTGTCCAAAGTATTTTTGTCTCATCTTCATTTTCTTGCTACTGTTGATTGCTAATGTTTTGTACTTGATTTGAGGGAAGTTTTGATTGTTCTGGTAAACTAATTTCCTCTTTGTTTTCCTTTTCTTGTTGGTTGATTTGATCTTCATTGTACAAGATAAAGAAATCTAAACCTGATTGAATGGAATAGATTGGAGAGTTGTTTGGTCTATCTATGTTGCTCACCATGTGTCTCATGTGGGATTCCCTGTATAGTCTTCTTGTTTGGTTAAAAACTGGGATGGCGGCATAGGACATGTCCATTTGAAGACTTCCCTGAAGTTTTGCTCCCCATGATCTTAATAAAAGCATGCCATACTTTGGGGGAATGTCAACTACCACTATGTCCATCACTAGACTCTTAGCAGGGATTTGAGATAAGTTAACACATAAATCCTTGATTAAACCCAAACATTTGACTTTGCTTGAATCAAAGGAATACAGATCTTTTTATGGTTTAGTAATTTCTAAGCGTAAGCTTTCCATTACTACTTTAGGCATAAGATTATGTGAAGCTCCAGAGTCTAACATGGCATTGTGTAATATCCTATCATGTATATTCAAAATAACATAGAAGGGAGGGACAACTCCTTCTTGATATTTTCCTTCAACTTCTGGACCAAACAACAAATCTGGTTTGTCATCTGTCAAGTTCAATGTATCAGTGTCACTTCCTAAATTTAAAGCTTTCAAAACTTGTTTTTTGTACACTTCTTGGGTTACTAGTTCAACTAGAGGTATGGTAATTTTTATCTTTGCAATCTCTCCCTCAAGGCTTAAAGGAACTATTGTTTTTGTCATATTTACATTTGTTTTTTCAATTTAATTCCTTTCAGCAATTTTGATTTGCTAAACTTTTTTTGGACTGTTATTAGGGACAGTTTTGCTAGGGCCACTAGCTGAGGTGCTAGGGAAACTTTGTTCAACATTTGGCTGGCTACTTTTCTCTTTGTTTAAATCTGTTCTCTTAGCCAAAATTTTGGGTTTCTATGTTGTTTTCTTAGGCTAATTTTCTTTTTTTTCCTAACAGCAGTGCTAGTGTTTTTATCATTTGAATTATTTAGGTTCCCCTTGCTTCTTAGATCATACTGTTTATGTACCTCCATGATTGTGCTCTGAAACCCCAATCTATAATCTTCAAAATCCTCATTATTGTGTTCATTTTGTTCTGAAGAAAATAATCAAAACATCTGTCTCACTGTCAGATCCTATCAAGTTTACATGATCTTCTTCCAACCTTTCAACTTCCCTTTCTTCTTCTTGATGAACATAGTTTTGTTGAAAGGGAGGCCTAATCTGTTGGTCATTATCTCTTTACCTATCTTGATTAGGGTCTCTTCTAAGATTTTGGTTTCTATTTCTGTTTTGGTTTTCTCTAGGAGGCACTCTCTCATTCAGATTTATCTTTTCAAGCATCCTCTCCATTACCTTTACTAAGTTATCAATTTTATTATCTTATGCTGAGGTTGATGGAATTATATCATCCTTGTATGTAACTCTTTTTTCTGCTCTCAACCTGGCTCTTTTCTCAATCAGATTTTCCTCCACACTCATGGCTCCCCTCTACATATCTTCTAAGGTTGAGGGATCTCTTTCTCTTAGTTGGTAGGCCATTTCAGGGTCAAAGCCTTCTGGGAATTTAGCCAAGGCTAAACCTAGTGGAGGCTTCATGTCTGGAGGAAGTGCATTATACACACTATTGAATCTAGTGTAGTAATCATGGACACTTTCCTCAGTATTCCTTTTGAGATTATTATAGTCTGAAAGGATTTGAAGAGGGTTTTTTATAATTTCCCATTTGTTTATGAAAGATTGATATAGAGAAGGGAGATCATTTATGCTGTGAGGAGCTAAGTTTTTAAACCATTTCTTGACTTCTCCCCCTAACCTTTGGGCAAAGATTCTCATTTTAATGGTCTCATCATCTATCTCCATGTAATCAAAAGAATCATTCATTTTGTCTACATGTTATTGAGCAGTAGTAGGTTCATTTGCAGTGAAATGGGGAATTTTAGATTGATAGTCATTTGGTAAGGGAACCATAGGCTGTGCTAACACTAGTGGGGCATACCATGCTGCCATGGCTAGAAGGAAAGGTGGATTTACAAGGGGTGGATTGACAAGAGGGAAAGTGGGCTGAGATGGGGTGTTTTGAACAGTGGTAGTATGGATTGGAGTGGAAGAAACACTTGGGCCAGCAAACTGGTTTTGAGCAGATTTGTTATGGAAGAGGCTTAAGTGGTGAAGAAGCTAGGAATCAGGAGGAGTAGAAGGTGAGGCTTCTCTACTAAAGCTCTGATGCAAACCTATAGTTTCAAGATTAGCTTGGTTTAAATCACTTTGAGACCTGGTTCTGAAGATGTTCTTTGCATGATGTAAGTCAAAGTGTGAATCCTCCAAGACAGCAAGGTTTTCAGGGGCAGATTTTGTTCTTAAGAGGCTAATATCAGCAGCTGATTTTCTAGACTTAGAATTCTACCACAAAATTCTCTCTAGATTTTCAACTATTGTAGGAGGATTAGGGTCTGGATGATATCTAGTGTTGATCCTACATGAATCCAGACTACTTTTTCAAAAATGAAAGAGGCTAAAGTTTTTTAGGGATTGTTTTGAAAGTTTTTCCTCTCACAATGAATATTCTAGTATGAGACTAGGTTACTAAACTTCCTCAAGGTTGGTTAACACATTCCTAAAGAGATTTGGAGACCTAGCTGAGTAATAGGCCTACTGGGGCCAGTGGAGTCGCCAGGTGGAAACTTTTTAGCTTTTATGAAGGTAAAATGTTTTATGGTTTCACCACCATGTTTATTATGAAGCCAATCTGAAATATTTTTGGATTTTGCATATTTCTATGGTTATGAGAATTTCCTATGTCTGATTTTAACACTTGGCTAAGGTGCTCAAACAAACAGAGTCTATCCTATGGCTCGCTAACTGACTTTCTTAGAAATTTGTAGGACTAAAGAGTTTATAATAGTTTGCTAGGCTATCATAGATTCAATAGGTCCCACCGTGATCACCATTATGTTGGTGATGAGGTGGGATAACAATTCCCTGAGTATTCTTTGTCAAATTAAGGGCCTAAAGAGTTTTAAGAGGTATTCAAGCAACTATATACTCAATAGGTCATATTGTGATCACCATTATGTTGGGATCCTGTGTTTTGATAGATTGGCTTACCAAAAGACAAGGCAACATCAGAACCAATCTTTAGAGTTCCAGGATCTAGTCCTCATGTTCTCAGAGAGGGATCTCTCAAATTTATTTGTTTTGCAAATGTTTATCTTGTTGATTTTAAGTATTGGTTTTAGACTAGCTATTAAGTGCAGGTTTTTGTTTGTTTTGTTTGTTTGGTTGAATTGGCACAGCAGAACATTAAAGTTCTAAGTAGTATAGATGGAAAGAAGAAGTATCAGATTCATTGGGCAATGGAGTCAAGAAGAGGTTTATGACAAACTCATCAATGGATATGGGATATCAAAGGGAAAATCTAACTTGGCCACAGGATCCTTTAGTTTTTATGAATGAGATGGACATTAATGAATTGAAAAAGAGTTCGAATTCTCAAAAAAGGGAACCTAAAAACATAACTTGAACAATAAAGAGGTATTTGATAGACAGGGCTAACCATGAATTCTACAAACCACACTTTAAGAAAATAATGATTTTAAGACAACTTTTAAAATGAAATCTAAGATTCGGGAGCACATCCTATGTCCTCAAAGATTTTATTTCAAAGGACATAGAAAACATAAAAGATTCACTGATAATTGCAGTCATATAAGAGGGAACACCTAACACATCTATGATCACAACTATAAAGACCTTTAAAACAATTTTTCAAGCAGGGACAAAGGGTATGATCAAAACAGGCCTCCTTGGCTAACTGTAAACAATGGTACTTCAAAGGGAGACTTCAAAAACAGTTTTCAAGTGGCAGCAGACAAGCAGGGAAAACCATAAATCATGTTGGAACCAACTATTTGAACTATTTGAGAAATAAACAAGCATAACTGTTCAAGAGAATGATTAAAGACTCTAAAATGCCTTAGCAGAAGAAAACATAAAACAGTGAAGGATAAACAGGTCTAAGGTGCTTCCAGGAGTCATTTCTTAGCCTAAACCTTTCATCCTACTGTAGTAATAATTTATGAAACATAATGAAAACAGGAAAAACAACAGACAGTTTAGAATACATCACCAACAGCCAACCTTAGGGATCCAATGATAGAGCCTTCTCAAGAACAAGCATGTCAAAACATAATCCAGCTTCCAAGACTTCAATTTATTCCTCAACTTCAAACAGACTATGTATTATTTCAGAGAGTTTCAGTGTTACAACTAGTGACCAACCAACCCTTTACAATGTGCTCCTCAAGGATATTTTATAAGAAAATGAGTAGGTGGAAGAATTCCCAGGGTTGAAATGTAATTAATTCTATACTAAATGCAACTCCTAGCCTTGAAAATCATGCAAGGCATAAGGCAGGAAAGCATTCAATCATAACTTAGTCTTATTTACTATGTTTCTTCTTTTTAGGCTTAGTGGGTAAAAATACTGACTTTAAGGCACTTTCTTATCTTTATAATAACTTTACTGACAGTTTAAACTATCTTCCTTTGTTTGTAATAACTGTTAGCTGTCTTTAGTCTTAATGTTTCAGACTGAGATTTGATCTGGGTATTCCTGTAGCTGGGGATTCAAGGATTGCCTTCCTTGCTTCATGATGGTGTCATTCTTCCTCCTTGCAGCATATTTTCTCAGCGCGGTATGGAATGAAAGAATAGATAATGGTTATAAGGGAAAAATACTTTCCCTCTCCTGGAGCCTTCCTTACACTCTCAACGTTGTAGTATGGTCTTCTAGTGCTCCCTTCCTCCTTGGATCTATGAAAGGAGCATCAATGCATGAAACGTATTTCATCAAATCTGAATCAGGTGGTCTCCCAGGTGGTATACCACAAGATAATGATGTCCCATGGCTCATTCCCATGTGAAAAACAGATGGGAACATCTTATGACTGCTTCCACTGTGCAAATCCATCTATGATTTTTGTTTGGACGTATCATAATAATGGGGTATCACTCTTATGGATGCAAGAGTGCTTTTGGTTGGAGAAATTTCCCCATCTTATTTTCCATGTAATAGAGGATCACCTCCCATCACTTCAGTGTTGTGATCCTTCATCTTCTCTCCTTCACCCACCTTCTACAAGATATCACAGTATAAGGTGCTCCTTTTAGATGTAGTTAACTCATGAACACCCATCATCTCCTTGGTGTCAAGAGTCTTGATCACAAAAGGTTGATCTGCCATAGTGTGTGTTCCCAAAACTAGATGAAATTTTTGGACACATTCCTTCCATTGTCTTGTCTCATTGTCTATCATCATAAACGCATGTTGCTCATTCTCTTCATGTGTAGATCCTTGGGGCCTTCTTGTAAAGATACAAGATCCCTCTTAGTGGAAGCAATGGCTTCATCTCCATCTCCCAATAAAAATAGATCTCCTCCTGCTGTCACAACGCTGGAGGAACATTTCAACTCTTATTCTTTCTTCTCCTCATCAATCGAGCATGCCTCATCAATAAGAGATCCTTTCTCTTGATCTCTCCTTGAAAAAGGAACACTCATGTCTTCTTCTTGAGAATAATGTTCTAGTTGAAGTGGGGCATTTTCCCTTGAAAAATCATGTAGCAGATCTTTAACCCCTTCAACAATGTCTTGGAATGGAGTTATATTCATGGATCCTTCTATCTCATGCAAAGGTTCTGAATTCTTGGGCTTAGTTTGTTTACCCAAAGAAATTTCAGATGGCATAGAATCAAATATTTTCAATAACCTCCTAGTGAAATTTGCATAAGTAGAGATGTTTACATTTTTCAATGAAGAAGATTCAAATAACCACCAGGCATAAGCCTTACCTTTGAGGTGCAGCGCTGCTACTTTTATGGCTTCTTCTTATGAAACTTGATGCAGCTGGAAATATGTGTCAAGCTTCTTTACCCAAGACTTGGCTGAGCTCTCGGGTGATCCATCAAATGTAGGTAGGAAAGTCCTACCCAAACTGGACTGCATCCACCCTCTTCTTCTCTTGTGTATGATGGATCTTCTTTCTTCTTTGAGTTTAAAAAACTCTGGGAAGCTTAGATGCTCTTTGAATCTTTTAGACTGAGATTCATATTCCAGGAGATAGTCACCAAGAGTCTCCTCTTTTGGTGTCTCTCCTTCGGCTTCTTCTATTGCTAGGAATGTAGGCATGCTACAACATTGCAGATCTGATTGTGTGGCTGAATTCTCACACACATAATATGTAGAACTGGGACTTCCTTCATGTGAAAATATATCCAAAGTATCTGCATTTCTTTCTTTCCTCATTCCCCCGATTTCATTCTTCAGCTCATCCATAGTTTGGAACAGAGTTTTTGAGAACTCTTTCCCTTTCATTCTTCCAAATAAAGGGGTTTCACCCTTGTCTTCTTTGTCTTTAGTGTAATCAATATTCTTCTTCAGTATTTTCTTTCCATGAAAAGACATATTGGATTCTTATAAATCAAAGCACAGGTTGTGCCAATATTATTGCTCTAATACCACTATAATATCCCAAATGGGAATCATGCAGCAATATTAAACAATATTGCTCAAAAATAACGCAGTTCAGAAAAATGAAAGCAGGAGGCCAATATGGAGGCTCAATATTTACATTTACAACAGCATATCAAAGTTATATTATAGCCCATGAGTTATATAACAAAAAATATAAGACTTTACATGAAGAAATCCTCAAAAATGAGGTGCTGCAACCATATATTAAGACTGAACAAGCTTGACAGCATAATTTTATTGGCTGAAAGCAGCTATGAATTAGACTTCATATCTAGAGGAGATATATATACAAAAATTTATATCTTCATCAGATATGTACACTAGAAAGGCTCCTTTACAAATGCCACTTGGGGTTTTCAGCAAAAACTATAGTACATGGAGTAGATCTGAGATCTTATCCAACAGATCTGCAGAATGATTTAGAAATTATGAAGCAAATACAAGAGTATTCAGATCATATCTGAATATGACATGGACTAGATATGAAATCCATGGATCACCATAGTGAAGGGTAGATTCCCAGCACTAGAGATCTCTCCTCCAAAAAACTGCCAAAACACCCTGCAACTTCTCACTTGCAAATGACGCAGTACTGGAAGATAGAATGCACTGTAGGCTCTAGAAAATGGTTTGGCCTGATGCCAAGATCTAAAAATGTGCTCCAATCATACAATACTCTATTTTCAAGGGGATATAAGGCTTTCCCACTAAAAAGAGGCACTATAATGGCCTAGATCTGAGTAGATCTAGCCTCCACTTGAAGCAGCTTACAAAGACAACCAAACCCTCAACAAGATCTGCGTTGTAGTTGGAAGAATAAGCTTGGCCTTAAGCCTGATAGTGGACAATAAATGCAAGACTCCTCCAAGAGGCCTCTCAAGGAAAGAGATGGGATTCCTAAACAAGGGATTCTTCTGCTAAACAGCACTATTCTCTGCTGAAAAGCCAAGAGAATAAGAAATTTATAAACAGAAAAAATCTTTAGAAATATGATAATCAT
This sequence comes from Pinus albicaulis, assembly GCA_034641835.2. Lineage (NCBI taxonomy): Eukaryota > Viridiplantae > Streptophyta > Pinopsida > Pinales > Pinaceae > Pinus > Pinus albicaulis. The sequence goes on from CM076577.1 coordinate 484,641,608, forward strand.
CAACAACTTTCTCATGTTGTCCTCCCCTTCCTTATATAACTTTGTGAGCCCGCAAAACCCTAAACCATCTCAATGAAATAGCTCTTTTCGCATGAACATCCTCCATTAAAACTGTGTTGTACCTTAATGAAGATCACTCCTTCTAGATAGCATTGTTGATTTGGTCATGGTTGACCCAGTCAAATGTCTCAGCCCCTTTCACACATAAGGGTGTTTATTTGGAATAGCCTAGATTTAGCTTTGTTCACATGTGGCATTGATTTATTTTTTGTTTTTAGGATTTTTTATAATCCTCCTTTACATATTTATTCATGAAATAGAAAAGTAAAACAAAATTGAATATTCCAATTATCTTGGGCTAATTGGGAATATTACACCATCTCACCACAGTTCACACACTTTATTTTACTCAATTCCTTCTTTGTCTTCCCATTCATTCTCGTTGCAAGTTCCATGTCCTCATCTACCTTCCTCGATGGTTGAAGATCCTTGTCTCACAACTTCCTGATTGAAGTCATCCCACGGTCTATTTCAGTCTGGAAGCTTTTCATTAACAATGATTCCTTTGATGAAGGGCTTCCATTCCTTAGTGAACCCTTTATAGGAAATCCTTACCATCTCTGCATATGAAACTTTGACACTGACAGCAGCAAGCACATCTCAAACCTAAGACAACCTCATCAGGTATGAAGTCGTTCATTCACCCTTTATCATCTTGGTGGACTTCAAATTATCTTGTAATACCAATGCGTGGTTCTCATTCTTATTCTAGAACAAATTCTGAAGATCCATACACATCTCATGTGCATTGTTCTTCCCATAAAAATGAGGTATTAAGGAGTCCCTCACACCATCAAGGATGATCAACCTCGCTTTCGTATCCAAATCTTCCCATATTTATAGCTCTTTAGGGTCAGTTGGCTTCTTGATCTCTTTCTTAGAAAACTCCCAGATATTGTTGACCTACAATACCAACTTGATCCTTTCCTTCCAAGGAGTATAGTTGGACAACCCTTACAACCTATCCTCATATCGTAGACTTGCCTGCAACTTCGACATTGTAGTGACTCCACTCACAATGTGACTTTTGTGAAACTAGCTCCAAAAAGAGAAGAAAAGAGATATCAATGCCTTAGAAATAAGCCACTTCGAGGGGGAAACCTCCAATACATTACATGAATGAACAATTCTTGGATGATACAAATGACGAAAACCTCCTTCTATATATATGAGTCCATGGGGCCATAATGTAATCCTAGTGAGGCCACAATGTAATCCTAGCTGACCTAACAATAATAATTAAGGGCACAATAATAACAATATTGGGGTTACAGGGGTACAACAATAACAATAAGGGGGGCTGCACTAACATAATAAGGGACTATAGTATTAATATAGGGACCTAACATGCCCCTCTCCTTCAAACAAGTGTTGTCCTCAATGCTTCAGTAGCTGCGGGTGCTTTTGTATAAAATTCTCATCCTCCCATGTAGAATATTCAGTTGGTAAGTTCTTCCATTTGATGAGATACTCTGAAATTGATCGATTTCGTAGTTGTCGAGTTCTTGTTTTCGTGACTGCTTCAGGTTCGAATATGGTTTTTCCTTCCTCATCAAGTTCTGGAAATATTGTTTGAACTGGAAGTTTGTCCCCTATAACCTTTTTTAAGCATGAAACATGGAAAACTGGATGCACTCGCGAAGAAGCAAGAAGCTCCAATTTGTATGCATAGTACCAATTTTTTGCAAAACCTTGTAAGGACCATAGTACTGTGACAATAATTTGTTATCCTTCTTAGCTTGCTTGAGGGACATTTGTTTTTATGGTTGTAGCCGTAAAATTACCCAGTATCCCACATCAAAAATTCTCTCACTACGATGTTCATCTGCCTGTTGTTTCATTCGATTTTGTGCCAAATTTAGGTTATCCTTTAAGAGTTGGAGAACTTCTTGTTGATGCTCGATGTGATCCTCCACTTCTTGAACCCTAGAATTTTCCCTTAAATAAGATGTGATGGATGGTGGATGATATCCATAAAGTGCCATAAATGGGGTTATTTTTTCTACAATATGGAAGGAAGTGTTATACCACCAATCAGCAAGAGGTAACCACTTGACCCATTATTCTTGCTTATCAGATACAAAACAACGAAGATATCCTCCAAAAATTTATTCACTATCTCGATTTTACCATCTGATTGAGGATGATAAGATGAGCTATGAGCTAGTTGAGTACCCAAACAAGAAAATAATTCCGTCCGAAAATTTCCTGTAAAAATGGGATCTCTGTCACTTACAATAATCTTCGGGTTTCCATGTAGCTTTTGAATTGTTTCCATAAATGCGAAAGCAACTGTACTCGCTTTAAATGGATGAGATAATGCACAAAAGTGTGCATACTTGGTAAGTCTATCAACTACCACCATGATGATGCTCTTTCCTTCATACTTCGGTAAACCTATGATAAAATCCATTCAAATCTCCTCCCAACGTTGACTTGGAATGGATAAAGGTTGTAGAAGACCCGGGGTCTTAATTGTCTCAACTTTATTTTTCTGGAAAACCAAGCATTCTTCCACAAACTTTTGAATATCATATTTAAGGCCATCCCAAAAAAATTCTTTCTTCATCCTGTGGTAAGTTTTTAAAAATCTCGGGTGTCCTCCTAAAGGAGAAGTGTGCAATTCCAAAAGAATCTTTTGTTTTAGTTTGGAATTCTTGTAAATATATAAGCGATCTTTGTACCATAAGGAATCATTTTTCCAACTAAATGTATCAGATGTACTAGGATCTTGCTGCATCTTTTGAATGAGCGTCCACACTTCTTTGTCCTTCTTCCATTCATCCTTTGCTTCGGTTATCCAATCTGGTTGGCTAATTGAAATGGCACAAAACAATACTTCCACCTCTTCATCCTTTCTTAAGAGTGCATCTGCAACAACATTTAGCTTCCCTTTTTTGTAGACAATTTCAAAGTCATAACCCAACATCTTTGTGACCCATTTTTGATGCTCTTCTGAAGACATTATTTGTTCTAAAAAGTGTTTAAGACTATCATGATCAGTTTTAACCTTGAAGTGTCTTCCCATTAGGTAAGGTCTCCATTTCTTTAGTGCATGTAGTATTGCCAACATTTCCTTCTCATAAATAGCCTTTTGTAAATACTTTCCCTTGATTGAACGACTTTCAAAAGCAATAGGTCTTCCTTCTTGCATTAAAATAGTACCAATTCCATTTCCTGAGGCATCACATTCCACAATAAAGGTTTTTGTGAAGTCTGGCGTAGTTAAGATTGGTGCTAGGCACATTGCCTCTTTAAGATGTTCAAAGGCCTTAGTTTCTTCAGGAGTCCATGAAAATTCATCTTTCTTCAATAGTGTTGTTAGAGGTGCTGTTATTCTCCCATAATTCTTAACAAACTTGCGATAATACCCTGTTAACCCGAGAAATCCGCGCAACTGCTTTATGGTTGTGGGGACTTTCCATTAGTTAATGGCTTTAATTTTGTTAGGGTCTACCTTAAAACCCTCATGAGATACAATATGACCCATATATTTCACCTCTTGCACTCCAAAGAAACATTTGGATGTTTTTGCATACAATTGTTTCTCCTCCAATAGCTTGAGCACCCTGTCAACATGTTGAACATGATCCTTCCAAGACCTGTTATAGATTAGTATATCATCAAAAAATACCAGCACAAATTTTCGAAGGAAGGGTTTGAAAATGGAATTCATCAACCCTTGAAATGTAGAAGGTGCATTGGTAAGGCCAAAAGGCATGACTAAAAATTCATAATGACCTTCATGAGTTCGAAATGTTGTTTTCAGAATATCTTCAGTCTTCATTCTAATTTGATGATATCTTGAACGAAGATCCAACTTGGTAACATAAATTGCTCCATGTAATTCATCCAATAATTCATCAATCACAGGAATGGGGAATTTTTCTTTATTATTGAGCTTATTGAGCTCCCTATAATCCAGACACATGCGCCATGATCCATCTTTTTTGTGCACCAATACTACTAGAGCAGAGAAAGAACTTTGACTAGGTTGAATCATACCAGCCTCTAACATTTCTGCAATCATACGTTCAATTTCGCTCTTATGGACATAAGGATATCTGTAAGGCCTGATGTTTGGAGGAACACTTCCTGGAATCAAATGAATAGCATGATCATGATCACGAATAGGTGGGAGTCCTTTGGGAGTATCAAACACCTTGGAATGATTGTCCAAGACTTTCTGGAGATCTGGAGAAATAGATGATTTTGATGTTGGAACTTCTAGTGAGCATAATTTTGCAATTACACCCTGTTGTCCTTTCTTTAGAAGCTTTTTCATGACATTAGTATTATCTTTCCTAGCTTCCCTGTGATACCCCGTAATTCGATTTCCTTTTCTTCCGAAAAAAATTTCAAGAAAATTTCTTGAAAATTAAAATCTATTGTCCCTAAAGATTGTAACCATTATACTCCTAGTACAACATCAGCAGTACCCATTGGAATGGAAAGCATTGGACTATTCAATACCTATTCCCCCATGTCTAGCTTGATATTATGGCATTTTCCAGAGCAATTTATAGTTCCTCCATTTGCAACCATCACTTGACATTCTGGTGCTGGGTATAGGAAAAAATTCAATTCCTTGGCTACCTTATATTGAATAAAATTATGGGTACTACCCGAATCAATCAACAGTATTACATTTTCCTTCTTGATATGTCCTTCTATCTTGAGAGTTTGAGGAGTGGTAATTCCTATCAATGCATTACATGATATGGTCAAACTCATTTTTTCTTCTTCTAGGGTTGGTTCTTGGTGTATATCCTCTTCTTGTTCATTTTCTTCTTCCTCTTCACAATATATGTAAAATAATTTATTCTCATCACACCAATGACCTTTAGTGTATTTGTTGTCACAACTGTAGAAAATCTCTTTTGATATTTTTTCTTCCAATTGTTGTGGTGTCAACCTTGTAGGTTGTGGAAATCTAGGCGTAGCAACACTTCCTTCTTTATAGAAGTGAGTGGTAGGCTTCCTTGCCGCCATAATTTTACATTCAATTTTTCTTGCCAACCTGAATGCCTTCTCCAATGAATCAGGTTCTAAAACGTGAACTTCATGTTGGATGTTATCCTTTAAAGTACCTATGAAGAGATCAATCCTGTGTTCTTCTGGAATATCAGTTACCCTTATATTCAATTTTTGGAAGTCCTCAATGCGCTCCCCCACTAAACCCTTTTGTTTGAGATTTATCAATTGGCTAAAGAAGGTGTTTATCTTTGTATCCTCGTAATGTGCTATCATTTCCTCCGTAAAAATTGACCAAGTGACAATTTTTTTACGGGAGCAAAGCCATCGATACCATACAAATGTATTTTGTTCTAAATGTAAAGTTGCAATGCGTACCTTTTGTGTGTTTTGCACATTATGGAGATCAAAATATTTCTCCATCTATAGTATTCATGTTACAGGATCCTTTCCATCAAACTTCCTCATATCCATTTTTGGAATATGGTGGTTCTTCCCGCCAACATTAGAGTTTATGAAATCACGATTAACATTTATTTTGTTCTCGTCATCAGTTTCCTCTACTATCTTTTCACCATTAGGAAACATTTCTTGTATCAACTTTGTCAAACCCTCCATGTCTTCTTTTAGATAATTCTTCATGTTTTCCATTTTAGCTTCCATGTCATCCATCTTAGATTCCATGCCAGCTTCCATGCCATCTATCTTAGATTTCACGCCTTTATTCAAACCATCCATATTTGCTTCCATGCCTTTCTTCAAAACTTCCATTTCATTTTTTGTTATTCTTTGCGAGAGCGAAATTTGGTGCACTTGCTCTTGTAATTTTGATACATCATGTTGCAATTCTTCATCTTCATGAGTCATAGTAGAGACTTCTGAAGGCTTAATGGGTGTTGAATTATTTTTACGGGGCATTTTTTAGAACCCAATACTGATATCTATTCTACAATAGGCCCTTGTAATCAATTCAAATTGATTCTTCAAACAAGACTTATGCAATTCGGAAAAAAAATATAAAATAAATAAATAAAATAAAATAAAATAAAAATAAAAATAAATAAATAAATAAATAAAATACACACATTTTTCTTGCTTTTGAGGAGCTCGATATTGAAATTGGATTATCTCTATGATTGCGTCTCTTCAATATCTAAAATTTGGCACTGAGGTAGCCCTCTGAATTCTCTTTTGAATGCCACAGGTCTGACCTAATTTGGATTCTCCAAGGCAAAGTTATGTCCAATCTCCCACAATGACCTAATTATGGACTGGTTCAGTAGAGCGAACTTGTACGACTTGCCACGTGTCACTGTTTCGTCCTTCGGCTCTGAAATTGATAGCAAAAAAACTACAGTCCATGTAATTGCGACCACTTTTTACAGAACTCCAATCTGATGCTCAGAGAGAGTTATGAATCTTTTCCCACGATCACCTCCTTGAGATGAAATTCGGGAGCCTGAAAAATCACTACCTTCCACAGATCATATCTCTGAAAATATTGCGAACCAAGCTCTAAAATTTTGCAAAGAGTTTTCTCAGGATTTCGGCTTCGCACCCTAAAACTTTTAGATTCTGAACCTTCGTAGAAAAAAAGGTTATAGCAAAAATGCCACAATGACCTGTTTAGAGCAGCGAAACCCTAGAATCCAAAGCTCTGATACCAAATGTTGTGAAACCAGCTCCAAAAAGAGAAGAAAAGAGATATCAACGCCGTATAAATAAGCCACTTCGAGGGGGTAACCTCCAATACATTACATGAATGAATAATTCTTGGATGATACAAATCACCAAAACCTCCTTCTATATATAGGAGTCCATGGGGCCATAATGTAATCCTAGTGGGGCCACAATGTAATCCTAGCCGACCTAACAATAATAATTTAAGGGCACAATAATAACAATATTGGGGTTACAGGGGTAAAACAATAACAATAAGGGGGGCTACACTAACATAATAAGGGACTACACTATTAATATAGGGACCTAACAGTGACCAACTCCCTCTCACATTGTACTTCGTTGTGCAAACTTTGATTTACTGAATTCCAAAGTTGCTCAAACATGCTCTGAAACCATGTTGAATTTCCATGACCTTGGGTCTAGGTTAGAGTCTTAAATCACTAATGCTATTAAACCAAGAATATCAACCATGAACTAATTTTCACAATGGAAAATATAAAGCAGTAAATCACTTATGCACAATATACACAATTTTAAGCAAAATTGTACAATAATGTGAAATCACCAATCTTTGTTATATTAAACCAAATGTGAATAATACAATAGTCTATGGTATACAAGATACAATGACAAACACAATTTTATATCTCATCCTGTCGGTCCTTTGCTTTCATACTTCTCACTAGTAGTGCCTTAGTCTACCAAGGCCACTACACATCGAGACTCCAGGAGGGCTGCCACTTGTAGAGTGTACATGGGTTGATCCAATATTCTCTCTAGGTTGGTGAATACCCAAGCTCAAATCTGCCAAGCTAGCAACAAATTTTGTCTGTCAAAGTGTTGCACTTTGTCACCTATCTTCTCCCAACCTTTAGTTGCTTGTAATCCTTCAAGAGAGCTCATCTAGGGCTATGTTGGGTAGCCAATACACTGCCCTCCAATAGACCTATGGCAACCAATATAATCCTTGTTAAATCTACTCCTACTATGATACTTCGCCACCTTGGAAGGTCATACACATGGAATCAACATATTTCTCAACAAATCTAATCCAAATTGGTGATCAACTTTGTTATACGGAATTCTAATCTACAGATAAACTAGATTCCCTGAGTGTGGTGTTCCTTAACTCAGAACGACAGAAGAAAGAAAAATATTCCTTTCTCTAAGACAAATAGATAAACATAAAGGAAAGGTACCTACTTGTGATCCTTCGCTCTCGTTCCCTTTCTTTTGTTGTTTTGTCGCTCTCGGTCCAACTAAAGCCGCTAGATCGATACCTGCAATCAAAGATAAAAGACAACAAACAACATACAAATATACAATATCTATTTACCTTAACCAAATCGAACTGATTATATCTGAGAATACAATTCACAAGATATAACCATCTATATGAGAGAAAGAACAGATATAGTTATTAAGAAATTAGGAGGAGAATATTACAACCAATAGATCGATTCATTGTCAACCTGCTCCAGCTTCATTATGTCCTCATCACAGCAAGCATAATCTTAGAAGCATAGCAGTACTCGAGCTCTCATCAATTGAGAATCCAACAGCATAACACTATACAAATTTCTTCCTCCCTAGCACTTAGATGAGTGCTCAATTTATAGGGAAATTGTAAGTATTTTCTCAATAAATGGAATTGAATGGCTTTCTAATAATATGTGAGACATGTTTCTAGGTTCATTGGTGATGGATGAACACTTGCATTCTAAGTATGACACCTATGAGCTCTTCTAGAAGGCATTGGACATGTGGAAATTACCGAAACAATGATGATTTTTCTCCCAAGAGACCAACGCACCCTTAAGTGTAGGGAAGTGTTTTGCAAAGCACCCTTTCATGGAGATAAGTTCTTTGCAATGCACTTAGGCCAATTCATAGGGGCGTTGATGATTCCATGGGTCATGTCAACTATACTCCAAACTTTGGAAATCTCATGAATTAAAGCCATCAATGGAATGACTTCCCTTAGGGCATATAGCAACTGAATTAGGAGATGATAGCACCTGTTAGTATTGAATTAGGGGATGATAGACCTTGTTCATACTGGTCTTGGAGGATGATGCCCAAATTGACCTGTAACAGCTACCCCTAAAGCATGAAGTCAAAATAATGATAATATTTGGATGAGATGATTTACTATGTGATGAGTAGGATTTGAAGCGAACAGTGAGATGCATCAATTTTCAATACTTTACGTCATGACATCTTACATCTTGGACATGAATTTTTGAGGGAGGCATACCCATGCTCAACACATAAACTATCATAGCACGTACATAAATTAGAAAGTCGTCTACAGATATAGACATGCCTACATATATAGGCCCATGCTCAGATGACCATCTATATGTAAAGCCCTCGTACGGATGATGTGGTACAAAATCCTGAAATCGCAGCCCAGATGGATGAAACTAAATCTGGGTCTTCTATCTCTTTTACTCAATCGTTCAAGTAAAATTATAACAATGTGAATATGTGATTTGAAGTCAAACATGGGAAGACATCGTCTAATTACCAGTGAATGATGGAAGCCACTAACTTATGTGAGAGAAACCATCATTGATGTTAATGGTTCTCAAGGTACTGCAGTACAATTTGTAAGGCATGAATATATTATTTGATGTTGAACGCCAAACAAAAACTTTCGGTCGAAGGTCTGATGATGTCAATCTATTGCTGGAAGTGAGAAACATGTTGATGATGTAGCAAGCTCCAAGGCACTGGAAAGATGTTTCTAAGTTAACTTCCTGGATGATGATATGATGTCCACATGAAGAAACTTTATCGCGAAACGGGAGTAATTATTTTGGAGACAAAATGGGACTTGATGAAGAAATTTTCAGGGATGGCGGTCATGAAAATAAAGATTTATGAGTATTGCAGAAGATAAGGAGTTACAAGATGACTTCTCTTGAACATATCGGCGACACCGAAATGAGTTGGCAGCATTGACCCAAACCCAAAGTGATGGTATGATGGACCATAGGTATGATAGACCGTTAAGAAGATTACCCAACCCAAAAGATCATGGTGATGAAGTAAAAGTGTCATGTTCAAGAACAACCTCCTACCATAAAGTGTTCTGTTCTTTTTCCTAAATTTTCCCCAGTCATTGCTGACCAGTACCTCTTTATTTTTTAACAATATTAATGAGGGTAACATATGCTTGATCTATAATTCGACCCTTCGGGTGAATCCATCGCTATTTGATATTTTAACGAGTCTAGAGATAATGAAACTCAATCTTGCCATGATCGGTGGTGAGCCCTCGTATTGCGCCAAGAGTGCTCCAACTCCGAGGGGCTGCCCTACTTTACTTTATAAACCTGGGGTTCAAACAAAATTTGTGGTGGCAGTGCTATATACACAGCAGATTCATTATGTTCATGTCATCCTCTTCTACTTTACGAAAGGGTAATATTCCCTAAATTATGAGAACGACTGGAAATTAAATTGCTAGAAGGAAGTGACAAAAAGGAAATTGAACTAAATTGTTGGAAAGAAATGACAAGAATGAATCTAATTGAATTTGCATAAAACAAATAGAAAAAATGAAGCCAATTCTAACCCACACTTAACTTGGCCAAATGGCTAAATTCACTCTACTTATCCTATGATCTATCTAACATGCTCCTATTCATGCAACTAAACTATCCATGCCTTAATTCTAACTAGAAAGAGTTAATTTGCAGCTTGGAGGAAGAAAGAGGGCTAAAAGAGGCTAATGGGGGGGTCAACACATGAAACGAGGTTTGGAAGCGGAAAGAGGGGGTTAAACCCTTAGAAAACCTTATTATAATGTGATAAATGACTTTGGAGCATAAATAACTCCAAAGTGCGATGGCGGAGTGCGATGGAGGGTAAAACTTGTGATGTGCGATTTTGCAATCACAACTTCGCAATTTTAAATGGATAGCAATAAAGACTTAACAAAACGAACTAAATGGTGCGAAGTGCGAAGTGCGATGAGTGACGTGGCGGGTCGTGAATCGCAATATTGCAAGTTTAAATGCATAGCAGTAAGGACTTACCGGAATGAAATAAAATGTGAGAAGTGTGATTTGCGATGCGGTAAAGGTTGCGGCTTCGATCTGCGATGTGGTAAGTTCAGCCAAGTGTGATTTGCGATAGGATAAAATCTGTAGGATGCGATTTGCGACAGGGATGACGTGGTTGTGAAAAGAAAAAGGAAAAAATTTTGATTTGTGATATACGATGTCGCAATATAGCAATTGCAAGAACAAGCAGTAAGAGTTAAAGGTAAAAGCTAAGAGGAGGAAGGTGGAGGTTGGGTTTTCAATGGTGTTCAAGAATTTTTTGCGTTAAAATGAGTCTGGAAATGGTGACCGATAGAACGAAGGAATAAGGAAGACAATCGGTGAAGGAGAGTTGTAAGTCTTCAAGGCAAAAGGTAAGCAGCGCGAAGTGTGATTTGTGATTTCGCAATATCGTAATCGCAAGGAATGAGCGGTAAGTATTAAAGGTAAACGTTAAATGTTGTGATTTGTGAAGTGTGGCGTACGGTGGTGGGAGTCTCGAGGAGGAAAGTTGGATTTCGTGTTTTCGGTAGTTTTGAATGGTTTTCATGTGTTTTTCATAAAAAGGGGAAGGTAATGAGAATAAGTAGGAAGAAGCAGAGTGTAACAACAATGGAAGGGAGATGGGGGATGAAGCAAGAGGTGCTGGAGAAATTACCTTTGGGCTATGCTTCCTGTACCTATTATCAACCTGCCTATTTATGCATGAAAGAAACACAATATGTTCATGAGGATGCAACCACCGATCTAATCTATTTCCAAGAAATCATCAACGAGAAAGCAGTTTTTGGTATGTGGGAAAAGGTCTACCCTCGTCGAGCTCTATTGACAGAGTTGAGAGGGGAAGGCTAACCTCAAAGCTTTATGGAATTTATCAACTACTCTACCACTCTGTAAGCAGATTCAATATACAGCAAAAGACAACTGGAAGTGAACTAAAACATCAATAAAAATACCAGCGAACTAGCTAAATGTTGAGAAGAAAAACTAGCTAAATGACATGAAAGGAAAAAACAGTAACAGCAGAGAAGCTAAGGCACATGGATTGGGCCCTAACCCATGATCCTATCCCTCTGAAACTTAAATCAATCAAATGAAATCAGTATTCTCATTTCATAAAATAATAACTTCATACAGCTCTGAAATTTTGATCACTGAATAGAACAAAAAGCTTAATAGCTCACAACAATAGTTCTGAATGGAATCGAGACTAGAATAGACTCACTCCTCCTAGCTCTAGGTCTTCTCTCTTTATTTTACAAGGAAGCTACCAACATCTCCCTAGAAAATGGTGATTGAGTCCACTTGACTCTCAGTGAACAAGTATTGGGTGCACTTCTGCTTTGAGTTGCTTGGTTGCCTCTGGAATTCGAATTGCTAGAGAGAATCATTGGGATCCCTCGACTGCCTTTGAGGCTGGAAAATCCTCCTATAATTCCTCTTTGTTGTCTCCTCTGAGTCCTTATGATAAAATCCTTATAAAAAGGATTAATAATTCATGATTTTTTGCATTCAACCTTATATTAGGCACTCAGAGTATGTTAGCCTAAATCACCACCTATATTATCATCATAAAACCAAATAATAATAAAAATGCAAGAAAAAGAGATCTAAGAAGGAAAAAAGGTGACTATTAACCCTTCCAAATATGGCTAATGATAGAGCTCATCATCACCCCCCTACTAAATGGTTGCTCATCCTCTGAGCAACTAATCCTCCTCCTGCATTTCCTTTAATGCTATGAAAGCCCCCTGTGATTTCCTAAGGAAGAAGTGTGGGAGCTTCCCCAAGCGGGTAAAAACCATTATTCTTTTCTGAATTCTCCCATTATTTATCTTGTGCACTTGTGTCCTCTTCATCATTCAGTTGCAGCAGCAAATGTGGGTTGAGCTTGAGTCCCAACCATCGGATATTTTTGGCCTACATGGCCCTCTTGTATAATGATGCCCTTTCCAATGCACCGCTCAATATTTTTGGAGTATGGTACTCCCTATTATTGAGGCTATTAGGGAGGATGTTCCATCTCCTTTGGCTGGACATAATGCACTCCACTTCTATCTTCCTAGAAATGTCATCAAAGTGGCGTATCACCTAGTTCTGAGTCTGAAGATAACTTTCCACCAGTGCATGGTCCTTTTCAATCTTTCAATGGTTAAGGATGACTCCTCTTAGGTTGAATACTTTTGGTCTGAGATATAAGGGTTCTCTATTTCTTCTTCCCATGACCTTCCATATCTCTTTTGCTCTAGTGTCCTCATTTACCATCCAAGATGCTAGAGCCATTAACTGCATATCCCCCGTTGTAGGATTGGGGTCCCAAATCTCTAGATTTGTCAGCACAAAGTTATGCACATAAAACTCTACCATCTTTGTCTGATCAGCCATGTTAGCTTGTTTATAGAACTTGATGAATTTCTTAAAATCTAGGAAAGGGAGTGATCCATGGGAGGCTAGAGTTTTGATTTTAAATAGAAGCCATTGTTCTTTGAGGTACACAACATATGAGTCAGAGGGGAATCTATGTTGAAGGGCTTATATGCATAAGTCTGCCATGGTGGCTACTTGCTCCTCTTTTTGCTGCAATTGCTCCTTCAGTGCTACATTCTCTGCCTGTGCCTTCTGCAGCTTCTCCTTCATAATTATCTCTTCGATTCTTTCCTCCCCCCTTGATGATTCTTCAATGAAAATCGGGCTTGTGGGAGAAGTTTCTAGCTCTCTCTGATTCTTGGCAGCTCTGGAATACCTACAGGTATGCCTTTTTCTCTTTTCGCTCAGAGAAGCTATGATGGAAACCATATTTTTGTATTGAGGGGATGCGGTGTTGTGTTTTGAGTCTATTTCTCACCCACTTTCTGCTATCCCTATGACTTCTATGGCCATCTCTTCTACTTTTCATTGGCCCTTTGTCTTTGCTTCTTCTGGTTCTTCTTGTTTTTGCTGGTTCTTCCTCTTCTTCTTTTAGCACTGCGTGCTTATATCGGTCTCTCTCCCTTTAAAAATTTTCAATTTACTGGTTTGGATGAGACAGCATCTCCTTTTATTAGATAGCGCAACTAATTTTTGAGTGCTTATGAAACTCAGCTCAGCTCCAGTTCTGTTCTAGACTATTGTTTCCTTCTCTTGTTAGTTCATAATGGACTCTGTGTTTCCTCCCCTCGTTCTCCTCTACTCCACTTGACATAAATTCTTTTCTTTTGCATGCCCACGTGGCGTGTACTTCCAGTTTTATTCCATTCATACCTCACGGTGGTGGTCGGGCTAACTGGCCACCTTTCTGCCCCTTAAACTCTAAGTCTGCAAATTAATTATTTCTGGTTATTATGGATGCGTAGCAAGGGGTGAGAAGCTATACTTGAGTTTACCTGTTTTTTACAAGGTGGTTGTAGGAGCTGGAGGTTGGAGACAAGCCTTTTAGATGCTGTGTTCCTCACCATATTCTTGTACTCTGAATGAGCAGCTTGCTGAATGCACAGCTTCCTGAATGAGCAGCTTCCTGAGTGAGCTACTAATATTTGCTTGTTTTTTCTCTCTGCTTTGGATGTCGCATGGGGTGCTTGAGATGCCATGGGTGGCATTCACGTTCTCCTAGAGTCCATTATGCAGCTTTCCTTCTTGTTCTTCTTGGCAGTCCATGAACAACTTTGTCTTTTTGAAGGAACTTCCCGATGTTTCTAACAGTATGTTTGTGTGTTAAGGAAGTGATGGAGGAAGTTATGAATATGAATGGATTGAATCATGGGATGGATGGTAAGATAGAATAATGGAAAAGAAGATGAATGCTTCCCTGTGTTTCTAGAAACCATTAACAACCTGCAAAACAAAAAACACAGAAAACATAGAGATCCAGATGTATATTTTTTTTCTTTTTCTTTTTTTTTTTCTTTTTTTAAATAAAGTGGCCTGCCTCCATGGAGGTTTTCAACCCACAAACTTGCCTTGGGATTCTCAGATAGGTTTTCACCCATGGATATTTATTCTCTTTTTTCTCCTTTTTTTCTTTTTTGAACAAGTGAGCTGCCTCCATCGAGGTTTCAACCCACAAGCTTATTCTTTTTTTCCTTTTTTCTTTTTTTTTTCTTTCAGTAGGTGTGGGAAACTATGGAGTTTCCCATCACATACACCTCTCTTCTTATTGAATTTATGAACTCTGACTTCGACAAAGGCTTCTTGTAAATTTTAAGTCTGTGACCATTGACAAGCAAGGGGATTCCTTCCTCATCTATCGTTCTGATTTTAACTACGCCATTATAAAAACATTTTTCCACTATGTAAGGTCCTAACCACATTGTCATCATATTTCCTTTAAAATATTTGAACCTTGAATCATACAACAGCGCCCAATATCCTTCTTGGAAGGTCTTTTCCTTGATGTTATTGTCATTCCATACCTTCCTTTATTGCTGAACTACCTATGTGTGAAGAAGTGTTTGCATTCTGAACTCATCTAATCCATTTAGTTGTAGCAACCTCTCTCTTTTGGAATTTGATAGATCTAAATTTAATTCAATTTCCATTCTTAAAGTATTGAATTCAAACTCAACTAAAAGTAGAGCTTTCTTACCATAGACTAGTTCTTAAGGAGTGAACCCTTTTATTGTCTTCCAAGTAGTGTTGTAGGCCCAAGTAGCTTCTACCAATTTGACTACCCAACATTTTCTGTTTCTGCTCACAAACTTGGTGAGGATGCTCTCTAAAGCTTTGTTAGTTACTTCTACTTGGCCATTCACTTGAGGGTGATAGGTAGTAGAGGTTATATGCTTAAACTTGTGCTTCTCAAAAGATTCTCAATGAGTTGAGAGGTGAATTGTGCTCCCTGATCAGTGACTATTTCTCTGGGGTATCCAAACTTGTATAAAAAAAAATTCCCTCATAAATTCTATTAATTTCTCCTCAGTTTCTACCTTCACTGCTTTTTCTTCAGCCCACTTTGTCAGGTAATCAGTGCATACTATGATATACTTTTTTTTTCCAGATGGTGGATCGATAGGTCCAACAAAGTCCATGCCCCTCTTATCAAATTGCTCAAGAGCCACCTAAGGGTGTGAAGGCATTTCATCTCTTTGTGTGGGTTTCCCCATCCTTTGGCACTGGTCACACCTACTAGTGTATCTTATGGAATCTTGGTGAAGGGTAGACCAATAGTATCATGCCTGCAAAATTTGTAAGCAGATCTCCTTGCAGCAAAGTGGCCTCCACATGGGTTTTCATGAAATTCAGAGAGGATATAAAAAACTTCTTCCTCCCTCACACATCTCCTTAGGATTTGATAAAAGCCTAACTTGAAAATATTTCCCCCAATCCATGTGAAAGGGGCGCTTTTTCTGATGATTCTACTCCTCTCCCTGAATGAAATATTAGGAGGTATTTTTCCAGCAACCGGGTAGTTGGATATATCAATAAACCATGGTGAGAGTGTTGATATGGCAACGAGGTGTTCATCTGGCAGTTGGTCATCCGCCATTCCTTCTTCACCTACAGGGAGAGCTAACCTGGACAAAAAATCTGCAACAACATTCTCCTTTCCAGATTTATCAACAATAATCAAATCAAATTGATGCAAAAGTAAAAACCATCTAATAATCCTAGCATTTACATCTAGTTTTTTCATTAAATACTTGATGGTTGCAAGGTCAATGTGGACAAAGGTCTGATATCCAGTGACATAATGCCTAAATTTGTTCAATGGCTAACATCTCCTTCTCATTAATATTATAATTCAGCTCATCCTTTGACAAATTCTTGCTGATGAAATAAATGGCATAATGGATTTTGTCCTCTAATTGTCCTAATGCTGACCCTACAGCTTTTTCAGATGCATCAGTGTGGATGTGGAAAGGCAGAGTCCAATTTGGACCTCGGAGGATAGGGGTAGTAGTCAAATTTTTCTTAATGAGCTCGAAAGTCTCTTGACACGGACCAGACCAAATAAACTCAAAATATTTGGCCAATAACCCAAATAATGGTGAAGCCATCTTGCTAAAATCTTTGATGAACCTTTTATAGTAACCAGCTAAGCTTAAGAAACTCCTGACATCTTTCTGCTTTTGAGGAGTAGACACCCTTTTGATGATAATGATTTTGTTCGGGTCTACCTATATTCCTACTTGGGATATGGAGTGTCCTAATACAACCCCTACCTTCTTCAGGAATTCACACTTTTCTGGGCTCAAGGAGAGATGCATCTCAATGCACCTCCTTAGTACTTTACCCAAACTGGAGAGAGATTCTTGGAAGTCATCCCCATATGGTGTGAAATAATCCATGTAAGTTTCGACAAAGTCATGGACTAACTTAGAAAAGATGCTCAGGACAGCCCTTTGGAAGGTGGTTGGGGCATTTCATAACCCAAAGGGTAGGACTCTATAAGAAAAGGTGCCCCAAGGGAAAGTGAAAGTAGTCTTATCCTGGTCTTCAAGGTTGATTTGAATCTAATTGTACCCACTGAACCCATCTAATAAGGAAAATAACTTATTCCATGCAAGGCGATCCAAGACTTGGTCTATAAAGGGAAAAGGTAAATGGTATTTCTTGGTGGCTTTGTTAATTTCTTGATAATCAACACAAATTTGCCACTTCCCATTCTTCTTTGGGACTAGGAAAAGAGGAGATACCCACTCACTGTTGGCTATAGAATATATGAACCCTGCATCCAATAGTTTCTGCAACTCTTCTTTGACTATGTCCTTCAGAGGGGGGATCATCCTTCTTTGAGGTTGTCTTGCGGGCTTGCATCCTTCTTTGATGTAAATTTGATGTCTGTATATTGAAGGATGCACCCCTTTCATATCCTTCTAATCCCAAGAAAATTCTTCAAGATTTTCTTTCAAAAGTTGGCATAGCTACTTCTCTTCTTCATTCGAGAGGATTGGGTTGATTTTCAGAGATCTGGATGGGCCAAACTCAATAGCCTTTGTGGTTTCAAAGGTTGTCTCAAGTGAGTGCACTTACATCCAAGGTTAGCTTTCAGAATATTTGACTAAGGTTTTGAGAGGAGTGTTAATGGACCACTGGTTTTGAATGACATGGTCGATGAGTTCATCTTCATCAAGATGCCCCCTTCTAAGAATAGCATCTATGTTACACATAGGGGTAGTGTTATATAACTCATCTTCTTCATCCTCCAACCATGTAGGGAGATCATGATCAATGAGAGGCTGGGTTGGAAGATATAACACTAGTTGTTTAGACAAAGGCCCATTTTTTATAGTCATGTTTATGGCCTGACAACTAATATAAGCATCTGTAGTGGCTAACCAAGGTCTCCCTAAGATGAGAGGATAACCATTAAACTTGGTTTTTGGTTGCAGGACCAGGAAATTTGTAGAATACTCCCAAGAGTCAATGGTTACCATAACATCCTCAACCATTCATTCCGGAGTTACTATGGACCGATATCAAAGTTGCAGAACTGTTGTGGTTTTCCTCAAAGTCCCTTGGAGATTAAGCTTCAACATGGTTTCCCTGGTCATGATATTGATGGCAGCCCCTAGATCAATCAAAGTGTTGGGGACTATGACACCATCTATATGCACATCAACGACTGGACTACCATGGTCCACTGGGAGTCTGTTGTGCCTGTCTGTTGTTCGGGTACAGATTGGGTTGTGCAGGTATAGGTAGCCTAGGTGGAGCAGCATGAGAAAGCTAAGGTTGAGGTTGGGATGGAGGCATTAGAGCAGGTAGTTGATTTTTTTGAGGCCTCCTCCCTTGGGATGGATTTTTCCACTGAGGTTTTTGTGGAACATACTGCTGAAATGGTTGGTTTACTAGCTGAGGATGATATGAAGGGTTGGAAGGCCAAGTAGGAGGTATAGACCAGGATGGAGGAGTGGGGGTGTACCAAGGTTGCATGGGTGCACTCTGATTGTTGTAATAGTACGAGTAATGTGCACTTTACATACCTTTTTTATTTGGGCGAGGGCGTTGAGGCCTTCTCTTGTTGATGAAACAGAGTTGTTTTGGCATTTTTTTTCCACCTTGATATACAATTTTAATTCCAGGTAAGGAGGGACACTTGTATATGGCATGATTCTATTGATATACTAATAATGTTGGGTATGTATTATATTCTTTCCATGACTAGTCACGCGCAGGGGGGGCGGCAGCCCCCCTTGTTCAGCGTTCGGGGCAGCACCCCGGGAAAACTTTTTTGAACCTTATTTTTCGGTGGGCGGACCCGCCCATGGTTTTGTGCATGGTTTTGCACATGGTTTTGGGGCATGATGGTTTTAGGCCCCTGGTATTTTGTAGATCCGGTCAAGGGAACTATAGTTATGTTCTAATCCAAGGTTAATGGATTGGGATTTATGTATGCTTCGGCATGTATATATATGTGTTGTAACACCAAAAGGAATATAATGAAAAATCAAGTTGGTAGTCCTGATTTTGGATCCACGGGAAAATCTCTGTGTTTATTTGTTCTGTGTTTTATGCTCTCGCTATTATTTATTTTCTGTTTTTAAGATTCGTTTGTAGATAATTTCTGCACATGGTTAAAACCTACAAAGAAAAACTCTATGACATTTAGTGGACATTCATTTCTTGGGTGCTTCCTAGTAAATCTAGGACAAAATATGGCCAGTGCTCTCTCTACTTCCTCTTGCTTCCTTTTATCCTACATTGTGTCCATTTTCAAAGCAAAGGTGTGCAGCATGTCACTCTTGAAGTCCTCTAGCATGTTTCCAATCTAATGTTTTATGAAGGTGGAAGAGGAAGGGGTATCGGATGTACTTTGGCTAGCTCTACCCTTCTTCCTAAATTCCGTATAATGGTTCTAGAAGACATTTTTGATTGATTTATAGGGTTGTTCGTAGATATCTCCTCCTGATAACATATTCAAGTTTTCTATCATCTATTCATTGATCCCTCAAACAAGTACAAGTTAAGGTGAGTCAGTATCAAGATTACAGTTGGCTCTCTTATAGTTTAATTGAAACCTCTCTTCATAATCCTCTAGGGATTCATCGGGCCCGAGAGTCATCCTAAATATCTCCTCCTTAGTTTCCTTGGACCTATAGTAATCGTTGTGCTTTCTGTTGAAGGTCTCTTCCATATGTGCCCAGGTAGTGATGTTATCCCTAGGCAGACCCATGAACCAGCGCAAGGTTGCATCCTTAAGGGTGGATGGGAATAGCTTCAAATTTTGATCATCCGAGGTGTAAACATAATTCCTACAAACAACAACAAATTCGAACATGAATGTGTCAGGGTCCTCAGAGGTAAGTCCATGGAAGTGTGGAAGAGTTGAGGGGCTAATGTTTTTCATCTTAGCTTCCCCATCTTCCTCTCTTATGGGAAAGTATCTTTGGCTCCCAACAATGGTTAACATAGGTGAAGGAGTTCCCTCAGTTGAAACAAGGTCTTCTTCTTCTTCCCCAATAATATCTTCAAAATATTCAGAAGGCTCTCCTATAGGGGGTTCAATCTCAATTCCACTGAAGAAGAGTGAAGGGTGGCTAGGAGGTGATGTGGGGTTTTTAGGTAAGATTTGTATTTGGGTATTCCTAGCCCTATGAGGCATTAAAATCAGATACTTTTGTATTTTTTTCAATATTTCTGAAATGACATGAAAAGAAAGGAAAGCAGAAAAGAATGCTAAAACAAAATCAAAGCATCTACGAGACACCTCCCCGGCAACGGCACCAAAAAGTGGTGATCCCTAGTATGGCACCAAGAGCGTTGCAACTCCCAAGGGATGCCCTACTTTACTTTATCAACCTGGGGTTCGTACAAACTTTGACCTGACAGTGCTATATACACAGCAGATGCATTTTGTTCAAGTCATCCTCTTTTGTTTTACGAAAGGGTGATATTCCCTAAATTATGAGAACGACTGCAAAGTAAATTTGTTGAAGGAAGTGACAGAAACGAAACTGAACTAAATTTCTGGAAAGAAATGACAAGAATGAAGCTAATTGAATTTTCAAAAAAAAAAATAGTAGAAAGGAAACCAATTCTAACCCACACTTAACATGTCCAAACGGCTAAATGCACTCTACTTATCCTATGATCTATCTACCATGCTCCTATTCATGCAACTAAACTATCCTTGCCTTAATTCTAACTAAAAAGAGTTAATTTGTAGCTTGGAGGAAGAAAAAGGGATAAAAGAGGCTAATGGGGGGCTAAACACATGAAACAAGGTTTTGAAGTGGAAATAGGGGGTTAAACCCTTAGAAAACCTTATTATAATGCGAGAAATGACTTTGGAGCGGAAAGAAACCAAAATTGTGGTGGCGAAGTGCGATGGAGGGTAAAAGTTGTGATGTGCGACGTCGCAATCGCAAATTCATAAGTTTAAATAGATAGCAGTAAGGACTTAACGGAATGAACTAAATGGTGTGAAGTGCGTAGTGCGACGAGTGACGTGGCAGGTCGTGAATCAAAATATCGCAAGTTTAAATGGATAGCAGTAAGGATTTAACGGAATGAACTAAAATGTGTGAAGTGTGATTTGCAATGCGGTAAAGGTTGTGGGTTGCGATTTGAGATGTGGTAAGTTTAGCGAAGTGCATTCTGCGATAGGATAAAATCTGCGGGATGTGATTTGCGATGGGGATGAGGTGGTTGTGAAAAGAAAAAGGGGAAATTTTTGATTAGCGATATGTGATGTTGCAATATTTCAATCTTAATAACAAGCGGTAGGAGTTAAAGGTAAAAGCTAAGAGGAGGAATACGGAGGTTAGGTTTTTGATGGTGTTCAATCATTTTTGCGTTAAAAAGAGTCTGGTGACGTTGATCGATAGAACGAAGGAATAAGGCAGGCAATCAGCGAAGGATAGCGGTAATTCCTCAAGGCGAAAGGTAAGCAGTGCGAAGTGTGATTTGCAATTTCGCAATACCGCAATCGCAAGGAACGAGCGGTAAGTGTTAAAGGTAAACGTTAAATGTTGTGATTTGTGAAGTACGACGTACAGTGGTAGGGGTCTCGAGGAGGAAAGGCGGGGGTCGGGTTTTCAGTGCTTTTGAATGGTATTAACGTGTTTCTCATAAAAATGGGAAGGCAGTGAGAATAAGTGGGAAGAAGCAGAGTGTAACAGCAGTGCGCGAAGCGTAACAATAGAGATGGAAGGGAGATGGGGGATGAAGCAGGAGGTGTTGGAGAACTTCTCTCTGGGATATGATTTTTGTACCTGTTATCAACCTGTCCATTTCTGCAAGAAAGACAGACAATATTTTTCATGAGGATGCAAGCACTGATCTAATCTATTTCAAATAAATCATAAGCGAGAAAGCATTTTTTGGCCTGTGGGAAAAGGTCTACCCTCCTCAAGCTCTATTGACAAAGTTGAGAGGGGAAGGTTAAACTCACATATTTATGGAGTTTATCAACTACTCTACCACTTTGTGAGAAAATTCAATCTACAGAAAAAATACAACGGGAAGTGAACTAAAGCATCAATAAAAATATCGACAAACTAGCTAAATGTTAGGAAGAAAAACTAGCTAAATGACATGAAATGAAAAGATAGTAATAGCAGAGAAGTTGAGGCACATGGATTGGGCCCTAACCCACGATCCTAGCCCTCTGAAACTTAAATCAATAGAATGAAACCAGTCTGCTCATTTCATAAAATAATAACTTCATACATCTTTGAAAGTTTGATCATTGAATAGGACAAAAACCTCAATAGCTCACAACAATAGTTCTGAATGGAATCGAGACTTGAATAGACTAACTACTCCTAACTCTAGCTCTACTCTATTTATTCTACAGGTCAGCTACCAATAGCTCTCTAGAAAATGGTGATTGATTCCACTTGATTCTCCTCTACTCCACTTGATTTAATTTCTTTTCTTTTGCATGCCCAGGTGGCGTGTACTTCTAGATTCATTCCAGTCATACCTCACGATGGTGGCCGAGCTAACTGGCCACATTTCTGCCCCTTAAACTCTAAGTCCACAAATTAATTATTTCTAGCTATTGTGGATGCATAGCAAGGGGTGATAATTTATACCTAATTTTACCTGTTGTTTCCAAGGTGGCTGCAGGAGCTAGAGGTTGGAGACAAGCCTTTTAGATGTTGTGTTCCTCACCATATTCCTGTACTCTGAATGAGCAGCTTGTTGAATGAGAAGCTTCCTAAGTGAGTTGCTAATATTTTCTTGTTGTTTCTCTCTACTATGGATGTTGCATGGGGTGCTTTAGATGCCATGGGTGGCATTCCCATTCTCCTGGAGTCTATTATGCAGCTTTCCTTCTTGTTCTTCTTGGCATTCCATGAACAACTTTTTCTTTTTGAAGGAACTTCGTGATGTTTGTAGCAGTCTGCTTGTGTGTTATGGAGGTGATGGAGGAAGTTATGGAGATGAATGGAGTGAATGATGGGATGGATGGTAAGATAGAATAAGGGAAAATAATATGAATGCTTCCCTGTGTTTCCAGAAACCATTAACAACCTACAAAATAGCAAACACAGAAAACACAGAGATGCAGATGTATATTTTTTTCTTTTTCTCTTTTTTTTCTTAAATAAAGTGGGCTGCCTCCATGGAGTCTTTCAACCCACAAACTTGCCTTGGGCGCCTCAAAGAAAGTTTTACCCATGGATCTTTATTCTCGTTTTTCTCCTTTTTTTCTTTTTTGAGCAAGTGATCTGCCTCCATCGAGGTTTCAACCCACAAGCTTATTATTTTTTCTTTTTTCATTTTTTTCTTTCAGGAGGTGTGGGAAACTATGGAGTTTCCCATCACATACACCTCTCTTCTTATTGAATTTATGAACTTTGCCTTTGACAAAGGAAACCTGTAAATTTTAAGTCTATGACCATTGACAAGCAAGGGGATTCCTTCATCATCTATGTTTCTGATTTGAACTGTGCCATTATCAAAAATATTTTTCCATTGTCTAAGGTCCTAACCATCTTTTCATCAGCTTGCCTTTAAAATATTTGAGCCTTGAATCATACAACAGCACCCAATCTCCTCCTTGGAAGGTTTTTTCCTTGATGTTCTTGTCATGACATACCTTCCTTTGCAACTAAAATACCTTTGTGTGAAGAAATGCTTGCATTCTGAACTCATCCAATCCATTTAGTTGCAGCAACCTCTCTTTTTGGGAATTTGATAGATCTTGATTTAATTCAGCTGCCATTCTTAAAGTATTGAATTCAAACTCAACTAAAAGTAGATCTTTCTTACCATAGATTAGTTCATGAGTGAATCATGGTGTTGTCTTCCAAGTAGTGTTCTAGGCCCAAATAGCTTCTACCAATCTATCAACCTAATATTTTATGTTGCTACTCACAACCTTGGTGAGGATGTTATCTAAATCTTTGTTAGTTACTTCTACTTGGCCATTCGCCTGAAGGTGATAGGCAGTAGAGGTTCTATGCTTAATATTTTTCTCCCTCAAAATATTCTCAATGAGGTGAGAGGTGAATTGTGCTCCATGCTTACTGACTATTTCTTTGGGGTATCCAAACTTGTAAAACACATTCTCTCTCAGAAATTATGCTACTTTCTCCTCGGTTTCTACCTTCACTTCTTTTGCTTCAACCCACTTTATCTGGTAATTAATGCAGACTATGATATACTTCTATTGTCCAGATGGTGGATCGATAGGTCCAACAAAGTCCATGCCCCACTGATCAAATGGCTCAAGAGCCACCTGAGGGTGTAAAGGAATTTCATCCCTTTGTGTGGGTTTCCCCATCCTTTGGCATTGGTCACACCTGCTAGTGTATCTTCTGGAATCTTGGTGAAGGGTAGGCCAATAGTATCATGCCTGCAAAACTTTGTAAGCAGCTCTCTTTGCAGCAAAGTGGCCTCCACATGGGTTGTCATGACATTCAGACAGAATATCAAAAACTTCTTCCTCCCTCACACATCTCCTTAGGATTTGATAAGGGCCTATCTTGAAAATATTTTCCCCAATCCATTTGAAAGGGGTGCTTTTTCTGATGATTATGTTCCTCTCCCTGAATGAAATATCAGGAGGGAGTTGTATAGCAACCAAGTAGTTCGCTATATTAGAAAATCATGGTGAGAGTGTTGATATGGAAAAGAGGTGTTCATCTGGAAGTTGGTCATCCACCATTCCTTCTTCACCTACAGGGAGAGCTAACCTGGACAAAACAATCTGCAACAACATTTTCCTTTCGAGGTTTATCAACAATATTCAAATTGAATTGGTGCAAAAGTAACAACCATCTAGTAATCCTAGCATTTACATCTGGTTTTTTCATTAAATACTCGATGGTTGCATGGTCAGTGTGGACAGAGGTCTGATATCCAGTGACATAATTCCTGAATTTGTCCAATGCATAGAAAATGGCTAACATCTCCTTCCCAGTAACAGTATAATTCAGCTCGGCCTTTAACAAATTATTGCTAATGAAATAAATAGCATAAGAGATTTTGTAATATAATTGTCCTAATGTTTCCCCTACATCTTTGATATATGCATCAATGTGGATGTGGAAAGGCAGAGTCCAATTTGGACCTCGAAGGATGGGGGCGGTAGTCAACTATTTCTTAATGAGCTCGAAAGCCTCTTGACATGGACCAGACCAAATAAACTCAGAATCTTTGGCCAATAACCCAAATAATGGCGAAGCCATCTTGCTGAAATCTTTGATGAACCTTTTATAGTAACCAGCTAAGCCTGAGAAACTCCTTACATCTTTTTGTTTTTGAGGAGCAGGCACCCTTTTGATGATAGTGATTTTGTTCGGGTCTACCTGTATTCCTGCTTGGGATATGGAGTGTCCTAATACAACCTTTCCTTCTTCAGTAATTCACACTTTTCTAGGCTCAAGGAGAGATGCATCTCAATGCACCTCCTTAGTAGTTTACCCAAATTGGAGAGAGATTCCTAGAATTCATCCCCATATGGTGTGAAATCCTCCATGTAAATTTCGACAGTCATGGACTAACTCAGAAAATATGCTCAGGACAGCCCTTTGGAAGGTGGGCCAGGCATTACATAACCCAAAGGGTAGGACTCTATAAGCAAAGGTACCCCAAGGGGAGGTGAAAGTAGTCTTATCCTAGTCTTTAAGGCTGATTTGAATTTGATTGTACCCACTGAACCCATCTAAGAAGGAAAATAACTTCTTCCCTACAAGGCTATCCAAGACTTGGTCTATAAAGGGCAAAGGGAAATTGGGTTTTCTTGGTGGCTTTGTTAAGTTCTCGATAATCAACACAAATTCGCCACTTTCCATTATTCTTTGGGACTAGGACAAGAGGAGATACCCACTCACTATCGGATATAGGATATATGAACCCTGCATCCAATAGTTTCTACAGCTCTTCTTTGACTATGTCCTTCAGAGATAGGTTCATCCTTCTTTGCAGTTGTCTCATAGGCTTGCATCCGTCTTTGATGTAAATGTGATGCCTTCATACTGAAGGATGCACCCCTTTCATGTCCTTGTAATCCCAAGTAAATGATTCAAGATTTTCTTTCAAAAGCTAGCATGGTTGCTTCTCTTCTTCATTTGAGAGGTTTGGGTTGATTTTCAAAGATCTGGATAGGCCAAACTCAATAGCCTTGGTGGTTTCAGAGGTTGTCTCAACTGGGTGCACTTCCATCCAAGGTTGGCTTTCAGAATATTTGACTAAGGTTTCGAGAGAAGTGTTAGTGGAGATATGGTTTTGAATGGCATAGTCAATGAGTTCATCTTCATCAAGTTGCCCCCCTCTAAGAATAGCATCTATGGTACACATAGGAGAAGTGTTATATAACTCATCTTCTTCATCCTCCAACCATATAGGGATATCATGATCAATGCAAGGTTGGGTTAGATGATATAACACTAGTTGTTTAGACAAAGGCTCATTTTTTATAGTCATGTTTCCGGCCTAACAACTAATATAAGCATCTGCAGTGGCTAACCAAGGTCTCCCTAAGATGAGAGGATAATAATTAATCTTGGTTTTTGGTTGCAAGACAAGGAAATTTGTAGGATACTCCCAAGAGTCAATGGTAACCATAACATCTTCAAAAATTCCGTCTGGAGTTACTGTGGACAGATCTGCAAGTTGCAGGACTCTTGTGGTTTTCCTCAAAGTCCCTTGGAGATTAAGTTTCAACATGGTTTCCTTGGTCTTGATATTGATGGCAACCCCTAGATCTATCAAATTTTTGGGGACTGTGACATCATCTATATGAACATCAACAACTGGACTACCAGGGTCTAGGTACTTTGGAAATATCACCTTCCCCAGCATCAGGTCAGACAGTTGTCCTACCACATTGATGGTGGGGGTATCTCTCTTCCTTCTCCCAGGTTTCTTGAAGCACTTTTCTTTGATGAGCCTATTGTAGATAGGGACAACCTTAATGGTCTGGATAAGTGGTATATTTACACACAAATTTTCCAATTCTACCAGGAGTTCAGTCTCCTATGGGGTGTGTCGAATAGGGTGGATCAAGCGCTCGGGAAAAGGAGGTTGTTGGATCTCAGTGTTATCTTCTTCCTTTTCCTCCTCAACCTCTACAGGTGGAGATGGGGGATGGTTGTTTGTGAGTACTCTTCTCAACCTGAGATTAACCTCTTGTATCTCCACAGCATAAGTTGGATGGGATGTTTCTCCACTGGGAGTCTGTTGTGCCTGTCTGTTGTTCAGGTACAGATTGGGATGTGCGGGTATAGGTAGCCTAGGTGGAGCAGCATGAGAAAGCTAAGGTTTAGGTTGGGGTGGAGGCATTAGAGCAGGTAGTTGATTTTTTTGAGGCCTCCTCCCTTGGGATGGATTTTTCCACTGAGGTTGTTGTGGAACATATTGCTGAAATGGTTGGTTTATTGGCTAAGGATGATATGAAGGGTTGGAAGGCCAAGTAGGAGGTGTAGACCAGGATGGAGGAGTGGGGTTGTACCAAGGTTGCATGGGTGCACTCTGATTGTTGTAATAGTACGAGTAATGTGCACCTTGCATACCTTTTTTATTTGGGTGAGGGCGTTGAGGCCTTCTCTTATTGATGAAACAGAGTTGTTTTGGCATTTTTTCCCCACCTTGATATACAACTTTAATTCCAGGTAAGGAGGGACACTTGTCTATGGCATGATTCTATTGATATACTAATAATGTTGGGTATGTGTTATATTTTTTCCACAGCCCCCCTTGTTCGGGGTCCGGGGCAACGCCCCAGAAAAACTTTTTTGAACCTTATTTTTCGGTGGGCGGACCCTCCCATGGTTTTGTGCATGGGTTTTCACATGGTTTTGGGGCATGATGGTTTTCGGCCCCTGGTATTTTGTAGATCCAGTCAAGGGAACTATAGTTATGTTCTAATCCAAGGTTAATGGATTGGGGTTTATGTATGCTTCGGCACGTATATATATGTGTTGTAACACTAAAAGGAATATAATGAAAAATCAAGTTGGTAGTCCCGATTTGGGATCCAGGGGAAAATCTTTGTGTTTATTTGTTTTGTGTTTTATGCTCTCGCTATTATTTATTTTATGTTTTTAAGATTCGTTTGTAGATCATTTTTGTACATGGTTAAAACCTACAAATAAAAACTCTATGGCATTCAGTGGGCATTCATTTCTTGGGTGCTTCCTAGTAAATCTAGGACAAAATATGGCCAGTGCTCTCTCTGCTTCCTCTTGCTTCCTTTTATCCTACATTGTGTCCATTTTCAAAGCAAAGGTGTGTGGCATGTCACTCTTGAAGTCCTTTAGCATGTTTCCAATATAATGTTTTATGAAGGTGGAAGAGGAAGGGGTATTGGATGTACTTTGGATAGCTCTACCCTTCTTCCTAAATTCCCTATAATGGTTCTGGAAGACATTTTTTATTGATTCATAGGGTTTTTGGTAGATATCTCCTCCTAATAACATATTCAAGTTTTATATCATCTCTTCATTGATCCCTCAAACAAGTACAAGTTAAGTTGAGTTAGTATCAAGAGTACAGTTGGCTCTCTTATAGTTTAATTGAAACCTCTCTTCATAATCCTTTAGGGATTCATCGAGCCCGAGATTCATCCTAAATATCTCCTCCTTAGTTTCCTTGGACCTACATTAATCGTTGTGCTTTCTGTTGAAGGTCTCTTCCATATGTGCCCAGGTAGTGATGTTATCCCTAGGCAGACCCATGAACCAGCGCAAGGCTGCATCCTTAAGGGTGGATGGGAATAGCTTCAAATTTTGATCATCAGAGGTGTAAACATAATTCCTACAAACAATAGCAAATTCAAACATGAATGTGTCAAGGTCCTCAGAGGTAAGTCCATGGAAGTGTGGAAGAGTTGAGGGGCTAATGTTTTTCATCTTAGCTTCCCCATCTTCCTCTCTTATGGGAAAGGATATTTGACTCCCAGCAATGGTTAACATAGGTGAAGTAGGTCCCTTAGTTGAAACAAGGTCTTCTTCTTCTTCCCCAATAGGATCTTCAAAATATTCTGAAGGCTCTCCTATAGGGGGTTCAATCTCACTGCCACTAAAGAAGAGTGAAGGGTGGCTAGGAGGTGATGTGGGGGTTTTAGGTAATATTTGTCTTTGGGTATTCCTAGTCTTACGAGGTATTAAAATCATATCTTTTTGTATTTTTTCAATATTTCTGAAATGACATGAAAAGAAAGTTAAGCAGAAAATAATGCTAAAAAAAAAATTAAAACATCTACTAGACACCTCTTGGGCAACGGCGCCAAAAATTGGTGAGCCCTGGTATTGCACCAAGAGTGTTGCAACTCCCAAGGGCTTCCCTACTTTCCTTTATCAACCTGGGGTTCATATAAACTTTGAGGTGATAGTGTTATATACACAGCAGATGCATTTTGTTCTTGCCACCCTCTTCTATTTTACAAAAGGGTGCTATTCCATAAATTATGAGAATGACTGGAAAGTAAATTGCTAGAAGGAAGTGACAGAAAGGAAACTGAACTAAATTGTTGGAAATAAATGACAAGAATGAAGCTAATTGAATTTGCAAAAAAAAAATATTAGAAAGTAAACCAATCCTAACCCACACTTAACTTGGCCAAATGGCTAAATGCACTCTACTTATCCTATGATATATCTACCATGCTCCTATTCATGAAACTAAAATATCCATGCCTTAATTATAACTAAAAAGAGTTAAGTTGCAACTTGGAGGAAGAAAAAGGGCTAAAAGAGGCTCATGAAACGAGGTTTGGAAGAGGAAAGAGGGGGTTAAACCCTTCAAAAACCTTATTATAATGCGAGAAATTACTTTGGAGCGAAAGAACTCAAAAGTGCGATGGTAGAGTGCGATGAAGGGTAAAATTTGTGATGTGTGATGTCGAAATTGCAACTTCACAAGTTTAAATGGATAGCAGTAATGAATTAACGGAACCAACTAAATGGTGTGAAGTGAGAAGTGCAACGAGTGACGTGGTGGGTTGCAAATTGAAATATCGCAAGTTTAAATGGATAGTGGTAAGGACTTAACGAAATGAACTAAAATGTGCGAAGTGTGATTTGCGATGCGGTAAAGGTTGCGGGCTGCGATCTATGATGCGGTAAGTTCAGCGAAGTGTGATTTACGATAGGATAAAATCTGCAGGATGGGATTTGTAATGGGGATGACGTGGCCGTGAAAAGAAAAAGGAAAAATATGTGATTTTTAATATGCGATGTCGCAATATCACAATCGCAAGAACAAGTGGTAAGAGTTAAAGGTAAAAGCTAAGAGGAGGAAGGCGGAAGTCGGATTTTCGATGGTGTTCAAGAGTTTTTGCATTAAAATGATTCCGACGATGATAACCGATAGAACAAAGGAATAAGACAGGAAATCGGCGAAGGAGATCAGTAAGTCTTCAAGGAAAAAGGTAGGTGGTGCGAAGTGTGATTTGTGATTTCACAATATCGCAATTGCAAGGAACGAGCGGTAAGTATTAAATGTTCTGATTTGTGAAGTGTGACGTACGGTGGTGGGAGTCTCTAGGAGAAAAGGAAAAGGTCAGGTTTTCGATGGTTTTGAATGGTTTTCACATGTTTTTCATAAAAAGGGGAAGGCAATGAGAATAATTGGGAAGAAGCGGAGTGTAATAGAAGTACGCAGTGCGTAACAACAAAGATGGAAGGGAGATGTGGGATGAAGTAGGAGGTGCTAGAGAACTTCCCTTTGGGCTATGCTACCTGTGCCTGTTATCAACCTGCCTATTTATGCATGAAAGATAGACAATATGTTCATGAGGACGCAAGCACTGATCTAATCTATTTCCAAGAAATCATAAGCGAGAAAGCATTTTTTGGTCTATGGGAAAAGGTCTACCCTCCTCGAGCTCTATTGACAGAGTTGAGAGGGGAAAGCTAACCTCACAGCTTTATGAATTTTATCAACTACTCTACCACTCTGTAAGCATATTCAATATACAGCAAAAGACAACAGGAAGTGAACTAAAACATCAATAAAAATACTAGAAAACTAGTTAAATGTTCAGAAGAAAAACTAGCTAAATGCTATGAAAGGAAAAGATAGTAACATCAGAGAAGCTAAGGCACATGGATTGGGCCCTAACCGACGAGCCTAGCCCTCTGAAACTTAAATCAATCAAATGAAATCAGTATGCTCATTTCATAAAAGAATAACTTCATACATCTCTAAAATTTTGATTACTAATAGGATAAAAAGTTCAATAGCTCACAACAATAGTTCTGAATGGAATTGAGACTAGAATAGACTCACTCCTCCTAGCTCTAGCTCTACTCTATTTATTCTATAGGGAAGCTACCAACAGCTCCCTAGAAAATGGTGATTGAGTCCACTTGACTCCCAGTGAACAAGAATTGGGTGCACTTCCTCTTTGAGTTGCTTGGTTGCCTTTGGAATTCGAATTGTTGGAGATAATCATTGGCAGACCTTGGTTGTCTTTAAGGGCAGAAAATCCTCTTATAATTCTTGTTTTTTGTCTCCTCCGAGTCTTTATGATAAAATACTTATAAAAAGGATTAACAATTCATTTTTTTCTACACTCAACCTTATATTAGCCACTCAGATTATTTTAGCCTAAATCACCACCTATACTATCATCATAAAACCAAATAATAATAAAAATGCAATAAAAAGAGATCTAAGAAGGAAAAAAGGTGACTCTTAACCCCTCCAAATATGTCTAATGATGGAGCTCATCAAACGGCAAGTTCGTTGCTATTTTATGTTTTAACGAGTCTAACAACAGTGAAAACCCTGTCCTTTTTCATGTTTAGAGAATTTTAAAAAGGGACAAAAAGAAAACTCCATGAGTCCTTTTTCGTAAAGTTTTCGCTCAGGTCCGAAAAATTGTAAAATGATACCTTAGAAAACCTCTTAGCCATGTTCGACTAAGGTGTTCCTTTTTCGTAAATAATCTATCTCAGTCCAGAAAAGGGTTAAACTAATACTGAGTAGATTTAATTTCATTTACTTTTACGAGCTTGAAAAGACAAGTGCTTGGCAATCTTTTCACGTTATTGCAGTCTGAAAAGAGATAAAAGAAGACTCCAGGGGGTTCCTTTTTCGTATTTATCAAAGCTTGAAAAAGAGAGAAAATTTCACTTTAATTTCCTTTTTCATGTTTATCAAAGCTCGAAAAAAGAGGATAAAAGTATTCTTTGTGATCGAATCATTTTTGAATAGTTGTGCACTTCAAACTCGCTGTATCAGTTGTAAAACTTGTTTAGAGAACCATCAAACGGATTAAAAATGCCTATTTCATAGTAAAAATGGATAAAAACCATAGTCACATCATTACATATGAATAAAATAATCAAAATGACTATTAAAAAGAAGTTTTTACCATTTCATAGTTACAATTTGAAATTTAGGAGCCTGATCCAGTTTTTCCCTAGAACTTTAGCAGTTTATTGCGACAGTTTCAGTGGATGATTTCTCGTGTCGTTTGATCCAGGCTAGAGCTACTGTTATAGCATCATTTTTCACCCTTATGTGAATAATGATTGTCTCTTTGGCCTTGGGCACCCTTTCCCCCCAGACTTGAACAACTTCATAAAAACAATGTCTAAAATCCCATACGCGATTATGCCTAGACTTTCCGTGTATATACGCGAGTCCATTCATACTTTTCCGCGTATGCCATTTAAATCATTAAAAATACATATAAATTCCTTATTTTCAAGGTAGGGTGATGGTTATTCCCGTAATTCAACCACCCCAGCCCATGGCCCAACTGTTTCCAACTGCTGAAACTACTTTGAGGGAGTATAAAAGCCCCTCATGTGTATGGCCTAACAGAGAGAGAAAATTATAGATATTATACTCTATTGAATCCCTATTTCAAGTATGATATTCCTGTGCCTCCTGCACTCCCCAAGTATATTCAAGAAACCCTTTTTTCCTTGAAGATGATCATCATCCTATATGACATCTTTTGTGCACACATCTTGGAAGAATCCTAGTGAAGTGAGGGCTAGACGGATCCAGAAAACGATCTACTCGAAGGCCGTGGAAGGATTCAGGTGATCTCTCCACTTTATATTATTGTACATGCCATTTATAATGAGAAGAACCATCTTGTTCCCAAATATTCACGTGTTTATATCTATTTATATATGTGTAAATATTGTTAATTGAAATGATATTATACATGGGTTACACTAACATCTAGGAACAATATATGTTGTACAACTAGTGTTTCATGTTCGTTCTTTCTTGATTTCCAGGTTACGAAGCACGAGGAGTTGCTGGGGGTTTTCACCCCACGGGATCTACATCAAACATATGACTTTCGGGTAAGCTCCGCAACTGATTAAATCTAGTTGTCATCATAAAAGATAGGTTAAGTGAGTCCTTCTTGAATGGTATGCCCCTGATCTGTGAAGGTTTCCAACCCAAAAACCTTTAGGGAGTTATTTCCTGAAACAGAAATGGCGACTCCGCTGGGGAAGAAGAAAGGACAAAATAATAATAGGAAGAAGGGAAAAGATGGAAAGGGCGATGCAAATAAATCCAACAAACATGTTGGTGACGTACAGAAGGATAAAAACAAAGTGAAATTTCCATGCAAGTTATGTACTAGAGATCATCTTCCTCACCTCTGCCCTAAAATTCAAGATGCGTAGTGCTTGTTAGCTCAACAGGGATCTTCAAGTTCCCAGGTTGTGTTAACAAACCATTTTCCCCAAGGGCAATAGTTAGTTGTTGGCGCAAATCAAAATATTGGGGCTTCCTCTCGAGGTACCCAGGACGAGGAAACCCCATAAAGCATATATATGATGAGTGCTCACGCAGATATCGCTACGAGATCTCGTGATTATGGTACAACTGAGTCTTTGAAAGCCAAGGGTGCTCCTGATAGTACTGAACCACTTCACATTACGAGGCCCACTATTGAGCCCATACCTCGGATTCCAAAAGAATCTACAAAGCGTACGACGATTAATCCAAATTCCAAGGTTGCCCAGAACTACTCTGTTGTAGAAGACCTGGCGCAGAGTCCTTGAGTTATGTCTGCTCTCGAGGTGCTCCAATCTTGTCTAGCTCAGCGAAGTTCTCTTCTCACTGCTATTGGGGATGTTGATCTGAAAAACTCTCTTATGATTAAGTTCGATATGACTAATTTTAAAAAGAGACCCCCACATTATATGGATTTCCATATTAGATCTTCATTTTTAAAGTTCACTATATTTTGAACGGTCATTGATGAGGGTTCTTCCACGTGTGTGATGTCTCTCGCATGTTGGAAGGGAATCAGATCTCCCGCAGCTATTCCATCAGCCACTCTTCTAACTGCATTTGATGGTCATTCTCACAGGCCGTATGGTATTGTCCTGGCTTTGCCCATCTGTGTTGGGGGAAAAACTATAAATATAGAGGTTGAGATAGTTGATGCAAGCTTGGACTACAGCCTTCTGTTGGGGCGAAACTGGATTTATGAGATGGATGCTATTGCATCCTCCTTGTTTCGTATTATTTGTTTCCCTCACGAAGGGAGTATTGTCACAGTTGACCAACTAGATTTTTCTCCTGTAGACCCGAATGCATCTACTGACTCAACTATCCCTTTGGTGGATAACGTCAAACCGCCTGTTGAGAATCTAGGGGTTGGAATGTATTCTTCTCTGATGGGTACTTTCGATATTCCACCTCCTTCCATTAATATAAATGCAATTTCATCCTCTAGGGCACCTATTCGGCGATAGTTCTTCAGAACTCATTATTTTTTAGACCCTTGGACCTTACCTTCTCCTACATCCACATTAGCAGAAGGTCAAGTGGGTGGAATGGCATTTCCGATGTCTGCAGTTGAGATTTCTTATAGATCTATTGTTGACTCTGAAAAATCCATTCCAGTTTCTCTTTCACCAGAGGAATTGGATGGCGATGTGGCCCCGGCTTGGACACTTCGTTCTTCTTCTGCCCATGATTGCCTCGATACTACTCTTCCATCTGAAGAGGCTATCCTGGAAGCTATAACTGGTATAGATAGACCATGGGATGATTTGTATCATCGGTCTTACATTCTACCAGATTTGAATGAAGTTGAGTCAATTTTTCCAAGTCCTCAGTCTTCTGGCCCTATTCACCTAGTCCTGAACCCTTTAGCACCAGCACAGGTATTTGTTGAAGGGAACATGGCTGTCATTTCTCCGACTATCCCGGTGAACATCTCCAGAAATCCCAACGTTATCGAGAATGTTTTCATCGAGTTGAATGTTCCCCTGAAGAGATTCAAATTTACACTGATCTCTTTAGATATTTTAGGGATGTGTCCGCTTGGTCTTCTGAAGAAATTCCTAGTATAGATCCATCTATTGTCGAGCATGAGATCAAGATCTATGAAAATGCTAAACCTGTGAGGCAAAAAATTCATCCGGTCAACCCTAGGAAGGCTGTAGCTATCAAAGCTGAGGTAGAGAAGTTGTTTAAGGCAGGATTTATTTTCCCTGTTTCTTTGACTGAATGGGTTTCAAATCCAGTTCCGGTAGATAAGAAACAAGGAATAATTCTCATTTGCATTGATTTCAGAGACCTTAATAAAGCATGTCCGAAAGATAATTACCCCACACCATTCATCTATCAGATTATTGACGAGTGTGCCAGTAATGATATTTTCTCCTTCATGGACAGTTTTTCTGGATATAATAAAATTATTATTCGTCCTAAAGATCGGCATAAGACTGCCTTTATTTGTCCCTAGGGTACCTTTCCTTACAAAAAAATGTCATTCAGCCTTAAAAATGCTAGAGCCACTTTTTAGCGGGCCATGTCATATGCCTTCCATGACATCAAACATATTATCGAGGCATACTTGGATGATTTAGTTGCTCGTTCTCGCAAGAGAATTGATCATCCTTCTCACCTTCGTCAAGTATTCGAAAGATGTCGTTTTTACAAAATTAGGTTGAATCTGAACAAGTGTGTTTTCGCGGTCACATCCGGTCGGTTGTTCGGATTTATTGTGTCTACGGAAGGGATTCGGGTAGATCCCTTCAAGGTTGAGGCAATAATTTTGTTGCCTCCCTCGTCGTCTATTCGTCAACTTCAAAGTGTACAAGTAAAAGCTAATTTTCTGCGAAGATTTATCGTAAATTATGCCAAAATTACAAGAGGATTCATGAGATTTTTAAAGAAGGGAGTCCCATTTTTTTGGGATGACTTTGCTCAACGTTCATTTGATGCTTTGAAAAAATCATTGACCTCTGCTCCTATACTGATTCCACCTGATTATAGCAGGGATTTCCTCTTGTATCTCGCAGCAGCAACAGAATCTACTATCGGTATTGTTCTAGTTCAGTAGGATGATGCTCTTGTAGAGCATGTTATATACTACCTTTGTCGAGGCTTGGTAGGACCTGAACTTCAGTATTCTATGATAGAAAATCTTGCTTTAGCAGCTGTCCATGTTGTACAGCGGCTCAGACATTATATTCTCCTTTGCAAAACTTATGTTTTGGCATCAGTAAATCCATTTCAGTTTCTTCTCAACAGGCGAGTGATTGGGGGGAAATACAATCGATGGTTTGTGATTTTGCAAGAATTTGATCTTGAGTTTATGTCTACCAAGTCCAAGAAATCATTAGTTTTCGCAGAATTAATTTCTAAGTTTCCCTGTGGAGAGGAGATAGTTTATGATGAGTCCTTTCCAGATGAGCATCTTTTTCTCATCTCTTCACAGGATCCTTGGTATGGGGATCTCATTGTATATCTTTAGACTGCGAAGTTTCCTTCAAATTTTTCGAAAGATGAGCGATGTAAGTTGCGTCACCTGGCTAAAAATTACTTGATTATTGGTGATAATTTATACCATCGAGGAGTCGATTCAATCCTACGACGATGCTTAACTCTCGAAGAAGATGAGGTTGTGCTGAATGATTGCCACAGTGGAGCTTGTGGTGGTCATTTATTTGGGCTTGCTATAGCCCAAAAAATCCTGCATGCTGGATACTTTTGGCCTTAAATTTTAAAAGATTGTATAGAGTCGGTCAAATGGTGTCATCCGTGTCAAGTGTATTCTCGAAATATGTGCATTCATCCAGCTCCGCTCTTCCCAGTTATCACTATCAGTCCTTTTACAAAGTGGGGTATTGATTATACTACTTATACCCCGCCTTCAGCTAAAGGTCACAAGTACATTATTGTAGCAGTAGACTACTTCACGAAGTGGGTCGAGACTATGCCTACTTTTGGGAATGACAGTGCGACAGTAGCTCTTTTTCTCTTCAATCAAGTTATTGCTCATTTTGGTATTCCTAAAGAGATTGTCACTGATCATGGCAGTCATTTTCAGAACAACATGATGGCTGAGTTGGCTCTAAAATTGGGTTTCCGGAAAGAGAATTCATCTCCTTATTATCCTCAAGCCAATGGAAAGTGGAAGCTGTGAACAAATCCTTGAATACCATTCTTCAACGGACAATAGATAAAGCTAGATCTAACTGGCATATTATGTTGTAACCTGCGCTTTGGGCATACGGAATGTCAGTAAAAACTGCAACTGTTTTACTTCGTTTCAACTAGCTTACGGATTAGAATCAATATTTCCCATCGAGTGTGAGATTCCTTCTCTTAAGTTGGTTGTGGAACTTCTTCCTGACACTTCTAGTCTTGAAGAATGCCTCCTTCATCTAGAACATCTTGATGAGCAGCGTCGAGATGCTGCCACAATGAACGAAGCACATAAGAAACAGGTATAAGTTCAGTAAGATAAAGTGGTCAAACCTAGGGTTTTCTCTGAAGGCGACCTTGTTTTGGTTTATGCCCAGGAAAAGGATGCCCTAGGGGTAGGTAAGTTCAAGTCTATGTGGTATGGCCCCTTCATCGTTAAAAAGGTCCTCAAAAAAGGAGCATATACCTTGGTTGATTTTGAACAATGTTACCGATGAAATAGGTAACCGCAATGTTACCTACTTTTTTTTGGTAGCATAAAAAGCACCCGATTTTGAAAAGTGGTGATGCAGAATCACCCTTTTTTTTTGTGCACATTTTTGACACTCTAATATTTTTATTTATGAAGTATGAATATTTGTTTTAAAATGTTAGTGATTTTCATGCTAATTTTGAAATGTATTGATGCAGCATCAATTTTTTTTTTTTTTTAGAGCGGTGATTTTCATGCTAATTTTGAAACGTATTGATGCTGCATCAACCTTTTTTTTTTAGAGCGGTGATTTTCATGCTAATTTTGAAACGTATTGATGCTGCGTCAACCTTTTTTTTTAGAGCGGTGATTTTCATGCTAATTTTGAAACGTATTTATGCTGCATCAACCTTTTTTTTTAGAGTGGTGATTTTCATGTTCGTAATAGAACACAAAACTTAGATAAAAAAAATATATATATATATATAAACAATAAAAAAAACCAATAAAAATGTAAAAAAAAACAAAAATAGCTCGTAAAAATAAAAAATTTAAACAAAAATAAATAAAAAAAACAAAAATATTTGAAAATTATATCAAAGAAAATGACAAAATTTGAAAAAAAAAACACATAATTTAAAGAAAAAAAACTAAAATTGACCAAAAAAAAATAAAAAAATAAAAACCTCAAAACCATTTTTTTCTAACTTATTAAAAAACACCATATAATAAAAAAAAATATATATTTAAAAAAAAAAAATTAAAAAAAAATAAAATTACAAAATTAAAATTTACATAAAAAAAAATTAAATTAAAAAAAAAATAATAAGAAAAAAAATACCAAATTTAAAAATTAACAAAAAAACAATTAAAATTGGAAAAAGAAAAATTAAAATAAAAAAAAACTATCATTAAAAAACAAAAAAAAATGAAAAAAATCCACGAATACCCAGAATAATTAAAAAACAGTTACATGAAATTTGTTGTTTTTTTTAAATAAAACAATTTATGGTTTTAATCGCAATATTAAATATAAAAAAAAAAATAAACAAATTGAATTTAAAATAAAAAAAATAATTTGAAATCTTTTGAAATTAAAAAAAAAAAAAAATTAAAAAATTAAAAATCAAATTAAAACAAAAATTAAAAAAATAAAAATAAACAGTAAAATGAAATCGAATATATATATATATATATATATATATATATATATATATATATATATATATATATATATATATATATATTCAAAATTTTAATAATAATAATAATAAAATTTAAAAAATAAATAAAAATAAAAAAATACAAAACAAATTTTATTTTAAATAAAAAAATTTAAAACAAAAAAATAATAAAATTTAAAAAAGAATAAAAACAAAATAATTATTTAAAAAAAAAAAAAAAAACAAAAACAAAAACAAATTTTATTTTAAATAAAAAAATCAATTTAAAAAAAAAAAAATCATAAAAAAAATAAAAATAAAAATAAAATGGGGGTTGGTGGTGGTGGGGGCGGCGGGCGGCTGGGCGCCAGGGGTGGCCAAGGCGGCCAATGACCTCACGACACTTTGAACCGAGGGCCGATTCGGGGAATACCGGCCCTCGAACGACAGGCGGTAATGCAGGTGGCCGCCGGCGCTCTGAACGAGCGGAGAACCGTGTGAGGGCGGTACGGCCGCCCCCCAGCCCCGTGTGGCCGCCCAGCAGCACTCCACACACACCGGCCCCCACCTTCTTTTTTTTTTTTTTTTTTTTTTTAAATTTATTTTGTTTAATTTTTTTTTAACCTTTTTTTTTTAATTTGATTTTTTTTTTTTGAAATTTAAAAAAAAAAAAATTAATTTCAAATAAATTTTTTTTTTTTAATTTAATTATTTTATATAAAATATAATTTGTTTTGTGTTTTTTTTTTAATTTTGTTTAATTTTTTGTAAATTTTATTATTATTTTTTTTAATTTATTTTGTTAGTAATTTTTATTAAATTTTGTTTTTTTTTTTATTTAATTGATTTTTTTTTTCATAATTTTTCTTTATTATTTTATAAAATTTAATAAATTTTGTATTTTTTTTTTAATTTATTTGAATTTAATATTGATTTTAAATGTTTTACTTTTTTATTATTTTTTTTTGTTAATTACATAAATTTTTTATATTTTTATATTTCAATTAAAATTTTGTATTGAAAATTGGATTTTTTTTTTTTAATTAAATGTAATTTTTTTAAATTAATTTGTTTTTAAATATTTTTTTATTTGATTTTTTTTTTTTTTTTTTTCAATTTTCCATATTTAATTGATTTTTAAAGTTTTTATTTTAACAATGTTTTTTCTTTTCTTTTCTTTTATATTTAAAATTTATTTTTTCTTTCACAATTTATTTGTTTATTTGTTTATTTATTAAAATTTAATATTTTTGTTTGTAAATTTAATTTTTTAATTTTATAAAATCTGATATATATACATATTTAAATTTAAGTTCATATATATATTTTATTTTTTATACTTTAAATTTGATTAATTTTTTATAGTTTGTTTGTGTTTTTAATATATATTATTTTAAATTTAATATTTTCATTGTATTTTATTTTTATTTTTTATTTTTAATTAATTTTTCATTTTTTTACTTTTAATTTAAATAATGTTTTCTTTTTTTTAATATTTTTATTTTAAATTTTTAAATTTATTAAAATTTAATATATTTCTTTAAATTTAATTTTTTGTTTTAAAATTTTTTTTTTTAATTTAATAAGCATTTCCTTTTTCTTTTTTAAATTTAATTTCTATATTTTATTTTTTATAATTTCCTTCTTTTTTTAACTTGTTTTTTTTTTTTAATTTAATATTTTTATTTTGTTTTTATTTTTATTTTTTAATTTCTATATTTTTTTAAATTTTAATCTTAATTTTTTTTGGTTTATTTTTTAAATTTTTTTTCCTTAAATTTTAGGTTTTTTTTAATGATTGAATTAAAATTTTTACTTTGTTTTTATTTTTATTTTTTTTATCTTCATATATTTTTAAATTTTAAACTTTTAAATGTTTTTATTTTTTAAATTTATTTTTTTTCTTAAATTTTAGGTTTTTTTTTAATGTTTGAATTTTAAAAATTAAAAAATGTTACTTCTATTTTTTAAAATGCCAAAAGTATGACACAATTTTTTTTTTGTTATTCCAGCATCAACTGGTTTTGTTTTGAGGGTGTTTTTTCAATCCTTTTTTCAAGAAAAAATTTTGTTTTTACCATAATTTTATAAAATGTTGAAATTTGACCTTCAAAAAAAAACGAAGTGCGTTCTGGAATACACACTTTTTGTTTTTGGGATGTTTTTTCAATCATTTTTTCAATAAACAATTTTGTTTTTACCATAATTTTATAAAATGTTGAAATTTGACCTTCAAAAAAAACCAAGTGCGTTCTGGAAGACACACTTTTTTTTTAGGGGGTGTTTTTTCATGTTTTTTGAGACTTTTTGGGCTAAAGTTCCCGTTTTGAGGTCAGGTTACCTATTTGATCGGTAACAGTGTTTTTGACGGAAATGAGTTGGCAGAGCCCAGAAATGGGCTCTATCTGAAAAGGTATTATGCCTAGGCCTCAACCTGGAATCTTGCTTTTTGTATATATTTTTGTTTTTTGTTTTTGTACATGTCTGAGTTTTCAGTCTATGAGATGATGGTGATGTTTTTTTATCTGATTTAGTAGGCTTTGGCAGGTTTTGTTGGATATCATGAATCATTATGGTTTCGCTGATGGTGCTAGTAGACACGCCCGAAACTTAGCTTCCGCGGCTTGGGTACTTTATTATCCATCTAGTAAATTGTTAGTGTCAAGAGGGGTCTACATTGGTCCTGCCTCCAATAACATAGCAGAATACACTACAGTCGTTTATCTACTCTCAGAAGCAATATTTTCAGGTGTTGAGTCATTGGTAGTATTCTTGGATTCTCAGCTGGTGGTGTCGCAGTTGAACAATACATATCGGGTCCGAAATCCTTTATTGTTTCGATTGTTTTTTATGGTACATTTATTACAAAGATCATTTCAATTTATCACATTTATTCATATTCCTCGAATTAACAATCAAATAGCAGATTCATTAGCTCATAAAGAATTGACTGGCATATTAATCATTCAATACTTTAAAATCAAATCGTCAAAATCATCATACATTTTCACACACTTGTTTCATTGCATCATAAACTGATGTATATATGTATATATCATCAAAATGTACAAAAAACTATACAAAAATTTGGACCCATATGTCCTACAAAATTAGGGCTTATGCTCGATCATGTTCAATATCAAAAATATAATACAGTAATTCGATAAAATCTATGGTCCCTTCCCAACCTTCGTGTTCCCATAGAACATGATTGCAGTAGCCACACAACGGAATAACCGCACCCAGTCTCGCGGTACCCCGACTACTCGTCTCTGGATAGCCTCTGGTAAGTCTTCTACTACAGACATAGGCACTTGGCGAGTTAAACTCTCCAAGTTTCTCTGAAAGGCATGTAGTGTCCTACCAGGGTCTTCAGCATCTGCTTCGCCTATGTGACATCTGTGTCGTGGGTATCCTTCAGGATGAACTGGTCCCATATCTGTATCATGGTCATCATATAATTTTGTAAGTCATTCGGAATCCAATCAAAAACATGTTTGTTTTTCACTTTTCACATATATTGAAAAAATCAAAAAAAATCACAAAAAAATCAATCAAATATTGCAGTCTTACCAATTACACCCCATGCTGTGCCAGGTGGAAGGAGTAGGTCTGGATCACCGTGAAAATCCATCCCAACATAGGGATAGTCATCCACTGCAATAATATGTTCTTCCCACCATTGGAAGAACTCGTCATCCCATGTAGTTTGGGGAACTTCACTTCCCCCCAGTCTCTTCATCAAATCAGCCCATCGAGCTATTCTTGGATCTCTAGGGCTACTGATGGATGAACTAAGCATTCCACAGCTATACTCATCTATGTTCTCGATGCCTGGTGCAAGGAAGCAGATCCTGCCAGCCTACCGATGGCGAAAAGGATAATTTTCATATGCAGCTCTGATAAATCTTTGATTGCAATTTGAGTCCCTACTTTTTGAGATCTCTCTACATAATAGATGTGGACATAATCATCCACTATAAGCCCTCCCAAAAGCTTGCCATGCAAATCTACTGTTGAGAATGCAGCAAGATGATGGAGCTTAGTGAAATGAAGTCGCCTTCACTAAGTGGGCCCGCAGGCAAATTCTGGCGCAAAGTCTATTTTTAGACTATGTCTATTTTTAGACATATGGAGCATAATTTGGGAATTCTACTTGGAGATTCTTGAAGTATGCGACATGTTGGTAAAAATAGATGAGACCCTAATTTTTAGGACCCAGACTATTTTTAGACTGATCTCCTAAAAATATGGAAGTCAAATATTATTTACCCTTAATAATATTTTGACTATAAACAACAGTTTACTCTCTTGGCGCACTTCAGTTTGAGTCATGGAGGTGACTCATGCAACTGACACAAGGAATCACGTGGTTCCTAGGGTTTGATGGCATCTTGCATCGTTGGCTTCAGTTAGACTTCAGTGGCAGGAGTTTTGGAGGAGTTAACGGGACAAGTAGTGGAGTTGTGTTCTGTTTGTTTTAGTTGAACTAGTTGGGATTAGTTAACTAACTAATCAACTAGATATGAGTGGAGTAAATTAAATAATATTTAATTTACTAAATATTAACTCATTGGTCAACTCAAGAACACTTCAGTTCACTACAGTGCATGATCAGTTCAGTGAAGACCAGTGAAAGAGATAGATGAAAGGGTAGAGTTAGCTATCAGTTGTAACTATACTGTTGCTATTTGCAACACATAGATAGGAGGAGTAAGCTATGAGTATTGCAAAGTTTAGGCTGGTGGTTTATCTATATAAAGAGGCCATCCCATAGCTTTGAAATACGCAATCAAGGTTGGCTATCAAGTGGCTAAGGATTG
Source organism: Pinus albicaulis (assembly GCA_034641835.2). NCBI lineage: Eukaryota > Viridiplantae > Streptophyta > Pinopsida > Pinales > Pinaceae > Pinus > Pinus albicaulis. The sequence continues at coordinate 484,685,577 of CM076577.1, forward strand.
GAGCAAGTGATTTGCTGGATCTAGCTTGATAGTGTGTAGCATGGGAGGTAGTGCATGAGAGCTTGTGAAGAGTTTTTGTACTATGATTGTTACATGATTTCTCCATTATAATATACACAATAGCTGCGGGGTTTTCAGCTATAGGCTTTCCCCATACATACTGAGTTAATGTGTGATTGATTTGATGTGCGATTGCTTCTATATTATTTCCGCATGTGACAATTAATTGTAGAAGAAGGTTATGTGTTATGTATGCAATTCGAAATTGATGTATGATCAGGTTAATCTTCAGTGAATAAGTGATTTATTCAGCTAATTTCTACATCTACCGGGTCTCTTCTTCGGGAGAGTCCAGTAATAAAATAAATGTCTTCCACCTCTATGTGTATGGGTATTTCATCAATCATGAAGCAATCTTCCTCCGGTTCCCAATGATTCAGCAACATTTAAAGTAACTGGACGTTACTTTTCATATTTGGCATTTTGCAGAATTTGAGTAACCCACAGTTTCGGAGGATATTGAGCGAATTTTGATCCCCAATGACTTCTTGGTCAATGGCATTGTGCTCACGTTCCCTCCAAGAAATATTCATCCTGCAAAAAATCATTTAATTTCTCATTAGGTTCATTTTTTACAAACACGGTCTACGCATACGTGATTTCCTTTGTGGACAGTCACGTATCATACGCGGGTTCGTCCACGTGAACCCGCTTATGCGCAGAATGCTAATCAAAAAAAAACTTTTTTACCGTGAAAAAACAAAAATTTTAACCTAGTAATGGATGAAATTAATAACAATGATGAATTTAAGGCTTACCTGACTAATCCAACGAATTTTTATGGTTGATTGCTCCTGATTTAAGGAAAGAGGTTTTTTCTCCAGAGCTCTTTTCTCCAATTCAGCAAACTAACAATGAACCAAATATGAGGTATGTTGAGATTTTTCTGTTTTGAGTAAAATTGGCAAAAATCTCATTAGGTGACAAAAATTAGGAATTTGTTGCTAGATTAACTCCAGTTTGTTGGGAGGGAGTTAATGCATGCTAATTTTGAGTTGATGGCTGTTAGATTCTCCTGCTATATAACAGATAGCCATACGGATGATTTGAGTGGGTGTTTGAATTATGTAATCTCCTGTTTTGAATAATAAAGACTGTCGATGCCTGTTGTGTGGATGTAGCCCAGGAGGTTTGGGTGAACCACGTTAAAGCTGTGTGTCTTTCCTGTGCATGATTAATTTGCTGTTGTTGTGTTTTATAAATTGCTGCGCTCCAACAATTGGTATCAGAGCTTTCTGTTGGAGTGCTGGTGCTGTTGACTGCTGTTCAAACCTGTGCGTGGAGGCATGGAGGCGCTGGTGCTTGTTCTGCCAGCATACGCAGAACTCGTCTTTGGTCATTCGAAAGTTTCGAAGGATTAGTGCCGGGGTGCACAGACAATGCACAGAGGAATTATGTGGGCGTGAGGCAACAGTGTTTAGATGGGCAACGGCGTTGACAGCGTTGAAATTTAAGTCCTGGTTTATGCCTTTGAACGCCATTTATAAATCTGACAGTCTGACAGTCTTGTGGTGCGAATTGCTGAGTTGCCGTGGTATCAAACCTGGATGAGCGCAGAAAGAAGGCTGCGTTAAAGCAGCGTTAAACCCTTACTTTTGAACGCATGTTTGCCTGTTTGCAGCATTGAAATGTGAGTGTTCCTTTTTTAAAATGAAACGATTTGCAGTTAAAGTTTGTTTAATGCAAGTTTCGTTTGATATCGATTTGGATTCAAATCGATTTAATTTATTTTTTTTTTAAAACAATACCATAAACATTGAAATCGATTTGTATTAAATCAATTACAAGTTTTTAATTGATTTAAGAGGTGGTGGCATTGAAATCGATTTGTATTAAATCAATTACAAGTTTTTTAATTGATTTAAGAGGTGGTGGCATGTTTTTTTTTTTTTTAAAACAAAAAAAAATAAAGATTTGTAAGGAGCACTTTCTTGGTTTTTTGTAAAAGTGTTTTAAACCAATTTATAACAATAATACCATTTGCATATGGTATGGTTTGTTTATTGGTAATGATGGGTAATTTGCACATGGTATTAAGGGTGGAAGACATTCTATAAGGAAGAAGGGCATTTTTTATTTAAAAAAAAAAGGGGGGGCAGTGTTTTGAGATTAACTTCATTTAAAGTTTTTTGGAGATTATTGTGTTTTTGCTGAAGCAAGATGACGAAAACTCAAAGTGCCCGTTTTGAGAACGATATGGGTGGAGCCTTGTTGTCTGACGCTGAGGAGACGAGGAAGAGGTCGAATGCAGACACCTCTACATCAGAGGTAATGATGGCCAGAGGTCGCTCGAGAGAGAGACACTCCGGTGGTAAGCACAGCGATTCGCGTTCAAAGTCTAAAGGAAAGAAGACAAAGGTGAAGTGCTGGCATTGTGGGAAAGCTAGACACCTGAAGAAGGACTGCTGGAAGCGACAGCAGCAAACTTCTAAAGCAGATTCTTCGACAGAGAAGAAGGAGGCAAATGCGACAGATACAGGTTCGACATCTGGTTCAGGTATGAGCGACGAAGTGTTGTCTGTTAATATGTCAAATCATGGTCAACATTGGTTGTTAGATTTCGGTGCATCAAACCACATGTGTATTCATAGAGAATGGTTTAAGACGTATAGATCAGTTAATGATGGAGTCGTGTACATGGGTAATGATGTCACATCTAATATTGTTGGGATAGGAAGTATACAACTGCAAATGTTTGATGGCACAAGTAGAATATTAACAGATGTGAGACATGTTCCAGACTTAAGGAAAAATCTAATTTCACTAGGAGCACTTGACACAAATGGATATAAAACTGTAATTCAAGGTGGAGTTATGAAAATCTATAAAGGTATCTTACTAGTAATGAAGGCTAAGAAAGTAGGAAATCTATTTCAGTTAGAGGAAGAACAGGGTCAGTTCATGTGTCTACGGTGTCTGAACATGACAGTAGTTCCATTCGTCTATGGCATCAAAGGTTGGGCCATATGAGCGAAAGAGGGTTAAAAATTTTGGCTGATCGCAAGTTACTTCCTAATCTAAGGTCTGGAAAGTTAGATTTCTGTAAGCATTGCTTGTTTGGAAAACAAAGTAAACAAAAATTTAAAACAGGCAAACATACTAGTAAAGGGATACTTGATTATATTCATTCAGATGTGTGGGGTCCAGCCCCTACAGCTTCATATGGTGGTTCGTCGTATTTTGTGTCGTTCATTGATGAATTTTCTAGGAAGGTGTGGGTCTACATGTTGAAAAGGAAGTCTGATGTTTTTTCAGTTTTCAAACAGTTTAGAGCATTGGTAGAAAACAACACTGGTAGAACAATAAAGTGTTTAAGAACTGACAATGGTGGTGAGTTTACTTCCAAGGAGTTTGACAACTATTGCAAGGATGCAGGGATCGAGAGACATAAGACCACGGTTTATACTCCTCAGCAAAATGGAGTTGTTGAACGCATGAACAGGACTCTTCTAGAGAGAGCAAGGAGTATGTTGAGTAACGCCGGGTTGCAAAAGGAGTTGTGGACGGAAGCGGTGGCAACAGCTTGTTATGTGATAAACCGATCTCCATCGACGGCGATAGACTGCAAGATTCCACAAGAGGTATGAAAAGGACACCCTTGTGACTATTCTAAACTCAGAGTGTTTGGTTGTGATGCATATGCTCTAGTGCCTAAACATCAGCGAACTAAATTAGATCCAAAGTCTAAAAGGTATATCTTTGTTGGTTATGGTGTTGGAACAAAGGGATATAGATTGTGGGATCCTACTACCCGCAAAATCATCATCAACAGAGATGTAAAGTTTAATGAATCCTCTCTTGTACAGTTAGATGTAGATAGAAAATTGAAACAGGATGATGTATTTGACTTTCAGCACATTCAGTTTGATAGCACTTCTAATGATAGTCATGATGACCATAGTTCTGATACTAGTCATGAATAGGTTTCAGAACATGAACAGGGTTTCGGTTTAGATCATGAACAGGTCTAAGAAACTGATCGGCAAGAAGTTCCTACAGATGGTAGTCAACCAGAAATAGCTTTAAGGAGGTCTACAAGGATAAAACGTGTTCTGAAAAGGTATGATGATTATGTTACTTCAGTTGCTTTGACCGCTAACGATGATGAACCTCTGTGCTATCAGGAAGCAATAGAAGGTTCAAATAGTGACAAGTGGAAAGCAGCCATGAAGGACGAAATGATGGCCTTGAGTAAGAACGGTACGTGGGATCTGGTTGAGCTTCCGAAAGACAGGAAAACTGTGGGGTGTAAATGGGTTTACAAGCTGAAACGGGGTGTGAATGATACGGAGGACAGGTACAAAGCGCGATTGGTTGCAAAAGGGTTTTCTCAGAAAGCAGGCATTGACTTTCATGAGATTTTTTCACCAGTGGTTAAAATAGTTTCAATTCTAATTGTGTTAGCTTTAGTTGCTTTGTTTGATTTAGAGTTACAGCAACTAGATGTTAAGACTGCTTTTCTACATGGAGATCTAGATGAGGAAATTTATATGGAACAACCGGAAGGGTTTGTTCAGCATCGCAATGAGAAATTTGTCTACAGGCTCAAGAAGTCATTATATGGCCTGAAGCAGTCGCCTCGGTAGTGGTATAAGAATTTTGATTCTTTCATGTTGAGTCAGAAATATGTTAGAAGTGAATATGATCATTGTGTGTATTTCAAGCAATTGAAAAATGGCATGTTCATTATCTTAGTGTTGTATGTTGACGATATGCTTTTAGCAAGCAAAAGCATTGATGAAATCAACAGTTTGAAGACTCAGATGGCAAGGACATTCGATATGAAAGATTTAGGAGCAGCAAGACAGATTTTGGGCATGGAGATTTTCAGAGACAGGAGTAATGGTAAGCTGTGGCTATCACAACAGAAGTATGTTGAGAAGATACTTTTGAGATTTGGTATGAATAATGTGAAGCCTGTGTCAGTCCCTTTCGCTTCCCATTTTAAGCTTTCTTCGGGTTTATGTCCTAATACAGATGAAGAAAAGGATTATATGTCTCGAATTCCATATGCTAATGTAGTAGGATGTTTGATGTATGCGATGGTTTGTACTCGACCAGATATTTCACATGCAGTTGGGGTTGTCAGCAAGTACATGGAAAATCCGGGTAAAGAACACTGGTCAGCAGTGAAATGGGTGCTTCGGTATTTGAGAGGCACAAGTAGTTATTGTATCACTTACAATAAGAGCAGTGAATATGTTTGTGGATATGTTGATTCTGATTTTGCAGGTGATTTGGATAAGAGAAGGTCAACTTCAGGGTATGTCTTTACTCTTGCAGGTGGAGCTATTAGCTGGATGTCAAAGCTACAGAACATCGTTGCTTTATCCACTACTGAAGCAGAATACATTGCTGCTTCTCATGCTTGCAAAGAGGCGGTTTGGTTGAAAGGTTTGCTTGGTGAATTTGGTAGGTTGCAGGACAACATCAGGTTACTATGTGATAGTCAAAGTGCAATACATTTGGCTAAGAATCCGGCCTATCATAGTAAATCAAAGCATATTCCAATTAAGTACCATTTTGTAAGACAAGTTATTACTGAAAGGGGAGTCTCTCTTGAAAAGGTGCATACAAAGGAAAACTGTGCAGACATGTTCACGAAACCAGTTTTGTTAGAGAAGCTGCGTTGGTGTTTGGCTTCTCTTGGCTTGCAGAAAAGATAAAATAATAATAAACAGGGCATCAGGCTAATTGTTGTCAAGGTGGAGATTGTTGAGATTTTTCTGTTTTGAGTAAAATTGGCAAAAATCTCATTAGGTGACAAAAATTAGGAATTTGTTGCTAGATTAACTCCAGTTTGTTGGGAGGGAGTTAATGCATGCTAAATTTGAGTTGAGAGGATTTATGAGGCTGTTAGATTCTCCTGCTATATAACAGGTATCCATACATTTGTTTTGAAGAGTGTGTGAGAATTGTAATCTCCTGTTTTGAATAATAAAGACTGTCGATGCCTGTTGTGTGGATGTAGCCCAGGAGGTTTGGGTGAACCACGTTAAAGCTGTGTGTCTTTCCTGTGCATGATTAATTTGTTGTTGTTGTGTTTTATAAATTGCTGCGCTCCAACAAGGTAAAATGTCTATTTATGCCCAGAAATTGAAAAAAAATTTCAAAATTTCATTATGCTTATTTTTCACATTTGTATTAAGCTGCATAACCCTGTTACTTGTAAGTGTTGGGATAAGTATATTTTCAGGTACATTTTATTGACTTTGAGATTTTTTTCGGTTTTCAAATCCATGACCATTGACCTGTCATGGGAGGTATATGATCTTAACAGGAATATAGGTTAGGGAATCCACTTTCCATTGCATTTTTCATTCTAGCCTCCATTCTGATCACTTTCCATAAGGTAGATCCCATCATTTCATGAGTACTTAACCCTTTTCACTCACCGATTAGTTGATCATGACTTGGTGGTAGAGCCTTCCTTTACATGGGCTTCCTAGTTAGTTCCTCGCTAGCACTTGTCGCCCATGCTGCACTTTATGTAGGCTCGGGAGTCCTCTTTAGTCCCGCCATGACTTTTATGTTGAAGCTCCATTCTTCGTCTTCTTCATTATCATTTTTCTGGCTATTACCCTAGAGGCTCCCTGGTGTTGTTGAGTTGCATCACTGCATTGCATATTGACTACTTGTTTATCTTGGCTTTTAGCCAGCTTCATTTGGACTCAATGTTTAAGCCATCTTTGACTCTTTGTACAAAGTTAACCATTGCAAATCACTTAGCTATCACGACTTGACACCCTTATTACCCATGGATGGAACACTCCTTTGAGTATCGCTTACCAGTTTCCGCCACCTTGCATTGAGCATAGGATTTTTCCTACCCAGGAACTAGTGCATTTGTTTCCTGATACTCATTCTATCCATTGCACCATAGCATTATTTTATTCTTTTTCAGGCTTACTATATGAAAAAGACAAAAAAATCAAATATGTTAAAAAGAGCGGGAACGGGATGTTACTTCATATTTTGATGGCAGTTACAGTGTCAGTTTGTCGCCCTTGAAAAAAGCACATAATACTATGTCTTTTACTCATTTGGGATGGTTTTATTTTTGGCCTAGGCGATGCCATAACCTTGTTTCACGAGTCAGTTCTCCCCCGGTTGGTTATCTCTTCCAATCATATGGAGAGTTTGTTTTTGCCTCCTGCATAACAGACTTATACAGTGTCATTATTTGTTGCCATGGTCATCATGATTCGTGCTTTTGTTCAAGGGAAGTTAACTGTGAGTCGGCCATTCTACGGTGTTTTTTGTCTTATTTTTTCTCAGGCCTTCCCGGTTTTGTCAATATTTTGTACTATCACATCAGATGTGTGGTCTTCTACTCGTGCTGGTTTGTGAAAGTCTCCATTGACTTCTTGCAGGTGGGTTTGTCTCTTATTGACTACGAAATATTGCTCTGAGAGTAAACCTAGAGCCACACCCTAGCCCTATTTACATCATTGATAGGTGACCTTGTGCTTAGCATTTGATCATCATTATGGGTCTTTGACTGAGTGGTTTTCCTTGTGTTCGACGTCGGCATACATTATCACACTTGGGATTCATGTAGTACCTTGATTTCCATTTGACCCTATCGGTGGATATCTCGCCTCTTCGTCATCTTTCATTATTGGTTGGCTCAAAGGGTTTCTTCTATGCCCTAGCTTCATCTTGTGCATGTCAGAAACGTACTTCGGGATGGTTCCTTCACTCTACTTCGTCTGATTTCTTCCAAATCTTGGCCTATGGGTAACACTCGCGCTGGACTGATGTGGGATGCCTCAATGCCTTCCTTCCAGCAAATCTTTTCCCATCGACTCTGACTCATTGATCTGGGAATAAGGTCTAGAGTCTTTTTGTCAGTACCTTAGGGTTTGCAGTCATTAGTGGCAGACTCTTGGCTGTCAACAGTGAGGATTCATTATTGCCTCCTGATTGATAGATTCTTACAAGTGTTTGACTTCAACTCATTTATTCACACTTGTTAGATTGTACCGGGGCACCTTGACATTCATTATCTTTATCGGTGGGTTGTCTCGCGTTTGTTAATGGTTTACATTATTAACCGGTAATCAAACGATTTCTCACATAGTCGACTTCAACTCATTTATTCCCATTGTGTAGAATTGTGCCATTGTGATCAGTGAAGACCTCGGGTTTGCATCAGCATGCTTCGGTTCACTTTTGACATTTCATTCAGTTTCTGCCAGTGACACCATCCACACTTATATGTTGCAGTTTCAGTACAGTAGCATCTTATATGTTGGCTCCCGAGTTGCGTGATTGTACCATGTATTCCACCTCTTATGATTTGGTACCTGGAGATTTAGTTTCTTGTGAGATCAGATAGCTATTACAGCATCATTGATCAATATTCTATATGTGATACTTGCACTTGATTTCGACTTGTACTTCCGGGAAGTGATTAGATGATTCACTATGTACTTTCTAGTTCGGCTATACTTGTATACATTTTGGATCTATCGACATGCTTTCCTTTCACCGAGCATGGGTATGCCCGCCTCAGACATGAGTTGACTCTCTGACTTCTTTCACTGCTTTTTTGGCAAGCTGAAATCCGGTGAAGTCCTCTCTTGTCTTTGCAAGGTTATTTCTATGCACATAATATATTTCGGCCATCATGTAGCCCTTCTGACCTCATATATTAGGGGGAATATGTTATAGCATCATTTTTCAACCTTATGTGAATAATGATTGTCTCTTTGGCCTTGGGCACCCTTTCCCCCCAGACTTGAACAACTTCATAAAAAATAGTGTCTAAAATCCCATACGCGATTATGCCTAGACTTTTTCATGTATATACATGATTCAGTTCATACTTTTCCACGTATGCCATTTAAATCATTAAAAATATATATAAATTCCTTATTTTCGAGGCAGGGTGATGGTTATTCCCGTAATTCAACCACCCCAACCCGTAGCCCAACTATTTCCAACTTCTGAAACTACTTTGAGGGAGTATAAAAGCCCCTCATGTGTATGGCCTAAGAGAGAGAGAAAATTATAGATATTATACTCTGTTGGATCCCTATTTCAAGTCTGATATTCCCGTGCCTCCTGCACTTCCCAGGTATATTCAGGAAACCCTTGTTTCCTTGAATATGATCAATATCCTATATGACATCTTGTGTGCACACATCTTGGAAAAATCCTACCGAGGTGAGGGCTGGACGGATCCAGAGGACGGTCTACTCGAAGGCCGTGGAAGGATTCAGGTGATCTCTCCACTTTCTATTATTATACATGCCATTTATAATGAGAAGAACCATCTTGTTCCTGAATATTCATGTGTTTATATCTCTTTATATATGTGTAAAGATTGTTAATTGAAATGATATTATACATGAGTTACACTGACATCTAGGAACAATATATGTTGTACAACTAGTGTTTCGTGTTTGTTCTTTCTTGATTTCCAGGTTACAGAGCATAAGGAGTTGCTGGGGGTTTGCACCCCGTGGGATCTACATCACACGTAGGACTTTCAGGTAAGTTCCGCAACTAATCAAATCTAGTTTTCAGCATAAAAGATAGGTTAAGTGAATCCTTCTTGAATGGTATGTCCCTGATCTGTGAAGGTTTCCGACCCAAAAACCTTTAGGGAGTTATTTCCCGAAACAGCTATGAACCTTATCTTTCTTTTAGTATCATTTATGTTTCATTTCATGGTAAATTTTTAGGGTTTTTAGCCCCTTAGGCTAAATATACAATGCTTTGAGGGCAACGCACCCTTGAATGTCAAAAGGTGTGTTGCAGAGAACTGGAATTGAATTCCAAGTGCATTTAAAATGCTCTGTCCATTGACCTGGGGTGCGTTGGGCGCATTTCTAAAAAAAAATTCTTGTTATGTGCTCAAATTTCCCAATTGTTTTGCATGAAATGGATCCTAATGAATCTTATGGTTGGCTTTCAGGTATTGATTGAATCAAAATGACCATTACGTGGTGAGAAAGAGAACATAAATAATAAGACATGATTTCCCTAAATGATCCGGGTAATGTAAGAGCCCTCAGGGATTGTGGGTTACTTATATACTTCAGATTATCAGGGATGAGACAACAGATGGAACTATTGGAGTTCCTAGTTTGTTCATGGGATCCAGCATTGAAGGATTTTCACATTGGGGACAAAGTGCTCCCCATAATTGTTGAGGATGTTTACTTTCTCACTGGATTATCGAGGCATGGTTCTCTTATTTCCCTTTCAGGATCTGCTCTTGTAGGAGATACATTGAAGGATTGCATACGCCAATATTTTCAGCCAAGTACTGAACCTAGAAAATATGGGAAAACAAACATTCGTGATGTGCGTGATTTACCTTTGAGAATCATCCTTTTTTACTATCGCAAAACTTGTTGGTTATGTGACACTTCATGTTGCAAACCAATCATACATGCAGTATGCTCTTGAGTTTCTAAACCAAAAATGTTCAACTGGGATGAAGCACTACTCTTTCAAATGAAAGAACAGCTGACTAAATCAAAGGGTGGCAGGAAGAAGAATTTCAGTTATGGCTCCATCTTAATTTCCTTCATTTTAGAGCGAGTTCCATTGATGCAGCCGCAACTTGTTACACTGAGAATATTTGGTCCTAGAGATCCTCGGATGCATAGATCGGTTGAATTGATGGCTAGACATGCTCACCAATCAACCATCATATTCTTTATTGCATTCTTTTCTTGGTTCCGACAACAGATGATCGCCATAGAGGAGTATCCATATGCAGACGTAAATTTCCATGCAGATCCAGATTCGATTTTACCAGATGGCGCTCAATGGGGTGAAATGGGTAAAAATGTTTTGACCATAATTTTTTACTTTTTTTAAGGTTTCTACATGTTTTTTTTTTTTTTTTTTTTTTTTTTTTTTTTTTTTTTTTTTTTTTTTTCCACAAGACTTAAAGTTTTGAAGTACACAGATGTGGGTTGCACTCAACCAATGGGTCAACCAAGCCAAGCAGTAGATGAGCCAGCAGAGAGGACTATCAGGAGAGAAGTCCTTCGTGATTTAGATTTGACCGAGACTCTTGCTGAGTTGCAGCAGCACATTGAGGGATTGACTCTTGGGATACCGGATTTCCATATCGAGGAGTTACCTAAGATACTACAATGCCATAATATTGGTGTTCCTAGCCGTTGGATGAGGCTATTGCGTAGGATAGCTAGAGTAGTTGCTCTTTATCACGAGCATCACTAGTTTTACTTTGAAATTTTTGCATACTTTTTTAGGTCAGATGACCAATGTGTCTTTGGCACAAATTTTTTAAAAACCTAAACTATCAATCTTTAATTTTCAGTGTTTTTCTATGTTTAATGCGGAATCCTATTCAATAGTGTGATGTGAATTGAAAATGTACCTTTACATGTTTTTAAAATGTCTTTTTAAAACATAATTCGCTAGAGAATAAGTTAATGTGTTCAAATTTCTGGAAATGTGTTAATATTTAATGTAATCAAAATATCTTTCCAAAAGTCAAACTCTATGTAAAATACGATGAAGTGTTGGATTTAGGACAGTATAGACACTAGTAATTTGTATTACGACAAGTTATTAGTCTAGCCTAATGATGATATGATTAATTCCAAATGAAATGGAATTAGAAAGAAGTTCGATCAACGTGCTATACTCAGCAAAATTGTTGGTGGATCGACCTATAAAAATCCCTTCAAAACTCATTAACTCGCCACCTAAATTGAAAATGGCCCATGCTACAGAGGATAGGTTCTGCGTACTACAACTAGCATCATCAACGTACCCAACTAATGGTTCCAAATATTCAGTCATCTGGGATGAAATGTAAAGTGGATTACTAACTTCAAGAAAACTCTAGAAAAACAAACTAAGACAGTAAATGCAAATCAAAGCACATATACAATATGATATAAAAGTTTACCACGCTCAATTAAGCATAGTAACTTTTAAGATACAGCCCATTTTGAGATTGTGCCATTGGAATTCCATCATAGTCAACTAACTCGTAGGCGCCCTTAGCCATAACTCTTTTGACAATGTAGGGGCCATGCAATAGTGGCTCAAATTTTCATGTTCCTATCAAATCAGCTTCTTGGTCATAAAGTGAGACCAAGTCTCCCTCTAAGAATATGCGAGGCTTTACATGATGATCATATTACGCCTTGATTCATCTCTTATGCGTTTCGTTGGCCAATGTGGCTTCATGACGTGTTTCATCTAGATGGATGAGGTTAAAAGACGTGCTTCTTCATTAGAGGTGTCATGTAACAAGTCAATAACGAGTTTTAATGACAGATTTTCACATTGGATTGATAATATAGCTTGTAGACCATACACCAACTGAAAGGGATTAAATTTGGTTTCATTTCTCACCAAGGTTCGATATGTCCACAGAGCCGAGTGCAGGATTAAATGCCAATTTCGTTTGTGAACCCCTATCATTCGTTGAAGCATTCGCTTAAGTATCTTGTTAATGGCTTCAACTTGTCCATTGGATTGCGGATAATAAGGGGTATAACTGTCATGCGATAGTCCTAATTTGGAAGTCAACTCATTCATCATGTTATTGTGAAAATTCTTACCATGATCTGTAACTATAGCTTGTGGCACACCAAACCGTGAGACAAAAATATTGAAAAAGAACAATGCAGCTGTTTATCCTCTGTTATTGAATGTAGGCATCGCTTCGACCCACTTGGTAAATTAGTCGATTGCGACAATAATATAACCATGCCCCCCAGTCGAACGAGGGTTTCAGGTCATGAATTCAATGCCCCATTTTGCAAATGGTCCCACAATGATGACAGGATGCATTGCTGATGGTGGCATGTGGATTTTACGATCAAATATCTGGCACGCATGACAACTTCTGACCATGAGAATGCAATCTCAGAATATGGTTGGCCAAAAGTAACTGGCGCGGAGAATCTTCTGCACGGTAGCGTAACCAGACAAATGTCGACCACAAGCACCAGCATGATAATCATTTAGAACTTTCTCGGCCTCCTCATGATTGAGGCACCTCCTTAAAATCGTATTGACACCACGACGATAAATTGTATCGCCAACGCTCAGGTAATATTTGGCTTGGTATCGAATACATCCCTATTGTGAGCAAGAGCTATCGGGCCAGAAAGTCTGGGTTTGGAGATAAATGATGAAATCCCCATACCAAGGGTCAGATGACCCAATCAGAAATAGAGACTCATCTAGAATTGATGGTTCTGATGTAGTTTCAGTACTATCAGAGAGAAGGTCGTAGAGAAGCTCAGCCAAAACTAAATACTTATTTGACTTGGATTTGATGAATTCCAAATCAAATTCCTGCAAAATGATGATCCATTTTGAATATTTCCCCCCCGGCAATTGACGTGATAGATGTATGTCATAGGTTTGCAATCTGAAATGACAATGGTCTTCTATAGCAGGATATAATGGAAAAATATTTGGACATCTTGAACGGCCGCCAAGGAGAGATTTTCGATGTATGAATACTTAACTTCCATTTCATTGAGATTACGAATCAAATAATATATCGTATGTTCTGTCCCATATTCTTCTTGGACCAAAACCATAGCAATGGTCATATCTACTACAGCAATATACATAAAATAATCACTCTAATAATTAGGGGTATACATTAATGACGCTCGAATCAGGGTATATTTAAGAGCGTCAAAAAAAGCATGTGAAACCTTTATCCCAATGGAAGGGAATCCACTTTTTCAAGAGACGTTATCAGGTGCTCAGTATTTAGCTCAAAAATCAAAATTTTCAGAATTGCTAAAAACTAGAACAATAGCGTAGATCTCGTCACTAGGATTCCAACGCAACTTGTTTCATCAAAATCCGAGTTCGTATGAGTAAGTTATGGTCTGTTGTCCATTTTCTCAAACAACTAAAAAATTTGCGAAATAGTGACAGGTTGCTGACATGGCAGTCTAGTCAGCAAAAAGGAATCTTTTTGGAATATTCTTTCAGTTTCTGCCAATGAGGTTGTGACAAGTGGCACTTTCAAATTTGCCATTTTGGTCTATGTGGGGGTAATTTCCTAATGTTATCTAAGGTGGAATTTTGTTTTTTTTATTTTATTTATGATTTAACATATATATATATATATATATATATATATATATATATATATATATATATATATATATATATATATATATATATATATATATATATATATATATATAAATTTTAATTTAAATCAAAGTTCCAAACTGAACTTCGCATATTCAAATTTGTAAAGTTTGTGCCAAGGGAGAAAATACATTGTAACATGGTGGGGTCGGGATTGAACCCTGGACCTCCGCCCCACAAAATAGTGCATACACTACCAAGATGCGGGTGGTAGTTGTTAAACGTTCCATATCAACATGTATTTAAACCTTCATGCAGTGGACCGGTAGGGTGCAGAGGGACCAACCCCTCCACCATGTAACCATACCACATGACCAACGTCGAGAGTCAAGCGCTAAATGCGCTTATGAGCTAATGATAGCATTTAATAATACATCAATAATTAAACCGACAGTTAATCTGAGTTTATTTTGGCAGATATTCTGGAGGCACCCCCAAATCTGGTGGAGGTTCCAAGTTTAGCGAGGTTATCTCGCAAATATCTAGTTTTAGAGACAGTTTCCTAGGGGAAAATTAAATGAGGCTTATTTGGATCATATTTTGACTAATTTTAGAAACTCAATAGTAAATATTAGTTTATTTTGGCATTCCAAAGAAAACGGTATAGGTTTCAGAGGCTAAAAACTACTTCTACATGTGATTTTGCTACAAGGAAGTTTAAGGGAGCCCAGGGCCACCAGGGAAGGAGGTCAAGTCTAGACCAGCTAGAGTCATATTTCAGGAATTGGATAGTCATTTTTAGATGATTTGTATGTTTTGAAGACAATAGAATAGGTTTCAGGATCATTTAATAATTTCCACAACACTTTTGCCAAATTTGAGCTAATAAAAGAGGCCCAAGCTATGGAAGCTAGACCAAGGAGCGTAGCCCAGGAGGGGTGAACTCCATCAAAATATTATGTTGATGGATATGTTCATAGTTTTTTGTACATGTTTATGTTGTTGTTCATTTCTTACTTATGTTGTTTACTTTTCATTAATTTCAACATAAAACACAAGATAATTTCTTGTTTTGACACTTACCTGCACTAAGGAAACTAAAGCACCACAAGAAAACAAGAAGAAAATAAATTATAATTTTGAAATTGTAATTAGCACAGCAAAAGTAATATAAAAGATCAGATCAAGTGGTATCATAGCATCAGGTTTCTTAAGGTTATTTTCTTTCTTTGCTAGAGTTTGTGCAAAAGAGTTTTAACGGTTTCAATTTTGTGACGCCTACAAGGTTAAGATTGCAGAGAGGAGAAGGGAAACTATTGGTTGTTAGTCCTGAGGTTAGGACTAGAAGAGGGAGAAGCACAAGGCCACCATATCCACCTAAATTTTCATTCCCAGTTGCACCTGAAGCACCTCAAGTGTTGTCTCTGTTTGAGATTGAGGAGGTCCAAATTGCACCATAAAAAGAAATTGAATCTAAAGCCATCATGTCAGGTGTTGGAGACAATGATGGACACTCAGAAGAAGAGGATTTCAAGAAAGACTTCAATGACATAAAGAGGATGGTCAAGATTATGTTTGATGCATTCTATGTTGGAATGGTAGGAGGAGGTTCTAAGTTCCCACATGGAGAAGGAACTTCAAATGATAAGAAGGATGAAGAGAAGAGTTCAAAGGGCAGTGGAGGAAAGACACCTCCATCTCCACAATCTTCTTCATCCTCATCATCACCATCAGCTTCATTTGCCACTTCCACCACAAAATCCACCCATACCCATACTCATTCCAAGACCCCAAGAGGAAAAACTCCATTACTGAAATTGGACGTAAATTTTGAATTACCCATGTACAACGGCGAGGTAAATGCAGAGAAGTTAGACAACTGGATTTGTCAATTGGAGGTGTATTGCAGAATTCAGAACCTATAAGATGATGAAACAAAGATCCAGTTGGCTTCATTGAGGCTAGAAGGAGCATTAATAGTCTAGTGGGAAGCAAAGACTCAAGAGGAAATGTGAATCCATGGTAAGATATCCATCACTTGGGTTGAGTTTATTTCTTCCATTAAAAGACAGTTTTATCCTTTAGATTACATGCAAAAATCTATTATGAGTTGGCAAAATTTTAGGCAGCTCAAGGGTCAAACTGTTCAAGATTATACCTAGGATTTTAGAAAGAGGGCTTTGTTATTAGGTGTAAACTTGTAATCCCAAGACACACTCTTAAAATATATTGGAGTTTTACATTCATATTTGAAACATACTATCCTTATGTTTAACCCAAGCAAATTAGATGAGGTTTGTGTGCAAGCCACCCACCTTGAAGCTAGGGGAAAGAACATTCAGGAAGAGGGTAGTAAGAAAAATCCATCCAAAGGAAAGGAGAAAGGGAAGGGGGGAAATGGAAGGGAAGGAAGCATTTCAAGCATTAAGAAAGAAGAGGAGAAAAACACATGCACACATTGTTCCAAACCGGGGCATGATGAAGCCCATTGTTGGAAACTACATCCTGAATTAAGGCCTAAGAAACCGAACAATAAGGGAAAACAAAATACGACTGCTACCACACAACACAATCTTGGATCTAATTCTGGTGATGAGACCAAGATTATAGCCATGGTCACAAAAGGGAAAGAATCCATAGCAAGCACTAGCTCATATATCAATCACAATAACACTCAAAATGAAGAAACAAGGATAGAGTTGTTCACTGTCAGAGTACTCTCAAACCACACCAAGATTGATGCACTATTTGATAGTGGGTCACAAGCGAATTTAATCTCAGATGACTTGGTCAAAAATATTAACCTTGAGATTGTACCTCATCATAAACCATACCCTTTTGGTTGGATACTTAATAATGCAAACTTACAAGTCACAAGGAAATGTATATTCAAGTTTTCTATTACTGCAAACTTTGTTGATGAAGTCGAGTTAGATGTGGTTCCACTTGATATATTAGGAATTATCTTGGGAAGCCCATATTTGTATGACAGGAAAGCAGTGTTTTATCACCATGAGAACAAATATCATTTTTTCAAGGATGGGGTGGAGTATATTGTGAGATTTCATCGCAAAAATATGAATATTTCTTTGGTTAATGCAGGGCAGATGAAGAGACTATTTAATGCAAGTAAAATTTTTGTACTTCTAATGATCAAGAAAAATAATGGCATGGATTATGAATCTTTTGAAGGTTGTGATGATAAGTTAAAATTTGATTTGTTTGATGTGGTAATTCAGCATGGCGAGATGTTTCAGGGATCGGATGGGTTACCTCCCAAGAGGGGAATTCAGCATGTGATGCAGTTGTAGCAGGATGTTCCACTTCCAAACATTGGTATGTATCGCATGTCAATTATGGAGAGTTTGGAAATCAAGAATAAAATACAAGAATTCTTGAACAAAGGTATCATACGCCCATCTACTTCGACATGTGGTTCACCAATTTTTTTGGTACCAAAGAAGGATGGGACTTGGCGCATGTTCATCGATTTCTGTGCACTGAATAAAATCACGATAAAGAATCGCTACCCACTCCCACGCATTGATGATTTACTTGATATATTGAGGTATTAAAATTGTTTTAGTAAGTTATACTTAAGAAGTGGTTATCATCAAGTTAGACTAGCTAAAGAGGATATATGGAAGATTCCTTTTAAAACTAAACAAGGATTGTTTGAGTGGCTTGTTATTCCTTTCGGTCTTACAAATGCTCCAGCTACTTTCATGAGAGTTATGAATGATGTATTGAGACCATTTCTGGATAATTGTGTCATTGTCTACTTATATGATATTTTGATTTTCAGCAAGTCAATAGATGGACATGTCATGCATGTGAACAAAGTACCTGATGTCTTGAGAAAAGAATAGTTGTTTTTGAAGATGTCTAAGTGTGAATTTGGAAAGACTTCTTTAGTGTATTTGGGACACATTGTTGGAGGAGGTGAGTTGAAGATAGATCCCTCTAAAGTTGAGTTCATTATGAATTTGCCCAAGCCCAATACAGTTACAAAGGTAAGAAGATTTTTAGGGGCAGCATAGTATTGGAGGAAATTCATTTCTAATTTTTCTTCCATTGCAGCTTCGTTACATGCATTGACTAGTGTCAAAAGATTCTTCCAATGGGGAGACAAGCAACAAAAATCATTTGATTCTTTGAAACAAAAGATCAGTTCAGCACCGTTTTTAGCGCTTATGGATCTTAGAGATCCATTTGAGATTCAAACAGATGCTAGTGACTATGCCATGGGAGCGGTTCTCATGCAGCATGGTAAGCCCATTTCATTTCATTCTAAAAATTTTAGTGGAGTTGTAGATAATTATCCCACGTATGAAAAATATTTATATGCATTTTTACAAAGTGTAAAGAAATGGAAACACTACTTGAAGAGGAAGGATACCATTATCCATACCGACCATCAACCATTGCAGTACTTATAGTCTCAGTCAAAGTTGTAGCAGTCAAGACATTTCAGATGGATGGGATTTCTACAACAATTCCATTTGGTTATCAGGTATAAAAATGGAATTTACAATAAGGTAGTTGATATGCTTTCTAGGCCTATTGTAAATTCAACTATCATACTCAAGCATAATTCAGTTTTGCATGAAAGTTACATTGAGCAATATGCACATGATAGTGATTTTCAATATGTGTGTGCAAGCTTGAGTCAAGGAAACCAAAGTGAGGAGTTAGATTACCATGTACATAATAGCTTGTTGTATCACTTGGGCAAGTTATGTATACCACAGGGAGAAAGAAACAATATCATAAGGGAGTCACACACATTATTGACTGTTGGACATTTCGGTGTAGGCAAGACAGTAGCAAATCTCCAAAGGTATTGTTATTGGCCACGCATGATTGATATTGTTTCTCGTTTCATTAGAGGATTTTCTTTATGTGAAACAAGTAAGCCTAGCAATAGGAAACTTGGATTGTACACTCCACTTCCGGTTCATTCACATCCTTGGGAGAGTATCTCAATGGATTTTGTAGGTGGTCTTCTTATGTCAAGGAAAGGTCATAATTATTTGTATGCTGTGGTAGATAGGTACAGCAAAATGTGTGTTTTGATGCCATGTAAGAAAACAATTACAGTTGAACAAACATCTCATCTTTTCTTTCAAAAATTTTGGGTTCATTTTGGTCTTCCTACTTCTATTTTAAGTGATTGGGATTCCCGGTTTGTTGGGAATTTTTGGTCAAAATTATGGGACGTGATGGAAAAAAAGTTGAAGAAACGTACAGACTTTCATCTGTGAACATATGGTCAAACCGAAGTGGTCAATAGGATTGTTATTCATATTCTCCGAGGATATTGCAGCAAGCATCCCAAGTTGTCGGATGAACAGTTGCATTACGTTCAGCATATATACAACCGGGAAAAACATTCTTCCACAAACACATCGCCATTTGAGGCATGTTTTGGTTACTTTCCAAGATCGCCTTTGGACTTCATATTTGAGAAATATGTCGCTATATATGTTCATATTAACATAGATAAGGTAAGGAAGTTCATTGAGCAAATTAAATTGATACATCACACAATGCAAGAGAAACTTGAAAAGAGTCAAAGCAACTACAAGGCAAGGCATGACAAACACCGTGTCGATCGAATATTCCAGGTTGTAGATGAAGTTTGGTTGTATATCAGCAAAGAAATATTGCAAGGGGAAGGTAAAAAACTCAAGCCAATCCGTTATGGTCCATTTAGAATTCTGGAAAAGGTTCGTACTAATGCATTTAAGCTAGATTTGCCTCCTTATATGCAAATATATTATGTCATTAATGTTGAGAATTTGAGATTGTTTGAGCCTCCATTGATTGATGATCAAGGACATCAGTTTCAGCTACCATCAATAAATTATTTCTCGCCAAAATATATTGACGAACTTCATCAAGATCTCATACTTGACAAAAGAATTAAAACTTCCAGAAGAGAAAATGTCAAATACCTTAGAGTGGGACTCAAGGGACAAAAACCTTCAAAGGAAAAATGGATGGAGAGTGAAAGGGTGAGGGAGTTGTACCCTCACCTGCTGAACAATTTATAGTATCTTTTGGGTACAGAAGGCTTCTAGTGGGGAGGAACGATCAAGTGCTCAGTATTTAGCTCAAAAATCAAAATTTTCAGAATTTCTTGAAACTAGAACGATATTGTAGATCCTGTCACTAAGATTCCAACGCAACTCATTTCATCAAAATCTGAGTTAATATGAGTAAGTTATGGTCTGTTGTTCGTTTTCTAAAAAAGCTAAAAAAATTGCAAAATAGTGACAGGTTGTTGGAATGGCAGTCTAGTCAGCAAAAAGGAATCTTCAAGGAATATTCTTTAGGTATCTACCAATGAGACTGTGACAAGTGGCACTTTCGAATTCGCCAGTTTGGTCTATGTGGGGGTAATTTCCTAATGTTATCTAAGGTGGAATTTTGTTTTTTTTATTTTTTTATGATTTAATATATATATATATATAGTGGCACTTTCGAATTCGCCAGTTTGGTCTATGTGGGGATAATTTCCTAATGTTATCTAAGGTGGAATTTTGTTTTTTTTTAATTTTATTTATGATTTAATAATATATATACATATAAATAAATTTTAATTTTAAATCAAAGTTCCAAACTCAAATCCATATATTCAAATTTGTAAAGTCCATGCCAAGGGAAAAAATACATTTTAATGAGGCTTATATGTATCATATTTCGACCAATTTTGGAAAATGAATAGTCAATATTAGATGATTTTGGCATTATAGAGGCATTGTACAAGTTTTAGAGGTTGAAAATGACTTCGACATGTGATTTTGCTACATGGAAGTTCAAGGGAGCCCAGGGCCAACAGGGAAGGAGGTCAAGTATAGACCAGCCAGAGTCAATTTTCGGTAATTTGACAGTCATTTTTAGATGATTTGTATGTTCTGAAGATAATAGAAAATATTTCAGGAGTAATTGAATAATGTACATAACACTTTTTCCAAATTTGAGCTAATACAAGAGGCCCAAGCTATGGAAGATGGATAAAGGAGATGTAGCCCAGGAGGGGTGAACTCCTTCATCAAAAACTTGTTTCGATGGCCATGTTTATGGTTTGTTGTACATGTTTATGTTGTTGTTCAGTTCTTACTTATGTTTTTTATTTGTCATTAATTTCAACATAAAACACAAGACAATTTCTTGTTTTGACACTCACCTGCACCAAAGAAACTAAAGCACCACAAGCAAACAAGAAGCAAATAAATTATAATTTTGAAATTATAATTAGCACAGAAAAACTAATATACAAGATCCGGTCAAGACGAGTAAATCCTTTAGCCATTTCAATGTAGTTGGGTATGAACCTCCTTAGGAAGTTAGCCTTTCCTTGAAGTTTTGTAACTGAATTAAGTTTGATGGCGCAGGCAAATCAAGAATGGCCTGGAACTTCAGTGGATCAATTCGAATTCCATCGTTTGAGATGACGAATCCAAGAAAATGACCATAACCAACACAAATCACACATTTTTGTATATTGAGGCGTATTTTGTAGTGTTGGCAGCGTAAAAATATAACTCTCAGATTCGTCGGGTGATCAGTCTTTTTTAGTGAATGTGCGGTAAATCTTCTAGATAAGGTTGAGCAATGTGCTTAATGTCATTGAAAGCATAATTCATTGCTCTTTTAAATGTTTCCTTAGCATTATTTAAACCAAATGGAAGTTTATGATAAGCGAATGTGCCCTAGGGACAGATGAATATTGGTCCTTTGGGCGAATATCGATTTGATTGTAACCAGAGAATCCATCCATGAACGAAAATATTTCTTAGCCAGCACTTTCATCAATAATTTGATCGAGAAAGGGAGTAGGATAATTATCTTTTGGACAAGCAAGATTGACATCCCGATAATCAACGCACACTCTGATTTTCCCTTGCTTCTTCATGACAGGAACAATGTTGGAAACCCAATCAGTAAGCGAAATAGGGTAAATGAAACCAGCACGCAAAGGTTTTTCACCTTCTTCTTTAATGGTAGGAGCCTTCTTCGGATGAACAGGATGAAGGCGTTGACGTACTGGTCTGAAATCAGGGTACATTTTAATTGTGTGTTCAATGATACTAGAATCTATGCCTGGAATTTCCTCATAAGACCAAGCAAATATATCTCGGAATTCACGAAAAAGAGAGCAATAAGTGTCGATTTTGGATGCAGAACAAGACACGCTGACAAGAATTTTTTCTACATTGCCAAGTTTGGTTGAAATATCAATAGAAATCATTTCTTCAATATTTGACAGGTTTCGCTCTGATTCGATAGCATTAATTTGTATATAATTCGAAAAGAAATCAGAGATCATAGGGTGATTAGTTCAATAAGATTACCTTCTTTGTAATCTGGAAGATGGGAACGATGATGATGATCATCCCATGGTTCTCCTTCTGGAATCATGGCTTCCATAATTCTCTCATTGATCAAGAATGTGGATGAAAGTTGATCAGATGGAGTACCAAAATATAATGAACGATTGACCCAAACGATTGACGACGATGAATCAGGATGCGTTGCCCATGCCAAGAAAATTTATTTTTATGCCAACTCAATTGGGCTTGGTGGCAGAAATTCACCCAACATATCAACTTCAGAATCATTGGTAATCTTCCATAAGTCAAATGAAGTGGAATATATCATGCAATAGGTCTCTATTCTTGCAATTTCCACCGATGTCGCAGGCGATGGTAATGAAAAGGTGCCCATTAGAGAAGAATCCTTTAAGATCCCTACACCAATGTTTTGAAGTGCTAGCTGGGGTGCATAACTCATGGAACACTTCCAGATACCTGGGAACTAGAGGTAAATAAGGAGATTTGATTGATGAAAATGATAACACATTTATGAGGGAAGGCGATCATTCGAAATTAATTAGAGACGATTGCAGTCATAGCGTAAACCCATGGCCTTCCAAGTAAAATTTTGTAGTCAAGGGGTCCCTCAACGACCTCAACTTCAATAGTTACATTTTCTCCCCTATTTTGACATGCAAGTTATTGATGATACCACAAGGCTTATATGTACGACCGTCAAAAGCTTTCAACGTCGTAAGCGATTGAGATAAGTGAGGCGAGCCAAGTGACTTCCAGCAATTTAGAGACATAATACAAGTAGATGCTCCCTCATTAATAATAGTGCGATGAACGAGGTGATTTAGAACATTTACTTGGATTGGAAGTGCTAATTCGACTGGTAATTGTGGCACATAGCCCGTGTGATTAAAGACTACAAGATTAGAATATTTTGAGTCGATTCCACCAATTGCCGACAATAAAGCCTACTTATGGGAGGGAAAATTTTGGAGTACCTCAAGAGTCAACATAGCTGAAGGTGACTGAGCCAGATCTTCAACTATATTATAATTTTGAGCTGCGCGGGCTCGAGGATTGAACGTCGATTTATGGACAATTCCCTTTGGTGGCTTTATCATAAAATCTGGAATAGCAGGTGGCGGAATTGATTCGTTGGACGGATTCGTGGTCGAGGTAGTAAGTTGATCAGTAGCCTGACTACCGTAATATTTATTTCACGTAGACACCTAAATTTCAGTTTTTGGCTTTGTGATAGATAACATAAGCACTTGGGAACTAGAAGAGGGATCTGTAGCAACCATGTTTATGTCTGGATTCGGAAAAGGATCTGTCAACACAGCAGATGCAACCAAGGTCTTAAGAAATTTTGAGAATTTAGCGCGGTGAGGATAGTCTCGAACAAAGTGTTCTTCATTACATATAAAACAAGGGTAACGAGGTTTCCAAGAATTTCCATATTGTTGATCAGATGATTGTTCCTGCGGGGTTGAATTTTTCTTTTTCTTCGCTTTCCCATTTTTCTTGTTTTCGGGTTGCTTGTCACTTTTGCCTTTGTCAGATGACATGGCATGAATTTCAGAAGAAGGTACAAGATTAGATGCAATAGAGGTGTGATTTTTTGCAGAATCGATCATACCGTCGTTGGCATGAGAGTCCTTACCAAATGGAAGACGAACAATAAAATTTGATCGCGGCGCATTTGGAATTTTCTCATAGAGCGTGCCAGACTGAGCATAAATCAAATCTAAGTACTAGGCACGAGAAATGACTTTCTCTTCAGTGACGATATCGCCTTTAGCTACATCCTCGGTGATAGATGGAAGTAAGGACTCAATAAACCACTCAGCCAATAGTTGATCATGAACAAATGTTTTGATCATTCATCGACGAGGAAGCTACTCATAAATATGATCAGAAATGTGAGTAGTAGTTTTCTGTTTAAAATTGGTCAGCAGTTACATTCCAGTTTCACATCATATGGGTAACTGGAAGTGGGTTATAAAGGTAGTGGCTAAGGCAGTGAAGTTATCAAATGAATCTCGTGGTGATTCAATATACCACTTCACACCCGGACCAGTAAGCATACGCGGGAAAATATGTAGTCTAATGGAGTCATCATTTAAGGAGTTTGATGAGCACGATAAATGATAATTCATAACGTGTGTTGATGGGTATTCTTCAAAGTTTCCATTGAATTTAGGAATTTCGGAGGGTAATTTTTGTGGTATCATCAGCCATCAAGGAGAATATATGATAGGATCATTGGTAATCTGGTTTAAATCAGGTAATTCTAATGTTGCAACAAAGGGCAACTGTCGATTCAAGTCAAGTTGAGCATAACCAGGGTATGATGGAATTGCTTGGGAAACGAGACTTTGAGCACCAGCATAAGGCATTTGCTTCTGGTAACCTAGATAGGGTTTGTTTTGATGACCAAACGATTGAGGGATCTGTTTACCAAGACCTCGGTAAGCTAGTTGTTGTTGGAATTGTTGTTGTGGCATTTGAGGCTAAGGCTGCTAAGGTGACTACCTGCCAATATTATAGCCCAAACCAGAATAGCTTGGACCCGCTTGTGAATAGGTAAGACCGGTAGGAGTCTGTTACATCCCATAAAAGGGTAATCCATCATGTGGTTATAAGATTACAGATACAAGTGGTTGTTGTAAACCAACCGAAGGAGGTGGAGTCTAGAGGCACAATACTTGAGGATAATGGGTTGAGGGACCCGCTTGAGACGGTTGAGGTACAGCCAACTGAGCCTATAAAAAGGGTAATGAAGTATTAACAGGTGGGGTAGATGTAGGCCCAACAGGTTGAACTAGTTGGTATGAATGCACAACTGTTTGTGGTTGAACGGGCAAGATAGGTTTCCACTGACAAACAGTCATTCCAACATTTGGGTGACCATAAAACGATGGAGTATTGTCAAAATGGGTGACCATAGGGTGCACCCCAGCATGAGGAGTATAATAATATGGAATATATTAATCTCCAAATGGTGGGAGTCCAGTCGAGATTGAACTAGATGGAATGTACCCAGATGGACCAGCTTGATGTTGCATTGAAGATGTGTATAATGGATCAAGTCGCTCAATACTCATTAGAGATGTATTAGATAAGATACCATAATATGACATGGGTGAATTCCATGGATTTGAGGAGGCACCAAAGTAAGTTCCAAATAATGATTGGTAACTCAGTGGGACAGACAGACCACCATAAGCATGTGACTCGGGTGACATGGAAAACATCGACGAAGTAGAAACAGTAGATGTTGTCGCAACTGTAATAGATGGTACAGTCGAAGATGTTGACTCAACCATGGTCAAATGACCTAGTGTATACCCTATAGGATCTATGGGAACTTGAATTGAAACAGGATCAACTAAAGCAGTGTAATTCTATCGAGGAATAGACTCGTAAAGATAAAGCCCCGACCCCAAATGATTTGGACTTGAAGGGCGAGTTTCTTGTTGAGGTTCTTCCTCAATCGAAATCAAACTAGGTGGAAGGATTTCTTCGTCAGGCCCAAGATATATTTCAGGTGGTTAACTACGCGACAAAAGGGAAGACTCAATGGCTACGATCGACTGTGGAGGGACCGATACAGGAACAACTTCCATTTGTTCGACTTCAGGATCTAGATGTTCTGGTAAGAGAACGATGGGATCCGGATCAACTTCCAACTGAACAATGTCAAGTTTTGGATGTATGGTCTCACTAATTGGATGTGCAGTGTCCACAAGTAGCTGTGAGGACTCTGATTCGACGACAATAGATAAACCATGATGTATAGAAATGACTCGAGACGACTCTAGTATATGTGATGAAGATCATGCACCAGAGGTACTAATGGTACTGGTTTCGGTAGAATGGGGTCGCCTTTACCGACCATAAATGTCTTCCGGTGGTAAAGGTGGTTTAAGTGCTATTCTACGCGAACGAAGGGGAAAGGGGTGTTCTTCTTCCACGATGGTTGGCTTATTTTATTACAAAAAAAAATGAACAAATAAAAGGGTGATGGTAGGAAAAAGGTTTACCAAGTAATTGTGAACGAAAAAATACCTCCTGGTGAAAGAAGTACGAGCAAGCAATCTCCCTGAATGATGTGTTTGGTGTATCACAAGCTACAAGGCAGTCGACTCGGTTACCTGTGGATGGTAAGAAACATAAAGTTGTCATCCCAAATATACTCGAAGGTACATGGAGGCTCAAGTCCGTATTAGCATTGTCTAATGCTAAACTGCACAGTGAGAGCACCCCCTTATAATTTTCTTACTAGAACACTGCCCTATATACCCGAAGGTACGTGGACGACCTCCGATATACTTACATACGTGGAGTGGGATTTCACACTCGGAATGTATCACAAACAAGTTAGCGATAGCTGCTATGTTTAATGACGTCGGAACACGTCTCTAGCCTAAACCTTCTAAATGTTATCGTTAATGTTACAATGCTTTCTTAGGTTGATTGAGGTGAATTTTATGTTGATATTTTTTAAAATTTGATCTTTGAGGTTCACCGCGTGATGTAATGGGAAACTCCTAAAATTCAAACTAAATGAGAAGCAAACTTTTCAATGAAAATCCTAGCTACTAAGGGGAAAGATAAATCATATTTTTGAGCATACAACAAAGAGCACAAACCATATGCATATTTCCCTAATATGTTCCTATACAACACACATAATTCTCTAAATGCACATGCATGTTTTTCTTTTCAGTTTCATTTTATGTGAATGAGTAAAAAGAAACTAAATTCACAAATCAATCAAACAATGGTTTTCTTTTGAGAAACGAGGAATGAAACAACAATTTCTCTTAGGAAAATGAAGAATGAAACGAAAATTTTCCTTTAGGAAATGAAGAATGGAACGAAATTTTCCTTTTTGAAAACAGGGAATTGATCTAATGTAAAATTTCCAACTTTGAATTTAATTTTCCAATGATAAAGCAAACAGTTAATGAAACATTGAACAAACAACTTTCCAAAGGAGGAAGAACAAGTAATGTTTACTGGTCTCTAAGAGCAATCAGACATCTGAGAATATAGCAGACAATTGGCTGAAACTGAATGCAAAGACAAATTTTGATGGAATTTGGCTGGTTGAGGGGGTAAAGCACCCTGTAAAGTCAGACAGTGCATTGCAGAGCACCCCTGAAGGGGAAACAGTGCTTTTGTAGAGCATTGTACCCTGACCAACAGTGCATTGGGCGCAGCTAAGTTTGGAAAACAAGTAGCTTAAACACACTTCTAAGGCAAAATTTTCATTCAAATGACCGATAAGATGAAGTAAAGTCTACTGAAGATGGTAAACAAAGGCAAAAACACCAGAAATGATAGATTTCTCCCCAGCGAAGTCGCAAATTTGTTATACGGAATTTTAATTTACGGATAAACTAGATTCCCTGAGTGTGGTGTTCCTTCACTCAAAACAATAGAAGAAAGAAAAATATTCTTTTATCTAAGACAAATAGAAAAAGAGAAAGGAAAGGGACCTACTTGTGATCCTTTGCTCTCGTTCCCTTTCTTTCGTTGTTGTTGTCGCTCTCAATCCAAATAAATCCAGTAGATTGATATCTGCAATCAAAGACAGAAAACAACAAACAACATACAAATATACAATATTTATCTACCTTAACCAAATCAAACCGATTATATTTGAGAATACATACACAATTTAGAATACAATTCACAAGATATAAGCATATGTATGAGAGAAAGAACAGATATCTTTATTAAGAAAGTAGGAGGAGAAGATTACAACCAATAGATTGATTCATCGTCAACCTGCTCCAACTTCATTCCGTCCCCATCACACCAAGCATCATCTCAGCAGCATAACAGTACTTCCAGCTCTCATCAATTGAGAATCCAACATAATAACACTTCACAAATTTCTTCCTCCCTAGCACTTAGATGAGTGCTCAATTTATAGGGAAATTGTAAGTAGTTTCTGAATAAATGGAATTGAATGGCTTTCTAATAATAGGTGAGACATGTTTCCAGGTTCAATGGTGATGGATGAACACTTGTATTTGAAGTATGACACCTATGAACTCTTCTAGAAGGCACTAGACATGTGGATATTCCTAGAACAATGATGATTTCGCTCCCAGGAGACCAACACACCCTTAAGTGTCGGGAAGTTCTTTACAGAGCATCCTTGCATGGAGATAAGTTCTTTGTGACGCACTTAGGCCCATTCAGAGGAGCGTTGATGAGTGAATGGGTCATATAATCTATACTTCAAACATTGGAAATCTCATGAATTAAAGCCATCAATGGAATGACTTCACTTAGGTAATATAGCAAATGAATTAGGGGATGATAGACCATGTTAGTATGGAATTAGGGAATGATAGACCCTATACATACTAGTCTTTGGGGATGATGCCCAAATTGACCTATAAAAAAATTTACCCAACACTCCTCCCAAAACATTGGTGTTCTTAATTGTAATTTGTTTCTCCTGCAATACTGGTTAGGGCACAATACGCAGCCCTTAACCTCCACGTTGTCAACAAACTGTACCATTTTAGGTTTTTGTTCCACCTAGAAAAGACCCTCCAAGTGCGACGTTGTCCCTTTCCTACCTTTTCCACCTCAAGGTTTCCTTGGAACAGCCACAAGTTGTTGGTTATGGCTTGCGGCCTAGCTCAACAACTTGTTGTATCTTGCGGTCTCCTCAACAGGCCCAATCAACACCCAACGAGCAGTGTTATCCTCCTATCCTCCTCGACCTAGCTGCTTGCTCCTTGCAACACCAAACCGCACTCAAAACTCAACCTTACACTGATTTGTCTTTAGCCCATAAATAATCCCAAGCATACATTGTACCTACATCTCCTCTCCACGTTGTTTAGGGCAGACTCCTCCACGCTGAAACTTATCCTTTTTTTTGTGGCTTCCCTGCCCTACAAACACACCAACACATCCCTAAAATTATTCCCTTAAACAACCTCATTCGCCACGCTACACCTACAACAACAAAAAACTTCCACACTATTCTTCCAATCCTCCTCATTTTCTTCCTTATTTCCTTCTAGCTGCGGCTAAGGCTCCTCTCTCCACCGAGTTTACTTAGAGGATATGTTGCACATTTTTATGCCTCTAACACTTCAAATCACCTTCTATTTATACCAACACAAGGGCTCCTCCAACGTTTCAAATTAGGGGCTTCAACCATTGTCATATGTCAAATTTACACCAAGTCGATCTTCACACATATGTGAAAAGGCTCCATAATTTATCTTCAAAAATTCATATCTCCACTTCTAAAAATCGAAATTTGACGATTCTTAAAGCGTTGGATTATCCTTTCTGCCCTTTATCGTATCATGTCGTCACATGTAGAATGTGCTTCTATAAATTCCCCAAACACGATTGGGTGAAAAACCCCACACTTGGGATCCAAGCCCAAAGCTGCCCTTGTGATGATTTTCCCTCTAACCCCTGAGCTATAGGGCTTGGAGTACCTCCCAAGCTACACAAATCAACAACCTTATGGTCAATGTTTATTGTAGCTTCAATGGTAGCAATGGAAATCACTGGGTCTCATCTAACTATATGGTTAGATGGATCTTATGGCAATACTTTATTCACAACTTCAAACAATGATTAGAAGAATATGCGTAAGTAATTATGAGCCATATAAAACAAAATTATAACTTAAAACAAAGCATTTAATTTGAATTATGAAGTAAGGAGAGCATAAAATGTATACAAGGAAGAAAATATTAAATTATTGACTAATCACAAGATTTGTGTTGAGAAACTAAGATGTACATACACAAAAAACTTACAAAAAGATGAACACCATTAACCAGAATTAGGGGGCCCTCCAAGTCTAACACTCTTCGTGAAGAAAATTTACAATATAAAAAAATCGAAGCTTCGCATTGATATATCATAGGTTTGAAATAAGTTACAAATATAATTAATCCATTATGCTATCATTGCTACATGTCTCGTATCCCTCATTAGCTATATATACAAACGTGCTAACTTAAACAATTAATTTTGTAATCAATCCCCCAACATGCCAACATCATGATCCATTACTTAGTAGATTGACAATGGGAAAGGAGTTATTTCGTGCTTGGTATCTGATTTCCAAAGCTTAAGTGAAATCATGATCCCTATAATCCATACTTTAAGCGATGTATTCCTTGATTGTTGTGTTGACTTTGGGATTGATTGAGGGTTTACAAACCTTTTCTAAGGGATCCACTATTAATCAATCCATATTATGAACATTATGAAAAAAACCCGTGTGGAAATTTCATTTGTATACATGTGCAATTATTCAGATGAACAACAATTGACCAAAATAAATAAATTTCTAGAATTATTGGTAAATAAACCATAATTTACCTTGTTAATTTTGAAAATTAAAACTAGAACATCATAGTACCTAATATTCCTTTTCATGGTTTTAATTTGGAAAAAATGGTTAAAATAGGTGTAAGCATAGCTAAGGAAGAAAAAGGGCCAAAATGGCTAGATTTCAAGTGTTATTGACAACAAAGAATAGACCCAACAATAGGTACAACAAGGCCCCGCCCTTAAAAAGGGGGCTTAAGGAGACCAAGCCCCTCGAAGATTGCTAATGCAAGTGTGAGGCATTGTTTGACTCCACACAAAGGTTTAGGTGTAATATTTTATTTTTCTTTCCTACCTCTCTCAAACTTATGAACTTTCTCAATCGCAAGGCCAGCTATGTGTTAATTCAAATGAGACAACAAACATGAAGCAAGTTGAGCTAAGTGAAAAACGAGGTGTGTGTGGGTTCATTGTGCCAAATATAGAAGTACACTACTCATGATACAGGGTACCCTAATCTAATAATATAGAAATTATTGAAGGTGCTCCATTTATAGTGGAAACTTTTGATGTTGTGCCTCCATCTACATGATCAAATTGGAAAATAAAAAACACATTGTACCTGTGGAATTGGTGAAAAAACACACCAGCATTAAACAAAACATCATTTCATTGTCTCCAAATCCAAAATAACACTTTAGTACTAATAACCATCCATGCAAAATGAAACTCTATAGTTCATGGAAGTCGGTTT
Organism: Pinus albicaulis; assembly: GCA_034641835.2. Lineage (NCBI taxonomy): Eukaryota > Viridiplantae > Streptophyta > Pinopsida > Pinales > Pinaceae > Pinus > Pinus albicaulis. The sequence goes on from CM076577.1 coordinate 484,717,131, forward strand.
CCTAATCAAAAAACCCACTAGGAGAGGGACATAGGAAAAATTGTCATGACACAAACTTGATGTAGGCCTAAACTATCCTAGTAAGTAGACAAATCCAAAAGAGGTGTTCCATGGTTTTAGCTCTTCAACATTGAGGATAACCCAAGTTATGAACCCCCAAGTTAGTTGAACTTTTATCAACACATAGGTCTCCCATTGATAGGGTGTAAGAAAAAATCATGTTTAAGTTCAACTATACAATTTCCTTATATTATGAGGCAAAATAAACCCATGCCAACAATCTAGAAATTACTGAAGGTGTTCCATTTCAAGTGACAACTTTTAATATTGTACTTTAATCTAAACGATCAAATTGGATAAGTCAAAGCTACATCACATTATCACTAAACAAAAGATTATTTCATTGTTTCCAAATCCAAAATAACACTTAAACTCTAACAAGCATCCAAGCAACCTAAAACTATACAACCCATGGGAGTTAGTTCCCTTATAAGGAAACCTATGAGAAAATGGAGGTAAGGAAAAATTATTGACATGTAGACTTGACCTAGGCCCATAACTTCCTAGCAAATGGAAAAACCAAAATAGGTCATGCATGGCTTCAACACAACCCTGGTTATGAACCCCCATGTTAGTTGACCTTCTATGAAAACAGAGGTGTCCCCAATTGACAGATTCCAAGTGAAATTCGTGTTTACATTGAATAATAGGTTCCCGATTTTACTATGGTGAAATAAACCCATGCCAATAATCTGAAAAATGTCAAAGGTGCTCCATTTCTAGTAGAATTTTTCGATATTGTAACTCAATCCTTTTATCATATTGGATGAACCAAAGCAACAATGTACCATAAGAATTATCGACACAACACAATATCATTAAACAAAAAATTATTTCATTCTTTTCATATCCAAAAGAACAACTTAGCTTTAGAAAGCATCCAAACAATCTAAGACTCTTAGACAACCCATGGAAGTTGATTTCTTAATAAGGAAACCCGCTAGGAGAGGAAGGCATGGAAAAATTGTTACCAAACAAGCTCAACCTAGACCTAGACCTTCCTAGTGAGTGGACAAAACTAGAGGGGGTGTTTCATTGCTTCATCTCTCCCACATTGAGGACAACCCAATTTATGATCCCTTAGGTTAGTTAAATTTCTATCAACATAAATCCCCCCACTAATAAGGTCCAGGACAAAAAAATCATGTTTAGTTTCAATAGAAAATGCCCCATATTTCCAAGGTGAATTAATCAGTGCTTTTTTTAATTACAAACATCAAATATTGTTGAGTCGGCCTCCCAAGGAGAGCTTGGAACATATCCACTTTTAACCCATGATCAACTTGTAATGAGTGAAGGTGGTGACTTGCCTCATTTCCAATCCTGTGACCAAAGGCAAGGCAAGGAGAGGCCAAGCTTAAGTAATAAGTGGAATAAGTGGCTAGGATGATTCAATTAGAGTAAAATTGGCGTTTAGAATGGACTCTTTAGGAAAATATTAAAATAGTTAAAACATATCACCATATCACACTAAAAAAAGTTCCACATTAAATTAAGTTAGAGGTGTTATTAAAGCTTATGTTATTATTTTTATTGAAAAGGGTGCATGCAGCTCTAGATCTTTGGTGATTATTTAATTATTATTAATTGGTTTAATGAAGTTTCCAGGTGTCACATGCACACACTCATTCCCATCATGGAGGAGGTCTTGCAGTTGAAAATAACTTTTGATAAAATTTTATGTTGTCATATTTACAGGGACAGAAATTCCATTGTTGATGACCTTTCCAAAGTGGGTGTGCAGCAAGCACTAGGCATATTGGAGATATCATAACAAAACGACAATTCATTGTATGAGTTCTACCATAGGTCTTTTATAAGAGTCTTACAGGTGGAACATGCACGAGAGTGAGGACCACATATCTCTTCTCTCAACTCTTTATGGAGCTTTATGTTTTATGAGATCTTCTCTCCTAGATGACATGAGGCTCTTTCAGTTATGATTATGTTTATATGTTATTTTTGTTGAAGAACACTAGCATTGACTTGGAAAAAGGTTCCCACATCTATTTTTTGTATAAATTTTTGATGGATAATTGTATTCATCATGACAAAGTATTTTATTCTTCCAAACTGTGTATTTTTTAATGTACTCGAGTGCATCTACAAAATGTAATTTTCAAAATTTTTAAGGAAAATTACAATTTTTCCAATGGGAAAAATGTTAGAGGTGTTATCTAGTAAATATTAATGTATATTGCCTCATTAATGATAATTTCCAAGTTAATTAGATTAATGTAAAGTTAATAAATAAGAATTAAAAATAATAATCAATTATTTGGATTCTTATACACACAATAAGTATAATGCCAAAATATTTAAATTTATATCATGGTTTATTTATAAAAATTCACTATTGATTAAAAAACCACTACCTTTTATATTTTTTAATTATTATATTTACTTTTTATATTTTTGAGTGCTAATGTATTATTATAATATATGTTGTATGTAGTATAAATTATTATTATATATTAACTAAGTTTAGCCTAGGCCAGAGTTAGACAATCCACTGTTATCATTATAATTCCACTGTTATCATTATAATTGTGTGAAGTTCAGTCAAGTTTGGACGCCCCTTGGGATAGTTTAATTCCCCAAAATGTGGCTTCTATCCTCAACCCCTCCCCATGAGATTTGAACCTAAGACTTAGTGGGGACTAAACACCACTCAAACCAACTGGTCTACACCTCGTGTTTTAATTATTATATACTTATATATAATATAATTTTCATATATCTTACTTTTTATATATTGTATATAATATAATTTTATTGGTTTTAATTTGTTATATTAGATTTTATATATAATAAGAATTTTTATTAATTTTTAATATGAGAAGATATAATAATAATGATTTAATTTTAAGGTCACAACCAAGTTAGACGCAAAATTGGTATAAGACACCATTATTTGGGAGAATGGGCTCACTTCACGCAATGATTTGATTACTAAAGTCTACAAAGGTGTGCATGCTCTACCCCCTTTTAGATTTGAAACTATGACCTCCTATGAGGAAGTGCATATTCTTTAACATTAGGCTTACTCAAGATATATACAATATAATTTGTTAGTTCTCATATTATATGATGATGGGGGTGGTGGTTAATGTTCACTAGGACTAAATTTGATTTGTTGAATTTTAAGAAATGTAAGGGAATTATTTGGTTTTTTATGATTCTATTTATTTGCTTGAAAATATTTTAGAGAAGCTTTCTTAAATCACCAGAGCTTTGATGAGTTAAAAGGTTAGGAAGTTTGATATCATAACAAGTATTTCAACATTATGATTTAATGTGGGTGTATGTAGGACATTCTAAGACAAAGTGTTTTTCATCTTGAACCCTCTTAGTGTCACAAATATGACAAGTTCTTTCAACCTACAATATTTTAGGAATTATCTAATGCTCAATTTCACCATAAAGCTTGTGAGAGCTTGTTCTTATTTTAACAATGTTTATTTTCTTCTTTACAATGGCTAAAACAAAGATATACTTCCAATATTCTAGATTAGGGTTGGTTGCCTCTTTATATTTTATTAATTTCCTTTTATCCTCTTAATTCTTCATCACACCACAATTTTCTCGTAAGTTTAGATGTAATAATAATTTCAATATTAGCATTGTTCTACAAAGTGACATCATCTTTTATACCCCAATGGTTTAGCCAAGGCTTGTCATCTTTATGCAAAACCCACTAGATTCGTAGGTGGTTTTTTGACTGGAACAAACTTAGGAGCATTGCATTCCATGCCATTTATCTTTTTCTTGTACATTAGGTACCTATTTGTTGAATTTTTGTAGCTATGGCGAGTCTTCATGATTATTATTGTCGGTCATAGATGTATTTTGTAAAGCATGTTATTCATGTTATGGTTAAAATAAAAATATTAAAGGCGTGTTCTTCATGTCCTTGTCAAAAGGAAGGAAATTTGAATTTTTTAATAGTGATTTTTTTCCTCCAAAGAAGCCAAGTCGTCCCTCCTAGTCAAGTCGGCCCAGCCCTAGTGTGGAATCCATTCAGCCTCTAGGATCACTATTTATATGTGACTTGACCTCCTCTCTAACAAACAATTTGGATCACCTTTGTTGAATACAAGTTCATATTTTCTGAGGCAAGTAAACAAACTTGAGGCAAGATGGAAAACCGAATTAATCTGAAGCATATCGAATTGTTCTCTGTCTGACCAAATTGCCTAAGGAAGATCAAGCTAATTAATGCAAACCGAGTCGAGGCAGACCACTGAATTTTATGAGGCATACTAAGGCTACAAGATCGAAAATTTTAAATCTAGAAACAAGTTGACGTTCTGTCCTTGCATATTTGAGCAAACTAAGTTTCTCGTGCAACCATTTGACTTGACTAGGAGGTTGATGGCCCAGGTTTTACCTAGCTAAATTTTTTGTTTTTTTGATCTTTCATTTGACTGATGTATCTCTATTGAACTTGATCATTTCTCTAAGGAAAATATTGTTGGGTTTTTCCCCCATGTGGGTTTTCCTAGGGTAAACTCTTGTGTACTTTGTGTCATTGTCTCTTCATGATCCTACTGTCATAATTATTATGTTGTTGATGTATTTTGTGTAATTCCTTAATGATGGACTAACGGAAAATAATGTGAAAAATATCTAAACCATTGGAAGTAATTATCAATATAGAAGACATTTCGAAAATATAAACACTAGTCATAGTCATGTTCTCAATTATGGAAATAATTCTATGATGAGGATAGGATGGGGGGGTATTTCCTTTTATTTTGAAATTATAAGTTAGAAAAAACTTTTGGATTTACTCTCTTTTTCTCCATGTTTATCTAGAGATGTTGTGGCCCTAAAATTCACAGCCATATAAGATGATAGAAGTGACAAGAGTCTCAAAAAGGAGTTTATTCTTTTCCCATAGGAAAATGCTCATTGGTTTACAAATGTTTTCAAGCCCATAATAAGCTTTCCACCCTCCATTTATTATTTTCTCGATGCTATAGTTCCAATTGTGTTTGTGATGAAAATTGATTGTGAGATGTTTATATGAAGTTACTTCCTCGAATTTGTTGTTCATGTACACCAAATTAGCATAAGTGATATTTTTGGATTTAATTATCACAACCATCATTCTGATAATGTTACTAGTCATACTTGTACTAAAGCAGAAAATACATGAGAATTTTTAGTTGCTCGTCAAGATCATAAGGGCTCCTCACGATAAGAAAAATGTCATCCACATAAAAATGAAAAATGATAACCATGCTAGGATTCGGGCCTACACAACTAGCTTCTTACAAAAAACCCACTAACTTGTCAATTTATATGCCAAAAAGGCTAAGGGGCATGCAACAACCTTAGTTAACTCGTATATTGAAATTAATTTCTCACAACCATCCCTTATTGTTCCTAAACTTGGCAATAACATTCTTGTACAACCTTATTGCAACAAATTTTAGCTTGAAACGGACTTTTAGCTCTACTAATATATTCCTAACATCAACATGGGTGTTGAATCAAACTATTTCCTAAAGTCAATGAAAGAACACAGGATATTGGTTTCACTATTGTGAAACTCATTTGCAATGATCCAAAGCATAAGAAGGTGGGCCAAAGTTGAATGATAGTTCCCATATTCAACTTGGCCTTTAGCTCTTCTACCATGGCTTTCTAACCATAAATTGATCTTCTTTCCAAAATAGTTCCATTTAATTTGGCTAGGGGCGCAATCATAAAGGAGTTTTAATTCAAGGGATTGTTTTTATCTCCACTTTTAAGAATAGGTGCACTAAGGCTTTGAATATAGAGTTTATGGAAGTCCCACTTAGCTACTAAATTGAAGAGCTTGTGGATGTGAGGGATAAGGATAAGCTCTCCAAGTTAGAAAAATCTTGGTGGCCTTCAATGATTGTAGTTTTCCCTTTTGTGAGTCGCTTAACCCCAAGCTCTATATCTTCTATAGAAAAAACTTATTCCTCTATTGAAGGGTTTGTGTTAAGTCCCTATATTAATAGTGTACTCCCTTATTATGTTAGTGTAGCCCCCCTTATTGTTATTGTTGTACCCTTGTAACCCCCATATTGTTATTATTGTGCCCTTACATTATTATTGTTAGGTCGGCTAGGATTACATTGTGGCCCCACTAGGATTATATTGTGGCCCCATGGACTCCTATATATAGAAGGAGGTTTTATTCATTTGTATCATCCAAGAATTGTTCATTTATGTAATGTATTGGAGGTTTCCCCCTCGAAGTGGCTTATTTCTAAGGCGTTGATATCTCTTTTCTTCTATTTTTGGAGCTAGTTTCACAACATTTGGTATCGGAGCTTTGGATTCTAGGGTTTCGCTGCTCCAACCAGGTCATCATGGCATTTTCGCTATAAATTTTTGTCTACGAAGGTTCAGAAGCTGAAACTTTGAGGGTGCGAAGCCGAAATCCTAAGGAACATCGTCGCAAAAATTCAGATCTTAGTTCGCAATATTTTCGGAGATATGATCTGTGGAAGGTAGGGCTTTTTGCAAGCTCCTGAATTTCACTTACAAAGGTCATCGTGGCATTTGCGCTATAACGTTTTTTCTACGAAAGTTCAGAAGCTGAAATTTTTAGAGCGCAAAGCCGAGATCCTGAAGAACATCGTCGCAAAATTTCAGAGCTTGGTTCGAAATATTTTCGGAGATATGATCTGTGGAAGTTAGGTCTTTTTCAGGCTCCCTAATTTCATCTCAAAGAGGTGATCATGGGAAAACCTTCATAACTCTCTCTCTGAGCATCGGATTGGAATTCTGTAAAAAGTGACTGGAAGTACACGGACTGTAGTTTCTTGTCTATAAATTTTACAGCCAAAGGAACAAATAGTCACACATGGCAAGTCATGCAAGTTCGCCCTACTGAACCAATCCATAATTGGGTCATTGTGGGAAATTGGACATAACTTTGTCTTGAAGAATCCAAATTAGGTCAGACATGTGGCATTCAAAAGAGAATTCAGACGGAAACCTCAGTGCCAAATTTCAAATATTGAAGATCCGAAATCACAGAGATAATTCAGTTTCAATATCGAGCTCCTCAAAATCGAGAAAAAAGGTGTCTATTTTTTTCTGAATTGCATAAGTCTTGTGTAAAAAAAATAATAATAATAAAATTTAAAAAATAAAAAATAAATAAATAAATCAGTTTGAAGTGATTCCAAGGGCCTATTGAGCATATATTTTAGTATTGGATTCTGAAATGCCTCCTAAAAATAATTCCATACCCATTAAGTCCTCAAAAAGCTATACTATGACGCATGAAGAGGAAGAATTGTAGTATGAGATATCAAAATTATTATACCAAGTGCAACAAATTTCGATCTTACAAAGAGCAACTGAAGATGACATAGATGGTTTAAAAGCAGAAATAGAGGCTAAGTTGGATGGTTTGAAGGATCAAATAATAGCTAATATGGATGATAAATTAGTGGAAGATCGCATCGATCATCAACAAGAAGTTCTCCAACTCTCAAAGGATAACCTAACTTTGGTGCAGAATCTAATGAAACAATAGGAAGATCAACATCACATCGAAAGAAGTTCGGAAGCAGTCACAGAAAAAAGAACTCGACAAGTACAATCAATTTCAGAGTATCTCAGCAAGTGGAAGAACCTTCCTGTAGAAGATTCCACATGGGAGGATGAGAATTTTATACAGAAGCATCAAGAAATAACCAAGCGTTGAGGACAACACTTGTTTGAAGGAGAGGGGCATGTTAAGTCCCTATATTAATAGTGAAGTCCCCTATTATGTTAGTGTAGCCCCCCTTATTGTTATTGTTGTACCCCTGTGTTACATAGCAATTTGTCACCGTCCCTGCAATTCCCCGTCCCGCACATTGGAGGGCTTATTCCGTGACCTATGAGCAGTGACATGACTTGAAACCACTTTCATGGCATCCCCCTGGACAAGGGCATTCATTCCCCTGAAGACAATTCCTTGTGAAAAACCCTAAAAATAACCTTTTTTTCCTTGGCGCGACTAGTCAGTTCAGCCCTCGCGCCAATGGGGGAAATCCTCCAAAGAGGGCGCGCCAGCTGGCGCACTGTCTCAGTGTTGTACTCGTGCCAGGCTTATTAAAGAGTGTTTTTTAAAAATAAATGGCGAAAGATTGACTCCAACCAATTCCTGAACTGGTCTCTAAATTGAGTTGGGAGGTTTGGCTCCGGATCTCCATGTAGAGGAAGTGGTTTTCCACCTCTCATGGAAGCTTCCTTGAGGATAGGGCCAATCCCATGATTGTAGGGATCCCAACTCCCCTTCCACCATCTATATAAGCTTTCCATTTTCCTTTGCAAGCTAGCCTCCAAGAGCCTTCATAGCCTAAAGAATGCTGCAAGAGCCTTGAAGTCCTCATAGAGCCAAATCAGTAGCAAGGAGATTATTGTCAAGACAACCGAAGAGAGAGGTTTGTCCCATTCCCGACGAGCTTTACCGAGAAGTATTCCGCTGTCGACCCGCCGAATGAAGATTCAGCGTCAAAGCCAGGTTGTATCTTTCTTTGTATTAATTAATGATAAGCGACTTTGGTTATGGTTCCACTCGTATTGTTCATTGTGATTATGAGTTGTATCTTCTCTGACTGATACATAATTGCATATATTGGGTTTACGCTTGTGTGTTCGTTGTGTTTCTTGTGTGTGCAGGTGTTTGATTGCGACAAGTGGGAGAATTGTGATCTGCCGAAGCAAGGAAACGAGAGCGCTATCTTCTCTATGAACAACAGCGTTGGACTTAAGGTAGGCCTTCTTCGCAATTTGGTCTATTGCAATTAGGAACTTGCGCCTTAGCGTGATATGATTGTTGCTAGACCTGATCTGGGCTAGTAGGGATCGCCTCTGTCCCCAGAGGGGATTTACCTCCCCAACATACATGTGGGAGTGACTTGTTCTCCTGATGAGATACAAGTTTATACCGATCTTTTCCGTGAATTCATAGATGTGTTCGCTTGGTCCTATGAGGAAATGCCTGGGATTGATCCCAGTCAAGTCTTTCTCTTGATCTCGTTTTTTAACCTTCACTCCATCTGTCTTTCATATGGATTGAAGCTTGGGGGGCATGTACCTCGAATTGAGTCACCATGTTGGGGGCATGCTTAAATTTTTCAAGCATAGTTTGATTCTGTTTCAAGCTTGTGTAAAAATGAAACTGGTTCCAAGCATAGTTTATCTTTGTTTCAAGCTTGTGTAAAAATGAAACCAACTTCAAGCAAAGTTTCCTTATTTCAAGCTTGTGTAAAAATGAAACCATTCCCATTTTACCTCTTGTGATTGCCATTTTATCAGCCTGTTTTTGCCAAATGAGCCTTGGTTTTCTCACTCCATCGTCATTATCTGCTTGGCCGATTATATGCTTTCACTTGGTTGTTTTACCCGTTCCTGAGGAACCACTACGATGAGTGGTCTTGTTAGCTAGCCTCTTAACTTTTACTTGTTCTGAGCAGTTCCACCATTACCGGAACCAGTTGCTACCCTTTATACCACTCGTTCCTCCAAGAGGAGTCAACTTTCAGCTCTTTTCTGACTCTCTAAATATGAAAAGATTGTCGAGTTGCTTGTCGTTTTGATCTTGTTAAAGTGGCTGTGAATCAACATCTACCCAGTATACGTTTACCCCTTTTTGGGCTGGGATAGATTATTTACGAAAAAGGAATACCCTAGCCTACCGCGACTAGGAGGTTTTCTCAGACATAGTTTTCTACCTTTTCGGATCTGAGGAACTATTTACGAAAAGGGACTATTGGAGTTTACTTTTCCGCTATCTTTTCAAACTCTCTAAACATGAAAAGACACTGAGTTCTTCCTTTGTCAGACTCGCTAAACCCTGATGACATCGGATTCAGTCGTAATGACAATATTCGAGTTTCTCCTTCCTAGGGCTCGTTAAATGTACTAGGATGGATTCGTCCGAAGGACGGATTTATATTACAAGCATATGCTATCCCCTTCAAGCTTGTCTTCAAAAATAATTGGGGTACTCACCAGCAATGGTGGGAAAAATGGAACCAGTATCATCGTCGTGTCGGCAGTATGTCGCTCTTGAACATGGCACTTGTCTGCATTCGTTTCGGGTTGGGGACATCTCACCTCATTATCCGTTTGCCTCCGTCGGTTTGTGTAATCCCTTTTGACCTCTCATCTGCTCTTTGCCTCATCATCGTGACCCCTGATCTTTTGATGTCAAATATTGCCAAATCCACTGTCGTGCCGCCGATATGTTCAAGAGAAGTTGACCTCTGCAAAGTTTCAACCTTCCTCTGATTCTCATCTGATCCTGATTCACAAACATTATTTTCCTCTGTCTCGCATCGATGATGTGGGAAACACTATGACCCACCTTCGATCAAGGTCACTTCCTGTCGACCTCGGCTCATTATCCGAGAAGCTGATCTAGAGACTCCCTTCTGGTACCTTGGAGCTTGCATGCCTCAATGGTAGGTTCTTCACGTTCGACGTGAGGTTTTCATCATTGGCCTCCGATCGAGTGATTCTACGGGTGTTCGACACCAGCTCACTGATTCACATGCCGTAGATTTTACCTATAGTGCCTTGAGGTCCATTGTCACTATTGGTGGTATCTCTCGCGTCTGTTAACAGCTTTCATCATTGACTGGTAATCAGACGATGTTCTTGCGTGTTCGACTTCAGCTTACTTACTCACATGCTTGAACTTGTACTTTGTTCGGGTCGAGATGGAGCGCAAGACCCTGGATTTTGTCTGTTAGAATCCAGGCTGCGATTATGTGGATTATTATGATTGGTTACATGACTCATTCATTGGATGGTTGCGACCATGCCTGAGTCTATTTATCGATCCTCATTGGATGGCTGCATCCATGCCTTGGATCTGGATTATTGTATACTCTGTTATGGATGGCTGCGCCCATACCACATATATCATGTATTTGAGATATCAGTTTTACTTCTCTACGCAGGTTTTCCGATGGCAGTGTTTTCAGTTGGACACATTCTCATAAAGCATTTCACCCCTCTCTTTTTTTCGGGCCTCATGCTTTAGGGGGCATCTGTTACACAGCAATTTGTCACCGTCCCTACAATTCCCCGTCCCACACATTTGAGGGCTTATTCCATGACCTGTGAGCAGTGACATGACCTGAAACCACTTTCATGGCATCCCCCTGGACAAGGGCATTCATTCCCCTGAAGACAATTCCTTGTGAAAAACCCTAAAAATAGCCTTTTTTGCCTTGGCGTGACTAGTCAGTTCAACCCTCGCGCCAATGGGGGAAATCCTCCAAAGAGGGCGCGCCAGCTGGTGCACTCTCTCAGTGTTGTACCCGCGCCAGGTTTATTAAGGATTGTTTTTTAAAAATAAATGGCGGAAGATTGACTCCAACCAATTCCTGAACTGGTCTCTAAATTGAGTTGGGAGGTTTGGCTCCGGATCTCCATGTAGAGGAAGTGGTTTTCCACCTCTCATGGAAGCTTCCTTAGGGATAGGACCAATCCCATAATTGTAGGGATCCCAACTCCCCTTCCACCATCTATATAAGCTTGCCATTTTCCTTTGCAAGCTAGTCTCCAAGAGCCTTCATAGCCTAAAGAATGCTGCAAGAGCCTTGATAGTCCTCATAGAGCCAAATCAGTAGCGAGGAGATTATTGTCAAGACAACCGAAGAGAGAGGCTTGTCCCATTCCCGACGAGCTTTACCGAGACGTATTCCGTTGTCGACCCGCCGAAGGAAGATTCAGCGTCAGAGCCATGTTGTATCTTTCTTTGTATTAATTAATGATAAGCGACTTTGGTTATGGTTCCACTCGTATTGTTCATTGTGATTATGAGTTGTATCTTCTCTGACTGATACATAATTGCATATATTGGGTTTACGCTTGTGTGTTCGTTGTGTTTCTTGTGTGTGCAGGTGTTCGATCGCGACAAGTGGGAGAATTGTGATCTGCCGGAGAAAGGAAACGGGAGCACTATCTTCTCTACGAACAACAGCGTTGGACTTAAGGTAGGCCTTCTTCGCAATTTGGTCTATTGCAATTAGGAACTTGCGCCTTAACGTGATACAATTGTTGCTAGACCCAATCTGAGCTAGTAGGGATCGCCTCTGTCCGCAGAGGGGATTTACCTCTCCAACACCCTGTAACCCCCATATTGTTATTATTGTGCCCTTACATTATTATTGTTAGGTTGGCTAGGATTACATTGTGGCCCCACTAGGATTATATTATGGCCCCATGGACTCCTATATATAGAAGGAGGTTTTGGTCATTTGTATCATCCAAGAATTGTTCATTTATGTAATGTATTGGAGGTTGCCCCCTCGAAGTGGTTTATTTCTAAGGTGTTGATATCTCTTTTCTTCTATTTTTGGAGCTGGTTTCACAACAGTTTGGATATTTCCCACAACATCAAAGGATTTGTAAATATTCTAAAGATAGGAATTATGATTCCTCAAATGAATCATATTGTTTCCTTATTTTTACGAGTCAGAATATCTTAGGATCTAGCTTGGACAGGTGCAAAAGCTTCAATTGTTTTTTGTTTATATAGTACATTTTTTACCTTTTAATTAGGGTTATGTACTTATTTCACTTTGTCTAATTTTAAGTAGTCATTAGAAGCATCCCTAATGGAATTTATAGTGATCCTATACTCCTTATCATACCAAGGGTTGCTTGTTCTACTTTCCATTTTACACATACCTTGATAGAAAACTTTTTAATGGAAGTAGAGAGGGTGGTTGTAAAAATTATGATATAGGTCTTCAAGACTATCCTTATTTGATGGGAGATTTAATTTATTTAAATTACTTAGAAAATAAAATAGTTTTATCTTTTTTGAAGACCAAGTGCTTTTAGCTATCATAATTCTCTCCAGTGGTGCTTTTTTGTGTTGTGAAACCAACTCCAAAAATAGAAGAAAAGAGAGATCAACGCCTTAGAAATAAGCCACTTCGAGGGGGCAACCTCCTTTACATTACATAAATGAACAATTATTGGATGATACAAATGAAAAAACCTCCTTCTATATATAGGAGTCCATGGGGTCACAATATAATCCTAGACGACATAACAATAATAATGTAAGGGCACAATAATAACAATATTGGGGTTACAGGGGTGCAACAATAACAATAAGGGGGCTACACTAACAATAATAAGGGACTAGAAGAGTTCTGAAACTCGCTGAGAAACGAGTGGACAAGGATTTGAGACGAACTAACCTAGTTAGGGTTTCTTCCTATCCTGCAACAGCGTTGTCTTTGCAGCGAAAGACTCGCTGGTGGTCCTGCAAACTCGAGGTGCAGTGAGTCCGTTGCGTTCTCAGCACGGGCCATGGCATCCACGCTGGGGGGAGGCGATCAGCTTCCCCCAACAAAAGAAGATCGAAACAAAACAGCTACCGAACAAGGCAGAACTGTCTCTGACACAGAGGGAACGGACCAGAATAAGGATACTCCCCAATCGCAGGCAACTGAGTCTACTCGGAACACCCCTGCAGCGGCCTCAGTTACATGCAAACCCATAGTTGTTGAAAGACCAAAGATCGACCTCCCAAGTCACTGTATAAATGCTCAGATCTAGTACATGAAAGACCATGCACTCATTGGGAAGTTCATTGGTTTCTGGCCTACTGAAAAAGTATTACAGGGATGGATCGCTACAAAATGGAAGCCCAAGGGACACGTAACCCTTCAGTTAGGGCCAAAAGGCTTCTTCAATGTTGTATTCAACTGCATCGAGGATCGAAACAGAGTTTTGGATGAGGGGCCCTATTTCTTTAACTCTGTCGGCCTATATCTCAGAGACTAAGTAGAACGATTCAACCCAGACAAAGAAAATTTCGACTGGGCCTCGATTTGGATACGGCTATATTCGCTCCCTTTAGAGTATTGGGATGAAGAATCCCTCACAGCCATAGGCAGAGGACTGGGAGAATTCATCAAGATAGCTGAGGAAACTAAGCTTCGAAGGTATACCTCTTATGCGCGAATCTGTGTCTACATGCAGCTGGACAGAGCTCTTCTGGATGCGGTAAGTTTGTTTCATGATGACTTTGAATGGATTCAACCCTTAGATTATGAACACATTCCCTTTAGATGTCGTAGATGTCATGCCCACGAGCCTCTGTTCAGGGATTGCCCACTTAACAATGCTACCAAGACCAACGAAGCCGTAAACAAATCTGAAGCAGATGGATTCACCAAAGTCTCAAACCGAAGGAGGAACAATAAAAAACCCCCTTCTGGTAGCAAAAATTCCAATATGTGAACCATTACCCCTACTACCAGCAACAGTTTTGAACTCCTAGCTCAACCTGATCCCTCTGGAGATCCCCCTCCTGCCTCCCCCACCCTCCCCGCCCCCCCCCTCAACCCATCCTCTCCCACTGGCCCCCCCCCCCCCCCGAATCCTGCCAGTTCCAAGCCTAGCACTACAAGCATGGAAAATATGGAGACTATGGGATCCAAGCAACCCCCAGATTCAGATCCTGATAATGGAAAGCCAAAGGGTATGGATATTGACAAATTCTTGCTCAAACCTAACCTTACCAATCCGGAAAACCCTGAGAGTAGTCAGCCCAGTCATATGGACAAAGATTCTGAGGGCTTCGAGCTGGGAGAACTGGATCTTCTGGGTTTAGAAGATGCATGTATATGCCAGGATTTCAACAAAATCAAACCCAGCCAGATTGATACCCTTGAAGTCGTGCTTACCAAAGCTCAGCAACACAAGAAACTAGGTATCCAACCAGGAAGTCATTGGGATGGTCTAAAGATCACAAAAGAATCCAAGAAAAGAGGTCAGAAACCAAATTGGCAACGCACCATCATATTGGGGGAAATTTTGGTGGAGTCAGGACGATATCCCAAGCTCACGAGATTTTTCAAACCGCTTCCAAACGTTTCCTCATGAGGCTAATCTCATGGAACGTAAGAGGGCTAAATAGCCCCAGGAAATACAAAATGATCAAAAGTATGATACAGCAAGAAAGACAGCAAATTATCTTTCTTCAAGAAACTAAGTGCAATAGTGAGGCTCTTGGTAAGATCCTTACCAAAGCCTGGCCTGGATGCCATTCAGTAGCAGTAGATGCCTCTGGTTCATCAGGAGGTCTAGCTATAATTTGAGACACGCAAGCCATCGAGCTTGGGGATTTTCATGCAGCTCACAATCTCATATGTTAAACACCATGTTAAACACACACATGGTGTATGAGAAGAATAAACACACACACAACAAGAAACTCAACACACGATGAAGGATAAGCGTGAGGCTTTCTTATTTTCCATTATACAAAGATGTACATTTATAGTACAATGGTGTGACTCTTGGTTTCATATTCCAAGGTCACTTGGACTCCATTGTGACTTTTCGCATTCCACACCTACCCATGTAGGATTAGGTGTTCCAACATTCCCCCTTAATCCGAAGGGGTATGTGTGAGTCCAAGAAAAGAGTTGTAATACAAATCTGCAAAGTATACATGGCAGCACTTGGGCTGAATCAACTCTCCGAAATGTTGGAAAAAAGAGGTGGTTTTAGGATGACCACAAACACTGGAACGCAAAACTTGTTGCAGTTCCCGGAACTCTTCCAAAACTGGCAAGAAGCTGAAGGCTTCTGCTAAAGGAATTGTCCCTCATAAAAAAGGGAGACCTTCAACCTAAAAGAAGGGAGGTCTACTACCTGTGATGGTTTTAGGATTACCAACAACTCTGGAATGCTTTGAAGCATTTCCTGGAACTCAACCAAAGCTGGCTAGAAGCTGAAGGCTTCTGCTAGAGGAAGTGTTCCTCATATATGAAAGGGAGACCTTCAACCTAAAAGAAGGGAGGTCTACTACCCGTGATGGTTTTAGGTTATCCACCAACCAAAGATGATGGTTTAAGGTTGTCCACCAACCGAAGGCATGCTCATGGGCATCCGTGTCTCGGCTACATCTCTAACTGAATGACGAATTGTGGCTCGTGCTCACTTGAATTGTTTTGTCTTGCTGGCTACAACTCGAACATGGAATGAGAGATTGTGGCTCGTGCTCGCAGGCTCACTTGATCCGACGTCGAAGCTTGTACATGACCACCATTTTCCTCCCCGGCTGTGGACAAGGTGAGATGATGGCGAAACTCAACCGGCAAGTTTGCTCACACATTCGTGAACATGTTCTGACATGTGACTTAAACATCTTCTTGGCTGTTGATGCCCATTGCCAAGAAGCGATCCATCCAAGATGAATCTTGGTTCTTGCAGGAGGCTTGTGTCTGAAGCATCTGTGTGAAGAATGGGTGTGCCGACCACAATGCTTGCATGGATGAAGATCAAAACAATGATCTTTTATATGGCCAACTCGATCACAGTGTTGGCATTTTACAATATGTTGTTGTTGTTGTGGAACAAGATCTGAATAGCTGCAGGTGAACTGTCATACAGGAATCCGGCACTTTGAAATATGATGGGCTTGGTGTAGTCTGAAATATGAAATGACACATTCTTGTCATATCCAAGACCAGTTTTGTGCTTGTTGTGGACAAGCTCTTCCCAAGGTCTGATGATGGGCTTGAGAAGTGCAGGCTAAACTGTTGCATCTGCATGTACAGCTGCTCTTGTGCAAGGAACTGAATGGAAATCAACTGGAACTTTATCTTCTTGCTGCTGATAGGAGTCCTCAATCTTCTAAACAGAAACAGGTTTAGAATGGTGACTCGTTTGCTGAAGTTCATCTTGTTGGAGCTGAGATTCTAACTGCAAAAACTCAATCTTTTCATGTGCATCTTGCAAACAACTTTGAATGTTACAAAGAGCATTCTTTCTCATTTTTATCATATCATCAACATTGGAATGAATGAGATTATTCAACAATTCTAATACCTCATTGATTTTAGCCATTTCAACAACTTAGGCTCAAAAATGAAAGGGTGTCAGCTTCAACCGAAAATGCACCCGTTTACAATGTGATTCAATCTTCCTTTCAAAAATTACAAATGACTCAAAAGAATTTCCAACTATGAAAATCTCAAAGTACAAAATGTGCTCCTCAAATTATGGAAGACAATCAACAATTTTTCCAACTCAAATACTGATTGCAACTATGAGTGAAGAAGCAATACAATGTCAGCTCAATACAATATTTCTGCAAAAATATGCAGCAAAAAAACACTATGCAAGAAGCCTTTAAGGCAGCTGATTTTTTATTTTTTTTCTTCAAGGAGTTGCTTGTCTTCACATGTCAATTTCTTCATAAAATCAACCTTCTATGCCACAAACAATTCAATGTAAAAATCCAACTGCTTCATATGCCATTTCTGTTGTTTACTTTTTCTCTTCCTCTCTCTCTGCTGTTTTTTTTTTAATTAATTAAAAAAAAGGGGATTAATTGAAATGGGAATTAATTAAAAGGGAGGGGGAAAGCAAACTAAAGGAAATTAATTAAAAACTGATTAATTAAAAAAGGGAAGGGAGGGAATTTTAATGAAATTAAAAGTTGAATTAATTATAAATGGAATTAATTTAGTGGGAGAGGAGGGAAATTTATTGGAGGGAGGGTCTTATTAAAAAAAAAATTAACAATTAAAAGGCAGAATTAAAAACTGGGTGGAGGGAGGGAGGCCGAAAGGCCGTGGGGAGAGCGGGTAGCACGTAGGGTTCAGGAGGTGAAGGGAAAGTAAGGGCGGGGGGCGAAGTGTTGTATGCCGTAGGGAGGGGGTTCGAATGTGAGCGGGGTAGAGTGTAGGGAGGGCAGGGTAGGGGGTCGGGTTGCAGTCGGGGTTGGGGTCGGTTGCAGAGGGGGCAGGTGTGAGGAACAGCTGTGAGGGGGAGTCGTGTGATAGCCGCGAGGGGGAGTGGTTGAGAGGGGAGCGGATAGGGGAAGCAAGGGGGCGGGGAACAGGGGTGAGGAGTGTAGCATGGGTAGGAGAGAGGGCTGGTATAAGGGGGAAGGGAATGGGTGTGTATGCAGGCGGAGTGGGGACGGCGTCGGAAACGTGAGCTGTAGATGAGTGTTGTAGTGGAGTGAGAGGGGGGACGGGGTAGATGTATAGGGGGAGAGTTGGTTGTAAGGTGAGGAGCGTACAATGGAGAGGGCGGTGGTGTAACAGTGAGGGGGTGGGCATAGAGTTAGGGAGCTCGTTGAGGGAGTTAGGAGTGAGCGTTGAGGGAGCAGAGGGTGCGGGTTAGTGCAGGTAGTGGGAAGAGGAATATAGTTGCAGGGGTCGTGGGTTGCAGGTGGGGCAGGTCGAGAGCCTGAATAATTTTTTTTTCCTTTTATTTTTTTTTTAATTTAAAAACAGCAAAGTAGAGATATGAAATCGACTTAAAAACAGCAATAGAGGACAATCCAAAAATGCAATAAACTCTGAATTTGAAGGTACTTGCAGAAATTTTTTAGAAATTGCAGAATTTTCAGGAGATTTTAGCAGTAAACTCATAAATATTTCTCAAGAAATGTGGCAGAATTTCGCCAGTAAAAACTCAGAAATTTTTCAGAAAATTTCAGCAGTAAAAACCCAGAAACTTCT
The DNA here is from genome assembly GCA_034641835.2 of Pinus albicaulis. Classification (NCBI taxonomy): domain Eukaryota; kingdom Viridiplantae; phylum Streptophyta; class Pinopsida; order Pinales; family Pinaceae; genus Pinus; species Pinus albicaulis. Next base: position 484,735,691 of record CM076577.1, read on the forward strand.
TTAGAAACCCATTTTAAACAATTTTTCCAGCAGCTCTCTAAAACTTGTGCAGAAATTAAAAGTATGCAGCAAAAATAGCAGAATAATGTGCAGTGAGAAAACCTACAAAATGCCCCCCAAATGCTACTTTTCTTCAAGACGAAATTTCTGAATGCTGCTTCTTAATGCAAATTTCTGAATGCTGCAAAAAGCTTGATGAATGCGGCAAAAAGACTGCTGCAGAAAAACTCTGAGTGCTGCAAAAATTCCAAGAATTTTTGCAGATAAGCACAGGACATAAAAAAAAATGGCTCACTCGATGTTGAGCTGGTTATGAACATATCAGCTCTGATACCATGTTAAACACACACATGGTGTATGAGAAGAATAAACACACACACAACAAGAAACTCAACACACGATGAAGGATAAGCGTGAGGCTTTCTTATTTTCCATTATACAAAGATGTATATTTATAGTACAATGGTGTGACTCTTGGTTTCATATTCCAAGGTCACTTGGACTCCATTGTGACTTTTCGCATTCCACACCTACCCATGTAGGATTAGGTGTTCCAACATCATACAAGCTACTTTCCATCTTATAGGTACTAACATCCATGGGCACCTCTCAAATGTCTATTTCCCACAAGATCTGGCAAGCAAGGTTGCACTCTTGAATACAATGCAGATCCTAAACTCCAACAAAATACATCCATTATGGTTTTTGGGGGGAGATTTCAATATGATAACAAAGCTGGAAGAAAAAACAGGGGGCCACTCGAGATTGGATCCGGATAGCTCTCTCTTCAAGGATTTTATAAGCCGAAGTTGGTTGATTGATCTACCTTTATCTAATGGGATGTACACTTGGAATAACAAAAGATCTGGTAGCCATCATATAGCCTCTAAACTAGATCGCTTCTTAATCTTTGATAATGCTATCCACCTGGGGGGAGACATCATTGCCTCCATTCTACCTATTTCAGGCTCGGATCACTAGCCCATCGCCCTACAATGGCAGAGACCTAATCAACACTTGAAGCAGTCTTTCCACTTCGAAGCTTTCTGGCTCAATCATCCCTCCTTCAAGGATCTGGTTCACACAGTTTGGAAAAGCTTCATCCCTCCAAAAGGTTCCAAGATGTTTCAATTCCAACAAAAACTTTGGTTCCTTAAATCCCAAATTAAAAACTGGAACCACTCAGTATTTGGGAATATCTTTCAGGAAAAGAAAGCTCTTGAACTCAAAATGGCAGAGACTCAGCGAGAAATTATCAATAAAGGTAGAACAGAGTTTCTCGACATCCAGGAACAACGTCTTCAGTAGCAGTTGAATGAGAGATACAAACAAGAAGAAATCCTCTAGAGACAAAAATCCAGAGTTTGTTGGCTTAAGGAAGGAGAGCAAAACACTGAGTTCTTTCATCGCTCCACTATACAATGAAGAATGAGCAACTGTATTGCCCACATTACAAATCAGCATGGAGAGCGATTGGAGAACCATGAGGATATGGAGCGCAAATTGGTGGACCACTTCAAAAATGTTCATCAAGAACCTCCAATCTGCAGACAAATAGCTATCAACCAGATTACCCAACTCATTCCCAAGATGATAACGGAAGAACATAACCAAATGCTATTGAGACCAATTTCTATGCAGGAGGTTGAAGCAGCATTGGCCCAGACTAAGATTGGTAAGGCCCCAGGCCCAAATGGCTTCACCTCTAACTTCTTTCACCATTTTTGGGATCTCATCAAATTGGAAGTCTGGCAATTAGTGGAAGAATCTAGATCAATGCACTAGCTGCTTCCCTCTCTCAATGCTACTTTCATAGCTTTGGTTCTAAAGGAAGATCAACCAAGCAAGCTAGACAAGTTCCGCCCCATCGCCTTATGCAACGTGATCTACAAGATAATCTCAAAAGTCATTGCCAATCGACTCAAGCCTCTTCTGCCCATGCTCATCTCACCAGAACAAACTGGATACGTGGAAGGTCGACAAATCTTAGATGGGATCATCTTAACGCGTGAAGTTATCCATTCCCTAAAGGTTAGTAAAAAAGCAGGTATGCTTCTTAAAATCGATCTGTCAAAGGCTTTCGATAAATTGAGTTGGACTTATATTCAAAATATCCTGGAGGCTTTTGGTTTTAATCAAATGTGGATAAGATGGGTCATGAACCTTATTTCCTCCACTTTTTACTCCATCTTGATAAACGGGATTCCTTCTCATCCATTTTCTCCCACCAAGGGTATCAAACAAGGAGATCCATTATCTCCCTTTATTTTTGTGCTTATGGCAGAAGGCCTTGGGCGTCTCATTCAAAATGCTCTTCTCGCTCAGAAGCTGAAAGGCATCTCTCTCCATGGTTCCCCTGCTACCACCCATCAGCAATTTGTGGACGATAATATGCTCTTTGGCCACACTTCAGTGCAAGAAGCACGCGCCTTTAAATCCATCCTGAACGTTTTTTCTAAAGCCTCTGGCACTTCTGTTAACGCTGCCAAATCTCAAAAAAATTTCGTCAACACTCTTGTGCCAACCCAAGCCAACATAGCTCGTATCCTCGGCTTTTACATTGCCTCCCTTCCTGCTAAATACCTTGGAGCCCCCCTTATAGACTCTGCTATCAAACATTCTTCCTGGAACATTCTTCTTGAAAAGCTAGAAGCTCGTCTCTCCTCTTGGACCTTCAGAGCCCTTAACATGGCTAGCCAGCTCGTTCTCATTAAGGCAGTTCTTCAATCCATGCCTTTATACCTTTTTTCGGTCCTGGCAGCACCGAAATGGGTTCTCAAGCAAATTAAAGCCTTGCAGCGCAAATTCCTCTGGGGATCTTCAAGCCAGAACCGGAAATGGGCTCTTGTAAACTGGAGTACTGTGTGCACTCCAAAAGAAACAAGAGGACTTGGACTCAGGGATCCAACTCAAAGCAACAAATTCATGGGAGCTAGAATCTAGTGGAAGTGGATTTCAAATCCAGGCACGCCCTGGGCCAAACTATGGACAGCGAAATACGCCAACAACAGACCCTCAGAAGAATTGATTCGACTCTCCCCTGAAGTTCCTGGCTCTCTAATTTAGACTACTGCCAAACAACATAGTGCCCTAATTCAACAACACAGCTTTTGGGAAATTCGGAACAGAGGCTCAGCCAGATTCTGGATGGATGCATGGTAGCAAAAACCAAAGATCTCCGACATTTTCAATCAACTCAGCAGGGGCAACACAATCACTCAGCATGAAGATAAGGTCAATCAGCACTGGCTTATGGCAAATATCAATGGGTTCAGGCAATGGAAGCAGACTACTCTTATTTCTCCCTAAGCTCATGAAGATATCAGGGAAGCCCTTAGCTCAGAGTTAATGCAAAGAAAGATCAGATGGTCAGAAGAGCCGGATGTGCTTAGATGGGGATATTCTACTAAAGGAGTGTTCTCCACCAAAGAAGCTTACACCTTGACTCTTGCTTCCACCAATCCTCTTGATCCAATCTGGCAGCGTGTCTGGGCTCCAGGTATTTGGCCCAAAGTTTCGACTTTCCTATGGCTTCTCAGCCATAAGAGAATGCTCACTTGGGATAACTTGATTAGAAGGGGATTCATTGGGCCATCACGATGCCCTAATTGCAATCAATGCAATGAAACAGCTCAGCATCTCATGATCTCTTGCACTCTGGCAACTACACTTTGGGAGAAAATTAGCTTTTGTTGCCGAAAGAGCAAACCTACAGGAGAGCTAACTTGCGCTATCCGCAATTGGCCCATGTTGCCTTACTCCAGTGCACTTCTCAACGCTCTCTGGCAACTCATCCCGGGCCTACTATATTGGTCGGTCTGGAAAGAGAGGAACAAAAGAGTATTTAGGAACCAATCAACGCCTATAGAGACAATTTGGAGTGCCTTCAGCAATAATCTTCAAGAGTCTCTGACTCTTCTCAGCTGGAAGGAAGAGGACCTCCCCACAAAGCCTCAGGAAATTGCTATGTGGGAGAACTAGCAAATCAAAATCAATTCAACCTCATCCACTCCGGCAAGAAATTTCCAGCGAATCCCTGATTGTTGGTCTCCACCCCCCACAGGAGTTGTTAAACTAAATTTCAATGGGGCATCTAAAGGCAATCCTGGTCAGGCAAGATTTGGTGGTATCTTCAGAGACTCTAAAGGGAATACTCTTGCAATTTACTTTGGCTCGCTTGGATGGGACTCCAACAACTCCGCGAAGCTAGAGGGCCTTTGGCAAGGTCTCTGCTTAGCTCAACAAAACAACTTCTTTCCAATTGTTGTTGAAGGAGACTCTCAGGTGCTCATCAATATTGCTAATCACTTGCTCACAGGATCCACTGCTGCCAAGGTTTCCACCAGCTAGAGGTTAAATGCCAGACTAGAACTTTTGGAAGCTTGGCTCAAGATCAACAATGCTATCTCTTTCTCTCACATCAAGCGGGATGGAAACAAGGTTGCTGACTTCCTAGCTAATCTGGGAGTTGAAAGCACAGATACTCTCAAACATGGTCCTCTCAGCATTATCCATGAAAATGCCAAACTTCAGGAATGCAGCACTCTGGTGCACAATGATACCTCAGCTCCGGATGTAGATGACACCCGAGCATGATGGGACGCCCGTCTCACGCCGCATCCCAAGGACGTTGGTGTGGGGTGGCCATGTGGCCTCCCACAAAGGCATTAAAGAGGGCATTCAATTTGCCACCCTGCGAGCCATTAACACAGCTCTCTCGAAACATCGATGCTCAGTGCACCTCACCTAGTTCATTATGGTTCCTGATATGGAGTTCGGTATGTTGTATGGCAAATGCTCTGTTTGCAATCCTATTGCCCCGCGACGAAGCTCTTGCCCGCCCGCCTACACTGAGCCAAGTGCTCGAACGCACACTGGTAGGCGTTGTGCGCTCTTGTGTTGCTTGGAAACTATCCCAGAGTTTCATATCTCGCATAGCAACTTCTATTACTTGAATTCCCTGTCTGTTTCTTCCAGCTCCCCTGCGTCGCTTCTCCTCCGCCCATTCCACCATCATTTTCCTGTCACCATGCCAAGACTGCACCATAGAATGTGTTGTTGTCGCGGGACCAGCCGTGGCCGCGCCATTTGTTCTCGGTCCTCCCCTAGTTCGGATTCCTCCTCCGAGGAATTCTCCTACTACCACATTCCGGAAACGCGGAGCCGCAGAGGTCGACTTCACTCAAGTGAACATACTCACCTTGTTCTGTGTTCTCCGCCTCCCCATGTGCTCTCTTCAACGCCTCAAGCCCTCCAGTCTGGTGCCCCTCTCGCCCCCCCTCCGTCTGCCTCCATTCCCCTACGACAATCTTCTCAACGAACGAAGTTCCGATTTGATTGTTCGTTTGACAAGCCGGTTATCACTGCCTATGTCACGGTTACCATTCAGGAGGAGACGGCTCGCCCTGCACCCCCCTCGGTCGACTTCCCTGGTCCCTCTGTCGTATTCCCTGGCCCCTGTGCTGCTCCCGACCCCGCGTCTGCAGAAAACGCCAAGGTTTCCTTGGCACAGTTGAACATTGCCCGTGACGTTTCTATGCAGGTTCAGACGAAGGATGACGAGGACAAAGACAAGGCGACTCCCTCTACTGATGAAGGCGGAAGCAGCGATGAGTACAGATGAAAAATCGTGGAGGAACAGCCTTCTCCATCCAATGATCAGTAGCCCGGAAGACCCTCAGAGGTTTTCGTTTCTTATGCCTAGGTTTCCTAGGCTAATTTTTTCTTTCCTGTTTAATTTCCCTCTGTTGGCAAAGTGGTCTGTCTTTTACTTGTATTTTTGTCAAACTATTTGTCTCAAATGTCGGTTTCCCCTATGAGGGCGGAAAATATTAACTTTCAGGCACTGGTTTCCCCTCTGTGGGCAGTCCAAACTCTTGTTTTTCATGGTTGTCAAGCCCTGTGCTCAGGCTTTCTCAGCAAAGGCAGCAGCAGTTTTGTACTTTTATGTTACATATTAATAGATTTAGCATTACTCAAAAAAAAAAATCAAGTGAGTTATTATTCAAAAAAATATTACAAGGTAGATGAGTATGAGTAAGTAGACGAGGCATAATATATACCTCTAGTTTTGTGCATAACATTAGCAAAGAAAGCATATGCTCCATAACATTACCAAAGAAATCATATGTTCCATCCATGGTTCATTATTCCCTAGTGGTATCCTATAACCATAATATTGATTCACATAACATATTCATCACAAGCTATAACACTATGTATGTTTACTGGCACACTCGCATCCAAAAATAAATAGAGGTAATGATACTTAGTAAAAATGTTGTAGCATCATATAAAATTGTATTTACAAGAATTACATTGTCACATATGAAATTGATTTACCATTATGAAGAAATAGTACACTTGTAGCAATATTCAACATTGAAATAGTAAAATACTCCAACAAACTGCATCAAGCATAAACAAACCAAAGGAAGAACTTATCTAGTTGAAAGTTGAAGGCCAAGATTAACTTAAAGGTAGCGAAATGTTCCACCCAACCATAGACTCTATTGCACTAATTATTTTTATAACATGCTACCCTAATTGAAGCTATGATACCGCTAAGGAAAATTAGAACATTTTTATGGAAATCATTCTTAGGATTAAAAATTGCCTATCCCATTGTCTCATTGCTATTTTTTTTTCCAACACAACTATTTTGGTGACACACATTTCTTTCCTTACATAGCATAAGGAGAATACCTTCATTTCTATTCTTTATTGTAACATTGAAGCCATATTTCCTTGCTGCAATTTTTTTTAAGATTGATGTCTTGATAATTAACTATTACTGTATCCCTTTCTTGTATGTGATAGAAAATGAAGCAATGATTTTATGAGGTGAGGATCTATATTTTGACATAGGTAGAGGATAAATAAGAACTTTAACAAGGCTTTTACTAAGCAAGAATGGGTTCATTTGAATTAGATGAGTTTTTTTTTTTTGTAGCTCTAATATCTTGGTCATTGTTAATGGTTTGTTTGTTTGTTGCATTTATATAATTTTTCCAAGTTTGAAAATTTTGGGTTTATTTTGGTTAAAAATTATGATCTCTTAAATTCTTCTAGTTTTTATTTGATTTTAATTGATCCTTTTGTTAAGGCTTGATTTGTTTCATCTTATTTATATTGATTTAAGTGGTTCGGATAAAGTTAAAGACCTTTGTTGAGTAAAAATGTCTTTTTTTTGTTTTTTTGTCATGTTCATTTGAGAATGATATGGTATTAGGATTAATATATGACTTCACTTATTATCTAGGCATTCAATGTGTTTTCCATAATTATTATTATTTTCTTTATATATTCGATTATTGAAGGATATGTTTTATTTTATTTTTATTTTATTTCCTCTCACATTGTGGTGTTACAAAAGAATCTTCACCTTCTAGAATCTACTATTTTATTTTATATTTTCTTTGAAAATACTTATTGTTTGTTAAGAGAGGAAAATGAGCTCTACTTAGTTAAGTGAAGAAAAAATGGTCTATGCACTAGGGCCCTATGTGTTCATCATAGATGTCATATTATCATGAGAAGGACATTCATCTAATGCAATTATACTTTGATACCAATACAAAAAAACATCACATATAATTAGTTGAGAACATAGATTGTTTAGTGTAGTACTATTCTGGAAGTGAAAAAGCCCTTGATGATCATTGTTTTGTGACATATTTTTCCAAGTAATGAACATGCATAGACTATTTTTTGTATTTGTGTTGAGTTTTTTAACTCACCCATTGTAGATTTTTAATGAGTTTGTGTTATTACCTTTTTTTTCATCATGTAGGAAATTAAGTTTCAATGCATATTCATCTTCCATTCATTCTCATTTTTTATTTTATGTGATTTCAAATAATTTTTTACCAAGTCAACATTATTAGAGTTGTTAATTGTAGAATAAAGTGCAACAACAACCACAATAGTTATGATCCAAAAGTAGGTGAAAATCCTATATATTAGGATGAACCTCCAAATTTTAAAGTTGTTGGTTTATTTGAACTTGAGGAATTGGAGAAGTATCTACCTTTTAGAAAAGTGATGTATAAGAAAACAAAAGAATTTTATGTAAATATTCATGATTTTGATATATCTATTCCTATACCTTATTTTCATGCGAAGCCTATAGAATATAAATTACATAGAATATGGCAGGGTTATCTAGATGCGTAAAGACCATGTTTGAGCAAAAGAATTTATTTGGTTCAACATCACATGCTTTTGGGGGTGTCTTTCCAATTAGTTTCCCCTTGGGATGTGATAAGACATTTGTGGTAAAACATAATAAAAACATGCAAAAATATTTTCAATAGTGTATAACAAGAACCTAGAGCAACATTACCCATGATTTTTCTTTTCCAAAACATGGAAAATTGTATATCACAGTTTTTAACTAAAGATGTTTCTTATTATCACATATGTTTCTATACATTGGTAGAAAATCACTAATATTTTACATTGTTTTCTAATTTTTTAGAATATTAACCAAGAATTTTCAATACTTTATAACCTAGTGAAAAATTCGCCAATATTTAACAAAATTTTATAATTTAGTGAAAGATTCGCCAAAAAATTATATATGTATATTATATTAATGAAAAATAGCCTATACATTTTTCTATATACCATGTGGATTCGCCAATTTATTATACATATAAATTTTGGGGGTTTCTTAAAATCTTCCCTGCTGTTCATGAGGAAATGGATCGGAGACGATGGAGGAGTGGATCGAGGTTTAGCTTAGGTATAGAGGTGATAATACTGTCGAGCATATCAACAATTTGGCTTCAAGGGTTTGTAGTGAGTTATATAGTGAAGGGCCGGAATGACCAGGCCCAAACATCGAAACAACAACGAAAGAAATTGGGGTCAAAAGAAGTACCCTCAATTTGTGTTGAAGAGGCCTTTAGATCTTCCTATGTCTTAAGGTGAGCGGGTTCCACCTCCATCATGTGTGCTCGATCTATGTTATCATATGCTATTTAAGTGTAACATTTAGTTCATATTTATTTATTTGTTATATATATCAATTTAATAATATTTATAATTTAATATATTTTGTCAAATAATTTTATTTTATATCTCATAATATATGAAAAGGTAAAAATTTTAATTTTTATTATATAATATTTTTTAGTTATTTTAATTTAAATTATTATCTATGTTAAGTATTCATGAGAAAATTAAATTATATGTAGACTATTTTCTAAATGAGATTTACCTTATTGATATGCAGGTATCAAACACAATTAATAGAGGAGGACCAAACAATAATCAACCACACAAGACCTTAAGCCATACTATGAGGTGACATGGCAACTAAAAGTTCCATGTTTCCTTCTAGCGACCATCGTTGTGAATGTGATGGTGATGTGGAATCCCAAGACAACCCGTGTAGTTAAGTGCATAATGTGAGGTGGTGTGGTAATTAAGGGTGCCACATTATCGCCCCATGACTACTAAACGAGTGTGGTCGTGATGCAAAAGACAGAAAGGAGATACCAACAATCTAACAAATAAAATAGTTTCCATAAAAAATGATATGCAAAAAGATAAAAAAAAATCAAGCGAATAGAAATCAAATAAATCATTCAACACTCACATGCCAGAAAAAAATAGAATTTTTGAGATGTAAAATATGCTTAAAAAATAGGTGATTCTATTCACCATTTTTCAAAATTGACATGAAAATAATGACATTTAAAAAAAAAAATCATAAGAAAATTTAAAGTGCAAAAAATATACTAAAAAAATAAGGTGATTTTGCATCACCACTTTACACAATAAATTGTTTTTTTTCTACCTCAAAAACGAAAAAACAAGTAAGAATTATTTTTCTCATTTCATTAATAACTTTATTATATATTCAAGTTTTATTAATATGATTTTACTTGTTATTTTTAATATACTAAAATTATTACTCTTTCATTTTTTTCAAATATAATATTATAAATAAATTTATTATTGCAATACCAAATATCTAACCAAATGAATTTACGATCACAATATTTCTTCTTATAAAATACACCGTATTGCCGTTATGTGCATATATGCATGTATAACAAGGTAGATCATATCGTATTGTCATTGTGTCATGACATAGTATAACCATAAGTTAGCTGTTGCAAATCATTATTTCAAAGAAAATCTAGACATCATTGCACTAAGACATCAAAATCGCTTTGTTATACCAAGTCCATTTCATGAAAACGTTTTGGCGAAATTATGGAATCAATAAGCATCCCTTTCATAGATGACTTTCTAAACGTTTTGGCCGTTTGCAGTAATCTTTCTACAATCCTTACGACCAAAAATAGCCAAACTAATGTAAAGAGAGTCTCTCAACAACTGTTTCAATATTCCTTTCCAATGGAACGACCCTTTATATCTTTCTTCCACATAGGAAGATATGTTTTCTATGTTTCTTGCATTTGTGTGCTTCCTTGATTGGGTGGTAACCCTTTTTAATGTTTCTTGGAGATGGAATTAAATGGAACGCTTATCCATGCTGATAAAATGATTTGACCTTGTTTCAGATGTTATGATTTGTTTTTAACTATTCATTGTCCTATTAAATGTGTTTACGTTATGATGTTATGAATTTGAACTTGTTTGCAATGGTTATTGTTATTGTTATATTAACTATTAAAAATTATGGTGTTATGGTTGGTTGAGAGGTTATTAGATTTGAACTTGTTTCAAATGTTGTAATATTTTTAATTATAAAATATTAGTATAGTTATATTAGCAATCAAAAAATATCTTAATATTAATTATTTACATTTGTCATAACATTAAATATTATTATATTTATTATTAAATTAGAATAGTTTAGAGATGATCTAAATTTAAAACTAAATTAAAAATAATCTTAAATTAATAATTATTTAAAATAATAAAATGTATTATACCAATTTTATCTTCCGATCAATCTCAAATTCAAATTCTTTTATTTATTACAACACCCTAATGAGATGGAGTTGAAAATCAAGACAAGATCAAGATGAAGTTGGTGATTAGTCACTTTTGTGAACCTTATAGAAGAAGCTCCGAGAGCTCTGTCCTAATCCATTCTTGTTATAAATTCAAAAGTAAACAACGTAAGAGAAATCACATCACGATAATATGATTATTACGAGGAGGTCATTGATTATATTCAGATTGAAATAAGTAGGAAAAAATATGATTGTGAAGATAAAAGTTACCATTGATGGTTACTTGATAAGGTCAACTAATTTTTGTCCTATATTTTTTCCTTTAGAATACGAGTAGACCATTTTCTCGTGAATAAGAACTACCAAAATATTCGACCATTTCATCCATTTTAATGGGCCACAAATCCAAATCCTTTGGTTTTTTTTGGCTTTTTCTTTATAACCAGAGGTAAATAATTTATTCAAATATATCAAAAGTATGTTTTGATTTATTACATCGAAATTTTAAATATTTTAAAAATTTATGTATATAATTAGATAATTAAAAAAATTATTAATTATTATGTTTTTTAAAATAGATTATTTGAGTCTTGAGATGACTCCAAAGTCTAATCTATAGTTTGAATAGCCATAACCTAGAAACATCTAAACCGTTAAACATACATAGAAAACATTAATAATTTAGAAAACTAATACCATGCCAAATCTTTTAACCATTGGGGAAGAATTAATTTTAGTTGCTTTATAATATTTTATTTAGTAAATATTTAATTGTTATTTTGGAAGGAGCAAGTATTAACTCTAGGTTGAGGATGGAAGAAATTATAGATCTTAGTTATACTAAGCTTTATAATGTACCTCTTGGCACAAAAAATCATCAAAAAATATTTTAAAATTTGCACTCATTTTGGTGGATAGTGTAATTGAAATTTTTACTTCTTTTGATAATGAATTTCTATTTCCACATAGAAAAATTGAGACTGAGAATTCATATCAAACTTAAATGAAATGAGAAGAAAAACATCCAACCATTATAAAATTTTCATTCAACACTCTAAATGATCATTATGTATTGTTGTAATTTTCACAGAAGTGTCAAATAGATTGATCATAAGTTAATCCTCCACCACCAAGGCATATTACCACCATGATCACAACATTTTAATAAGATTTATCCAACCTAAATGCTCCATGTTGTAGTGTTTATCCCTTATAGGTTTCTCCCACCCATCACCCTTAACCCTCTTATAAGTAACCCCCACCTTCAACCCACCCCATAAAAATTGAACCAATAACTTAATGAAAATTGAACCCCACATAAAATAATTAATCATTCACTAATTCATTAATAAAAAACATTGCATCGAGAATATGTTAACTCGTGCAATCTCGAGAGGGAAATCCCTCAAATTCGTAGTCTCACCATATTTAGCATCGATGTGACTTGGTCAAACCCAAAAAAATTCATATTATTAGAACTCAGAAATATTAATTAGAATCCACGAACATCCTTATTAGATGTGACACCCAACTCGAGTGTTCTACATTCCATAAAACTGCAACTCCCAATTTCATTTGAATCTTCAACTGGAACAACATATTTATTTAGATCCTAAACTTATTCAGGCATCTAAGTTATAAACGAAGTGTTTTTTTTTTGTATTGTCTTTATTATTCCTTTCCTCTGCAGGACTATAGCGATGGATCGATCATTGACTTTCAATTAATTCATCTTTTCATTGGATTTTTTATCGCTTTATTGCATTATAACCAAAGTTTAATATTGGAAATGTCATTCATTGAATTTTTAACCAAAGCTTTTATGTGAAAAATATTTGACCTCCTACTACACGATTCACCTAGCGTGATGCAGAATGGGTGAGAAATATTGGGGAAACCTTAGGCCAAAAATATTGGGAAAACCTTTTTATACGAGAAATTTTCTGGTACACTGCCTTTTACTTCCAAAGTTTTATGATAGACCATTTTATACGCAAAGTTTTCTGTACACTGCATTTTCTTCCAAATTTTTATGTTGGATTGCATTTGATATCAAATTTTCCAACTATTTTTTATATCAAAAGTTTGTGCATTGTAGCAGTGGTGATTTTTTAATTTTACTTCCAAATTTTTATGTTGCACTAGATTTGATATCCAAATTTTCCAACTATTTTTTAAATCCAATGTTTGTGCACTGCAGCAGTGATGATTTTCGCATGCACCTCCTCCACTTAGCTTTAAATTGTCGCCACATAGATGCCACTTAGCTATCAAGTGTAGCCATATGGAGATAGAGACAAAGGTGTCACGTGTAGCCTCAACACATACCTCTTACCTCTTGTTCTACCTTGAATTTTTCCTTGAATATTTCTTCCTCACTGCCTTAATAAAATAATTTCAGATCGAGCTCTCTTGGTATATCTTGAAGATTTCATTCCATAAGTTCAAACCTCTGAAACAGAAAGAATATACCGATGGGTAAGATGTAACCTTGTATGCCTGAATCTATGTGAATTAATTTCACATAGTGAAGAAAAGGTTCCACCTTCTGATACAGACTTTATTTTAGAGGCCTTTGATAACATGGATAAAATTGATCTGCACAAATCTGATAATTTTAAGGAATCTGAGACAGTGAAAGACTATGTGGAGGAAGAGGGTTAGGATGAATAAGTTGGAGTTTGCGAGATAGGAGCACCAAATTCAGAAGAAATTGAAGTTTATAGCATGGAAGCATTTGATGAATTACTTAAAATTTGTCTCTAGACAAAGCCTTTGGGGGCTATCAGAAGCTTCCTTTGAATTATGGTCATTTTCCTCATTCCTTTACTTTTGGTAAATCATACATTTAATCTCATTTTGTGTGAGTACTTGCAGAACTTTCTTCAGAGTACTCCTGAACTTTTATCATGGTTCAGAAGTAGGTAGTTTCTGAATTAAAACACCATAATTTTGTATTAAACATTGATGTTGCTCATAGTTAATCCTACTTTTGGGTAGCTCCATGTTTGTCAAATTTTGGTCTGGCACAAGTTATAGTGTAAATGAAATTATTTGATATATTTTATTCGTAAAATATTTCTTCGAAACTCCATGTAGATCGAGCTATTTTTTTAAGCACTTCAAGAAATATGTACAATAATTTGAGTGGCTTGATCCATTTCCAGAAAGATTTGGCTATTGGATTGAAGAAACATTTAACAAAAATGGAAATATAAATTGCATTTTTAGAGGAGCCGAGAAAAGGAGGATCTCTACAAGCCACATTCTACAACAAAAGAAATGTGTCTCACTAACCTCTCACAGTAAAAAAACTTTTTAAAGAATATGTGACAAAAGAGATGTGTCTCACCAACTTCTTACAGTATATAAATGTAGTGTGGGGCATGCTTGAAATCTTTGACTCTTTCTCAATTTCATCTATTCCAAGAGAATATCAGAATAAACTTGCTATTTTCATCGCTACTTTAGTCACTTTTTCCCTTCTCCTTCCTGACTTGTGTGACATGGTTGGTTGGACTTGCATGCGACATAAATGGGTCATTTTCTACAAGTTTCCATGCGGGATCATCTCACTGATCTAAGGCTGTGGGACCTGTGGAAAATCGACTTTGGCTTAGTTCAAGTGGTGTCCTTTTTTAAATGCATTCCTTTCATTTTCCCTATAAAACAACTTGACAAGGTCTTCTTTGTAAAAAAAAATTTGCCACGTAGTAATGCAATTTACTAGCTATTCCTTCCTTCCACCCTTTTAATGTGTGTTCCTCTATCAATGGATCACTTATTCCATCACTTCCCATTCTAGAATAACTGCTAAGTTATTGGGAAGGGCACCTTCATTTTAAGACCTTACTTGAACCTAAGGAGAGCTTTGATTTTCTATTGACTGCCTTACTGGTTCATCGAATCACCGGTAACCTTTCAAGGCCTTTCTCGCCTTCCTAACCTCAAGTTTGAAGTTTCTCCTCACCCTTGCATGGGTTCTTAATAAAATCGTTATGTCAGTCTTGAAATTATTCCTCCTTCTGCCAAAGGATTACGTACCTTATCTCGCTAAAATGCACTGACTGATTTGAGATATGCTCCATGAAATCTAAAAGAAGAAATGAGAGCTTGGAAAAAAAAAATTATTTTAAGGAGTCTCTCTGGTGGTTCATCATGCATTATAGGTGTTTGAAAGATATATTGAATTCGTAGAAAAGTTCAAAGGGTTTTAGGTAATCATTTTTTTCTTCCTCTTGCATGATTAACACAAATGTGGTTCACTCGACTTACTAGTATACATTGTTAAGGTATGCCATACTGTATGTGTCTCTAGTTTAATTTATGTGTAAATTATCTTATCCACATTCTAATACAATATTGTTCTCCGTTGTTCCAGGTAGGGAATTCTACCCTCTATTCATTGTTATGAAGTTTTTCAAGCTCTGTGCACTTTACAACGGATTCTCCTCACCACTCTACAATGTCAATATGGCTTGAAATCGAGGTAAGATATCTCAATTCCCTTTGTTGTTCAAACGGAGTTCTATGTTCCCAATTTTGAACATACTATTCTTTGTATATTTTTAACAAAGAATGATTTTGGTTTTTCGATTTTAATTTCTATGAAAGCCCCAATTTTCTGGGTACTGACCTATGAGCCATTTCACGCATTAAGAAACCCCTGCTCCAAATTATGTATGGTCCATTCTAATGTCGTTTTGATTTTTTTCATTATGACTTTGATGAGGTGTAAGGAAAATTTCCCTCACGTAGGGTAGTACCACAGTTCATAGGAATTTTCAATCCTGAATACCCATCTTTGGTAATGAATCCCTCACTCAGGTTACTTCTTTCATTTCGTGAGAATTTTCAAGTTTTAATTAGCTTGTTAGGTAATGATCATATTAATTCTACTCATTATCTATATACATGAGTTTACATGGTTTTACTGAAGTTGTTAGCGTTTCAATTCCATACCTTCCGACAAGGTAATTCTCTATCAGTCGTATTAAAATTTAGACATTTTATTTGAGGGTTTGAGTTTTACTTTCCTTTCACGTACTAATTCATGTATAGAGCTTGTGCTGCCCTCATATATTTTTTTATAATTCACCCTCACTGTAATTTAATTTACAATGTGAATCTTGGGCTTGTGCATGAAATATGTTGACCTGATACACTATGACCATTCAGTAATTTCATCTATGATTTATCACATTTCAAATCGAGATTCTTCAATTCATATAAAATTTTGTGTTCAATTTATGTTCTCCATAACTTGTGAGTTCCTATTTCACTCTCTAGGTGTTGTCTTTGCATCCATTAAGAGTTGGTATCTACTTATCTTTAGAATTGTTATGGCTACTATATGTATTCCATATTGTTAATTTATTTAGATGAAATTGTCTCCTATAGAGTAGTATTTTGGTTTATAATTATGGGTTATCACTATTTTTCCAAAATTCCCCCTTACTTACTTTTGTTGTAGACTTCATTGTTAATTCATTTATTATTTCAATGATTTCATGCATAAGGTATCCTTATGGGCAATATTCATCATTGCCACCTCATCTCCATGATGTTTTTGTGGTTGATTTCGTTACAACGTCTTCAGTTTATTAGATTTATTTTCTGTCATGCCTGGTTATGCGTATATTCTTATATCCATGTGTATCCTTAATTCAAGTATTTAATTTAGAGTAATATTCCCATGTCTGAATATTGCATATGTTTGTATGGTTGTTTTTAATTCTTCTATGTTCATGAAATTGATTTACTTACTTCTCCATTAGTCTTTTTTGAGTGTTATTCTTGTTCATTTGATTTCCTAGAAGGATTGCATACCTACCAAGGGGTTATGCAACCTCCTAACACATGCCTTCTTTTGGACAGAGGTTCGATAGAATATCTTCTCTTTTTTTTATATATATATCAATACTCTCTCTTTCATATAAACCATAAAACCATTGCAGGCTTATTTCTATGTTCCATAATTATATTCAATTAAATTTTCTGAGTTTTAACATGGTAACCACTACCCAGGTTACTCCCCTTCATCGAGAATGGATCAACACTCTAGCATGCCTATATGCTTACACACTCAGGTTAGTCTTTGAGTTTATATTGGTGTCCTACATAGAATTTTTTTTATCATTATAGTCACCTTCAATTACAACATTCTCTCACTGTAGCTACAAGGGAAGAACAAATTCATGAAGAATATACTCGGGTGACATACTCTTGTCACACTGCTCACTCTTGATATATAACTTGTTTTCTAGATATATGAATATGTCATGAACTTCTACATACCTTAGTACTCTTTATTATATTGTATTAATGTTTTACTAGTCATTCCACAATTCTGTTCATAATAATCATAAGAATAGAACCCCTTAGGACCCCTTCACGGGTTTATAAATTTTGTCTGGTTATCTACTCTCAAGTCCTCAGTCTATGTAACATAAATGGATACTTAACTCTATTTAATTACATATGAGACTCTTTCAAATGCACATTACAATATGGACAGTATACAATACATAGATAAGTATTTAATTAAAATTGTAAAACTAAATCAAAGTTAGCATCTACTAATAGCACCTGGAAAATACTTGTCCATCTTAATTCTTAATTCCTAACAGAAATCTGTCTATAATTTAGACTCATCTTCTAATCCATAATAGTTGAACTTAATTATAAAATCGCAGTAGGAAAATATTGAGAAAATCACAGGAATCACATACCACTATGTAAAGACTAATTTTCCTCCCAACTACGAGCTTCTCCACATCTCTCCCGTGAGAAGAGACCTATCTTCCCTAGTGTAAACAACCCCTTTGTCACACTAGTGATGGCTTATTTATGCCTCCTTTCCCTCATCCTGTTTCCATAATGGCGTCTCATTATTATGGGATGTTGTTTCCCATAGCTAGAGTTTTATATTATTTTTTCCGCAAAAGATTCTTTTAAAACTTGATTTTCTTCAACACAGTTTTATTCTTACCTCTTCTCCGTAACATTCCACTTTCATGGGGATTTTATTAGATATTTTTCTACCATCTAACACATTAATTTATTTAATTTTTCTTGAAGGATTTATGGCGAGTTTTGGGAAAGTATGGGATCCTAGTCCTTCCTCATGGATAAGAATTCCTCATATCCATTAATATTTCTTTACACATTAATATTAAATCCCAAAATAAATATGTTCATACATAATTGTTCCCTAGGTCCACATGAACCTTAGGTTTATTTGCACAATATAAAAGCTGTAAATAGGGGTATTACACTGTGTGTGCACAGGATTAGACAAGTAGTTATTTATATTATATGATTAATAATATGTGTATGTTAAATCTCGGTTTTTTATATTATATTATTATATAATATTTTTATTTAACATTTGGGATTGTATTAATATTGTATTTCACATAGACAAGGCATTGCCTTCCACGTTTCTTTACCACCGAAACTTAGGCAATGAGGTAAATTTCGTCTGCCCTTGCTTGCTCAGATTAATTTGGGTCTACTGCTCGATTTCAAAGTACCCCCATCTGAACATGCTATAGAGTGATAGTGATCCTTCTTCCAGCATCTACTCTAGTTGCCTCCTATATCTATGTCTGTAGAAGATGCTACTAGCTCATATGTTGCTTTATCAAATGTCATCTCTTTTCCTAGCTACTAAATTTCACAGGATAAAATGAGCATCCATCGAATTCATCATCGATATGGATTTCCCTGTAATGGTAAACGTGTTTTGTTTGTACACAGTGATTAACGAATTGTTTTTTGCATAAAACTCGCTACATTACTGGCCCTTTACGCAAACTCTGAATTTGTCAGAAATCGTCTTTATTTTTTTGAAAATATGTGTTTACTATGTTGCCTATGAATATAGAAGTTCACCCATAGTGACCTACCCTAAAATTAATTTCAAATACTGTTTCTCAAATAATATATCTATATATCATATGTGAAATCTAGGATTCCACAAAAGTTCTTTGTTTGTTGCTAAATGATACAGAGAGGCGATTTTTGTTTCATTTTGTCACTGAAATTTTACAATGATGAAATGATATCTAGAATTGTATTTGATCATTGAGGTTTTACAATGATGAAATGACATCTATTGTAACAATTTTTCATATCGCATTATAGATAATTCTTACAAAAAGAGAGATATTTACGAGAGTTAATGGTACTTATGTAGAGTAAAGGTGATCTTTACATTCTAAGATTAGGAGTAGAAACAAATAGATTACTTCAAGCATCTTAACATTTTGTGGCCTATTTTAGTGATATAATTATTTTATGTTGTATATTTTCTCTGTATGTGAGGGAATAATTCTTGAGGCATCAACAAATATTTTTGATTCTAGCCTTCAATACAACATTGAACCTGTTTCTGCAACCATTTCATTGTTGCAAAGGATATCTGAACTTGTAGATGGTATGAAAGAAAGGTGATTCTCTTACTCTTGGTCAAAGAAAAAAAAAAAAAAAATGTCATGTGGTAGCTTTATAAAGGACATATATAAATGGTCATGAAAATAATTTTGGAAATGCTTATTCCATATATTTTACTTGAGAAATCCTAAAAGGAAGGAAGGCATTGGTTGAGATTGAGATGGATCATAACACGGAAGAAAAAGAATGAAAATAAGACTTTAATTTTGAGTGTCTATCCTTTTCGTCTTCTTCCCCTAATTTCCAGTTATAGATAATGGAAAACATTATGATATGGTAATGTTATTTTTTCCTCTCTTTTTAGGGCATTTATCGTGCTTTTCTGCCAGCAATCCATCCATCGCCAAAATATAGTCATCATTATGTTGCCTTTTTTTTAATTTTTGGGTTCATGCTTTGTATGGTGCTCGCTATGTCATGTTTAATATACATTCAGAAGGACCAATTCTTATGGATTTAAATTTATTTTTTATACCTAAAAGGGGTGAAGTATCTTTCTTTCTATGCCTAACAGTTAGGCTTGTTACACTAGATTGAATACTCATTCGGGATTTCTTGGAATTGTCTATTGCAGTTAGGGAATAAGGGTCTCGTTTTCATTTTGACTTGCAATCGTCCTATGCCGAGTATACATCTTGAATCAATACGATGATTGTGTAAATGCTTACATCTTCTTTGAAGTATTCGACCTATGTCATGGAAGGAGCAACACTAATATCCGAAGATTCTTAACCTACATTCAAATGTATATAGCTCTTATCGTTTTTTACATTCCTAAAATGTTGTAGATTATCATCTCTGTGCGAGAAGTCGGGTTGACACTAAACAATAATGCATATGATCAATATTCAAAACTAAAACAGAGAAACAATGTAATTACTAACAAATCTTTGAGGATTGTAAAGTTACAAAGATTACAAAGGACAAAAATATGACGATATTGCTGTTCTGTATGGTTGAATAATTTAGCATATTTTGTTGATAATTCCCTGAAGTATATTTTCTTGACTTTACTTGACCTGGAATTTGCCGGAAATTTGAAGCTAGACTACTCAAGAATTGAAAACATAGGCACCTACAATACTATGACATGTGACAAATTAATACTATGACATGTGACAAATTTTCCCCGTTAAAACCTGAATGATACTTTTGAAGGGATAGTATAACCATTTGGATCCTTCTTAAATGAGAAGACATGTTACTAAATGCTCAGATCCATGAATACCATTTTTCCTTTTCCTATATCCTACAGGATCTCTCTAACAAATAATTTCTAAGCAGAGTATGTCACGTCAGGAGAGGATGGTTGGTTCTACATTGTATGACAAAAAATTAAAGAAATGTTTTTTTAAGATTTCAATAAACGTGGTGGATGATGGGGACATGTGTAACCTCGTAATTTTTATATAACTAATAAATGATTCTGAATGAAGGCGGACAACTTGATGCTTGACCAAAACTTGAATATTTGCTTTGAAGGGACAATCTTAGCTTACGAGTTTTGCTATGGATAGCTCCTAAAAAAATATGAAAATGAATTAGATTGCTCACCAAAACCTAAATAGTTGCTTTGCAGGGACAATATTAGCTTACCAATTTTGCGATACCTAGATCCTAAACAATATGAAAATGATATATGTGCAATGAAGGTTGAGCTTTGACATGTGACAGAATCCTTGACAAGGCAACAAACCTTAGCATAATTCTGATCTCTTAAAAGAAAGTGGCAGTGACTCAGAAACATAATCTATGTAACCTAGAGATAGCATCAAAGTGAGACAATAATTTATCCAAATGACTTCATGATACTTTTGTGTCCTTCATATATTAAGTCCGAGTCATATGGATATAACTATCATTTTTTCAATATCTATGACAAATTGATTTATGGTTACTCTAAATCTTGGATGGGGCAGTAAACTTTGACAATTACCTAATTTATGACACTTAAAGTGACTTTATCATGGCAGTGACATTGTGTTGTATGGAATTTTTTTTAATAGTGATATTCTATTATGACAGTGATTACAATAGTGATATTTTATTATGACAGTGATTATATTGATGTTTATGATGTTCTATAGTTGCAACATGTGAGTAGTTTCAAATTACAGGTCTATGTCAGTTGTAGTATCACCATATCAATTCTCACATGCAAAGGGAAAAAAAGGACCAATTCATTTTATGACTGTTTAACAATGAGAACATATGACAAGAAATAAGAAATGCTTGGAATAATAGAGAAAAAAACCTAAATGGAAAATTTATGAGAAAAATAGATTCAACAGAGGAAACTCTATGTGAGAAAAAATTTCAATCTTGAAACTTCATCTACTTAGGGTTGGCATGCCATAGATAGTCAAAATGAGTGAGTATTAAATGGTCACAATATTCATCATTTGATTACCATAACATATCATACAACTCCCTTTAGATAATCATTTAGATAATCATGGCATCCTAACAGAGAAAGTTCTTGATAGGTCTTAAATTTCTTGTTGATCCTAAAAGAGTAGGTTATTGGCAGAGCTCTTAAGTTTCTGCTTTATCTTCCAAGAAAAGTTGTATTAAGTGGTTTGCTTCCCCAAAAATAGAAGCTCATGCATTATAATCCAGTTTCACTTCTAGTCGGAGATATAGGAAAATGCCAGCACCTCTTATATTTTGATAGTATTCCTGAAGTCAATTATATTAATATCAATAATCCGCATCTCATAATATAAATCATAACTGGTAATAAACACAGGTTGAACAGAAAATCAAGACAATTCTAAAAGACACAGAAAGTTCTTGGCAGAGCCCTTAAATTTTTTCTTTATCTTGAAGTAAAAGTTGTATTAAGTGGCTATAACTCACATCCCAGTCATTTCGAGTCAAGCTTCATCACCTTATTGGAGAAACACTCTAAGTAAAGTTGCCATCACTCGTGGGGTTGGCGTTAATCCCTTTGCTCTTAAGTCAACTAATGATCACTACCCCCTCTTTCTTTTGAAAATAATGGTACAGCAAACAAGATAAATCTCATTTCACTACCAATCTACTAGTCATAGCCAAGAGGTCGATGATAGACAGTCTCATTGATAGGAGGTCAGGTGGTCGCCGATGGATCGAGCCATTGATCCATAAAAACAAATTTCAAACCGATTGGTCCATAAAAACAAATTCCAAACAGAATATCAATGTTATATTCCCCTACCCAATGTGCCTTCTCCCTTATTCGATGTACCTTGCCGATTCATGTGTCTGTCCCTGCTTCTGTTATGCCCATGCTATGTTTGTTTGCTATGCCTATTATGATGCCTACTGCTTTCCGCCTATGTGTGCCTCAGTCATTGTGTTTCTCATATCGGCAGGGACTAGCTCTACGCCAGTTGCCGCCCTTGTTAAAATTGAGCGGATTGCAGGGACTAGCGCTGCGCCAGTTGCCGCCCTTGTTAAAATTGAGCGGATTGCAGCTCCAAACCCCAGGTTGTGACGTAGTCTTTGTATTTCAAAGAGTACGAGTAAATGGTGCTTTAAAAGACGAGATCCTACGTCATTGAGCTTCTATAGCTCAATGTAAATCAAATCCGTGCAGTGCTTTTGCTATTGAAGTAAAATGCTTGTAAGTATTTAATATAACTTAGTTACTAATATCCACAAATGAATAGTAAGGTTTTTTTAATCTGAAATGCAACTGACCGAGGAAGCTGTGGGAGTCAAATATGCAGCGGATATCCAACTTATAATCCGATGAGCCGGTAGAAGAAGACGCGGCGATGCCGTTCGTCTTCAAATTGTGCTGAGTATACCTTGAGGTTGAATATATTTCTTAGCTACTCGTTGTCTTTGTATTCTGACTACTTTTAGTATTTTTGTAATGCTAAGTTTAATCCGAATGGTGATTAACACCAACTCATGTCGTCTATACAGTTTCATTACATTTTATTCATTAAAATTTTATATTATTTTATTTATTAAAATTTTATGAAATTAAAATTTGGTTTTATATTATTGCATAATATTATTACTAAATTAAAAAATATTCCTAACTTTTTTTTGTTAAATTAGTTTTACATTAGAAAATTTTAAATATTGAAATTTTGTATTTTTAATATAGTTGTATTTCGACAATTAGATTTTGTATAGATATATTTCCAACAATTAGACTTTGTATTTTAAGTATAGGTGTATTAAAATTTTCTTAATATTAATTTTTTTTTGTTAAATATTAATTTTCTTATAATTTTAGAAATAAGGAAATTAATATTTTGCAATTTAAAATATTTTAATTTTTTATGTTTTTAAGAATGTATCGTTTTATGAAAAAATTTAAAATTGGACTGATTTAAATTGGTGTGATTTTATTATCATTTGTTTAATTTTTTTTCTTAAATTAAGAGAAATATGGCTATTAGGAGTTTTAACACATTTCAAAAAGTGAAATTTTAAAAAATTAACCTCCGTTACAAAGGAAAAAAATGGAGTAATTTTATTAATGTACTAATTTTTTTAGGAAAATGAAAAATCTTTAATTACAATTTTTCCAAAAGAACTCACTAAGTATATTTTTTAAATTCAGATGCAATATCTTTGAATTGAGTAAGCCTTTTTCCTTATGGAGTTTATAATATAAATGGATCAATAGAAAGCCCATAGCAGGCAATATAGAATATAGATTTTAATGATTGTAACATGTACATTTCTATAATAAAATATTTTATTTATTTTTATTTGTTTATGATTTTTATATTTTTTTATATATTTAACATTTTTTAACGAGATACCATTTTAAAAAATTATTGAAGTTTATAAATAGTAATGATCTTGATGATGGTTAATGTCCACTGAGACCAAACTTTGGTCTATCGGACCTAAAGAAACAAATTATTTATTTTGTTTTAAAATTTTACTCCTATGCTCAAAGATCTTGGAGAGAAGCATCCCGGGCTCACTATAATTTTGACATGTTAAAAGGCTAGGAAGGTTGGTATTGCAACAAAGATTATGAAACTAAGATCTAATGTGGGTGTACGCAGGGCACTCTTGTTGAACCTTTAGTTAAGGCGAGAGGGGGCGGGGGGAGTGAATACGTTTAACACATTAATGAATTGGACTTTTAGAAATTTTTCATTAAAATTTTTTTAACACCTTCATTTCATGATCAGCAGAGTGTGTGAGAAATCATTATTTGTGAGGTAAAAATTAATAAACATATTAGATGTGTACCGAAAGCCGGTCTTAATATGTGAGCGGCAAGTATTATCGAATAGACATGCCATATCAACACATAGACATCATGCACATAGACACCCGGATATAAGTGAAACCCATAAAGTGAGAAAACCACATCTTATTATTGTTGTGATGCAAAGGCAAGCTCCAAATCCCTCTCACCACTGATTTTCTATAGGCACCAACCTACAGGAGGCTCCTACCTCAATTCTGCAAGCTACAACTTGAAAGGAAGCTCCAACTCCCATCAATTTTCTGCAGGCACCAACCTACAGGAGGCTCCAACCTCAATCAACTATAACTGACATCTATCAAGCTACCACTTGATAGGGAAGCTCCAACTTCCTCATTCTTTCAAAATAAAATTACTTGTTGATTTACCTTGGATATCAGCTCTGTTATGAACTTTCTCTTCTACTGTCCATCAATCCTCATATCTGGCCTGCATCTTCTCGGATTCTCTATCAGCTCTTCCTTCTCCTTTGTCTCGCTTCTTTATTTCTTCATTCTCTTACTTCACACTCTAACCACTCTATGCATATCAAGTTGATATTATATATAGAGTTCATCACATGACTGTTTACATTCCTTAGGAAATTTGAAGTGAATAGTCCTGACTTTTTGCCTTCTGCCTCCTTATTTATTTTATCTGCTCATTTAGAAAAATATAACAATATATATTAATTTCAAATTTACAGTGGGATTTTCGTTTTCCTCCAGAGACTTGCTAATGCATCACAAACAATATAAAATCAATTACAACATTTACATTCACATTTTCAGTTACATAAAGATAATTTCACTCAGCCCATTTTCTGGCCTTCGGCTTTGCTGGATTTGTCTTTTCTGCTGTTGTCAGGTAACTGTTCTGCCTTCCTCTGTTCATCATGCCTATAAAATGCCTTGTGACTTTTTCAGTTCCTACATTCTCTGTTTACCTCTGTCAGTCCCACATTTTCATCCCTGTGTTTATTCACCTGTTCAACGTACATGTGTGCATCTGCAGCATATATATAACTGCTTTTCCAAGTTTATCCTCAAATAAATATAAATCAGGACAATGTCTGTTCATTATCAATCTCTGTGCTCGGGCTACCTGCTTACACACTCTTTGTCCATATATGAACTTAAACTCAATGGTTAAAACTCGTAATACAACTTCAATCCAACTTCATCCCTCAGGGCGTCCGAATGAACTTTAGCATCATTGCAGTTGTGTAACTGCTGCATATATAGTTGTCTTTTAATATAACTGCTGATTTTAAATCTGGGTAAATTCCAATGCTTTGGTTTCCTTCACTGGAAATTTAAATAAATGAATACAGAGGCTTTAATATCACCATGGTTATAAACCCGATATAAGCCCTCTATGCAAGGTTCTCTCCTTCTATTATTTTACGCAAATTAATGTTCATTCTCGGCATTCTAATTTAATATTCGAACCTTATAAACCATAACCCCAATGGTTGGTGTAATACCCCCAATTTCCTCAATTTGTGTGTTGAATTTTTAAAAGTTAGACATTTGAACTTTAATCCTAAGGGGGTGGACCCCAAGGGATAAGTATGATGTGAATGTAATTGCATATTTTATTTGAGGAAATAAATAAAATGATTGTGCATTTTGACCAAAAAGAGAATTTGAGATCACTTGCCAAATCCATGAGGATGGATAAGCCAACAAATCCCCAAAAAATCTTTCAAAAATCCTTGAAAGAAATTTATTTAGATTTGAGGAGGAATCTAAATTTCCCCAATGAAGAGGAGTAGTTGGGAAGAGGTGAGAAAAAGCTGGAAAAGCTGAGGAAAAGCATAAAACAACTTTAAAGAGTCCCAAAATGGGAAGCCTAGGCTAAACAGGAAAGAAAGCATCCTGCTATTCTGGACGCAGAATTAGAAACATGCTTTGGGGAAATATGAGCTTAAATAAGCTGCTCCTAAGCAGATCAGAGGTTGGTCTGCCTTGGGAAGTGATCTCAGCTCGGGGGGGAGTCCTGGGAGATAAAGAGGACTCTAAGGTTGGGAGGTTGGTCAATTGCAATAGTGGTATGTTTCCTGTAGTTTCTGTTTAATTCTGATGTATTATGGTATGAATTAGCTACATATAAAAATTTAGGAGAAATTTTATGTTTGATTTTGGTACTACATTTAACAGAGTCCATCATAAGGCATTCACCTTCCAGACACTGTTTAGTTGTAGACCAGAAATCCATGGAGTAGAAACCCCATAAACTTTAAACCAAGGTTGGTTTAAATCTGAAGTTACTTGGTCCCCATAGAGAAAAAAAATATATGATTTGGCTGCTTGAAGATACACACGGGATATTTTATGCCTGTATATGGGCTAGAAAAACATTATAGCAGAACTGAAGCATGCATGGTATCTAAACAAATAAAAGAATACAGTAAGATATTAGAATATGATACTCAAAATTTTGCTAGAAAAGAGAAATTCTATTCTATATGATTTTATAACAATTATAATGGTATAGATTGAACTTCTAGAGCTATCCTTGCCCTTGAAACACCTGAATCATAGCAAAGCACTTGACTTATAATCAATGTTTTCTAGTCAAGTACTATTAACTACATATAGTATACATCAAAAGAAAAGTAGAATTTAAGAGTATGCATTATGGAACATGTAGTTATAAATTCTTGTTAAACTCCAAAGCAAATCTTCACTCACAGAAATTATAGAGCATGTTGTGTTTTAATTTATTTCCTAACCATTGAAGGATATGGTATGGCTATAGATGAAAAGCCATGATTAATGAATATTGTCAAAGGAACTATTGCATACATGTATATGCATTTAATAAAAACGTATATATATATATTAACAAGTATCCAAAGTTAGTGCATGTAGGTCTTTTTAAAATCGACTATAGGTGAGATATATACAAAAATGAAGCATATAGGGTACAAGAGAGATAGGAATACGAAAACATATGAAACCCTTATATGTAAAACAAGAAATCACAAATACGCTCTTCATATCTATAGATGTCATATAGGACACGAGGAAAAAAAAATAATAAAAACGAATCATACGTTTATATGTGTGTAGAATATATGACCGAAGGAAAAGTCAATACGAATTATAGGTATCCATGGTAAAGTATATGAATGATTAAACAAATGCCTATTCAAATTACAGAAATAGAGGGCGAGTAAATTAAAACAAATTATTATACGTCGTGGATTTCTGTCAAACAAGTACCTCGGACTATAACGAAGTGCGCGAACCCGGCCATTTAGATCTATTAATAGGTAATGAAGCGAACTGGGAGGAGTGATACAGCGACATAAAATACATTATAACTGTCTCTAACCATAGGCGGTACAAGACCGCGCAGAGATTTACACAGTGATAACAGAACGCTATTACGAGACCGCGCGTAATATAGATCAGTGGCTGTTTATATGCTGCACACGGTATATTAACTTAAATGCAAAGCAATTGGGTTTCATGGCTAACTGAATACAAAATTCTTACCTCAATCGCGAAGAACGTTGCCATTATTGAACACATCTAAACACAACGTTGAATCGCGTCAGTGCAAACCTAAAAACTACTGAGAGGCGAGCAGGATGCATTAGCCGACCTGTCAGTAAAACAAACGAGACAAATTAAAACATATGTACGAGTATCACAGAAAAAATAGGGGAATGTAGACGTTGTGTCAAGAAATGACTTAGCCAGATATTAAGTCTAGACACGGAGGAACCCAGCTAACGAGCTAGGGTTTGTAGCCGAACAGTTAGGAAAAGTGGAGAAACACAAGCCATGTGAATGGATAAATTAAACGTCGCGTTGCTAATTTGAAGCCTAAGACAACGCTGAGCACCGGCTTGGTCTCTCGTCTGGGAGGTCGACGTGTTGTCCCCTCTGCAATATACAAATCTGAAAAGAATTAAATACGGCATACCCTACTAAACCACGAAGAAAAACATACAAATCTACGTCGTAAGGGAGATGACAGAAATACAGCACTGCGGAAGAAAAAAAAATGAAACCCCTGTATGGAGTTCGACCACACTCAGTAACGCTGATGAGAAGCCGCAACTGAACACTGTCATGACCTTAAACACCGGCGAAGTAAAACTGGGAAAACGCCACAACTCTACCCTCGGGAATGGGAGGAAATATCGGATGAATCCGAACTGCTCTGGAGCTTCAACTTAAAAGGAACTCCTGCAACCCTAATTACACCATTCCAGAAAGATCCGAAAATCCTAAGGTTGAGTGCAGAAGGTCAGCTATGTCGATAGGACTCGTACTCAACGATATTAAGATGCGGCTCTCACGGTACCTGGGTGAGGCGACATGTCAATTAGCAGGGCTATCCATCCAACCTATGCTAGGTCTGAGACGAGACGCGCCGACGATCAGTACTCTCCTCCCGGGATCAATACGTCAACTCTGGTTGCAGACAGAAGTTCACACGTTAACCCTAGTTAACGTGTATTCGACGCTTCAGCCACAGTACGCTTGAGCTAGCTGAATGTCGGCGGTGGTGCAGAACCGTAATCATGGAAAAACAAACACAAACCGGTCGAAGGTTGCACCGGAGTGAATGTGGTTTCGTCGTCGCCGACCTGCACAAGTATGAATACACAATAACTCAGTTATGCCGTGGGGAAAAATCTGGCCAACACCTGTAATTGGACACGTAAGGTTAGAAAAATTCAGAACATCATGACTCGCCGCATAAACCTACGTTTAAAATTTTAATCATAACTCAAACGCTCAAGTCGTGATCGAACAGGCTTGTTCGAATGTAATTATAACTATGTGAAAACCTATACGGACGTAACCGAAATGGGGGGTAGGTAAAAGAGCGACCGCGTTGAGCATTCAATGATTTTTCACTTGTAACTCATACACATTTCATAATGATATATATATTCGTAAGGATCCATCAAAAAGGGAAATGGAGTTAATTTAATTATAAGAATAGATATAATGGCGCGCCCCAATACCTTAGTCTAAAAAGGTTGGACATAGGTATATAATACCTATATATAGGTATAGGTGCCATATATATGTATATACAACATATGCTTATTAAATTAATATGGCCAAAGGCTATATATATATACATGCAAACCATATCCGGGATAAATATATAAATATAATGATCTCTACACATACATATAACCTCTACACATACCTATATAGGTGGATTAAGGGTATTAGATCCATATAAGTGTGGATACATAGTTAGAGGTAGAATTTACAAATATATGGGAGAATAGATAAGGCTTTAGAAGAGGATATTAAAAAGGTATGGGAGAACCCCATCTCTTAATAGTGTAAAGATATATATATATATATATATATATATATATATATGTAGATATAAGGTTGAAAGGAATGTAGGTGAAGTGTTCAATGTTTGAGGTAGATGGAAATGCGAGATGATCCAAGGAAATTATATAAAAAGGGAAGTACAGTTAAAATTCAGAAATCAGTATTTCAATAACTCTGTGAATAGAGCGGAAACCCCAGTGTATTCAAAAGGAAAATAAAAATAAAAAAAATTCCTTAAACTGGAGGTGTTACAAATGGTATCGGAGCACCGGTTACAAAAAATTGGGCTGTCAATTTTGTGCTCACTACTTATTACATATTTTGTTTTTGTGGTTTTATAAACATTTGCTAATCTGTGTTGTAAGTGTGTACAGTTGGAATGGCTGAAGGTGAAGGGATTTATGTGGATCTGCGGGATGAGTTTGCTACTCCAGATCCCAATGCCCCGGTAATGGCTATGTTGCACAGGCTGCAACGAGAATTGGCTGAACTGAGAAGCCAGAATGACATGTTGTCATCAGCCAGTAAGGAGTAGGAAAAGCTCATCAGAGAACTAACTTCCCGGAACAGCCAGGAAGGCGAAGGTTCCGGAAAGAGAAAGATGGATGAGTCTGATGATGATGATGCTGCTAGACAGCAACATAAACAGAAAAGAGAATTGCAGGGAGAATTTAGAAAGATCAAACCTCCTTCCTATGATGGGGAGAAGGAGGAGGATGCTGAAGCTTGGTTGTTGAACATGATCAAGTATTTTCAAGTTTATGAATATGAGAGCAATCTGAAGGCTAGATTAGCTGTGTACCAGCTACAAGGAAAAGCTACACTGTGGTGGGAAGAGACAAAAATGGTGCATGCCATTGATGAAAAGACAGTTACTTGGGAATATTTTCAGACTAAGTTCAAAAGTCGTTATTTGAATGAACGTTATTATGATGATAAAGCAAAAGAATTCCATGAACTTAGACTAGGACAACTCACTATTGATGAGTTTGTCACTAAGTTTACCAATTTACTGAGGTATGTTCCTTACATAAGGGAAGAAAAAGCAAAGGTTCAAAGGTTTTTGAATTGCTTACCTACTGTGTACAAAGAGAAAATTGAGTTTGACAACCCGAAGACAATGGATGAAGCTGTTAGAAAAGCCAGATTATGCTATCAACAGTTTAAAGGTAAAGCTGAACAAGGGAAGAGCTGGCTGAACAAGGGTGAGTTCAAAGGAAAAAGACCAAAACCAGCATATCTAAGAAATTTTGGTAGAGATCATCAACGGAAAAAATTCAATAAACCAAAAGAAAGTCAGACTGCTCAATCCCAAGTGGTTTCAAAACCGGTAGAAGGGAACAATAAAAAGGAAGGGACAGTCAGAATGAAGGAACCTTTGAAGTGTTGGGGCTGTGGAGAACCCCATATGATGAGGGATTGCCCCCATAGAAATATCCATATGATCAGCAGGGAGCGAGAGGCAACAACAGTCAATGACATAGCCAGAAGCATACCAACTATCAGTGCAGCCTTGGAAAATCGGCAAGCAGAATATCAAGCCACCATGGTGGAAATGGAGGGTAAGATTTCTGACCTACCTATTACTGTTTTGATTGATCCAGGTGCTTCTTTGAGTTACATTAGTCCTGAAATTGTAGAAAAATGTAACATTAAACCTGAAAAGTTTCAGCAGTCATGGTTGGTACAGCTAGCCACTGGAACTAAGAGAAAAGTCACACATAAATTGCCCAAAACAGCAATACAATTGAATGGCTCTACAACAGAAGTAAATTTGAACATATTTCCCTTAGGATCCTATGATCTGCTGATAGGAATGGATTGGCTGGAAAAGAGGAAAGCCCTGATGAACTGCTGGGATAAAACCCTGCATTGTGTAGATGAAGAAGGGAAACCTTTTACACTAAAAGGGAAACCAAAATCCATATCAGTAAGACAAATATCAGCCTTACAATTGAAAAGAACAGCTAGAAAAGGATACCAAGTCTATGCAGTGCATGTAGAAGAAATAGAACAGAAAACTGAAGAAGAGTTACTGGATGCTATACCAGTCATCAGAGAATTTAAGGAAGTCTTTCCCAAGGAAATCCCTCATCTTCCCCCCAAAAGAGAGATTGACTTTTCTATAGATCTGGTGTCGAGAGCCACACCTGTTTCCCGAGCCCCCTATCGGATGAGTCCGCCAGAACTGATGGAGCTGAAGATGCAGCTGCAAGAATTATTGGATAAGGGTTACATTAGACCAAGTGTATCTCCATGGGGAGCACCTGTTTTATTTGTTAAAAAGAAGGATGGAACTTTTAGGATGTGCATTGATTATCGTCAACTGAACAAGTTGACCATTAAGAATAGATATCCACTTCCTAGAATAGATGATCTGTTTGATCAAGTGAGAGGGGCCTCAGTCTTTTCCAAGATAGACCTAAGGACTGGCTATCACCAGCTTAGAATTAAGGGAGAAGACATCAGCAAAACAGCTTTTCGAACCAGGTATGAGCATTACGAATTTGTAGTCCTACCTTTTGGATTGAATAATGCCCCTGCTACATTTATGTGCCTGATGAACAGCGTGTTGAATAAGTACTTGGACAAATTTGTTCTTGTGTTCATAGATGATATCCTAGTTTACTCCAAAAATGAGGAAGAACATAAGGAACACCTGAGAATAGTGTTGCAAACTCTAAAAGAAAATCAACTATATGCTTAAGTTCAGTAAATGTGAATTTTATAAAGATAAAATTCAATATTTGGGTCATATTATTTCTGAAAAAGGGCTTGCAGTTGACCCTGAAAAGATAAAAGCAATTAAGGAATGGCTAGTCCCAATTGATGTTTCAGCAGTAAGGTCATTCATGGGGATGCCAGGCTACTATCGGAGATTTGTGGAAAGATTTTCTGCCATACCACATCCCATCACTTCATTGCAAAGAAAGGGTGTCAAGTTTGTGTGGACTGAAAAATGTCAACACAGTTTCGAGCAGTTAAAACAGAAACTTATTTCAGCCCCTATATTAAAAATTGTTGATCCTGATAAAGAGTTTGTTGTATGTACAGATGCTTGCAGAGAAGGACTAGGAGGGGTCCCGTTGCAGGAAAATTCAGTCATTGCCTATGAATCTAGGAAACTGAAAATACATGAACAGAATTATAGTGCGTATGATTTGGAATTTGCAGCTGTTATCCATGCTCTAAAAATGTGGAGGCATTATCTTCTGGGGAAGAAATTCACATTGATGACTGATCATATTAGTCTTAAATATTTCTTCTCTCAACCTGACCTGAATGCAAGACAAGCTAGATGGCTGTCTTTTCTAAGTGAATTTGATATGGACATAAAGCATATCAAGGGGAAGGAGAATAAAGTTGCGGATGCATTAAGTCGAAATGCTTGTCAAAATTTAAACAGCATGGGGAGTAGTGCCCATATGGAGGTAGAGGAATTGGTGGGAAAAGCAGCAACTCAAGATCCCAACTATGAAGCACTATTGGTGAAACTACAGACAAGGGATAAAACTGATTTCACTAAAAACCAAAAAGGGCTGCTCTATTACAAAAACAGGTTGTATATTCCCAATATAGAGTCATTGAAAAGAAAAATTCTAGATGAATATCACAAACAGCCCTATGCAGGACATCCAGGATACCAAAAGATGTTAACAGCCTTGAAGAAGAAGTTGTTCTGGCCAGGAATGAAAAGAGATGTGGCAGAGTATTTAAGTAGATGTATGGAATGTCAGTTAGTCAAAGTTGAGCATCAACACCCAGCAGGGCTTTTAAATCCTTTGCCAATTGCAGAATGGAAATGGGACACAGTTTCCCTAGATTTTATAACAGGATTACCCAAGACTAAATATCAACATGATTCTGTAATGGTAGTAGTAGACACTCTCACAAAAGCTGCTCACTTTATACCAGTAAAGTCTACCTTTGGAACAGCTCAAGTAGCAAATGTTTTCCTAAAGGAGATAGTAAGGCTTCATGGAGTTCCCAAGGTGATTGTTTCAGATCGAGATGCTAAGTTTACAGCAGCATTTTGGAAGGGATTGTTTGCAGGAATGGGTACTAAGATGAATTTTAGTACTGCCTATCACCCTCAAACTGATGGGCAAACAGAAAGGACAAATCAAATTTTAGAAGATATGTTGAGAATGTATGTGATGGATAGGCCATCAAAATGGGAAGAATATCTGCATTTAGCTGAGTTTGCCTATAATAATAGTTACCAATCCTCTATTAAGATGAGTCCGTTTGAGGCACTCTATGGGAGAAAGTGCCGTACTCCCTTGAGCTGGAGTCAACCCGAGGATAAACTGGTATTGGGACCAGATGCACTACAAGAGATGGAAAAAATTGTCAAGCAAATTCAAAGAAATATCAAGACAGCACAAGATCGCCAGAAAAGCTATGCTGATAAGAAAAGAGTGCACCGAGAATTCAAAGTGGGGGATCATGTGTATTTACGCATCAAACCCAAAAAGAGCACACTTTATGCTGGAAGTTGTGAAAAACTTGCACCTAGATATTGTGGGCCTTTTGAAATTTTAGAAAGGGTGGGACCAGTGGCTTACAAGCTGGCCTTACCACCCCATGTTAGAGTGCATGATGTGTTTCATATTTCATTATTAAAAAGATATGTACATGATGCTTCTCACATAGTTTATTGGAATGTTGTACAGGTGGAACCAGAAGGGGAGTTTCTGCCAGAACCGCTTCAAATATTGGAGCGGGAAGAAATTGAATTGAGGAACAGAACAGTGGCCAGAGTAAAAGTGCAGTGGAAGCACTTTACTGCTGAAGAAGCTACCTGGGAAAGGGAAGCTAAAATGATGGAGAAATATCCATTTTTGTTTAAGTGAACTCTAGTAGTTGAATAACAACACCGAGGACGGTGTTTATTTTCAGAGGGGGAATATGTAATACCCCCAATTTGTGTGTTGAATTTTTAAAAGTTAGACAATTGAACTTTAATCCTAAGGGGGTGGACCCCAAGGGATAAGTATGGTGTGAATGTAATTGCATATTTTATTTGAGGAAATAAATAAAATGATTGTGCATTTTGACCAAAAAGAGAATTTGAGATCACTTGCCAAATCCATGAGGATGGATAAGGCAACAAATCCCCAAAAATATTTCAAAAAAATCCTTGAAAGAATTTAAATTAGATTTGAGGAGGAATCTAAATTTCCCCAATGAAGAGGAGTAGTTGGGAAGAGGTGGAAAAAGCTGGAAAAGCTGAGGAAAGCTTAAAGCAGCTTTAAAGAGTCCCAAAATGGGAAGCCTAGGCTAAACAGGAAAGAAAGCATCCTGCTATTCTGGACGCAGAATTAGAAACATGCTTTGGGGAAATATGAGCTTAAATAAGCTGCTCCTAATCAGATCAGAGGTTGATCTTTGATGGAGGTGATCTCAACTCGGGGGTGAGTTCTGGGAGACAAAGAGGACTCTAAGGTTGGGAGGTTGGTCAATTGAAATAGTGGTATGTTCTTGTAATTTTTGTTCATTCTGATGTATTATGGTATGAATTGGCTACATATAAAAATTTAAGAGAATTTGTATGATTGATTTTAGTACTACATTTAACAGAGTCCATCCTAAGGCATTCACCTTCTAGATTCTGTTTAGTTGTAGACCAGAAATCCATGGAGTAGAAACCAGAAACTCTAAACCAAAGGTTGGTCTAAATCTAAATTGTGGTCCCCAGAGAAAAAAATATTGTTGGCTTCTTGAAGATACAAACGGGATATTTTATGCACAATATATGTGCTAGAAAAATATTATATGAAGCCCAAGAAGCATGCATGATATGCATAAATAAAGAATACGTTAAAGATATTAGAATACATTATAAAATTTTATATGAAAAGATATTCTATTCTATATGATTTTTATATACCATTTATAAGGGTATAGATTTCATATCAAAAAAAAAAATATTCTTACTCCGTGACAAAACTGTAACATAGAAAAATGATTGCCTTATAATTAAGGTCCTCTAGTCCAGTGCTATTAACTGCATATTAATATACATCAAAAGAAAAGTAGAATTTAAGAGTATGCGTTATGGAACATGTAGTTATAAATTCTTATTAACCCCAAAACAAATCTTCACTAGAGAAGGGTTAAAGTAGTCATAGAAATTATAGAGCATGTTGTGTTTTAATGTATTCACTAACCATTGAAATACATGGTATGGCTATAGATAAAAGCTATGATTAATGAACATTATTAAAGGAACTATTGCATAAATGTATATGCATTTAACAAAAAGCATATATATATTAACAAGTATCCAAATCTAGTGCATGTAGGTCTTTTTAAGATCGATTATAGGTGAGATATATACAAAAAATGAAACATATATGGTACAAGAGAGATAGTAATGCGAATACATATAAAACCTTTATATGGAAAAAAAGGGGAATCATAAATACGCTCCTTATATTTATATATGTCATATATGACACAAGAAAAAAAAAATTATAAATACGAACCATACATTTATATGTGGGTATAATATATGACCCGAGAGAAAAGTAAATACGAATCAACGATATCAAGGGTAAAGTATATGAATGATTAAAGGAATGCCTAGTCGAATTTCAGAACTCGAGGGTGAGTAAAATTAAAGCAAAACGCTATACGTCGTTGACTTGTGCAAAAACAAGTCCCTCGGACTATAACGAAGTGCGCGAACCCGGCCATTGAGATCTGTTAATAGGTAATGAAGCGAACTGGGAAGAATGATACAACGACCATACCATACATTATAGCTGTCTCTAACCATAGGCGGTACAAGACCGTGTAGAGAGCTACACAGTGCTAACGAACTGTTACGAGACCGTAGCGTAATATAGATAAGTGGTGTCTATATGCTTCACACGGGTATATTAACCCAAATACAAAGCAATTGGGTTTCATGGCTAAGCGATACAAAATTCTTACCTCGATCGCGAAAAACCTTTGCCCATTATTGAACACATCTAAACACGAGAGTTAAATCGCGTCAGTCACAAACATAACAACCTGCGAGGGCGAAGCGGATGCATTAGCCGACTGTCCGTTAAAACAAATGAGACAAATTAAAATATATGAAAGGTATCACAGAAAATGGAAATGCCTTTGTGTCAGAAAGTAAAATAGCCAATTATTAAATTCTAGGCAGAGAACCAAGCTACTTGACTGGGTTTTGCGGCCCAAAACGATTATGAAAATTAGGCTACAAGCCCTGTGAATGGATAAAGTAAACGTCGCGTTGCTAATTTGAAGCCTAAGAAACGCCGAGAATCGGCTGGGTCTCTCGTCTGGGAGGTCGACGTGTTGTCCCCTCTGCAAAATACAAATCTGAAAAGAATTAAAAACGGCATACCCTACTAAACCACGAAGAAAAACATACAAATCTACGTCGTAAGGGAGATGACCGAAATACAGAACTGCGG
This sequence comes from Pinus albicaulis, assembly GCA_034641835.2. Lineage (NCBI taxonomy): Eukaryota > Viridiplantae > Streptophyta > Pinopsida > Pinales > Pinaceae > Pinus > Pinus albicaulis. Next base: position 484,773,054 of record CM076577.1, read on the forward strand.
AAGAAAAAAAAATGAAACCCCTGTATGGAGTTCGACCACACTCAGTAACGATGACGAGAAGCCGCAACTGAACCCTGTCATGACCTTAAACACCGGCGAAGTAAAATAGAAAATGCCACAACTCTGCCCTCGGGAATAAGAGGAAAGATCGGATGAACCCGAACTGCGCCGGAGCTTCAACTTAAAAGGAACTCCTGTAACCCTAATTCCACTATTCCAGAAAGATCCGAGAATCCTCAGGTTGAGTGCGGAAGGTCAGCTATGTCGATAGGACTCGTACTCAACGATATTAAGACGCGGCTCACACGGTACCTGGGTGAGTCGACATGTCAATTAGCAGAGCTATCCGTCCAACCCATGCTAGGTCTGAGACGAGACGCGCCGGCGGTCAGTACTCTCCTCCCGGGATCAATACGCCAACTCTGTTTGCAGATATAAGTTCACACGTTAACCCTAGTTAACGTGTATTCGACGCTCCAGCCACAGTACGCGTGAGCTAGCTGAATGTCTGCGGTGGTGCAGAACCGTAATCATGGAAAAAAAAAACAAACCGGACGAAGGTTGCACCGGATTGAACGTGGTTTCGTCGTCGCCGACCTGCATAAGTATGAATACACAATAACTCAATTATGTCGTGGGGAAAAATCTGGCCAATACCTGTAATTGGACACGTAAGGTTAGAGAAATCCAGAACATCATGACTCGCCGCGTAAACCTACGTATAAAATTTTAATCATAATTCAAACGCTCAAGTCGTGATCGAACAGGCTTGCTCGAATGTAATTATAACTATGTGAAAACCTATACGGATGTAACTGAAATGGGGGTAGGTAAAAGAGCGATCGCGTTGAGCATTCAGTGATTTTCCACGTGTAACTCATACGCATTACATAATGGTATATATTTGTAAGGATCCATCAAAAAGGGGAATGGAGTTAATTTAATTATAAGAATAGATATATTGGCACACCCCAATACCTTAGTCTAAAAAGGTTGGACCTATGTATATAATACATATATATAGGTATAGGTGCCATATATATGTATATACACATATGCTTATTAAATGAATATGGCCAAAGTCTATATATATACATGCAAACAATATCCGTGATAGATATGTAAATATAATGACCTCTACACATACATATAACCTCTACACATACCTATATATGTGGATTAAGGATATTAGATCCATATAAATGTGGATACATACTTAGATGTAGAATTCACAAATATATGGGTGAATGGATAAGGCTTTAGAAGAGGCTATTGAAAAGGTATGGGAGAACCACATCTCTTAATATTGTAAAGGGATATATATATATATATATATATATATATATATATGTATATATAAGGTTGAAAGGAATGTAGGTGAAGTGTTCAATGTTTGATGTAGATGGAAATGCGAGATGATCAAAGGAAATTATATTAAAATGGAAGTACAGTTAAAATTTAGAACTCATTATTTCAATAAATCTGTGAATAGAGGGGAAACCCCAGTGTATTCAAAAGGAAAAAAAAAAAAAAAATTTCCTTAAATTGGAGGTGTTACGAGTTAATCTATCCTCCAATACAATGCACAATCTGGGCAACTCACAATAATCTCAATTGACAATTTCAATACTATGCGGAACCTTCCTTTAATAAGGTTATAAACCCTCAAGCATATACAATGTTCTTTTAATAAAACACAGCCAATGTTCGTTTCAATTTCGAAAGCTTTTCCCAATCCTCATGATTAATATCGATTTTACAATTTCACCATATGAGGACCTATTCTTAAGAGTATTCGGATTAATTACTCGAATTTCCTTTAGCCCAAAGTGCCAGCCATCAAACATATAATAAGCCTTGGACTTTATTACTGGTCTGTTGTTATAAAACTATGCGGAGGCTTACTTTCTAATTGCACTATGGTTATAACCCATAACATCATCCATACTTGCATTCGACTAAGTATTCTCTTTTTGTCTAAAGCCAGCGCTACGTATGTTAGCCCCCTATAAATTCCTTGACAAGCAAGCAAGGGGCTAATTTGTTTTATGAGCCTTCAAGGAATGCATTTCTCTTGAAAACACATCATCCTTGAAGCCTTTTCATGCTCCCTGCCCTTTGATTATTTCCTTCTGTTGCTCTTGAGTCAATAAGCCTCACTGATGATGATAAATTGTGCTCCTAAGGCCTTCATTTGCCCCTTGTATCCCTGCAAAATGTCCCATTTTACCCTTTTTTCCCCTTTTTCAAAGTTCCCCTTTTACCCTCTAAATCCTCCCAAAATCCCCTTTAAATCCTACACATACCCCTTTTTTGGCCTATTTTCCCCTTTTTCCCCCTACCGTTACCCTTTTCCTAGTCTCAAAATGCATTAAAAAGGGGCAAAAACCCACTTTTAACTTATATCAGGCCTAGCCCCTTTTCTGCCAGCCCCGCAAACCACTTCCCCACGTGACCCCAAGCCCAGGACCAAGCACTAATGGTATGGGTGCTGATCGTAGCGCCACGCCATGGTCCCCACCCCTTTCGACCGCCCGATCGCATCACAGCCGTCCGATCAACTCGCCGATCCGACGGTCCGGAGTTCATCTGCCCCAGTGGTCCCTGCGCCCAAGTACTGTGCAGAAACCGATGGTTTCTATCGCACCACCTTTGAAAGGTAGGCGGTAATTTTCATTTGGCCAACAATTCCACTCACCACCTGACGCGTGTCTCGCACACTGTTCAAAAACCGCCCCCCCATCGCACGTTAAACTTCGGTTGAAGACCCGGTGCGATATCGCTACACACCGTTCGATCTATGACCATCCATCCAATGATGATCACACCACGAAGTTGCACGAGGGATAATCCAAGGCAAATATGCCCCTGGCCCACCATCTGTCACCCTATGACGCATTCTCAACCATCGATCTCCTCCTGAGATCAAACGGTCCAAATTAACTGCATGTCCTGCCGTTGACCAGTCTCGCCATGTCACCTTTCCACATGTTTCGTCGCGTGTTCATTCATCCCCTTTAATATTTCGTTTGCAAGTCAAAGTGTCAAGTTTTCGCGTTTAAATTTTCTGCGTTCCGCCAAGCTTTCACCAGGACCATTTTCCATTGTGTGCTGCATTTTCCATCGTAATCTTGCACTATTCCACCATTCCACCAGTCTGCATGGCCAATTTCATCGTCCCCACTACATCTACCCTCCCCATGCATAGTTTTATTAACGTGTTTGCGTCTTTTGCAGGGTTACGGGCGGCGAAAACCGCCATGATTCACAGTCTCTGTCACAGTGACAGAGAAACGCAGGGAAGATCATGCGCAGAAGATTTAAAATTATGGAGAAAAGTCTTGGAAGGCAGTATGCCAGGACCTTTATTAAAGGAACAGGTTTAAACCATGTAAAACCTCCGCAGAGCCATTAAAGTGCAGTTTTCACTGACAGAGACAGGAATGGAGCAGCAAAAGAGTATCAGTGCAAAAGCAGGGAATTTAAGGCATGTAATTGCAGATTCTGAGCCTTAATATGATAATTTAAAGGCAGAATACCAGATCAAAGGCATCATGGATCACACGGAAGGCCCAGCGCGTAGAAAAAAATACTATCAGGGTTTTACATCAGTAGATTGTTCTTTCCATAAAGGATGAAGTCCCCATACTATCTCCATTCTATATCGTGTTCCTGAGGAAATTATAGTCCTGACAACAGTCCTACGCTGTCAAAAACATTTGTTACACGGTATGGCAGGCCCTAGCATCATTATTATACCTTTTTTAATTCTACAGAGTACTGCAGCCAAAGTACATCAGAGACATACCGGAGTAAATGGAAGCCTGGAGAAGACCACTCTTTCATCCAAAGAGTGCCATAGATAAATGCACATAATTTAAACAGAATGGGCTTCGGCCCTCTTTCTTTTCTGAGTTTTAATGCTTCATTTAGTTTTCCACCTACCTCATCTGCTCTCTTCAGCTATAAAATTCATGAAGGAACTCCTTGTAAAGGTTGTTGATCAGTTATCAGAGAATTACAAGCTATTTCTTTTGAGACATAGTCTCTGTGTAAAGTTGTAAGATAAGCTGAGGAAGATGTTTTCGAACTGAATATCCAACTATTGGTAATGTTGTACTTGACTAGTATCGCTCTTTAATATGACAAGCACAATTCTTTGGATCTCGATCTAAAGCAGCGGTGATGTTTTTCTATCTCTGTATTTGTTTTTAACTTGCAGTTCATTTCATTTATTTTCTACTGGCTCGCATCATAAATCTGGCATAGGATTTACCCTTGTTAGGTACCCTATGTTTCTGCTCTCCTTGCCTTTGATGTTTTCTACTAAATGTGTTATCTAAGGGTTGATTTTAGTTAATTTAACCAGTGTAGTGGATGTCATTGCCTGCTAGCTGATGTATGAATTAAATGAATATGTTCTTAGATGTTCTTGTTAGGATTTAATTGAATGAATTGGGAACACTGGGAGGTCTAGAACTCTGTCTTTATCTCACTAGGATCCTTTTCAATTAATTGAACCTTTCTAAGATCCCTCAAGCTGGAGGCCGAAGCATTGAGAGTTCAAAGTCTCTCTCTGATCTCAGGTCTTTAACTTTGTGTTCTAAACCTTTAATGTTTCTTGTCTGAAGAGTTAGCCTTTGGATTTTAGATCACAGATGTCCAATGGCATGCCCTGTCCCTAGATCTGATTTCTAAAGGTCACCTCAGAGTTTTCCTTGCTTTCACCTTCTCTCTTACCATTTCATATCACGCAATCATCTTTAAGATCCAATGCTTTAGATGACTAGCCCAACTGAAAGCCTACACATTGAATAGCAAGTAAACCCTTTCCTGACTCCATTGCCCAATGGTCTTGACTGTTCCTTGGAACACACCTCCTTTTCCTGAGTCCTCTTTTCTCATCCTTGTATTATGTTGAACCCTCTTTCTGATAACCGATAACCAAACAAATTTAAAATTTGGGCTTGAAAGGTAAAAGCCTTTGCTCATATAGAGTGCATCTCTGAACTGTGAGGGGCTAGATCACGAAATACAAAATTGGTTACGTGTTGTCTAAGAACATCTTTTGGTATTTCCAACCTTGCCAAAACATGGGAACCCCAACATAATGGCGACTCCGTTGGGGAACAGAACTTTGAAATACCCTTAACTACTATATCCACTTGTTGTGTTTCTCCTACACTCTTAGACAGATTCTGGAAAGGGCTAGGTAGCCTCCAGATCTCACACTCTTTCAGAGGTGACATATCTGGTAAAATCCCTCCCAATCAATCTCTGGTTAGAGTTTGCTGTGTTTTGAAGATATCCCTGAAAAGGACATCTCAGAAGCACTGTGGTGGAAAGTGTACCCTCTAGAAGCATCCTAAACCTCCCACCTAGTGACTCCATAGCTCCTTAAAGATCATAAGACTCCACGGGTGATCAGTAGGCCTGCTGATTATCTTCACATAAGACTCCACTGGGAGACCAACCTCCATTACAACATCAACCACAATAGAAGTAACAATCAGGGTTAGGCTCCCTTGTTGAAAACAACATTCTGGCTTTAAGAACCAATCACACAAGAGCTTACCCTAACCCAAACCCCCCTGAAATATTTGACAACCCTGAGAGCATCCTCAAGAGATCTCCTACACCTATACAATCAACTATTTCCAGCCACATCCATAGAGCTAACTCTACACCAGAAGACTTTACAGCCCTATCAGACCCATTTTTTGACATAGGCGCTCAAAACAGTTTACCAAGAACTAGGTCATTCAGTGTCCTAGACCAGCCAGACCTTGAGCTCCTTGGTTCACCACCTCAAAGTGGTAAACACCTTTGGGATAGATAGACCCCTCCATCCACACCCCCTGATATTCACTTCCTTCAAATATTGGGGCTCTGCCACCCTAAATCTGCTCATCAATTTTCTGTTGGTCATAATATCCCTGTCATCCATATAGTAGCTCCTCAAGTTAACCCTTCACCCCATCAAAACATCGTTATGGAAGCCTGGTATGCACCTCTAGTTTTACCCTAGCCCGTAGTACCCTTACCCAATGATTATCAATCAAATATCCCACACTTCACTGCAAAAGAGACCACCATAGCTCAGCACCATGTAGATAGGATGGAAGACTCTTTTGACTACATGGAAATAGATGATGATACAGTAAAAATAAGAATCTTTGCCCAGAGCTTAGGAGGTGATGTGAAGAAATGGTTCAAAGGCCTACCTCCTAATAGTATCCAAGACCTTCCCACTTTATATCAAACCTTCATAAACAAATGGGAAGTTAAGGCCAACCCTTTCCAAATCTTAGCAGAATACAAGAATCTTAAGAGAAACATCGGAGAGAGTGTCCAGGACTACTCTACAAGGTTTAATAGCGTTTATAACGCTCTTCCTCCACACATGAAACCTCCCCAAGGTATGGTCCTAGTGAAATACCCTGAAGGCTTGGATGTTGATATGGCCTACTAGCTTAAGGAGAGGGATTACAACACATTAGAAGACATGCAGAAAGGAGCAGTGAGTGTAGAGGCTAATTTGATTGAGAAAAAAGCTAGATTGAGAGTTGAGAAAAGGGTAACATATAGGGATGACAATGTAGCTTCCACATCTGATCTAAATTATGACCGTTTGTCTAAAAGCATGGAAAATATACAACAAATGATGGAAAAAATGGTTGTCATAGTTAGCAATCAGAACAAAAACCAGAATCATAACCAGAACCAGAACTTTAGAAGAAACAACACCACGCCCAACAGACAAAGAGAATCAGATCAACAAGTCATTCCCCCCTTTCAAGAGAACTTTCTTGATGAGGATGAGGGAATCATAGAAGAGTTTGAGGGAACTGCAATAAACATGTTTGAAGTGGAAAACTCAATCCACAACTGTTCCACAGAGGAAGATCAACCCTCACCCTCATATTGGGATGAGGAAAGATTAGAATCTGATGATTACAGGCTGGGTTTTGAAAATGCCATCATGTAGGTCAGAGAACAGTATGAACTTAGGAGCAAAAAGAGCCTAGACAATTCTAAACCCAGAGTTTCTGAGGTTACCATCAAGAAAAGGCCTGAGAAAATTTCTAAAGTGACTGCTGAAAGTAACAAATCAGCAGCTGAGTGTTCTGAGAAGAAAAAAGAAAAGGGCAACCAAAACACTGATAAACAGAGTCAACCGACTAGTAGCACTAGCATTGCAGTTAGTGCTCCTGATAAAAAAGATTCCAACACTGTGCATAGTGAGAATCAACCCACTGATTCTGCCACCAAGGTGGTGGCTAGCAAAACAGAGTTGAACATTCCAAAGAGTCAATCCACTTTCAATTTGGAGAGTAAGATTGCAAAAATTAAAATCTTTGTCCCACTCTCTGAGCTGGCCACTCAGGATGTATATAAAGGCCAAATTTTGAAAGCATTAAATTTAGGCGAGAACAATGAAACTGTAAATCTGAGTGATGATCAACCAGCCCTTCTGTTTGGTCCAAATATTGAAGGGAAGTTTCAGGAAGGGGTAGTGCCCCCTTTTTATATCAGTCTTAATATCCATGACAAGATCCTTCACAATGCAATGCATGATTCTCGGGCATCTCACAACTTAATGCCTAATGTGGTTATGGAAAGGCTAGGCCTAGAGATAACCCGCCCCTATAAATATTTATATTCATTTGACTCTAGCAGAGTACAATACCTGGGCCTAATCAAAGACTTGTGTGTAAGCCTTACCCAGATTCCAGTAAAATGTATGGTCATGGATGTTGTGGTGGCAGATGTGCCACCTAAGTATGGTATGCTATTGTCAAGGTCATGGGGAGCTAAGCTGCAGGGTACAATGCAGATGGATGGGGCATATGCCACAATCCCTGTTTTTATCCAACTTAGAAGACTGTACAGGGAGGCACAAATGAAATTCCTGGTTAGTAGTCCTGAAAAGCTTGAAAATTATCCTCTGTACTCTGTACACACAGATCTGGACTCCTTTATCTTCTCCAACGATGAATCCTTGGGAGAGCCAGAATCAGAAAACATAGATGCAAACAAAGGGGTTGCGACCACATATTTTAACATAATGGCTACACTAGACTCGGGAGAAAAAAATGTAGAAAACCTTGAACAGTTCACTGAAACAGAAACTCAGAGTGAGCAAGAAATAGGATGCAGTCAACTGATGAGTCACCCTTCACAAGCTCATACACCACACCAAGAACGAAACGATGATAAACCGGAGAACGAAACCGTATGGGAAATGAATTTCGATGGGTCATGCACCAGGAGAACTGCTGGAGTAGGAGTGTGGATACATAACACAAAGAGTGACTACGTAGAGAGCCATGCCTGTAACCTGCACTTCAAATGCACAAAAAATATTGCAGAGTATGAGGCTCTTATCCTAGGCCTGAATTTGTTGAAAAAATTAGGGGCCCGTAGAATAACTGTGCATGGAGACTCTAAGCTGACCATTAAACAGGTGAATGGTGAATACACAGCAAAACATCCCAGGCTGAGAGCGTACATGAATGACGCTATGGATCTATTGAAAACCTTTGTAGAATACGATCTGGTGTTTGTCCCTAGAGGTCAGAACGAAATTGCAAATGGACTAGCCTGCATGGCTAGTTCATATCATAAGCCTCCCAGTGACCAACAGATCATCATTCAGACCAAATTTAGACCTGCAGTGCCAGACAATGAAAAATATTAGCAGGTATTTGAGGGTGATAAACAAATTGAAGATTTCTTGGTAGGCAGACATGAGTTTGAATTTTTTGATTCAGATTCTAAATTTGACAGTAGCTGCCTAAGTGAAGAGTCCTCAGATGAGGAAGAACCACCCTGTAACATAGAAATAAACACCTTGAGCGAACAGATTGGAAATCCAAACGAAAAATGTGAAAACGCAGATAGTGAAGAAGCAGAGGTGCTGCAGGCCAAAGATAAGAACATACCTCGAGATCTGGCACCTTTAGAGGACCTTTTTGACTTTGATGATGTAGCAAAAAATCCCACTATAGAACACTCATATTCTGAGGTGGAGGAATGCAACATAGGCACTGAAGATAAACCCAAGATGATCAAATTGGCTAAGTCCTTGCCTGCAAACATGAAAAAGAAATACATTGACCTATTCAAGGAATTCATGGATGTGTTTGCTTGGAGCTATGAGGACTTAAAGGCCTATGACACAAACATCATACAACACAAAATACCCTTGAAAGAAAGTCAAAATCCCTTCAGACAGAAACTCCGCAGAATAAACCCAAAACAATTGCCTGTAGTGGAAAAAAAGATTAATAAGATGTATGAGGCAGGCATAATTGTGCCTGTGAGGTTCTCTGATTGGATATCAAACCTAGTGGCTGTAAGAAAGAAAACATGGGAGATCAGGCTGTGTATTGATTTCAGGAATCTTAATAGAGCCTCACTCAAAGACAATTACCCTTTGCCAAAAATGGAACACATCCTTCAGAGGGTAGTAGGCTCAAAAAGGATCTCCCTGCTAGATGGTTTTTCAGGTTACAACCAAGTCTTAGTAATCCCAGAAGACCAACTCAAGACAGTCTTTACCACTCCATGGGGCACCTTTATGTATGTAAAGATTCCTTTTGGATTGATGAACGCTGGTGCAACCTTCCAAAGAGCAATGGACATAGCTTTTTCAGATGAAATATGACACTTCATTGTCATCTATTTGGATGACATAACAGTCTATTCCAAGACTGAGGAAGAACACCTAGAACACCTGAGAAGAGTGTTTGAAAAATGTAGAAGGCTCAGTCTATCATTGAATCCTAAAAAGACTGTATTTGGGTTACAAGAAGGAAAACTTCTTGGCCACATCATATCTGAGAAGGGGATTAGGATAGACCCACAAAGAGTTGAGGGAATACTACAAATCACACACTCGAGGAATATCAAAGAGTTACAGTCCTTCATTGGGAAAATTAACTTCCTCAGGAGGTTTATTCCCAACTTAGCTGAACACCTTAGGAATATGACAAATATGTTTAGGAAAGGTGTAGGAGTTAAGTGGACTGTTGAAGCCAAGAAATATTTTGAATCAGTTAAAATTTCTCTCAGCCAGGCTCCTGTCCTAATCAGCCCTGATTTCTCAAAGGATTTCCTGATCTTTTCATTTGCCTCCGAGCATACAGTAGCTGCAGTTCTGCTGTAGAAAAATATAGAGGGAAGGGAACAACCCATTTCTTTCTTCAGCAAAGCTTTGAGAGATGCACCTTTGAAATACACCATAATGGAAAAACAGGCCTATGCTCTGGTTAAGGCCTTGAAAGACTTTAGGGTGTACATACTATATTCCCACACCATAGCCTACATGCCAAATGTAGTGGTTAAAGACATCTTGTCCCAAGACCCAGATGGGAAGAGGGGCAAATGGATTGCTGTGATCTTAGAGTACGACCTTGAGATAAAACCCACCAAACTGATCAAAGGTAAGGGCTTAGCTCAACTAATGGCTAAATCAAATCGACAAGCCCTTGACATTAACATGGTAGATGCCTTGGATGAGCAGCAGGGATTTCCTGATCCCACTATTGAGGAGAAGTTTCAGAGCTCTCCTTGGTATTCTGACATTCTGTACGTGCTTACTCACCTCAATGCCCCTCCTGAAATATCAAAGACCAAGGCCAGATTCTTAAAGCTAAAAGCCAGAAGCTATTGCATAATGAATGAATGTTTATACTGGAAAAATGCAAATGGCCTATTGCTTAAATGTTTTCCTGAGTCTGAAGAAAAAAGGATTAAACAAGAATTCCATGTAGGAGAGTGTGGAGGCCACCTGAACTGGAAAGCCACTGCAAAAACAATACTCAGAGCTGGCTACTATTGGCGTACACTCTTCAATGATATTCATAATAGGATAATTGCCTGCCACAAATGCCAGATTTTTGAAGGCAAAAGAAAGCTCCTCCCATTACCTCTACAACTCATCGTTGTTGAAGGTCCCTTTATGGAATGGGGCCTAGATTTCATAGGAGAGATTCACCCTGCTTCTTCTGCACAACACAAATGGATCTTAACAGCCACAGACTACTTCACTAAGTGGATAGAGGCCATACTCACTAGGAATGCCGCGCATTTAGTCATCATTAGGTTCTCAGGAAGGTCATATCCTCTCCCCGGTTTGGCTACCCAAGGAAAATAATCATTGATAATGATGCTACTTTTGGATCCAAGAAAATGGTTGATTTTTGTCACAGGTATCAAATAGCACTTGGCCATTCAACTGCCTATTACCCACAAGGTAACGGATTAGCTGAATCATCAAACAAGAGCCTGGTGGCTATCATCAAAAAGCTGCTAGAAGAGAACAAAAATTCATGGCATAACAAGTTAGTGCATGCCCTGTGGGCCGACAGGCTTACAACAAGGAAATACATTGGCATGTCACCATATCAGCTAGTCTATGGAACAAAAGCAGTGTTTCCTACCAGCCTTGGAGTACCAGTGATTAAACTTGTCCAAGAGATTCAGACAGAAGAAGATGACATGGTAAGGAGAATAAACCAAACGATCCATCTCCAGCAAGCAAGGGAAGAGGTCTATAATAGAGCTGTCAAATTTCAGGAAAACATAAAGAAGTTGTTTGACAAGAGAACCAAAGCTTTTGATTTCAAAATCAGAGATAAAGTTCTGAAGTGGGACTCAAGGAGAGAGGACAAAGGAAAGCACGACAAGTTTGACAGTTTATGGCAAGGTCCATACATCATCCAAGCCACTGTGGGTCCAAATGCGTTTTTTCTACAAGGACTAGATGGTACAAAGCTGTTTGGGGGTCCTATCAATGGCAGGATGCTCAAAAACTACTTTTGCTGATTTCAAATTTCCAGTTTCCATTTCCATTGTACATACCATTGCAGTGTCTTGATTTCAAGAAAAAAAAAGAAAATGTTTCAAAGAACAGAGAGAAAGGAGAGGTTCAGACATGCTCAAAACATGAACCTCTGAAGTGCAAAAATATTGGCTCCAATATGATCAAAACCTGAGCCAAGGGAAGTAAAGATAGCTAGTTCAAACATGCCCAAAACCTAGACCATCAAAGAAGAAAAAAGAATCAGCTCTAACAAGTCCAAGATCAGAGTTGAAATGAAGAAAGTGACTCTAACAAGCCCAAAACTTAAGTCACAAAGAAAGGAAGGATACATCGAACTTCAGATTTCAAGCCTTCAAAATTTTGTTTTCAGTTTTCTGCAAGTTTATGTCCATGTGCAACTGTCTTTATGCCTTGGATCCACAGCAAACTAGACTGTCTAATCCTAGTTTGACTGTTTTTAAATTTCTGTTGTAGAATGTAGAGAAGAAATATGTTGGACAGTTTAATCCCAGCAAATGTTAGATTAGGTAGAGAAACATATGAGACCAACAGTCTAATCTGGTCTCATGGAGTGATAAGGGTACAAATAGAATAGGTTTATTTTCTTGTTTGTAAAAACTAAAAATGATGTAAAGGGTCTGCTAGTTCAAATGCACCCTAGAAGAAAAAATGCTAGGATTGTAGGATGGGTAGGTAGATTGTTTGGGAAAAATACTCTGCTGATTTGATCTCTTCACATTTTCTAGCAGCTGATCCAAGAAGGAACAGAATGTGTCAAGAAACAAGACACCTGGCTTACACCAAATATCATTTTCTGAATTCTTGACTCCTTCAAGAAGAAGCCATCCCCATGTGGAGCCATTGTTAGCCCCCTATAAATTCCTTGACAAGAAAGCAAGGGGCTAATTTGTTTTATGAGCCTTCAAGGAATGCATTTCTCTTGAAAAAAAATCATCCTTGAAGCCTTTTCATGCTCCCTTCCCTTTGATTATTTCCTTCTGTTGCTCTTGAGTCAATAAGCCTCACTGATGATGATAAATTGTGCTCCTAAGGCCTTCATTTTCCCCTTGTATCCCTGCAGAATGTCCCATTTTACCCTTTTTTCCCCTTTGTCAAAGTTCCCCTTTTTCCCTCTAAATCCTCCCAAAATCCCCTTTAAATCCTACACGTACCCCTTGTTTGGCCTATTTTCCCCTTTTCCCCCCTACCGTTACCCTTTTCCTAGTCTCAAAATGCATTAAAAAGGGGCAAAACCCCACTTTTTAACTTATATCAGGCCTAGCCCCTTTTTTCACCAGCCCCGCAAACCACTTCCCCATGTGACCCCACGCCCAGGACCAAGCACTAATCGTCTGGGCGCTAATCGCAGCGCCACGCCGTGGTCCCCACCCCTTTACACAGCCCGATCGCATCACAGCCGTCCGATCAACCTGTCGATCTGATGGTCCAGAGTTCATCTGCCCCAGTGGTCCCCGCGCTCGAGTACTATGTAGAAACTGGCAGTTTCTATCACACCGCCTTTGAAAGGTAGGCGGTAATTTTCATTTGGCCATCGATTCCACTCACCACCTGACGCGTGTCTCTCACACTGTTCAAAAACCACCCCCCCATCGCGCGTTAAACTTCGGTTGAAGACTCGATGCGATATCGATATACACCGTCCGATCTACGACCATCCATCCAATGGTGATCACACCATGAAGTTGAACGAGGGATAATCCAAGGCAAATATGCCCTTGGCCCACCATCTGTCACCCTCTGACGCGTTCTCAACCGTCGATCTCCTCCTGAGATCGGATGGTCCAGATTAACTGCATCTCCCGTCGTTGACCAGTCCCGCCATGTCACCTTTCCACGTGTTTCTTCGTGTGTTCATTCATCCCCTTTAATAATTCTTTCGCAAGTCAAAGTGTCAAGTTTTCGCATTTAAATTTTCTGCGTTCCGCCAAGCTTTCACCAGGACCATTTTCCACTGTGTGTTACATTTTCCACCATAATACTGCACTATTCCGCCATTCCACCAGTCTGCATGGCCAATTTCATCATCCCCGTTGCATCCACCCTCCCCATGCATAGTTTTCTTAACATGTTTGCATCTTTTGCAGGGTTACGGGCGGAGAAAATCGCCATGATTCACAGTCTTTGTCACAGTGACAGAGAAACGCAGGGAAGATCATGCGCAGAAGATTGAAAATTATGGAGAAAAGCCTTGGAAGGCGGTATGACAGGACCTTTATTAAAGGAACAGGTTTAAACTCTGTAAAACCTCCACAGAGCCATTAAAGCACAGTTTTCACTGACAGAGACATGAATGGAGCAGCAAAAGAGTATTAGTGCAGAATCAGGGAATTTAAGGCATGTGATTGCAGATTCTGAGCCTTAATCAGATAATTTAAATGCATAATACCATATCAAAGGCATCATGGATCACACGGAAGGCCCAGCGCGCAGAAAACAATACTATCAGGGTTTTACATCAGCAGATTGTTCTTTCCATAAAGGACGAAGTGCCCATACTATCTCCATTCTATATCGTATTCCTAAGGAAATTCCAGCCCTGACAACAGTCCTACGCTGTCAGAAACATTTGTTACACGGTATGGCAGGCCCTATCATCATTATTCTACCTTTGTTAATTTTACAGAGTACTACAGCCAAAGTACATCAAAGACATACCGGAGTAAATGAAATCCTGGAAAAGACCACTCTTTCATCCAAAGAGTGCCATAGATAAATGCACAGAATTTAAACAGAATGGGCTTCAGCCCTCTTTCTTTTCTAAGTTTTAATGCTTCATTTAGTTTTCCACCTACATCCTCTGCTCTCTTCAGCTATAAAATTCATGAAGGAACTCATTGTAAAGGTTTTTGATCGGCTATCTGTGAATTGCAAGTTGTTTCTTCTGAGACATGGTCTCTGTGTAAAGTTGTAAGATAGGCTGAGGAAGATGTTTTCAGACTGAATATCCAGCTATTGGTAATGTTGTACTTGACTGTTATTTCTCTTTAATATGACAAGCACATTTATTTGGATCCTGATCTAAAGCAGCGGTGATGTTTTTCTATCTTTGTATTTGTTTTTAACCTGCAGTCCATTTCATTTCATTTCTACTGGCTCGCATCAGAAATCTGGCATAGGATTTACCCTTGTTAGGTACCCTATGTTTCTGCTCTCCTTGCCTTTAATGTTTTCTGCTAAATGTGTTATCTAAGGGTTGATTTCAGTTAATTTAACCAGTGTAGTGGATGTCATTGCCTGCTAGCTGATGTATGAATTAAACGAATCTGTTCTTAGATGTTCTTGTTAGGATTTAATTGAATGAATTGGGAACACTTGGAGGTCTAGAACTCTGTCTCTATCTCACTAGGATCCTTTTCAATTAATTGAACCCTTCTAAGATCCCTCAAGCTGGAGGCCGAAGCATTGAGAGTTCAAAGTCTCTCTCTGATCTCAGGTCTTTAACTTTGTGTTCTAAATCTTTATTGTTTCCTCCTCTTTTACCATTTCATGCCACACTATCATCTTTAGGATCCAATGCTTTAGATGACTAGCCCAACTAAAAGTCTGCATATTGAATAGCAAGTAAACCCTTTCCTGAATCCATTGCCCAATGGTATTGAATGTTCTCTGAAACATCCCTCCTTTGCCTAAAATCCTCTTTGCTCGTCCTTGTCTTATATTGAACCCTTCTTTCCTGATTCCCAACAACCAAACACACAATCAAACAAACAAACCCCGAGCCTTATAACTAGCCTAACATCTTAAATTTTGAGCTTCAAAGACATAAAACCTTTGCTTATATAGAGAGATCCCTCTCTGGACCCAGGAGGGTTAGATCCTGAGGTCTGAAAGTGGTTTGATGTTGTCTCATATTTTGGTATTTCCAACCTTGCCAATACTCCAACACTCAGCCTTGGGACATTATGGAGGCTAACATGGACAATTGATTTTGAAGTTTGGTTAGCATACTTCAGCAAATGATGATATGCACTTTTTGATGAGGAAACTATTCTTTGAATATGACTCAGTCGCTACTAGTGGAAGTCCACAACATAGTGGTACAACTCCTCCTCTCCTTGACATTCCCCTTGTACTATATAAAAGCCCCGATAATTTTTTTTTAGATTAAGTAAGACTCTAAAATTCCAAAAATTACATTATAGATGTACTACCGGTAGTTCTAGTGGAGGAAGTAGTTATAGTAGTGGTTTTCAGTTAAGTTAAACTAGCTATTCTCAGTCAGATTACCAGGGATTTATAATAGGTTAGCCTGGGAAAACAACCATGGTTGAGAATATGGTCGGATCACATACCTGGTACCCAAAGTTCTCAAGACAAGGTGGTGAAGATGTTGAAAAAATTGGTATCTATGTGAATTTAATTAGACGACTAGAGATGCTCTTGATGCCTCCAAGCTCATTGAGTTCCAGACTACTTTACGAGATCAAGAATTGTGATGGCTTATTAAGTGTAGTGATGCAATTCCTAATGCTACCATGGATATAGTTAAACAACAATTTAAGTTTCCTCATTCTAATTAGCAAGGCTTGGAAAATTTATTGGATATCAGAGAGATGGAGGGAAAATATATTTGGTAGTGTATGCAAAGATTTAAATATACTATCAACAAACTATCCTATCCCAATGATACCCATCATCAAAGAGATTTCTTCATTAAGGCTTTGTTACCGATGACTAGGATTTTATTGTCGCAACAGAAGATCGATACACTACAGGATGCTTTAAGTAAAGTGATGTAGATTGAAGAAATGGCTGGATACACTCAAAATTATAAAATGGGCACTTATTCTACTAATCCTACTATTATGGGGCTCCAAAATCAAATTCCAACCTGGCTGATAAATTGAAGGATATTGCTCCTATGCAACCTATGAGACCTAAAGTGTGGTGCACACATTGCCAAGTTGAAGGGCATCATGTCACAAAATTCCCACAGTTCAGGGGTCCAAGACCGTCTAACATTCCAATGGGACCTCCTCTTTCACCACCACATAGTACTAGGGTTGCACAGACTTATTCATCAATTCCATTTCAAGGAAATACGCAATATCAAGTGTTTATGAATCACCGAGGTATGCCTATGAATGAGTTTTGCGAAATTTGTAGGTATTTTGGCCATTCACCTCGTTTATGTCCTATTTTATATAAGTATTCCAATGTGTCCAACAACATATTCTTTTAATTTTGTAGATATCCTAAACATCATACGTACCAATGTTGATAATTAGATGCATTGGCTAATTTTCTAGACCGCAAAACTTTTTGAGTCAATGAATCTCCTCGAGGACGAGGACGAGGAGTTTCAAGGGGAGGAAGGACACGAGGGAAAGGTCCAATCAGATGCTACAACTGTGACTAAGAAGGTAATGTTGCAAGGGATTTTTTTATGCCGGGAATACCTTGGTGTTCACACTATTAGGTAAATACACATGCTACAGAGGATTGTCCAAAACTTATTGCTTGTTGGGAGGAGCGCAACCACGTAAAGGGATCCAATTTGATTAATGCAGAACCTCGAGAAATAGAACCAGTTGTGCAGCCTAATATTAACATCATAACCAGGTGAGGGAAAAGAACTAGGGATGATACTTTAACTCTTGAGAAACCAACTATTATAAAGAAGTGTCACCAAAAAATTATGACGATCTTAATCAACAAAAAGAATATTGATGATATGCAATTGAACTATGCATACAACTGGTTTCTTCTCATGGTCTCTGTGTTGAGAAACAAGAACAAGTGCATAATAAGAGTCCCAAACCATCATAGGATATATATTAATAAATTTTAAAATGGCTCAAGTTATTTTTGAAAATTATGAATGATGATAAGTTAACTAGTCAGTTGTGTAAGAAACTAAAATAAATTGTGAATGATGATCCATTCTCAGGAGATACTATTTTTGCTAATATTCCTCAAAGGAATTAGATGAGGGTATGAAGAAAGAAGAAGATAACATGAAGAGAATTACGATTTGATGCACAAATCATTGGATACCAAATCAAGGACTCCATGTTAGATCTTGGGTCATATGTGAAAATTTTACGAAGGAAAACCTCGGAGGCACTAGGGAAACCCAGACTAGTCTTTTTCCCAATTCAGTTGCACATGGAAAACCAATACTATATTTTGCCTATCGGGATATTGGAATATTTCAAGGTTAATATTGCAGGTGTTAAGACCTATGCAGACTTTGAAGTAATAAATATTATGGGTGAAAAAGACCCATACCCAACTTTATTATAAATTAAATGTATATTTGAAAAATAAGTAGTCATTGATCTCAAACGAGAAACCATGACTTTAGAATTAGATGGATTTGGGTTATACAACCATTGGATCCATACTAAGGCCCAAGGTTTACTGAAACTATAGATGATGTTTAAGAACCTAATTTTTTAGACTATTTATAAAAACTTATTGTTGGGAAGAGAGAATATTGTATAAATATCTAAATAGATTCAACTAATCTTGTAATATGCTAAAAAAAATACTGAATCAATTCTAAAAATTGTGGAAACCAATTACGATCGCACAATCACATGAACAAGAAAAATAAATAATTTCGATCACACAACACAAATATGTATCTAGGGAAAGTATTAGTTAAAAACACCGCTATATGTATATTTCATTAAGTCAAGAATATGACACAGTACAATGTTATTTCCCTTCCTGAGAAACCTCTACATTATCTTTGACTGTCTCACGCTGATCCAAACAATAATGGTATGATAATTAACCAATTTCCTCCCTTTGGGTTGCTCAAAATTTCTTGTGCATTCTTGGAGGAATTGAGCTCCTATGAATTAGGAAATTCCCAAGAATTGATTGTGCAATTCATCTAAGGCATCATGATGACCTCATGCATGACCTGTACCATTTTCTAATTGTACAATTGATAGTTCTCTTCCCTTTCACTCCAATCTCAACTAGGCCTTTCTTATAATTGACACGCAACAACTATTTATAGTGAATTATCAGTTATATGATTGATCATTGCATGTGAATGAAATCAGATTTAATTCACTGGACCTATCACTGGCTCATCTCTCAGTTAAAACTAGTTAAAATGACTTTAACTCACATAATTGAGTTAACTAATTACAACTCAAAATAAACTGCAACTAGACCCCCTAAAACTTAAGGATAACTCTGCATGCCTCCAGTTTGATCCTCAACTTGAATTTACTGAGCTAATTAAGTATTCCTGACTCATTTAACTCATACAAGTTGTCATGTGATGTGGAATTACAATTTCCTTCTAATTATTTTAAGTGAAAAATAAATTAGAATCCTTTCTTATTGCCAATTTCAACACTCCCTCTCAACAAGAAATGGATTGTCTATTACCTGATCTTGTTTTTGTGGAATTCAAATTTTCTTCTTGACAGTGCCTTCATTAAGATATCTTCATCCTGCTCCTTCGTGGAAATGTACTCTGATGAGATAATCTGCCTCTGCACACAATCTCTGAGATGGTGATACTGGATATCAATATGCTTCGACATGTCATGAAAAATCAAATTAACCGAGAGTTTGATGCAACTCTGGTTATCAAAATAAATCACCGTTGGATCCATCTATCGAAAAAACAAACCAATAAGTATCCTCCTCATCCAAATGGCCTCACATGCTACTTGACTAGCTGCCATGTACTATGCCTCTATTGAACTGAGTGCAACTTATCTCTGTTAATTATTGTTGTACCAGGAAACTATTGTTCATCCTATGATGAAGATTCCCCCTGATGTGCTCTTCATTTCTGATGGACTCCCTACCCAATCTGCATTTGTGTAGCCTTGAAGCTTCACTCCATCTATCCTTCTGCACCATAGCCAAAACTATGTAGTGCCTCTGAGGTATCTCAACATCTGCTTACCTGCATTCCAAAATAGCTTGGTAGGCTAGAACATAGCTTGACTAATTTCATTAACCACATAGCATATTTCTGGTCGTTTATTCACCAAATACTTGAGTGAACCCACAAGCTTTCTGTAGACAGTAACATCTACTACTTCTCCTAAGGTAGCATCCTCCTTCCTGTAGTTTCCTGCTAGAGGAGTCTCCATGGGTTTGTTTCCCTCCATGTGGAACTTCCTCAGAGTCTCATTGGCATACTTTCCCTGAGATACAAATAGCTCCCCATCTCTTTGCCAGATTTCCAATCCCAGGAATAGTGTAATATCCCCATGTCCTTCATCTCAAATTCTCTTGCAAGATCCTCTTTGCAAGACTTGATGATCTTCTCATCACCTGTCAGTATCAAACAATTGACATAAAGTACAATGATAAAAATATTACCTTCCACCACAATATGGTAAAGTTTCGCATCTGCTTTACTCTTGGTGAATCCCAACTTTGGTTAAGTAGTTGTTGATCCTGTTGTACCATGCACGGGGTGCTTGCTTCAACCCATACATTGATCTCTTGAGTCTGCACACATGGTAGTCTCTGTCGAAGGTCTCAAAAATTTCTTGTTGCTCAATGTACACCTCTTCTTCAAACACCCCATTGAGGAAGGTTTTCTTTACATCCATTTGATGTATCTTCCATCCCATCTATGCTGAGAGTGCAAGGATGGATCTAATTAATGATTAATTTGTGATTGGTGCAAAGGTATCATCATAATCAATCCCTTCCACCTAAGAGAACCCTATGCCCATGAATATGGCCTTGTGTTTCTCCACACTTCCATATGCTTCCTACTTCACTTGTAGATCCACCTAGATCCTATAATTGACTTCCCCTCTGGTCTTGGGACAACTTCCCATGCACTTTTGCTGATAATGGAGTCATACTCCTCAACCATGGCATAAACCCAAATTGATTTTTGCACTATTTCCTCAAAATATGATGGCTCTATCTCTACACCTTCACTCATAAGAGCCATGTAGCCAGTGTACTACTCTAGGGACCTTCTCTCCCTGCATTTTGATGTGAGTGTTCCCACATTCTCTTTCGCATCAAGCATCAATATTTCATCCTCTATAGTGCACTTCCTTTCATCTCAGGATGTCTCTACATGTGTGGGCTCTTCCACTCTTTACACCTCTAAATGTGGATGCTCCACATCTTGAGGTTCTTATTTTGGAGCCAAGATCTCTTCATCTACATGAAACTGAATCTCCCTCTCAAGGGAAATTCGCATGGCCTTCACTTCATCTAATTTCACATCTATTCTGACCACTATCATCTTGTGCGATGGAAAGTACACCCGACAATTATGAGGTGTATCATTTTACCCCACAAATTTTGCCAACTCAGTTGTTGGCTCTAGCTTATTCCTGGAATCTTTGGTCACATGGAAATAAACTAATGAACTAAAAATTTTAAAATGCAACACATTTTTTCTCTTACCTGAAAAAGGATTCCTATGGTGTACTCATCCCAAGTATCCGATGAGGACTTCTGTTCTGCACAAATATTGTTGTATTGCATACTTCCACCCACAGATGAAACGGTAGGCCCTAATCATATAAAATAGCTTTTTTTGCTCCCACAATAGTTTTTTTCTTCATTTTTGCAACCCCATTCTATGTTATGAGTCGTTATCAATTCCCTTTGAATTCCTTCTGAAGCACAAAATTTCTTGAATTCATTAGAGAAATATTCTCCACCATTGTCACTCTTTAGAGCCTTCACCTTCTTCCCTGTATCTTTATCAACAAGTGCCTTGAACTCACAAAAAATTGAGAATTATGATCTTTCTTATGCATCAAGAAAATCCAACACTTGCGTGAAAAATCATCTAAAAAAATTAAATAATACCTATGTTTTTTGTGGAAGCCATCAAGAATGGTCCACACACATCTAAGTGAACTTTCTCAAGGATCGCCTTTTCTTTAATTTCCTTATCACGAAACGTGGCTTTGGTATACTTCCCCAATTTACACCCTTTGCATGTATCTCACTACTCAAGTGCGCCCTTTGCAAGCCTTGTAGAAATATGTTGCATGATCTTCAAAGCGTCGTGGTGTAGATGGCCTAGCCTCCTATGCCATACCTCAACAATGTCTCAGCTCAATAACTTATTTTCTTTCATGCTCAAGGAAACATAGTCTTCTACATCCAATTTTTAGAGGCTATTTACTCAAACCCCAAACTTTGTCACCTGTCCCGTGGATTTGTCACAAAGGAATTCCTTTCCTTCACCGAATATCATGTCATAGCCACGATCTTCCAACATAGGAACAAAAACCAAATTATTATTTAAAATAGGAACATACATGACATATTTTAATGTGACAGGAGTACCTAAATCCCTCTAAAAGGTAATTGTACCTATGTTGGTAGCAATATATCTCCCATCATCTCCCATCTTGCTGTGCATCTCGAGATCCTTATCCTCCAAGTCACTAAAGATTTTTGTTGTTGTCAGTCATAAGGAACGAAGCTCCACTAT